>CM050668.1:7880000-9217500 GCA_027574665.1 Rhynochetos jubatus | reverse complement strand
CTTCCCCTGACAGACCCTGAAGATATTTCACACAGGGCTTAGACCTCTAATAGCAGCACTGGTCTTTATTATTTATAGTACGATGACCAGAGGGAAAAAGCTGTAATTTGGGCAATGAGAGAACATCTGATTAAATTCACTGGAATAAGAAACAGTTGTACTTTAGCTTCCACTCACAAAATTTAAGAAATATTTTGATTACATTTAAGGTCTGAAAGAACGCACTACATATTCCCCTCTGTCTTCCAAAGCCATCCCTTCAGTCTGTGCTACATTTGGGAAGATAAAACTCAGCACTGCTGAGTATTTGGTGTTTACCAAGGAGAACCACTGTGATCGTGTATGGCCACTGCTCCACGATGTGTTGGGGAGAAGAGGGGATGGGACACGGTGTACAAGACTAGTTTGTTTTCAGGACCAGACATATAACAACCGTGTCAAGCTTTATTTCTCCATTTTCTAAGTGAAATGACTATGTTCCTTGTGTAAGCTCTCTCCAATGGAAATATCTAAATAAAAGGGAAAATGATACTTCTAATCCTTGATAAGGATTGCAATATACCGACTGAAGCAGAACTTCTGGCAAAATGTGCTGGCCTTATCCTGAACCCCTTGCTCTGTATTTGTTCAGTGCCTACTCAGGCAGAACACACGTGGCCCTTCGTTATGATTTCTAACCCACAGAAATAAATGGCGAAGAAATGCGAGTGAGTGCCCTATAGCGTTTAGGACCCTATTCAGCTGGAAAATTAGACAGCCTCCTGAGGCACATGAGCCCTGAAAGGCCACAGAAGCTAGCAGATCCGTTCAGAAAAAAAGGTCAGCTGAGCACACAACTAGGAGGAGATAATAAAGGAAACATTTACCAGCTCCAAAGCAGAACTAGCAAAGAGCTCATCTTTGCCCCCAGGTATTTGTCCATCTCCCTTCTGCCCTACAGTGTTGCCTTTGAAGGAGAAAGAGTTCCTAAAATATCTGGGGACTGAGCAGGGAGTTGTCACCTAAGCTAAGGCATACAGCAGCCCTTAAGCTTTCAGCATCACCATCTAGAGGAGATGATATCTGGCCCTTGACTGGAGAGAGCCTAAGGAGACTGCTATCCACAGACACAAGGTAGTCTTGAATATACTTCTCCTTAAGACACCCAAACTAGGTTGCTAAATCCTTTCTTGGTATTTAGTAGAAGCAAATCGAAAACGATACAAAATACAAGTAAGGAAAGCACAGAAAATACTGAGAAAGCACCTCATTATTCACATGAAAAGCAAGCCATCCTTCCTCCGAGGCCATCTAAAGCTAACTCCTGCGACACCCTTTGCTGTCTGTCTCATCATTCAGGCGGCACATAATACAAGTTGTGTTGCTAAGCACAATCTACTTACGTGTATTACTGACCCTTCATGCGGACCTTTTGGTGGGCATATTTGTTCCGGCTGTATCTATCTGGAACCACAAAGGTATTTTGCTAAACGTAAATCAAGGAATTCCCACGGGCATTATTGAGAAGTGGAAATGAAATCCCGAATTTGCACCCTCCGGTGTTATAGTTACAGAACCTCCACTGCTGCACGACCCACACGCTGGAAATGCAGAAACACCACGTGTAAAGCGTGCTTTTAGTGAAGAGTACACCGAAAAATAAGCTGCTTCCCATCAGCAAGTACATTCTTTATCTTTAGCGTAACATTTATAAAGCTTGTTCAGGAAAAAAATGTGTTAAATCTTTCATCAGGCTACAGACACTTTATTTGGAGTCTTCACAGAAACCCAAAGTAGTGCCATAAGGTGCCTGGAATATTAGCCAAGATAAAACCTTCAGGGCCATGCACGCTACTGTTTTCAAATCTGTTCTTTCATCTGATGTGCCAGTCGAAATTACTTCTGCAACATGGTCAGAACCAACCTGGATGGATTTATAATGCCTCAAATTGCTATGGGCATATTTTTGTGAATCGCCTAGAGACAAACAGATAATTCTCTTTAGATTGTGCGAATTGCTAATTCTTATGCATTCGTGTATTTTCCAAGTGGCATGTTTAGACAAGAAAATTGCAGAATATTCCTGATGTCACCAGAGCTCTATGCTCAGAAAGCCCCAGCAGTGCAGGACAGTGTCCTTTTACATCTCAGTATATGTACTCCAAATCATTTTAACTCAGATAATACTTGTTCCCTTCCCTCGCTGCCTGTGCAAAACGGAAGTCAAACAATAAAGAGCAGATTACCAATTATACCAACGCAACATAGCTACTAGTGCGAGTAAAGGAAGCAGAACCGAGCTTTTTATTTGCTCTGGTTAGGCAACTTGAATAAACAGTGTAAGCGTCCTCTTTGGAGTCAACATGTCAAGTGGAGTTTCACTGTATCTCATCTCTGTCCTCTGGCATTATTATACTACCCCCGAAACCCTCACAAAGATTTCCTTGCAGCGTGCTTTCCTGATAAACAAAGCTTGTGCCGTCAGTTCACGAAGTTCCCCGCTCTGTTCAACCTTCTCAAAATTTTTGAACTCGTTGGCCAATTTCACCCACATTTGACAAGACATTTCAAAGATAATTAAGCTCTTGTGAGTTTTCTGCAAAAGGCGGCCAGTTGGTACGGAGACCCGATAAGCCTGAAAGAAAGGCTGCAGTGTGTGATCACACCTCGAGAACGCACACGGAAGAGAAATGTCATAAGAACTCCAAAGAAAAAGCATCAATCAGAGGTTTCAATTAACTCTCTATGGGAAACCAGGCTTTGATAAGTTTTTTGCTCATGGAACTACTCATATTTATTTTACTACATACGACTCAGATTCAGAGGTACCAGCTTTTAACTAATATATAAATTATCCTCATCCTTAAAACCAACCGGGACATCTCCGTATAGCGTATATTATAATGCATAATTATAGCTTCAGGGCATCATTTTAGATGAAAACGTAACATACACAATAAAAGAAAATTCCATTTGTATTATGACCGATTTTTGATTCTAAAGTGACTCTGTACACATGGAGAGCTTGGTAACTGTCTGTCCAACCAGCACAGAAATGATGGTCCCACGCTTATAGCCTAAGGCCGTAAGATTATTAAAACCATGGGTTTAATTCCTGCCTGCCACACACTTTTCTTTAGCAACTTCGGGAACCACCCCCCCTTCCCTCTCTTCCTGTGTCTGTGTCCTTCAGCTGTCAAACAAGACTCTGCTCCCCCTTTCCCCTCAACTTCATCTTTCCTTTCTATTTGCGTTATACTGTCTTCTATATAAACTGTATGACGCCTGCTTTCCTCTGAAAGCCTATTAAACTCTGTTTTCTAATTTGAACAAATCCAAGCACAAACATACTGAACCCATTTTTCTGAAGTATTTTAAGTGGATTTTTGTTTTGTTTCTTTTAGTTCTTGATCACTGGCCATTAAATAATTCCAGTGGCTCCAGAAAGCTGGGTTTATCCATGAGAAGAATGCCAGCTTAGCAGATCAGGAGCTTTGGGGTACTCAAGGAGGTGCTAGGAATAAAACAGTTGGGGTTTTTTACTGGGAGGGATACACGATTAATGCATTTGTTTTACCACGTGCTACGCATGCAGCTTGGTTGCGTTTTACAAGGAGGAGTGACAAATAAACAGTCGCCGACTAGTCACGTTAAATCCCCTTTAGATTTCATCATTGCTTTAAATGGTGTTTCACAAAGCAAACAGAAAAGAATTTTATTTTCAAAGGGAAGAGAAAACAGTGCTGCTAAACCAGTGTTGGCTCTCTATCCCTGCGGGACGCAAAAATAATCTATGACTGTGACTTCAATGAATTTAGTTAACTACAGCTAAATTGCATCACAGAGCCTCTCTCGAACAGATCTGCAATAGTTAATGAACATGGTGGGGAGAGCAGATATTTCTTCAAAACAACTCATCAAGTAAGCTGCCTCGACTTAACAGATGTAAAGGCAGGGCCCAAAGTAGAAGCTGGCAGAAACAGATGGTGCCTAAGGGCAGCTTTCTGTTTCAGTGCTCTTGGGGGCCAGGTTAGGCAAGATGGGAGGTGTAGAGAGGTGGGGGTTGTGTTTTTCGGCAGCAGGTAAAATCCATTTGTCACACCAGCTCCAACTGGGCTTTCAGCACAAAAGTTTAATATCTGAAACCAATGAGGCATTCTGCTCTCCGACTGCAGCAAGGCAGGAAAACCTCTCGGAGCAGTATGGAGCCCCAGCCTTTTTCAGCAGGGAAAGATGTCAAACTCCTCATTCTGAACGCCTTGCTTTTCCTCTTTCAAACAAATAAAAAATGGGTATGCAAAGGGAAGTGTTTTATCTTATTATACCTTCAGGGAAAGAACACAAAATGACGAAAGTAAGCGTGCTTTCATTCTCTGTTCTCCACAGCATAACATCAGTAAGCTCATAAAAGCAGCCCTGCTTTCTCCTCCTCTGAAATACAGACACATACATTGCGGCACCAGCAATAAATTTCCATTGCCTCCAACTTCCAGCATGGCCAAGGTATGTGCCATCGAGAGTATTTTTATGAGATGGTCTTTGACTGCCAGGATTTCGCCTTCATAAAGAAGAGATTTTAGTCCATTCTGTCTATTTATTTTGTGTAGAGGAATCAAGGTCAATAAACCATGGAGAAATTCATTCTACCTTATTCTATTTCAGACTTTTGTCATCCACGCTTTATCGAGTATCTGAATGAATTTTTAATATCATGCCACAAAATGCTTTGGTCTTCTATCATATGCTGGGACTCTATAAATCTGATAACACTTGGGAGTTCTCAAATATACTCAGCACTGAGGAAACAGCTTTAAAGTTTAGTCATTCTGATGAAATGTAAGAGCTTATATCAGTGACAGGTTGACAGAAAAAGCTGTTTTCCTTTCCATTTCACAGACTTCCACGTATGAACGCCATTGAAACATGTCAGGACTTTCTCTGAGTCTATGAAGACAGAGATGGCATCTGCTCCCAGTGGGGAGCCCTTCTAACCAGTAATACTGTAAAATTTCATGATTCTGAAATCTGATTGACAGCCAAAGGAAGGGCAGGGAGGAGGTGTTTACTGTATTTTATAGGAGAGCATCAATTGCTTGTCTTGGCACATGATGTATATTTTTATGGCATACAATGCCACTTTCAGCACATTTTCTTAAAGTAAAATGCATTCATGTTGGCTGAACAGGTTTCTAATTTTCTGTTGCTGGAAAAAATACGCATTTTTTAAAAACTAGACATTAACCCTGCACACTCGTCACTACAGTTTTAGGTGGGCAAAAGACAAGGACCTTGAGCAAACGCACACAGATTTAGCCTATCAGCAGCCCAGCACTGAAGTACATTGGCTGCTTACAGAACCATTATAGAGCTGATCCCACATTCCAATGACAGCAGATAGAGGACATAGATCTGTTGACTCCGTGGTCTATTAAATACTGTCTCATAATACTGGGGCCAACGTGAGATCTCACTAAGCAACTACATAGTATTTTCACGTTTGCACTTTTGACAAATATGCATCTGTATTACCCCACTGAATCTACTCAGCAACACACACACAACTCACGGGTTTCAGAAACGCACTGCAATAGTACACAAACGCTTACCCCCCACCATCAGATCAAACCCCCAAGCAGGTAATTCCACTGAAGCACGCCTGCATGTATGTGCTCGTGTTTACCTGTCCAAGGAACAGAACTGTTCCTTATTTCCTCACACACTGTAACACAGCAGTTTTCAACCCGGGATTTGTTGCATCCTGAAATCCTACAAGCATCCTCCAAGAGCTCTACATCATAAGGAAGAACAGCAAACCACGAGTAGGTAGCTTTAAATTTACTAGACAACTCTACACCTTCAAAAGAAAATTTTTAGGGATGCACAATTCAAAACACCTCCCAAACTGCTACAGAGCTTGCAAACATACTAAAACCATGACTCCTTGGCGTTCACACGGTGATACAAACACTTCCTGACAAAAAGGCAAGGGGACAAGCCCCAAACTGTTGCTGGCCTGTAATTTCACTGACTAACAAGACTAAATGCAATATTAAAGGATGGCAGGGACCATGCACATTTATAAGAGGTGGACATCAATACTAAATTACTTAACAAATGATCTGGCAATGAAAGATACAGCAAGCACTGAGTAGATATGGATTTGGAGGACTGATTTATGTGCGTACACAGAGCTAGGCTCTTCTCAGTTTCAGTTTGAAGGGGATGGTGGAAACACCCACAAAACCAGACATTTTCAGACCCTGATCTTGTATCTTTTACTTTCCCTGAAATCACCATGTATGAAAGAGGGAGGAGGGATTCAAATGCTCACACTACTTGTTTATTTTTTATTCTGTCATGCCAAAGTAGGTGTTGGTGACACAGTCTATGGCATAAAAAACAGATTAGTTGGGAATTCAGCCATGGCTCATTAAGCCCCAGGAACAATTCAACTAACTAAAGGTACTCTGAATCTGGAACTACAAAATCAGAAAGAGCAGACTTCTAAGAAAACCTTCAATATATTATTTAGAAACATTGTCATCTGACCTCCAAAATGTAAGCATTTCATCCATGCACTTAATCATGTCCTAGCAACTCTGGGAGATAGACGTGCGTTAAGGCATTTTAACCACTTTGGTTCTGATTGAGATAACATTACGGATAACTCTAACAGATGGCATTCACGATACTGCTGCTTTAGAAGACAAAGCTTTTCTAGCCAACTGCCACTCTTCTCCCTTCTGCTTTTCTCTGCTAAGGATATGTCAAGGTGAAATAAAGTAAGGTTCAGGTCTTTATGTACCAGCAAGCATCAACAGGGCATTGCAATGCCAAACGGCATAGACGTGAAAAGAGAAATCATTAAACACAGAAAGGATGAAGCAGAACTAAAGTAAACTAAATAAGCAAACGATGAGGACACATCCAGAAACTCAGGTGATATTATTATACAATTAGAAAAGACAAAGTTATCCTTTTATCCTCTTCTTCATTGGGAAGGAAAGCAATTGGCTGTACTCACATGTGTTTATAGACACAATTCTCTCTCCTAGCTGACTTCAGTGGGGAGGAGACTATTATGAGACCAGGCTTCTACTTACAGCATTCACCTACTGATCAAAGAGCTATTGATTCTTGGCTCCTAGGAAATAGCTTGTTTCAATGTACATCAAGTACACGTTCCACCTTGCTGAAAACTTCCAATAGCATAGGCCTTATTACTGTAAAACGTATGAGAATTTTGCCTAGATAAAATTGTGAATTTGTTCTGTGTTCACCATGCCACTAGTATTACTGCAATAAGACCATGTTTATTTTAGCAGTTAAAGAAGTTAATGTTAGCAAAAGTTCAGCTTCAAAGGACTTCCAAATTAATTGTGAACTATAGCCTCCCAGGAAGCAAAAAAAAAAAAAAAATCTAATCTACATCTCCAATCTTATAAAAGAATTAGAAACTTCAGGAGGACACAGTGCAGCATTTTAGGGGTGGAATTTCAAAGGAGAGCGCCACGGGGTTATTTTTCTATTAGTCTGATTAGCGTTCAGAAATAGTTTATTCTAAGGTTGGTATGCATTTTGAGAGAGATTCAGAGGAACAGCCGCTTTTAAAGCTCTTTCATCCTTCCCTGTTTTAAACGCTTCAACCACAACATCATCTCAGAGTTGCACGCTCTTCAAACGCAGAGCTGGGTCAATTGATATCTCCGTGCTCTGGTCTGTCATTGTTGTTCCTCATTAACACAATCTGAAATGTATGGTTTTAGAGTTTTTGCAAACTCTTTGGATTATTTTACATGTAACTGACCAGCACAATCAGAAGAATTCCATTTCATTCTGGGCCAAATAAAGAGTCTAGTATATAACATATTGGATGGCGCTGAATGCTATAGCCAGAACAGGAAAATAGTCTGAGTAGTTATTATCAGTTTGCTTTATAAGTATGTTATTTACAATACGCAACAGATGTTCTCCGAATGTTAATGGGAAAACACAGGCCTTTTATTTATTTCTTTTCTGACAGACCAAAAAGTGCAACTAATATAATAATAATCTTGGAAAATCCAAAGATTATTTCACAATTTGGAAAACGCTGTGTTGAGTCATTAGTCTTATTATCTGGTATTTTCATAACTCACTAGATAAACACTGTAAACTATAATTTCCTGGTAATGATCCTTTTATATGTGCAAAAACAGTCCTACAAGAAATCTCAATTAAGCCTAAGAAACGATGTTTTTAGATTAACCCCAGCCCCCCAGTAATGCAGTAATGCGTGTGTGCGTGTGCTCCCCTCCCCACAAACGGACAGGATCAGAACTGCCGACCTGCAACTCGTATTTCCTATATTGCTAACTGCTACTGGAGTGTTTTCCTTAGCTCAGTGCTTTCCAACCTGCGGTCTGTGATCCCAAGGGATTCACGTGCTCCTCGCACGAGGGCCTGTAAAAACGGACTTGGTTTCTTTGCCTATTGGGGTCCCCAGTACCACTGGTCAGAGCTTAAGGGGGTCCATCTGCTGAAAAAATGTGCTGGCTTCTGCTACCCCACCAAGCTCCTGCTCTTCAGGAACAAGGGCTCAAAGATCACTCCTGATGTTTGCTCTGGAGTTAGAAACTGCCCCCTGTGCGGTACAAACGATTACGTGGGCAGATAAAATCAAACACAGTGTTTTTGCACTTCAGAACTGTTACGAGATCTTACTTTGAGAAAACCCAGGACAGAATCATACCTGTAGTGTACACGTTCTGAGCCGGGGGTTTTCTGCTCTTTGTCTGGATGGAAAAGCGACGGACCCCGCTAGCTTTTCCCTTCCAATACTGCTTTATCTTATTTTCCTGTATGAATAATATTACACAGCACTGACAACGGGTAGGAGCATAAGACGACAAAAAGCTCGATTATCCATGGTCTTGTGCCTTGTATAGTCACTCAGGCAGCCTACAAAGCATCTGTGAAATACCATTCACCTGAAACTGTAATTTTTCACCAATCCTTCAGGGATAAAGGGGAAACTGGTGCCTTTTTTATCTTGTGTCTGTGCAGCTCAAATCACACTATTGAGACATGTAATTTTATTTAATTTTTTGCCTGGCTATCGACGAAAACAAGTTTATGCAAACAGGCTGCCAGTCCTCCCGGCCCCAGTAATTTTCAAACCCCTTGTTTCCTTTCCATTAAATCTGACAGAGATATAAAAAACATCAAGTTATGAGAAGTTTTATGCAAATCAGTAACTCTAATACCGCAAAAAGAGATATAGCTCAGCCCTTTTAAGAGACAGCTGTCCAACCAGCTGATAGTAAAACACAGGATATGCCATTTGCTCAGCCAGAGAAGGAATAAATATACAACAGAGCCAGAAGTACCCGGTGTGCGCATGGGCAGAGGGAAGAGAAGACGGTTGTGCGACGTACGACACACATCTAAGGCAGTTAGACCTCATTATTCTCCACGCTTGTAGCACAGCAACGTGAGGAAAATGAGGTGCAATATGGTTGAACAGCACTGATTAAGCGATGCTCTTTCAAAACAAAAACCTCACCATCTCTGCCCAAAGAATCCAGTTTGTGACAAAACCACAAAGCAGAAATCTTTCATAGTTTTCTTCTCGTCTCAGCGCAGCAGTTGGGAAAATAACATTCATTGCTATTGTACATGACAAGTAAAGAAAAAAAACTAACAGCCACATCTGGTATCATTAATACTTTAGCAGACTTCCTATTTTTAAATTAGTATCATTCTGCAAGCAAAATGACAGCTCCTCACCCAGCCTATGAATCCGCAGAAACAAACAAACCAGCAGTTTACCAGGACAGCTGCAGACAGGTCTGACAGGCTTTTCAGAGCACTGGAACGAGGAGAGCCTCATTCTCTAGAGGCACTGAAACTCCGGGCTGGCATTTTCCTAGTTTTCCCAGGTGAAAAGTGAGCTGATAACCTACTAGCCATCACCTGCTGCCAAACAGGACGGGCACAAATTGTGGGAGACACCTGCGGCTCTGCTGATTGTACCAGGTGCACCTTAACATTCCATGAGCGCTGCCAATGGGACACAGGCACTGGGAAATCAGCTGGATTTATAGGTCAGCTGAATGCAGTTTGCTGCTGAGCCCTTCCAGTTCCTGGCTGGAGAAGTGTAGGGCTGTTTCCTCTGTCATCCTCCAGAGTTAGATGGGGCAGGGGGGAACCTGCCTCCTCCTCACAGTGTAAATGCAGGCTGATTTACCGTATTTCTTTTCAGGGGTGAGCACCTGAAAAACGTAATAGCAGGAGAATAAGACAAGGTGTCTGCGATAGCTGTGCTCAGGCAGAACGGAGCTGAGCCAGCTCTGACCCTGGCATATTGTGTCTTTTGGCTCCAGAAGGCAATTGCTCACAAAATCAATTGCTTCTGCAACACAAATGCACTTCTACACAAACGAACTGTGGTACAGACTGCAGGAAATATCAGTCTCCTGAGGTAACCACAGGATTAAAATTAGGCTTGAGGATGACAAAAAAGGCTGTCTGCCTGTGTCCTGACGTGTTTCATCCATCTCAGGGAGTTACCAAGGCTTCATCTACTCTGCCTACTTACGTCAATGAAATCAAACAGACTCTTGAAACAACCACAGGAAGTTCTCCACATGTTAGCTGAGGCATCTGGAGCTTTTCCCATTATTTAATTCTCGCTGGGTTGCCAATTCAAAACACCAAAACAGAAAGCAGAGACATTTCTCAGTCTTTCCTCATGAGGGATTTACAGGGGTAAATCCCATCACAGACTAATGCCTCTGGACAAATTTAAAGACAAAATTTTCCATTCTCATCGAGCAATTAAATTTTCTCAGGTGCTCCACCTTACTGCCAACCTGGTAGTACCTACAGCTATACAAAATGAGCTCTCAAATAGTTGCTCTTGTTTTGCATTGGGGGCTGTATATTAAAGCATTGCCCAAACCGACTTCTCTTGCTAGCTGCTACCTGTGAGACGTTTGTAGATACAGCAATCAATGTACTGAGGAACCGCGTAAGGCTCAGAAAGTCTCTGCTGGGAATTAATCTGTGCAGTGCTCTTACGTCAGCTACTGTAGTCTCAGAAGAAAATAAACCCCAATCCCACAGAGGTCAGATTTTAATCTCTGAAATGAAGAAATGGAATCTGATCCTTGGATAGCAAATCCACCATTCACTTGTTTCTACCTCCTTTAAGGACCTTTCTGTGTCTGGATTGCTCCAGCCCTACACTACTCTTGTTGCTTTGCCCAGACTGAAATCCCTCTTGTGCAGCTGTGCTAGCTGGGAAAGACCAGGTGGTTGTATATCCTCGTGCGCCTCCAGATGCTTCTTTTTTATTTTTCCCCAGCTTCTCTTCTTTTTAAAGTAGGATATTAGTTCTCACTTATGCACCCAGTTAAATACGGCCAGAATGGAGGATGTAGGGCACCTACCCAAACCTCAGCAGGTTCTTTAACTTTGCAACCTTTACCTTTAGAAATCTCCTTACACAAAAACAGGTTTGTTTGCAGATGATTTTCAAAACATGGCATGTGTTACTTCTCTATACCTTTCCTCCTGACTCCACTTTCACTTGACGGCTCGTGTAAGAAGTTGGATAATGAAGTACCAGCCACATGGTGGATTGTGATCAGGCTCTTGTTAAACCTGTTCCTTAGCTGAGTTCTTGAACCAAACCAAACCATGATTGTAACTAGCAGGGAAACAAAAATCTACCCATACCACAGCTGGAACAAGGTAGACAGCACCATAAGCACATCACTGACCAAAGGAAAACCGTTTGAGCAAAGCAACAAGTAATTATGGAACTCTCCATTTCAATACTAAGACTCAGCAACAATATTTCCTGTAGAGGGCTATATATATCTCACCAGCTAGCAGACAAGCCATATAAACTTCTAATAAATGAGTAGATAAAGTAACTGAAAACCCACAAGCTTGCATTTGTAGAAGACCCTCAGAAATCTGGGGTTTTCATGGCTAGGTGTGATTTGCCATGCCTTGTGAAGAGGAAAAAAAGCCAGCTGGCTGGAAAGGAAAGCATCATTAGGGCTCACACTCAAAGCAGCTTCCAAGGAGACCCACAGAGACAAGGCGCAGTCCCTCCGGAGAGCAAAGCATTGCCCTGACTTCTCATGGACCAGGTATTGGGTCAAAACATTATATTAAGGCTGAGCATTCTGCTTCTGGGTTGCAGTCCGTTTGATCAGGTTACTATGGAGCACGCTGGCATTATGGGCCCGTGTGATGTATGTTTGCTGTCAATGCTGAAATAACACTAAATGCGTCTGAGCGGGCCCCACCTGCCGAGCAATATGTTCTCAATCCCTCAGGCAGAGCTGTGTGCCGCTCGGCTAGGAAAAACTTCCTCCCACCCAGCACATGGCAGGGCAGCGAGATACAGACTCACGTGCTCACGTACGGGGGGGTGGGACGTGCCATAGAGCAGACCCCCCTTGTACTTGCCATGAGAAGAAACTGCCTCCCTTTCACGTGTTTACAAAAAAAAAAAAAAAGGCAAAGAAAAAGGGGAGAAGAAGAAAGAAGGGAAAGAATCGCTGCCTGCTAATCGCATACATCATTACCAGAATTGGCTGAGAAGTTGGCTTGTTGACGATTGATTCATGAGCTCCCGTTGCAAGCCAAGAAGAGAGACAGAAGATGGCAATATCTTTATTTATTTATTTGTAAGGGCAGCAGGAGGCTCTCCTGAACGTCGGTGGAGCCCACAGTTCAGGCTCATACACAGGAGGCTGTTCTCTGCCTGCCGCAAGAGCTCACACGGCGACACTGATTCCTTCCTGCATTGATCCACACAATCATTCTGTACCACCTGTAGTTTTCTCATCACAGACAAGAATCAGCAGGGCAAGGAACCAGGACACATCCTTTTTTGAGAAGGGGAGGTGTTGTGCTTTTGATGGCACCTCTGGAAATACTAGCAGGTTGAATGCAGATGAGTTTCTTGCTCATTCATGCATTATCGCTGCCTGCGCCTACGGCCTGTGCAGTGATACCTCAGAGAAGCGAAGTAGTTCCCAACTCTCAACACACATAACAAATGGAAAGGGATGAGCTCCATCCCATCTGGTGAGCAAGCTCTCTGCAGGACACATTAAACAGCATAATTAATAGTTTCAGACTAAATACATGCAACCCTCCTGTTTCACTGAAAATAACGCTTTCAAAGAGCAGTAGAATTTGGGGCTTTTTTTGCTGCTATGAAGATACAGTCTTAGTGTTAAACTACTTTTTCTTTTCACACCAATTTCACTTGGAGCAAGAGTTTCACTGCTTTAGAACTGCACTGTGCGTAGCCTAATGAAACAAAACGATTACTGAGATTCACCCTCAGCAGGTTTCACCAGAAGCAGCAGGCTTTTGCTGTGCCAAATCTCCTATGAATAGATGCTTCTGAACTTTCACTAATTGCTGGCTACATTAAGTTATATTACAAAATTAATCCAAACTAACACAGTTATGGATAGTTCTTCATGTGAAAAAAGAGAGTAAGTTTCATGAAAGGATGGCCATGAAATACAGACAATAGAGTCCTTTCACTCCTATAACTATTCTTCTGATATGATTTATATAGTGGGACACTCGCAAATCAAGAATTTTTAAATGTGTCTGGGTTTTGATATTCAAATATTTGAAAGTTCTGTTTCCAGTTTTAATTTTTCTTACATAACTCTATACAATTTCTCTAAGTTTTGGGAGAGCAGCAGAGTAATGAACACGTATGTAAGGGAACCACAGCAGAGATGTGGTAACAGCCTGCTTAGTCCAATCTCTTATGACCAATGCAGACGGCATTTTATTACCTTAGCAGCAAGAAGCTTTATACGGCCTGGGTGGTTTTCTGTTCCCAGTACTTTATAGCTGAAGACTACATATATAAACATGCCCTACTTAATACAAGTGTGGATATTCTCATTATTTATGTAAGCAGAGATTTTCAAAGACAACTCATTAATAGCTGACGTCCACTGGCACACGGAAACAATCTTGAGATATCTCCAAACGTCATCCATAACCAAGGCAGAGTACGTGACCTAGGGAGGCGATACCTCATGGATAATGACCGTAAAAGCTCTCCTTGAACAGCCTGGATTCATACTGAGCTGGACGGGCTATCCTCCGATTGTAAGGATTGGGCTGTATAATTTACTTGAACAAAAGCAATTCTGACCGTTCCTGCTTTGGAGCCCCTTGCTCAGTATGCCGTAAAATGAAACGAGCCTACTCCCCACCGGTGCCTGAACAGCCCTCACATGTTAAAGACTTATGGACACTGCTAATCTGTGACAAAACCAAGAAGTGTAATTAGTGCTGCCAAACCATCTGTCAGGCCTGAGAGACTTGGATGATATTTGGGAAAAGCATCTAAACATGTGTGTGCTTGTCCTAAGTCCCAGACCATCCAAACTTGGCCAGCAGCTGGGTAAAACAGGATTTGACACTTCTGTTGAAAAGGCCAGAGAAAGAAAATGCCACTAATACAGAAAGGCACCTCGTATTAGTCACTTCAAAATCCTGTTATAAGCGATCAGCCCCGAACTGAAAGTAACTGACAGTAATTAAAACTGTCCTGCCTCCCACGGCAAAGGCACAAAACGCGTTGCAGCAGTCACAAGCAGTACAGAAATACTGTACGAGCCCTGTAACTGGGAGACGGGCTGTAAAACCCCTATGTGTTTTGGTTTACCATTAAACCACCTTCTGGGACCACACGTTAACTGCAGCTCTCAAAGAGGCGTTCCTGGGGGAGACAGGACGACAAAGATGGAATTGAGTGGGAAGGTGTCCGTCTCAAAGGAAAGGCCCAGCCTTGAGAGGCTTGAACATACGCTTCTCCTGAAAGGAATTAGCATGACTGGTGTCCGCAACATCTCGATAGCGGCTGTTCTGTTTGTGCCAGAATAACTCGAGTGGTTCCCTCATCAAGCTTCTCTCCAAGAAAACACTTTTGATATATTTCACAGCAGAACCGTGAACAGAAGAGGGAAAAACGTTAGCTTGAGAATATTCCTGTGACCTACGCTCTGCCATGAGACAAAGCGTACGGACTTAGTGCTTATACACTAACGCTGTGACGTAGTGAGTAACTGAGGGTGGCTAAAAACTGGTCAAGCCTGGACCAGTCAGAGAGCGCAAGGCAGACTATGACAGCAGTGCTTCTCACTGACAAAAGACGTTGTGGGGCAAACACAGCGTGCTCTTACCATGAAGATTTGGTAATTCATGTGGTCAGTATATGCCCGAGGGCCAAAGCCCACAGTTAAACAAACTGCATTCATTGTAGAAATGCTGTCTATAAACACGGTTACAATGATTTTACTTAACTTTGTGTTTGCCAAAATTTGCTGTTATTTCAAAGTAAACATTTTTCACAGAAGAATCATAACACGGTTGAGGAAAAGCATTGAGACACTCCAGAGAAAAAACACAGTTTTGCTTTTCCTTTAATGGTTTTACTGGTCTGGAAGATCGACAGTACTGACAGTCAGCTAACCCTGACTTTTTCCAGGCACGGACAAGGGGTGCTCTCACGATCAGTGACCCTATTTCAGCTCCAGAAGGGGTGATCTCCAGGTTGCTCAGGAGGCAATGATTTTTTCTTTACCCACTCAAATTTGATTCACACCCCTTTGTCATTTGAAACAGTTACTGGACACTCCGCTCTGCTCAGGCAGACAAAGGACCAGTGTCTGCACCACCCCACACACACCACCGACACACTCAAATACACAAAACCTTACATGCACACACAGCCGTCTCTGGTCTTAAACCTGGTACTTCGATGCAATTTCCTTTTCATATAGAAGATTTTGTCTTGAGGAAGAGTATGAAGAGAAGCAAATACAAACTTGAAAACCCTGTAACTTGTTTAGGAGCACAACTGCCACCCTCCAGGCCAAGCTCTAAGCTATGGGATCATGAAATCATGCCACAAATACTTGCGTCTCTTAATGTCAAACAAGAAGCAAGCCTAGATACACAAAGAGTAGCCAAACCAGACTGTTTTTTATGTTAAACAGACCCATCTTTGTATTTCAGAACAGAAATTACTGGTAGCATCATCATACTAGGTATGGCTAAAGATGGAGTCAAGCTTTATAAATTTCACAGTTCAAGTACCTTTAATGCAGAATACATTCAGCTGTTCAACTCTTCATCTGCATTTACAGCACCCTCAAAATTTGTAAGCTTTGACAATGTTAAACAAAGATCAGAGGATCTGACTATTTACAATCACAGTCTAGCTACAGCTGAGAAAAATGACAAAGCTTTTCATTGTCAGGGATGGAAGAGTGTCTGCTATGGCCTCTCCAAACACTGACAGACACTAAAAGGCCTTTCAGTTGATTTAACTGGAGTTCTTGAAGTCACTACTTGTAAAAGGAACATGTGCAGGGATATAAAGTGAGCCTCCCCACGGTACTGTCATATATGGCACAGCTCTACAGTTTATTAATACATGGGCTTGCCCCCTTCATTCTACAAGAGCTCTTGTAATGCCTCAAATTAATTGGAGGAGAGTTCAGCAGCTCCAAAGAGATGATTAAGATCAATTATTAATTCCTTTTCCTATTCTTTTATCTGTATTAAACTTCAGGATTAGAACGTCAAGAATGAAACAATAACTGTAATAAAAATAAATAGTACAAAACCAGATCTTCATTTAAAAAAATAACAAGTAATTTCTGTATGTTCTAAAATTTCTCAGATCATCCTGTTGCATTCAATATACATGAAAGAAATATAATTGCACTTTCTCCTTGAAGTAAGTAGATGTTACTTTCTGATTTTTTTTTTTTTGGTGACAGTAAGACAAGTGGAGTTTAAGAGGAGTGCCTTCAAGAAGTTTAGGGTAAACACAAGATGTAGGCAACAAACAATAGAGAGAGATGTCTTTTTTGTGTATCTGAAAAAAGACAGAGTTTACAGACGTACGTGGTGGCTGAGGAGGGTGTTTGTTTAAAATCTGTATTTGCTGGAGTTCTCTGGAGGATCAGAGAGTGGGAATGAGATCTCTTCACATCTCAACCAAAGAACCCGAATGTGAAAGACATTAAGCAGGAGTGGTGCTGAGCTGGTACTAACAAACAGAAACACAGAACAGAAAGGTTAAAAATGTTATAACTAAAATCCTCTACCTCTTTCAACTGCTTGAGTTTTAGACTTTTAATCCCAAGAGCTCTCCACTTTTCTACTGTGTCTCCTAGGAAAACCAGAGAACTTGGTATCTGATATTTCTGAAAGGATAAAAAAAAAGAAAAAAAGGAAAAAGAAGCCAAGAACTCAATAACCAACCTTTCAAAACGTTTTGTACAACCTAACGAAGCAAATGGGACACAAGCAGGCTGCTTTTTTTTTTCCCCCTCCTCCCTTGCAGGTCACCTTTATCCATGACACACAGCAACAAAAGCAGAAAAATGAAAGTTAAGGCCAACAGCCTGTCCTTAACTTGTCCTGCTGTGCTTTGGTACTGCGGGGCGCTCAGATTAATGCGGATGTCACACAGCATATGCTGTAAAAACCAGGCACGGCAGGATGTGTTAAGAATGGAGGGTTAAGGCTTTGGGCATTCTTATCAAGGTAAAGCTCACAGACCTGAAATGGTACATCTCTATGGATTTAGGCCTTTGTTCCTTGGATCTCTACCCTCCGACTTGCAAGCAGGAGCATTCTGGTCACTGAACTTGTGCACCTGGCTTGTCTGAGCACTGAATTATGCAATTTTGCCTGAGCACTGCTGCCTTTATTTTTAAAACAATAAATGCACTTCAGGTATTATGAACACATTGAGATCCCCTAAATCTCTGATCTTCATCATCAGGTGCACAGTACAACACAAAGCTTTTGTATGTGCTGATATTTTATCTTGCAGAGCAAACAAAAGTCTTTTCAAACAAACTGAACATGGAAAGTAATGTGTTGTGCAAATGCTAAAGCAAATTACTGGGGGGAAAATGACATTCCAGTGTGAAAACGATCAGAATTCCACGTACTGGCCTTGTAGTCCCAGATTTTTGAAAGTTATCAGAAGCTGAGAGCTACCAAAGCGCAGGTCTTCATATGTTTCACATAAGGGCAATGGCTGTACATCTGAAATGACATGTACGTCTTTCACCTCTGCATCAAAATCCATTTCAACAGTATCTCAACAGTTTCAGTCTGTTATAACTATAGCATCAATAACTGGAATATACACACAATAACTCTCCAAATCACAAGCTGTGTTCAAAATTGTGCATAGGAGTCACATTTAAACAGCTACAATGATCCCCAGAGACTAAATCCAAGTAGAATGGAATCAAACATCAAGGGCTAACTTCTGACATCGAGTTTCCATCCAAGTCAGTAAACATAACCCTGCACCATGCTCTGCTCAACAGCTGCCCACAGGGAAAGCTAAACTGTGTATTTCTTGCAAGCAACCTGCAGCAGGAGATGGTCAGAATCTAAATTTCACCTTTGGTAGCGAGAGAGAGCGCTGCAACCCACGTATGCGTGAGGCAGGAGGCAGGGGAGGTGAACTAACCGACTTCTGAAAATCCCAGCAATAAGTCCTGCCCTGTGAGCAGGGAGGAGGAGCAGGGAGGGAACCGGGGCTGAACTTTTGTTTCTTTCCCATATGCTCCCAAGACATCAACAACTGACTGCGCTCTCTATAAATTCAGTCAGCGAAGCAGAAGCTATCTGACAGAATACTTTTTCTTTCTTTAAACCGCAGCTCTTGGCAGTTTATAAAACCTGCCCAGAAGGTACTGCTGTTGCATCCAAGATGCCCCAGCAAAATTCAAGCTCCCTAAGAAAGCAACAGGATGCTCCCTTAAGCCTTAATTACATGACCAGCACTCCCTGTTCCTAGTGGTAAATCTCCAAACAGGCTGGGAGCTCTTCTGGGGAACCTGTCCACCCCTGGCAGCCTCCTCCAGAGAAGGTAAAACCCCGCTGGAAGGGCTGGAGTGCCAGGTTCTGAATTTGCAAACAGGCAAGTCCTAAATAAGAGAGAGAAAAAGGAGCAAAACAAACCGAACCCCAGCCCCCACAATCCTTGTTAGCCAGTCCACATATTGGAAAGGCTTTATAGCCACACATTTTAAGCAATGCAAAGGGAACCATAAACCCGACTCAATTTAATTGGGTGCTCTCCTGACAGAACAGTTATTAATAAGACTGCATTGTACAACCCTCCATGAAATCCCAAATGCAGCCAGATGCACTAGCAAAAACATTTAACACCCAGCAAGCAACATTACTGGAATGTTGTTGCTCCTCTCCTTTGCTCTTCCCCCTCCAATTCTCTGTCTTCTTTTATCCAATTCTAAAAAAAAAAAAAAAAAAAAAAAGGCCAAAAAAAAGCTCCTCTCGAGCAGCTCCTATAAATTATTCACATGATATTACAGTGTATGTCAGCAGTCTCACAGTGTTTAAAAAACTTAACTACAAGCCAATTAAAATGTAAACTGAGAAAGACGGATGGGGTTGGGTCGCTCTGGTGTGAACTTGAGCAGCTCATAACAATACACACAACTTCTAGACCTGCTAATTTGACAGCTACTTTCATCAGCAGACGCTTTTTCCTTTCTTTCTTCTTCTTTTTTTTTTTTTTTTAATGCAGTGTTTCTCAGAGGACAAACCAGTCTATATCCAGCAGATTAATCCCCCGGGTCTCACAGTGCTGTACCGGCACTCAGTGTGTAAGTTACTAACGGGTTCAGATGAGGTTCGTACGGGGGAGAACAGGGCAAAGGGAGCCTTCCCCTTCTGGAGACATGAAATTTTACAACTAAATGGCAGCAATTCAAGAGTCAGATCATATTTCTTAAATGAAGCCACTAATTTCTCACAAAAATATAAGACTACAGTATATTTGATTGCTACAGAAAAATAAAACCCTTCCAATGAAGACATTTCGCATTACTCAACGCGTGTGTCTGTGCAGCAAGTCTGGACATCTGCCTAAACTGCTTACTGCTGGACTACTGAATAAGCCAGACACCAATTAGCTTTTACAGTGATAATGACACTAATTTTAATCTTCATGGGTTAATTACAAGAGCACCATGAAGTCAGATTCTGAACTCACAGGCAGAGACATTGGGGAAAACCTCAAAAAATGAAAGCATTATAGACGTAAAATCAATACTTAGCCAGGGAAATGCAAGGCATACCTAGCTACGATCCTGAACAAGGAACCCGAAACATCTTGATTTCTTTCTTACCCATGTTACTTGACTGATGGACCATCATAAACAAACCCATTTCCCTTGTCTGTACAATGGGGATAATGGTGGCATGACTTAATCTGTGAAAATAGACTGAATGCAGTAAGAGAGAAGTAATTACAGTTATCTGCTTTTTCTCTCTCCCCTCTCTTTAAGAAAGGTGAAACCTGTGAAAGGTTCTTCTGTGACTACCAGAGACTCAAATAACCCAGCCAATCACTGCATTGACAACACACACCCCACCTCACCAGTTTGATCTCAAGCCATCCTAAATTGCAGTCAGATTCCTGTGGAAGAGCACAAAGGACAAACTTCCTGCAGTCAAAAGGGGTTTGCACACAGTGGAGACCGGAGCATCAGCTTAGGATCATCCCCATCCACATGGGCAGGGCTTACAAAAGAGGCAGCAGTAGGATGGAGGCCAAGTCTATGTTCCCCTCCTCCACAACAGGAACCCAAAATGAATGAGTCCACCAACAGAAGACATCTATCCCAAATCAGCTGGCCACAGGAAAATGGCCATTAGAGTGATATTGTCCTACTTTCTAATAGAGTGACGAAGGAAGAGAAAACGGGAATTTTTTAGAATAGCCCATGCTTTGCTGCAACCAAAGTTACACAAGTTTCTGTATGGATTTCTAGTTTGAGCATTTGAAATTTTCCCGTTTAGGAAAAAAAAAAAATTTAAAAATTACATTTTTATATCCTGCTCTTAGAGCAATAGAGTTTTAATAATGTATTTCCTGCAGGATGCAACAACTGAGACTGCCCAGACACTTCCATCCACAGTTACAGGGAGGGGGCAAACAACGATGTCCAGCTTGGGAGGAGGAGCAGGGAGAACCTGAGTTTGGAGTTTACAGCCACGTGCGCACCTCTACCCAGGACCTGAAGCAAAGGAACAGATGAGCTTCAAGAAAGAATAGATCGCTCTCTTCAGCTGTCTTTATGCCTGTGAGTGCTAACCAAAGATGGCAGCGCAGTTTTGTCCCAAATGTTCTGCATAAAATAGGAAATGAGAACCAAAGTAAGAGCCGTTTCGTCATTCGCATATTACAAGAAAACCAATATAAGCAAAACACTAACTTAAAATATAAACTCAAGAAAATGCATTGCCTTAATATGTTTATCCCCCAACTCTCACATCTTAAGTTTTATATGACAACTTTCTATAAATTAAATCACTTTGAAGATAGAAACTACTTTTCAAAGGAAAATAACACTAAACGTAGGGAACAACCTTTGAACACTCCCAAAGCCTCATTTGTAGAATGTGTATGTGAGACAGGAACAAAACCACCTGACAGGATTCAGTGTTACTGATTCAAGTCACGCCATGATTGCAAATTCTTTGCTGGTCAGACAGCTGGAGGTATTTTCATTTCAGGCCCAGGAAGCCGGGCTTTATTTCTAACAGCATTCACTTAGTGGTTTTTCTTTCTGAAAGGCATTGAGAAAATGAAGAGAATTAGGATGTGGCACCCAAAATGACAGTTCCCCGAAAACACTGTTTTCTGTATACCCGAACCTGAGTTTTTCTATCGATCTTCCTTGCTTTCCCTAATTCACCTCCATTCCGGTGGCTGACCGTGCTGATCGTATCTGTCACCTCCGGTCCTTCTTCAGCCTATAGAGCAGGATCTGAAATTCAATACCCTAAAACCAAACAATGAAATACGCTACTAACTACACACCTGAAACGCCCCAGTGAAATCGGCAGTGCCCTGGCAAGGGGTTCCAGCACTCAGAAATTCTCCCAGCGGAACCTATGCATTATTTTCACAGTTGCTTATTTGAATGAGGGTTTTTCCCTTTCCTTTTTCAAGAACTTGGCACCCTTCTTATCAGTCATCTGACGAAAAGATCCTCTTCTTTCACTTTCCAGAAAAATTATTAGCTTCCAAGAAGTAACTTAATCACAAAAGCTACACATTTCTCACTACCAGGAACTTGTATTTTTGTCATTCACTCTCTCTTAAGCTAATTATTTTATATCGTCTGTGGAAATTGTATCAGTCCCATCATTCCACCTTACTGAGATATCCAGTCCCTGTGAATGGACATTTTTCCTAAGTCTATCCACAGAAAAACTGTCACAGTTTTGTTCTGGGATTTTTCCCTGATAAATACCTTAAGCGCAAGTTTCGTACTTATGTCAGCTCCTTACAGTACAAAGCTTCTTATAATTGATCTTATCTATGTGTTAAACACTCCTAGCATCTTGTCAACCCTCCAATATGGTCAATTACTAGATAATAGTGCCCACTTCCACGGCTTACTACTTAAATGGTAAGATCAATAATTAAGAGTACACAGTGCTATTAAGCACCTGCTGATGAGAGTCTGCTGATGCGTGGAATGAATAAAGGTAATTACCCCACCTATTTCTGCTGCTGACTCTGAGAATACCAGACTTAGAAACACCTAAATGCCCTACTGCTGCGGGAAGTTTTTTATTCCCCGCTCTACCTTCAAAAGAATTTCTTGATGAATAGAAAAAAAAAATAAAATCTATCCCTTGTGTGTCTGTGTGCGGGTTTGGGCTGCAGTAGAGTTAATTTTGTTCTCAGTAGCTGCAATGGGGCTGTGTTTGGGATTTGGGCTGCAAACAGGGATGGTAACACAGGGATGTTTTGTTACTGCTGAGCAGTGCTTACACAGAGTCAAGGCCGTTTCTCCTCCTCACCCCACCAGCGAGGAGGACACAGCCAGGACAGCTGACCCCAAGTGACCCATAGGATATTCCATCCCATACAGTGTCATGCTCAGCATAGAAGGCTGGGGAAGGAGGAGAAAGGGTGCAGATGTTCGGAGTGATGGTGTGTGTCTTCCCAAGTCACCATTACGTGTGATGGAGCCCTGCTTTCCTGGGGATGGCTGAACCCCTGCCTGCCCATGGGAAGTGGGAAATTAATTCCATGTTTCGTTTTCCTTGTGTGAGTGGCTTTTGCTTTACCTATTAAACTGCCGTTATCTCAATCCACGTGTTTTCTCAGTTTTACTCTTCCGATTCTCTCCCCCATCACGCCGTGAGGAGTGAGCTGTGTGGGGCTGAGCTGCCGGCTGGGTTTAAACCATGACAGGATGTTATCTCATTACAAAAAAGAAACAAAGTTCTGCCTGCTCTGTTTGAATGTTAATGTACCTGTGATTGACTACAAGTTCCTTTGCTTGTTTTTTTGACGACCGCATACAATCTACAAGCTTCCTTTCGTCTTGTTCTGTTTTCTTCCCCTTTTTTAGAACATAGATGCCTCAAGAATTGAGCCTTTACTCTTTTATTCGTATTACAGAATTATCTGTCCTATTTCCTCTTAGCCTTTGGGACTTGGTCACAACATATGATATAAAAATACATTAGCTTTAATGGCTGAATTATAATATTGATTTGATATCTAAACTGGATATCAATTCACTACTTTACTAAGAAAATAGACATAAAATTCAGAATGTTAATCCTTCCTTGAGACGAGTGATGTGCTTTAGTACAAGCTAATTTTAGGTAGAAGGTTAGGTAGAAGGGATAAAAATTCACACATAAAATATATTTACTTGCACTATGAAAAAACATCTCATGGTATTCGTTTTGTCTCTCAATTTCATGTCAAGAGAACTTGATCACTTCAATAAAAGGACTATTTACAGAGTGAACAACTAGCAAATCAGCCACTCAACCTCTGTCTAGAGATGTTCAATGCTAAAAGGAAATCACGCACAGTGTTTTCTAGGAAAAACCTAAAAAACCTGTCTTCTATCTTCCTTATTCGGTTATGGACTTCGGCACACTGAAACCAGTTTATTTGGTTTCTCTTTGTAAGGATGACCAGCGCAGCTATTTGATTCAGTACAGTTTAGAGAATCTCCACAGCCTCCATGGACTGATAACCAGAAAACCTTTAAACGTATTATTAATTTTTGCTTACAATGTCAATTTCAGTGTTCAAATTCGCACAATGGGGAAAACACCCTCCTTTGAGCCAAAAGGGAAATAAAATCTATGTACTCTTACATTTCTAGGATGCCTAGCTAACCCAGAGACATATAATAGAAAAGTTCTTCACTGTTTTGAAATCCTTACTTTAAGATGCTGCTTTCTAAACTTCTGAGTACTCACAGAAAATACCCCTCACATGAGTACATGTAGCTTTTGTAAAATTAAGAACCTGCCACTGCTTAGAAAACTTTGTTCAAGAGCAACCTACCATATGCAGTAATGTAAGGAATGGGAATTATCTCCAAAATCCTCACATCAATGATCCTATTTTCCTCTTGAAATAACAGCAAAATGCCCCTTCATGTATTCTCTCCTTTGAAAAGAACTGGGCATAATTCCGATACACTCATGGACCTCAATGAAACAAAATGCTTTCCTCATGTCAAAGAGTAAAAATAAGTACGGGGGAGTTCACTGGAATTTTCGTACTCAGGCTATACATAAAAATCTGTCAAGAAATCAAACTTAGCCCATACCAGTTGCCTAATGCCAAATTATTTCCTTAAGCCTTTGATGTTCTATGGTTTGCTGTATTACTCTTATTTTTCTCATTCTGATACTCTTCCTAGCTTATCTCTGGAGCAGAAAATTACAACAAATGGCCATTCACAAGAGCACTTAGCATTACTGTGTCACAGAACAACTAGAAATGACCTAAGAATAATAATTCTTGCTGTCTCAGTGATTCCAGCTAGACACGGACACTGAAAGCTTGATTCCTAGATTTAAATATTCAGTCAGGTGAGTTTAAATGACACGGTCACAAGAGGTGTGCTTTCAGAGATCCCATACAATTGCACAACCTGAAGTTTCTTATTTAGGAGGAATTCTATAGGTGATCCATTTCCAAAGTGAGTCAAAGCACACATGTGGATGAACACCTATTTTGTCCCATTCCCCACTCCCTCTAAGGCCACATAGCCTTTTTCATCCTGACTACTGAGAGAGAAATATACTCCACTCTCTACACCCTTTCAAGCCGTCTGGTTTTGCCAGAACTGCTTCACCCGTTTTTAATTGCTGCCACCATAAATGTCAAACACTGGATTACAAGAAATGAGTCATGTCTGTATTAATAACAAAGAAAAGGCTTTATGGAGCAGATTCAAAGCTTGCACAACACACAGATTGTCTTCTTTTTTTAAACTTGTTAAGAAATTTCTGTGTTCTGGACTTTTCAAGAAAGGATCAGCAGGGCTTCCACTTGAGACTACAGAATAGTCTTCTGTATTGCCAAAAAGCTGTTAAAATCTGCTCTAAATCAGTAATGTCTCCTTTAAGGAAGGGGGGACAGAGGGAGGGGAGACAAAGGAGGGAGAAAATAAAAAGTTATCTCAAAGAAAAACTCATGGTTTTGAAGTTATCTGCTTTTAGCAAGTTCTGTTCTATTTAATAGCTTCCAGAGTCAAGAAGGTCTCAGGTAGACCTGAGTTATCTAACCACATGAGCAATTAGTTCCTCCAGACAGTATGTCTGTTGTAATGTAGTTCACTTAACTTCACATGGTGAATCAGTTCACTTTGATGGCTTTTTTTTTCCTTCCCTCCTATTATTTCTCTTCCTTGTCTCTCGGCAGCTGCCTGTCTTGACATCTGACCTCCACTTGCTCCATGGATTGACTGTTTCAGGCACTGTTACAGAATTAAAATCTCTGCCCATTCCCCTGAGAATCTGAATACATCCCCAAGTTCATTGCAAAATCCAGGTCTTCCAAATGCAAAACGAGTGCTGCTTCCCTGGGCTTGGTTTAATGTAAGTTTGATTAAGAATGTGCTTACTATTTCCAGCGTGTCTCGGCCAGTGGTTTGAAACGCATCTCAAAACATATAAAACCCGGCAAAAACCCACCTGACCTGGAAACAAAAATTGGCACAAAAAGCCACTTCATGTTCTTTGATTTCCTTTAAAGCCAAATGTTTTGATAGTCTGCCCAGTTGGACTGATTTGGAATAAAATCTGGAATAAAATTTTGAGATTAACTAAACAGGAGATAACACTAACAGTGCTCCACCAGATGAAGGGCGGGCACAGTTAATTGAGCTGTTTGCTTAAGTATCGGCGTATACAGAGCCACGTTGAAGTGAAGATGCTGCCAAGTACTTGTCTTCCAATGTATAAAAGTGTCACTTGGGCACTTGAGTGCCGTTTCCTATTCACCCAGTGTTTCTAACAGATATTACACGTTGCTAAACCTCATCCACTTGTCACTGTATCTTGATTCAATTAAGCATATTTTGGCTTTTATTTTTGAAAGCCATGTTAATTTATATTTCTTTCCTCAAATATCACCTTAATAAGGTTAGTTTAGGGAATGTTTGTCTCCCTGTAAAAAGAAACACCCCAAAACCTTCCTAATCAGCATTCTTTTTTAAGTGGTCAGCAGAGACAATGCAGTGAAATGCGTCAAATTAGATGACTATATATACATACACAATCCATATATCTGACTATATACGTAGTCATATATATATGCGTATATATCATATATGCTTTTACAATATAATGAGTACAGCTATGAAAATAACCCACCCCGGAAGAGGTGGAAGGCAAAGCACAAGACTAAGTTCCACTTCCCTCTTTGCTACCTAACGCTGACACCCGTTTCCAAAACTTTGTGAAGAGGGATGCACCCACCTTTCACACTGCCTCAAAAGGTTCAGGAATGCATCCTTGCTCCTCTAAATTGGGACCCTTCATTAAAATAAATGGTGCTTGATCTGTGCTAGTAGAAGGTCTGGCCCTGAGATTTCGTTTAACATTATATGCCAGTGAACTTTACGGGAATCCAAATCATGTTGTGATTCTGGCACTTCACCCCCAGACACTCCTCATGCAGTACATCCAGCCAACGTACTTCCTGGTAGCGCACTGGTTTACTGGCCATTCCTGTCCTGTGAAACACATAAACCACTTCTTTCTTCTGTTCAGGGATTTCTTTGGGCTGCTGCTGTTCCAGAAGCTATAAGCTCATTTCTAACTGCCAGGAAGCACCTCCCCATCTACCTTTAGCCATCTAATAGTGTGTGGTGTAGATCAGCTTGAGGTTCCTTCTATAATCAATGGAAAGAGAAAGGTGCAGTGCATCCCCATTGAGAATGAGGTACTTATCCTAATGGTGGAGGATGAATCGCCATCACTGCCTCACAGAGGGAATGGGCTGGAGCAGGCAATGCACATCTTTCATCCCCCTGGCAGAAGAGACCTGCTTTGTCACAGGTTTCCAGTTTAATGCTGGGACTGGGCCAACACTCACTGCATCATCACTGCAGTGTGAATTCCCCATTAGAGGCCCAGCAAGAACAAAACATTAGGAACAGGGAGCAGTGTGCATGGGATACGGAGCAGGCAGACAAGGGAAAGAAAGATAATGTCAATATGAGTCCTCTGAAATCCCAGTAATCAACCCAACATGGCCCTGGGACCCTGCATCCCCCTGCTCCCTTACCTACCACATCAGAAACTTGACTGCCTGCCACCAATTCTAAGATTCGACAGGCCCGTCTATGAAACTGCAATCACTAAAGACCAAGGACAAATTCAAGTGCCTGCTCACCATCTTAGGGGCAATAAAATTAAAATTTGCTTATACTGCAGAGAAACCCTGAGCCAGATCTGACAGCCATAGGTAACATTAAAACAAAGTCCTCATATGTGAATTCTTCAAAATGCTGTTAACAATGCACCGTTCATTTAACTCTCGCTGAAGTGTACTGGATCAATTTTCCATCTTGTCTACATTCACAGTGAGTCTATTACAATCACAACAAGAGATTTCTGTTGACCCCAAGAGATGATGTTTGCCTCATTAGCACAGGCAGCTAAAACCCAGCAAAGATGGTATTTCTTGGATATACTTGTTCAGATTTCAATCAAGAGGCACTAAGGCTCATGAAAACTATTTTTCCAGCCTGTCCACCCGCTCTCTTCTCTCTACCACATTCAAAACATGAGCAGTCAGTTTGCGGGTGCCACTGAACCAGTGTTGGTAGCCATCTGCCTACCAGAGCAACCGCTTTCTGAAACAGGCAACTCCAGGACTGTCATCACAAACAAAACACAAACAGCTTCCAGGTAAATTAGTCATCTCCTTTAAGGACCAGTTTCTGGTACCTGCATTAACAGTGAGTGGCACTCTCTTCCATAAGGAGCTGATTGCACAGCACTCACTTCACAAGTAATCGCTGTGGGCAAGAAAATCAGCATCTCTGATTTTATTCTTTGACTGCCATGATGAAAAGAGACAATTTGGAGAGTTTATGAAAAACATTTACCAAGAAGACACCGAATCTCACACACACTACTTAATTTCAACTACTTTCAACCACATAATGTGGGCTACAGAGTTCATACACATTGGGTACTTCTGATACTCTGAAGAAATGCACAATTCCACCCCGAATTTCTGAAGTTTCTCCAAAGGGCAAAGATAATTCTCAATCTAAAGCTATTCTTCAGAAAACAGAAACACTGCTCTAATTTGCAGTGAGCCATTAGAGGGGAGGAAGAACCTGACTTAGTGGGCAGGGGGTTGACTGTGATGCTAGTGCAGCCCTGAAGCAGGATCTGCCATGAGCACAAGGGTAAAGAACCTTTCCACAAACAAGACCGGTTCGTTGTACATAAAACACAAACAGTGCCAGAAAAGGGAACACTTTTTTGTAAATAAAAGCATTCTCCAGGAGAAAAAAAACTATCAGAATTTCACTGCAGGAGGATTTAATAAGAAACAGCCTGTTCCAGTCTCTTCTTCATTTAATTTAAAATAAACATAAACCAGATCTCTCCTATACAACACGATCACTCCCTCAGAAGAAACGGAAAGGAATTCAAATGTCACCCTGGGAAGTGTGGTTGTTGGAAAACTAAGGGAGAGGCTTTTGTTTCTCAGTGATCCTTGAGGAGCGGCTGGTCTGTTCCTCTCACACACAAACTGCAGGACCCTTATTGCAAAACTCCCCAAGTGCCTCAGCTCCAGCCCGGACTCGTCAATCCACCCCACCCCTATCAGCAACAGCCCGGAGAGCTCAGCACCTTCTGCAAAGCATCACCCCCAGCGACCATCGGAACGGGTCCCTGCCGCACGGCACTTGTATTTGTCCTCCGGCCCAGGCAGTTTCTTCTCCAAACGTTCTAGCCCTTCATTCCACGATGACAAGGATCTCCAAGCAAACAGACGGCAGTGAGTCAACCTTCCAGTTATTTGTCTAAAGCTATTTGCTTCAGGGTGAATTCTGCAGAACGCCCAGCGTGTCACTGTATATACTCACTGAATAAGCTATATAGCGTTCAGCCAAGAGCACACATGCATGTCTGATTGCACCAAAATAACAAATTGCAAGACAGTCCCCCCCGCCCCAGTTTCACCTACCTCCATTAATCAGTTAGCCAACCAAATTCTCCTATTTTGCTCTATCTAGTGACCAGAGTGAATTGCAGCGCGGTGTTAAAACCCCCAAGAGTTCTTAAAGAGACAAGAGTGGAAGGAAGGTACTCCCCACGCACCACAGCAGCTTTTACGTCAGAAAACCAAGTCCAGCCTGAATTCTCGGTCTGCCACATTGGAAACTCTGAGCGGTGTTGCAGCAACCCACTTGTAACACTGACCGGTCTGAAAAGGCTGCAAGGAAACCTGGCAAGGAACTCCTATAACAACAAACCAGGCTTGCAATAAAAGCCATCTGCGAAAGTGCCAATTATCCTTCTCCTCAAATGATTATGTTCCATCCAGTTTTGCTGACAAGCAAGTTATGCCACATTTTAATAGGCAATAAAATGTATTATTAAATAATTAGTAGCTAAGAAACAGAAATTAGAGGGCACTTCCTTTCACATACATCCCCCAGTACTTCAACTATTGATTTAAAGGCAACTTGATCCTCTGAAGAGGACAAAATGGAACCTGATACAGCAGTTTACCAGGAGACAATTACAAGGCTAATGATTGTTCGCAGAGAAATGAAGCAGCAAGAAATTCTAGAGAATTCCACCCTGCTCTGTTTTGTCTGATCTGTCTCTAAATCCCCCAAAGAGCTAAAATTTCTCCAAATCTGTTCCTTGCTCTCAGCCCATTAATTACAGTGTTAAAGGTAAAGAAGTATTGATGTCTTTCCTCTACTCCCTCCATTCCCCCCCAGGTAATGTCTGGTACTTGTTCAGCCTTTAAGGTATGGTTGTGCTAACTGAAAAAAGCCCCACTAAGACCAATTAAGGCCTTTACTAAGAGGCTGAAAAGAAGACAAATGGAGGCAGAAAGCCCGATTACAAGGAACCTTTGTACAGATGTAAAGCAATTAGAATAGTCTCAAGGGCTGGCCAGTGCCGTACCTGCTAGTAAAGGATTTTACAGCTTGTCTAAACTTGGAACAATCTGTCTCCCTCTTTCTGGTTGAGTGTAAAAGTGAACCCTGTATTAGTGTCATGTATCGGTTGATAGCTTGGTATCGGTTTCTCTGAGCATGTTAAATCTGTAATGCTGGTCTCAAGATCCCTTGCGGATGACAATAGTGTTACACAGTCAGCTCTAACTTACAAGGAAAGAAGATATGCCTGATGTTAAACCACAATAAAAAACAGAACCAGCTCTTTCAAGCTTCTTTTATTTGCCTAATGCTAATCCCCAGAATGTCTCATATTTACGGCACTGTGCTGCATAATTTGGCACAGAATGTGTAAGAAGTGAAAATGTTTGTACTGCAGTTTTAATAATAAAAATAAATTTCACAGTGGCTCAATTTAAGGCAGCTTCTATTCTCAAGTCACTCTTCCTTTTTAAAAAATAAAAGCCAAAAATATACTTCTCAGAAACAAACACTGAGCAGCGAGGTGGTACCTGAGCAGCTCTCCCATACCACACATAACTGCAGATTCCCCACTGCCCAACACACGCAGACCTCCCTCAGCCCACTTTCCTCCTCCCCAGCCCTACACATGGTTTCACAAGCCCACCTCCCAGAAAGCAAGCATAACCCTGCCGTAGGCGACTGAACCCTTCCTAGTCCACCTGTGGTCTGTCTGCTACACCCTGGTAGCAAATACAACACTGCCTCGACACGGTGCTGGCTCAGAATGCCTGAGCCACACCTACCCAAAACTGGCCATACATCTGGATGGGAATAAGTGTGTGGCTAAGATGTCCTGGATCCCTCAGTGACACGTGGACACCAAGAAAGTATCAACACAAATGCCTTAAACACTTGGCAGGCATTGATGTGACTGTACCTGCCCTGGGTGGCTTCAGCCTTTGACATCGGTAGGACTTAATTCAGCCCATAAATTTGTAGCCAAGCGCGCTTTTTTCACACACTCATTTCTGAGGTGGAAAAACTTGCCTTACATTCAGGCCATCAGAGTAACACCACTTGGGATTAGCAGAGGGCAATACACCCAAGGGAGCTCAGCGAGCAAAGTCACCTCTGCTCAGCAGAAGGAAAAACGGAGGCTCACAGATAAAGCTGTTCTGGGTCAGATGCCATGCTTTTGGCACAAAATTAGGCTTGAAGGTAACTGACCCACATGAAACAGAAATTTGAGGTTACTGGCCTATGTGGAATTTGTTACGATCATATTACTGCCTCTCAAGGGTTTTGCTTTTCCAAATCTTGTTCAGACGGATACAGAAAGGACACAGAGAAGTTTTAAAGAAAGAGGACACATCAGTTGCTGCTCACCTGCTTCCTGTCCAGTTTACAGTACCCGATGGTGAGTGAACCCTTTGAGGAAGCCTTTGGCAAGAAGTGATTCCCTGGAATGGTTTCATCCAAGATAAATCACATAATGCAATGTGTTTGAGCCTTTTTTCCTCTCCTTAGCCATAATTTGATGAGTTAAATATGGCCCCTTTGAAAACGAATATAACCTCTGATAAAAGATTCAGCATCTCTTAAATTAGGAAATGTTTATTTCTGAAGGGGCAAGTACTCAGCAGTCCCTGCTCTGTTTGATGTGTGAAACAACCTCAGCCACCACCCTGCTAAAATTCTTTTAAAAATCTGGTCCTACCTAAGGTGCCTAAATGGACCTGTGCTCACCTAAACATCTGGTTTCTCCTAAAAATGTGGTACAGATTACAACAATAAAGTGTGCAGTAATGTAGCATGCTAGTCCTTCACACTTGGAATTCGGGTTTAATGATGTCTGGGGTTTAAGTAAAATAAATCTGGACATTTACCATGAATATCCTTCACATTACAACCAACCGTCTGAGAGTTTCTGTTGCTGGCAAAACCAACAGCCAGCAGAGCTGTTGCTGGCTGGGTTTAAAAGTCAGGGCTATAAAAGCAGGCTCAAACGGCCACCTTTCCCAACCGGCTTCTAATTTTCATGGTGCTAAAAACCGCAAAGACACCAAGATTATTTCAAAACGGTGAGCCAAAAAACCAGTACACCAGGACATCATCCTCAGTAATGAGGTCAGCAACATACCTTTGCTCCGTGAATTACTTAAGTGCATATTACTCAGAGGCGGAACTTCGCACTGAATGGCAAAGAGGAGAGGGCTAACGCACCATCTCAATGCAAACCAAGCTGAGCCTACTTAAAATCATTTTAGCAGTATATGGTGCTACATTTAAATTAGCTTCTGCAAAGAAGGAACCCTCCACAGCCATTATTCCTCAGGTAAATATTAGAGGCTGTCAGATACCTGCCGCGGTGCCCTGTCACGATCCAAGTGCAATTCTCTGTACGCTGTGTACCCCTCTACAGACACGTCCCTGGCAGACAGACCGTGGCCAAAGGCCTATAATAGTTGTCACTCAGTGTTCTTGGCAACGATGATTTTTGATTCTGTGTATCTTTTCCCTCTCCCTTTCCCCGCACACAGACACGGCTTGCCTCAGGTGAAGCTGAGGGCGAAAATGCTCTCACTAGTGATATGTCCGTGATCTGGTATCTGTATCTTACCCAGTTGAAACCACTCTCTGAAGTACCTGATCAGCATCGCTGTGATGCTTTCTTGCAATATTGGAAAAAGGTTTTGAGTGCTTTTGCACGATGCCGCAATTTGACTGAATGAATCAAAATTGCCTATGTTTCTCCAAGCCTGTTCTTCAAAGAGGCATTCACCCATCCATTTATTTCCACGGTGCCCTGCCAAAGCATCGCAAAAAAGCGCACTCCACATTTTGCTCTATTGATACATAAATACAGTCACTTCAGCTAAAGAGCCATCAAGTCACTCCGATGCTTGGTAACTCGATTACATCTATATTAAGGCAGCAAGTCTTACTGCACGGCCTTTAACACTGAGTTGGGAAATAATTAAGTTTTAAAGCTAGCTGGTGAAAGATAATGCCAAGTCTGGTTTGCTGCTGCAGCACTGATAAAGGCAGGAGTATACAATTGAACATTAATTAGGTACAAGCAAACATCTTTGCTAATAGCTCATGTTCTCATTCCCAAAATGTCAACAACAGATATTAGTGCCAGATGCTGGTATAACATCTCTCACGACTGCGGCTGGGACGTGGGAATAGACTTGTGCATTTGGAGAAAATGCCAGTGCTGTCAGGGGGTCTGGTATGATGTCACAAGAGTAGTAAACTTCCTCAGAAAGCATTTACCGCACAAGCCTGTATTATTAACGACGAGGCATGTGTTGCACTGCCAGGCTCTAGGAAGCACAATGAAAACAGTGAACTGGAAGAACCTGTGAACCAGAGGCAACATTAGCACTAAGAGACAAACCTATTAAATGACTGGGGGCTTTCGAAGTTATCAAGCACGTTCCACTCAAATTGCTTTAAAAATGTTACTCAATCCACTCCCTCTGTTGCAAAAACCTTGGTTAAAAAAGGCTCGTTGTGTCACAGAAATCATCATTGCGCTGGTCAGTCTGTGAAGCCAGCACAACAGGAACAAAGGCAGGATATGGGATCCCACCACAGACCTTTCACTATCGTGGGGGTAGAATAGAGAAAGTGGAAAACCAAAAAATCTGAACAGAAAGAAGCAAATTCTTACTGCCATTGGAAGGTCAAGAATTAGCATTATCCAAAGTGACATTTAGTGAGATAAAATAATTTAACAGCAGATGCATTTTTTTGTGGAACTACCAGAAGTGGACTCCTAACACGTCTCCAAACCCACGGCAACCCGGGGGCACAGTGCCCGTAGCACAGCGCAGCGGCCCCAACTGCACGCCAAGCTGCAGGGAAGGCTGCCGCAGGCTGCACACGCACCGGGACTTTGCGCAGCGCCCAGGCTCTCCCCCATGGACCTCCCTTCCAAACTGTGACCCGCATCAACACGGCTTCCTTGCACAGATTTGGTAAGAACACAGCTTGGGATGGCATAAACAAGAGCTCTGATAAACTTGGAAACAATGCATCTCTATAATGACATTTGAACCAAAGTTTAATCAAATAAAGTAGGATCCTTTCAAATATCACTTATCCTGTAACTGCAATTTCCAAATCTCTCAAATCCTGGCTTTTCTTTTAATCTCACATGAAAATTGCATTACACTAATACTGTTTACATCTCATTTCCTCTTTTCCATGTAAAAATATCACTAACTACATTTCAATTTTCTCCCACTGCTCTTCTGCCATGCCAGAAATCCCATGAGTCTGCTGTGGCTCAATCTCTGTGCTATTTGCTGCTGTCAAAAGAGTCACCAGTCCCTGCACTTCAATCTCCTCTCCTCCCATCGCTTCCAAGCTGGCCAGCTGGGCGCTCGGAGCAGTCCAGTCCTAGACTGGGTTATGAGCGCAGCAATTTTACACCACTCCTCGGCTTTAAAAGGAACGGACGAAACCCAAACTCTTCATTCTAAAAGCTGCAAAATCCAGCAATTTTCATAAAGCCATATATCATGCCTACCTTCTCCCCTGGCTTCTTTTGGGGTTTTTTAGTGCAATTTCAACACATGTTGTGGAGCAGAATGTCTGTTTCCGTAAGGATGGCCCTAAATCCCCTGCCCTGCAGCCGCAGAAGATCTAGAAAGCCAGATGGCTTGAGGAAGAGACGTACCTACTTCTTCTGATACAAGGGATATCCAGTGAGGAGTCCTCTGAGGACTAAACTCAGAAACAAGGCAGTATTTTCGTTTTCCTGAAAATGGTTAGGAATTGCTGTCTATTGTGTACCTAACTTTCTCCACTCAGCTGAGGAGCACATCACACGGATACACCCTGAGGCCACAGAATGAGTGAGAGGCATTCACCTGCATCTTTCCTCCCTCCCCGCTTACCTGCATTCAGCTGCTGTTGGGGAAAAAAGGCTCAGGGCTGTATCCTCCTCCCTGGGAAGACATCCCTGTCACAGACACACCGGTAACGCTGCTCTGCCTTTCACTCCAAAACAAACTACCTGAGCTCATTAGCCGCTAAATGCAATAGCAGGCTGCAATATTTCCATTAAACCCACTGGCAAAAAGCAAACCCCCACAGACAGGGTTTGGATAAAGATTTTTTAAAAGACATATCTTTAATCACTGTATTTACCTTTCGATTTTTCAGATAGAGACTTTCAAGTACTTAAGAAATGAGGGCTGTTAAACCACAAAGACTCGCCAGGAAAAGAGCGGAACATGCAGAAAAGACATACAGGAATCTGGAGTTACCAGCGGCACAGGTCAGCTTACAGCTCAGAGAAAACACCTCTGTGTTGGGCCCTTCTTACCCACGTCACCAGGCTCCTTCATTGCAGAAACAGTAACTTCATCGCAGACAGGGGAGTGGTGGGTCCAATAAGACACTGGTTGAGGCTTAATCATAATTACTGCAATAAGGGCCTTAGCTGAGTAAGCTCCTGCATGCCGGGAAGAACTGACCCAAGACCTACACAGCAGCTCCCCATTAAAGCGCAACTGGATTCCCTGGCACTCCTTGTCCTGCCCTTCACTTGTTCCCTGAGCCTCTGGGCATGAAACTGCCTTGGCACCCTGTGTCAGTGCAGCTTCAGGAAGTGAAAGGTGCCCTTCGCTATGCCGTGAAGCAGGTTCTTGTACTTCCTAAACTTTCCAAACATTCTCAAATTGAAAAATGAAATTATTATTACTGTTAAAGACCAATCAGTACAAATACATTAGGATGAAGTGGGGCCAACCAAGTTTCCTGACTGTCCTTCACACTCATACTTCTCCAAAAACAAATAGGAAAAAAAAGAAAGAGGGTAAATTAAACACTTCTAATGAGTTTAATTCTACTGTCAAGGTTGATCGCAATCTATAATCAAAATTATTTTCAGCAATACTCAATATTCTTTTACCTTGCTTGAGACTGTTTACAACAAAACGAGTGCAGTTCTGATTGCTAGGGTTTCACAGCAAAATGAGCTACAGAAGAAGCAAACGACGTTCTATTTTCCATCTCCCTTTCTGTGTTCATTTCTAAAAAGATATCCCTACAGGGAAATAGAGAGCTTAGAAACACTGGTAGCTGAAGTTCAATGTTCAAACACTCACTTCTTATATGGGTCCAAAACTTGACTGATGATTTTGGCCTTCTTACAGTTACTACCCACACATGATGCACTTGCACCATGAGGACTGCACATCTTCAAGGGAGTATCTCCTCTACGCTTACATGGAAATGGAAGATGACGTCCAAGTCCTCTTACTCCTGCCAGCCCACCTTCAGTAGGAAGGCAGGCAGGTTGCTGTTTCTTTAAGGAATATATCAGCAGAAACACACAAAAACCTTGGAATCAGTCTGAAAGAGAGGCCAAGGACATTCCTTCCCAAGCATTAGATTTGGTTTCACATGAGATGATTAGACTCATCCATGCTAATTACACTAGAAAGAACTAATTAGAAAAATCTACCATTCAGCTAATGAGGGCTGGGCCTTAACTATCTCAGTGCTTAATTTTTCAGGTTGTAAAATATTACTTTACCCTCCTTCCCCCCTCTCTCCGCGTGCCATCACCACGTTAATTCTTGTAATAGAGTTGATCATTAAATATCTACTAAAGAAATATTTGTTAATACCTGCGAGTGCCACAGTTTTAAAACAGCTGCGCACCGCCGGCTTCTCTGTGTAATTAAAGTATCAACAGGATGGGCCACGTTCTCTGCCGGTCGAGGGGAGCAAGCCAAAGGACCTACCTGCAGCCTCCAATGCTGCCCACTAAAGCTGAGCTAGTGGAAACGGGTACTACAAAACTGCTAATGAATTCTCTGCAGTGCTTCAGTGCAGCCTTTTCAATAAATATACTTTTTCCTCCCCTCGGGAGTAACTCAGGATAAGGGATTTCACATGTAATATTATCAATGTGGGAGGAGAGTTTATTAAAAAGCAATGATACCACCTGATAAAGACTAACATCTCTGCCAAGGGTTATAGTGTTTAGCAGGAAGCTGATGGAATGAGCATAATGAAAAGCTAATAAATCAGAGTCCTTCATTATACAATAAACTCATTAAGTTACTCTTTGAAAATGGCAAGCCAGACATAGCACGATATTGTTAGACTAGTAATGTTAAAAGCTTTCCTAGAAAATATAAATTGAAAGCCAGCCTTTGAGTTTTGCTGTATTTACATGCTTAGTGTCCATTTGGAAGTTTAATGAAAGATATTAGGAAATAGCTGTGTGATGCAGCATCCATTCAGCACATAACTGTGCTTTTCAAAAGAGGGTTTTCAGACAGGCTGGCAGGGGACCAAACCCTGTACTCTGTAAGATGATGTGTGAAATTAGTGCAAATTGAAGTGCCAGAACTTCCACGTTTTTTTTGCAAAAACCTTTGAAAAATCAGATGTATTTCTATATTGGATTTTTATTTTATTCATCCCCCCATACCCGTTTTCCCCTGAAGCCACTAAACTAAATCTATTCAAAAGTATGACCAGCATGATTCTGATTTTTAATAGGCTGAAGAAGACCCATCTTGAAATCCGAACTGTGCAACACCACGGAGTGTCATGGGAAATCCAAAACTTCACAGGTCTCTGTTCTATTTGAACTTACTGACAGAGGCTACAGAGGAACAGAACATCATTGGTGTCATTCTTACTTCAGCCACACTCATGCAAATCAGGAGTAAATAATCAGAAATTAGTAGAATTAGGCTAATTTCTTTACATATTCCATAGTGAGGTCAATAATTTTAAAAAAACCTTCAAGTTTTATAGTCTTGATTTTTACAAATATAGCTCATGAGGCCTATTTACAATTTTTTTATCATCTCCTACTCTATAAAATTAAAAATATTATGATTATGAATACATATAAATGCACAAACAGAGACATACAGCAAATGTTCCCATTCATTAAGCGGCTTCGTTAAAACATACATACTTCAAATTCCAAACCAGAAGCAGGGGGTTTGGATTGAACGGGAGAGCAAAGCAATGCAGCGGTACCATACGGAGAGACAGATGCCAATGAAAAGGTTCGCTTCTGAGCCTTCATTGGTGGCAGCCTGAAATACACACAGGAGTCAACACGATGACCTAGACCCAGCGGAGATGTGTGGAAATGACCGGGTTTTCCTTCACGGGAGTTATGGTTTTGAAATGAATGGAGGCAGAATGACATAAGAAGTCTCAGTATCAGTTAAGTGTGCCTGAGTTCTGGTCCGAGGGAAGGAGGACATTGGCAGAAGGGCAGGTTAATAAGGAAAATGAGTTAGAGCTAGGCATTTTGGATGGCTGCCTTTGGAACAAAAGGAATATATTTACAGGCAGACCACCGAAGAGAACCACCCTGACTTCACCTTTGTAAACGCAACCGATTTACTCCACACGCTGTGTAGGCCAAGAGCACCCACTTAGGAGCACACATTGCTCACGCGCAGCATTTCGGTTACCTCTGCTAACACTCACACAGTCTTTCTCTGTCCGCAAGCAATGCAGTAGTTACAAATGCCTCCATCTGTCCAACCTGCGAGGACTGCTGTCCTGAATACCCTACGTTCAAATCTGCTGGAGATCAAGCCTGAGCATCGATGTTGATGTTACAACATGTCACGTTCGTAAATGACGGTAACTTGTCATCGGGACTTGCAATAAAGCGACCCAAAGGTATGAATAAGATTGTTGATGGGGGCTTCCGACACGTGGGGGAACCCGCTCCTCGCAGATGCAGCGCTACAAGCCTTCCACGGACCGCGCTGAATCCAGCGTGTCTGGTACTGGCAGATCAGAAGGATTTTTTTCTGCTTTGTACAATTTATCTGGGGAAGACTAGGTGGTTGGTACTGGAATCACCTTTTCAAGTTTGCTATAGACCACAGATCATAGGAAGAAATGTATAGTAAAAGAGAAGCTTTCTTTTGTGAGGAAGTTATCAGTCCACCCACCTACCCACCCGCTTGCACGTCCTCATCATGTGTTTCTTTGCACAGAATTTCTTGGATGAGGAAGAGATCACACTTCAGCGGCGCTTATTCCCAGGGCACAGACACGGCATTAACATTACATGGAGGAGCTGCCCAGGATGCTTTATAGACAAAATATAAACAAGCACTTCTCAGATCTACCTGGAAACTGCTATTCTAAGAATAAGAACCCTCCTCCCCCCAAAAAAGAAGAGATGATAAAGGTTAGGAGAAGGGGAGGATCGGTGAAAGCAGCTGTCAATAGTGCGCTGTGACCATAATCTTCAGATGTCTTTAAAGTAAAGATGTGGGGCATTAAGACCTTACTAACTCTCAGGATTTAATACTTATATTTAAGACTTATAATAATAATAATAATAATAATAAAAAGCTTACATATTCCACCAAACAACCCCAAACAGGCAACCTTTATTACCTGTTATGTCAGCTGTGCCTAAAAAAATCAAGCGAAACACTATGTACCCTTTAATAGTTAATCCTCTAACATGTAATTAGGCATTCACATGACAATCAGAACAGGACTATATTTCATGTTTGCCTTCCCTTTCAAAGCCTCTACTAGAGGGGCACTTACTCTGTCAAATCTGCTATAGTAATCAAAACATTGAAATTACTTCTTTCCACACTAAATATACTGGAACTGGTTGTTTGATTAAATGTAGAGCAGAGAGTGCAATTTGCTAAATTACAAGTATTCTGAACATGTAAATATAGTTTAATTACTGCAATTAAAGAAGATTACTGGAGATTGGCAGATGGGAATGTAATGCTGTTTTAATTAGAGTTTTTAATGCACTGTAACATAAGCATAATATTAACCCTTTATCCTGGAAAGGGCTGGCTAGTCTCTGAAAAAACATTCTTTGAAAAATGCAGTAGATCTAGTGTTTCATAACAAGACTTCAAGACGATTCACTGCAAAGCACCAGGATGATTTGGGAGGGTTTCAGATGTTATTTGCAGTGCATGCGCTGCAGAACAGATACATTCTGGAGTGCAGTCAGGAAAAGGCACACAAGGTGGGCACACTGTTTGTGCCCTCGATGAATGAACGTATGACACTAGAGCGTTTGAGGAGATGGATTGTATTTCCTAAAGAGGACAATCACAGCTACATCACTGGAGATTTAAGATTCTTTCATGAAACTTAAAGAACCTCAACTTCCAAAGATTTACAAAACATGAAAAGAGGAAATGTTTCAAAATGCATTAGTTCAATTTTGAAAAACTGCCGCATGGAGACACAGCACAATATTGCCCAGGGCCTAGGTTATTACTACTCAGCCTCCAGAACAGTATTTGTTTCATAAAGTAATATTCCAGAATGTACTAAGCAATTTTTGTCATCTTGAAAGCTATCACTTGCAACATTTTATCCATTCAAGTCAATAGCCCATTAGAAATTCTAATTGAAAGTTCAATACTCTGCTTGGAATCTTACAATAGAGGTTGCCTTTGGAAAGCCATTTAAAGTCTTAATCTCTTTATCATTTGGTATTTTGAAGCCTAACTTTGTTCTTGTTAGGCAGATCAATGGCATTAATTTACAAAATGGGGGAAAATGTCACCCTTCATCCTTTAAATCTCAGTGCGGCGAAGAGCAGCGTAAGCGAATCCGACCGTTGCTCTCCCACATTAGCAGAAAACGGTGCCATGGGAGGTTTGACCTACAAATTTTAATTACTGCATGAAAAATTCAGTTCCTGGAGATGAATAGAGACTTGAGGAAAAGCAGAAGTCCACCTTCTGAGTGACTGCAGAGCTTAACTCTTCAAAGGCTGCGTCGGTGAATGAAGCAGCATGCACTACCTTCAATAGGTAATGGCTGTAAGGTGCAAGATCAAATTGCACAAGCAACAGAAGAAAGGAAAAGGATTTTACCTACAAAGAAGCTTTATGGGTTACCAAAATAGATGGACACTGATATCATCCTCTAGGGAAGGAAATGTGGTGTGAATCTGTTTTGAAATGTTCCTCACTTGAAGATAACTTTACAGCTGGCGAGTGCACGGGTGGCGAACTCTCAGCTTTGAGAAAACCACGGAAAGCTCTGCCATTTTATCAGCAAAGGGAGGATTTCACCTGTGCTCTCTGCCACGCAAACAGTATGCAGCAATGCCATGTGTTTTGAACCAGTGTTCCCACTTCAAATCGGTGCGCAGAGGAGTAAAATCCTAGAACTGATCAATGGAGCAGGGCCAAAGAAGGGCTCGACTCAACGTTAGCAAGAACTAGGTGTTTCCCTAGCCAGTTTTGAACCATCTTAGGTTATACACGCTGAAATATTCCACTTTACTCCTTGTAATGCAAGTACAGTAAACCAACGGTGGTGCTCTGCAGGTGACAGAGGCTGAAGATGGTAGTTGGAATTTTTACATTCTGAACACAGCCATTATCTGGGGTGGGGTGATGTAGGGTGCACAGAAAATTCTCCTGTTACCTAAACCAGAAACAAAGGATTTGGATCTCTATTTCAGCGACGGCTACATTAATGGTCATAGAGGAAGGAGACAGAAAGAGAAAAATGAACGAGAGCAAAAGGACTCCAGGTGTCAGCAAACACACTGAAACAACGTGTGTGTATGACAGACAGACAGACAGACATGGATCATTCCAGTTCTCTTACTAGCTTTTTACATTCTCCCAGCCACAACCAGTTTCAGCACAACTTGATACCGACACCATAAACTTCCTTGTGACAAGCTTTAGTAGCTGTGATTCTGATCTTCCACCTTAAGAATTAGAGCACAGTCGGAATCAAGAAATCATGTCTTGAATTAGATGAGAACTTCAGACCCCTGTTACACCTGCACTGGCTAAGCCAGTATCATCACTCCCACTTGAAAGGGTAGTTATTTCACCTGCAATGCACTGTCATTCAAAACATGACAGCAACACGATGGTAAGACTTAGTCCCTTGGATCATTACGGTGGATCGCGTTGGATGTAGTTTCTTTACAGGCTGTGGCTCAGTTTAGCCTTACCTGAAACCGTAAAGCTCTTGACTAGAGCCAGCTTTAACATAGTGGAGACCGACTGTTCATAACTGTTAAAAGGTGCCACATATAAGATAACGTGAAGGATTAATCTTCCAGCTTCTCCTTGTATCCTGAGTTCTGAGACTACACTTAGGGACAGGAATCACCAGCTTAAAACCTTCATACTGTATCTTAATAGCAATATTAACTGATACCCAACCATTAGCATTATGCTTGTTGGTAGAAAACACTACTGCTCTCAGCTTCACCTCTAGATCCCAACAGAAGTTTAAATAAATGTATTACGGTAGTTAACATTTTTCTGCAGTTAGATAATTAATATTTATTTCTATTTCAAAGTAAAGGATTTCTAATGTCAAACTACATTTCTCTCTTTTCAGAGTTGCTTAGGTAACAGATTCTGGTTGGGTTTTTTTAGGCATCCTTTTAGCAGGGATATTTCTGGCGAGGAAGGAAGCTATTTCTAGACTGTACAGGTTTCATGCAACAAAACACTTCCGTGTTTTGGGATGGTTCTTTGGAAATCACCAAGACCTTCTTTTGCAATGAAAGAGACCCTAAGAAGAGTTTGGAACACCTTGGAACTTTGCCGCCAAACTGAAAGCCTTAAGAAGGCTTTACCCGTAACTTCAAGAATTATCCCTCACTAGTGGTTGAGAGCCTCAGCTTTAGTGCGCGAGGTGCTTCACAAAGTCCTGATTTCCCATTGCTGCCAAGCAGGGAACAAGAAGAACGTCAAGCTGAGCCTCCAGAAAGAGGCAGAGCCGAAGTCACTGATCCTTTTCAGCAAGGCTGGTGGTCTTTGCGCACTCCTGATTCTTAACTAGCAATGCGCTCCACTTCTTTGAATTGGAGAAGTTTCCCAGTACAGACAAGGCCCTGGAATTGTACCAAAATCTGTCTGCGTGGGAAGGGTTAAACCAACCTGAGTAGCTAAACCCCTGCAGCTATCATATAAGCCAGCCGCTTTTAGACAAATTGAGCAAAATAGTCCTTTCAGCTCAGCAGGCACATGACTAGCGGCACAAAGGAGTCCTTCTAGAAATCCCATGAATACCCCCATTATCCTAAGGATTGAGCACAGAGCCACGCATTTCATGCCCACTGCCACCTGTGATTAGCTTTTTTACAGTTATTATGGAGTACTTTGATGGCGATGATTGTTTAAAGGCCTCAACAAGCGTGCTAATGTGACTTGAGGACTTGACTCCTTTTCATTCCCTGGTTGCTCCAGCTATCACACTAATTTACTTTAGGCAAAGGGGACAATAAAAAAAAAAATCTGCTCAAAGAAATCACTTAGCATAAAATTGATTCAGTCTCTTAAAGAAACGCATGCCGGGATCCCATGTTAAAGTAAATTAGATATATGATCAAACAAAGCCAACAGTCATTTGAGGTTGGACTCTTGTGTAGCACTTTAAGTTTTTAACAGAATCAGCCAAAGAAAAACAAAGAAAGAAGCAAAGAGAGGCTACGGCCAATTGGTTTGCATGGAATTTTCCTTCGCTCTGCTTGGTGTTTTACAGCGCAAACGTGAAGCAAGATGTTGGCTTCAGGGAAATGTATTTTACTGTTTGTAAGAAGTGCTTCCAGAATGGATCACATTGTACCACTCAGTACAAAATAAACTGATACCAGGGGAGCACTAAAGGGGATTGGAGTGCATACGAGAAAACGAGGGTTCCGGTGGGGATGAACAAGTGAAGACATATCAGGACTTTGGTGCTTTCTACAGAGAGGTTGTGTTCACCTTAGTCTTCCTGCTCAAAACAGCATACAGGGGTACATACAGCAGCAGCAACTGAACAGCAGTCTGCAACTTCTCAAATGGTTTCTCTCCTCCTGTTTATTACATGTGCTCAGTGGAAGTATTCAGATGTAGCTGTCAGTGCCCAGTAAGCTGAGTTGTTCTCCAGTTTCACCCCTGCAAATACACGTCTTTCCTGAGACCCATGGTGCATTTCCGTTTTCAAGGCAGTTTCAGAGGTAAAGCCCTAATACGTACTCAAGGAGCAAACATAGTTGGCCTTCACAATTTTTTTACTGAAACTGAAAATAGATTCATCGTTCTATCATTGCCATTTTGTGTTGTCAACAGGTCCCATGGTCAGGCCCACATAGGAGTCTAGCTGCTGCTCAGATGTCGACCTCTGTCCTAGGAAGCAGGTGAGTACATTCTAGAGAAAGAACTGGTTACAGTGCCCAAGCTGATTGAACTCTGCCTTCACAGAGAAGCAAACACTATTCCCCTAATTTAAAACCAGTCATCAACATCCTCATTTAAGCTTGTCATCTGTACCAGCAAAACACAATGCAATTTATCAAATCGCCTAGATTTAATATCAAAAATGTACTGCTGCAACTCGGTAAACAGGACATGTTCAATTACATGAAGGAACTATTTTTCTTCAGAAAGCATTACTGTTCTACCCGAGCAGTAACCACAGCTTCCTGATGTAACAGCTAGTGGAATTACATGCCGTGCAAGTATTTTAACTATTTTCTAGACAGAAAACAAGATTTGTGAGTAACAGTGAGCAGGAGATGAATAGGAGTAGATTTGGCTTACAAAGTAGGGGAAAAAAGATGAAAAGATTATACAGCTTTTTTGGGGCATAAACAAGAGGACTTAATGTGTGGTCATATGGTACTGATTAGCACATTGCTGTTGAGTCCACCCATTACCGAAATTTTGGGCTCTTTGTATTCACTACCACTCACCTGTAAAAATCAATATAAACAAATTTGCAGTAAGTTGATGAAAAATGGTTTATTGCCCTTTCGTCGTTTTCCTGGTGCTTCTAATCTTCTTAGGGCTGTGGCATGAGATGATGTTTTGGCTGCAAGCTTATTAAATTGCGGCCTTCCTGTGGCATGGTGCCAAGCCCACCTCCATGGCACAAAATTGCTGGCACAGTGAACCAGCTCACAAAAAAACCCCAAACCACGAGAAGAAATGCTGGTAAAACTGCAGTTTTTGAAAACGCAGAATACTATGAAGTGGTTTCCAGTGCAGCCCCATAAACATGTCTGTAAACTGATAAAGAGGGTCACACAATGCATGACTGGGCTGGGAGGGCAAGAACAGGAAGACGTTTGAATCCAACTGGTGCCAAACACCTTGTAATGTCAAAAGACAGCTTACAGCGGGGGTCCATTCCTTCAGCTCTACTCCCTCCTCATTCTCCTCATGGATATGGCACAGCTGGCTATGCTTACGTTTAGTCTTATTCAGAAGCATTTTTCAAAAGTCATTACCTGAGTACTGGAATTAAGGAAAAGTTGGTGTTACTGATTCATGTGGAGAGGTTGATGGAGCTGTGACATCCAAACGAAGCTCAAAGAAGTTATCAGGGTGCAGTTTCTCCTGCTATAACCCTTGAGTTTGTCACGTCTAAAAAGATGCCAATGTATGTTTAGTTTTCCCCTAAGTTATGGCACCAAAAAGATCCTTTACACAGAGGCTTGTTTTCATGATAGTTATAATATTCAATCAGACCTTATTTTCCATCAAAATATGACAGTATGCTTCAAAGCTATTGAGGAAACTAGAACACAGCCAGAGAGCACGATCATTTTGGCTTTGCTTCCATAGGATTACCAAATATCATCGCCTTTCCTTCATCCTTCAGGTTTAGTCTCATGTCACTGGTGTTTACATCTGAAAACGAGGTGACTGAGTAGTCCCAAAGCCACAACCTCACTCCATGGATGCATCACTGTATCACACCAGCTAACAGGGAAGGGAAGAGGGGCTAAGCATCCTCCATCTTCCCAGTAATTCTGTGCTTGGCCTGCACCATTCTTGCTTGGTTTCCCTAATGAACACGGCTTTAAGTGTGGTGGAACAGTTTCTATTAATATAGTAACACTTGTATTTTCAGAAAGGCTCTGTCACATTTATCATTATCGAAAGATGTGTACAGGCAGGCAGCATTTCCATTAACAGGCCACACATGATGCTCTCTTGTGTTGCTGCGGTAATAGTCTAATCCAATTTGTCTTCCTAAAATTCTAACCGTACGTAAGACATAACCCCCTTTCTCTACCTCCAGCGATCATGCTGCTTGGCAGCGTCATCAATCTCTTCTACAACTGGCCAATCTAGGTCACTATTCAGGGAGAATATCTGTATTTGGTGATAAAAGACAACAAAGACTTTGTTTCTTCAGGTTAAATCCCAGTTCCATTATAATTCAACGGGAGTTTTGCCACTGACTTCAAAGGGCCAGGAGGCTACCCCGGCCGTGTCCTGGGAGAGCAACATGATCTTAGCGATGTCCAGGGGGCTGGAAAGAATGGCTCCTTTCGGAGCAAAACTTCTCCAAGTTTAAAGCCGATCTTTCATTAGAGGCCGCAAGGTCTGGTCTTCCCTAAAAATACACCAAATAACTGTATCACTGGAGAATTTTAAGAGAGCTGTTATTTTATGCCCTAGTCATTTCAAAGCAGATTGGGTTAGTCTGGCAAAAGCAATTTCTAAAGGAGTAACATAAAATATTTAAAGATTTATAGAACAACTGGCCCACTTAGGGGCTCATCTAAGTTTTACTAAACATCTCTGGTTATGCCTTGCTATGTCAGCAAAAGGAGGCCGAGATTTAAATAAATAAAACCTAGTAGAATGTAATAACAGGCAGGGAAAAAAATATGATACATCAAGTTACTACTGAAAGGAATATTGAGCTTCAAGTGATCTCCGTACCAACGGCTATGTTTGTCTATCCAGCTGAAAAGGAGACAGCTTTAATCTCGAGGCTGCATGTTATTTAACTAAGCTGAAATTGTTTTCAGTGATGTGGAGTGCATCCACTAAAGATAATGATCCTGTTTTGGATTGGCTCTTTATTTTTTTTAACAAAGGGAGACAGGTGGATATACTGAGCAGAAATGTAAACAGGTTTGTTTTTTTCATTAACTCTAGCAAATCATTATAGTGCCCATCTACATGAAATTGAAGGCTGCGATATTCTTTACAACTGTTTCTTTTTGCTCCCTTCTCCTCTCATCCGGGTGTTATGGATGCTTAGGAAGGGATTTACTCCAGAAACGCTGAAAGTGCCCCTAGAGTTAAAAAAGCCTTCCATGCCCAAGACCAATGGGCCAAACCATCACCTCCATGAAATGACCCTGAATTGTACCACAGATTTATCTGCACTGACAATTTATTCTAACTCCTTTGCATTCAGAAAGACACGTTAAGTAACTGCTTAATTGGACCCTTATAACTTGAAAGGGCAGGCTCAAATACTTGCCTAAATTAGCAAGGTCTACATCCCACTGTACTGTGATGCACTCCCTTCTGTTTCAAAGCTGAACATGCATTATTGAGTAGGGGTAAAGGGTGATGGCAAGCTTTTTGATTTACTGCTGTTCAGTCTGCACTTTTGATGTATGTAAGCTGCAAGGAAATTTGTTGATAAATTTCAAATGTTTTCACAGCAAAGAGAAGGACAATAGCAGTTGTAACCTGCTCCTACTGCATTATCAAGAGTCTCCTCTCCAAGTTCTGCTTCCTACACATATTATGTTGTTGACATCAGTTCTACCTTCATCTGAGATGGCACATCAGACATTGTTTCCAAAATCTTGGTTTTTTACAAGGTTATTTTGAGAAGCAGAAATACAGCATAACACCACTACTACAGTCCAAGCCTGGACAAGGATGATATGCAGTGAGCAGGAAATCTCTCAGATGTCACGACTCCTCATTTCAGTGTAGTATGCAGAGCACAAACCTGCGAGGGTCAGCATTTTCTTCATGAGCGAGCAAAGGTCTTACATTTGTGCTTCACTTCAGTCACGTGTACGACCAATTATTGCAAGGTACAATATATGAGTTTAAAGTGAGACCTACTTTCTCTGCCTTGAGTAACCCGATAGATCAGTGATTTAATAAAGTCCACCGTACAGCTTTTCTTTCTAAATGCCAGAGGCCCACTCGTACTAGTTTGAGGTTATTTGTTCATATTCAGCTCTGAAGTACTCCAATGTAAAAAAGAGAAATTCACTGTAGTTAGTGACTCATTAGGTCAGGTGACCTTGAGCTGAATTTGTGCCCTTTTAATCCCCAGAGAGAAGCTGTCAGCTAAAGCTTAGGAACCTCAGTAAGAATGAAGTGGTGTTACGGCAGTCCTAATTAATGGGTAGCTACAAGTGCACTGGCTACCCAGGGCCATATGGAGGCAGATGGACCAGGCAATACCTCTACCTGCCATACATCATTAGTAACCTTCCTAAATAGCCGCGAGCTCCTGAATATACTGCCCGTGCCTGGATTACTATCATCCTGCTTGAGCATCCGCTGCAGTAGTATCAGCTCCCTGATTCCCCCTCTGTGCCAGATGACTTTCTGACCCTTTTGCAGAGGGCACAGCATGGGCCTGTGGCTTCTGACCCTCTGTGTACTTCCACAACGACAACCTCCGTGCTAGGCGACAAATTGTTGGCAATGCTCACGGGGGAGGAAATCCTCTCCTGGCTCTCAGCAAAGTTGCTATTTTAGCTTTGCCAATAGGGCATTTACAAGAGGATTGGAGGCTCTTCTAATGCCACCTTGTCTTTTCAGGTTAATTTATGTATTGTTCTTTATGCCTGTTTAGTTAAGGACAAGCTGCAGGTATGGAGAGAAAAATGTCACAGATTTGCCACCTGGCTCCTCTGTTTTGATCTGGCTGGCAAATGCCAGAACCTCTGAACAGCAGGTTGCTAAATAATAAACAGACCGTGTCTTTAAAAACACCTGGCGCTTATGTAAAATGGCCATTCTGTACCTGGTTAGTCCCTGGCACAGGTGCCAAGCTCAAAGGCATGAGGCTCCCCTCTCCTTCCTCTGCCCACCCAAGTACAGCAGACACAAGAGCAACCCAGTGCGGTAAAAGCTTATAATCCAGCCTACCAGCAACAAGGAACACGAGGAACAACAACAACAAAACCCCTTTCTGAGTGTAAAAACTTCAGGAAAGGGAAGGAAAAAAATAAATAAACAAGGATGAAAGCAATGCCCAGTGGCAACCATTTTCAGTGTGACCTAGTGAGCTTTCAACTTCAAACCAGTCAGATCAAGAGCTTCCCAGCAGCATCACCTAGGGATCTGTCATTCACACATCAAGCCTCGTTCACTCTGCCTTGTCTCACGCAGACACGCTGCCAGATACAGAAATATCACGGCCTTCTTGCACGATAAGGAAAACAAAACAAAACAAAACAAAACCCCAGACCAACAGCAATCCTGAAAACCAAGTGCAGTGACAAGCCGTGACCCCATTGTCCGCAAAAGGGCAACGTCACCAAGCAGACCAGAAAAAGGATGCAAGCAGAATGGTAATCGGGTAACCATCTGCTATTAAAATGCAATTCCAACCGGAGCTTTCCAGCAAGCCCTTCCCACTGGCGGAGATGATGAGAGCTGGGATTTACTGGAAGGAATCAATAGCTGCCCTGGGTGCTTTGCAGGCTGAGGGAAACCATCGTCTTTCAAGCTCACCATTTGGCTCCTGAGCAATTTACAGTGTGCTACCGAGATGGGTGTTGGTGTTTGGAATGTCAGATAGGAAAAAACCCAGTTGCACCTCCACTATTATACAGCTCTTATCGTACATTATTACACACTGGAAACAACCGGTGCTATTCAGAGCGTGTCCTTCAGCTTGACAGTTTGAGAGGAAGGCTCAAAGACTAGTATTTTTGGGGAAGCACAGAAGGGCAAGAAGCAGCTGGGAGAGAAAGATGCTTGTCACTACAGCTAAAATATGCAATATCTGCCTAAATATACTTTTACAAACTAGTCTTAAGTAACAAACTGCAATCAGTTTTTCAGTGAGGGTTGCAATAATTTATCCATAGCAGCCCCACAGTAACTCTGCTTAGTTTCGTCCAGCCCATTTCTACCACATTAAAAGTATTCATGGAGTCTGGAGACACTTGTTAGGAAAATATCTCAAGTATTTAGTGTAAAAGCTTGGTATTTATGGTCTGAAATAGGGACAGGCAGCGCTGATGAATCCTTGGTAGTTTTATTGTTCAAGACAGATGAAGAACTCCATAATTCTAGAGCAATGCTGGGAAACTATATACACACACCGCATTTTCCCCGAATCCATTAAACTGTGGAGTGAAAAATGGGCAGACATCCTTACGTTTTCAACAGTTTATACAGCCTCTTGCACACAAAGTAAGTAGACTCAGTAACAAGCGAGTAACAGCCACTCTAACAGAGAGACTTTTTCATTAAACTATTTGTTATCAACCTTTGAACTTGCTATTTTCAAACACTTGTAATCTGCCATTAGACAAGTTTCATTTTAAAATTAACAAGTACTTGGAAAGCATTTATAAATAATGCCAGCATTGGACACTTGCACTTCCGGCACGGCTGAAGATGACATACTTGTGGAGCAAGGTGTAAGTCATCTCACGTTTCTGGACAAAATGTTATCTAGTCACCATAATCTAAATGTTATTACTGGGAAAGAATGACACAGTCGACTCTCAGTTCCAGACAAATGCTGCAAATGAAGCCATTTGATGATTTGAAAATACATTTCCATCAATGATGTTCCTAAAAAACTCATAGAAATGTTTCACGGCAGCGTTAACAGAAAGAAGTTCCCAAGGTGGCTATAGAACAGCACACTTTTATCTGTATTCAGCAATATCTTTGAAGATGGTGGTCAACATCTGTGAAGTGTATCTAGGAGTCGTCTGCTTAGGTACTAGAAAGGATATTATGTGACAGGTCATGAATAAGAAATATTCAGAACAATGCATATTCTGAATCGTTTGTGAACAACACAAAGGCTGAAATATGTTCTTAGAAACCCTTCACAGGATAACTTAAAGTGACAAAGTAATAAGCTAACGCATTTGTTAGCATGTCATCTGCAAAGAGACGACGGGACATATGGGTAGCTAAATTATTTCCAACAGAGTTTGTTACCAGACAAGAAAAATGTGGTCCAGCTTTGACTCAACTGGCTTTAATTACCACTCTTCTCTGACCAACACTGCATGGCACTTCATTCTGGGAAGCGGGCTGATCCTACAGCAACCGCGGGGCAGTACGACCCCGGATGGGGAGACTGTGCATGGTAGCGCTTCGAGCAAGTCAGGGAAGTCTGGCGGGTGACTCCAACAGGCTCCAGCGCAGGCTGTAAATGGAGAAGCCGGCTCCGAATGTCTTCCACCAGTTGGCAAACAAATGAGACATCATGTTTGTGCAGCGCAAGCATTGTTGCCAAATTCTAATAGAATGAGAGTTTCTGTAATCCCGAAAAGGGGCTATGTGATCCTTGGAAACGAGATTCTCTTGCCTGGCCTTCCATTCATTTTGTAAAACATGTTAAGTTTAATTTCAGTGCTTGGAGCTGCAGCTGGCCAAGCAGCAAAATCACATTCATGTGTTAAAAAAAGAACTGGAAATGGATGCAGGCTGCTAAATTTTGATACTGATCTGCAGCCAACCTCCTGAGAATGGTTGGGTCAGGACTTTTGGGCTTTTTCCACTAAACAAGCAAAACATTACTCTATTTTTTATAATCATAAAAGCAGATTTTCTTGTCACTTCTTTTTCTCAATCTAGGTAATATCTGAGAGGCAGTATTAAACATGTTTGCTTCCCCGTGACAAACATCGGCGTGTTGCACACACCTCTCAACAGTTATTTTGATTGGACTGCGCAATGCCAGCCAGTTATCTCTGATGCTGCACCATCTGCAGAATGATGCTTTCAGGGCAGCAATTTCAGGAACGAAGAAATACCTGGTGTCATTCAGAGCAGCTAAGTAGAGAATCTGTGAATCATGAGAGACATTTTGTTTCCATGGCTATTGACCTCTCATGTCTGTCCCCTTTCCCCCACAAATAATCTGGCAATATTAATTACCCACCTATTTCCAAACCTGTTGGGCCAAATCCTGATCGTGAGAACTGAAACAGCAGAGGAATACGTCATCTTGCCAGTCACTGAACGAGACAGGGCTGGGCTAACACGTTCAAACTCATTGTAAACATCGCGATTTCCCCACTGGACTCTTCACACCCAACTGTTCAGTACTGCTAACCACAACTAACTAGTACTAGGCAGCCAATGCCTGAGTAACGAACACTCTCCTAATTGTTAGTGCTCTCTGAGGTCGCCCTGTAATCTCAGACTCTCTGGAATTTGATCCAGGGCCCGCTCCAGCCCTCATGAGTCTTTGCAGAGAGCTGAACAAACCCTGGTTCAAGTCCTCGTGAATTCAATTCCTCATACGTTAGCCTAATCAAATGGAATTAATCTTTGCTTTATCATAGCTGCCAGGTAACATTTCTCCTGAGACTTTTTTCAGTTTGGTACATATGCCTTGCATATTTCCTACACTCCAAGAGTCAGTTAGTATTAACATACAATCGTTTGTTTATTAAGTACAAATGAGGCAGTTAAAGGTGTATGTTTCCAGCATAGTGGATAGGAGGATCACTTTTGCAATTTCCATTAAACTTTATGAGAACCTGGGGCTTGAAGCCAAATTAATTCTCCTACACCAAGCTAAAAATGAACCCCTAAACGTTGTTATGCCTGCCATGTTTGGTTTCTATATTTATATGTCAGGCATACAGTTACTGACAAAACTAAAAGCACTGATAATATCTATCCCAGAAAGCAAGTATTCCCCTGAAAGAAAATAGACTGCCGCATTTTACAGTACCGGATGTGAACTCTACTGTATGTAGACACATAAACTACTTTTAAAAGCCAAAGAACCAAGGGGTACAAGCTTTTGTAGCGGTTTGAAATTTCGTTAATGAATTTTACATAGCTGGCCAGTTATTCGAACAACATGCTCAAGGGAGAGAAGCTTCTGGAATGAAAAATGTTGTAGGCAGAATAAAAGGGAACCATGGAAAGGAAGAGGTTGCAGCAAAAGCAGAGGCTGACGTGAGTAGGGAGTACAGACACTTGGACCTCAGGTGGGATGTACTTCTGCTGTGCATCTGCCACAAAGCCCTGGGTAAGCAGAGAGACTTCCACACCAATAAAACGGGCTTTTTGGAAAATTCTTTTCCCAAAGCAAGACCTTCACGCTGCTGACAATAACGAACGGTCCATGCAGACCAGGAGAACCTGGACCTTATCCTGAAAAAAGCAGCCTTTAATTCTGTACTTCTTCCAGTAGCCTAGATGAGTGCTGTTGTCCAAAGGCTGAACACATTCCTGCCTGTTTTTCAGCTGAGACTCCAATATACCCTTATCCTCCAATCTAGATTCTGGTTTACATCTCCTACACACCTTGCCTCATCCGGGAAGAGTTACCTCTTCTCATGCGTTTTCAGAATGTTAAAGGTGTTCTAGTATTTTTGATCATTATTGTACAAGACGGTAGCACTGAAAGAGCTGGTTGAAACATCGGTTTTTCCATTCAGAGTACAGACAAAAATTTTCATTCTACTTCCAATATTATTTTTTAAGTAGAATTTTCAAGTTCTCATAAAGGCTATAAACATAATACAGTTTTTTTTAAGGTAACAGAAATTCAACACTGAGACATTCAACTTCCTATCTAGTCACATATGTTATATTTGGGTGTTATTTACCTATTTTAGTATGCTGGATGTCTATGCGTTTTCTACACTTACGACTTCTCTGAGGGCATGGTCTCACTGTAACACAGCTTCCTCAGCTCACTAGCAACCCGCTAGTAAAAATGGCAGCAGGCTTTACATTTCGCTTTAATTCACTTTTTAAAACCAAGCACAATGACAAAAATGTGTGACAGGGAGGCTTCACTCCTATCCTGGAATCTGTCTAAAATTCAGTTACACAGAAGCTGTTCTAGACCTCTTAAGATGCTTTTGTTTGGATTCTTGGCTGGTTCCCAGCCATTCCATCTTTAACTCCTGGACACTGCTACACAGCCTGCAGACAGAGACACTTCTTCCTGTCTTATTTCCTTTGCTGTTTCAAGCATTCATTTTACTTATTCTTGCTGGGAAGGGTTTGGGGCTGAATCAGAAAAAGATAAATTCTTTGCCAGTCTAAAAATATTTAATTGGCTTGTAGGTTAGCTTGAAAAGCCTTAACATTTTCATCTATTTAAAATCTGGACCTAGCCTGAGATCACATCCATACCTATATTAAATATGACATGCAGGACTAAAATAACAGCTAAAAAATGTGGCTATAGTAACAAGGACAGGACAGCACAGCTGAGTACCAGCTATTGCCAGGGGTGGGTGTTCTCTGAGCTTCCCCCACTGGTAAATCACGTATTCCTGGAGCAGAACGTTCGAACAGAAATACACAGTTTTGATTGACGCTCGCAATACAGCAACTTCTTGGAGATATATTTCTCTGCTCTGTGGATGGCTGGCTCTAGAACTCCAAAGTATGGCAAACTGCCTCATCCCTACCATTCTTCATCGTCTCTAGGATTCTATCCGCACTGCTGCTTTTAACCTCATTCGCTGGTATATACTCCAGAAGAGCAGAGCATTTGCCGCAACACCAGAGCTGTACAGCTGTTGAATTTTGTCACAAATGAATTTTAGCGTGATTGTGAGAAACTGTTTACTTCTGTGTGAGATTTTTTTAACACCTATTAAAACAAACAGCTAGCACCTAGTAAGACCCTTGTATCTAGGCATTGCGCATTCCAATGACGTGAAACATTTAGACACAAGGTTTTAGTCCAAGCCTTAATGAACACAAGTGCTATTTGAGAAACTGAGATCCTGAACCAGATTTTGTACTTCTCAAAGTTCACAGGTGGCTGGATGTACGGATTTAATTCAGGACCATCTCATTTCAGGTTAATGTGAAACATGGAGCTGAGGGGATGAAGCAACTAAGAAAAGAATCTTTTTAAGCAGCAGTTAAGTCGATCCTTTTAAACTTCACTGGGGAATTACTTCAGGAGAAGCTTATTTGTGTGGTGACCAGAGCTGTGCAAAGCCTTTGTTACAAAGGATAAAACATGGGACAGAAACATCTTTTGTTGAACATGTGCCAAGGAACAAGTAGATTTGACCTGATTAATATTTTCAGATAGAAAACACCCACAGCCTGATAACATTGCAAAGTTTTGACCTCAGCTATCAAAGCATATTTGCTGACTTTGGCCGAGTTTCTCTTTCAGATTTGGAGCTTGAAGCCCAACACAGGTTGAATGTATACAAAGCCAAAGTGGGAAAAAATAATATTTGTACAGCGCTCTGCAAACTGACCCATACTCAGCTCTAATGAGAACATAATGGTTTACTCAGCTGCAAAAGAACAGAAGCAAGAAGGGTAACAGAAGTGCCTCTGCTTTCTTCATTTTAAAGATGTGCTTGGACTTCAGCACACATGGGAGATTTTTTTCCTGAATGCATGCATGCATACTTTAAAAAGTGCATCACTTGCATTTTAAACCACGTTAAAACATGTTTAAGCCAGAATGGAAGGTTTTCTTCCACTGACAGCGATGAAGACAAACAAACAAACAAACAAACAAACAAACAAAAAGAAACCCAACCCATAAGACCAACTTTATAAAACTCTGGATTATCCTGCAGTCTGTGGGGTATCTTCTATCTAAACTACCGTAACCCACAAGGGGATTAGAATGGATAGTCTCCCGCTCGCTCGCTCCTCTGAGTCCCAGCACTAGCAAATAGACCCACAGCGCAGTGTGGGCAGACAGGAAACCTCTAAAGCCAGAGCAGTGATTATGTGCATGCTCCGAGAGACACACTGAGCAGTGAGCCGAAATGTTTGTGTGTGTCAGATCAATCTTTTCACTGACCAGGACAGCTGTACTCACAGGGGGATCACCAATCATCCTGCTAGGAACTGCTTCTGTCCTTCAACAGGCAATTAACGTGAGTCCATTACAGCTCCCAGGAGGCCCCCGGGGGCTGCAAAAGGCATCGACCGAAAGGTCAGAAACCTCCTGAGGACGGGGAAGAAGCTGTGCCTGGCGAAATGGAATGGAAAGCAGTAGCTATTTGTCACCCGCTAGTAATTCAAAAAAAAAAAAAAGAGGGGGAGGAAGGGGGTGGAAGGGGGTCCAAGCGTTGTGCACAACTGCAAGCACGTGGCAGTAGGATGAGCATAAATAGAAGCTACAGGAGATTTCTTCCCAGGACAAAGATTTTATCCAGTAGTAGAGGTGGAGGAAGAGTCAACATATCCCACTGAACTAATTCTGCAAAGGAACTGGGAGTGAAGAAGTGCACAGCCTGATTAACAGCCCACTACAGCCCCGAGCAAAATCACGGTAAGGAGTCCCTGGATGCTGAGGTTCAGCACTGTGCAACAAACATTTGAGAAGAGAACCACCAAGAAGTGCTTCCTGGGCAATCATGAGAAGCAATGTCTTCAAAAAGAAGCAACTGCTGAGACGTTCAGTGGTGGAAAAGCAAACAACATGGTGGCTTGGGGAATACATTACTGATTGATCTATTTATATGTTAGACTTCTGGTCAAAACCACCACAGTGATGTATTTTTGGAGGTCTCAGTTAAATGCCTACCCATACCTCTTCCAGCACACCACCAACCAAACTTGGCAGTTCTGCGATGGAAATGCAATCAAGTCACGCCAGGTAGGTGGCCAAAGGAGGATAAGAAGAGTCAGCGTATATAGAAGGGTTAATTTGCACTACTGCGCAAGGAGAAGGTTGACTAGATTAGCTGATGATGTTAACTTGATGTTAACTTTCACTCAGTTCACTAGTTAACTTTCACCCACGGCATTCGACTGAATCGTTATCACTGTTGTTCTTTCCTGGGACAAGAATATTTCACAGAGATGTAGCAGTACACGTGTAATCAATAGAACAAGCTGAAATATTGCAAATGTTAACTCTTCAGCAACGGCAGAACTCAGAAGGTGAATAAAGAGATTTCAATTAGTGAAAAAACTTTTTTCAATTTCTTTGGGTGTGATTTTGAATTATTTGTATAATTGAAATTTTATTTTATGCACAAAACCTAAACTGCATTAAAAAATAAAAGGACAGGTGAAAGAAATAATCTACAAACGAGGCATTGATAGGCACAGGGACTGTAAACAACACGAGCTCCACTCCCTGCTGACACAAACAATGGCAGACTTGGGCTCAGTTTGCAAAATCTCCCCCATGCCTTAGATGATGTAAAATCTCCATGTTCTACTTTCACACAAAATAAGTGTTGGTGACTGTGTTTTTTTCTTGCAGGGAGAAGTAGGTAACAAGTTTGGATTATTTATAATGGTACAGAATGTTTGACCTTGCAGAGCACCCGTCACTGACTGACAGAAAAGCCTGGCAGATTATCAAGGGTGGATTTGAATACGGGTTTTCCACCTGCAGCTTTACCAGGCCTCCCAGCTACATCTGTCACAGGCAAGAGCAAGAATTTCCACGTGTATTTCAACAACTGTAGCCTGATCACAGTATAACAAACTGGACTCACCTAAGTCACATAGAGTGCCAGCATCAGAGGAAGTGCACGGCACATTTTTTACCATTTCCCTAGAGAATTCTGTCGTACTCCAAACATCTCTTCCTCCTGTCTCTTATTTTCTGTGTTCAAACTTCATTTGTTTACTGCCTTCAAGATTTGATGTGCACACACACACGTGTGTGTATATACAACCCCCCCCCCCCCCCCCAAACTGTCTTTTACCCACATGTAGTTGAATTTAGTAAATGCATATGGTGGATTTAGGTAAAAAGACAGCCCTCTATCTGGTACAATATAGAAACATCTTTGTTCTACATTAACTGCCTTGTCCCCTCTCCCTTGTGTTTCCCCTTCCAAAATGCCTCTGACTACGATAAAGGGTGTCCCGTGTTAGGCCACCCGAGGGCTGCCTGGCTGCGTTTACGCCACCCCGCACTGCAGGTCATTACCCCTTGGGACACTGACAGTACCAGCACGTTGATGTTTAATAGAAGCTGCCAATTAGTATCCAAGATACCAGTTAACAAGACAGTTTCTTTTAATGGCTTGTATTGATGAATGAATTAATGAATTCCACAACTTCTTTATGTGTAGAGAGTACTCGTGTGACACCCTTGGGCAGCACACTAACCACCTCCACTAATGTTTGTGTTCAGGCTGTCAGCAGGCCAAAGGAGGAAACCGGCTACAAGGGGGCTCTTTCACATGCCATCTAGACAGCGCCGGTGAAAATACCTGGGAGTAAAACACCTGGGAAGATCCACAGCTGGTGACTTCAGTGCAGCAGGAATGGCCTACAGCCATCCCGTGTATGGCCCAACGTTGACATTTAGGAAAGCTGGTAGAACCAAACTCTAGCAAATAGTCAAAATGTCCTATGGGATAAGAACAGCTGAAGTACCAACACTGAGGGGATCTTACTCCATTTACCTTTGAAATGACACTTTAAAGTTTTAACGGTCAACCCACTTCTTTAAGCGCCCAATAAGCTACATATTGAGATGAATGTACCGAGACAAGTTTGCTCTATCTTTAATTAGAAGACCATTAATATCAAGTGCTCTATTTTATTTGCTATCAAGTAAAGCTTCTACTTTTTGAGGGCACTTGAACTTTCCTAGGAGCACGAGTACCAGCACGCTATTAGAACATGAAGTAAATACTAACAGTGTTAACAGTATTGTTGCCTCTTGAAGCCAGATTTGATAAGTAGAAAACAGATTTGCATACATATCCACCACTTTGCATTCATAGCGAAAGGTGCAGCTACACAATTGTGTAGCATCAAGATCTGGGTCACAGTACAAGTTACTGCAGTGCTGATTCATCACCTTGGGTGGGCCCAGACCTTGTCTTCCTAAGGACAAGCAGTTTGGTTTGCCTGAATAATCAACTGACCAAAAGATAACTTTCTCCCTGACAAATGAAGGTGCCACCAGACAGCCAGAGACTCCCATCAGACCTGTGTTCTTTTCAGTGACACCTAGAAAATTCACCCAAGATGCAGCAGGGTTTGTAGACAGAACACAGAAACCAGCTGCCCTAACTTGATTTTGACCAGAACAATTGATGGCCAAGAGTTTACGTGCATGCAAGAATCCTAGTTTTAGTTGCTACATAAAATCCATTCCCTTTATCAGACATGGAGTTTGTGAACCCTGAGATCCTGTGCCCATGGTAAAATGGGAGTTCCAAGGGAGAGAGAGAGCCCAGAGTAAGCTCGGAGCAGGATGAACAATCAGAATGGCACAACATGGTGTTCTGGCTTCAGCGCTGGAAGGAGCAGGGTGGCACTAGTGCAGTACTGCGCCCAGGGTAGGGCAGAGACAGTGCAGCAGCACCGCTTCCAACTCTGAAACTAGGTCGTTTGGGGCCTGGTGCAGGGATATTTGTGTGGTGTTCAAGCGCACTGTGTAATCAAACACTAAGCCCAAAGCAGCTATGAGGATGCACCAGGATGCAAATTTTATTGACAGGAGAACATAAATTCTTTGCACAGACTTTCAAGCTACTGTCTGCCACTTTCTGTCCTCTTTTTTCCAAGAGAGAGAAAACAGAGAGGGTAAAACCTTATTAACTCAAGTCTTTCATTCGCTATTTGGGGACAGTTCCTTATGAAGTCACCAGGCCTTTGTTTGATTTATCATAAATTCATGAGGGTGTTTAACTCATGAACGGTCACGGGAATGAAATTAACAGAGCTTGTCTAACTGTGAAAGTAAGAGGAATTTGAGACTATGGTGAATGAGAGACAACAGTCTACGCTGGTTGAAAAGTGGCAGTTACCTATGAACAGCATGAGGAGAGAGGCAATACAGTGAAAAAGCCAGAACTTGCCATTTTATTTGAACCCAAGGACTTTGGGTATATTAAGGAAGAAATTTTTCACCATGAGGGATGGGTTTCCCAGAGAAGTGGTGGATGCCCCATCCCTGGAAACATTCAAGGATGGGGCTCTGAGCAACCTGGTGAGTTGAAGATGTCCCTGCTCATTGCAGGGGGGGTGGGACTAAGTGACTTTTGAAGGCCCTACCCAAGCCATTCAGTGATTGTCTTTCTTAACCAGCCAACATGTACTTCAGGACATAAACTCCATGCAGTCAGCCTTATAGCAGAAAGATAGAGGACATATTTGCATTCAACTAACTGATCAAATGTTAAGAATTTCTTAATTGCCTTAATAGTTTAATTTTATTTGTCTCTAATCTAATCAGTAAAGAGAAGGCGGGGGGGAGGGAGGGTGAGCTGATTGCTGGGGTGGGGAATGTCTTCATGTCTGCAATGTAGAAAACCTTCCATTCCCTACACGGCTTGAGTGCAGAGAGTGCTGGATGTCAACAGATTGCTGTTTCTTTCTAATTATCCCACTGCATTGCTGGACTGTCTGTTCTTGAAAACTTTCTTCCAAGGCTTTAATAGCAGGCATTCATTTCTGCTACAGATAAGGTGAGTCTAGCTTTTTATGCGTAGTAATTTAATAGGAACCCAGATCTAATTTAATAGATCCTTTATGTCTCTGTCAAAGACTGTTAACATTGATTGGTGCAATGTCTCATAGAAGTCTGTAAATACATTAATCTCTCGAGAGCTTGCGACAACAATTCCGTTAACAGCATGAGCAATACAGATGGACAAACCATTATTGAATAAATGAAGAATTGAGCTGAAAAACTCTGGGAATGAGGGCATTACTGATGTTCCCCAGATCAGTGAATACTACTAAATCTGCACCACACCTACCAAAGTTTCAGAAGTGCCAGGCTGGATTAGTTAATGTGTGCTAACACATTTTATCAAAGTTTAATTGACAAGCACTCTCTGTGTATCAGGAGTCCAACCGGCCACGGAATGGTTATGTGGTTGATATACAGAGAGAGCCATCCTAGCTGTGGAAGTTGGCCAAGAAAACCAGGTAGGAAACCTCTTGATGTTGCTCAGACAGAACACATACTAGATGTATTTGTTATTTATTCACTTTTTTGTCTGCCTACCCTTTCTACGCTTCACTTTCTGTACGTATGTGTGGGACTTCCTACCAGATGATGAACTTCCACCAAATCCAACTGCTTTAAGAGGCCAACAAAGCGTTCCACCCCTTAGCTGGAGTGCTCAGCAACTCCCAGAATACATTTGTTTTCCTCTAAACAACCGTCCATCACTGGTAAATGTACCTTGATACAAAGAAGATGACTCGTGGAACTCTTAATGGTTGATCCGAAGGTATTCTGTGGAGCATATCATTGTGTCCTTTTTATTTCAAAGCCAGCCTGTAACACAGCTTGGGTAGGAAGCAGAAGGAAAGTATCATGGCAGGAATATCAGTGTATTTTGGATGCAAAGCAGAAGCTTATCTGTTTTACTACTGCAGCACCAGAGAAAATCAATTTTGACACAGAACTGCCACTTTACAAGCAAATAACTATACTTTCCAATAACCTAATCTGTGCAAAGCCTACTGAAAATTCCCTAAAGAACCAGTAGTTAAAACCTCCATTAAATCAAAGGGTTTAATATGGGAAGGGAAGAGAGGATGTAGTTTGACTTGGGAATGTAATGGACTCAGTGGGGAAATAAATATGTTGTTTTATGTGTACAGTTACAGAATTTGAGAACACAGCATTCATTTCAAAGGGAATTCTCTTGCTGTGCAACTTATTCCTAAACAGATGTGATTTTTGCTTATTCAAAAACATTTAGGTAACAATTACAGCATAATAAATTATAATTGCCATCATCTTCCAGCTATGCTATGACTTCTACGCAAACACAAAGAAAATGCAATTATATAGAACTCTAAATCCTATTTTCAGGTAGCTTAGAGCTCTGACAAAACACTTGTTTATTTTACTTAGAATGAACAATACTTTTAAATCTTATCTATAAAAATGAAAAGGCTCTATCTGTTAAGCAGTCTGGCAGACTGATAAGGACTGCCTTACAGAGCTACTGCTGAAAGAGGGGCCTAACTCCAAGGAAGTTAATTATCTTTCAGAAGCATATATTTTACTCTTCTGTTTTACATTAGGAGTCTCTTTAAACTAGTTTCTAAGCTGACATTTTAATTAAGCAGGGCATGACCACTGTTTGAACACTGAAGAATGAGAAAAAACCCTAGAAATTGACTGAGAAACAAGATTTTCACAATTGAGTATTATCCATGAACGCAACTCTTTGTATGAATATAAACCATCAACAGCATTTCAGAGAACTGTAACTTAGGGGTGGAATTCTGCAAGATAACTGAAAAATAATCTCCATGACGACTGCAACCCTTTGTTAAACTTTATGAGTATGTTGCTGATTTCCTCCTCATTTACTTCCGTAGCATTACAAACCAAGTTCAGTGTTTTAAGCTGCAAACCTCTGTGTGTCAGGATCGGATGTTTATTTGTCCAGCGTCTCCTGATCTGACAGTTCAGAATTTAAACTTCTGCTAGTAATACGTGATATTAATCTTTTACTCGCTGTTTTAAAAAACGCTCCTCCGCGAATGGCTAAGTCCACGCAGGGCTGCCAAGGCTTCCATCCTGTACTCCCCAGATTACAGTAAGGTCTGAACTCCCAACGAGTAGGCGTGGGCATGCTACAGTGGGTGCCAAGGTCGGGAAATCAGTATGGCCAGCAAAGACCTCTGAAGTAGTGAAAAATTATCCATAGCAAAATAAAAGACTGTGACGCTAGCAGAAGATCACTGTGAAGGTACTGCTTACAGAACTTCTAACAAAAGAGCATATTTTAGCAATTTGGAGAACTTGGTTTGGTGTTGAGCCATCCAAAAATCAAAGCACATTCATCTATGAGCCATACGATTCTGGAGAAGGCCCGTAGCTCCAGAAGGAATGTGGAGACTTCAGGTTTCCCATGCAAGACTGAAGAGTGCTCCAGAGTGCTGGGAGACAGGCGAGGTATGCAGGCAGGTTTGCTGCCATGGTTCAATCTGTGAACCCTTCTGCTCTCCCTCTTCCCTAAGCAGCAAGGCGCCTCAGGATCCTGGGAAAAGCTTATCCGTGCCTGTGCTGAGGGCTTGCTCTATGTACCAGAAAAGGTAAATTACAAAGCAGGAAGAATTCAAGCCTTGAGTGGGTTTCTAAGAAACACCCACGAGGAGCTGGGGAAATGTGAGGAAATGTCACTAACTTCAACCGAAATGCAGAGCTACCCATGGATTATGTTTCTAGAGACCCCAAGCCAGTATCTAACTCCAGCCCAGACCCTGCCAGAGCAACGGGGTCACATCCAGGGAACGGCGCACAAAAGAGGTTTTGTGCCTTGCATTTCTTTTTCGTGGAAGACTTACTTTAATTTGACCTAAAAATTAGCAAGTTGCTGAGTACATCCTGAAGAAGACAACCTTAGAGTTGCATCCCAAGGATTCCAAGGCAGTATTTCAGGCCAACCTGAACTTCAGGAAGGAATTTTAAGGCTGCAAAAGCGATGCTGTCAAGTTAAGAGGTATTTCATCAGCATGAGTTTTAGGTACAAATGCTGCTTTTCTCAGAGAAGGAGAGGCAGGCAAAAGAGGAAGAAACTACCACCACTGACGAAATCCAGCTGTCCCTCATCAGCAGCTAAGGTTTCCCTTTCCACCTAATCTTTCAGCACTTCTTCTGTTTCCTTTAGAAAAATATTTATCCTTAACAAGACGCCTGGGCTGCATTTAACTTTCTACTGAGTAAAAAGAAAATCAAGTTCAGACTCTACTTAAATATTTCAAGGATAAGAGAAGGAAGATGGTGAAATCAAACAAACAAAAAAGTCTTTGATAAACACTTATTTTTCTTAGGACCTTGGGGAAAGAGTTGAACTTACAGGAGTCACGGAGTGAAAGAAAACATTTTATCAACTGGGCCACCTGGCACTCTGTCTAATGCTTTCAGAAAACCAATAGGGCAGAATGACTGTCAGAAATTCATTTAAACAGTCTGTTAATTTTGATCCCTTACAAAAGGTTAGTAAGCAATGCATTTAAAGGGCACAGGACTTAATGGGTCTGCTCTATTTGAGAGCTACAACGGAGGAATCCATTTTCAGGGTTAGAGAAGATTTGCAAATGGTCTCAAAAAGGTGGGTTAGAGCACATTAACTGACCTGGAAACTAAATGATGCGTTTAAAAAATCCCAGAGAAATGGGGTTAATCTAGAACTCTTGGAATATCATCAAAACTCAGGACCTCTGGGCACAGCTGTAATACCAGTGAGAGACAACAGCATATTCTGATTGTCTCCTGTCTTCTCTGGTGTACAAATATGTATGTACTGTAAATGTGGCACAGAGTGGGACACAGCAAGGTCAAAGCCATGTGCCTGCCAGTCATTCATCAGGTGGCCACTTCAAACTCCTCAGACCATCCCCTCTTCAGCTACCTTCACAGTTCAGTGTTGTCAGATGGCAGAAATGTTTGCAGTGGCAACTACAGGAAACAGTCCTTCTGCAAAATTACACATGTAAAGAATTCCTGGATATATTTTAACCTTGTTCTGATACAAGTTAGGAATCACATGAGGAATCAAAGTAGTATCAGGAGACTGTATCAGAAACCACAGTAATCATCCGTGACTTAGAAGGACCAGGAAGTTTTTACTTTAGTCTAAGGTGTGGCTCTGGCATTAAGGAGTTTAATGCTGCCCTGCATTTGGAGTTTGTCTTACAACCTCTTCCCTTTTAATGTATGTCCCTCATTTTGTTCATCAGCTCTATTTTCTGACGTGTCAGCATCCTGCTTTAGATCTTCAGTAGATTGAAAGGTGTGCCCTGTGGGTTACACTCTCTCTAAATCATCCATGATGTATTACGCTTGGCTTAAATGACTCTCATTTGCACAATTGCCCTATTAATTTACTCATCATTGATTTACACCACTTTTGCTGGAAATCCTCCACCAGACCTCTATTTTACATGCACTCTCAAAAGCTCCATTCCAGCCTTTCTCTCCCCTATCATCTTCCTTGTCTCATCTCTCTTCCATTTGTCTTCATTCATCTATCTCTTATCTTCTTCCTCCCTCTCCCTCCCACTGTTCTGTCTTCCTTCTGTTTCTTTTCGGTTCTCCTCCATTTCCCCCCTCCCTGCAAGCCTACCCCCTTGCTTCAGAGCAACTAATAAATCTACCATGAAAGGCGAGAAAACCCAGAAGATACAGGTGTAAAGGTAAAGGAAGGTAAATAAATCAAGATCCCTCACAAAGAAGCACAGCAGCTGTGACTTCTTTTTGGAGAGGTCAAAGACTGACGGGTGACTATCAGTATCTTTCTTACAGTACTTTACTATGTCCTTGCATCGTTTTGTCTTCCTGAGAGGAGCTCAGTCTCTCAGTTCAGGTTTTATGGTTAGTTTTCAGCCCTCTCAATACATCACCTGCCCCTGCACTGCTGCCCTGATTACCAGTTTGACTACCAAAGCCAAACACTTCCATCTTTCTGTCTTTTTCTAAATAGTCAACAAACTACTTCCGTTTGATAGCTTGTATATAAATGTACACTTTAAAATACAGACAAACGTACCCATATACTGGAGGCACTTTCCAGCTCTCATGTCTCTATGCTTGGTTTAAAAATAAATTAATAAAAGCCATCGTTTCTAAGCTGAAAGACACAGTCATTGTTCCGTGCATTCAAAATCTCAACAGAAAAAAGGGGCCAAAGTGCAGAGGGTTAGACTGAGAGGGCTACAAGGATTTACGTATTCACACTGGATAAATAAATAACCTAACCCTAATGCCACACTCAACAGGGCAAAGACAACAAGAAGGAGAGAGAAAAGTGTAAGAGGAAGAGGTTAAAATATCAGAAGACCCCAAAGAGCAGAAAGCATGCACGAAGTAAATGAGCTTCTCACTCTGAAGTCAGCCACAAATGAAGAAAGGCTCAAAATGTCCTTAAAAATGCCTGGCCATGCCCTTCCAGCAAAGGCTCGCAGTGAGCACAGCACCGACCTGTGAAGCCTGCGAGTCTCGCTGGTGAAATAACACCTGACATGTATCTTTGAGAGCCTGAAGGCCAAAGCAAACCCTGCATGTGAGCATTAGAACCCATTTTTATTCGTGGCAGAGACACAACACTCGCTTTAAGCGCACTGCTTATTTTTGCAATAACTATAAAATAGCCAGGGTAACCAGTCAGCCAGACTGTTGGCTTGAAAGAAAAAAATCATCCTCCGTATACAAGAAAGACCAAAAGACCGAGCTGACAACATTCTCCACCTCCTAAACCCAAATTAATGGCTAGACTGCACAGCTACGAGCTGGACAAGTCCGCAAACTTTCACCACTTGGTTGTTATCTGAAAAATAGCATGTAACTACAAAGTAATTACAGACTTCTAGAGATAATAGGCTGCAATAATGCAGTATGTGAAGTTACCCATTTTATTCTCAACCTAATTTCCGTGTAGTTTGCAATTTTAAGATTTAATAATGTAGTTGAGAAAATACAAATTGCTTGTATTACCCACATATTTACATTTAACCGTACATACCATGTAATTACAGAGTCAACGGTTACCATGGAATTACGGAGTTTCTGCATAGTTCTTTGTGTCGTCCTCTGTAAAGTGCCAAAAGAATATTTCAGCATGGTGAAGAACAACGGATGGTGATATGAAAAAAGAGGAGTGAAACTCCTCTCTTAGGATCTCTGTCTGGACAGCATAAGGGAAACACAAGCAAAAACCTCAGTGCAGAAGCACCCACCACCAACCTTCTTGGGTCCCCTCAGTCCTACAAAAGATCACTCTGCAGTTCCTGATTAATGTTGTAGCCCTCCACGGGAAGGTTTTTGCACTGCTGTACCTGAACTGCTGTCCAAAAAATTGATGGATTTTGACTGACTCCTCCAAACCTGCCCTCTTCTTGAAAAATTAAGACAGCAGCTTGCCAGTTCTCTTTGAAGGACAGTGCTTATTTTTCGTTTTCTTTACCACTTTTAAAAACACACAGACAAGACTTACATAAGGACGGCTCATCTCTGATGTCTGAAGGTTTGAGGTCTGAAGGTTAGCGCTAATCTTAGCTATGGCATTTTGTGCTGAATTCAGAACACAATTAATTTACAAGAAAATAAGCTTTACTAAGTGATTAGGGAAGCAGAACATTGGGTTGTGAGAATACCCCAGGAAAAAAAAAAAGTATGATTTGTACAAAATAAATAGAATGATGACCACTAAGAACTGTAAAACACAATGCCAATATGCTAAGTACAGACAGCGGACTGTCAAAGCAGCGAAGATTATAGAGGTCTAGAAGACAAGAAACAAAGATATTAGTTCAAATTTTGCCATAATAGTGCAATATGACCCTGGGTAAGTAATTTCTTGTTTACTGGTGTTAAAGATTTGAAGGAAGTTCTTGAGAAGCAGGCAGTCTGTACTGTGGTGTGCCAAAGAACCCCAGGGTAAAGCCAGCTGTCAGAAAATGTTTCCGGCACATTAACATCCTGTATTACCAAATTTCACCATCCCATCCTCTTACTGAATAGACAGGCTTACACCTTCCTTCCTGGGTACTGTTGAGCTTATAATGGGATGCCGAGAACGATCAGAGTTGCTGAGTATCCAGCTGTAAGAATTTCTATTTCCCTAGGAATGGAATGTTGTGATTGCTAGTTATCCTGAAATCACCCGCAACAACAAACATTCAAGTAACAAATAACTTACTACAGCTCAAGTACTATCAGAGCCATTGGGTTTTGAGGGAGAGATACAGAAAACCATGCTTGTATCTGTCTACACATTAAATCTATGTATTAAATCAGCTCTAAAAGACTCCTCTCTCTCTCTCTCATACTCAGATTATAAATTATCAGGATGCTTACAAAAGTTTGTGACTATGATCTACTCTAGAAAAGAAACTCATCCCAGGCAAAGAAATACCTTAAAAGAAAAGGATTCCCAATCAGGATGCACTAACTTACTAGTCATGACAATCACAGCTGGCACTGCACGCTACTGGAGCAGCTCATGGGACCTGTTGCCTCTGGATCATGCAGAGATACAAACCACATTCAACATGAGGCAGAGCCCAAATCGCAGAAGTTAAGCATCCTTCCTGTTTTGTGCTGTTCACGCTGGGCATAATAGGACAGTGATCACTTGTCACTACAAACATCAACACTTTTTTTTTTTTTTTTTTAAGATAAATGAGCTTTCAGAGTAAATTTTTTCTGGGCTTCGTTTCAAGTGCCCACAGCACACCTGACCCAGCCCCAGGAGCCCTAAAGCTGGATCATCTAACATTGTACCTCAGCCTCATATAGCCAAACACTTCCTGAAATCCCTTTCAGGGTCAACCCTTCCTTGCCAAATTTCTTTTTGTCAGGAATCGGGAGAGGGGCACTTGCACCCGATGTGATAAATATAACATGCTTTGGGTACAGCAAGATGGAGCCTCTTCCTGCCCAAATGGCAAAATGATCCAGGTGATTACTGTGCCAGTAATCCAATAAATCATAATCATTAGTGTGTTGTGAAATAAGCACGTCTTTCTACTTCTTAAGGGCAAGGACCACCCAACAGTGCATGAAGTCTTTATACACTGGAACACACTTTATATAAAGTGTAAACAAACAATGATATTCTACACAATAATGTCAATTAGAATGCCCTGCATTGCTTCTCATCCCCACAGCACAACAGGTCTCGTGCAGCTGTGAGGTGAAAAGACAGCTGGGCTGAATAAATCCTCTGCCGGGCTTACAAAGATACCATGAAAATGAACTTGGTTTTCTCCATCTAATATTCAAGTTTACTTGATTGAGTGACTTGGTTGTTACCTGCAGAGATTATTTTTCATCCTTAGTTTTTAATATATAACACCTAAATGAGTAGGATTCCCATTTCAGTTTCATCTTTTTTGGCACTATATTTCTAAACAATAGATGATTTTTGTTAAAAAGATTCTTATTGTGTTTAAACAATTTGGGGTACACACTGCCTGCCTGGGTCTTCCACACAGATGGATCTTACCTGCAGAATAATTTAAGCTAAACAAATTTTGGATTCAGTAAAAGAAATGGAAATCAACACAAACCACAGCCTTTTGTTGAAGTTGCTAGACAGTTCTTACAAGATCCTCTTTTTGCAGTTGACAATAACTTTGCCAAACTTCAAACCATTTGGGCTGAAATTTCCTATGCCAGGTGTCTGCCTCAGGCTGAGTAGAATGTGATCATGTAATTAAAGGCTGTATCATAACGCATACACAGAAGGGGGCAAATTAAGGTTGAACAGGCAACCTTAATTCTCACATTTCCTAACTTTCACAGGCTTGACTTTGCAACCCTAATAATGTTCTTTTAATGTAGCTTTTTGTCTGCAATATTAATCCAGAGCTATATTAATTTATAGACATATCCCACTGAGGACTGGATGTCTCCGTGGGCTGGTAATGGGATCCAAAGCCTTTCACCTCTAGGTCATTGGTTTAAATACAGCCTAGGGCTGAGGTGACGAGGAGTTATTACCACTGACCAGCTGTTTGGTGGCTAATATGAAACGAATGGGTGATCTGAGGCTCTGCAGGCAGGTCCCTACCTTGTACGAACCACCATTGCTTCCGACACCGTCCGGAATGCCTAACGGAATGCCAGACTGCCCAAATTCTAATCTGAACTGTCTCACATACATGTGGATGCACCCTCAGTTGTTGAGGTGGTTCCTCTCGGAGGAAGGGCTGACACGGGAATATACCCCCGCTCCAGGAAAACCCCGGATGGACAGCTGCAATGCCGCAGTCCAGCAGAGCACAAAACCACGAGTAATGACGCTGACTTAGCAGTGCTGTTCGCATACACAATGTCAGACCCGAAGCGCGATACCCAGTGAGGAAGGAAAAAGCCAGCAGTGCCCAAACAGAATGGCTGTGGTTTCATTAAAACGAGGACATCCTGAAAATTTGCTCAGTGATACTTCTTTTAAGAAAAATGAGTAAGGAGAACATATGAAAATTTAATTTAGCCCGTCTGGTGCTGGGAAACATGAAGCACTCATGCAACTTCCAAGTGAGATTCTGCAAAAACAGGGACAGTCATGCCTGAAGGAGGAAAGCTGAACTGCTTTCTCCACCTCCTGAGGCGATGCTGGAGGGAGCAGAGCTTCAGATCACACCAAGACCTCGTAGGAGACATTTGTTGAAGGAGCTACTGTGGAACTTCCCCACAATGTGAACCGTAATCCTCACAAACCACACAGCCCCTTCTGCCCTCCAGTGAAATGTTGCCACTTAAGCAACTAAGCCCTTCCTTTTGGGAACAGTGGGAACTGTTCTGTGACTGTTCTCAGTGAGGGGAGCAGGGCCTGAAAAGAAAGCACTAAGCTCCTGGCAAGAGCAAGGTACAGAGAACCGTAAGACATGAAAGAAACCAGAATGGATTAGGAAGAAGGTAAACATCTTTTCTCCAGAGCAAGAGACAACCTCAGCCTCAGTCCTGTCTCCAGAGTCACAGTAATTTCAGGCAAGAAAACATACACAGAAGCAGTGTTCTTCAAAACGTTCGCAGTCACACCTTTATCACATTCCACCCTCCCCAGTCACAACCCCTCCAAGCCCCCGAGCTTCAACCCACTGGCTGCCTACTCTCGTGGTCTGAAAACGTGGTTCTTCACCACAGTGCTGACACTGGTACCCAAACCAGAGAACCCAGGCTGTAGAGCCACAATACTTCTTTTCAATCCAACAAGAGTTTTTTAAAATATTATAAATCACTTAGCTTTGTTTTGCTTTCCATTTACTGCATTCATGTTCCTTTTGAGGGACACATCAATAAATACTGCACCCTGATACTGTAAATGGTTTCAATCACGCAATTTTCTGTATTCAGCACTCATATGCCTCCCTTACTACAGTACATAAATGATATACACTTCTCATCAATAACATAAAAAATTCATACTCTGTCTACAATGCAGCTGCTATCACAGGTTTATGTCAACAATCGTCCTGATTTTTAATAGCATAAATGTTTAAAGAGGTAGCAATTCCTGTAAAGTATCTGCAGGGATATTTAGAGCCGACATATGCCAAAACAATCCTGTTCTCATACAGGAGACATTGTTGCTCAGCAGGAAAACAATGTTTATCCTCACAAATGTTTACCCTGCTTTAGTCATTAAAATGCTCCAAATGGATGGCGAGGAAGGGGAGCGGATGATGTTGTTCCGTACCTCACGGTTACCCCTCTGAGCAGAGAGCACCAACTCATGCATATTACAGCTGAGCTCTCTCCTGTACTGTGCACCTTGATGCCTGCCTCAAAAAATCATTTGCCATCTGACATTTTAAGGGTTGGATTTGCTCTTTGCTAGAAACGTCAGAGTCAGGCAACTTGCAAATTCATTTATGCTTCATAACTCTGAGTAGCCTGTCCTTTAATTTTCTCTTTATCATTAAAAAAACCCCAACCTTAACTTACCTTTCGGAAGGGTTCCTACCTTAACAAAACAACGCAAACCTCCTCTTTTAATTTCTGCTACATGCTGCCAATTGTATAGGGCTTTAAGCTATTAAAAAAAAAAAAAAAAAAGCTTTGCATACAGGCAGCATAAAATATTTATTTTTAATCTAAGCAGGATTTCTTTACCTGCTGTGCCATCACGGCTTCTGTTTAAGGCTTGCTTTATCATCTGTGTGTCAAGCTGAAACCATTTCTCTCATGATCTAGCTTCAAAAAGCCTCCTACCAGACCCCAGCTGACACATGACTTCTAACTCCCGCTTGAAATTTTCCTTCTGCCTTTTTCGACCCTCACACGAAAACCCACAACCTGGAAGTTCTTCACTTGAACAGATGGTTTATAAAAATCTGGGACATGCTCATATGATTGAAAATAGGACTCCTATAAGCAACATCTCATGTAACAATTACGTGAACAGTTGGTCAGAACGGTGACCCAGAAACTGCCCCGTCTTTCCACTCTTGCAGCCTTGGTAAAGCATTTCCAGTCCTGGACTGGATGCCTGACCTTGTGCAGCCAGAGCTGTGATACAGCTACATCTGCCTGAGCAGATTTCCACTGCTCTCCGCACAGCTCAGCATGGATCCAGGTCCTGCAGGAGGCTAGTACAGTGTTGTAAAAGCCTGTCCCAATCAATACCATTCTTTAAGTCAAAATTAGAAGTATTGAAAGTATAAAAACTCTGTGCTTCCTATTTGTTTCCTGTATGAACAACACCAGGTTCTCAGAAATTCTTTTCACAAACTGCTACATTTCACAAGGTCCAAAATCACAGCTCCACCTGCTTGTCTCCAGGTTGGATCAAGAGTCTGTTGTTGCAGTTCAGTAGAAGAAAGCAGCGACCTAACTGACAAACGCTGAATATTCACAGCTCCATTCAAGGAGAACAAAGCAGTACTGTACCATAAACTATAAAACAAGGCCTTTCAACTATCAATTTGTATGTAGCAAGAAATTCTGGTTTACAGTGAATAAATTTCCTGTCCCAAAGCAGAAGCAAAGTCAGAAAAGAGAATTGTGAATTGGAGTGCACCGTTACTGAACAGTGTTTCAGAAGTGTATGACTTCCTTGTAGATGGGGACATGGCTGGAGGAAGATATCTGATGAGCAGGACAGAGGAACAAGGCTGGAGGAGCTTGGTGCTTACTAAGAGGTATTACATTTTGGGGAGTTACAGGATGGGGAGAGAACAGTAGTGAAGCTACATCCAGAAGGGGAGAGTGCTGTCTCCATAAGTATAGGAATTACAGAAGTGGACAGCTTTGATGACCTGGACAGGGCTGGGTATGGACGGGGCTGTGTCTTGAGACTTCTTAGGGAGCTAAAAAGGCATCTGAAAGAAACTCAGAGGAGGCTTGAGATGCAGTGGATGCATGAGACTGTAAGCAGTACAAATGTAAAAATCTCCCTTACATTCGAAGACTAAACTGGGGCAAAGAAAAACAAACAAACAATTTTTTAATGCACTCCATGCCAAAAAATCACGTGGTCTGTCTCTGGAAAGGTAGCAGGATGTGCTCCGCTGAATAGTCAAGAGTGAATGTCAAAGCAGGCCTACAAGACTCTTGCTCCTGTTGTTCTCTGTGGTGCTGGGGAGGGCACCTCCCCTGTTGTGGCTCCCGTAAGCAGCGGGTGCCCACGGGGACCAGTCTGCACGGCACCACTCTAACTGCCTTGCATGAAGTCTGCTTCACGGCCGTCTTGTACCGCTGCAGGCCAGGGGGCCCAATAACCCCACTTTTCCTCTCCCCAGTGCAGAATTTAAAATGGTGCCACAACCTGTCGAGAGAATCCTGAAGCTTTCCCTCGCTTGGGAACAGGGGCAAGGGGCTGGTCTTTATTTAGCAGTGAAACTGCAGATGCATTGTTTCAAAGGTAAATATCAAGCAGAGAGTCAACATGTTCATTAACAAAACCCAAGCTGCCTCAGCAACCACTGAACACCAACATCTCCCAGTGACTTTATAACACTTCAAGACCTTACGAAACAGGGACTAGGAAGCAGCACAGCACCATCGTAACAGGCTAAATTTCCAGCACCATTTTAACAAGCTAAATTTCCTGTCACACACAGGCTTGATTCCTGCCAGTGCAACACTCATTTTAGTCTGATTAAGTTGCTGTGATGAACTTCAGAGTTTAGACTGCCCTTGAGCCTCACATCTATCTGATCTTTAATTCTACTACCCGCTCATTTCTTGCTAAGCACACAATTCTGAGTCCCACTGGAACAGCCTCATTCAGGCTCTGCATCAATATGTTCAGTGCTGAATTCATTTCTGCGGGGAGCCCAGTAAATCTGAACTTTCCAAAATCATTTGGCCCCCATTACTAGTAAGCACTGCTCTTAAATAGGTTGTAACTCCAGCTAATAGGCTCCATAATCATAGCTGAATTGAACAAAAGGGTCCAGTATGGGCTGCCATCAGTCATTTTTATTCGCAATCAAATGCACTGCATAGAAGGGAACTTTTTTTATACTTCTGGATGCTGAAACTAAGAAACTCATTTCACCTGAATGTAGGTTTTTTTTCTTAATAAAAAGTAAGACAAAGGGCTTCCAAAGATATCCAGAAGGTCCAGCACAGCACCAATGAGAGAGCTGCAACTGGTAACCTTTTCACCTTGCAAAATGGCAACAATCCAGAATATAAGGAGACAGGAAAAACATTAAGATGCAAAGCCCACATAATGAAAAATTCCAATGCTAAGAGACACATCTTCTGCTACTCAAACTGACTGCAACTAAATCTAATGTAAAGGAGTTAACGATAGAGCTGCTTACATCTTGATCACATTTCCATGAAGACAAGCTTTGTGATATTGTTTCGTCTAGTGAAAAAAAAAATAGAAGCCACCATCTAAATCTTATCATTGAAATTGATAGTGTTTACTTAAAGCTTATTCCAGCTTTGCTGACTTCAACAGATATTGAAGTCTCCAATAAATCTATTTCAACGTTTTTTTACAACTCTCTTCTTTCTCAGCATACACTCTGGCCTCTCTGATCTATATCAGTGGACAGAAGACCAGATTTTTGTTTATGAATATCTAGAAGTTTCATTGCTGTCTGCTGCAAAGTCTGGTATAAAAATGAATAGCAAGTAAATAAAGCAGAAAAGGAACTTGATTTATCTTTCTCTCTTCTGCGAGGCAACAGAGCCAGTGCTAGCTGGTACCATATTTTATTTACGTACGAGGTAACCTGCCACAAAAGGTAATGCCAGAGAGCTCCTTGGGCGCACTGCAAGGCTCACCCCACGCAGACTGACACTGCCATGGCCTTGCTTTTCATCACCGCAGAGACAGCGACTCCCCACCCCTGCTCCAGGCCCTAAGGAACAGTCAGACCCAGAGACCCCTCGGTCATTCCTCCAGGACCAAACACTGAGGGCTGGTCCCCACCTGATGTCAACCTCCGTAGCCATGGCTTTAAACTGTGAGCTCCCAGCAGCACTCCTCATTATGTGGGGTGAATGTGGATTAACAAACGTCATTAATCCACATTCACAAATGTGAAATAACAAACGAAACCAAAACAATCCGAGGGATATGTCCAGGTTACTTGAGTAGATCCTGTTTGTTCTATCCCAGTACTGTAAAAATTGGGCAACTGGCAGCAATAATACGGAGGGAGAGAAAATTGGACATATGTGGATGTCCAGATTGGTGAACGCACACAGCATGGAGCAGCGGGTTTCAGATGTTTTGTAGAAGAACATAGAGTACCGATAACTGAGGGTATACATGCATGTGCTTCACTGGAAAAACCCAAAACCAAACAAAAAACCAAACCCAAAGAACTGACAAATTTTTGAAGCTTAACTCAGGTGAGATAGTATAGAGGAACAAGATTAAATCCTCAGAACAGACTTAAAATAAGTAAATAAGAAGTTTAAGAAGCCCAAATGGGTAGTTCTACCAAATGACTAAAATGGTGACGATCTCTGCCAGAAAACCACCACAAAAATGAAGTTGCCTGATGTTGGTATCATGTTCACTGGTTTAACCAGAGGCAGAATTCAACAGAAATCAGAATAGCTGCAACTGATACAAAGTGGTACAAGACATGAAAGAACCAGACCGAGGTCTGCTCAGCTGCAGAAAACTGCCCCGGGTGGAATACACAGGAAGACTGGTACAGATTTTACATCAAAGGAGCACAACGGAAAGGAATCACCGCTGATACTCTCTCCAGCTGTCCAGATGGTTCAAAAGTTGTTCCCCCCCTGCATGTCGATGAAAATAAGAGGGAGATTTGGAAACCTTCATAGTCTACCACCCCTTGTCCTACCCACCACGTGCCCTAGAACAAATGATGTTCTTCTCTGTTCAACACTAGCTTCTGGAAAGACTGTTCTCCTTTCTCTCCTAAGACACTCCTTGAGATTAAAAAATCCCATGTTCCTAACCTTTCTTCCTAGGAAGTAGCACCACAGCTACTTTCCACTGTCTGGAGACCAGACATGAGGTGAGCAGGAGTTCATCATCCTGCTCTGCCTTGCACATGGTGCCCGAGGCAGGCATGGTGGCAGGACTCAGCAGCGAGGGACACTGAACCCCATCCCACTGCATGACTCGCACACGTGGCAAGGCCACATCTCCATGACATGGACGGAGGAGCAGGTTCTCGAGCACTTGGTACAAAAGTTAATTCAGGGGCACTGGGGAGTCAGTAGAGGTGACAAGGGCAGCAGGGCTACTGCCGCAGACGAAGGCACACCGACCACGACGTACGGGTGCGCAGAGACTTCAAGAGATACAGGTAATGCTATAAGTCTCCCAGACTGATAAATACCAAAATACAACGAAAATTACTGCTTCTTTAGGCCGCAATAAAGGAAAGACAGAAAGGTACGCTGATACAATTCAACTCAATTATTTTTAAACAATATGTGATGGATTTGCAGTCTGCCATTGCACAAAAGACAGGCTCATTTTCTACAAATGGCCACAAAGAGAAATGATAGAGCTCAGCACTATAGCATGGCATATTCCATTAGGAATTAAATCTCTTCTCTCTGATGCTCCCATCCACATGCTTATTGGACAGTCTGCTGCTTTCATCTACATTATTGTTATTAATTTATGAATGGGACTAGAATTACAGAAGATGAGTCTAAGGTGAGGCTGCATTATAATAATAAATGAAAGAATGACTCCTGTTTACTTTCAAAATATTTCATAGCTAAAATGCTTACTGCATTTTTAACTGTGACACACTTCCTATAGCTGGTTTCGGTTTTGAAGTAATGATATAAAATTCATTTCATCTCTTTTTCAAGCCTGACTCTTTCATACATAACATCAGGCATGTCATATCTGAGGAATTATTAAAATAAGACGAAGCCTGCTGTATCTGAGCAGAAAAGCTTCTTTGAGCTGGCATCCTCAGGAGAGAAGCAAGCTCAATCTCATTAGTTGGTGCTGAGAAGGCGTCCTAGTCACTAGGTTCAAGGTGATGAAAGATTAGGGCGTTTGGCCTCGGCTCATTTTGTATGCAGCTCGCATCGCTCCCTGCCCGTGAACACGAAATTACATTGAACCTGGGGAGTCTAACTCCATTAATTTTAAATGGAAGATTAATTTAACAATATGCGGCAGATATTTGTTACAAACCTATCATGTAAAAGTGACGGTTAGCAATAAATTGTGGTGACTCACACTGGCCGGTGGCCCTGGCTCAAATAAATCAGAAGGCATTTACACATAATTGCTGTTTTTAAAGACAGGGATATGGGAGATATGTTTCTTTGATGAAAGATTGGGTAACTCCATTCAAGGAAACAGCAGCCAATATTAAAGCTACAGTGTCTCTTTTGAGTGAGATGTTTTGTTTGAGGGCTGTAGGACTGCAATGCACAGTTATTGTCTGTCTTTTTCTTAACCTATGCTTATTTTTTTTCCTTAGAAATATAATTTTCATTGATTTTCATGAAATGTCTATAAAACCAAAACGAAAATATTTATGTGAGATGAGGATGAGTGGCTTAGGAACATGCATCACTGCACATAGCACGGGCAGGCCGTCACCTGGGACTACGGAGTAAACATGGAGTGTACACTTAAACAAAGGTTAACGGTGGTCCAATTTTTTTTCTGTCAACTTTTTAAGTCCTGAACAACATACAGAATTAATAGATGGCCCTTGTCTCACCACTGTTCCTTTCCTTCTTCCACTGACTATGCAAAAGTATGGTCAGGTAAGAAATGTCATCACTGAAAACATAATTTTTCAGAGAAGGAAAATCACGAACTCCATTGAGGATAAAAAATGCAGTGGGAGAAAACTAGAAGGATCAGATTTTCCTTCCTTATTTAGGCATAGATAACTACTGTGCTTCTCAGATACTCTGATGATATCCATTGCTGAAACAGGGCCTGTCTACACGTGAAACAAAAATATCTTGAAAGCTAATGCAAGACAACAGAATTGGCTCCCTGAGGAAGCATAATTATCCCATACCTCTTTCCTCCCAGTCCAAGTAAATGAATAACTTCTTCAACATAACTTCTCTAACTCCGCGTCGGCAACAACACACTGTGCGGGACTGCACGTGTGCATGTTTGTTTATTTAAAGCAGAAAATAGACTGCACAGACTTTCCTTTCTGAACAGAAGATGAGAGAACAAACCAGACATTATACCTAGCAGTTGTCAGTCGCAGTGTTTAACACACTGCTGGAAGATGCTCAGACACATTGCAGGGGAGGTCATTGTATGGACTTAGAACGAATTATTATATCTATGAGGGGCTTCTGCAGTCCGTAGTAGTCAGAGATACAACGACGTGGCTGAACAGAGAAAGAGCCCCCGCATTAACTCCCCTAGTACTGAAATGTCTAGGATGGCTCAGACGGCGTATGCTCAGAAATGTGTACGTATTAGCACAGTCCCCACCCCACCAGAGCTTTCCTACTCCTGCGAACAGCTCCAGAGCAGGTATGCACAATGGAAGGGGTGGAAAGGTTGCAGGATTGTGTACTCTATGTCAAATATCTGAGATTCAAGAGAAAAAGCAAAAGCAGAGGAGCTGAAGTGCAATTGAGAACGCCCAAGTCAGATGCCCAAGCAGATTAAGTGAATTCATCCAGTCTCCATCTTCTCGGCCTTGAGTCTTTAACAGAAGTCCTGTCCTCCAAAAGCAACCAAAGACCTGTATCTGTAGTGACCCCACTGCTTTAGCACACTACCGCAGGATCTGCAATGTAAGGGTAATTTAAACTCTCTTGATACATCCTGCACTAGGAGGTGGGGAATAGACTCAAATAAACACACCAAACCCAAAAGGGTTGAGAATGTGACCAAAACCCAGGCACATATCTCACTGTGTTGCCAGCACACAGCGCTCTTCTGTTTACGGCCAGCTGTAGCAAATATCCATACTGTTCAGGGCAGTTTGCTTTATCCTCTTCCCCTCTTGGAACCTCACAGAGAGGGAATAAAATTATTCTGTGACACACACATGCTTCTTCACAATGCCATTAACTGTTTATCCTTCTGACTAAAAAAGGTTTGCTGTTGGATCCTTCCAATACCTATGCAGTGCCACATCGGGCTCAGGTCGGCATCTGGGATGCTAAACAGAACAAAGGTGCTGCCAGCTGTGCTGTGTCCTCCATGCCTGCAACCTCCTTCTCACAGCCTGTCTCAACTCTCTGAGTGTGACCCAGAAGTCAAGCCCCGAGCCTGACATCTGCCCCATTGCTCTCTAAGCTAAGACCGTCTCTAGGGCTGAAGTGCCGAGCCAGTGCTCCAGCTGACACTGGGAAAAGCAGTGGCCAGAGCAGCTGTACCGGGCAGGAACCAAACTCAGCCACAGCTGCATCTCCAGAGCTGTGCAACTGCTTCAAGCTCTCCAGGAGAAAGAGGCCTGTGCAGGTGTCTGAAGGTTCTGTAACAAGTGTCCGGCATGGGGTAGCCACTCTGGCCATGAACCAGGGGATGCACAGGATCCAGAATGGATGAGCCACCCATGATTTACAGAAAGACTTGATGTTTTACTTCTCTCTGCATCTGTGTGTCATCAGGTCCCACCAACCCACAGGGGTGGAGATTTCTCAGCATGTTCAGCCTAAGCAGATGCCATGGAGTAAAGAACCACTGAGCAGTATTACCTCTCCTGCTTGCTCATTCAGCTTGAACAAATGTATATCCTCACATCTCTATAATACCCAAACGCCTTGAAAACGGTATTGTATTTAAACAGCTTTGCGGCAAATAAAATTATTATCCCTCTTCTGCACATGAAGACCCAAGGCACAGAAGAGCTCAGGGCCCTGTTTTTAAAGAATCTCTAGGTATAGAACATGCACATAGGTGTCTAGTGGAACATCTCTGAGATTCAAGGCCCTAAAGTAACCCACCATCTTCCTACTCCCCCTTCCACTACCAATGGGACTAAAACAGTTTTCCGTGGTCTTTTTTAGGGAGAATTAATAATTATGTGATCCACTATGACTTTTCTTTTGAGAAGGAGAGGAAAAGAGTGACGCAACCTTACAGGTTCAGTAGGGTTAAATGAGGCCAGTACAGCGTAAGATAAGGTTGAAAGCATAGGCTGGTATTTCCTACCCTGGCTTACTGCCTGCCTACCCAGACAGAAATCCGACCCTGATACTGGATTTGTGACCATTTGTGGTTTGTAATTTTATGATTCTAGATGTCTTGAGGCAGTCTTAGGAACCACTTATTCAAAAGTACATAAAAATTCCAATTTAAAGCAGTATGGTCCCCCTGACGTACTCCCATATATATCCTCCCCATGTTAACACCGCACACTGCCCTGCCATACAGTATCACTACCGGGCTTTATAAACGCCTAGTAACTGAGGATTATCTTCATACAGAAATAAACCGTGGGCTTGTGCTGCATGACAGAAGGATATCCTTCTTGTTATCCGTACGGAGAAGAATAACAAGAGATAAACTATTGTGCCCTTGTTTTTGCATACAGCCATACCAAAACACTTGCAGAAACCTGACCACATTAAAATCAGGTTTCTTAGACCCTCTTTTCCTCCCAACAAGACAGGTGAATGTCTGTTCTAAACTGGCCATCAGTAATCCCTTCCATATGGTGGAAAAGAGAAATGCATCCTCAAACAGACACTGGTAGGAGGGAACAGCATCACAAAATCTGGGAAGGTGGCTGAACTGCGGGTATGGTGCTTTGTTTCCAGCTTTGCTGCTGTGTGGTATGACTGTGGGCAAGTCACTTGTATTTAATGCTTATAAATTGCTGCGAGATCTTCAGATTGAAAGGGCCACTAAAAATGAAAAGTTGGACTGGCAGTTTTACTGACTAGTCTGACCTGTAAATGGAGGGAGCTCACTCTGCATCGGCTAGTTCGTCGTTTGCTAGTATTTACGCCAACCGCACGCCACCAATAGAGCTTCGGAGAGCAACGAAATTCTCAGATAAATAAATAGCTCTTCATATAGGCGAAAATAAATGAATTGAAACAATTACTGTTGATATTTGAATGAATAAGATTGATGCAGAATAACCACCCAGAAAAAGAGCACCGGCGCTTTAAATTCAATGCCAACACCCAGGTTGCCAGCAATTGATGCCACTAACTCATTTTTGCACTTTAATGTTAAATTTCTTATGGGACCACATCACCTAATTAGAGGAATTGATAACTGCACTGTTCCATAATGAGGCCAATACATTTCAAAGTCATTAAAGATAACCAAGGCAATAAGTCTGTGTTTAAGCGGCGCTTCCTTAGATTTCACAGCCTGCATGTCGCTAGCATAGGAAAAAGCAATCCCTGCCTAGTCAACTGTAAATGCTGGGTTATTGGAATCTTTAAAACAGGCAGCAAGGAGAAAATTACATGGCCAAATCTCCTTTTTCCAGTTAATGAAGAATTAAGACTCCCATTTACCATATTAGAAGGTTCATCAGAGGTCTCTACTCTCCATAGCTTCTGTTTGACAGCAGTGTCAATTTATCTGAGTCAGAACGCAGAAGTGCATGACAGTACGTCATTCATAACTGTCACATCTACTTATCTCTCTCATTGTCACACTGCTAACGAAATTCAGGCCATGTTTTTCTGATCATGGCCTCTTAAAGGGAAAAGGTTCCCCTTACCTCATCACAGTAAACTGACTGAATCCCAGATCTAAAACCAGTGTGCCAACGAACGGCCACACAGTTCTAGTAAGGGTAGATCATATAAGCTCGTAGAAACAGGGAAGGCAAAAATAGCATTTCTCATAGGCAGGCTTCCAGCAAGAGTGGCAATGGCTTCAGACGTAAGAGACATCCGCGGTTGGTGATAACTACTAAAGGGATGGATTTACTCAATAGTCCTTCTACCTTGTGCCTGTAAGATCTGTTCAGGTACATTTGGCATCTAAGTAAGAAAACTAGAGTGACTTTATGAAAAGTCAATGGTCAAACTTCTGTTGGCTTCAAAAGCACAGGATGGATTCCTAGAACGGCAACAGATGAAGAATTCCGTAAAACTAACATTGCAGCGTTTGTCATCTTGGCTGAGGGAGAATGCAAGTGGTCTACCAAAACTGTCTCAAAAGATCTTCCGCTGTGAGAACATGGGCATGTAAATGAAAGACAGAAATTCTTTTCCACAAATCAAAGAAGCATCCCACTAAAATAAAAATAAATAAATCAAAACTTGAGGCACTGAGAAGGTAAGTTAATATCTAAGGAGAACACAAACAAACTCAGAAAACAAACGAAACAAAGCAGCATTGAGAGGAAGGACTGTGATCTAAAGAAACAACCGCCTGCATCAATGTTACGAATGTAGGCAGCTGTGTTGTAGAGCGAGAATGACAGAAACAATCGTGTTTTAAGCAAGAAGCTTCCCCCACAGGAAACATTCATCTTCCCTCTAATCCCAGCTGCTCACACAACCTGCAGAGGAGGGACCTAGCCTGGTCGAAGGAGAGCAATTCCTGTCCTTAATATTTGTTTCCCCAAAGGCATCTTTCCAGCACATTTTAGAAACAGATGTTAAGATAAACTCGGTGTTCCTCTTAACTACCTAGTCCTTCCTAACTCCACTGCTCTGGGATGGTGATGGGATGTAATTCATACACCAGCACTCTCAACTGGGGAAACTACAAAGCCCTCCCAGTGCCCTGCCCTGTAGGTCCATCAAAGCCTCCTGCAGCCCAGAGCACAATGAGGCTCAAGTATTTTTCTTCTACATTAGACTCAAAAGCAGAACCCTTTTCTGCTATTCCAGAGATTTGCAGGGCAGTATGAGTTAGTGTAGAAAAATACGTGTCTGCTTACAAGTGCAGAGGTGAAGCGGGCACCGTTCTGTCTGTGGAACCTGGCTGCTGGCGTTCACAAACATGGAAACCAGGCGCAGCCAGAGCTGGAAGGAAGAACTGTCCTGCGCTTAAGCGCAAATACTTGGTTTGGTCTGTTCTGAAGAAAACTATTTTCCCCAATCAGAGACTCTAAAAATCCAACTGGGAAGTGTATTCACACTGTAACACCAGTCTTTAAAACTACCACAGCAGGCCTCAGGTGCTAGGGAACGAAAGGATCTGAGAACTTCTTGAAGAGGCTGGTCATATACATCCGAGAAGTCGTTTCTCATCCGAGAAAACTTTACTTTCCTGATATTGCGTAAGAGGGTTGGGGTTTTTCTCACTAGAGCTACCACAATAGAGCAGAAGGCAAATGGTGCCCAATTGGATCAAATTACTGGTGAAACAATGCAAGTGAATGTGCATTTAGGTCTGCAGTTCTGAAAACTTCAAGAACTAAAATAAATTGCATGACCCCCTGGTAACTTCCACTAGAACTTGTGGGTACAAATTGTTTGCCTCAAGCTGGGCGAAATACACATTCAAATTCAGGCTCTTGAAGGAAATTATTAAGTAGAGCCATATTAGCTTTCTCTGAAGCATACTCGTTTTCTATATTGCCACTGTATAGACCAATTATGTTACCTTTCCATGCTGAGAAATGATTGTTCTGCTAACACAGTTCTGGTAAAAATCAAAAGCACTACATTTTTAACCTTGGGGGATTTTTGTTATTGCTGCTCCCTTGCTAGTTCCTTCAAATGGAAAACATCTTCCATTAATCTAAATGCAAAATTTGTTCAGCTTTCGAAAGTTACTTGAAAAATGTTAAGCACAAAGCAATAAACTTTTTATGCTCTTAAGACCACTAATGCTTTGAGCTTCATATTCATTTTGAAGAAATGAACATTTTATGGTTCACAGAGGAATAGCTACATGAATAATATCTGAGATTATAATGCATCTAGCAGAAAAAGATTAAGTTTATGTAAACTATTTAATCAGACGTGAAATTTTCTCTAGAGGATAAAAAATTCTGACCTTATTTAAGTTTATTTTAAAAAATACCAATATCACATTTCCACCAAGGGAACTCACCGGTTTCCCCATTTATGTTGTATAAATATTCATAGAATCGAGGGCTAACTGGATACCCCAGCCCCTAGGAAGCAAAAGTAACGTCAGAGATGTACCACATCCGCAGGGGCAGCCCATAGGAAATCTTTCATATGAAGTGGGACTGTAACAGCAGTGAAGGGGTTGCACACCAAGAGCCCATTATGGCCCTGATGGTGATCGACCAGCTCATCACAAGGGAGGATTTTCGGTAGAGGAGCTCTAATTCACACCAAAGTCTTACTTTGATGCACGATTTTAAACATGTTTTCAACTGCGATCTGTTCTGTACCTGTCCTTTACCTCTTTTTAGCACTACTGCCTGATGCAGGAGCTTGTTACACCCTCCCGCTGCAGTAATTCTTTCTCAGGTTTAGTAAACCAGGTAGTCTATCCCAGGAAGTCTCTGACTAGCAATGTTTTGTAATCGATCTATTAAACTGATGCAAATGTGTGTATGTTTAAAATGTCCAATTAAAGGGGATTCTGTGTCAGCTAAAATAATTCTAGGGAAGCCAAATGGTCTGTACCCAATTAAACTGTACCTGAATTTGGCCCTCATGTCTGCTGATATCCAAAGCAAAGCTCTTGAACTGTTTCAAATTAAATTAAGGAAAATCCTGGCATCCTAATTCTCAGCCCAGGTGCATTTATTTTTCTATTAAAAACAGAACATTAAGGAGCTTTCGTAAATACAATATTTTATGCCTCCACTATGGGGTTTGTGTTCACACTAATGAAAAAGCCTCATGCAGAAGAATCCTGAAAAATCAATAGGCTGGATATGAAACAGTGATGCAGTTTAAACAACAACATCATTATGAATAACCTATTTTCAAGCATCGTCACTTGGACGTGGTTTGAGAACAAATGATGACCAGGCTATGGGGAGTGTGATGTGATTTTTTTTTTTTTAACCTATGTTTGAAAGCACCTGGGTATAGACTGTCACAACCCTGCAACACGGAATACCAAGCTGGTTCTGGAGCCTTTTGATTTTGAAGCAAATGTGAACTGCTGAACAGTCAGCCCTTTCTTGCCCTCTTTGTTCCAGCAAATTACCCACTCAAGTCAGAGGTAAACAGGAGATACTCTACACTCTCGCCCCTTATGGATACACATTACCACTGTACCCTGTGGAAGTCTTCCTTTTCCTTTCTCATAGTATTCAGTTCGCTCAACAAAGAACCTGATTATAAGTTCAATATCAGCTCAAATGTTCACTCCTGCTTTGGTGGCACCTTGGACTTCTCCCATTGGGAGAAGTCAAAAATGCATGTGGGTTCTCTTTTCCTTGCGAGTCTTTCCTGTAGAAAGTCTAACACTTCTACAGTGTTAGAGAGATAATGGGTTATTTTCAGCAGGGAGATAGCACATCTCCCTTGACAATCTCCTGGCAAGTGTAACTGCTAAAACCATGAGGTGTGGTAGGCTGACATACAGACCTGTTCCTTCTTAAGGATTGCAGATGAAGCCCTGGGGAGCAGGACAAAGATCAGAGCTGTCTACAAAAATGCGTTGCATTAATAAGGAGGATGACAAAGGAAAGTCACAACTGCTCAGAATGACACATATCCACAAACGTAATTCTGAAGATCTTAAAAGCAGAAAGGTAATCAATGTATTGGGGAAATACATATCTGGGGGAGGCTACAGAAGAGAAAACAGCAAGACGGTTTTCAAGAAAGTTGCCATAGGAGTTGACATGTCATTTGGACACCATTTGAAATCCTTTTCCGTTTCATGACCCTACCAGGGAGCTTTGACCATGTGACTCACGTAGTAGGAAAACCCGGCCATTTTGCTCAAACTCCCAACCGTACAAAATGGCTACACAAGGCGGCATCTGCCACAGAATGATTGGTATTAGGCATAACTCATTATTCTGACAAGAATCTGGCACGCAAGCAAGCGATCTGGCATGAGAACCGATGAGATAAGGATTTGGCATAACCGCCGGTAGGATATGAATTAAGCTCAGTGTCAACACCACGCACATGGTTTCCTCTCCATGGACATGCCAAATCCTTGACACAATAATGAGTTATGCATGATGCCAATCACTGATTGTCAGTTCAATTGCACATCCCTTTTCTGATGCCATCAAACTGCAACGGGATCCAAAGTTGAGAGAAAACTTCGCTGTGAGTTTTCTGGGGGTGACGGGGATGCCAGCACACACGGAAGATGAAGCCTGCTCTCCCTCACCCCTTGCGGGCCCAGGGGAAGGAGGAGAGCCCACCGCACAGCCATGGTGGATATATTTACACAACGACCCAGTGTTGCATGTCTGAGTCTAATGAAACAAATTCCCTGAGAAAATGATCAAGCCAATGCCTGACAACTGTCTTGTTACAGCTGAAATCCAGTCTTAAACACTCCTTTACTCGAAAACACTCAAATTTGTGTTTCATCCTCCGTGTGTGAGCAGGCCCTTTCCTGGGGAAGGAAACATTCCAGCAGTGGAGTGAAGCAAAACCATGTGCATTGGCAGCGTGGAAGGGGAAGGTTATTACTTTCCAGTACTCTCTGTGGGGGGAAGGAGCAGGCAGGAGGGCTTTCGGTCAGCCACAGCATGCTCTGGACCTACAGCCTGGTCCCTCCAGGACGCTCACCTGGGCAAAGAACCGAGTCCACACATCCATTGCAAACTTTTGTGGGGACTTGTGTCCTCAGGACAGTGGACATGGGACCCTTTCTTAGTAGCTAATCACTGGGGAAAAAAACCAACAAGAACACCAGGAGAGACTAAAAATAACAGAGAAACTTTTCCCTGATGGCATTTCCTGCTGCTCTGTTTAGCATTCCCCCCCATTGCTGCCCTGAGCACAGCCGCTCCCGCATGCCCTTCCTCAGATCCTGCAGTTCGCACTGCTCAGTGCCACTACAGCATCAACACTGTCAAACAGTTTTACAACGACACTGTGTCTCAGACAATGTTCGGCCACCACCACCAAGCAGTGAGTAACCCGTGCTGACAATGCATTACAGCCCTGCCACAACCAATCGCTCTGACGGAAGCAAAATGGCAGCTAAATTACAGCCGAATAGATAACAGCGTGTTTATTAAATTAGCATATCAGTCTGCTAAACAAAACAAAACAGAAGTGAGGATACCGGCAACATGAGTCAGAGCCACAAACCAGCAGTAATTTTAATGCCTTTACGTTAGATGAGATTTGGCAAAAGACTGGGTTTTCATTTTGGGGTTTTTAAAATTTCAATTAAAAGTACTCAGTAACAAGAAAATGATGTAGTGGAAAACAATACAAGGAAAATAAATTTCAAGAAGAACCCCAAAAGGGATAAAATATGGAGATTATAAAAAGGCTACATTTGACCTGTCAACATGCGAAAGTCCCTGAGTTTTTATTAAAAGGGGGCAGTGGGGAAGACAACCTGCTGTTTAGGGAAGCTGTATATTTAATTTTAGTGCCTATAATGGCATAGCCCATGACTATAAGGTATTATTTAAGACCTATCATGCTATTTCCTTGGAGGATATCTCTCTGCACTTTCACAGTATGCTGCAGTTTGCTAGTCTCTGTACAATTTAAGTACTGTTTACTGATTATTATTGAGTATGGGACAAAATTCACCCTCTCTGGACCAATAAATATAAGCTTTATACACAGAGTAGCAAGATGTTTCAACGGCTGCTTGCCATCATATGATTCAATGAAGAGACACTTGAAGGAAATGAAAACAAAACAAAATAACCAAACACAGCGTCACGGTTTATTAACACAACATACTACAAATCTAATTAAAAGTCAAATACGCAACACCCTCATCAAAATCCAAATGTTCTTTACAGAAACATCAAGGAAGAAGGGGCATACAGGGGACGATACCACAAAGGTAATCAGAATTCATCTTCTGGGACTCATACCCTATTACTCGAAGCTCATTATCAGTACTCCATACAGTAAAGCAACACCTAGAGACCACATCATTAGCTTCCTACACATGCATTACCCCACAGTCTGAAAAACTGTAACAAAAAGCCCCACCAATACACAAGAAAGATCAGATTTCTTATTCTGTGTGATATAAGCCGGCTGAAGTTTGAAATAAGATGCTATTAAAATGCTACGAAACAGCATCAGAACCATGTAAAAATGGGACTAGTCCTTTCTAAACATGATTGTAGCCTAGTAACGAATGCAGCCTAGCTATTACACTATTCTAACATCTAGATTTTGTCTTTAAATACTTCTTTAATTACAGCCATGGGTGCTTCCTCTTTCTCTTCTTGATTTGGACTGTCTGCTGATCAATCCCCCTCTGTCAACTGGTAAAACATAATTCATTAAGTGACTAAACATAAATGACTGATCTGAAACACATCAACTAATTAGTTGAAGGAGAACACTATCTCATTGTCTACATCAGCTGTCCAAAAAGAAGGCAGGAAACTTCTTGCCTAGAGGGAGAGCAGACATCAAAATAGAAATGGTCACCTTGAGTTTTACATGTTACACAGTACAGAAATACTCTCAGTCAAGAGAAGTTGAAGAAAACAGCTACCACAACACTCAAGGAAATAAACTACACCTCACATTAACGTAGGGTTACAGAAACACAGGCTTACAAAATTGTCAGAACCTAATTCCAGCCAATAAGCCACAAACCATTCCAGGTGCAACTGCACTTTTCTCTTTGATGGTCAAAATGGTGAGGAGAAAAGGGCTACTGAGCAAAGAGAGGTAACTGCAAGATGGGGAGGAAGGAAGTGGTTAACATTACAGCTACGCTATACTGTCTTTCAGAACCCACCTCGCAATACTCTACAGCCTACAAAGGTCTGCGTTCCCCTTTACTAGGTTTCACTGTCAGAGGAATAGTGACAGTGAGGAATCCCGAATGCCTAGTGTTTCTGCTGCCCTCGATCTGTACACCTCCACAGAAGCAAAAGCTATGACACAGCGTGATGTAATGACAATCATCTTGCAGACCAGTGAAAGCCAGAACCTGCAATACCAGGAGTCGTATGGTAGCGTATAGGTCAAGAGAAAAAGATTTGGTAACAAATAGGAGTCAGAAGCATTAGACCTGTCCTAGGACCCAACCTACTAATCTGCTGAATTTTCTTTTATGTTGAAAGTATTACCTGGGAAAAAGGAATGGTATTATGAAATTGTTCTACTGTCACCCTGATAAATGAAGTAAGAATGAGGGTGGTTGATGCCAGGGCAAGTTCAATCCCCTACAGTGACAGAGATGCACATTCTGGTCCCTAACTGGGCATGCCAGCCCTTTCTTCTCAGAGAGCAGGCAACTAATTGAGCTTGACTACTTTAGAGATGCTAAGTTGATCATACCTATGCCGGTACTTTCATGGCACAGAAAGTTCACAATACCATACAAGTCCTAGATGTGGCTGAAAAAAGGACTGTCGAGGGCCATCTTCAGTTTCTCATAAGCCCTATTTGCAGGAGAGCTCAGGACATGGATGAGAACCATGAGCACCCACAGTAGAGGTGGATGGGGACTGCAGAGCAGGACAAGTCCCCTGCACGTGTGTTGGGGAGATTCTGGGCACACTGCTGTTTGTAACGTAGGACAAGCTGTTGCTGTGCTCAAGGAGTTACTCCTGTCCAGACTGGACAGTCATATCTGTAAAACAATTCCAGATTTGCATTACCTTCTTCATAGGGAGAATCACTGGAAACACAGGAGAGGAAAGGTTACTGGGGTTAGGAAACAAGTAGCTCTGCCCAGCATACCCCATCCCAGGTGTACACTCTGGAGCCCAGCGGGTGCTGAGGAAGGCATAAAATCAGCATAAGTTGCACCGACGGGTAGAGCACGGATACATGTGATCATAAATACCATATAAACCCCATATGCATTTTCATGTTACGCAATATCAAAAACCTTCTGAAGATTTTAACTGTAAATCAGAAGGCTCACACCTGCTGAGAGACCTGAACAGTAGGGATAAACTCTGATGGAAGCCCAAGGCATTGAACCCGAACCACAAGCACTTGCACTGGCTGCTGCAGAGGCAGACGACCCCTATAGCCGTGGCTGCAAGACAACAGGCTTTGCCACTTAGGGGAAGTCTCAAGGCCCTAAGCTTCACTTTTACTCCAGTTAGCTTAATTTACTTGCAAATCAGTACACATGCTACGAACTGCAATGGAATTATTCTGCTATCGATGGCAAGCTAAATGAAAAATAAATAAAAATACATCTAGAAAGAAACAACCCAAATAACCAATGGTTTGCTCAGTGATACGCAGCTTTTTACACTACAGGTGAGGTCTGAGGCTTTCAATTGCAAAATAACACTTTGGGACTTCCCTTTCTTTTAGCATCCCCCTGTGAGGTAGCCCATGTCCAGCCTGGTTTCACCAGGTCTCGGCATCTTTCAGAAGTCTGTACACACAAGACATCACAGCTTGGCCACCGGCACTGATGTTTTTTGTTGTCACGCAAAAAGATCAGCATGTGGAATTTCTGCTTAGCTGGGCATTCTGACATTTCAGTGCCTCTTTCCTTCCCATGTTGGAAACAAAAATCAGTATTTCAAAATTATCTGTGAAATGCTTCTAAGGAGCTTCATTTCAACAAAGGCAAATGACAAGGTTGAAGGCTGATTATCGTGACATAATCTTTCAATGAAAGCATAAATTAAATCAACCCCTTCCAGTTCCCTTCCCAATGTAATGAGCTTGATCAAATCACCCATTCCAATACAACAAAATGTCAGAAAATATTGACCGTCTTTACTCATTACTTTGGTGCACATATATGATGTGCAATGCAAATGGCAAATACGCCCACTCCTCGGCAACCTTACACCTTTGTTCCTACACGCCACGAACTGCAGCTTGCCCTGTTGGAAAGACCCGTGTCCCACCTGCGTGCTGCAGCCAATGCAAGAAGGCGCTGGAGAGGGAAGCAGAGCCCTGCATTGCTTTCTCTCCTTGCCTGTTCCACCCCCCCGCCCCCGACTTCTTACCAAAGAGTTGCACTTTTGTACTTTGGGGCCTCTTATTTTAATTTATGCAACAGCTTAAAACATTTTGTTAGGGCTGAGTGAGACCATCTGTGCAAGAAATAAAAGATGCCTAAGGGTAAAATAGGCAAGAGCAGTAATGCTGAATACGTGGAAGGCAATCGACTGCCTATGGATTTTGTATCTACCGCTGTGACCTTTCAAACGATGGAGTACAGTCAAGGGTAATTTCCATACAGCGTCTGCTCCAGAAAGAAAAATTAATCCAGATCAGCGTTAGTACTTTCCAGAAAACTGGACAGCCGCAATCGCCTGTCACTTCTCAATGCCTACATACCATTTAGCATGACATTTACATAACATTATAGAAAATCTCCTTCATTATGTCCTACAAGCAGATCTGCCAGCATTTGTTTTCCTGAGGTGAGCAGGGACTCAAGTTGATTCCGAAACATAAACTTTTTGTCAAGGATGGCAATGTTGCTCTTTAAAATGATGGATCACTTCCTACAGCTCTTAAATTACCATTACAAAGCCCTGACCTTGTGTGCATTAAGTATTCCCTAAAGATGTTGAGGAATATTTTACGAGTTGTTTCATTTTGCTGTCTTCTTTCTGATTACCTTTGGGGCTTATTAAGAATGTCTCTTTTTTTTTTTTTTTTTTAAATAACTTAGAATGGTCCAGGACTAAGAGGGAAAAAGAACCTAAATTGGGGTTGAAATATATTTAAGTTCAAAGATGAAAGGGTTTTATTTACAGAAAACAGTTTCAAGGAAAGTAGTACTTTTATCTAGGGAACTTCCTCCCTCCTTCAGAGCAATTATGTGCAAGTCAAGCACACAGATGGAAAGTTTTCTCTCACTGTTGACCTTACACTCTGGAAAATAAAAATCAGCTTCAAGATGACAGGTGACAATGGGCCAAGTTTATCAGCGGCGTAGGCTGGTTTGCAGAGCTTGAGGCACAAGGGTACATGGGAACAATTTCAAGAAGGAACACTTCAGGCCAGGAAAAGGACACACCTGGAATCACTATCAGAAACCTTCAGACAAGGCACTGATGGAAAATCTGCTTGCTATTTAACAGGGGGCAACTCCACTTGCAAAGGATGAGCTATACACCCTTGAGAAGTAAAAAAGAATCAAGCACCTTCACAGGTAATTTAATAATACACCATTCCAGAAAAATCAACATCCCATTTTATGACTTGTGCTATTCCCATTACAACGTAAACATGACAGACAACAAAATTCAGAAATTCTTCTCTTTTTTTCTTTAAACCCTTTCTATCCCCTGTAGAAGAATCCAGGACTAGGAGGCAGAAAGAACCCAGCTAAGGCTGAAATATGTTCCTAGGACCTGGACTTCCTGCATTACAAAGTGCCTTAGAATAGGGCTAATGCTATCATTATCCCAAGTCAGAGCTCAGCAGTCAATGTACCTGCAGTGGCACAATGGGACAAGTGGTGATGCTGTCACGCAGCTCCTTCTCCTCATACAAACTTCAAATTCAATGATTTGCTACAAGTAGAGGTGCAGAGTGCTAACTTAGCACTTCAAATGGTGCTTTTACTACTTCCTGCACGACTCCTCCCTTCACAATATCCTGCTGACTTATATGCTGTAGCTATTAAATGTGGGTAATACAAAAAAATCCCAAACAAACAATTTTTTAACAACTGTACAAGAAAAAAACCCGAGAGTAGTCTGCAATAGTTAACGCAACTAATGGCTTGTGGACTCGCTTGCTCGGAAGGCTGACAATGGCCTCAGCGGTCAGTGGTCTGTATCTGACCAAGGTCAGTACTCACTCCTACTTGACAGCCTCTCCAATGTATGATTCAGATTTTCTCCAGGGCACGTATACACATGCCTGTAGCTGCAAACAGGACTTGCAGCAAACAGGCAGCCTGGGCGGCCAGGAGAACGCAGAGGCTGAGGAAGCCTTAAGTCAAGGAGTAATCCTATGCAACCTCAAGACTGCAGGAAGGCTGGCGAAACAGTACGTGCAGCACCGCGCATAACCCTTGACGTTTGCCCTGCCGCGTTTACCAAATGAAAGACAAACTGGCTGACAGCATCAACCCTACTGTAGTTTTCAAAACACCAATCCAACCCAACATATTGGACACCACCACCCAATCTGGGGAATTGAGCCTGTGAACGCGAGTGAGGAGAAATCCGGAATCTGAAAAAGCATTACGCATCTATTTTCCCCTTAGCTTCACTGGTTACAGCTATCTCCCTAGCAACATATGTTTCAGTGAACTAGAGCTCTGCCATTAGAAACAGGTTCTTAATTAGGAGCTTATAATAATTTATAAACTGACAGCTGTGGCACAAAACTAGCTGATCAAAATCTAACGATTAGAACAAATTAAAAACCGCAACCGAAAAGCCAGCCAAACAAACAGAAAAAAACCCAAACGACCAGATTCGGAGCCTGAATTTCTGCAGCGTACACCTGCACACGCTGCATCTCAGCTGGCCCGCGTGGGAAGCGAGCTCCGAACTACGGAAGATCTGTGCCTTGCCATTAAGTGGACTCAGTTATAAGGTCTAATGCCAGTGCTGGTTTTGCCAGGAGCAGAAACAAACGTGTCTGGGAGATGCTTGTTTGTTGTAGGCGATGCTAAAATGATCTTGGCTCCTCCTAATGGGATAGAAAAGCTGGTGTCATTTGGGCAAGTGTCTGAAATGAGGCAGTAGGAGGTCCAAGTGCAGGATGGAGTCTCCTTTAATGATTCGTTCCCCATCACAGGGAGCAACAGCCTCAGTGCATGCCCTGTCGAGGAGATATCCCAACCGAGCCAAAGCCGAAATTCCATGCAGCTCTCTAAGCCTGATGGAGACACATAATGAAATACAATCCTGTCAAGCTTGGCCCCTGGGTAACATTTTCACTTCTACATTCCATTTTCAGTTTAGGTCGAGATTTTTAAGAAGACAGCAAGCAGCACTCCAGTCCCAGGTGACAAGATCTGCTCAGATTTAGTCTTTGAATGTTGCAAATTAAATTCCCTCATCAGGCCTCTAATCACTCTTACCAGATGGGGCTTGTGCTCAATTTTGGATCCACAGGAAATTTAATGGTTATTGTTTCTGTTTAAATAGGAGATTATTGCATTTTAATAAGTTCTCTTTGGGACTTGCAGCAACAATAGAGCACTATGAATTACTGTAGATAGCTGTTACTGCATGCTGGGGAAAAATCAAGTTACTAAGTGTGACAAGTTGCTTTTTCTTCCCTTCCAGCAATCGCTCGGAGTGTATTTACCACCAAATTAAGTATGTGCCGTGGGGATAATATTTTTATCCTGCCGAGGGGGGAAGGCGCTTGTCTGTGGATTTTCATTAAAATGACACATCTGTTCAGCAATTTCACAAAGTAATTCTGCTGAAAGTTTTATCAGCTAATTTTAATTATTCACTCCAGTGGGTTGAATACAGGATTCATCATGTTGAATTAATACATTTGACGGGAATTTCACAAAGAGGGGGGAGAAAAAGCAATCAACAAATTGAATTGTCATGCAATATGGATTAAATTGAGATTCTTTAATTAGGATAAGCCTGAGATTTGGTATTTTGAAGGTATTAGAAAGCTTAGCAATACAGTGGTAAAGATTAAGAAAATGCAATTAAATATTACACTTTGGACACAGGCAGCGTATCATGTGAGCAGAAGACAAGGGTCCTCTTTTTAGCAGCGCAGTCAGTAGTGTTGGTTTCAAGAATTTCCAAATGTCTAAGCTATTGGGGATGCCAACCAGGGACAACTTCTGCCTGACAAAGCTGAGCTACAAGGATGGGGTTTTGCAAAGAAAACTGTCCTAAACGATGTACAGAACTTCCCCTTTAAAAACTAATTCTAACATAATTGCCCACAGACTATGAATCATCGTATTATGTTAAATTTCAGTTTAGCTATAAACACACACACACACACACATAGACGGGGGCTGAAGTCATACAGACTCCGTTGGACAGGAAAATTAGCAATGTGAGTGTACATTTACAAGAAGCAGCAGAGATTAAATCAGACCTAGAGATCAGCATGATTGAGGGTGACAATCGGTAGGTAGATTTTCCTACACTAAAAGTCCCTCTTGGACTGATGCAGTTTTGTTTAGCTGTAAAACATAAATAAAATTCAAAATTTTTTTTTTTAGTGGAATCAGTGAAAGTACATACAGAACTATGTATACTTACTACAAGGTAAGAGAGACAACTATGTGCCACAGAAGACTTTCTGCTAATCAGAATTTTTTTACTACTTCCTCCACCTCCAAAGCCAGGAGACAGGATTAGTGAGTTCCAGCTGGTTCTAAAGAAATCCAGAGGCCCTGACCCTCACTGGGAAAACTGCTGTGAGTATGTTGATACATGGAGATGATGAGTTGGCTGTAAGCAGTATGACAAATTGTCTAATAAAGAATTATTTGGCAGCAACAGTATGCTGCATTTATCTAGCAATACATATTTTAATATGCGATTTTGGCTGTTTTTTTCCACTGCTTACGTTGTATCCTGAATATACACTGAAACGGTGTCTGATCTTAAAACTCATCAGTGAGCATGCTCTCTGGTGGCAATGTAATATCCTGGTGCTGTGTTGCAACACTCTGTATGTTTGCCATGAATGGAGCTTTCAAATGTGCATGAGAACTCCAAAACGATTGAATTTCGGCAGGCTACATCTATAATTTATCTCCGAAAGAAGAGTGATTTCATCAACCTTTCAAACTCAATTCTTTTCCTCAAGAACAATGTTCTAATATACTGTCACACTACAGCTCAAATCCAGATGAACGTGTGCCCGTCTAGCCTGAGCCATGTTACCTAACTGCAGCCATTCCAAACTGAAATGTCTAATCCAAACTAGTCATCTGAGCTTTCTCTATGGAAAAATGAAAGACATAATCACAGGATAGCTCAATGCACCATTCAAAGACACATCACTGAAGACAGGATGGGTCATTCTTTGGAGGCAATTCTGTTTGTGGACAGGATACAGAGATCTGGAAAACTAATTTACACTAGACAGTTCCGATTCTTGCTCCTGGCATCTATCCCCGATGTATGACCCTACTTCTTTTCTGGACTTGGTACCCAATGATGCAACATAGCGATTGTGTGTGTCAAGGCTGTCTGCCCTCAATCCCAGTTTCTGCTTCACCTCCCAGTCTGTCCATCCCTCATCTCGCTCCTGACCAACCTTCCTGACCTCATTCTAGCTCACCCCCTGCTTCTCACAGGCTCCAGCTTCTGCAGTGGGCTGCCCAACCTGCACTTTGACCTCAGTGTTCTGCCTTACTCTTTATATGAACCTCAGCATTTCTGCCTTGCTTTTTTGCCCCTCCTCCTCCTTGCATTAGTTTGGCATTGCAGCGACTGTGGCTCCTACATTTCTGGCCTGATCACGCGTGGAGCGAGCACAGAACTCTAAATGTGTAAGCACCAAGAAGCAGGATTTACCATGAGCTGCATGGAGCACATTGGTAACGTGCTCACACTGCTTCCAGTACCTGAAGTTATTGCTACATTGTGCTGTTCCATGGGGGAAGAACAGCTAGCTTAGTGCCATCTGAGGGATGCCGAGCCATACAAACATGCTGTATACACTACTAGAGGTATTTACAGCCTTTTATATTCAACATAATAGGTATTTGTTATGTATGTGTCCCTGCAGGAGGTCTCCAGGCTAAGTAGGTATATAGTGCTGCTTTTCCATCTCTCTGAGCATGGATTATATTCTGTTTACACCTGTAAATTATATGGACAAGAGCCTTTTGTCTAACGCAGACAACACATGACATGGCACAGCCTGGGCTCCGATAGCAAAACACACTTTCTCCCCAAAACTGGAGAAGCCCATTCACGCCGGCTGTTAGGAACAGTCCGTGCTGCTTGCCCCTCAAGCAGTGTATGGTATTACCTGGGAGCGTACTAACTGGCACAAACCAGAACTGCGGCTTCTTTTCCTTGAATCCCTGAGATAACTTTAGAAAACAGCTAAAATAAGTACATTTTCATAATATTAAACTCTGTCATAATTTAAAGATTTTTTTCTCCTTTTAAGAAGTTGAGAACTGAACTTAGAGTAGGTCGCAATTTGCTCACCTGTGTATTAGGGACAGTCATCAGCGGCACCACAGAAAGTACATTACAAGGTGTCAAAAATCAGAAAACTGAAAGATGCTCTTTAATATCTCTGTCTACCGTAAATACTAAGTGAAGGGCAAACTAAAGGAGAAAGCAAGACGCAGGGAGCCGTCCGGAAAGAGTCCGAACTGCAGACACACACAGGCTTTGCCCTCCACTGCGGCAGTGGAGAAAAGGGAATCTTTTCAAACAGCATAAACTACCCATCTTGAGAGAGGCCAAGGGCACCCCGTAACTTCATGAAATGAATTTCTAAACGATTGAGATGCTGCAGTGATGTACAGCTTTGAGCTTCAAAACCACCCATTTTCAACATGTTTATCTCTTTCATTTCATAGGGCAAAGACTAACTTTCCTTTAAGGTACCATGTTGACTGTAGGAATGAAGTTTTAATTCCTGTTAATAAATGTTTTCACACATTTCCTGTGTGATCCTTGGCAGGTTTGGAGATTTCTAAAAGCATTCATCATTCTGCCATCCCGGCTTCTGAAAATTAATGAAAATTTTACCATTCAGTGGATGAAGCATTAGGCCAGTTCTGAACTCTGGATTTTATTGAATTCTTACTTTGTTATTTCTACGAGACTTTGACAGAATCAATTTATGTCTGAAAATGTCTTTGAGACTCCTGAAGCATTATAATTCTGAATGACAAATATTTTTACTGTGAGTGATTTTTAAATAGTCAGCAACTTAACAAGTTGTACGGTACCTAGAACACTGAGGTCCATTCTGATCAAAACTTATAATTATTATTTTAGTAGAAATATTAAGTAAATTATTAATCTGACAGCAAAACTTTGATTTTTTCATGTCTGAAATTCTAGAAATTCAACATGTAGATTAACTTTTGTAATATTACGGTCACAGAGTTTTGGGAGAAAGGCCACAAAGCTTTGGTTTTTGTGTAAATTATTTACCTCATAATCACTAAAGGACCTACTTGCTGAAATACTGTCACAACGTTCGTGTCAAACCTATGGAACTGACACAGTGTGGTTGTCAATTTTCATACTGATATAGGTCTCCAATTGCATTTCACACATGGGTTTGTTAGTGAAAGCTTAATGTGCCTTAAACAGCTCTGCTATCTAAGCTAAAAATGCAACCTCACAACTGTGGATCCTTCACAGTGGAAGAAATAGCTTACAGAAATCCTCACTATACTTTTATTAGCATCCCCACTAAAACAAACAAAAATAATACCGATGCAAAATAATCTGTCTCTTTACAGGTTAAAAAGAATTACTGTTTGCATGGAAAAATCTGTTGAAAAGCCAAAGATTCGGTCAAAACCTGCAAGCTTATCAGACTGCAATCCATCCCTGAAGCTGACTGCTGCGAGCTCAAAGATTTGAAGGCCAGGCTTCAATTACACGGGACTGTTTACACATTTCTTTTTCTCCCTGCCCTTCTGCTGCCCCTGTGCTCAGATGTCATATTATCCTTATCAGCAGATTAAAAAACCTCTTTGCAGAAACACTTATCTGTATGATACGAGTGATGACACTTAAGCTTCAACTTTCCTATTTAACACTCCATGTGCCTTACTGATATCATCCTGGACAGATGAAATTATGTGTTCAAGACTTTCGGGGTCAGAAGAACAGCCAAAACAGGTTGGGATAATGGTCCATCCAGCCTAACCTCCTGTCTCCAATCTGCTTCAGAGGAAGAGACAGAAATATCTCAAAGTCATAGGATAAACCTCCACCAAATAAACTTTCCTCCTGTCACACAAGATTTATAGCCTCACTTAAGACTGGATTCTTGACAGTTCTCTCCTAAAACTCTGCTTTATTTTTAGTATTTACTCTAACAGCTGGAGACACTCTTCTGGTTGATATGAATCAACACCAAATCCTTCTCAAGCCTGACCCAAGGAATAATTTTTTTTCCTGAGCTTAAAAAAAAGAACTACTAAAGGCCCCTTTGCTTGTTGTTCATTTTGCAACTTCTCATTTCTTTGAGCTCTTCCTTGTTCTTGAATTATGAGCCACTGTAGCCAATAAACGCACCTGCAGTGAACATCTCTGAAATGCAGAATACAGCTCCCGAGTGCCACCCAAGGGGCAGCACAGCCTGCTTCACCACTGCTAATTTCACTGAAATGCCTTAAGAGAGCAGGAAGGCAAAACCCAAGTCCTTACATGGCCCACTCGGACACTGCACAATCTCTAACATACCTCCTATTGTCAGGTATTTAATAGATGTCATGAATATTCTGTCCTGTCACGGTTGGGTACTCATTAACATGTTAAAATTAATACAGTACGTCTGATTCCATTTAAAAAATGGCTAAAATTTATGCCTAATATTGCTGGCTTCACAGCCAGCTAACAAAAAGAATAAGACAGATGTTATGATAACTGCTCAATTGTATTGTCTTGTTCCTGAGTGGCAACATCAAACTACTTAATCCAAGGCACAGTCTAACAAAAGAGAGAAAAAACCCCAAAACAAAACCCCAAAGGATCAAAACGGCTTTAGCTAGGTGTGGTGCCATTATGCAATCTAGGAATACCAATATTTGACAATTGCATTAGCACTCTGTGTGACCTCGTCAGGAAGGTAAAATCACTATATAATTATATTGGCTCATTAGAATTTCCTGCAGGAATATACTACTATAACGTAAGTCGGAAACACAAGCAGGAAAAGGCCATCATGACTATACAACTTCCAACCAGACCCTTGGGGGGCAATTACAGGACAATGGCCAAATTCCATGCTTCAGCTTGACGTTATGCAGCTCTTTTGCAAGATTAGGAGCCTCTTAGGAAGTGAAATATCTAAGGGCCGATGCACCATAGAGGTAAAAGACTCTCTGGGGGAATGGAAATAGTTTGTAGCTTGAGGGAAAAAATACTCTGCAGACCCTTGTGGTCTGACAACACTGTCGGAAGCTAAGGAATATGAGGATGTTGATGCAGGGATGTGGAGGCGAATGACAAAATTAATACACTAGTCTTTGCATCGTTTTCTAAGTAATGGCTTGTTCTGAACTAAAAATACCTTGCTTCAAAAAGGGTGCCAGGTCACAGAGTATACTTCTCATAGCTTCCAGAAGAAGAAAACTGAAGAGGTTAAAGTTAACCTAGTGCTGCAGAGGTAGTTTTAGCTAATACACATGCTGATGTAAGTCAGGGTCTAGTCTCAAGACGGGAAAAATGCACCACATTCCCAGGAAAAATGAAATTCCAGCCAGCTCCCACCCCCAAAGGCTGGCAATGCTTTCTATCTCCTACAGGTAATGTGTATTCTTCATTCCCAACTTCTCATGCATCACATTTGATTAAGAATTAGAATAAAGAAAATCTTTAGCAAACTTAATTTTAAGTATTTATTTTGCATTTTTTCCAATTACTTCACCTGTTGAAAAGGGCAATTACTAGCTACTTCTGAATATGGGTCCCTAATAGCAGGCTCATCTCAATAAACTTCCAGCTAACAAAAATAGCTGTAGAATCCATTCCTCTATTTTGTGTATTCCTTCATATGCCAGTGTTATTGTAATGTATCAGTTACAATAAACAAAACCCACATGAAAGAAATCAGTGATACTGTGTCAAAAGTAAACACATCTAAGTTTACTAAATATCTGGTGATGATACCTGACAAAAGGCAGAATAACTTTATATTAAGTGTTCAGTGAGGAAAGTGGACTCATCTTTAATTTTTCCAGTTAAAAACAGCTGCAGGAATGAACAGAAAAACAAACTCCTAAAATTGTGAAACTCTTCTTTCACTGAAGGGAAAAAGGTCCCTTTTAAGCATGTTCCAAAAAAAAGTCAAATTAAAAATAACCCAGACACAGAAATTCTCAGCCAACTTGCACTGCTGGGTGTGTTTTTATGGCCAACTTACAAACTCCTTAGAACAGGTTTTACAAAGTAATGAAAATACAGCCGGGACCTTAACACCAGCAGTCACGGCTAAAGTACTGAGCACATGGAGTTTACGTTCAACCCATCCAAACTGCAGCTTACCCAATTCTCTTTCAGAGGGCCATAATTTCCTCTGCAGATGGTACCTATATGCAGTAGTCAAATATGGGTGACATATTAACATCATGACAAAGCAATGATGACAAACTTCCAGACAGTAAAGATGAGACCATAAACATTATTGCCAGAACTTATACAGAGAAAAAGAGCAAAAAAAGCCAATCCAGACACTATAAAAAAAAACCAAACCACGAAACCAAAAAACCCCAGCAAGAACAGCAACAGTCATAAAAAGATTTTAAGTATCTGCCTCAAAATGAGAAGTAGGACTTTTCTTTAGGCAGCCTCTCAGGGTGTGCCAGGCAGCCAAAGCACAGCTCAAAGTGTGCTCTACCTCCCTGCTTTCTCAGCCTCTTGGGTCTTTAATTGCTGGGTGATCACTCCCACATCACCTAAGATATAACACAGTGAGTTGAGCTATTTTTCTATTTCTCTATGCTAAGCAGAGAATTTCTAGATTTATTTTTATCATAAATTATAATTTAATACATCTTTTCTTGTGGTTTCTGGTGATATATTAATTTATTATTTCCTGGGAATCTACAGTACTGTTTTCTCACAGTGTTAATATGTCACCCATACTCCACCCCTACTTCTGTCTACAGCGGGCCTGGTAAGTGAAAGCAGTTACACACAGTCCCAAGCCCTCTGGGAAGCTGCAGTTTGTAGCAGTTTAAATACAACACTCACACTTCAGATTTGTGTGTCAGTTTTGCAACAGTTAAGATTCTGGCAACAGAAACTATATGGAAAGTCCATTTTCCATTGAAAGTATTCACCACTTTCCAATACTAATTGGTCTATTTTACAACAGTTTTCCCTATTTCCCAGCTCTCCGTTCTGTTTTCTTGTCCCATAAGGCAAACACAGCTCTACTTAGTGACTTTTTCTACAATTTCCTTGATTTTCATGGAGGTGGTGGAGGCCCCGATCCTATTCTGTGGAAGACAGTGTCCTTCTTACAATCAAAAATGATTGTGCAAGCAAGGGCTTGGGTCACTCAGGCAGCATTCTCATCCTGTACCGCACAATGCCCCAGAAACAAGCTCTTAACTGTGCTGGCTGCATGAACCCAGCCAGCCTGCACTCTGAAAAGACTATAAGGTGTTGACTTAAGCAGATCTTTTTCTTACTAACTTGAAGAATCTTCAGTTATTCAGAAATAAATATCAGTAAATGAATAAATACAGATAAACTTAAAGTAGAGGTAATGTGTGACTATGCTCATGTAATTCTCTAAATAAGAAAATTGGTTTGGACGTGCGATTGTATATACTGAATCCAGTCGGGACTGTTAGGAGCTATGCTGTTACTTCTGCCAGTTTGAGGTAACTCACACAAGTCATTACTTTGTTAGGGAAAACCATGGGAAAACTGTGATTCTTGGGTGTCAAAAAATATTCAGAAATAAGGAATGCAAAGCCAACAAATGTTGCTAAAGGACAGGGAGAGTCTTCCTTCCCATCCATAACTGACAGTGCCAAGAAAATCCAGCTGTACCTCATGTCCAGGTTGGGACAGGGTGGCATTCCCATGTCTCCCTGATCGGATGCAGCTGAGAAAGATGCTCCCTATTCCCACTCAGGCCCTCACACCTTGAACACAAAGCAAAAGCACAAAGGTTTTCCCGTGCTGCCACCTCAGCTGATGCAGCTGCTTGCCCAGAGTTCACATGTGGGGCTGAACCGAGCTCTCTGCACAGAGGAAGAGGGACGATCCAGTCCTCAGGATCCCATTTCCTCCTGCAGCAAAGATTTCCTTTACCAAGCTGAGTTGTCTCCAAGGCCAGTACTCCCCAGAGCTAATCTAGCCTGGCTGCAGCCAGAGCACACCAGGCTCCTCTAGGAGACAATTAGAGAGGTATTTGGTGCTGGTGTTCCCCCAGTGGCTCCACAAGAAGCCTACGAAGCTTCATCCATCTTGGTCGAAGTCAGCTGCATGCCTCCCTGTGTGCTTTGTTTTTCTGTCTACACAAGGATGGTACCAGATGAATGCTCCAAGGGATTCTGTTCCCTGTGGATAAGGCACTGCCTTACTCTGACAGGGGTACTCAAGCAACCCTATAAGGAGCTCCTGGCGTGAAGTCATGACACACAACCAAACCCATCCAATGGTGCCTCACTCTTCAACAGGGGCCTGCCTGCAGGAATTCAACACCCGTTTCTTCACACACATGAAGTTTAGCCTTTTGAGGATTTATCATTTGTCTCCATCAATGAGCCAAGTGATTTGTATATAAGGGAGGAGAAGCTGGAAACAAGGACACTATAACAAATATATCCCAGTTAGTAAATAAAAGGGAAATTGAATACAGAGAGAAGACATGCATAGATTTGCACCTAAAGTAGGCAGGTTTTCCTGGTTTATACACGTTTAAGTAATCCATAGCCTGAAATGTGCTCAACTGGTGCAGAGGTCTGCTGCGAAACCTCCTCCATTCAACATACATAACTTCCCCCAAAACCCATATACTGAGAAAAGAGAAACACACACAAATTCCTGAGTTTCAGTACTGATACAAGAAAGTACCTGATGTTCAGAAGATCTGACAGAATAAGTGGAAAATAAATATTTTGGACATTTAAAAACTACTTTGGGGAGCCATAACGGGTTACTGTTAAAATGATTACTTAAAAGGTACTCAAAAGCTGTTCATTTTGTTTAAGGACTTCAATAAAAGTTTCACTTTGGAATAAACATTCCATCAATAACTCACGCCAAACCTTCTTCTGGCTTACAGGCAAACACCGTGTCTTTCTTTTCCTTGTATTTAGAAAAATACAGGCCTCCTTCAAATTTTCACTGCAAACAGAATAGGAGATAATTCTACTTGTCATTTCCACCTCCAGCATGAAGCCAGTTTCTTGCTTATGCAAATGTGAACGTTAAAAAAAGGCATTAATAAAGTTAGTGCATACAGCCCATTTCTCTTCCGTTTACCAGTATACTTTCACTGTTCTTTAACATAAAGTCAATTTACACTGAAAACATAAGGGCTGAATATTGAAAAAATAAAGGCAAACCCCATCTTATTTTGAAAAACAGGAAACAAAGAGTTGGTATCCAAAATATAGAGGTATTTTGCTTTAGTAATTCAAAACTGATCAATCCATGGAGGGCCACATCATGCAAACACAGAACCATGCTCAGTGTCCCATCAGTATTCCTAACACAGGCAGACGGGCAGATGTCATATTTGCAGAAGGAATGCCAAATGTCTATCAATAAGACATTACCATGGCCAGAAATAACCACGTTACGATGACTGTGTGGTTAGTCTGTAAGACAGTCCAAGTGGGGGAAATATTTACTCCTCAAGTCGAGAATTCTAAAATCAATCTAATGTCACTTAAAAATAGGAGATGCAATGTAACTGATGTGCTGATCATAGAAACCAGACAGGGAAGATGTTGCTATTTCTGTAAGTACAAGATAGTGTAAAGTAACGTAGTTCCACTGAATTCAGGGATTCTACACTCATTTATGACAGATGAACATCTGGTCTTTTATATTTGGAGAAAGGTAGAATAAATACTACTCCACCATTCCAAAAAATGCCCTTTAACTCCACCAACTTAAATGGATTTACACCAGAACATATTTTTTTCTTACGACTCTTAAGCTGAAAACATATTCAGACATTAAAAAAAACCCCAACTTCTCAAGATAACCAATCACTGGTGCTTCACACTGGAGTTTTCTCAAAATGCAAACTACATGGAAAAACATCAAATGCACATTAGTGCTGTAAAACTCAACTTCTATTTCCATAAGTCATTTCAGCCACTGAGGAGCCTGACCTTTGCCATCTTCCAATAAAATTCAGGACTGCAAGAGATTAGCCACCTTTTGATAAAAGCCTTAGGCTCCCATGTTCCTGCTTTTACAGATCTGAGCCACAGCTCAGCTGTGAAGGTTAAGGACAAAATTCTGTCTTATCCTACCTTTCTTCAGCTGCAAATGACCACACATGCAAACTGCACTGTATTACACTGTGTCAAGGTCTGCTCACCTGGAAACAGAGTAAAGCAGTCAATAATTCCCTGATCCAGAAGGGAACTGCTTGATGGGATGATGAATGCCACCAAATAACTTTACATCCCTTCAAAATAACTCAGCAGAAAAGACAACGAAAATCTCGAGCCCTTCTGGCAGGACAGGTGGTATGTTAAAGTGTCTTGTATTATCTCCCTCCTTCACATCTAACTCATCAGTTCTTTTCCTTTATTGAAAAACACAACCCGCATTGTTAGGTTTTCTGCGTGGTTTATATAACATTTTGTGCCGTCTAATTAGTTTACTAGCAATTAAAAATAAAACCATGGCAGCACTCCACTTGCCAGTTTCACCTTGTCACAAACGTGCTTGATGTTCACCGTGTCTTAAATAAAACATATCACTAGCAGGGAGAGCTCTTTTCCATCAATCTTTTTTTTTTTTTCCCCACCATTTGGTATAATTATTCCTGACAATTTGCCCATCACACTGTAAGAGTCTTTCCAGAAGGAGAAAAATACTACTTTGTGTTCTTGTGATCACAAGTCTAATTGAGCGGAAAACAAATCTGTTAAAAGGAAAGCAAAAAAAGGAAGAAAAAAAAAAAAAAGGAAAGAAAAAAAAAGCGCGATTGAGGAGAGACAAGCTAATGTTTCACTCTGTTAAAAATAATATAATATGATGAGCAAAATAACAAGGAAACGTGCTACCAGCCACTCCTGGAATTCTTAATAGATTTTCTCTCCCCGATTTCCAGAGGAAGTCTGCAGCAGACGCTGGTTTAGTACAACCGATGATGACATTCAGGTCTATTTTACTGCGACGTACAGCCTTTCTTCCTAGTTTTTAATTATGCCTATCATTATTACTTCCAAGCTGGGTACGGCAATTGCTAGGTCACAGTGGTCCATCGCTGCTAGAGCCGCTGCTGACTGGTGTGAAGGCCACTTTCCCTTTAATCTGTGGCAGCAGAAAACGAGGTGCCACGTGTGTAATTTAAACTGACAGGAAACATTAGCGTTACCGTACACTTTGTCAATTAAATGATGGTTTAATCAGTACAAATCTGGATGGTCAAATAATGTTATAATTAAAAGGAAATAATGGAAAGTGGTTTGGTGATTAATTAACAGAACAGCAAGTACCAGCAGCATATCTTGTATGTGATATTACTTTTCTCCTCTTCCACACTGGCTGGGGTGGGGGTGGTGGGAGGCACACTGACCTTGCAGCCTGAGAAAATCCATTTCTGAGCTGCAGATCCAGCAGCAATGGCAATTTTCACAAGCTCACATAAATGAGGGGGAGCTTTACCTTTTTACCTTCCCTGCAGTGCTCTTCACAGCACTGCCATATACGATTACTAGTGACTCTTGACTCTTTTTTTTTGGTCTGCCTTTACAAATAGGAGACTGGATACCTTGTAAACCCTAGACACCTTGACATACACTCTGGAGTACCAGAAAATAATGCCCTGTCTTTATCTCCCACTGGCTGATGTCCTGTTCATTACGGCAGGTCCTTCCCTCTCTTACTGCACTGGCATGCACCAAGCAACACCACAGCATACACTGGCCATCTATGAGACACACTGTAACGGACAAGATTAAGTTCAGAGCGATACCGATCACCAAAGCAGCGCAGCACCGGTGAGGAACCACTCGCTCTGCCATGTCTGACATACATTAGTGTGTGTTATACAAAATAGGCTTACAAACACCAGAGGACTTTTATATTCAAGCAAAGAACAAACAAACAAATCCAGTTTTCCAGTGGTGGGTACTAATCTCTGGACAGCAGGGTTTAACTTGTAAATATGCTCAATATTCACACCTCTAAAGAAACTCAAAAGGATCAGGGCTGTTGTAAGAAAGGCCCCAAATGAAGGCATGTAAAATATTGGTTTAGATTACATAAACTTTAAAAATCTGTGCTTAATCTGAGATGGGTATGATCAGATCCTAGAACTGAAGCTACTGCCAAAGTTCAGTCAGCTGGACTGTCACTGGCATGCCAGCTCTGGTTTGACTGCCTGGCCTCCAGCAGACAAAGGCTGGTATCATAAATGTCATCCTTTCACTTTGGGTCATCAATCCACCTCACAATGGTCAGAAAAAGACCAGCAGATGGATGTGTTAAAAACAACTAATGGAGCAGCAAGACAGTCAGGTCAAATCCTATTGTTAGGATGGGGAGAGCTGCCACGGTGCCAGCGTAGCACAGTACACCCAGCGAATTTTCTAAGGTCCAGGGTTAGTGAACAAGAGAGAGCTGAAGACTCTTCATCCAAATTTGTCATGTTTTGCCTTATTACAGTGAATCGTACAACGGAACAGCAACATGCACATTCAATCACGAGTAAAATGAGGGTGGGATGTTATATTTAATATTTATACGCATGGCATACTGGCAAAATTACTGGCATCTGTATGTGTGTGAATGAGTGTTTTGAGGAACATGTGTTGTGTGCAATGCTGTTTATTATCAGTAAATGAAGCCAAAAGCTAAGTTGAAAATGAATGCTAAATTAAAAATTATATAAAATGGAGTGAAATGATTTAATTAGCAGATTATAAGTGACACGCTTTACTATTAGAACTAACTTGGGAGGGATTGAGGGAAGGGAGGAGGAAAAAAAAAACCCTTGACTAGACACAGAAGGGTGGAAAAACGTTTCTTTTCCCTCTGTCTGAGGAGTTACAAACACAGTAACATATTGTCCTGGTGTTTATAATCACAGACTCTGCTGCCGTCACAGTACTTGCTTAATGAGGCAGCCAGTTAGAAATAATGAGACTTTGAAACAAATTGTTCTCACTTCTAAAAAGGGAAAGAGAAAAGATGCGTGGTACTCTAATATGGTGCAACAGGAGTGGTTTGGAAACATCTCTATACTTAACTCCTCGTGCTGTACCCCTCCAAAGGAATTTTTGAGTCGAGAAACATGTTCTGATTTTTAACAAAACTAAGGAAAAAAGCTCAGAACTCCATTTATGGCAAGTTTTGCCACTAACTTGTTGCATGACTTCATTAAAAAAGCATAGCTTGCTAAATTAACTAACATAAGGGTAACGCTTCGAACATTTTTGCTTGGTCTCTACCCTTAAAACAGAGTATTCCACTCCTATCATGATCATCTATTAAAATTGTCAATATTCTTTGCCAGCAGAAATTGATTTAGCTTCTGCTTACAGGAGCACGGCTGGAAAGCAGCTCGTCACCCCAGCTGCTAAATGGCACGTAGGGTATGCCGAGAGGTGGGAAATCCAGCCCGCAAGCCTACACAGGGCAGCTACACGTTCGCATGATTCCCTGGCACCACAGGCAGCGAAATAAGGTAGATTCACAGATTCTTTTCCCATCGTTTCCCTGGACACCCCATCTTGTCCCAGCACTATCCTCCTCTGCACAGACCTTTTAAACAGCATATGGAGCTCACAGCCTGGCTTGCTCTGTCCCCAGCGTTCGTATCCCCTGGGCTGCCCGTCAAACTCCTACTTCCCTGCTCCCAGGGAGCAGAATCATCTAAGCCTGCTGCACCCTGAGAATGCTCCACGTTCAATATGGCCTTAAACAACCCAATACCAACACACGAGCCCCTTTTTGGTAAAATAATCCTGCTTAAATTCAGAAGCCAGGAGAATATGACAACCTTGGTAAGCCTTTAAACTAAAAGCTTTTAATTTATTTTCATCTCCAAATACCAAAAGAGCATAAATGTGAACAGACTTGGTATATACGGGCACCAACACTTCTCTGTATTTTGATGAGAAAGCCCCAGCAGCTGCCCTAGGGCGAGCAGCGTTACCGTCTCCTCCGCAGCCCGGCACGGAGCAGTGACTTCAGGCTGCGATCCCGCCGCGCTGACCGGGCTCAGCCTGACCCAACGCCGAAACCTTGGAGCAGAGGAGCAGCCCTACCTGAAGCAAACATGCCAACAAGATGGAGACACAAGGTGCAGACCCACAGGGAGACAGAAGCAAGAGCCTAAGCAGGGTACTGCTTAGATGCAAAAATTCCCTATCCACCCAAATACAGAGTGAGATGCTGAACCCCCACGCTGGCCCAGCAACAGGGAGGGAGAACCCAGGCTGCCAGAGGAAGCACACCCAGCCTAAGCTTATTCAAACAGCTGAGCAGATGCTGGCTGTTTAGACAGCCATACGGCTGCCTTTTCCATCTAACATACTGCACCAAAGTGCTGAACAGCAACTGCAGAAAACAACAGACGGGAAATAATAAGGACTATATATTATGTGTAGATTAAAAAAAAAAAAGTTCTCCAACTCAGCGTGCTTGCACCTTTTCGCTACTTCTTGGTAGTTTTGATCCAGGAACAGGTGTTGGGTTATACGAGCTCTGCCTCCTTCTCTAAAAGCCAGGAAGGCCACACATTTTGAAGTCTGTATAGCAGACAATAAGCCATATTACCTTCTAGGCATCTATTGTTCATGGCTTTCCATACAACAATCTGCTAATTTGAAAAAATATAGGAAAAGCAAGAGGGAGAGTGAACTTAATATAAACCACTTTAGATGTGTTTGTTTATAGAAAAAACTGAAGGCTCAAACAGAGGGGAGGGAGGATTTTTTTTCCTCGTCTCCCATGTACTCCTAAAATGGTCTGTGCATTGCCTGGGAGTAAATCAATACTAAGCACAGTCCAGGCGAGACTGCCATCTTACATGAAGCACTGACTGTAAAATAGACACAAAAGACACATGATACTCTCTAAGGTCCCCAGCAGCTATAATATCCATCCTTGGCAGCTCGCTTGACATTTCCTTGCCCTGCTTCCCAGTCCTCTTTCTTCCTCCCTCCTCCCTCCCCCTCTCCTTCTCCCTCTCTCTCTCTAACAGCTATGCTCTGCCTCTCAGGGGCTCGCCGACCGGGTGAACAGATAACAAACCTGTCAAGAAGGGTTTAGCTGGGGAATAAATCCTGCATTCGCCAGGAAATGATGTGTACAATGGGAGAATACAAGGGATGACATGAGCCTTCCCTTCTGAGAGAGTGGCCAAGAGATGCTTAAAATGTTACAGTGCGTGCTAAATGGACATTGGGATGGCTGATTAGATCATATCGCGGACATTTCAAGTGGCTCCCTTCCTCCCCACCTTTCACTGCTACCGAAGGCACACAAAGAAAGCAGACAAAACCCACCCCTACTTCTCCTCCTTAAAATATGTAAGTATTTGGAGAGGCTTGGCCACAAGGAATGTGGGGTGGGCATGTACGAAGCTTAAGGTAAAATCTATTTGAGTGGGAGGAAAGGTCACGTGAAATCCACTGGGTAGCTACAATTTCCATCTATAAAAGGAAAATATAAAAGCAAGAACCTTATCTTGGTGACTTAATACATGTCTGCTTATTACTCTTTTCAAAGGGCCTTTTGCACAAATCTGATTTGCACTGGTACAATAAAGATTCATTATCCTTTTACACAGCAGACTTTGCATTTCTGTTCAGGATCTAATTATGAAAAACAGGAACCATCCCATAAACAGATGCTAATCGCAGTAGGAAGGTACTTTCATTTGAGTAACAAGGTAGCTCGGAAAGTTTGCTTGGAAGGTTGCTGTATCAGCAAGAAGAGCTATTGGGGAGGGGAAGATCTGATTCAGTACTTTTTGCAGCCAGCATGTGCAAACTGAGATTTCAGGGAGCTGGTTTTAGTTAGAAAAAGAGCAATTACATATGCCAGTAACCCTCCTCTCTAGCACGCACGTGTGAGGAAGAACCTCATCTCTGAACGCTTCTCAAGATTCTGACACTGGCTGGCTCAAAACAAAATCTTGGATTAACCTCAAACTCAAATCTTGGAAAACTTTGGGATTCCAATGGAATATTTGCTTTTGGTTTTAAGTACAGCAAAACGTATTGCTTGCGTGTCCGTGGATCGCTTTGCCCTGCATCCAAACACACACCCCATGGCTCTGACGTGCATTTTTTAAAGCAATGTCATCCACCACGTTGATATTTTACAGAGCTGAGGAGTCTTTCAAAATACAATTGTTGCCAACGCAGTTTCAACCCTCCAAATCCAAGACGTTTTCACTCCTTTAAACTAGGTTTTAGCTACTGCTATCACAGTATAAAACGTGAGCCCAGCTGATGGCTATTACTGAAAAGCATGCCCATTAAGTGTACATTGAACAATATGGGGCAGATACTCTGGTGAGACAAACTGAATAAAGCAACAGTAATTTGCACTGAGAATCTTACAGAAAACGCAAAATAGTTTGGTTATTGGTCATTATTAAGTCATGTAACGGTTGCTTAATTTTATTTATCGATCAGGAAAACATGGATTTTTGGTAACTCTGCCAAAACTGATATTTCAATACACATTATGAAGCTAAAACCACTATGCAGTAAGCAAGTAGCCACATATGATTTCTTGGAATATTCCCCAGTTGATTTTGGAAGCACTAATTTATTTAGAGCCATGATAGCGAGTGTCTTCCAAGAGACACTACAGCCAAGTGTCCACTTGTCAGGGACTGACACTACCTAAACACACACGATAATCTGAATGACAACTTCTTTCTTGCTCTAATAAAGGCCAGACTGTGTTCAGACAACTCTGCTTATGCATCTTTAAATTCATACATAACATCTGGCTACTGGTAAAGTACAGTGACATAACACAATGCAATAAACCTTGTTTGCAACATCTTGAAGGAACAAAGCCTTCACTAATGGCATTTTAATGAGGAAATGCATACACTAATTACTGTTGTCTCTTAGCTGGCTTAAAAAAAATCCTGCACCCAGGAAATGCAACCTTGAATCGCATTTTTCTGAAGTTTTGATTTTTTATGGTTTGTTTTCTATGGGTTGGGGTTTTTTTGTTGTTGTTCTTGGTGGAGCAGAGAGGACTAAACAGGAACGCCATATAAATGGCTTCATCTAGGAGGAAGAAGGAAGATTACTGTTGAACAAGCTCATATCTTCCCTTTTTATTCTATATAAGTGTTTTATTAATTTGCAACTGATATTTTACAAAAGAGACACATGAAATACTTAGCTATTACTAGAGAAATTAAGCAATATAGTATGATCCTGTTTATGCACTAATAGTAACGAGTGATGCACTGGTCTGCCACAGACAGCATTTTATTGCTGCAGGGCCACATATGCTGGGAGTTGCAGTGACCTTACTCTCAGAGGTTCACATCTCATTTTCTACTGCTAAGTGTTGCTTTTTTTCCATTTCTGGAGGGGAAGAAGGTCACTTCTCACTATTACTGTTCCATTAACTTACACTACAGCATACACATTCTTAATCCAATAGCATCTTACATTGTGCCTTTTAACTCAATAATGCATTATTTTCTGAAGTCTTGCCTACACTGACCAAATTAATACCTGAGGTTCTGCAGCTACCATGAGCAGAGCAGAGAAAATTTTCCGTAAAAGAGTACTGAGAGGCTCAGGCACTGTTACACCAAATCTATTTTTCTTTTCACCTTTGCAATTGTTAACACTTCGAGCGATGGGCTCCCACACATCTACAGATCCGCAAGCACTGGAGGTTGATTCTCATTCACGCTCAGCATCAATGAGAACCAGACCCAACATGTAATTTTTTAAGGCTCACACTTACTGAATAACGCTGGTGCCTCACAATGTTTCTTAACAGACAGTAGACAAGACAAAACCTGCATTTTAGCAACGTTGCATTTTATAAATATCACTCTTTGGCCAAGGTGTTATTTGGAGTCAATGGGAACACATGATAACCTTCCCACACACACTGATGGCAGTGCTGGGGCTCAGTTTGGTGCAACTTTTACCGTATTAAACAGGGACTTTGCTCACCTGAAAGAAATGACACAGCCATTACTTGCGATTCATGTATGCACTGGAGCCTTTCAGCAACATTGTCAACATAATTTTATCTAGCAATTGCTCTGGGTGAAAAAAGTTGCTCTAGTTCAACTTGTTCTGCCATTTCTAATTTAATGTCTTAAATAAATAAATAAATAACCAGGAATGTTTTATTTAAGAATCTGATTCTAGACATATCAATGCATTAACACGCATCCCTGCAGATTCAGCCCTTTCTGATTGAATTCTGGATCATTTTTATTCAGTGAAAGCAACAGGAAAAGTCCAGGATGCCAAGAGAATAATATACTACAAGCTGGTGTTACGATGACATGCTCCGAATACTCCCCTGCCAAAATGAAATTTAATTATAGCCATTGTTTGTATTACTCAAACGACTATTGACAGTAAATCTATCTAGCATGACGTTTCCTCTTTGTATTCACTGCAGCCTTTAGACTGGAAGGAATTAAAAAAAAAAAAAAAAGGAAGAAAAGGAAACGTTTTCCCCCTTACTCCATTCCTGATATCAGGCTACATGAGGCCACTGAAGCCCAGTTGATTTCCCAAGTCCAATTATTTTGCAGTACACAATCCTCTAGAATAGCACTCCTCACCTGGGGACTCCGTCTGCCTAAACACACTGCACTTAATGGAGTCCCTGAAGTTGTCTCCATTTCATTGCTTCTAACTAATAGGCTGTGATATTTTTTTCCCCAAATAGACCACAGCTCTTCCCACTCCCCTTGCCCATCCTCCACAGAAAATCAAAGTGGCTAACGAGGCATTAGGAGACTGCCTGCCCATCTCCCATCGCCTTATCTTCACTACCACCTACTGACTGCAGGTCTTAAAGCCACAACAACCTCATCTGCAGCATCTCTGAGGTCTTCTCCCAGCTTCACGTTTCTCACTTCTTAAAAACAAGACAGAGACAAAGAGAAAGCACAGTCCTGTAGCCAGCGCATTCTGGCATGGATGCTATCAGACCCCTTCAGGTATAATGCTTAATAAAAACTGCTCTCTCTTAAGATGTTGTCGATTTTAATATAATCCAGCCTATTTTTACTTCTTTTTTTTCAATCTCAAGCTATGGTTTGTATTCACAGACAAGAGGACATGTCTGAAAGAAAATTGCAACTTCAGAAAAGCGAATGATGTGAATTCTTCATCAAAACAAAACCTTCTGCCTCCCTTCCCTTCCAAATTCCATTGCTTTTGTTTTTCTTTACCATCTCACTTTCCAGTGACTGTCTCAGCCAGCCAAAGTCCAGTTACACGGTGCCTGGTCTCAACACGTCCTCTTGGAAGAAATACACGACTCAAAATACTAGAATGGCCAGTGCTGAGGTTCAAAACGTACGAGGATTTTGAGGGAAAGGTGGAAGGGAATATTACTACCATGTTTAAAAGGTCCTGCACAGCTGTTAGGGACAGAGTACTGCTCACCAGGAGTCCAGGCAGTGAATCTGAGCTGCCTTTTTCCCTTGTCACCGAAGGCAGGCATTACCTTGTTCTGAAGCAGGCCGCAGGGGAAGGGCTTTTACACAGTCATTCACAGAAAGCAAAACATCATCGTTTCTTTTTTTCCCCTCCTAAAGAAACCACTCTGATATTACCTGGAATGTAAAATGGTTAGGTGAGGGACACGATCTCCACATGCCTTCACAGGGAAGGAATAACCCTCTGGCAGGCTCTGCGGCAGAGACTGCGGGGGACACGTGCTGACCAGCCATGGGCCAGCAGCCTGCCTGGCCGCAGAGAAGGTAACTGCATCCTGGCCTGTACCGACAGCCGTGCAGCCAGGAGATCCCAGAGGGAAGCAATAATTTTTAAGCCCAGAGAGGATGAAGCTCTGAGAAACCCAGTCTGATCTCCCAGCCAGCCCTGCCCGAGCAGGAGGTTGGACTAGAGACTGCCTGAGGTCCCTTCAACCTGCATTATGTTATGATTCTACAATTCATTAAAGCAGCAGACTAAAACTGCATGGATCGTATTTAAAACCAACAACAACCTGCATTTCAAGGCTGTCTCAGAGGAGGTGGCAGGGATGTACAGGCACAAAAGGCTAAAAAGGCACAGACAGCCTTGTTATGAAGGGCTTTGATTCTGCAAAATCAGCTTCTAAGTATGCATCTCTGAAAACTGGAGGTCTGAGGGGAAATGAAAGGCAAAAGCCTGATCCTCCTCTGCCCTGCAGTTTTCGGGGTCACCATGCTAGCAGGACACGCCGAGGCAGCACCACTCTCCCACTGAAAGCAAGGACAGAAACCCCAGAGACTTGGAGAAACTCACTTATCATTTGCTGCTGCCTGACAGCTGCCTCTATGCTCTGCTACACGGCAACAGTGGAGGACAAGTTCCAACAATTTAAAAGAAAGTAAGGAATAGTATTATGGTCACACTTCAACTACAGAGATGGTTTAAAGCATTTGTTGGCCATTAAATCACATACTGATTAAAAAAAAAAATTCTGGCTTGATTATGTGTTGTGAATAACAAGGTTCTGTCAATGTAAGAACTTGAATTGAAACAATAAAGAAATATAACTGAACAATAAAGAAAACTAAACCATTAATTCAACCAAGAACATCTATTTCCTACATTTTACTCCTCAGTGAAAGACAAAGTTCACCTGAGAGGGACTGTGTTGAGCAGGAGGTAACAGGCAGTATCACGGTACTCAGTAGCCCAGACACCTTAGCTAGCGGGTGTTTCCCTGTAATAAAAACCGGAATATCACTTTTCATTTAGCATGTAAGCTGTCTGGGTACAGTAATTCTCTTTCCTAAACAGCACTGAATATAGTGGGGCCTCATGATTCTTTACACCTTAAAGAATTACCAGTGGGGAAACATGGGGTGGGAAACTGGGGCTATGTCCTCACTGCTGAAGGTGGCATAAAAGGGGGAGAAGGGGCTAAAGGGCAACTAGGCTGGATGTGTCCTCTCCCCTTCTTGCTGATTAAAGCAAAGCACCTCAGTAGATAATTTTCTGGTCCTTTTTAGCCTAATTTGGCTGTTGCAAAAGGTTTTGTGGCTGAAAAAGCATTCAAAACCAAACATAAAACCAGAAAACTTTAGACAACTTTTTTTAACTTTCTTGTGTCTATGGGTGACAGCTTTTGTGTTGGTGTGGGATTGCCTTCCAGTGCCCTTCAAAAGACATTAAAAGACTATTAGAAAAGAGGAAGGCGGATACCACCACCCTTATAACAAAAACATAAAGAGTTAGCTCTTCACAAAATCCGATGCACATCCACAAAAAGCAGTGAATATGAACACAGGTCTATTCCAAATAAATTCCCTGTCCCCAAGGTGAAAGACCCTGGTTATTAAGGTTTTACCTACTGCATACATAAAAACCACATAATCATACCCATCTTGAAAAATTATTTGCTTAATGCTGTCACAGAAGTTAAGGATGTTGGCTCGTTCCTCCATACACAGAATTTCTGAACACTGGCCATGATGACAGGAAACACTTTCCAAAGTTCAATCTCACGGTTACCTCAACCTGGTAAAACCTGCACAATTGTGTCATTTCTAGGTGTAGACACATAAGTAAATGTTGGGATTTTCAAAAGCTACCAACAAACTTAATTTTTAGATGCTTGTTAGAAACCAGAACAAGGATTTTGGAAGCAGCAATACTTGGCATTCTCGGTGGCCCCGGAGAACTGGTTAGTGATTCTCTCCTTCTGCAAGGCCCTAGTGACATCACTTTTAACCTTTTGGCTTTCAGGTTTTGCATTTTAACATGGGGCTAATGCTCAAGGACACCCATCACTGGGCTTCTCTGAATCACCCATGAAGTGCAGGTAAAACCCTCGGATGAAAGGTGGATGCTATAAGCACTATAAGGAGTGCTGCAGGTGTGTTGAAGACAGCACATGCTATTTTGGGGGGTTTTTTTGTAAATAGCTTCTTTTGTAGAGGACCTAACAAAACACTGCCTTCTGCCAGCATCTCATCTCCCCGAGATACATCTGCCTGGGAAGATGAGCTGTGCTCTCCAAGAGTGACAGCGCTACATACAGACTGAAAGACAATCAAACCAGAGATGTCCAGGCGCTCACAGTCACTCCGAAGTTCCTGTACTTCATCACTTAAAGCAAGACAAGATAGTAATGTTTAATCACATTTGACATTTAGCTTGAGGTACAGTAAGTACACCTAAATCACCTTTTTGGCCAAAATTGGCTTTGATGTTCCCCCGGGAGACAGTTATTGTTGTCTTCAAAGGTTAAAACCCTGACTAACTGTGGTACGTAAACTGACAGGAGCTCAGGGATAAAACAGGAGAATCTCTAGAGCGATCACCCAGATGAACCTCATTTCTTCCAGCCAACTTATCATGACTGTAATATGTAACTTGCATATATATCCTCCATTTGAAAAGGTTTCCTGGAGAAGGGAGAGCTTCCCTGCTCTGCAGACACTAGTGGTACAGTGTTTTTGCAGAGTACATATTAAAATGCATTAAGACGTAACTAGGGTTGTCTTCATGTTATGCCGCTATTCTTAAGCTGTTATGTTACTAAGCCACATTGGCGTTTTTCAACTTTCCTTTGATGTTCTCTCTATTATCTTTTTATAGCATAATCACACATTTTGGTATGTCGAAGATCAAAGGGAAGCTGGAGCTTCTAAGGCTAAGCCTGGATATGGGGCCTGTAACTAACTGAATTCATTATATTTAATAATATTCTCTAAGGAATGGAAGGGAAAGTCATATGAAATAATAAACATGAAGGTAAATAGTGAAAGACTACTGAAGTAAGTTTAATAGCAGTTTTGTTTTATGCTTCTCTTCAGCTCCTGCACTAACTCTGTCACCCTCCACTACATGACTGATCAGGACTCACTGACATTTACGTCCCAGCTACCTGGCTGTGACAGGTTTTAATACTTCAACTTCTTCACTTTGGCTTCTCTTTAACATCTCTCTCAACTAAAAATGTAAAATTTATTACAGATTGAGATGCTCTTACATAGGTTGTTTTGAGCAATGCTTAATTGGACAGTGCTATGCATTTGATAAACAAATTGAGACGTTTAAAAATATTTTCAAAGCAGACAGGTGCATATAAGAAGAAAACAGGTCTTTAACAAGAACCTAATTCCTTTAGGCTCCTTGGAATTCCTAAGCCAAAATACTAATCTTCTGGCAGGCTTGGTAAGATTAAAATTAGTTCTAGCTGGCATCACCAGAAAGCTATAACACACAGCTGAATGACAGTCAAAAAGGTGTAAAATTCTCTTCTACTTTAGAAAGCACAAAGAAAAGCATTCTAACCTGATCCTTGCAGCTGAATGCTTACTGATGAGTGAAAGTGCAACCTTATCAATTACCTAAGAACTGGTTTTAAGAAAACAGCCGCTAAATTGCACAGCCAAATGTCATTAAGGGCTTGCTTTTCACACTTACAAATGCTGAAGTTTATTCAGATTAACTTGTAAAGTGCTCTAACTGACCAGTGTTACTAAACCTCTGTGCAGGCACAGTTACTAAGAACAGAACCCCTCCTTTGGTTAGCTATGTTCTTGGGGTCTAATTCAAGCTGTGTTAGAAGTTATTCACTCTTGCAGCTGAAGCTCAGTAACCTATTTGATGCAACTGCTTCAACTGGCCTGTTCCAGTGGGAAATAAAACAGGTCAGCATTAATCACCTTCAGCAGCAGTTTACGGTAACTTGCTTCACTTCATACGGAAAGGGCTACAAGCCCCTGTGCTGTCAAATCTTGCAATTCAGCAGTAGGGTGAATAGGGCCAAGAGAGGGAGGGGTAGGCAAGACAGTTCTGTCAAAAAATAAAAGGTGTAAAGAAATTAGGAAATCACTGTCCTCTGTTTCTGCAAGTTCCTGGACTGCAGCATCACTGGCAGTATCAGCACGGGGAGACAAGACATGAAGACAGGGCAGAAATGGTTTGCTCTTGGACCTGAAGCCACTTTGAATGGCTTCATAGCTGTCAACTACCAGCTGGGAATAGGTAATTTTCTAAATGATCCCAGCTCCACTGCAAGAGAACATCTGACTAATTTGAAAGTGATTTAGGACATAACCACAATGGAATTAACACTATTTTAACTTTGAGTAAGAGTCCACCAAAGGGTTTAATGTGATTTTGCCAGTCCACTTCAGATTCACACTTCTAATCCGAAATAACTTCCTAAGAGCCTTTTTACAACCAAGACCTAACGTGAATGTAACTGCCCTTTCTCCACTGGCATTTCACAGATCAGGAATCATTACTCAGGAACCGACTACATCCGCGGCAAGAGGGCAAGCAGGACTCCGTGCTGTGACACAGGCTCACCAACACCATGGACAGCACCTGAAGACAGCACACTGAGTTGGAAATACTGGGAAATGAGCGTGAAATTCAGCCGGGACCAAGTAACTAACTACTGGTTACTAAACCTCTCACAACCAAAAGCCATCAGACGATCCAGTTCAATCCATCATTTGAAAGATGTCGCTCGCAGGAGATGATTTGTGCTGATCTCTGCCTCTACACAACTGAAATTCTTGGAAATTACTGGAGGGAAGATTAAAAACCTCTGCAACTTTGGTACTATTCTGCTAGCCTGAATTTTCTAGGGAAGCCCCATAATCAGTGACAAAGTCTATGGCTAGGTTTTAGACATTTTAGTTTAACGGAAGAGGCAAAAAGAGTCTTTGTTTTTCATTCTATCAATTACACAAGATACACATGTATCTCACATGCAACCTTTTTCTTGTGCCCCCTAAGTGCTTTCTGATACCCCAACATGATGCACATACTTGGTCCTCTCCCAGCTTAATGCTGTTAGGATTCAGCGTTTAAGCCCATGCGGAGTAACCAGCAAATCAGCTTAATCCCCTAAGAGCGAAACTCATCTCACCTCGTGTACACCGCTCTGTCCTTTGACAGAACGATCCGACGATCACATAGGAAATCACGTGCTCGGAGGGGTGAAGTTGGCCACACTGAATCCTGTTCTAAGAGTTCTGGTGCTCAGAAAACATGAGAAATTCATGTTGAGAATGAACTGAGGATTCAAACCTGCCTGATACTGATGCAACACATCTCAATTTCTTCTCCCGGATTCTCTGTTTACTGAAATCCAAACAATGGAACCAGGGAGTTTATTTTTAGAGTATTGTTCAATTAATCTTAGTTCTCTTGATAGACAACAGAGAGCTAGTATTGCAGCGCTGCATTAAGCATGCTCATTTTTTATCTCTATTGTACAATAATTTAACTTTATTGAAGTGAGGGTTTAAGTCCCCAAGGCAGATTGAAGTGCTGAGCCTGGGTATTCCGGTGTAACCGCAGCCCTTGTGCCTGTATTAGTGCCAAACTTCCCTGAAACGCTTTCAACCTAGAAGCCCTTTTGCAATGTGTACACCTTCAGTATTTAAAACCGTACTTTTTGAAACATGAAAAACATCCGGTATTTCCACAGAATACCTGTTTCTCTTAAAAGATTCACCGCTTTTGAATAATTTCTCAACACAGTTATTTGTTTTGTAAAAAAAAAAAGAAATTCCCAAACAATTCTCCTTATGTGGTACAATCTATTGGATAAGACTGTCCGTTGGTACTAGGTTTATTATCTCTAGGGAACATGTCAACTGCCACTACACTTCACCTATGATCTAGTCAAGAGAGAATTTAGTTACTTATTTTTATCCAGAAAGAAATACATGAAAACCTAAACATTTGCAAAGCCCAAATGCAAATAACAGTTTATAAAGATAAGCTCAATACAAAAATTTATCCAAAAAACTGTAAAGCAAAACCTGACCTTCTACAAAGAGTTTCAACTCCACGTACTCGAGGTGGAACAAGAAAGGAAATTTTATTTTAAGGTTCTGAAAAAGGAAGTAGAGTTATACCCTTGCTCAAAGAGACTATGATTCTAACAGGTTTTTAAAAGGATTACAAAGTACTGAAACTTGCATGGGCCCTTGGCAGCAAGGCCTAAGAACATGGAGTAGAAAATAATAACAAGAGGAAATTCAATTTTCTTGTGCATACAACTTTAAGGATGTGAGAAAAAAAGACACTGTATTTTGTGAGACATCTTCAGAATGACAGTCCCACAGCGAGATAACGGAAGTGACAACATGATATACAAGTATCATCTCCGTATTTCACTTGTAGCATTAGTTCTGTATCATTAGTGAAGCAGTGGGACACACTTTTGTACACAGGTATTGCATAAAGAGCAAGATGGCTTTTCTGTGTTATTATGCCTGAGTGGATAAAAAAGGTACAATAAGGCAAAGATTATATTGTCCTCAAAAGCAACAGAAAATCCTACTAACAGAAGAATATTGCTCTGTTTGTTGTTGTGGCACGAACACTGCTCAGCACCTCCTAGAGATGCTGGAAACCAACCAAAGTGTTGGGCTTTTCTGGGGGAGGTTTAGAAGTCACTTCTCCTGTCACATCAGCCAAAGCACTAGGAGATTATTATAAATCCAGAGGGTGGCATTATCAAATCTGCCAATACGATTTAGATACACAATCCTAATTTATTTCAAAGGAGCTGTAATTCCAAGCCTAGTCTTTGAAAACAGGGTTAAATGTACCTACGTGTCTAAAGATACAACCAAAGGTGAGGGAGGGCTGTTTTGACAAATAAACGGTGAAGACAAGAACAACAAACCTATAGGGAACAACAAATGTAATGGATTACTGATAATGTCAGAAAGTAGATGTCTCCAGACAGGGAGACCTACTGCAGACTCGTTTAGAACAAAATAAAGCAACATATGATATATTGTACATTTGGGTTCTGCTGTTTGTGAAACTCACTCAAGTCAGGCTGTATTTTCCTTGTGTTTCACAGTATCACTGGAGGTAACTATTCAGCTCATTTTACTTGTGAGTAGGTTGAGACATAAATCCAAGGTTACAGACAAAATCTCTGATTCAGCAAAGCACTTAAGCACATGCTTAGCTGTAAACACATGTACCATCCCATAAAAAGTAAAGATAATCATGTGCTTAAGTGCTTTGCTGAATCAGGGCCAAAGACAATAGCAGAGCCAGGAAGAGAAGCCAGGCATCACTAAAACAACTAGACAACCTTCCCTGCAACATAATTGTTATAAAAAGGAATAGATCATAAAGAGGATGGTTATGACTTTTTAGAAGAGTTAAGAACAGCTGTCACAGGGTGGGGGGTAGGGACTGAGAATAAACAGGCATTTCAATATTGGTTTTCACAGCATCCTTAAGAAAGCAGAAGGTAATTTGCTTCCTATTTCCTCTCATGCCACTCTTTCAAATCTGCTTCCTCACTCAATGAAAATTACAGTGCATTACCTAGCAGTTCTGCTCATTTGATTTAAGACCGATAACCATTTATTACTGTTATCTTTGACTATTAAAAAAGACGATACAAGAAAGAGCAGACAGGTGAGTGAGAGCAGGAACTAGGTGCCAAGTAGGAAACAGCAACATTTTTCTCCTTCTGATTTTTATTAGGTAGAAAATAAACATTTCACTAGGCATTCATTTATGTTCAGAAGTAATGAACACAACGCTAAGGATACAGTCCGTATTTTCAGCACATTAACCACCAGTCACAGAGAATTCATCAGTCATGTTGGGGATGCGCCAATTCACACCCCAGCCCATGTCAGACTGCCCAATCCTTCCCTGAGAACAGGCGCCTGCCCGATGTCGCCTCACACAAAGGAGCACTGTATGCCGTGACGGGCTCCCAGCAAACACTGAAGTCTGAGGGATGAAACTTGAGGTGAAGAAAGCTCCTGAGGAAAGACCCCATTTGTTCAAACAGCCTGCTGTATGGTTTTAATAAATTTCCTGAATATATTTCAGAAACCTTAAAGGATTTTTTTGGGGTCAGGTATCTGCTCTGCATTTCTTTTAGACTGGAAACTGTCTCAAACTCTCCAGTTCAGTGTTCCTGCTAGACAGCCTTGAGTTGGAATTGCTCTCTCCTTTCTCGGGAGCCAAAAGCATTGTTATCTAGCTTCCCCAAGAGAAGCTGCAGGTATCACGGTGCTAACCACACATTTGCTTCAAATTAACTTATCTCCCCCTTGTGCAGGATCATAAAAAGTTAATTGGAATATGCAGCTCCAACACACACCACAACGTGAGCTGGGCCAGGGAACACTAAAATCTAACCGTGTGGCAGCTCTCTGTTTGGAAACAAGCTAAAACCTGTCAGATCTCATTTTGAGAAAGCAGAAAAGGCAAAGTAATTTAACCAAGATCTGTTTTTTTCTGGCATAACTTTGTAAAGTCCTACGGGACACACCACAACGTGACACAAACCGAATTCTACTTTGTAGGCAGAGATGGCTGCTGTTGTTTTTCTAGCTCTGACCCTGCGATCCGTAGCAAAAAGGAGATGAAAAAGGTAAATCAGAGCCGCCAAAGCTGGTCAGGAGCATCCAGATAGACAAGGACTGCTCGAGAGGACCTTGCTCCTGCCCTTCACCAGGGGTTTCCCCAGCAGCATTCACGGGTCAGCAGTCCAGAGGCCTTAGCCAGGAGTGCTGTAAAGCCAGTGAGAGTTTGGAACTGTCAACAGTATCAACAAAGCAATCATCTGGGTTTAGATATGTCTCGTGGTCCTGTTTATGTAGTCATTTCCTTCTTGGTGTCCTAATGAACAGCTTCCTAGTCTTCAAAATTCTTTTTAATTAGTTTTGATTAAAGAATAAATTAATAATTACCCCCCATCAGTGATAATACAATTTACAGTGCTCATGAATCCCACAGTTTGGCACTCGGAGTTTAACCACAGCTCAGTAAATGCATCCATCCATTCTCCTGCAGCTACACCTCTTCTCACTAATCCTACCACAAACCATGAGCCTCTCATGAGTCAGACCAAACACCTCAGGAAGCACCATCCTCCTCTACACACCCCCACTGGTGAGTGACCTCCACCCCACACAGCACTTTGGGAGTAAGTCACCGTTCAAGCGGTGACACAGCATCACAAAGCTGGAAGAAACGCAGTTCTGGAAGACCTCTTCCACAGCTTTTGGCACAGGTAGAGACTGAGTTTGCACTCAGACCTTCTTAAATGAAAGTGTAGGGTTTGGTATGGTTTGCTTTTCCTTATGGGCCTGAAAATCTCTTTTCCACGCCTTGGTATGCCATAGCTCCTTACGCACACTGAGTTAAGCCATGCCATGTATCCCTACCCCTGCGGTGCCTCTGTGCAGGTACAAAAGCAACTCGCCCTTTGGCTGTGTCTGTGAGATTGCAAAGTTCTTCGGAGGAACATCTCGCTTTAGCTGAGGAGATATACAGCACCTTCCACGATAAAGCAGGCAGTGTTTGTAGTGTTACTGCAACATAAATAGGCTGCACTGAACATAATTCAGCAAAAGGCATTTCAGTGATCTTGCAAGCAGGAAGAATAACAGTAAATAGGAAACATCCTGACAGAAAAAGAACCGATGAAACAAAATAGATGGCTATTCAACATTGCTCTGTAGTCTGGATATTGAATATTCGGGGAAAAGCAGATAAAGAAAGCATGCTCCTTCCTTCAGACACGTGTTAGCAAAGGTAATGAATAAAGCGAGCATCACTGAGAGGTTTAGCTACGCACTCTGCACACAAAGACATGCTGATTTGCCTGGGAGGACAGATGTGTTTTATAAAATTAGCCAGTGTGTTTTTATAGTAACTTCCAAAGGCATTTCCTCCAACTCCACTGTTATCTCCGAACACACAAGGGTAAATAACAATATCCACAGCATCAGTGTTTCATTCAACACACAAAGATAACTTTTTCTCCCTTCCCGAAAGGAGACATCGTGGTAGAAACTGAAAAGGCCATTAAGAGCCGTGTCTCCAGCACCAGCGTGGCCAACCGAGTAACATCAGGTACGCAGTCCAGAAAGGCAGATCATTAGACAGCCCTACCCTGATATTCTTTATAAGTCACAGTACCATCCACTTCTTATGTGGAGGATGGTACATGCTCATTTTGCTTTTATTGAGTCAAAAATAAGACAGTAATTGGATTGAGGCTTTCAGGGGAGAAGGGAGGGAAAAAGGATCTTCTTAGACTCCCTAACGCCAATCTTCACGACCTGTCTGATCTCTCAGTAAATGCCACATATAGGTTAATCCTCACAAATCCTCAGTACGACCTTGTCAAATCAAACTGTTCATCAGTTTGTTCAGCGGCTACCAGATAAGAATAAACAAATGAACTCATGCTGCACGTCTTCCAGCTGTCATTTAGGAGTGCTTATAGACAAGGTCTCTTCAGTGGATGCCCCACTGCAAGAATCTCCGATTGGAAAATGTGACAAACGAACAGATCTACCTGTTTAACTCACGTACCTGTAAGCGTGCTGCAAGTGAAAGACATTCGCGCACTTAGACATTGTAGTCTGTGTGCTACACATTCTGTTTTCTCCTTGATTTTCTTAATTTTAAATATTTATTTTTTAAAACATACACCCATCCACTTTAAAAGGTACCATAACTTAATGCTGGGCAAGTGTGTTACAAGGACATGCCTCAGACACTGAATCGCTCCTTTTACCTACGAAACAAGCAAAATGTGGCAGTGTCCCCACTGCCTCCCATGCACTCACTGCTCAGCTACCGAGCCTTCTTCTGGGGCACGATGGGTCATTTATCCCCTTTAACCTCAAGGCGATCAGAGGAGGTCCTAATGTGTGATAATACCTTTGCTGCTGTCTGCGCTCGGATTGATGCCATTCATTTATTCCATGTTGGCCTGCAGCCACCCAACAGATGGCAATGACTTTTAGATGAAGCAGGGTAATTTTGAACTAGTGACCCAAAAGGTGAAAGGTTTTGTAGCCCACTGCTTGCCCTCTGGCCCTAACATCTGTGAACCTGCCCTTTCCAAATACACTCAGAATAGTGCTTCAGGCACTGAAAAATACACATACAGCATTACCACTTGGATTAGTTTACTCCCACTTCTCATAACCTTCAAAACACAGTACTATTATGCCCCACTCCAACCGCTCACCTAGCTATATCTTGCCATTATGTCGACACCCAAAGAGTACAGTTTTGAACATCTGCTTGTCATCTTGTCTCTCAAGCACCTTCCCAATTTCTGCCATGCTACCTCTTCATGAATTGAGGACAGTCTAGTCAAAATCTACTCTCTTTCCCTCATGTCTCAGGAGACAGTTTACTGCAAGGCATAAATCACTGCAGCCTACAGTTTGGTCTTTCTTTTCCATAACCTTGATTAATCTATGTATGATTTACCAAACAACGCTATTGTTCCTACAACTCCGTCCTTGTCCAGATAGTGACTACAATTTTATAGATGTATTCTGAAGGTCAAACGTTGCGGATACAGGTACAGTGCAAAGTACCTGAAGAACCCAAAAGCTCTGTGCGCACATTCCTCCACCCAACTTCACGCCTGACAAGGCATGTCTCCTCCTTTATGGCCTACCTTCTGTACAGTACTCTCTGTGTTTTGGGCTTGGTTTTTTGCCCCCCTTTTCTTCTACTGCAGGATATGTCAGATTTCAAAGGTCTTGTCTTTCACGTACTTCATCCTCAGGACCATGTATCACAGCAGTTGGTCCTGAGGCCAAAAAGCAATGGAAGTTGTGCTATTTTCTGAACCAGTGAGATCTCGCTCAAGAGTCAGACAAAGATCCACTCTTTCAGGAGCAGAACAAAGAAAGGCAAACCCTTCTGGTCCTAAGAAACTATCAACTGAATTTCTAAATTACATAAGGTTGTGATGACCCTGCTCAAAAAGCAGTTCACCAGAGAGATACAGCATGAATTGAACTAATAGAGTAACAGGACTGGAGTGCTTCCGTTGCAGTGAAGGGCAAAAGTCTGAACGTGCAAAGAGAATGACAGCAAAGACAGGAATAATACTGTGAGGGGGAAAAAAAAACCCAAACAAACTCAACAAAACTCACCAACAAGCCACTGAAACAAACCCCAACAAATTTAACGTATTTATCACCATGTTTTGTGAAGCAGTAAAACAGATATGTGGAAAAGACTGCAGTTTCTACGTAACTATCCCATCTGTAGACATTTCCAACTCCATCATTAATCAGTGCTTCTCTCCTCTGCAGTACTCATAACAAACCCCAGCACTAAATCCCAGTGTAAATCCTGCAATCGGTCTCGGAGTGTGAAACAGACAGTTGACTTTAGGATTCTTCTTTATGTTCAGAAACACGAATAAATCACACACCATCAAGTTTATCATTTTTTCTCCTCAGAGAAATATGAAATATTATAGATCATCTTCAGTACATCAGTTTCTTCACACTCCATTAGCAAGCAAGGTCTATTTTTCATGTAATTTACCAAACCAGTGGCCTAATTTCTCTTATTTCTTTTGGAGCAGGAAACATACACAGAGAAATGTTCTCCTGTTACACTTCACCCACAACCAACTTGGCTGTCTTTCCATCCAGCATTACAAAAAGTGGTTGAAATTGACTACCAGCTCCAGGAGGTCCAGATCTTACGTTCCTATTCAGAGATGCTCTGAAAGAAGCTGATGTCAGAAATAAAACCTGCCATCAGATCAATAACTTAAGTTTTTTCAGGCTGGATGCTCAGAAAAAGCTATATCCCAAAATACAAACCAGCTCTGAAGGGTTATAGAAGGTTTTGTGGTGTGTATGTGTGTGTAAGAGAGGAAAGGTTATCCGTGGGCTTCTGAAACAGTGCTGTGCCGTCATGATCACACTTCACAGAGAAACATATTCCTCACACTGATACCCTGAGGAAAAAAAATCAAAAAACCAAAACACCAAACCCAAACCCATCACTACCATGCCAGAGCCCAGAAAGCACTCTCAAAACCTCCAAGAACTTCTCTCTCGGTTTCAAAAATTACCTCTGATAGCTGGTTGCCTCGACAGACTGAGGGTACAGTCAAAAACAAAACCTTAAGACAGTTGCTTGGATGCTGAAAAAAACTCAAATATATATGCAAAATACAAAGCCCCAAAACTTCAGAATTATCTTCGTCGTAAAGCGAAAGTGAGGCCCAGTTCTAAGTGCAGACAAAGTAGATTATAAGGTAAATTTCACTGGTAAATTGGGAATGGCTTTGCTGTCTCTCTTGCATAGGCCAGAAAATTCAAGTTGGCAGCTGCCAGCTCCTGGAGAGACTGGGGTGCTCTTGTTGGTGAAGCCTTGCACCAGCTGCAGAAGAACAGAACTACTGTTTTGCTTCTCAGAGCTTCTACTACTAATGAACCGCAAATCTCCCATTTCTTTCCTCCGCCATTCAGACAGCTCTCCAAGGGCAGTTTCACAGGTGGATCCCCGTGGCTGTGAAACTGCCACCCAGCCACGCATGCTCAAACCGGCAGAAAAAACATTGGCTGCTTCTAACCTCTAAATGTGACCAGTCACGCTGGATCTGGAACCAAGGGGCCCTCCGGTTCCTCTGCGGGTTTCACCCACTTCAACAGGATATGCTAAGGCAGCAGAGCACCACAGCAAAATAAAATACATGAGGGCAGTGCCCTCCATTAAAACATCACCGGTCCAACGATTGCTCAGGGTCAGGTGGGGTTGTAGCAATCTGAGTTATTTCTCCGGATTTTTTCCCTCATAATTTCCAATCCCCCTAAACTGATGACTCTCAAAATTGTTTAGTAGCATGAATCTTTTGCTCCTTCTTTGCACAGACACAACCAGACCATAACATAAAACATTTATTCCAGAGCCAAATGCGTATTCAAAACATTAGCTCCAGCAAAAGAAACAATCGGACACAAGAGCTTTCTGTTCCATTCCCAACAGTGCACTTAGTAAGAAGAGAATGACTTTATCAACAAGCAGTAAGAACCTTAGTTTCCCATGTCTGAAAGAGATTTCATTAAATGCTTCCCTTCACTAGGTGCAGATCATTGTATTTCTCATAGACTGTAAGCAACGTGAGCCCGTGTCTGCACGAGGCCTGAGCCCTGACTGACAGCTCTAGGAATTACAGTAAGTACTGCAGGAACACAAGCACTGCTTTCCTAGGAGTCCACTGGCAAATGGAGTGCTGTCTTACAGAAACCAAACCAAAGCAAACAACCAACCAACCACACACACACCAGAAAATGAAACCTTGTTAACCTCTGTTTAATGCTGTTTCTCAGAAAAGAGTTTTAAGAAAAATGCTCACCTAGCAAAGACACTTCCCATTTTACCTGTGGCTGCAGGATTCGGTCTGTGCCGCAGCATCTGGCGTGACCTGGGGGCACGCTTGCTGCGCCAGCCCCAGGTAAGTCTGCACACAGCCTCTGAAGACCTGTCACCTCCGGCAATGCATCCTTAGGCCAGCAAGGATGCAACAGCAGGAGGTCCCTGTCTGATGGGGCCAACCCTGAGACCTGTGCTTCCCCTGCCTGCCAGCCCAGCCCAATTCTCTCACGACAACAGCCTGTGTTTCAAACACCTGCCAAATCCCTCTTCCCACTGGTGATGGGAAGCTGCCTGAAATTTCTCAAAGGGTTTGGCCGTATTATTCATGCACTGACAGACTCCTTGGCAGTGGTAAAGGCCACAGTGATGGTGAAAAAAGCTAATTCACAGCCTAAGAAGGATTAATCTTGCTACTGTGAAATGTCTTGGCTACAGTGAGAGCTAGCCACTCATGGGACAGACGTAAGCCAGAATTAAACCAAGTACATGCAGAAAATTATGCTTTTCTTGCAAAGACAGAAGAGGACAAATAACTTCAAGGCAGTCTGTTGAACTACACTCGTCAGTATATTTTTCACTTAGAGATCAGTGACACCCTGGCAGGTGGGAGGGTCACACCTCACTCCTGCTCCATCTCCTTCCACACTCGAAACTGCTCAGAGCAATAACCACAGTTCTGACTGAGGCAATGAAATGACACCATTCAGGGTAAACAAGGAAAACCTACCTCCAACTCCAGTACCAATGAAAATTCTCTTAAAATGTAAGATTCCATCTTTTCCAACCCATTTGTATTTCTCATCTGCATATGAATTAGTCATGAACAGAAAAGATCGCTCTCTGCTACTCTTACAACAGGACTATCTCACAACAGCTCTCTCCCCGTCTCAGCCCTGCCCAGGGGAGGGGGGAACAGCACCCAGCACGGCAGTACAACCCAAACACCATCCACCACTACTTTGACCAAGAGACCACGCTACAGCGCACACTCCCGTAGCCCGCAGCACAGCCTACACGCTCAACCACCTGCACCCGGTTTCCAAGACAGGTACAGAAACCAGCAAAAACCAACCTGCAAACTTCTGTTCAATCCCTAATTTGTTCACAGTCCTTGTAAGCCCCTGAGGCCCTTTGTAAGCCGTGTGCCCTTTAGAAAGGGATGTGGACATTACAGGTATGAGGCGGCACCGGCAGGGAAAGGACTAGCAGGACCCCGGCATAAGGAGGCTGATATCAGGAGAGGTTTTCAGGCTTGCAGAGCCAGATCTACAGGAGGAAGTACAGACACACTAGTGCAGCTGTAACAGTTCTGCAGCTGAGCTTAATTTTTTTCATCCCTTAAGGCATGTTTAAACACTGTCTCTGAATAAACACTAGTAAAAGTTGTACATCCGCATGAAGGAAAAGCTATATCCCGTTTCTTTGATGCCAGCCAGCACCGCCAAACACTCGTCAGACACCCGCATTTTAAGAGAAAGGACAGCAAATGGAAAATAGTTCCATACAGAAACACTGAGAGTGATCCACTTAGAGGCCCTTAATGCTACTGCTCTGATTGCCCTTATACGCCAGTAAAGACAAAGGAACGCAATTTGATTGTGCATTTCTAAGATAAAATTATGTTCCCCACTTTCTAGCCTTCTTAAGCATTTGCCGTTTTTCAGAAAATGCCATCAACAGTATAAATCTCGTGGGCATAATACAATGGACCAAGTCAGAGTAATCAATTCTTATTTATTCATCAGCCTCTATCATGATGTTCCATAATCATTATTCTACAGTTTAGACACAATAATAATGAAGCTAACAGAACTAATGCAATTTGCGGTGAGTAAGATGTTGGCAGGCAATGGCAATAACATTCCTTGATAATAATACGGGAAGGCAAATAGGTCTTGGTCATAAGAAAAGATATTAGAATGGACAAAAACACACCAGGGGAAGGAGGCTTTAAATGCACATATTTGCAAGTTGTTATTTTTTTTTCTAAAATATTAAGACAAAACCATGAGAGAACCAATCTGCACCATCAGAAGTGAAGGGTTTAGGGTTATGTAAAATCACTTTGACTGTCAAGAAGGCACAGTAACAGCATTTGAACATCCACACAGAATCTAAACGCAGTGAGATTAGAGGAGTCAGACGAAGGAAAAACTGAACGTTTCTACTGGAAGAAAATTCTTTAATTACACAGTAGGCTGCTAGAGAAAGCCTGCAAATCCTGGCTATCTGTGCACACTAAAGACAAGAGCCACCACCTAAAACGCTTTGCTGCTTGGTTCTCCTTGCCTGTGCAAATAGAAGAGCTTCCAAATGGGCAAGGGAGAAAAGCACAAAGCAAGGAATGGTACTTAGATCCTTGGGAGCAAAGTCTACTGCAAATGACACATTGCTGGGGTTGCTTTTAGTTCTCAAACACTTCCTTGTTCCAATGATCAGAGGAATTTCTGGGTGAGAGGGATCACTGCACCACAGAAGACACAGTTCAAAGGGACAGCAAGCCACACAGAATAATTCTGTGGCTGTATGACCCCTTGAAATGCTCAGAGAAGCATAGACCTGCGCCTTAAAAATCTCAACTACTAAAAAAGACAGGCTGGAAAAAAAGGAAAAGAAAGAAAAAAAAACTTGTTTATAATAAAGACTACATTCTGTAGCAATTTCCTAGATTCCTGGGGTTAGAAATCTAGATTGCCAATGGATAAGTGAGCCTTAAAATCACATCCCTGCTGACAAAAATTCATTTCTTATAACCGTCTCCATTTACCGGAATGTTGAATCTTTCCCATGGGGAAGGAACAAATGAAAATGTTATTTCTCTGCTCATGAACTCATACCTTTCTGTCTGCTTTTCACTGTTGGCAATTTCATTCTCTTCCAAATTTGACTAAAGCCTGTGACCTGGGGGAAATAATGTCTATATAATAATCTTCTGAAACTCTAATTCTGAGTCATGTTTTTTTGGATGTTGCCTCACACTTTATGAAAATTGCACTGAGCTATGAAATGTAAGTGATGTGATGTCTCTGCCTTAACATAATCATTTTGTCTGGTGAACATGTTGCAAATAATAATAATAATAACAATAATAATAAAAAGGGAGTCTCCTTTGAAAGCAACAAAAATAAACTAAAATTAGAAAAAAGAAATCCATGCCTAATGGCAAAAAAATGTTGTGGCACCCTATTCCATAAGTTTATATTCACTGCCCCATGGAAACAACTATTCACAACTGGTAGCAAATTAACGGTGTGAGAGAGGCAAGCAGAAACCTCATGGCACTGTGGCTGAGCAGCTTAACAGCCCTAAAGCTCCCCTGACTGTGTGCTTCAGGGGACCTCACTAAATCCTGGCACAAAGCGTCACATCAGCACTTTGCTCCCAGTGCCTTGGCCTGGCCGAAACCCCACATTTGCATATGGGGAGAAATCAGAAACAAGTTCATAAAACACCAAATGCCTGGAAAGCATAATTGTTGGCTGGGGTCTCCTGAGCAGCTTGCTAAGCAAACTCAGCAGTGGGGATGTTTGCAGTTGATCAACTCTTCCCCCCAAAGCAGAAAGAACCACAGTATCTGTTTATTGGTTCCACAGCCACACACCGGCTGCATCCCTTCCTGGCTCTATAAATCTACACAAAGCTGTACATTACCAGATGTTTATTTTATTTTTTTTATCCACACTGACCCATAAAATCTGCGATACGGTAGATCAAATGGTGGAAATCATTCAAAAACTTGCTCTAAACAGAATTGGTACTGCCATATGTTTTGGGCCTTTCTCCATGTGAGCTCCACTTAGCTCCACAGGTGTAAATCTAGAATAACCCCATTTAGATCAACCGTTATTCCACATCTGCAGAGATGCAGCGTTCGGGTGTTGGAATTTGGTCTCTGATGTTCCTGGGGTGTATATTATATATATATATATTTATACCTCCAACTGAGAAATGCAAAACAAGTGAGGAAAGTTTTATTGGTTGCAAACAAAAAGCCTGGCAAAGACAACCTGAAAAAATTTCAACTGATATACTTCAGCCTCAGATCGGCGGTGAACTGAAGCGCAAAGCAAGGCATGTTTGCTGCCAGGCAAATATCCCGTAAGTAAGATTTTTACAGTACATCCTAAATCTGAAAATTGGTAGCTATAAAGCACATATTGAATGGTGAAAAACAGGGGAAACTGACAGCCCAGACCTCAGACAGCAAATAACATATTCCAGTGACGTGAAGAAATTCATTTTGTCACTCTGACACCATCTGAAATATAAAATCTCTCCGAGGTGCGTCCTACATGAACTCGGATAGACTGTGATCTTAGACGAGGCAGAATTCTGGGTCCCCAGTACCTTTCAGGTTTTACAAGCTGTCCCGTTGTTCTGTGGCTATCTAGTAATTAAAGCCCTTAATGTGCCTGCCCTTCTGTTAGCAGCCTAAGACTATCGGCGTGGAAAGCGTGTGTATGCGTGTGCATGTGTGTGTCCGTATGAGGGAAAGGAAAAGCGTGACAGCGTGGGTGTCTCTTGGGACAAAAAGCAATGAAGGAAGATGATGTAACAGTTAATGAAGGAGGACGCTCATCCCTGGTCTGCTGCATGACAGCACTGAGTTCAGATGCAGGTCCTGAACTAGAGGAGCAGGCCACAGAACTCCTGCAGAGCTCCACACAGAAATAGGACCGACTCCTGCAAAACCCACCTCTCAGAAGAGCATCTCCTTCAAGTGCAGGACACCGCAAGTCCTGCACGTGGCTCAGCGCGCTCAGGCCTAGGGTGAGCGCTGCACTGGGTCTCTCCAGGCAGATGCATCCACTTCACAACCTAATCCCCCCGCCACTGAAGAAACACAAACCACCCCACCGACTCCGGCAGACCTGGGGACAGCACTGCTGAGCCGAAGCTGTTACACCAATGAATGTTTTACTGCTGACTCCTCGGTTTTCCATCAGGACTAGGATGAATAAGTTTCTCTGTTTTACACCAATCATCTCCTCTGGTTGCCTTCTACACACCAGAAGTTTCACTGTGACTTTTTTTCCCTAAAGCACCTTTAGATCCTCGGATGAAACCCATCTGAGAAGTGCACGTTCCTAATTCGTTGTTGCTGTTAATAATGGTGCTGTAATGTATTTTTTCAAAAAAGCTTTACAACTTTTTTACATGACAATGGTAAAAGGTTCATTTTAAATAATCAAGAAAGAAATAATTTCCATTAGATAAAGCAGTCAATAGCATCAGAAACGTGGCAGCAATTACTTGTTGCACTTTACAATGAAATCCTTGTAGTATAATAACCACAAGATGATGAAACACATTTTGTCTCCATTTCACATGACTGACCCCAATTTTGCCAAGGACATCTGAACACATTTAACATACTAAAATCTTCCATTAGGATAATGAAAATACACATTATTGAATTCTGTATTTGCTTTATAGTGCTACAAATAGCAAATCTAATCTTTCTTACTCTTGGTTGAGACTACACCTGCATAATTGTTCACATTTCTTGGAGGCTGTAATAAGCTACAAAATTAAGAAAGAGGAAGATGTTGACCTCACAATCCATTGCGTGATTTTATTTGCTGTGTGTGTTTAGTGAAAAGGATTGTGTATAACCTAGAAACCTACAAAAGATATACAGCTATCCTCCACAACCTATACTAAACCAAATAAACTATGATGTACCTTGGATAGTTAACAGCAGCTTTGCTTCAAGGTACTAATATCTTGCTTAAAAATCACTATGGCATCCTCACGCCTAGCACAGGAACACATGGTCAGCCTTTTTGCTATCCTTTTTAAGAGGGGAAACTTCAGACACGGAAAACTCCTATCACAGTCAGTCGCAGCTTTTACCTGCCACCTGCTGATGACACCTACCTTGTGCTTGGTCCCACTCTCTCTCTACTTTGCGTACGGCAATTTTCTTTAGTGCAGACCTTGTGGGACATTTTCATGTCTTATCCACAGACCTCAAATCACTGAAATGGAAGCCCCACAACTGATATGCCCAATTAACTCCACTCCAGCCAAAAGCAGCACACCAAGGCAACACTGAGAATTGATTTATGTCAGAGAAAAAAAGAATCCAGACCTTCAGGCTTCTGGGTGAATACAGGAAAGATGAAGCCTTTAGACTCCTGGATATGTTAAATATTTCTTCCTCTTTTTTTTTAAGCCAGTGGCTCAGTATTTTCTTTCCATTAACTTTAAAATTCACTGCTGTGCTAGGATCGTGGGTCATACTTGGAGAGTCCCTGCTGTTTCATTTAGCTTCTCTTTCAGTGGCTGGTACTCAGATACCTGGAGAAACCGATAAAATAGCCAGCCATCGCCCCACTCCTCTCCAGAAACAATGCTGCAGGTGTAGTTACTTGTTCAAAAATAAGAATCCAATCCTGGATCACAGCTTTCATCTGTTAAACTCTGTTCAAGATAACCTTCTGAGACATTTACATTCTACAGTCTTGCTCAAAACAATGTGCTCAAAACAATCCTCTGTGAATATGAGGAATCTAATCTCACACAATTTTAAAGTCTGTTCTCATACACAAAGTTCTGATGTTGAAAATTACAACACAATTCAACAGCAAAGTCATTCAGCACTCTGACTGCAACCCCAGCATCTTTCTGCTACACTTTACTGAAAGACGGGTACGAACTGACAACGACATTCACAGTCCAAAGAGGAAGTCTGAGTTTCCAAAATTCCAGATAACCATTCTGCAAACTGCTGCCCAGGCTTGGTAAAAATACTGCAATGTAACCAGGAAGGAGCGCTGTTAGAAGATGTTGCAGCCTCTGGGTTCAAGGCAACCCCATAGCTGCCAAACTTCCCTGAGATCAGCTGATGGGTCAACCCAATTTGAGTGCATCCCCAAAACGCGAGAGAACCAATGAGGCATATACAGCCCAGTACCACGCACAGAAGTTTTGACATAAGCCATGTCTCTTCTTGTGGCAGCTGGAGGCAGAGGATGCTATGCACTAGTAATTTGGTGTACTTCTGCATCAAGACGTTCTAGATGCTGCTCTAGTTTAGTGCATTTTTTCTGCACTTATCAAGAGAAGAGATGGAGAGAACAAAAATGTGCTGCTCATGACTTGTAGCCACTCCCAAAGACAGCAGATTTCGCTGTTTAACTATACTGCATGACTTTGACCTTCTGCAACCCCATGGCACTATACCAGCAAGAGGGAGGCAGTGACAAATAAGAACTTCCTCAGAGTCCAATGTTTTATAGTTACCACAGACAAATGTGTAATTGCAAACAGCTAAATACAAAGCACTGAAGGCCTTGGAACACAAATTGCCTTCATTTGTGTTTATGCGTGTTTTGAATCTCACTATCTGATCTCTAATGCAACCATTCAGCTTTAGTTGAAAAGAAAAACTGTTACTGCACATAACAGGCTGGGAGATCACTTAAAACTTACAGACACCGGTTTCCTGGCTTTCATCAGTGTGCCAAATTTACCTCCATCTACTTCATCTGAAGGAAGCTGAGTTACAACAGTGATACATTTGGAGAAGATCCTCGCAAGGCAAAAACCTGTTCCATAAACACAGAATCCGAGATGCGACTGAAAAGCTGGCTGGATTTCTGAAACCATTCAAGTTAAATGGATTGACTAGAGAATAATTTCCAGTAAAGAAATTCAAGTTAGAATGGTTCTGTAGCAGTCACTTTGAGTGATAAGGGATGTATTCTCCATGTCATTACATTACTTTTACTCCAGTGCAATTCTATCTATTTCAGTGTTTACTAATTCCAGTTCAAGGGAGGTGATCAAAATTAGAGTCAATTGAGTCTGATATAAAGAAGTTCTCAGATTTCTCCACTCCATTAACATCAATTTCTGCACTCCATTAACACCAGTTTTATTCCAGTGTAACTGCATTGATTTCAAAGGAGTTACACCACCCTGATGTCAGTGTCAAGGAAACAGAAAATCAGACTATATGTCTTGAGTATTTTTTTTCTGGAAAATATTGTTTCCCTCAGACAATTAATGTAAAAGTGATATAGCAAGAAACACACAAATGTACTTGTAAAATGCTGAACAACCTACCAGATAAGAACTGTATTTAGGTTCTGACCCAAACCCTACTGAAGTCAGTGACACATCAGACCCTTCACTCTCTCTTTAACCAAAGTTAATATACCCAGCAACAAGGATGCTGCAAGTTGCCAACAGCAGCGTTGCCCTGCAGTGCTAAATGGATTGACCGTTGAACTCTAGTTGCTGAAAATAACTGAATTGAGAAAGACACGTCAGCTATTTCCACTGCTGTCCATTTTGCACTAAGCTAGTAGTTCCCACATAAATTGGATTCAAAGATGAGGAACTCCATAGTACAACAATCTATGACAGCATGCAAAATTTTATGTAAGCATGTGCGCGGACACACATTCGTGCAGACACATAAATATCAACTACATGTATCGCAGAAGATGATGTGGTCTATTAACTTCAAGTCACTGAGAATTACGTGTACGGAGATCAAAGAAAGAATGTGCGTTGACTTCAATATGCTTTAAATCAGGCCTAAAATAAAGAGACTGGTAGGACTGAAGTACAGTAGCCTCTTAAATATTTCAAACACTAGAGTTTAACCGAATGAAAATGTGCCATAGTGGTGCTGTCCCTAGAAAACACACACCCCCGCCCGTACGCACACAGCTGTGAATAAACAGTCGACATTCTCGGTATTCACTCTGAAGCAATTGCTTACATTAAAAATTTGTCCGTGACATAAATAATCCAGTAGAGTAAATTCCCCAAAGTGTCAGCTTTTGTATTATTGATGCCAAATATTTTAAAATAAAATCAAGTACGGTTAATCTTCTTGTATAACTGTAACGAGTGGAAAGAAATCACTGGCAGAGTGTATTAGTGGTTATCAAAAACAATCAACTGCAGTTTCCACATTCAACAAAAATGTGTGGATGATACTAGTGGAAAGATTAAATGGAAAAGTGATCAGCAGATATGGAAGCATGTCTCTGTTTTTAATGGAAATACGTATGAAAATATCATTGCAACTACATTGCTAAGTAGTACAGATGTTACTGAAGCAAAATATATTGGTATTGAAATGCCTTAAAAAAACCCTCAACCAAAACACACCACCACCTTGAAACAGTTTTGAGGGTTTACTTTGAGTTCTAGTTCTACCAAATCTTGAATCACCTAACAGAACACTCCGGTTCTACCCCTTCTCACGAGGATCTAATATTCTGTCTACTCTGAGTAGAGCACTGGCCCTTCAGTCTTAATTAGGAAGTGCAGCGGTCCTATAATGAAAATAAATGCACACTGTAATCACCATGGGATGGTTCTCAATCAAAAACTGCCACACAACGGAACCGGTGCATTGCTTCTGAGGGCAAACAATGTTTTTTAGAGAGCCCGGCGATGCAAAGCTTTACTTATGTCCCTAATGCAATGCATCCTGCAGAGTCCATTGAAGTGAACAAACCTGCTTGCAACGCTGAGCAGGACTGATTTGTTACCCACTTGCTTTCTGTTGTGGTGGCTTTGAGCGATGTCTCATATACACGTGACCCTCCAGAAGAATGCAAGGCAGAACAGCTGCTGAGAATGTAATTCAGCGGCTGACCAATACCACAAAGCCACAGCCTGTAACGGGTTAGGAAAAGAAACCGGCACAGCCAGAGACAACTGCAGCCACGAAGCTGATGTGGAGAAAAACGTGCAGGTGACTGTGGTTAAATACTGGCCAACTCACTTCCATCTGCCCAATGGGAGAAATGTCCTTCTGTCAGATGGGTTGAGCAGTTTAAATTAACAACCAGACAGGAATACAAACCAGTTTAAGGAATACAGATCAGCTAACTGCACAAAAGTTACCAGGTTTGTGTATGAAAGTGCAGGTCTTCCAAGATTGTATAAATACTCAAAAAAGAAGAAAAAAAAGGCATTTTCCTTTGCCAGTAGGAAAAAAGTTTGAAATCAAAATAAAGGCTTAATTCACAGGGAAATGTAAAATCCATGGGATTAGATTCAGCAGTATTATATCAGGAATGCAAAAGTTGTGTTTCGGTATTGATTAATGCCAGCAAGGCTTAAATTTGCATGTAATTTACAATCACTTCCTTCAACAAATGTCTTCATTTAGTATTATTACGAGTTTGGCATGACAAGATTATTACAAATCTCTCTCTATCAGGAAGAATCAGTAAGAACCCCACCATTTATTTGGAAATACTGCAACAGACGTGATCGGGTGAGAAGGTATAAACATGGTTTATGCAGAGTGCTGTGCATTACTCAAGTGTAATAGTGTCACATGCAGATTAGGAAAATTATTAGTTCTGTTCTGATAGCGTTCACAATATGCTGCACCCAAATAGATGGAAGATGAAGCCTGTCCTCTCAAAGCGATCACAGACTAAATTGATTCTCTTGTACTGGGCAAGTGAAAATGCCAGGCGAGCGTTGGCCAGCAGTAAAGGGAGGTCAGGTAGCAGCAGATGAGCCAGCCAGCCTTGCAAACAGCAGTAAGCTTCGTGAGCCAGGCTGCCAAGAAAGGGACTAAGAGCTCTGATTTGCATGCAGTGACAGATTAGAATCAGACAGCCAAAGTAGTTACCATCCCCTACACCACCTACTCCATTCCCCTGATGGCAGTTGTCATCCCACCACAGCAGAGACAACTGAATGGCTCATGAAGCAGCTTCTGGAGTGCTCAAGTTTTTTAGCTTAGAGTATTATGTCTCCAATTTGAGTTTAACTTAATATGCTTTAGAAGCCATTCATTCATCTGCCTTGCAGAGGAGGTAATCTCCATCACAAGGGCAGGACAGACAGCTTGAGGGCCATAACCTCTTCAGCTGGTTTTCGCCTTTAATTTGCCACAGCTTGCAAGTCAGGGACCTCAGGCAGGACCTAAGTCATATGGCTGGATTTCCACAAAGCACTTAGGAACGATGAAATCTGTGCAACAACCGGTGATGAAAGCCAAGCAGGTGACTAAACGCTTAGCTGGATTGAGATCATTTAACCCAGACCAAGACACTGGACTTTACAGCTCAGCTGCTCAAATTCATCCATTGGATGAATACGGTGCTGCCCGTACCAGGCTGTATAATAATGAATGACGAGTCATTTCAGATTCTCATCTAATAGTGTTGTTTTGATGAAAAGCTTTAACAACAAATACTGCAAAGATCAGGCATTTCCACTAAACAGGCCAGGACTGTAACTGCAGCAGAAATCAGAAAAGACTGCAGAATTCTTCCAGCCTTTACCATCCACACTAGATTTGCAAACTGCAGATCTTGGCAGACACGGAAACGTTTTTTTCATTTTGAAAGAAGTCCATGCAAGTACCACATGCTGTGAAATACTATCTAAAGGGAGTTGTTTTGATAAAAACAAACGGCCAATCCTAAAGATTAATGCATCAGATGATGTATTCAAGGTTATTAATCCCACCTTCTTCTTTCCACTGGCCCCAGTAGTGAATGTTTTCTGGAAAACTGCATGGAGCCAGATGGTTAACTATTGGAAATCTATACTAAAAAGATTAATGTTACCCCATGACAGGGATCAGTCATTTGTAGAGATTTCCTAATACAAACGGTGACATTTGTTTATTCAGACTGGCTGGATGAGCCATACTCTGAGGAGAGCCTAATTAGTTCTCAAAGATTTTCAAAACATCGGGGCCCAGCTGCTGAGCCACAGTTCAACATCTGAAAGAAAATTACATGCGTAAACAGATATCCAAGTGACACAGACGTACAGACAGACACGAGTGACTGCTCTGCAAGCTGCCTTTGAGCCGTTAATTCTAACACAGTATGTGGAAAGATGTCGGTACCCTGGGTGAGTTAAGTACTTACAAGTGGCCGCTGGAAAGGCTCCAGTGCCAGCCGCAGTGATTAAATACTGCAGCCCTGGGTGCCATTACTCTTTAGACAGAAGAGCTGTGTACAGCCGTAGTCGGAGCGCCTACACCAATCAGTCTCAACACCAGCCCACTCTAACGAATTCCAACCATCTTCATAGCGTGCTTTTATGTGTAAACTAAACATACTGCAAGGAAGATGAGTATGAAACAAACAACTGTGTTTCACACAAAAGTTTCAAAGTGCGAACAGTACTTACTGAATTTCACAGTAGCCCTTTTTTCCAGATGGATAAAAGAACCAATATGTCCAAGGCCACTATAATTTCCAAACCACTTAGATGAAACCCCCCTGTATTCAGGAAAGCAGTGAAGCACATGCTTTAAAGTGAAGCACACACTTAAATCCCATTGACTTCAGTTATGCATGTGTGCTTACACGCTCTCCTGAATAAAATGGATGTAAGCATGTGTTTAAACTTGAACCTATGCTTTGTTGAGATGAGACTGTGAAGAGAGGAGAGTGAAATTTAAACTGATGTGAGAAACACTGCTTTTATCACTAAGCAACAAGGCCTTTCCATCAGCTGAGAAGATATCTAAGTGTTGGGGGAGAAAAAAAAAAAATCTACATACAAGTGCTTTTCTTTTCCTTCAAAAGGACCTAAGAAGTGAAAAAAGCAAAAGAACTGCCATTAAAATGGGATGTTTTTACATAAACCATACAAATGCTCAATTCATCAGTATGAAAACACTGACAATCTTGAGACTGAGGCCAGGACAGATGTTAACTTTGCAAACAGCTGTTGCAGTTGAAGACATTGCAAACTCCCTAATGGTTGTTATTGCTCCTCGTTGGAAGTTACCACATGTACAGTGCAGCCAGCAGAAGGGATCATGTGAGTACACCTTCATCCACCACAGACAAAATCAACCGTATTAGCTTAAAAAAAGAAAAACCTAGAGTCGTGGTTAAATCTATTCGATGGTGACGGGTGAAGCGGGTGCAGGAGCACTCATGGTATAGGCAGGAGACTTCAGATGGTGAGAGCAGCTATGGCTGACAGGGCTAAAGGGCATGTCCACAAGATTCACATGCATGCTCCATACTTCATAGTAATATATAATAATTTTTTTCAAAAATTACCACCTGAAAAGTAGGACCATTTCAAAAATGGTGGGTCTCAAGAATAATTACAATTATTTAGATTTTTTTTAGTGTAAAGAAAGGTCAACTGTAATGGGCTAGGCTAAGAAACAAATTTAAGAATACAGGAAAACATCAGTTTTGCTGTGTATAAACTCCTAGAGCAAAACCATCAAAAAATAAAGCATTACCACCAACAAAAATGAAGTGATTTCCTAGGAAGTTACACTGGAAAGTATGATTTGTGAGGTATGTCCGTCCCTACACACCTAGTGACTGCAGTATTACTTGTTAAATAAGACATACCAGCTCATCAGCCAGAGCACCCTGGGGAAGCTCTGGTGAAGCCAATGGACCTAGACGGGCTGACACAAAACTTGAAACTCTGGTACTAGCCTTGCACAGTCTTTCTTTTTAACCCTGTGCCTCTTCACATCCATAAACACACTGATGGCTATGGACAGCAATGGTGAACTGCCTTCTGATTTTTAAGATCACTTAGTTCAATACACAAATATTTTTGTGTGATATCTTGTCCCCTCCAGCGTCTTTTTTGTTTTCCTCTCAAACTTCAAAACTAACTTCGATTTTAAGCTTTTTTGAGACAAGGACTGTTAATGTGCATATACAGAAGCTAATGAAAGGAACGCTCAGCTCGTACTGAGATCCTACCGTAGTATCAAAATAAGAACCATTCTTGTACTATACAGAAATTTAAACCAATATGCTTTGCACATCATCCCAAAATCATCTCCCCTTTGATCCTGTATCAGCTATGCCATATGTGTGATTCATGATGCGGGAAAACACCTTCTTCCAGTGTATATGCACATGCTTCATGGAACAAAGTGTGATTAACTGAAGTTAAATCAAATCACCTTAATTCAGAGCAGTATGAGCTTTAAAAACAGGTTTTTATTAAGAAACTGAATTTCTAAGTAGTAGTATTCCTCTTGGTGGTATAAATATCCGACATAGAATTAATCAAGAGAGCATCTTGGAGAGAATATTAAAGTAGCATACAATTTGAAACCACTGCAGAAAAGCAATCAAAGCAAAGCATGGCAATAAATTAATATAAAAAGTTATATATCCAAACCAGACTAAAAGTAATTTTGTAAGTCAGCAGTAAAAAGTTAAATAAACACTAATTTAATCTATTTTAGATGCAGCAGTCAATAGATTAAATACTTTACTGCTCTCTAGCTATATGAACACAGTCAGCTGACACAAAAATGGAAAATAGACTGGGAAAACACATCCCTCTTCAGGCCCTAAGCATTGTGGAAAGCCTGAGCACAGCAACACGGGAAGGAAATGGAAGGAAAGGTGTTTTTCAAGGGAAAACTGCAAAAGGGAGTTTTGGTGCAATGCCCTCTAGATAACGGTTGCCACCTATTTTTACCATGCTGCCTTTCTGTGCGCTTCTAGGCAGCACAATCATCCTTTTAGAGGGAACGAGCATTTCACATTCTTCTGGGGTACGTGTAGAAAGGAAACTATTAGTTCCTCCAAAGAGGTATCCTGTATCAGAAGCACAAAATTTCCTGGCAATGAGGAAGAGAAGGTGGAAGGAACAGAACAGGGTGTCAGAAGAATTACCAGGGATTGCCACTTCTCAAAACCCGTTGTGTTTCAACTGCTCACATACATGTTCATCATTAACATCAGGTAGAGGACTCCATTCATGAAGGTCCCTAGAGATGACCTGGAGAAGTTTTAGGAAACAAGGCTACCCAACAGAAAACAAATAACGTGATTAAATTTGTATCTGAAATTACATATGCCAGTGAGTATATGACAGCCAGAGTATCACCGCGATCTCATGCTGCCGGAAGCTTTCTTTATCTTTTTAAAACAAGTTGCAGCAAACTTACCTTCAGGTATCTCACATCCTAGATGATATTTTCAAGACATAATAACGGGGACTTAGTTATTATCACTCTAGGCGTTTGTACTGCAGACAGGCGAGAAAAAATGCCTTTATGACTGAACCGAGAAATGAATGAAAAGCAAATTCATAGCACGTTTATGAAAATCAGACAATGATAGCAGAGCACAGAAAAGAAGAAAGAAACACTAGGAACTGAACCGCAAAAATGAAAGCAGGACGCAATGACTAATTATGATACAACCAACAAACTTAATGAACTTGGGCTTTGATTCTGAAAGGTACCCAAGTCAGTGCCAGTTGTATAAGGCATTTCACTGAGCTCCCTATGCCTAAAGCCAGGCATGAGCTTGATAAAACTGTTAGCAGGTCAACCCAACAACAGCATTCTTCAGATCCTTCCTTTAAATAAATCAATGTAGACATTTGAACACTGATGTTAAACACAACAAAAGTTAAGTACAACAAAACTTCCACTGATTCAATTAGAACAAAGTCCTTTGAACCAACAAAGTACTCTGTAGGAAAGGATATGGTGATCAGAGGGCTGCTATGTGGCCTCTTGATATAAATTCATCACGATGATGTCCTTTTATTTACTGTTTCTATAGCACTGGTAATTTACATAAGGAATAGGTGCTTACTAAACCAAAACCACAACAAGCTACTGGGAAACACTGGGCAAACAAATGCTGCTAGGAATGAATGAGGAAGGCTATTAAGAAACAGTGGGAATCACACGGAAGGGTGTTTCTTTTCCTTCCTCAGGGTTAAGGAGTGATTCTACCACAGAAGAAAACACAGTGTCCTCAGGTGTCACTGCACTGACAGGTCAGAGACACCCTGCTCTTATCATTTGCAGGACTCTTTCTTGAACAAAATTAAATTTATATTAGCTTGGACAGGGAAAAAGGATGGCCTATAAAGGGAGAGAGGGCTGAATTAATATTCATAAGCAACATACTGGAAGAATGCAGAAGGGGTGATTTGAGGGAGCTTGGAAAGGGAAAGGAGAGACAGCCATTAGTTCTAGAGACCTCCTGCATAGCACACTCTGCTCTCAGGCAAGAATCGCAGCATCTCTTCCCCATCCACACTAAATATCGTCCTGTTCTGAACAGCTTTTGGATTCCCCACTCCAGGGCACTCCAGGGAGGAAACTGTTTTGGCTGAAGTTCGGCAGGAGCAGGTGGCATTCACCAGCTGCAAGTAATTTTGCTCTTGTTGGCACCACAGTGGTTCTTGGACTTCTCACAGTTTGTGTTCGGTGGGGAAGGGGTAACGGGGAGGGAGCAAATAAGTCCTCAGTGTGTTTAACAGCATCCCAGGCTTCACGGCTGCCTTTTCCAAGCTGGCAACTCTAAGCACGCAGCAGAAGACATAGTGCTTTCAGAAGATGCCTGTGTGGATTTGCCAGCATGGGGTTCAGGTTTGCTCGTGCTTCCGTTCTCTGCTGTGAAAGCACAACGCCTCTGACACAGCTGCCACTTCAAGGTGGAAACAATCCTACAAGCCAGATGTTGATATTGTGGGGGAAGCAGGAAGAGAGAAGAGGAGCGTGGCTTATCACCAGGTGTAAGTGATCTCTTTGCAGATGGACTAGCTAGCATCAGAGCCTTTCAGAGAGCCCCCAAACACATTCCTTTTCCCAGCATCTGCACTGCCAATTCTCCAACCTCTGTGTGTGTGCGCGTCTACAGAAACAGGGGCTGCAGTTGGAAAATTTCTGGGGCTACTACTGTGCTCTTGCACACAAATACTTCAATTATTACCTTTAACACCACATTTCATCAAAAAAAAAGAAAGTGGAATCTGGACACCGTAAGTGTGGCAGTACTATTAAACTGTTTGTCTGAACTTAGTTATTTCCATCTTCAGAAGCCATCTGAGAAATCAGAAGGTAAGCATGGGAGCAGGAGAAGAGGCAGCCGTTCCCTTCTCCATTTCTCATCACAGCAGAGGGAACCTGAAACTGCACGAGCATCTCTTCTAGGAGAATTCTTTAAGAAGTTTTAAAATCTTAAATCCCTGTCTTTTCTTTCTACCTTTTCTTTCAACTTGTGAACCATGAAAGCCCTTCCATCTGGTGTCAGAAACGATTCCCTGAAACCACAGCATATTCCTCTTGCGTTCACCGATACACCCAACAGTCCAGCCTGTTGTTTGAAAGGTTTCATTCATTTCCAAACGACACAGTGTCATCATGTGCTCCAGTGATGCCACGCCAAACACGAACCTCACTCTCTGAACCGGCCTGGCACACGCACTTGCGCAGGGTAGAATGGCCATTTGTTTTCCTCTCCAAGCTCATCTTTCATCACAATCCCTGACAGACACATCCTCCTTGGCAAACGTTAACACTTGGCTAATGAAGTTATCTCACCAACTTCTATTATAGCTGCTATTCTGCCATTTAACGACCCCTCTTCTCGTCTGCTAAGGTGGAACAATTAGTCTATGCTATTACTATTAAGAAGTTCAGTAGCAGTCCTAGCTAGAAATCTAATTACCCAATGTTTACACAAATGCACAGGTGGGCACTGTCGCCATGCTGAAGAGCACTGTTACATAGGTCACTGAATAACACAAACAGCTAAAACATTTAACGATAACTGTCCATATAAACCACTTTCTCTTCCTTCACAAGCAAGGCATTTTCACAGACTCTTCCTAGGAATTCTTTTCAGGGATACTACCCAATACGGCCAACTCCACTGATATGCCATCCTTGAGTTTGTACCAAAAGCATTCTCAGTAACACAGAGAGATCTGTCAGAAAACCCTCTAGCACGAGTGAACAGTCGCCATCTTGCAGTGAAGCTAGCCAGCGAGCGCCTCGGTAACGAAACCTGCACCCATCTGACTGCCCGAGTCAAAGGACTCACCGTCGCGATGCAAGATGGCTTGAAACAATAGCAGCTGCAGGAGTGAATGGTGGATGTGGCATCCACGTCTCTCTGTGGGAGGGAGAGTTCAGACCATCAAGTGAGATGAGATTTCAGGAGGTGAATAAGCTACTTCAGTTGAATGAACACTAACCCTCAGGTGCAGCAAAGAAGAAAACATTTGCCCTGTTTTGTTTTTTTTTTTTTTTTAACAGAATTACCATTCCTAAAGGAAAAGCCGTCAAAAAGCCTTCACTTCCTCATGGTCTGAGAACAGCAATAACCTAATAATGTTTTTCTTATGGACAAAGTCCCCCTCAATATTTCTAACGAACCATTACAGCACGCACTGCAACTTCACAAGCCTTCATCTAATTACTTCCACTGAAACAAACACACAAATCTTCCAGCTCCACGCTGACACACACGCAGACTCCCCGAGCACCAAGCCTTCAGCAACCTTCCTCTGATGGACACTTTTTTTTTTAGGAAATGACACAGTGACATAGGTAAAAGGTGATTTAGATAGACTGCTGTGTCACAAATTGTCAGGATCTGATTTAAAGACCTTGCCTTTGTCAAGAAAGACAGTTGGGTGTCTGCTTTAAAGAAGCACTGGGAATATTTTCATCAAAGGTTTGAATTGAAAAACAGTGGGAGGTAAATATCTGAGATGTTGCCAAGAAAGACCGCTATATCCGTGCAATTACCATTAACAGGGGACAGCAGTGGTTCAATGAAGTAATTCAATCTGGTGTCCTACATTTTATCAGACAGCAATTTTGAGTTCTGACATAAAAGGCTGAGAAAAAGGATTGGACTCTTTTCTGTGAAATTCAGCCTTAATTCTTGCAATCAGGGGATGTGTTCTCTGCTTCAGGTACAATCCCACTATCCCTCCAAGTGCCTCAAAAGAAGAATACACTGATATTAGCCGTAACACTAACCATTCACATAGGTACAAGTCATACTTGGGGCAAGTTTTGGAACGGAGTGCCTGCAGAATTAAGGGAGTGTTTTCCCTACTTAACTGTACCAGTACTTCCTTATTTGTAAGTTTAGCAGGGAAGAGAAATCTAGTGTTTAAAAGATTACATAATGAGACGAAGCCTAAATTAGTAAATGTATTCTTCCAAAATATGAGAAAGTGAGGGAGAGCACTTCTTCAGAAAACGGCAAAATGAAAAGCCTATGGAAGCTCACATCAAAATAATACCATCACGTGGCTTCTCCTCACCCTTAAGCCATCCATATTGCATACTCCTGTCTCCTTAGAGGCTTTTGCACTGTCTTTCTCCAGATTAATCCTATCAGTTAGCCAAACGACAGCACTGGTGTTTCCCAGGGTCACCAAGTTTGCACAGGAGCTCTGCACTTCCTCTCTGCCAGGCAGACCTCAACGTCACACAGCTCCCGTGCCTGGCAGCAGGATGAACTTTCGCACCATCTGAGCACAGCTCTCACCAAACCAATCACCGCCACCAAGCCTTTTTTTCAGGGAACTCACCAGATTTTATCCTTTTAAGTCCTTTCTACCATAATGCTCTTTGCCACACGCCCTTCTTTTCGCACAAGAGTATGCTATGCTACAAAGTCGCAAGTTACATAATGCAGAAATCTTATTAGTTTTTCCAATTATTGTAAAAGCACATTGGAAAAAATGTTCATTTTACATTTTTCTCAGCAAAAATTCACCACAAGCAATATCACCAACCAATAATTTACATCAGAAACAGTCCAGCGTTGCCCTTTCCACCTGCGTTACAAAAATATTCCAGCAAGTTCAAAACTTCAGTAACGAGCAAAGTGGCTCGTTTCATGCAGAACATAGTCAGTCACCTTTAAATATGACACAAACCCAGGACTGTCAATGAAGCACTACTCGGGGATTGCATGCCCCTTTTTTTTTTCCTGAAATGATACAGAATTCCTCTAGAGGCCCAGTGCTATCTTTCCTCCAAAATATTAAACATACAATAACTACACTCGCTGCTATTGAGCATTCTCTTTTAATGATGTGAAACTGAGACCCTTGGAAGATGAAGGCTTTGTATATGACAGCTTAACTGCTTGCAATCAAACTAATTTGCAGTACGATGACCTGAAATGAGTTTAAAAGCACCATAATGCATGTTTAGCAATCAGTGAAGCAATTCTTTATTATTCAGGTTCACATTTGCAATTTGTGTCACATGTTATGGGAAAGAGAAAAAGAGGGGGAACACAAAAAAACCTAATTCTTTTGCTGTGCAAGAGCTGATGAGCAAAACATGAGCTACATGCAGCACGGGGCATTAGAGACCAAATTTAGACTGACAGCAAATCTTAAGTCTTCCTGCTATTTAAATAAATCTTATAATCTCCAGAAGAGGAAATTATAAAATTAAAATTTTGCTTATAAATGATAATGTCTTGATTTTTCTAAATTGATTTTTGTTGAAAAGAAATGATTAAGGAAGTTCATCTGAAATACCACCAAAAATAAGTACAGAGTATGCCTCAAGTTTTTTAAACTGTAAATGAAGATATCTACCAACCACTTGCAACACTCCTCTCTTCTGCCAACAACAGAAGTTAGAGACCCTTCTGGCAAATAATGGGGATTTTCATATCACCCCTTCAAATACATACATTGTTTAATTTCCTTTCTTTTTTCCTCCCTCCCTTCCTTTCTTCACACCACCTCCATTCACCATATTTGTTATCCTTGAGAAAAAGACGGCTCCAACGAGGCAAGTGGAGAACCATCCATAGAAGCAGAATGAATAGGGACTAACAAGCTCAAAGCATTTGGTGAAGAAACGCAGGAACACTAACTGTAACACCATGCCAGAGAAAAAACACAGGAACCACACGAAAGGGCATAACTGAGGCAAAGACACTACACAGGGAGCACAGAACTGCTCAGCTCTAATAACTAAAGGAGGAGTGGGCTTGGGTGAGGAGACTGAAGGCCTCCCAAGACAGCCAAGCAGCACACAAGCTCAGCACTGCTGCGTCCTAAGTGGTGTAACTCCTTAGGGACATTGTCTCCTGAATCACCAAGGATTTGGATCCTTTAGGACTGGTCTGTCCTAAAATGATTAACTTCTTCAGGACTGGTCTGTCCTAAAGACCAGCTCAGACACAGGATGAAAATCTGGGCTTCAGCAATGAGGGGGAAAACATGAAACACCTGAAATTTTGAAACCTGATCTCAGCTCTGCTTAGTTGGGTAAAAAACTGCTGCTGTGCCCTGTTTTCCTTGTTTAAGATTTGGAGACTGTAGTTTCATCACGCAGTTCAAAGAACTGTAAGGATTAATACCTTGAATTCAAAGCATTTTATTCAAAAAGCGTGAGAATGCATTAGGGCAGGGTTCTACAATGTATGAGGGAATATCATTCAGTAGGGCTGCAAAAATAACTCAAACCTTCATCACCTCTGCTCAAACCGATCTGAGTAGAGACCTGTCCTGACCAAATTCCAGCCCAGGTAATTTATTCTGCTCGCCTAAACATTTCTCAAATATAGAATTAATAATATGGTTTGTCTTAACCTCTAGAAAAATACAGAGTTTTGTTCTCCAAAACCAGTTGTTTTGCTCTAGTTATTCTCATCGTGATTAGCTGGAAATACACTCACGCCAGATTTTGCTGTTCTTCTTGCTTTGATGGTCATATTGTTAGCAAACTCTTTAATGAGTCTCAGTTCTCCCTAGGAATAGCACTACGGTTTATACACGCTACAATTAATAGACCCGGGGTAGATTTTATTACACATAATGTATTTAGTTGGCAATGATGATGCCTCCCTTACAGCAGCTGTTACGATAAACTGCATTTTCAATGGCTCCTGGAAAACAAAAGACAACACCTAGAAGATTTCAGATAGAGAAACACCAGAGTCTCCAGGTCTCTCTGCTCCACACCAAATCTGCCCCACTGAGGTCGGCAAATACTAGTAGGTAATTATGACCCAAGAGAGATTTCTACTGGGGACCTTGTCCACTTTCCTTGAGTCTGAAATTACTATCAGAAGATTCATAACCTCTGTTGCAGCTTCACTTCTGCAAAGAATGGGCACACGGAGATTTTAAAGTGGAGCTAAAATGGATTGCAGTATACCCTTCACAATAATAGTTGGTAAAACTAATTACAGTGAGAAATTGGAGATCATTCATTAGCCTACTAAGCAAATTAGGATTTGTTAACAATGATTTATAGTGCCAAACCCTGGATAACAAGGACTGCCTTTTCAACTCTATTCACAGGGGACATGACAGTTTATTAAATGTGGTGCCATCCAAACAGCCACTGCTGTAGTGCTTCTGTAGGCCTCACAGCATTTCAGATGGATACACACTTTTGCATAACCAAAATACATTTAAATGTTTGGCTTCTCAAGTCAAGCACTTAAAATAACTGAGCAACTTAACCCACTTGCAAGAACTCTGCATTTACCAACACTGCTGTGTACGTGATGTGAGGTATTATATCCGTTATATTAACAGGTTGAATTTCTTAAACCTCTTTCAAATGATACTTTTGATCTAACCTGGTTTTTCCTCTCCTGTGGAAACTAGTGGGTATTACTGCAGTCTCCTAGAGTGGAGTCTTTTAGCACACCCCCACCTCAAGAGTCAACAACTTCACAGATTTGACCACCCCAAAGAACAAAACGCTGGCTACATAGGATCGCTACCAGTGCACGTAGACCAGGCAGTGATGGAAAATCTACTGGGTTTAAGGGCTCTATCTGAGAATATGAGCCCAGAGAACGTGCTGGTATAACTAATTCCACATGTCTTCTGTAAGGTAATGTGTCAGGTGAAAATCTGTCCTAGTGCAGAGTGAAATAGCTGGCCTTATCTAGGCCAAATACTGGTTTTCCATCATCTCTATACTAATACCGCTGGTGCTCCACTTATTCTCCTTGGGATGAGTTTTTAGAGCTCTGAGTAATGTAATGCAACATTGCACAACACAGTGTCCCAGTGGCATGCTGTAACTACGCAAACATCTGCTGAACTGAACCCACTCAGGGCCAAATTGGATAGCACAACTGATTAGCTGGAGCCTTTGGGAATATGCTCATGATTTATGTTTGTCTGAGTCACCAGCCCATGTGCAAATCACATTTTTCGTTTCTCTTCCTTTTTTTAAGGTGGAGCAAGAGCATTGTTTGGAAAAGAAGTGTCACAGGAGTTAGTTTCTCCCTTTGAACTCTCCAGTATTGTTACTGTCACCAGCTTATTACCAAAATCTACCCAGTTCTGAAAAACCCACAGACTCTGTGCTTTTTGGGGAAAAAAAACCTGCTAACCAAAAGTAAGCATTAAAAAAAAGAAACAGAAAGCCCTCAGAGATTGCCACAAAGGCTTGAGAAGCAGACCAATGCAAGGAATGGAAACTAGGGGCCATAAACAGAGAAACTGTACAATTCCCAAAGAACCTGACAAGTTTGGGAATTGGGGTTTTTGTTTAAAAATAAAATACTCAATTATTTAGCTTTTGATTTCTGTTCTGCTTTGTGTTACAAAGCAATGAACCACCTGTATCCTCTAACATGAATTTGGCTGGGTGCGAGATACACAAATAAGAGAAAAAGCTTTTACTATTACTCAGACTCCAATGATACTCCAAAACATTTCCCTCAACCTCCTGAAATCATACACAGCTGGACCACATTAAAAATTCATATAATTAAAATTCAAATAAATTTTATTTTAAAGCTAAAAAGGTGGGGTTTTTCCTAAAATCTTAACTACTTTCCCATTATCTGGTCTGACTTCTCAATGAGATGTAATCTACCTTATAACCTAGCTTTGATGAGAGACAATGATGACTTGCAATGCAAAAAATATCGAAGACAACGGGAAGATTTTCCAGAAAGTACTTAGTTATGGTTTCTTAGGATGCACCAATATTAACGGCATGTCCAAATGTTTCTTCACATGCACCAATCATAGACTGGACTGATCCCAAGAAAACAATCAAGTCAGGCCAGTACAAAAAACCTTACAGGAGAATTAGAATGATTTTTACCTCTCTCTCTTCTTTTGACTACTGATTTCATTATTATTAAATAATTAAAGGATGTCAAAGTGTCCACTCTGACAAGGAGTGCCAAGACAGGTGAAAGATTCCAGCAGCAATGAAAATGGCTTTTCAACAAAATCTACTGAACATAGTAGCACTTGTGAAAGAAGAAGATAAGATGCTCCCAGCTGAAACAAACCTGGAGCAGTCCTCTGAACCCCACCACAACTTTGCATCACTAACACTCACTGGTTACTAGCACTCTAGAGGGTCTATATATCCTCGCTAGAATAAAAAGATCCAAAAGTAATTTTGGCTTTGGTATAGCACGCACAACATCCACAATGCAGACACACGGCCCTCCACCCATCACACCCGAGTGCCTGCTCGAAGCATGGCTCTTAAGGAGATTCCACGTCCAGCAAGTATTATCTCCATTACATCCGTGCTAGGTAACATGGCCTACACACAAAGATTCCACTAATACTTGGATACAAACAGCAAATATAAGTTACCTAATCCATACCTCAGTGTTCATTCATTTCTGAATAAAACCTGCTTCGACCCGTGTTTCTGCTTGCTTGGAGAGGGAATCCACTGCTGGTCCATTTTAACTTACCTGTTTGCCCGGGTTTCCTCTGGTGCACTACAGCATGTCATATTTTACAACACCTAGTGGTCAATAACTCTCACAGGCAAAAGCTTTATCATTACCTATTAAACTAAAAACAATTGTTTTGTCTGAGGCCAACGACGCTTGTTTTGAAGTTCTGGGTTAACACTAAACACAAAAATGAACCATCTTTTCTAGTTAAAAGCTTTGGGAAAAAAGCAGTCATTTCAAGTGCATATTCTTTTGCACTTTGATAATGCAATAATTACATTTATCAAAAACACATGCTAATTGGATCATTCTGAAACATTTTTCTCATTGTCTGGTACCACAAAACACATCTGGGTTTTATTTGCCCTATGTAAGTTAATAAGGGTGAGGACTTTTTAAAAACAATAAGCAAGATAATCCTAAAAACAATTTTCCAAAGTGAAAAGGGAGGAAACAACCCTCCACATTTCATCCAAGACTGTCTATAAAGAACTGTAAAAAGTTTAAGATGGAAACTAAAGGATATTTCCTATCTATTCAGCAATTAGTAAAGAGAGAAGAAGAAAGCTAGAGAAATCTTACTACTATGACTATACATAAGAGACAGTGCAGTTCAATTCATCATGTTAATGGAACCTAATAAAGGATATCTCCCCCACCTACGCAGATCCAAATTAGTCTGATTTAAAGTGTCAATACACTGGCACTAGAAGATGTCAAGCTTCTTCTCGTTACTAAATCCCTAACTTGGGAGAACTGGAAACTTTCAAGCTTTCTGCTGGAGCATAGGGGATGTTGACACCTTCCAGATTTTCACTTTACTGGACCAACCCACAGACAGTATGGTGCAAGGGAAGAGCAGATGGCTTTTCTTCTGTTACCTCTGCTTCCTAAAGATGAAGCTGAACATTGTTCTTAAACCATGCATATTCAGCTCTCGCTATACGGAGAACAAGGCTTATTTATATATGCTAAAGCCTTCCATCCCATATTATATTTGTCCCATTCCAGAGCACGTCTATATATGTTCATATGATCTGCATGTTAAGTGCCCAGACAAAGGAAAGCAATTCACTCTGAGCTATGGAAAGACGTTCAAGTTTTCATCTTAATGCAAAATGAACATTGAGCCATTCGATATTATTTTTCCCTTCATCCCCTCCCTAAAAATACATATGACACAAAACAGGGGAAGTACTGAAAAAACAGGAAACCATTTTTTATCCCATTTCACAACTTACCTTATGCTGATTTGGGCTTTGGTGTAATTAGAAAAACTACCCCAAAACGTTTTCGGTTGATAATGATTTTTTCAGACCTTACCACTGGCAGAAGCACAACCAACCAGGTTGTGCAGAAGTCCAATGTAAATCCAGCAGGACATAGCATTTCTCCGGGTATTAAGCAATTCTTGTGCTTGCATTTTATACTTTACATCTGAGGTCACACGTACACAGTTTAATCCCTTAACTTTCTTACAGGATCACAGACCTCTATGAAAAAAGACTAAACTTCACCATGTACTAATGGAAGAAAATTACTCTCTGGGAATGTGACAAGAGAGCAATGAAGTTTTTTCCATCATGTAATCGAATACTGTACAGCTTGCTTTCCCCCAGAGTTTGATGAAAAGATAGACGCAGGCTTTGATTATACTGTTAACTATATAGAGCAATGCTGGAGAAAAAGTCTCACTGCATTTTACCCACCTGGTTTGGGGTATACATAATGCTCTATTTCTCCTACAGATATTATAAAGGCAGAAAAGACATGCTTGGAGAATTCAGCCTAAGTTATAAGTGAAACAGGATATGAGCAACTTAAATACAAATCTTGGAGGAAAATAAACAGTGCCTTGGATTGACTGGAAAACTATTTTTTACTCCTGAACTTGTCTGTGCAAGGAAAAGGTATATTGATCAATGTGGGAACCAACAGTTAGAAAGGTGTGAACACAGAGTGTTAAATCAATAAGGGGGCATGCAAATAAATAACAGAAAAAGACTGATCAATTACCAAACCAGCTGGGGCCTGATCCTCTTCTCAGGACATGAAATGGAAATCTAGCATACACACAATTACAGCTGTGTTTTCCAAGAACATCTGTGAGACATGGGGCTTTTAACCAACAGGTAGGAATCACGGTGTCATGTTCTCTGGACTGTGGGACACAGGAGATGAGCAAGACTGCTTGCAGCAGGCTCTTTAAAGGCTACGAATCAATGAGGATCGGTACAAGGGGAAATCAAGATCCTACCGTCTCAGATTAGAGAGCTGGTAAGACCATGGTTCATTTTATTTGCTATAATTGTGTAAATTAAATACTGTTGGAATTTATGTAGTAATTAATATGACACCTGATTAGTTCAGGAAAACATTCAGCACCATGTCTGAAATATTACTTACAATGCATTTGTGAAGGAAGAAATAGAAAAAGAGCAGTTAACCTATTGGGCAGACTGAGATTGGTTATTTATTCTGGTTTCCATATAATAAGGCGCTTTGGTTTCAGGAGTAACGCTAGGCTGTTCAGAGGCACATGTGTTAAAGTTGAGATACACTTACAAAGTAGCCTGTTCCCAAGCTGGAAGGAGCTGAGCTCTGCAATAAAACACAAAGACAAAGTGGAAAGTCAGTGATGGTTTTTAACACGTTCCAATCCACGCAGCTCATTACCAGCCCTTTCCAAGCTTTTCATCACTACATCACAGCACCAATGTGCTGCCCCTTGTCATCTGCTACTGAAACAAACACGGTGTTGCTTAATTTTTCCCTTTACATCTCTCAACGACTCTGAGATGGTAACGTGCTATTTACTGAATTCCAAGCTTCTGCGGTGGACGTAATTGCCAATTTATTTGACAGGCAGCTGGGTAATGAATTAATGATGGCATTTCGCCCTGCACTGAGACTAAACAGACACTCATCAACCAGCCTCCCTGACATGCTGACATTCAATGCCCTGGACTCCAGCTACTCAGCTTTGTGGCCACAAAGGGGCAGGCGGGAGGGGGAAAAGAAAAAAACATAGACTGACTTCAAAACAAAAAGCCCGGTGGGTTTGGATGACTTTTTCAGTGTATGACCTGTTTGCCAATTTATTCCCAAAAGACCCTGGTTAGTACACACATAGTGCTTTTCTAAAATGAGACATTTTGTAAACATAATTAGTAGTCTGAAATGTAAAGAACGCGTGGGCACAGAGAAGCAGCTTCAGTCAATGTACCATTTCCTGGAGAACGCAGTTGCTACGATTTCCCATTTGGATGTCCACATTGTCTGACAAACCAAGGATGTAAAAAGAAAAGAAAAGAAAAAACAAACAACCAATATCTACAGTGTGAAATAGATTTCAAAACTCAAACCCATAAAAATAATTAAAACCAATATTACTACCACCAAAAATAATCAAAAGGTTTAAATGCTTAAAAAAAAAAAGCATCATGAAATTTGGTTTAAGTGGGACACAATCACAACCCCTACGTTCACAGGAATTAAGGAGATAAAGGGTTTTGTTTCATTAGTTTTTCATCTAAGCAATGGGGATTACACAGCAGGTTCTCTCAGAGACATGGTGAGAGACCTAAACATCTCGGTCCTAATCCAGGTCACTGGCTGTTCCATTAAAGGGCGAACAGTTCCCAGCGCTGCAGCCCTATCACCTGAAACACTGAAAGCCGGGCTAGTCGGTGGACAAGGAAGCAAACCGCAGAGGATAATTCTGCAGTGAGCAGCGGGTAGTCCAGATGACCAGTCTTTAACTCCTATCGCTCAATTCCTGTTTCAACAGCCTTGGCAAACTGTTGGAAACACACGGAATTTGCCATCGCTGCCATCCCTGTCCCAAGACACAGTTGCAGGGAACCCTAACAGCCAATTCTCTCTATTTCTGATCATGGAGTGCAGCACTGACATAACAGAAGATCAACCCCCATAAGGAGCTTATGTTATCTCTATACTGAACTCAGCACGGCAGAAATTGATTGTGCCAAGAAATTTCAAATTAACAACACAATTCATCACAAATAATCAGGATATTATTGTGTGTGCACCAAAGCACTACTAAAAGAGAGGTTTAGAGAGGTTACATACACATAGGGGAAGGCCTTGTGGTTTAAGACATCAGAAGATAAAGCCTTAGCAAGAGGAAATCACCTTGGTAGTCATGAGTACCAATATCATAAAATCAACAAACTGTTGGGACATCTTATATGAATAAACAAAATTGCTACAGAAATTTGGAAGGTATGTGGTTCCTGCCTCTTAATACTCTCTCTCTTATAAGCTGCCGAGTGACTCAAGATCTGCAGCCTACAGATTTGTTTATCGGTGTGCAAAGGGAGCTCCACAGAAATCAATTCCTAAGTCCTCCTCGTCCCACTCTTGCTGCTTTGGGGCCTCAAGCTCACCCTCCCACCGTCATCCAGACCAAGAGCCACCTGGTCTCAGTGACGATGTCCCTGAAAGCACCTCTGCAGCAGCATCACTGTGGTGCAGAGGAATGGGCAGTGCAGACTGGGGAACACATAGCCATGAGGAAGCTGGGCTCAGCCCAACTGCTCTGCCTTCCTCTTTGGGCCTGTGACCACACAGCTGGGAATACCTGGTAATCACCACAGCCCCGATCATCACGCAGCCTGGCTACAGTTTCCAGCTAAAACGTCCCCTTCATGGGCCACATCAAATGGTTTTGTGAGTCACTGCAGTCCGTAGACTGCAGCTCTGCAACACCTGGTAGAGAGCGCATTTCAGCATGCTCTGGTTGAGTATCTAATGCAGTTACTTTCCTGGTAAAGCACATCATATATACTTTCACTTCCCTCAGTCTGCCATCTGCTTCACGCCATTTAAATTCTTTTAATTCAAGCTAAAGATCTACCCACAAAGTCCAGCACGTGCAATCATTATAACTGCTTTTGTTTAAGCTATGTACAGATGCCAATCAAGCCCCACTCTTCCACTCACAATTTTTAAAACTTACTTTACAGGCTGAAAGCTCCAAAGTTTGCATTCTGCATCTGTGTGTAATTTTTGTCTGCTTTTTATTCTCAGTTTTGGAAGGATCAAGTATCAAAACAAAACAATAAAGAGAAAAGAATAAGCAAGCAAAGTACTTCCCACTGAATATTTCCATTCCTTTAAAAGCAATGCTGCAATGGCTATGGGAGGACAGTCAAAACATAGCAGTCAAATGACTTTCGCTGAAAAGAAACAACTGCATTTGGAGGGAATTTGAGTTTGCTGGATGGAAATATAGCCCTTCACACACTGCATGCTGCATATGGATAGTACAGTTTGCAAACTCTCTTTGACTGAAGTAGGAAAGACTGTATTGCACATGCATGAATGACTAAGTCAGCTGTGTTGCGAACTGTGTGTGGACAGAGCATATAGGCTGAAGCAAGGGCTATGCAAGAAGACAGCTTCTCACCTTTTTTGATAACTCCCAATAGCGAGAGGGTCCTACTACCCAGTGCCCAGCCTTGGTACAAACTGCTGAATGTGATACTGTGTATGCAGCTGAGTCGTGATCCTGCACTGGATGGTTCTACATCTCTTACATAAAGTGTGCCTACAATAGAGGTAAAGGTTTCACTTTCCGAAACCCTTTGCAAAATCCAACATTAGATATACTACTCGATATTCACACGACCACCAGCAGAAGCCTGCATCAGGTGCCCATCAGCAAAACGCAAGTCACTTGCTTCAAATTAGCAGGGTTTGGATTTCGTTATTTGCCTCCTGCCTTCCCCCCCCCCCTCCCCCCCGCCCCTTTCTGTAAGCAAAGAACTTTTGGCCCATGAGCAAAAACGTAGTAACCCTCATGTACGCATTAGTTTATTGTGTACCAAAGAAAATTACATCCTTGAGGTCTTGGAAGGCACAGTTATACCCATTTTGCATATATATTGTGCATTACTTGGGGAGCTGGGTGGGGAGAAAGACTGTGTTGTACACATTTGTTCTGGCTATTGTTTATGCAGGTCTGACTGAATGAAGGAACAGTGGGTATCATTTCAATTTCTGATGTCAACATCAAATTACTTATTTAATTTCATGCCTGGCGAAGCATTGTATAGCTACACGCAGAATCATTTCACTTCATTTGTTATGCTGTGTTTTCTTGGCGATTGGCTTGCCTTCCAACTGACAGCTTTAATTACGACATGAATTTGATTGCACTGCCGAGGAATTAACATAATGCAACAAAGCATTTAAGCACCCAACCTTAGACACACAAAGACACACATACACACCCTCGCACACACACACACACACACACAAAGAAGCAGCCACTGCAGCTGATCAGCTCCTGGCGTGCACACACACACAAACACACACACAGAGCTTTGCTGGTGTCATTCCACTTTGGATACAGCCACGATTACTGGGGATGTTCTGGAGAAGGAAAAGTTCTAAGGGTTTCAGAGCACACAACCTGAAGATCATCCCTCAGCGTGCCTGTCTTTGGGCTCAGTACACAGGTGGGAGGAATGGGAGACAGAGAATTGAAAATACCCCACACTTGAGGCTGAAACCGTGAGCTGTCCTGAGGATTACAGTGCTGACGGGGGGCACCCTTCTTCCCAAAGCAGACGGCAACAGACCTGGTGGGCTGGGCACTCCAGGGCTTTCCCTCATTGACACCTCGCTGCAACCTGTCCTCAAGCGCAAAGTACACAACACAGGAGGAGCACGCAGCTGCAAAGCACTGGGGAAAAGGAAGCCCTCAAGAAAGAGCATGTCAGCTTTGATGAGAGCCCAAGACAAGACCTTTAACATAGGGGACAAACGGAAAGATACCTGCCCCACGCGCTGTTCAGGAACTGGAACAATATTCCAGACTGAAAGCTGCCAACTATTGCTCCCGGCTTGGGATTCCTTGTTCAGCCAAAGCGGGCAGAGACCAGGCAGCTGACAATTCTGCTGTGCAGCAGGAGTGGAAGACCTGTGCTGCCTCCCCATCAGTGACCTCACGTGAGAGGCTTTTGCTACTCATCCCCTTGCCGAAAGCCTGCTGGCAGCACCAGAAGCAGCAGGCAGGGCTGAGGGTGCCCAAAGTGGATGGTCGGCCCTCGCCCGCCAGCGCAGGCTTGCACTGCATTGCCATTACCGAAATGATGAGCAAGGTTCGTTTCAGAGACATCAGATATTTAACAGGACTAGGAATGACTTTACAGCTGAGTGTGAGCTTCAGTTCTGTGGTAGAACAGAAATTTAGGAATGTGTGCTAAAGAAACCATTTTTTTTAATTTGCTTGAATAGCAAATAGGTGGCTGAACCCTTAAATACTTGTGTTTACCATCCAGGTTAGACGTAATTCTCACGTCTTCCTCAAGTTATCTCCTGGCTGCTTAGAAAAACATGGTTAAAAGTACCCCATGTAGTCCAAAGTGGGAAGACTCAATTAAAAATAAATATATACAGATAAGGAAAACAAGTTGACCGAGCTCCAAGCTGAGGAAAAGTGAAAGCGCTGCCATTTTGTCTCCAAGCAAAATCTCAACAAAATGAATTCTACTACTGGCAAGATTTTGATGAGATTAAACTGACTACAGCACCCTATATATAAAGGAGGAGCTGCTCTCCAATTCCTCTTTTAGGCCCCTGGAGCTACCTCTGCCCATAAAGGAAGAAACAAGATGTCATTCCAAAAAATACTATATAGGGGAGAAAGGCAGAGAGAAATGGGTTTATGAAATTCAAACAGGGAGATGCATTAGGGCACTGTCAAACGCTTGCAATGGAGCATTCCAGCAATCATTATACCTAATCTAGCAGAGGCCAAGTTCTCTGCTAATTATGTTCTCTCACAGAGGGGTGTGCGTGTACACGTGTGTGAGACGAGGACAAAGAAAGGAGTTGATGGAAATCAGTCTCACTGCATTGCATCTGACAAGAACATAGGATATTCCTCTTCCTACTGTCTGATGCTATTTCAAGCCTCATTATGAGAAAAGTCTCCTGTTTAACATGGTCTTTTCATTGAATTATCTTCTTTTCATTTTTGACCACCTCTTTCACAAATGCTGCAAATTACCTGCTTGGATCTCATTAGCCCGGAAAGGAGTCATCCCTTGTAAACACACTTTGCATCAATCTGCGTTATCCGAGGACTGTAGGTACTTTTACAATATGCAGAGTTGAAAGATATCTGACAGGAGAGGGAATGAAGCCACTGACATGTCAGTTTGCAACTGGATATTCATTATACTATCTGCCTCATTCTGCATCTGTCACTAAGCTATCACTTAGGCTCTGCATTAAAGCTCATGAAGCTAACATTTCTGTTTCAACAGCTTACTTGCAACTAGGGATTTGAAAATTGATCATCCACCTAGAGTATATGCACTTCATTCATTATACATATTTCCATGCCGTAGCCATGCTTAATCTTACAGTGCTGTCGGGCCACATCAGCCTAGATCCATTATATTTCATGTCTAAAATTTGCTTCCTGACCTCAGGGTTAATCTGCCTGCGATATCTTATATTTCTGTTCTATCTTCTGTTGAGTACACAACTTTTTGCATATTTTTTCCCGAGTTGTCAAAACAGGATCTTCAGAGAAAACTTACTCTTCTGTCTGCAGGTTTTTCTGGACAGTGGTTGGCAGGTACCATTAGACAGCTCAGTCCTTGAAATTATATTATCTAAAACAACCTCATTAAACTCTTAATGCATCGTTGTGCATGAGAGGACAGTTCAAGGTGGGCTCACCCATGGCTGGAAGTGGAAGTATCACCACCACTTTGCGAGGTCCTGTCATTTAAGAACATGGGGTGTTTGCCCTTGGGAGAGAGAGAAATGCAGAACGGTATTTACTGCCCTTAACTGAGAGGGTCTGGCAAAGGCCAGCGCGCACTCCGGCAGGATGAGGGTTCTCCTGTGTGTGTTTCTCAAAGCTTGGCTGAACGGGCAGCACCAGACCACAGAGAGACGCGCTTGTATTGCAGCGAGTTATCAACGCAAAAAGGAACGTACTTGTTAAACGAAACATAAATTATGTATGTAACTTTAAAATAAACATTTTCACATGTATTTACAAATCATTCCCTTTGAGCAACCTGTAAATCCCTATGTCCTCACTCAGGTTCACTAGGGAAGTTTTATTTGCTCTCCACTTCCTTTTAATTCGCTATAGTGCCGAGACAAAGGGAAAGTATTGTAAAACCATCAGAGAAAAACTGTATTTGACCGGTGGAAGAGGAACCAGGACTCTGCTTTCACTGCCAGGTCTGGCGCTACAATGCTATGAGCTGCCAGGAAGCTCCAATAAGCTCTGAGCTCTCCACTCAGCACAGTGCGAAGGAGTGACAGGGCTAAATTAAAACCATGTTTGTAAGGAGCTGTGAAATTTTTTGCTGGAAGGTGCTGTGTAATTGTGAAGTTCATTGCACTGACTTCTCAGCTGCCACAGGGCTCAGAGCAAGTGAGGATGGCAATGGGGACAGGCTGACAGTCACCTGCCATCCACTGCTACCTGTACGGAGAATTTACTTACTATCTCCTCTGGTTTCACTCTCCTCTTCCACAGATACCTTACAGCCCTGAGACTGACCTCACCCGACAGCTGTGAAGGGCAGGCTCGGAAGAGTCTGGCTGAACGTACCCATTAAGGTTGGCTCTGGGGAAGGAGTGGACCTCTAAAACAGTGTGGCAAAGGAGAGAGAGTGCTAGAGATTTCACACCTTCACAGGGAAAAAAATCAGGCGGCTGTTCCAGCCTGCACAATTCAGAAACTGCTAGCTGTGTGCCTTCAGGCTTAAATTTGCACAACGAAATGTATCCTTTACAAAGGTATTTCTTTTAATGTCTGCTCAATCCAGTTTTATTGGATTGGCCTACAGAGGACACCACCTGGTATCTGTCATCCAAATCTACATGGACATGCTATCGATAAAATCCCCATTTCCAAAATGTGGGTTAGTTAAAAGTAGGGCCAGATTGCTGGCTGATACAAATTGGTCTGACTGATGTAGCTATCCATGCTTTTACCAGCAAAGGATCTGACCTACAAAATCCCCAGTTTAGACTCTCTTTTGGGACAGGGCTGTCTTTATATTCTGTGTTGTAAAGTATGTAGCACAGAGGACCCAGAGCCATGAATAAAACACTCAAGGATTGTGATGGTACACATAATAAATAATAATCTAATTGCAGCAACAGAAAGATTTCTGTAGTCATTCCTATGTCGGAATAACTCATGCGTGTCCTTCAGTGAATGGCCGGCATTCTTCAGTGCAGAAAAACGTTCTCCGCAGAGCTGCCAACTTAGGACCTTCCACAGCAGTTTAGGTAGAGCAATAAAGGCAGAGCTTGTGCTATTGTTGGCCATGTTATATCAATTCATTACATATATGTTAGCTGAGTCTCTCTAGACATTCTAATGCTTTTCATAAAGACAGTATTTAGCCCCAAAAACGATATTCTTCTTCCCCACTTGGGGTAGAAAGAGGCTATCTCACTTCTCAACTATGCAGAGCATTTTAACTTCATTAAATGGCCCTCAACCATTTCAAAGTGAGTGTTTTCACACAGACAGACATTGTACCAAACATCAAGTGTACTGAACTGGGGCAGGACATCTAAGTTACCTCTTCCTCTCCCAACCCCCAGGAGGGAAAGGGAGCTTAGCAACAAACCCTCCCAGAAACTAAATCCTGTTACGACCTACACCCCTCAGAAAACTACACCAGGGGTTAATCAGAGCAGTATTTGGCTGCGGGAGTTTTACTTACGTCACTGAGTCTTTCCCGAGAGCTACTTCGATGGAAACCTTTCGATTCCCCACTGGCGCTTTCACTGTCACTGTCTCGGCAGCTGTTTTGACCTGGCTTGAGCTGCAGAAAAGAGAAAGAACAAAGAAAGCAAGAGTTTAGCCTGGTTCAGGTAAGTCCTCTTGTCCACTGCCCTTCCTTAAACTGACCCCACCTTTACACAAAGCACTGTTTACATGGTGCTTGCAGCTCTGCCTCCGGCACGGTGCAGCCTTGGTGCCGAGAGCAACCAAGGGGCAGAGCAAGCTCACGTGCACGACAGCTTGCGTGCGGGGCAAAATCCTGTAGGTAGAAGGAGACAGCACTCATGTCCCAAGGAAACCAAACTTTAAGGCTTTCATTTGGGAAACTCAAGTTATTTACGCCGAAGATGCAGTTTTTAAAGTTACAATCGCATCGAAGCATGTGCAGAATCAATCCCTCCCTCATTACAGTGTACAAGTATTGAGGATCTAGGATCAATGGAAATCTCCCCGGGGAAGGAGGAGCCAACAATCCAGGGAGGCCTTTTGCTGGACTAGCCCCTAACAACGTTGCCTGCTATGATAAAAAATTCACTAAGCTCAATGTTCATAAACCAACATGAGCTACTTAATAGGTATCAGAGTGGTTTTGCCTTTCAAACCAGTTTTAATGAACTTTACTGGCATTGTAATAAATAAATAATAACCCCCCACCCCCCAAAATTATAAACTATATTTTCAACACAACTGAAGACACATCTGCTTTGTCTTAGGCTGTGGATTGTGCAGGTCAACATGTTCCAAGAGCAGCGTGTTGAAGTGAACATTTACCATATACATGCATTACACAAACGTCCACAAGCACATATACAGCAAAAGGAAGGTATGAACTTCACCCACTGCAATGCTGGAAATGTATTTGTTTTAACGTGTCTTTCGCTATATTTTACCCAAATGCATTAAAATTTTGTTGTAGCCTTGGTTGGTGCTTTGTTTGAACTGACTTTCTGTGAAGACTGATTCCTCCTGAGGTTAATACTGGCAAAAAGTCAATGTCAGAAATTTAGATTTAAAATCACACGTTTAAATACTGGCAGCAGAGGTAAACGCAGAGAAAATACTTGATGAGGTACTTAATGAGGTATTTTATGAGATACCTCCTACATTTACCAGTATTCATATAACAAATACCAAACAACTAACTTATTCTAATCATTAATACATTCACAGTAATTGCTATGCAGTCTGTATAGAAATAGATAATCACAGTCTCTTCACACACAACTTCCAGATACACGTTCAGACCCATATACACTGTTCACCCATACACACTGCTGTTCTCTCCCAGATTCACTGAAGGACTGCACAAAGCATCCTCGTCCTACAGGTTCTCTTCAGCTCCTCCCTACCACAACAGCAAATCGCATCTGCAAGTTTAGCGTGTGTGCTGCTTTACCTTCATCTCTTATTCCCTTCATTAGCAAAAGGCAGTTTTGGGTGCTTTCTGTCACTCAAAGGAAGGAGAAAGTACATAAAACTACAGGCTCAGAGACACAACTGAGTTCCAGTGCATGAGCACAACCACAAAAAATGGCACAGGTGTGCTCCCAGCTCAAAGAAAATGTAACGCAAGAACCAGGGCTATTTGTCAAACACTTAAAATTTAATAAATAAATAAATAGTCCACAGCCCAGCCAGAAAATCTCAAGTAAAAGGATTTTTATTTCAAATGGAATGGTTTATCGGTCAGATCTAATAGATCTAGGTAACATTTTTTGTAGGTGGAGGGGAGGATAATGAATTCAAGAAGTCCTACACCTCATATAAAACTCACAGATCTTATCTAGGACCAGCGTGTGCTGTAATTTTATGGTCCCAGGCTTAAAATTTAACCACCCAAAGGAAAATGGATCACGTTCCCCTGACTCAGTATTTTGTCAACATCCTCTTAATGATGGAAAAACTCTTGTTGTAACTGGGACCTGAAGAATTTTTTCCAGGTTCAAATTTTATTTTTAGAACCTCAATTTATTTTGTACGCAATTTCACACATTAGTTCTTTGGTAACTAATCATAACGGCTCATTTTTATACTGCTTCTACATTGTGAGTTCTAGCTATTTACAGAGAAGAAAAGAAAAACCCAGCAGGTGTCATTTTTCTAGACACAGTTTACAAGGAATAAGACAATATGCCTAAGATATCGGAGCCTGAAACCCTGTAGGAACAAACTGAACTGCATGGACCAGACAGCAAACTCAGAAGTAAGCCCAAGTTAAGATTTATAAGCTTTCCATATTTTCCGTTCTTTTTTTCCAAGCTGAGTTTCTCCATGTGCCAAACTGTTGAGGGTTTACATTTTACTCCAAAACCCATCAATCAGTGTTAAATTAAAAAATAAAGCATGGAAATGTGCCCATTGTCTTCTTTTAAGAACCTCAAGTTACACACAAACACACATGAGAACACTTAATGTGGGTAGGCTGGATTTCGATCTACTCACACAGATTCAACCACTTCATATTAAAACGATGTTGAAATAACTTAGTGCTGCTAAAAAAGGTCTGCAAATAAAAGACTGGATCTTTAGTTACACTGCATGTGTTTGGTGCATCACTCTGGGGCACGGGGGAACCCTAAACTCAGCTTCCCCTCAAAAATGTAATAGTCCCCCTTGGAAACCACTTGAAGTGCCACACTGACAACTCTCGCTCTTGTATCAGTCCTCTCAGGTATCCCATGCAAAAGCCAAGCTAGCATGAAACTCCCATGATGTCTACTCAAGTGTCGCTCTGAGGAGCCTCCTGCATTAACGCAGACATTACTCTTCTAATTTGCCCTGAGCAGGGAACGAAGAAGGGTGCGCAAAGAGCGCGTCTCACTCCGCGCTTTCACTGGGCAATGGGAGTGAATTCACCCACGTAGGCATCCATCTACAGGGTCTCACAAAGAGAAAATACAGGCAGTTTCCAGATGGAAAGCCCAACCCCCTAAAAACATGGAGTGGTCACTGAGTCACATCAGCCTTGCACAGCCTCGAGGACTCACCGGTGTGAGAGACGGGGTACGTGTAAAAACGCCATCATCCGCTTGCCCAGTCTGAATGGCATGGGGCTGTGACCCTGCTGCACACCCACCTCTCCAAAACTGTTCTAGGACGTCTGGTCATCGTTAGCATCATCACGTTGTGTTTCTGGAAACCTTCTATCATACCACAGAACCTATTATTTTGTAATGCCTTTACACCTATTGGAGGTTACTGAAAGGCAGACCTGGATAACTAGGTAACTACACATTCTCCATTAAAACTAAGAAAGGATAATAGGAAAAAAAACATCTGGAAGGACGGCTGGAATTGTCTCCCGTGGGAGGGACCCAGCCTGGAGCTGGGCAAGGAGCAGCAGAGAGGAGCTGTTACACACAGATCCCAACCCCTATGCCCCTGACCCATGTGGGGGGTCACAGAGGAGTACAGGACCGAAGCCGGGGACGAGTGTGTTTCAATTTTGGTTTGTTTCTCACTATCCAAATCTATGTAATTGGCAGTAAATTCAATTTGTTTTCCCCAAGTCAAGGCTGTTTTGCCCACGATGGAAACTGGTGCTCTCTGTGTCCTTACCTCAATTCTCAAGCTTTCTTATCTTTTTTCTCCCCCTGCCCTGTTGAGGTGGGGGAATGTGAGAGAGCAGCTGGGTGGGAGTTTGGCCCTCAGTCAAGGGCAGCTCACCACACGGTTTGGTGAAAAGCACTCAGCTGCTCATACCCTGAGTCAAAAATCTTGAGACACCCCCCTGTGCTGCCCTGCAGAGTCCCACAAAATAGATGGAGAGGTGGAACTGTCACCAGGAACAGTGAGGGCCACGGCGAGCACCGGGAGGGGAGGAGGAGAGGCATAAGTTAGATATGCAACACAACAGAGACTGTTTGGTGAAGAGAGAGACTAGCTCAGGCCTAAAGGTTACAAAGAAACTGGCCAGAAACTGCTAAGATTATGGAAGAAAAACCAGACCAAAACACCAGAAGATGCAAAAACATCAATGAAAGCGCTGTAATAGTAAAGAGTAAGAACACCTCCTCTTTCAGGGCATGGAGAGTTTTTCAGCTGACTCGAAATCTAATGGAACTATTTCTGCACCAGGGAAATATTCAGCCGCCCTTTTGACAGTGGAAGTGCAAACCAAATATTCAGCTGTGTCCAGGGAAAGCAGCACTCTGCTATGCTTCCTTCTGCCATTCAGAGTTAAAGGGTAAATAGACTTAACTTAGAGGCTTAGGAGCAGGAAAGATCTACAGGCACAGTGCTGTAGTTACCACACTGGTCAGACGTTTCTGTGCAATGAAAGGAGGGGCACATAAGCCATAAAACACTCCTAAGGATAACTCATAACAACATGGCTCTCTGTTGCCTTTTGTCTCAGAAAGGAAAAGAATGAAGGACAGAGATAGTTGATCATGTTAAAAGGCATAAGGGAAGGATGAAAAGGCAGCTGAGCCCCAGAATCCAGGGAGCACCATCCTCTCAGGACCACAGTTTGCTCTGCTGGATCCCTAAGCCACTTCAGATAATTCCATAGTAGCGGTGCCTGGTTAGCAAGTAACAAAAAGCAAAATAAATAAACCTACTGAGAATTTAGCAAAAGCCTTTTTCACAGAGCTTATATATCATGTCAAAAACACCCTAATGCGACTCTTCCGAGCTTTTTTTCTTTTTTTAAATATATTTTAATTTAAAACCCCATACCATTTGGCAGCAGTAAATCTATGGTACAGTTTCGAGGCGACTGAGTTTCCACACCATATGGAATTAAAGGATTATTTCACTACATTATACTTTAAAGTTATGAATACTAACACGTCTCCCTGTTACAGCACAGCCAGCCAGCTAAGCCTTTCCCAGAATCCTAGAGGAAGAGGACACCTGCTCCCCAAGGGATGGCGTAACCCTACTGCGGGGAGGGGAATTTTAGGCTTTCACTTCTGCTTGCCATTCTTTATTTACACAGCTTTTGCAAGGGCAAGATAGTCCAAAACTCTTCTGATCCAGCTCCTACGTGGGTGAATATATTCTCTAGCTCAGGTCAGCTGGTGAACAGACTTGTATGAGCACCATTAGCAATGCTTCCCAACTCCAGAAAGCCTGAAGAGCTACAGCCCAGTCCCAAATTTATGCCATAGTTAGTTCTGACCAGGGCGACAGCCCTACGCAGTACAAAGACATTTCCACCTGCTCCTTCGTATACACAGAGCTTGCCTGCACTTGCACTCTGGGCTTTTCCCAGCAGCCCAGATCCAAGCCAGGCTCTGAAGATGTGAGGTTTTTGTCACTACTAGCAGTCACGTATTTTTCCAAAATGCTGCACACATGGATCTAGGTAGAAGCACCAGCAAATTGGGCAGCTGCTCATGAGTACAGGCTGCTCCAGGTGGCCAAAGGCCAGGGAGCAATGGCAAGTTCAGCCTCAGACAGCAAAGAAAGCCTGGCTGAACCCAGTGAGATCCCAGTTAGCAGGTTGGCCCCCCTCAGCATGATGTATCACGAATCCATCACTGTTTCTTCAAGGTTCAGCAAACAGGAGTCTGGCTGGCAACACACAAGCAGGAGGGATGGTGCCGGGGGCGGAGGCGAGCCTGCTCCCACTCCCATCCCACAGAGTCACAGGGAGGGAGGGAGATGGGCTCCATGGCACTGTGTCAGGCTGCGTCCTCACAGCTCCTGGCAACGGCGTGTGAGCCATAGGTGTGGGGAAGGAGCCAAAGCGGTGGGCACCACCCCATGCTGGTGTGCGGTGGGGTGACGGGGAAGGGATGGACCACTGAAGCCTCTTAGCACCGGATGCCTCTGAGGCTGATTCACAGTTCAGCACTGGGAGCCTCTCCAGCACCCAGCTGTGGAGCTGACCCAACCAACTCCCTGATTGGGTTTACACTTTTTTTTTCCCCTAACATGAATGTCACCACATGCCCTGAGGAGACTGGTTTTGATGTGCTCTTAGGGCCAAAAAGTGAAGTGCAGTTCCCACTAACCCCCACCCACTCTCCAGGGTGGAAAAATCATCAGCGAAATAAAACGTGTAGAGTAGCATCATTTTGCACTTAAATGAAACATATTTTTCCCTTAAAATCTGTTAACCTTGATTTCAAAATAGGACAATTCACGTTGAAGCGTAACTGATTCTAAACACCTGACCAACTGAGTACAGAAATCAGAAGTATAACATCAGTGAGTTAAAGGGTGATGAGTTAAACACCCAAACAGTTAAAGGGCGCTGCTTTTTAAATCCTATCTAGAATAAATAAGAAAACATCTTTACTTTTCTGGTCAGCTCAGCTTTCACACGCATACCCCAGAGCAGCACGGCACTACAGCCTTGCCGGTGCTGCTCAGACCCACGGGCACGGCAGTAACGGCCGGTGTAAGTACCGCACCAACACAACCTCCGGAGCCAGCCCCTGCCCTACCCAAGCACACATTCACACGGGAAGTGTCTTCCGTCAGGCAGAAAAGAGCAATAGCAGGTTTCATGTAGGACTGAATATCTGATTGCAAAGAAAACATATTTTATCAATGATTGAGAACAAATCTGGCTGTATGAAAACAAATAAAAGGAGAACTGCATAGCAAGAAAAAAACAATGTAAATCAAGGCTGGTTACTTGTGATTTAAATCATGATTAACAGCTGTCTTTTAAATATTTCTACTAAAATCTATCTTGCTGCTGATACAAGTTCGACAAATGTTATTTACACAGCACTTACGTGTCACCCAAAGCTTTAAGGACGGTTCCACACAGCAGCCGTGAATCTGGAGCAAGACCTCCACCCTGCATTTCTAACAAAGCCATGTTCACCACCACGACATCTACCTGACTAGCTAAGCAGCCGAGCAGCACAAGGAAAGCAAATCAGAGGTGAGATAACGAGGAGGAAGAATATTTACAGTACACAAGTTTAGGCAGTAAATATGAAAAAAGAATTCACACCCTGCGTGGACTCCGAATAGCATTAATACAAAGACGTTTTTCACACCAGGGAAGAAAAATCGTGTTACCTAAGAGATACAATAAAGCATTAGGAGAGGCTCTCTGTGTATGTCTTGATATTTAATCTTACAACGACCAATGCACATGCTCCAATAAATTGTCAGCTGCTGAGGATCAGGGCCTACATGCCATCATCCTGGGGTCTGACATCCTCACCAGCACATGAAATGTTTACCATACAGGTACGCAAAATAAAGTGAGGTAGACCAACAAAGAAAAAATTTTATCTTTTGTTTCCTTCCTGCCTTTACGGAGAGGAAAAAGTAATTTTCCTGTTCCAAAATTCTTCTTATGAAAAACAAGAAGAAACACACATATATATTTTTCCAATTTCCTGTTGATGAAAAAAATCTAAATCTAATAAAACCTGAACAAGTAATTATAAACAATTACCTAATCAGCTCTATGATACAGAACAAGGGTGTCTTTAACTTACTTATTCTAAAGCACTGGTGGTCATTTCCTGCTGCCTTTGAGCTGGTCCAGAGTCTGCTGCTGCACTTGCTCAGTACACTGGAGTAGAGGAACTCACCTTCTACAGCCTTAAATGGGGGAGATCCTACTGAAAGACACAGAGCTACACCCCTCTTCTCCTGGGGAGAATTTGGCTATTTAGCATTGTTATTACAGAAACACCAAGTGATCGTGTTCTGCTCACAGTAGCAACAGCAGAAGCAACATAGGCTAAGAATAAATAGCATCCTTGCCAGAGCGGGGGTGGGGATAAAGAGAACGGGCATTTATTTCCAGATCCTCTTTTCCTTCATTATATGCTCGGCCAACCTTAGATATATAGCTCACAGAAGGTACTCTGAAGCAGCTCTGTAGCTCTATTTATCTAAGTTACACAGAGAATGCAGCCCATCATTTTTTCTGTGCTGTTTATACAGAAATCAAAGATAAATTTGGCATAAACTCATCACACCCCAGAATCATACATACATTATACAACATATAAAGTGTAACAGACTTGCTCTGTTCCCCAGCTCCTGTTAAGAGCGGTATGAAACAGCAAGCTGTTGGCAATTGCAACAAATGAAGCGTATTTCAGCACACTTTAAAAGCTGAATTGCAAAAAAATATAGGCTTCTTCTGACCCTTTGCATTTTGATGGTTGCACAGTGAGAAATACGGCCTTTAAAATTACACCTTGCAAAGCACTCCATTGTACCAATCAATCTCTCCAAGCAGCTTCCACAGCACAGACCCGCGCAGCAGAGAGGGATAAAGAGCGAGGGTCCGGCCGGTCTGCTCGGAGGCAGCCAGAGCAGTGGCAATCGGGCTGGAATCGATCTGCCCCTCCCCACGTTTACTCAGTCCCACTGCTGAGCTTCTCTGTATCCCACCCTGGGTTTCCAGAGCTCTCCCTGGGCTCTGTGTCAGGGAGACTAGCCTTTGTACCACTACAAACTACCTCTGAAACACAGCTGCTCCAGCGCCTGTTCCTGCCTGGTACAAGTGTACCATCCTTGTCCACGTGGATATACGTCCATCCACATTCCGACCCACACGTGGCACAAGTCCCATGCATTGTTCAGCTGAGTGATGCCCATTTATGCCATCTATACTTCTTGTTTGTGCTTTGCGTGTCCCAAACCCAGATTTAAAGTTCTGTGAGCACAGACATAATCTTTTAACACCGCATATGGTGTTAAATCCCAAGCCCTTGGATTACCCTACAAGGAGCACCGTATGTGTACCTGCTGCAACAGTGTCCACCAGGGACTGTTTCTTGTGGTTCCACTGAGGCTTGCTCATTTACAGAACGGAGACCCAAGCTGGCAGTTTTACCCCAACGTTCTGCATAAGAATAGCCCATTGCAAAGGAGTTGGCAACGATGACCTCCAGATCCTCCTCCTCCTCCTCCTTCTTGCTCCAGTGGTGAGAGACACAGTGTCCAGCCTGAGGCCTCAGGGACTCTGTCCCAGTCTCAGCCCTGGACCTCCAAGGAGTTCTTACTTCTGTTGTAGGGGAAGGTTGGGTGAGGTAGGACAGCCGAGACAAGCACTGCCTTTACTCAGAATCTCCACAAAGGGGAGAGGAGAACAGAAACTTTATCCTATTTAGCCCTGGGTGTCTGACATCCAACTCCCTATGAACTCTGCTTGGCCTCTGGTTGACTTTGAAATGTATAACTTACTGGAAGAATAGTTAAGTAAGAAGATAAAATGAATCACATGACGGAACAAAAAGCAAACAGGCCAGGGTGAAAAATCTTAACAGCGCTGCGGCTCGACAACTCACTGCAAATTCAGCTAAAGAGCCTCCACCTGCTTTAAGGAGGGGAAACATAAACCCAAGGTCGTTTCTATAGGCTTTCATGCATTTCAAGTCCACTGGATGGTTGTTCCTCATGCTCAAAGGAGATGCAAGATGGCATGAGACCTTCTGAGAACATCTAAAGATGTGAAGCAGCTGCATGAACCGAGCCAAAAGACCACAGTGACAGTACTTGCTCGCTCAAATAGTCATGGCTACCGTCATTCTTTTTTTCCCCCTCAGTGTAGACCACTAACCTGACACCCAGTTAACATGACAGAAGTAAATAAATGTCTTGCAGCAGGAAATATCAGTATTCACGGGTGGACCTCAAGATGCTTGCCACTGTTTACATACAAGAGCCCTGTTATTCCATAGTTCGATGTAAGCCCAGAATAAATATTTAATAACTTGGTTGCATAAATAATGATTTGAAGGTTGAGCTATTGGCTTAAAAATATAATACTATTTTAAGCCATTTAACTGGCCAGCCATATAAATTATTCAAGATTTAAAAGTCATCCTGTGGTCTCTGTACAAGGAGAAAAGTAGGAAGTTGTAACTATAATGACAAAAGCAGGGCACGATCAATCAAACCACATGATCTCTAACACAAACAAGCAGCAATTAAGCAGCAATCAAGACCAATATGACTGTGGTTGATGTCCTTTTATGCCAATACTCTTCATCCAGAGAGCAAAACTTAATAATGTTTTGCAATTTATCAAGGGAACCATAACTCTGCTCTCTGTGACTTGGCCAAGAGGCTATTATGATAGTATTTCTCTATAATTTAATAATGTGAAGGAAAGGGGAGGAGGGGGAGTAAAAGCATTTTGACATATAACTCACGTCTATACATATTGTATTTTCCCCTTGCTTGAATGATAGAAGCAAAAGTCATAATAATATACCTCAGTACCAATTTGATAGCAGGAAAGGGGAGCTGAAGTATCTGGCAAAGAAAATCTATTTGAAGAAGCACAGAAGGGAAGGGAATGAACCATCTGAATTCATTAGCAGCTGTCATTGATGTGGAGATGAGTTTAGAGATGAAGAGAAGCTAGTCATCACAAATAACTCAGGAGAAAAGTAAAGGGAGGAACAGTTGTTTAAGTTGTTTAAATCTGAATTAGCTTCTGATAGATGGCAAGTTGCCACCTGGGGAAACCTTCGCGCTCCACCCTCTTTGGAGGGAACCTCCTTGAACAACACAAGGTCCTTCCCCATTTCGGGCTGCGCACAGGCTGCTGGCGGTGCTGGATGCTGCTCTGTAACGCGGGCCTGTTTGGCACTAACAAGTCACCGTCTCCCTGTACCCGAGGCCGTCGTTTCACAGCATCTCTTCTGCTCAAGGAGAGCAGTGCTGCTGCCCACTCGCTTCGGACGGCTCTGCCCCACACCCCTGAGACTCCGTGGGTTGTACGACTGCAGCTGACCCCGGGGCTTTGCAGGGAACTGAGCCGGGTTAGGAACGACCAGGTTATTGTTTTCCTTCGTTTCCTGGGTTGCTTGTAACGCGGATGAGTTCTGCAGCCTGGCATGATGACCGAGGCGATGGTGGGAAGGGATGGCAAGGACTCAGGCACTACCAGGAAAAGAAACGCTGAAGAATTACATCCTTAAACCACAGTTTGACTTCATGTCTTAAATCGTGTTGAATTTTTGCCTGGGACTAACATAATAAGAGCTGCAGCTGGTTTGAAAAAATCAGAATCCCTTCAAACCCCTTACAATAGCAACTTGTTGTTGTTATATTTTTGGCTTTGCCCTACATTATTTTCGGGACTTTTTCTTCCTGCTACCTCTCTTCCTCTCTCATCCTCCAAAATAATGTAAAATATATTGCAGCGCTGTGCTTTCACCCTGGACTACCTTTACCAACTGAAATACTGAGCCTTCCTATATGTAAAAAACCAAAATCTTCTGGTACATCCTGGAATCTGCCCCTTGTCAACAGTGACCAAAGTTCATTTATTGTTCAATAGGTTTGATGAGCTGGTTGCCTCAGTCCAAGTCCAAAACCAGCTTCATTTCCAGAAAACTATTATTCCAGCCAGTGCTATTAGCTCTTGCACTGGCAGCCTCAACAGAGAGGCAAGGAATCAGGGCAAGATCCAATGAAATCAAGGGGAACATTTCCACGACTTCAAGGGATACAGAATCCATTTAGAGAACCAGGTGTCCACTATAACTACTTGACAGACTATTTCTGTGCCTTACACTGATTAAAAAAAAAAAAAAAAAAATTAACTTCTCTTTCATATGCTTTAAAATTGTACTAAACTTACCCATCTTGAAAATGCAGTCTTATACTAGGTAAGCAGAGTTTTATTACAGTTTTAAGATGAGTGCAAAAAAACCTACAACACAGGACTACTACCAATTTACAGTTACTTGAATTAATCCTCATTCTGGCGTTTAATAATTTGTAAAGTGCTTATTCAGGAAAAGGTCAAAAATCACTTGTAAAGATATGTTAATGGCTCTCTAAGCAATGTTTAGACTTAATGAATAAATTTTCGCACTTAAGTCATGTATAACAAGCATTACAAAATGTGTTAGAATCTGCACTCTTTGCAATGGAGAGCTGTGTATACATACATGCTACCATCTCCCCACAAGACAGCACTTAAGCACTTCGTTAAATTCATCTCAGCTGAGGAAAACCATATCTTCACTGTTATGCTGGAAATACGTTCAGTGTATGTTCTCACAAAGAGGAATATTCACCTAGAAGAAGTCCCTATTGGTCATGGTCATCTATGTGATAAAAAAAAAAACCAACCTACCACAAATGAAAACCCAAAAAAGTAAAAAAAACCCTTCACTCCATCAAAACTCAACCCTAAAAAAAGAAAAATAGTTGTAAATAATTGGAAATGAAGGAAGACAAAGCCCTGTGCTGATGGTTCTACATGGAACCCTTCCCTGAGTTGAAATATTTGGGCTTTAAAATGACCCACAAGACTTAAAAATTAAGTATCAGCATGTGAAAACGTACCACATTACAGTTTAAATCAACCATTATACAGGCTCAGCAAGCATCAGCACACTCTTCTATGCACTAAAAAACGTCAACTCCTCCTTGGTGAATAATAACTTGTGAAATAAAGCAGGCATGCAAAATATGGGTGGCAGGCAGCAAATGCCGATATTTGGGGCACCAAGGTGTTTTAAAATTGTTTTTCACTTTTGCATCCAGCATCCACTGAAATCTCAACAGATCAAAGTTTTGCAGACAAGGAAAAAAAAAGCCCACAAAATTAATAACTATTTAAGTATTCTGTTTCATCATGATAACAAACAGATGGTTTTAATATTCTAGAGGCTAATTTCTGAACAATTAAAAACACAGCAAGACATTAACATCTAATGAAACATTTTAACTACCAGTATATGCATCTGCCATTAATTTCCACACAGTAAGGTCTTGGTTCTCTTCAATCTGTTCTTTATTAAGGAAAGTTTTTCCACTCTGAATTTAGTGGAGTAGAGAATTAACAACTGTTTTCAATCAGCAATCAGCATGATATTTCGCCAGTGTGCATTGAAACCGTCCACACTATCAGACACAAATTTACTCCTATGATGGCTTTGATCTCCACGCTGAGTAGGGATGTTAGAAGGCAATTCATTTTCTAATTCCATTTTCATTGAGAACATATGAATTAACCCCTCACAGATCTCATGTCCCTTTTTATCTCCTTTAGATAAAGGACACCTACTTAAAATGTTATGGCTTATGCATTACTTACAGTCTAGCCAGAAACAAATCCATTTTTTGAAACCAACGAAAGCATTCTCATGCAAACCGTATTGAAATAAAGTTCTTCAAAGGCAATGAGAATCCTATATTTATGAGCTTCTAATTTATATTTCCTTTGCTCATTTGTGATAAGAAGATAGGGAGTATTCATCAAAGCTGTACCCATGCAAAAACTAGTTGGTTAAAAAAAAAATCTTTACACCACAGACACCGAGGTATGTAATTCATGTGTCCTCTAATCAGATATGCAGCTTAGAACTACTGATGAATTTCTGCAGGTCTTCACCAATTTGACAGGTTATGAATTAAATTAAGGGAAGGTAAGTATTCTCACTGCTCCCAGGGTATGGCAAAAAGGCTGACGTTACTCAGTATTTGTTGTCATCACGCAGCTACTGTACGAATGAACCCTGTAAATAAATGCCTTTGGGAATACCTTCAAACAGCCTCCCTGGTGGGTTTGACTAGCATGCTTGCTGTTCATGAAACACACAGGCAGCTCAGGAAGTGCCTTTGGTTTTCAAAAGGGTTACGTTAGCAAGTAGTTTGGAATGATTTTAACAGGAACCACATTCTGTCCAGGTTCCTGTTTTGCTTTTAATCATGTAATTTATGTAAACATTGAATTGCAAGGCTAAACTAACAAACATTGAAAAGAGCCTTGAGAAAACATAGGTTTAGGGAAGGAGTCAGCCACAGGTCCCTGCCACTCGGATTCACTTGGTGATACTCAGTGGGGATTGCACGGCGCACCAAGAAATGTCTCTGTTGCAGCTATGCAGAAAGAGAGACCCACGTTCTAGTTATTGCTTCAAGTCAAAAAAACCCAGGGTCATGAACCTGGGTCTTCCAGCTGCCAACTGATGCCCTACCAATGGGGCTGTTCAAGACAACCCCCTCTTATTTATGCCAGAAATAACACGCCGGGCTCAACATACTTCCAATGATAGCTATGTATTTCCATCAATGTTTCCATAATAGACCACCTACCATAAAAACACACCACATCCTTGTCGCGCCCTACTCCACGCGCTTGTACCCGTCTCAGAGGCTCAGCCTGAACAAAGCAGCCTCTTTGCCTCAGTACTTCATTTTTCCCTTTGCTGAAATAGGTTATTACAGCTTAAGGGCCAGATCCAGAAAGGCTGAGAACACCCACAAACCCGTTTGGAATTCAGGTTTCCAAAATCTGGAACCAGAACGGTAGTTAGGTATGAAAGGACATGAAAGATTAATCATTCGACTTCAAGCGCTGTCATCAGTATGAATTTCAAGGATTAGGGCTGGGAGTTTCAGATGTGCCTACCAGAGGCAGGAGCGTAACCTCACTGAAAGACAGCGAGCTTTTGGCTCATTTTATATCCACTTTTGGTTCCATGAAATATGGCTGAAGTGGTGTCCCTGGGGGTGCCATATTGGATTTCAAGAGACCTTTCCAGCCAGTCATATCTGGTTCAGAGAAATGTGCACACTAAAATGAATGCACTGGGAGCCTGCCATGTAACCATTAGCCATATCACCACCATTAATATACCTTGGAGGCATTGCCTTGTTTTTATATGTCAGACAGTTTCAGACTAACACTGTACTTAGTGAGGATAGCACAATATTAAAATGTGACTTTCATACTTCTTATGCTCCAAGTGCCTGGATCTACTCTTGGCACACCACAAAAATAATACTTTTATGATTCAGTTTTTCCATGAAATATTTATAATGCAACTATTGAGTGATGGAAGTGCCAGAATATTACTATCACTATACTCGAAATCCCGAAGATTGTAAGCTTTTGTTTGGTCTAGCAGCGTGAAGGGAAAGCGTTCTGCTAAACATCTGTCTCTCACTGGGGAACCACATGGGAAATCAAGACTTTGGGGCAGCATTGCCTCAAGTATTTGAGTACTCACCTACTGCAGTCTGTGAGCGCCGAGGAGTCTCAGCATTATAAAATCACAGAAAACCAGAGAGGGATGCAGACTCAAGCGGCCCCACAGCCCACCCCCCTGAGCCCAGGACGGACCAACTGTACTTGCATCGTTCATGACGTGCAGACAACCAGCTAACCCAGCCCAAACTGCTGCTGAAGACACCCAGTGACAACCACTGCGGGTGAACTGGTGCAGCATTTCACCTTTAAAAAGCGATTTTCACATCCCAACTGCATCTCCTGCCTGCAGCCTGACCTTGTCCCGTCTATCACATATGCAGAACAGATTTTTGCCTTTCTCTTTGCAGCAATCTTCTTGTGTTTTAAGACTGCTATCACTATCTCCATTCCAGTTTCTCTTTTTAAAACTAAACTGCCCCAATTCTTTCAAGCCTATCTTGAAGGCCACGCTTCTAGACTTTCTCCATGTACCTCGCCTATTTCTCTCACCAATTATTTCCTGTTCTGAAGGAGAGCAGCTGCAATATCCATTAGGAATTACACGATCATAGGAATCATACTGGGATGAAATGGGTATTAAGTGAAACGCGTAAGGGTGAAATGTACGTTAAAGGCTGTGGTCTGCATTAGACAACTGATCAGGCACGCTTTTGGGTGCCAGTCTTAAGACACCTGGAAGAATCTGAAGTGATCACCTCAAGTGTTCACAACACACACCTTTTGAATGTATGCCACTCTTTCCCTCGTGGAAGTGCTGATAACTCATTGTATAAATAATATTAGATCTGTAAAAGATATTTCCTGAACAAAAGAGAAAAAACGACAAGTAGAGACAAGCTGCTTATAGAAGAAAGGTTCAGGAGAGGCTTTGTTAAGTTCACAGCAGCTCGATTTAGATCTCTCCTCCTTCAAAGCCTTATCTGAAGCAGGTCTTCTGCTAAATATTAAGACTTTTCAATAGAAACATTATTTCTTAACAGGGTTTTCCTGAGTTGGAGCTGCAAGGACAAAGCATAACTCCTCATGGTGCTTCCAGCTGGAACTCATTTGCTGTAAGAAGCTGTCACTGAAGTGATCTGGAGAAACACTTCTCAAATTCATTTTATCAGCTTTCAAAGATTGCTCAAAGATGCCCAACAGCCCTGTTTTCCTTGCCAGGCCCTTCCTCCTCGCTGCTGCGTTTGGTTACAGCAGGAGCATTGGAAAAAAATAAAACCTACTTTGCTGTCAAGTGTCCTGGGTTAAGCAAGCTGGAACTGTGCAGGCTTTCCTGGTGTTCATAAAGCTCTTTTACAGCAACTAAGACAAGGAACGATAAAAGGAGATGCTGACGTCCCTGCAACAGGCTAAAGACTGGAACAGCTCCACACGAGAACTGGAGGAAAGAGCGAGGCTCAGGAGGAGACGCTGGGGTGGGTGAAAGGGACAGTTATTGCGTTCTTTCTAAGGCCACAGAAATGCCATGCTGTCAACCTCTGGCATCCCACGGCAAACCATGGCAACAGCTGCCTGGCTCTGTAGTAATAAACTGAACCAATTTAATAGCTTTTATTGTTCTGCTGTGATGTTTGAGCGCAACCACTTCTTTCCTCCTAGGACTCCTGAGCCCGCAAGGGCAGCAATGAGAGAAGATCTCATTTACCTAAAAGCGCTTATAAATTTTTAATTTGCTTTAACAAGTAAATTAACAAGTCCCTCATTCAGGCAAGTTTTACGGCCTCTTGCCACTTGGGGAGGGCCATAAAAGTTTTATAGATAATCCAGAGCTACTGAGATTGCTCATAATAAATTGTCTGTTTCCTGTTATTTTATCAAACCACTGGGCTTCTAATGACTTAAAGTCACAGCTTCCTTATATCTACGCTTTTTATGAGCCTGTATTTATAAACTGTAAAGAATATCCTAAATTATACTGGGCCCCTGCTAATCATTACAAAGCTTGTTTTTTATTGGAGCCAACCTTCTTGCTCACACCCACATAATAAATTCTAAGGGATTTCAGAGGAAAAAAAAAGTTGAGATAGCACACTCATTCTGCACTCTATTTTAAGACGTTGCTTAAGCCAAAGTTTCATTAACGAATACTTTGAAGTGCCTAGAAGTCCCTACTCCAATTTCTAACAGTTCTCAGAAAGTGCTGAGGATAGTGAGCACTGCAGGCAACATTAGCCAGCCTGGCTTTGGGGCTCGGGCTTGGGAGGAGACCGCACTTACTGGAAAAACACAAGCTCTTCTCAAAGGGAAAATGTTACCTCCAGTGCGTGCTCACTGTACCCCTGGGAGCACCATGAGGATACTGACACAGAGGAACTCTGAACACGAAGATGTCCTTAGCGCCTGGTGCTGTGAGCAGTCACGCTGAAATCAGGGATGGTAGTCACGACAAGTACACCCCAGCGCGTTTAAATCGTGGCCCCATGGGACGCTTTTTCCACTGAAGTTACGATGCTGTGTTTAGTTATGGCTTCAAAGCACTGAGAGTGCCCAGTCTGGGGCACCCAATGAAGTATGTTGGTCCCCCTAAACAGGAATGAGAAATCGCTCCGGAGAGGTAACAGGAACCAAACTTGAGTGGCTGTAATAATTCTGTGGACGTTTGGTTTTTTCCTCATTGACTACACAGAGCTTGGGGAGACCAGAATCGTAAGAGAAAGGCTTGTCTAAGGCAGATGATCTCACCATCTTTCCCTTGATTTCCGCTATGGGAATGACGTGACGAAACTACAGGGAAAAATCACTGGCGTCATGTTTATTGATGTAATATATTTGGGGCGGAGGGGAAAGGAGGAGTGAAGGAATAAAACTGCTGCAGATCCTCTCCTCCAGAGATCTGAATGTTGCGCCTGGATTAAAGCATAAACTTGCTCTGAAGTGGAAGCTGGTACAAAGCTACAAAAAAAGGGCACTGGGGTAATAATATAGTATAGGTGAGGATAAACAGTATTTTCTGTAAACACACAGTGTTATGAAAACTTAAAACTCCTTCAATTAGACAGGAAAATACTGAACATTACTAAGAAATTCCCCATTACTTTTCTGTGAAATACAAGTCTGTGGAACTGGAAACCCCATTTATTTTGAAGGAGGAAAACACTGCAAGATGAGAACATCAGTCTTTGCTCAGCAGAGTTTTCCTGCTAAATAGGAAATTTGAGCAGGATAGGCAAGTTTAAAAAGCTCAGGATGCTATTTCTGAGAGACATGCAAGAGCTGGTGCTAAATCCTGGAATATGCCCATTATCTGAAGTGCTGAGAGTGCTTGAAGTTTTATTTATTGATTTTTCAGTTTGAAAGTGCCATACATTCATATCTCACAATATCACCCCAGATTAGGATCCATTGTGTAATTACAACTGCGCTCACGTACCTTCATTCTGAGGCGTTACAGTTACCACAGTCCACTAAAAATAGGCTGTTAAAGAGGATGAACCTGTTGGCCATGTATCAATGTACATGAAATAAGAACTTGTTCAATTGAATCTGGCAATAACTGTAAGTACAGTGGAAAGAAAATACAGGAAAACAAGCCATAAACCCCATACCAAATGACGATTATCTCGTGTTTCCTCATAAATTCACACAGAGACGAGCATATCCACAATTACAGGTGCACGCTGTACACCGTATCTGGGTTCTGCTCCTACAAGTTCAGAGATCTTTGGGCTGGGATGGAAACAACTGCAGAGCACCCCAGGGATCACATTTTTCTAATGCCCTGAAGACCTTTCGGATGACTGAAAGCCTAACTAAACCCATCCAACTTATTTAAGAAGCAGAACTTTTGACGTAACTGTGAATGCCTGAACTGGATTAAAACAATACGCCTTTTCTCCCTACCACAGCAAATCCAGTGTCCCACCCATCTATGTTTACTAAAGATGCATCTCCCTCCAAACCCAAGCACTAACCATTGCTTTATCGCTCAGTAATAAAAGTCTTAAAGAAACAAGGAAATTCATACAGAGGAGATAAAGAAAATTAGTAACACATATCCTTACAATATAAGAATCCCACAGACCCAAATTCCTGTCATCTGCTCCCAAAGATAAGAAATCATAAGGACTGTGGCAAGTAGAGGAAAAAAAAAAAAAAAGAGGAAAATAAGTTCCGTGAGCAATGTAAAAGACTAAGAGTGGCCTGAAGGAGACAAACCCATCTTTCACAGTGCTTCTGTCTGAACCACACTTACCCAAGTTGGAATGTTTGAAACCCATCATATGCCATCATTTCCAACGGCCGAGAAATTGTGAACGCAAGCGGTTGTGTATATATAACCAAGAAGAAACCGTGAGATTGGCATAAGCTTACACGGAAAAGCGTGACCCCACCATATTTTTGAATTTCTAGGTAAAAATAAGGATAGGAAAATCAACTTCTGCTGACAAAGAGCCACGTATATTGTCTTTATCAACATTTACTAAGAATGGACAGAAAGATCACAGCTCAAAGGAAAGGCTTACAGGTTTTTCTCTCCTACAGCTCTACCAAAAGAGACAGTAGATGGTTCTGCCCTGACTTTAAGAGAGAAATCTCCTAATGGATATAAATGGAAGCAGAAGTGAGAAAGAAGAAATGCACCAGAAGCACTTTTTCCAGAAATCTCTGGAAAAACAATGACCGCACACGATTCCCAGGCTTTCCTTGACACGGTTACAAGTCTCGCTGACTCTGAGGAGCATCCAAACTGTCAGCAACTCATCTTGAGGGAATTGCCGTGCTTTCAAGATGCACCTACCTTGAGCCCTGGCCGTGGCTCTTCTTTCTATGTAAACACACACATTACTTGTCTAACCAAACCCTTGCAAAAACACTTGCCCGCCTTCGTTACAAGACAGAAGAGATTTCTATTAAAGTAAGCAAACTTGTCTCTGGTGCACCTAACTCTTGCTGAGCTCCTAAGTTTCAGTTCACATTTCAGGTTAATCTTTTCCTTTCCTAAAGAACAGAACATCCTTTTTCCTGATCTCCCCGAGGGCTCAGCATTTGCAACATCAAACAGAACATACAAACCATCGTGCCCCCTCCAAAAGCCTATTATACTGTCAACTGGCTTCCTAACTGCAACCAGGGGAGAAAGCTTATATACTGACTCCAGAGCTTTTTTTACTGCTGGAAAGTGTCCATGATTTCTTCAAGCTACTGCTGCGTTTCATTTCTCTAAAGAACTCATAATAAGATGGGCAAAGTTCCAAGAAGAAAAAAGAAACCCGACCAACTAACTGAACTAACCGTGCAGTTCCCCCCACCGTTACTTTCAGTTGCTGGCAAAGGCCAAAGCCACAGACTCTCGTGCAATACTACCAGTGACCCTCCTCAGTAAATCAGATATGAAAATACAGTCACATGAATTAGGCTGGAAAGGGAGAGTGAGGCAAATGTCTGCTACTAAAGATAACAGTGTATCTTGCGGTGTGTTATATATTCATGAAGCGCTGAAAGGAGCCAGAGACTAGGAGAAAAGTCCTCATGGAGGCCACGCTACAAGCTACTGGAATCCAAAAGAAGTCACTGTATATTTATTAATTTTACAATGAGAGACCTAGTTGTTATTTATCAAGAGGAAGGCCCACGCGATGGCTGTGAACGGGCTGGGAGCTGGGTCTCAGCTTCCACGGCTCAATAAGCGAACGTCTGCAAAGCACAACACAAAGCTCAGCGGGAAGCCGTTGTTGGAGAGTACCGTGCTATTACTCTAATTCAAAAAAAAAAAAAGAAAGAGAGCAATAAGAGAGCATAATTCAAAAACAAGGGTGTCTGTGCAGCTCTGCTGCATTTGAAAAAAATGATGCTGACAGCTTTTATCTGCTATTTACGTGCCGTCTTATCTTTCTGTTCGAAGAGTTCGTATCTGTTTTGGCAGACTGTTCTCTGGCCCCAAGCCTGGGATAACAGCAGAGGGGTCTCCCTCTTTTGCTGAGCAAATCTTCAGGGACGGCTCCTCCAAGAGGCACTGAGTGCTTTCTCCCCATGGCCCGTGCAGACTCCCCTCTCCTGCCACAGAGCCCGGCAGCTTTCCTCCCCGTCACACAGGCAACCCCTGAACAAACCTGCTCGACCCATCCAGGAACTCGGAAAAGGATGCTGCAGCTCTCCTACAAAGGTGGCCAGAGTGGTACTAAATGTGACTGCCAGCCAGACAGCCAGTGCCACCCACAACTCCTGCCCCTAATTTCCCAGTTAATGACTCACGGTAAACCATAGCTGACAGTGGCCACGGGTCTAACGGGTGATATTTACAGCTGAAGTTCTATAAAGTTAGGAGGTTATGTCAAGCTGCAGCATCCCAGTGACTAAACAGAGCCCTGCACAGCGAGGAAATGGCTGCAGATTGGTTACAGCCACAAGTAATTGATCTGTCTGAAAATATGGTCCAGGAATCACAGGATTAATGCTCAAATTCCAGCTGTGTTGCATTGTTCCCTTCCCTCCAGCTCTCCAACAACAAAGACATGCCGCCTCCTCCTCTGGAGACCAGAAAAGTTTTATTAAAATCTTCATACAACTGTTGCAGCCGAGGCCCTGTTAAAAGCATCATAGGAAAAAAATGCAGGATTCATAAAGAAACCATCCTACAATTTCCTCTCGATCTGGCATTGATTTCAAAGTGGCTACCTTCGCCAAGTGGCTTTGGCCAGCTCTCCTCCCCGGGCAGGCAGGGGCCAGGGGGTGAGGACCGAGCCTGCCTGGCTGGCTGCAGGAGCACGTGTGTGCACGTGCACGCTCGGCCGCGCACAGAGAGTGAGCACTGGAAAACCGAGAGGGGGGAAAAAAATAATAAAGTGGGAACACTTCCAAAACTGCAGCTGTGCTGGCCCATTAAAAAGCTGAAACTCATTCTACTGTTCGACCTCATGCTTATCACCACATAACTATTCATCAAAGAAATTTCGGTGCAATTAATTAAATTATTCCCTTGCCTGTGCCACAGAGTCGTTATTCCAATATCAGCTTTCACTCGCACTCTCTTAAGCTCATGTCTGTATGCCAAGTGACATCTCTAGGGTTGTCCGGTCTCAATAAAGCTCTGCTCCTCACCACTCACAGAGGCTATCATTTCTCTTTTTTATTGCCATTTATTTTCCACTAGGATTTTGCTGCCAGTATATTGGCAGGACTTCCAGTATATGGATGTAATGAAATCTACCACAGACACTTAACATCAGGTCAGGCTTGAGCTCAGCTCATGTGAAGCTGTAATATGATAAACAAATGCTTCCAGGAGGAGGATTTTATCTGCTTAAAAACAGAACATGGACTCCTTTGGTACCCAGACAAGAACTAGGAGGGAGTCATTTGAAAATCCTTACGATAATTAGTTTTATGGCTAAAATGTGCTCAACATGAGAAACCTGAGTTACAACATAGGTTCCTCTGAATCTGTCAGGACCAACTTCTCTCATTTAAAAAACCCTCCAAAATGTCACAGTTTGCATCTTCATCCCTTTTTTTATTTTATTTTTGCTGTTGTTGTTACAGTAGGGTTAATATCATTCCACTGGCTCAGCACACACCAAAGTGTGGGTGGTTTGGTGGCTACTTCAGGGGCCCTTAGCTGACCTACCTATCAAAATGTAAATGCCCTGATGTTAAATCTTCCTCAGCTCTTCTGGAAATTAGGCAGGACCTGACGGCTCTGAAGGTGGTCTGTCTGTATCTACTGCCACAATAATTCATGTGATGGCACCGAAGCATCGCATCTGCGCATCTCCCAGCACAGGTCAGGACTGCTGCCAACGGGATTAGAGTCAAACTGTGAATTACCCAAGATATTGGTAGTCATGTCCTGGGCATCTCTAAGGGACTTGGAGTTGGAGATGAGAGACAAAACACAAAAGGAAAATAAAATGTAATTTTTAGAAGGAGAAGGAAAAAATCAAACCTTAGAACAGCTTGTATCTGGCTCCAGTAAGTCTTCCACTACCTGGAAGACTTGAAATCAATACTGGAGCCTGTCTATCTTCCTCTAGGCTTTATTTCCAATGCAAGTTAATGGACATAAATCTCTACAGGCGATGAATGTAAAACATCAGACTGAGTGATCAAAGGGTTGCTTTTTTTCCTGGTAAAAAGAGTTTGTTTTCCTGTCTAAAATAAACTTCTCCCCAGAGAAATGGAAATTTTCCTGTTCTTCCAGGGAGACAGAGAAGTCAGGTGTCTGCATCAGCAACAGTCTTGATGCCTTGTCAGCTCTCCAACTAATGCATTGGTTACAAAAATTTGCTGCATCTGTATAAAGGCAACGTAACGTACGTGTTGCAAGTTAATTAGGGGAAACCTACTATTTCGGGAAAGCATACAGAAATTTTGCTTGAACAGTGTCTATCTTTAAATCTGTTCCAAAAGTTTCATTTATACACACATTGAAGCGTATACACTTTGCCTACCTGCCGTGACTGAGGGCAAATAAAGCCTTGCACATTCTCTACCTCATCCTGCTACTATCCAGGTTATCTCCAAACACGCTGCCTTTTATTTTGCAGTTTCCTTGCTAAATCAATCAGAGAGACCCCAGCATAATTAATTTGCAGTGTGTCCATTTAAAAATGAATTTTACAGATGTTTTTTCCTATATCTCCCAGTGCTCTGGAGCAAAGTGCCCACACATTGAGCCCCTAAGCAACGCACCAAAATGGTGCCAGGACACCCAAGCTGGGATCCATCAAAAAAATACATCGTGTATCAGAATTTAATATGAGAGAAATATCAGAGACACCAAACACGCAATCTCTCATTCACTTACCTAAAAGCAGGAGGCTGAAAGTGAATACCGAAACCATAGGGAGTTTATAACACCACTAGAAGGAAGCAGTCCCGAACGCTTCAGACCCTTCAGGTGCCAACCCAGGCACAACAGGAACCTCAAGCTGGTGGCACAAACGGGCTCACCCCCAGATTGTCAGCCACAGTCAACGCACCATCTCCAAGGGGTAACCGAGTGTCCGTGTGCACCCCACTAACCCACAGTAACTCAAAGGAACTATCTACTCATATTTCCTGAGTTGCCAAGGATAGCATAAAATACATCAAAATGATATTACAGCAGAAGCTGCTTGGAAATACAGTTGCTAAAAATTATAGTTAACGTGACAGTCTATCTGCCACCTATTCAAAGAGAAGAAATTTGACGAAGTAGAGTGGAAAACCAATAAACTACCACAATGTTCCGCAGTGTGAATCCTCATCGTTAAAGCTGAGCAAAGCTCAGCAGGCTCAGTTAAATTACAGCATTCAGAAGAGCTGCAGAAAAACCTCAGCAATAAGGGGAAGGTTGTCTAAAGATTTCTTCTCCTACTTAGCCATGGCCGTGAAGGCTGAATTTTTGAATGCACTCAGAAGTACCTGACATGTATGTTTTCAAAGAGTGGGGGTGAGCGTACAGATGCATGACATATTGTATGTAAAAAGGGATTACTGATGGCCAGCAGCCACACTGCCCTGCTTTGTGGATCACCCTCTGATCCTCCAGTCCTTCAAACACGCCCAGTGGTCAAGTGCAATCTAAGGGACAAGGAACATCTGTTATTTCACACTGTTCCTCCTACCACATCATGGACGATGGGAGGGAATGAGGACTGACGGGACACTGTCCCCACAACAGCACGTGGCTGGGAACTGACCCACAATGGTGCTACCGACTGACCCAGCTGAGAATCCAGGTTAACTACTGGTTTCATTAAAGGACTAACATTACTTTGCAGAGGAACGCAGTCGAGTTCCTTGTATCCTTCATTACAACATTTTCATTGTTTTTCAGAAATCTGTAAGTGCTTCTGGTCTGACAGTACAGCACATCACCCTGCAGCTGTGAACACCAGTGAAAGAGTCTGGTCTGTCAGGAGACGAGTGAAAGATCTGACATGACGGGTCAAGGTAGCAGCACTGCGAAGCTTTCTGGCCCACACCCTATCATCAACAATTTAGCTGTAAATATATATTGATGATTGCATTCGAATAAAAGGATCCAAATATCAAACGTCACAGATATTAAAGGAAGTTTGAATGGCACTTGACAAAAATTATAGAAGATAGGCTTCATCTCAGTTTTTTTAGTTTTTGAAACATTTAACTCCTTTCCAAAAGCTATTACAACATTTTCTTACATCTTCTACTTTCATGTTTATTAACCACCCTAATTTGAGTATGGTGAACAGACCATATTTATTTAGCAATAATAATCCAGCGTAGGACTTAACCTGTGGCCTTCAATACCAAGCAACAAGCTTTCAAGTGTTTTAATAAAAGAAGTAATTGCATAACAGATATTACTGTAGATAACCGCTACCTTCTGTACAGCAAGCTCATCTGAGTGCACGCAATTTCACATTTTTAAATTTTATTCTACTTCTTAATAAGAGAAACAGAAAACTAAAATCTCCCCTCATCAAATCCAATTACCTGCTCCACTGAATTATCTCCTCATCCCTAGTGCATACTCCGGCTGGACAGTGCTTCATACCAAGCTCCTTTGGGCAGGAATTGGGCCAGGTCTGGGTGATGTGGAAGAACGGTGCCTTCAGGCAGCCACCCAGGAATGGCACCACACCCCTGACGTAACAGGTTTTGCACCTTATCGTAAGAAGTCCAGCAGCCTAAGTAAAATATCAGTAGAGAATATGTCCACCCCTGTGTTGTACGTGCTGTGAAAAGCCAGTAACAGATTCAGTTGACAAACAGTTCTGCCAAGTGCCTCTCCTATAAGTTGCTCATGTCAACAAAATTAACATGACATTTACAACTATTTTGAGGATAAAATGAAGTTGCTTAAATTATTCTGCGGAAGCAGCATGAGACAGAATTATTCAGTTGACAAAATCTAATTAGGTGTAAATTATTTCAGGTTATATGAATTATAAAACCTTTCACAGAGAACTCAAGGCTCAATGTGATATGGTGAATTAATATGCCAGGCATCTGTTTTCCAGAGCTATGTTTCAATTTGGGACAAAGTCACACAGGTAATTAATTTCTTCTTTCCACCAGCTAGCCGGTGCTCAGGTAGGCAGAGGAAGTCATGTCATCTAAATATACATTTTACTAAGGCTGAAAGGCTTTCTTCCTCCCACAGAAGAGAAGAATTTGAGAGCTGGTCAGTAGATGCAGGAAACAAGCTCCTAGTCTAACTCCTGAGACAGAGCTGAGGCTCCTGATGCCTGGTGACAGCAAGAAGGGAAATATTTTGGCAGCAAGCTCTCCTTGAAGCATGGTGCCCAGCTTCATCCTTCATCCAGAAAGTTTCAGACTAGTGATACTGAGAAACATTTCAGCATGTGTTTGACTTTAATAATGACACTGATGTGTAAACACGTGCTTTTATGCTTTGCTCAGGCAGGGTCAGCATGTTCAGAAACCTGCCTAATTACCCCTAATTTTGGGGGTTTTTCCTCTTGCTAGTTACAATTTTTGGTGTTCAGATGCAAAAATGTCATCATTAACTTCTACAAAGCCAAGCAGGACATCTTTGAAACCAAACTATCAGTGGTTTTAACATCTGAAAAGCAGGATACTGAGAAGGTTCAGGGATGGCATGGTGCCTGGCACTGCTGCTATGGAGGAGGAAGGAATGATGAGCAGCTGTGTAATTAGGTATTTTGGGGGGAGAAGACAAGTGCTTTATGAAATGAGGATCAGCTTTGCCCACTCGCTGTCACTCTGTTGCTGTTGGAGAGTTCAGGCATTGCGGGAAAAAGGCAGTTTCAGTTCCCACAGGAGGTTCAGAAATACACATTGGGTTTTTACATGATCCTTATTTTCCATTTAAATGCACGCCAACTCAATATGGATTGGTAGGTGTCACATGAGCTCAAACTACCTTGTCACACTTCTCGCGAACTCCACGAACAGCACATTGCAAGGAGACACAGATTATTTACCATCCCTTCACACCCCTTCTATAAACATCAGAGATAATTACTGGAAGCAAAACACAACATTTGGTCAAAAAGGCTAGAGAGGAGGCACACGAAAACCCCACAGACCTGATTTTCTCTTTCTCTTTGGAGAAGTTCAACTATGTCCCTAAGCACCAGCTGGGGACTTTCTCAACGGACACACACTGCAGCCTAGTCAAAAGTGATATGCAAGGCCTTGTTCAGTGTCGCACATTTCTTACGCGCTCATGACCGCGTACCTCGAAAAGACTAGTGAGAACTACATATTTTAAATGCCACCTTATTTGGCTTCCTCAAACAAGAGACTTTAGCACGTGAACTGGAAAAAAACACAGTTAAAAAACCAAACCAAACAACCAAAAAAATGAAACTAAGTCATCTCACTGGAAATTTCAAAGCGCAAGGAACAGTTAACCTTGCACACACAGGTGACCAGAAGACTTGCCCAATCTCCCCCGAGGGCAGAACCCAGTTATGCTTTGTGCCGCTGCTGTGAGTGGAGAGGGGACCTGGCAGCAGCTATGTGCCAGCCCTGTTGCTTCTGCCCTGGCCACGCTTGCAGAAAGGCGACAGAACACAGAGAACGCATGTACATCAAAAGTTCAGCAATTATTTGCACACACTGACACCCTCACGAGTTTGCTTCTCAGAGAGTTTGAGCAGAGAAAGGTCAATTCTTTACCATTTCATGCTACCTTCAACCAACTGAGCGCACCATGCCATTCCCAGTAAATGGGAATTCCTCACTTCAGTGAATCAATCTGGTTTCCTGAGTCCTCTCAGGTCCCAACACTGCCAATTTTGTAACTTAAGGCTTAAACACAAAGAGGTGAGAAACACCAAGAATGGTCACACTCATGCAGCGTGTAGTAGTTCTACGTGTGCAGCAAAGCTGCACATTCAAGAACAGGACAGAGAATAGAACAGAGAGAAGATTTCAGCTGGAAGGGACCTAAACAGTCATCTAGTCCCACTGCCATGGGCCTTCTCCTCCTCCTTCTCCCACTATATATATATATTTTTTTTTAGTAATCAAGACCCAGCCCTACACCAAGATGACAGGGAAGATAAAGTCAAGGCAAGATAAATCCACCACACTATGTTTCTATCTTTGTAACAAGAGCGGGTGGCAGTGACAGAGATCTGAGGATAAACACAATCTGCTACGGTTCACTAACCTTCACTCTGTGGTGATTGATAACTGTATTTTTAAGTGCCCGCAGATATCAGGCTCAGCTCTGGGCTCTGAATCTCTCTCTCCATCCCCTTTTTAAGAATACGTTGCAAGGTGCAGCAGCTGTAGGACTGAGGGACCAGCCAGCTTCTCCAAGAGAGCCCACATTCACGCAAGGACTGGAGATGCGATGGAAGAAGCAAACGTCTCAGACAGACCGCCCTGCCTTAGCAAAAGCAGCCTGGCTGATGAGGACAAGAGGTCTAAAAGTAACAGAAATTAAACCCAAAACAAAGCACAGAGCAGGAAAGGGCATTTGTAACTACAAAATGATTCCCTCACTTTCGTCAACGTTCACTCCCAATTCTGTAAGAGTTAAAGGCTGCCAAGTAATAGGCACCGTAGAGTTTTCCCCTGGGTTGCAGCCAAGGCCACTAACCCTGCTATTAGAGGCCTGACAAGCTTTGTCAATGCAATCTACTGAATGCCATGAGTGACAAGCGATCAATATTCTCCACTCTCATGGGTCATCACAGGTGACAGAGGCCTAAGTAATAAAACAGCCCTGGCTGCCTCCTCTAACTTAAATGCTTCCCCAGCCACAATATTTCTTTTTTGTCTAAGCGCCTCTAGCTAAATTTCTCACAGATCGAACCATCTGATGGGGTAGAGGTTCTGAGGAATTGCAATGTGTCTGAATTGATGCTAGCCAGCGAAAGCTCAGCAGACTGGAGAAACAGGTTCAAATAAATCGAAAATGACTAGCTACAGAGTTGTAATCTGCCAGCACCGGGCCTGCAGCAACACGGCAATATGAGGAAGGCATGCTGACAATGCAGCGGCACCAAGCCACCCGCCAGCCGAAAATCAGCTTCCTGGTTTTTAGCGTTCTGAAGAGATTCTCTGTGATGTTCCCTTTTTTTTTCTTGTGAACTGGGAGCAACTGTATAAAACCGCATTATGGTGTTAATAGAAAAGAAAGCTGGGTTCCTCTGCTGTAAATTTGAAGGAAGTATTGATGGGACTAAAGTTCGTGGGGGCTGTTGAAGCAGTGAGAAACACTGACCAGGCAGTTCTTTACAGCGTGTAAAGAAAAACAACCCAACCCTCGTTCGTAAACGTAACACGTTGAAAATGAGAACGTGAATTTGAAGGGGATCAGCTGCTCCCTTGCAGTTGCCCAACTTTACCCCTGCCATGATGTAAGGTACCTCTGGGTGGAAGCAGGGTACGCTAGCTGTTGTAAATCTAGCAGGGTAATCTACTGTTGTAAAAGTATGCACACAGCCAACAACCACAGAGAATCTCCTGCTTTTCTAAATCCACATACTGGCTTACTGTTAAACAACTTGTTCATACAGCTGTGCGCTAAGAAAGAGCTTAGGCTTCCAAAAAAAGAGCCAAATTTATAGTTCACTACCCAAATTTAAGGCAGATGAGGAGAAAACCACCCATGATTCAGCCCTTACAAAAATCCTGCCCCAATTCTTGCTGTCAATAACCATTATGGACACAAGCCACTGATGTCCATCTGGGATCTGAATGTTGTCCAGTTTTTTCAGATGTTTAGAACCAGTTTTTATTGGGAATAATCCCTTTAACCAAATAGCCTTGCAAACACAGAGTTTCGCTCCATTCCTGTGAGACAGGCAAGCAATACACACCAATTTATTGGTGAATAAACTAAGATGCAAAGGAGAGCCAGAGGCACAACTGGACACAAAACCCAATGGGTAGGTAATTTCACACTTGAAACTTTGAATGTCAAATATGTCCTGGAAGAGAGTCTCTTCTAGGGGATGACTGTCAGCTGTAAAATTCTGTTTAAACAGGTGGTAGGACGATGATGTGCTGTTTGGAAATAATTGGTGCACTGTTTACACACTACTCTGAGCGATCTAAGCCAGGATAAAAATAGACTATAATACTCAAGATCTGTATTTTTGCACATCTTCATCCTCTTTCATTACAAAAAGCAAACCAAGGAGCTAATTCTACTTAAAGCGTGGATTTATTCTGCCAGTTACTTATAATAATTACAAAATTTTTATAAATTCAAAAAAAATAACCCAATCCACTCGTGTGAGTGTGCCTCCCCCGGATAGTCACCATGAGCTGAAATAACATTTCAGCAGAATTTTTTATATATGCATGGGGCATTTGTTCTGGAACGGCTTGAAACAGAAAAAATAAGCCAGTACACACGATTATGTCAGAATCCTTTAAAGGCTACCAAATAAGTCATCTTCTGTCCAAGAGGAGCTGGGATCTTTTCATGGCAAAGACTCATACATGGAGACGGGAACTCTGTGGCAACATCTTTTGGGATATGCAAAAACAGATGAGGGAGTGCATTTCATGAAAGGAAACTGCCCTAACTCTTGGGATGAAATTCAATGTCTAATAAATAAAAGGTCAACATTCTAATGTAGGATTTGGTTCTCCAGCACACTGACTGCTGGCCAACTAAGCCAGCTGGACAAGCAGTGGAGAACAGCATGTGGAAAGGATATACTTCAGACCAAAGTAATCTTTTTAGTCACTAAATACAGCTGATTTTCTAAATGATTAGACGAAGGCTTGGCGGTTCCTGTATCAGTGCTGAGGAAAGGCTGTAAGACAGGGATTGTATTAAGATGTGAACCTGCAGATTCAGCCTGGAGATGGCCCATGGCATTCATACAGAGGGTATGATTGAGTGGTTGCAGTAAAAGGAACGTCAGAGCAAAACAACAAACCCAACACTTTTTGGGAAGTGCCAAAGGCCAGCTAAGATCTACCTGGGAAGCAGGTCATCTGTCAGAGAATCTTACCAGCAGCTTACAGATGGGAGAGACACGTTTTACTGCTCTCCTGCCCCTGTTGTTATCAAAATGCCCATTTTACACTGCACATTATGAGTTCGCCTAACTCCATGCTGCACATTCTCTCCACTGTTCAGGAACACTTTCCTCATCACACTTGAGTTTACATGCCGATACAATACATAAAAACAGGGTGAGAAAGAAATAAAAATACAAAGCTTTCTCTCTTCCTTCCAGAATTTTATTGCCATCCAGGTTTTTTCCCCTCTCTGGCCTCAGAGGTTTTTGACTTTCTCAAGATATGACTCCAGATTAATTCAAAAGTAAAGAATGAAAGCAGTACGGCTACAATGCTCTGAGAGCATCACATACAGCTCTTAACAACCTAATTTATTACTGATAATGTAAGTCATTAATGCACTCTGAACATGCACGATACACTCCAATGAAAAAGTAACTGGGGAAGCTCATCCAACTTCCTTTAGAAAGTTGCGCCCCAAGAGACTTACATGTCATCTACCCTTAGATTTATCCGAGGCTGAAGGGGATATTTTAAAACGTATCTTCATGTTATTCTTTTAAAAGAGAGTTCCCTCGATGCTGAGCCTTGGAAGTTTAGCAGATCTTGTTACAGAGAATGAACTAAACTGAAGCAATTGGTATAATGGTTGTTACACGATGGGTACAACTTGCTTGCCATGTTCTGTTCTCATCCCCTTTCATCTCCACTGTTTATATGAGCATGAAAAGTTACTCTTTTTTCTTTCTTTAATCATCAGCAAGAAGAGAAAAAGTCTGGCAAAACTAGATTGGAGAAAGCACAGGGAGAGAAACTAAGGAAATAAAGGTCATCAGGACCAATTCATAATGAACTCTGGGAAGATAAGAGAAACAGCAGAGACAGAAAGGCAGCATATAACCTACCCAAATTCCCAGAAATTATGATCTGTAATTGGCATAACACTGACTAATGCTGGAAAGGAACTTTCTGAAAGCCATCACGCTTCTCTCCTCATGATCTCACTGACTTACTGATGGCTCTGGCTACAGAAGTTCCCAGCACACTCCAGGGCTGCAGGCTCGGCGTGCAGCCATGGCGGCTGGGATGATCCAGTCCTATACAAATCAGCTCATGGGCTACTGCCCCACAAAGCCACCAGAAACAACGGCTTGGAAAGCACAAGGCTTCCTGGGGCATGGGATGGAGGACACATAAAAAAGAAAAATCTGGTTTTAAAAAGGCAAGAGAAATATAAAGCAAATAACCCAGTAATGATGGTAGATTATGCCTCAGCGCGTAATGGGAAGGCATGTCCTTCTTTTGGAAAAAGACCAACTGCAAGGAAAAGTGAATCAACAATGGGTGAAATTAATAGATATGTGAGCCTGGAAAAGTGCTTAGTGGGAAGGGCTGTTTTCATGTATCAGGTCCATAAATCATACCTCTCCTGTCCTAGACACATGCTAGCAATACCTGTGGCAGAACCACAGCTCAAAACTTCCTGCAAAGGGAATAGCAGTACGGATTATCTGAATACGACGTTCACTTCTGCACGCTAATTACAGGGCTAAAGGCCAGCAGAAACATGTAAGATGAAGGAAGTCGACACCTCTCCATTCCTGCTTTCTCATACTGACCGCGCCTTATCAAATGCGTATCATTTATGTGCAGGAAGGCTGACTGTAGTGTAAGGTTTGTCAGTGTTTCCGTTACTGTCTCCTTCTAAACGACTTAAATACTCAAATCTAAAAATGCAACTGAAAGAGTTTAACCTGCAGGATTGCAGGCTAAGACCAACTTTTTTCCTTCTATGGACATATAGCAAACCCTTAGTACTTATTTAGTCTAGCACTCCATTTCCTTGTTTTAAGATATCATTTATAAGGGAGGAAAAACCCAAAGATGAAGTTATTTTGAGTGTAGGAGCTCGGACACAATAACCATACAGCCAGACTCTACCTCTGTCTCAAGGCTAGTTGTACTTTGTTGAAACACTTTGATGTGACTGTTGCTGTGGGAGCTGCAGGCTGGACAGCAGCTTACAGGAGGCATCACTCCTGCTTTCATTCTCTCTGCGTACACAAGAAGGACCACCAAATGCGCTGTGTTAGCCTTCACTTTAAATGTCTTTCAAGCCCGTGTTTACCTAAGATAACACTATTTGAACATATATATTTGTGATCCAATTCACCTGAAGCACTGCTCAATCCTATAGGAGGAAGACAAGGACATCCCATATGGTGGCAAGGTAGAAAATCTCCTCCAATGCAAACCACCTATGACCTCTGCGATAATAAATTCTTCGGCAAATGACTGGGCAAAGTCCTGGAGACTGTGTGCAGTGAAGATAAACAGCCCTCTTTGTCCTCCGGGCCAGAAGTGGCCATTGTATAGAGCTTGCCCAAAGGATTAGCGCTGCCATTATTATTTGTGTTATATGAGCTATTTCAGGAGCTAATTGACCCCAGCACAAAAGCTGGGCGAGAAAGGCTTTTGTATCTAATAGAATGAGCAATACAGAAAAGGGTAAGGTTCTTTGAGCAATTGGGCCACAGCGTACAGACACTGACTCAGTTTTAGCTGACAGCATCAAGCAGGGCAATCTAATCTCCCCAGTTAGCACTAAATCAGCCTAGTATAAATGAGCCCATGACAGAACACGGAGAAATGGGACTTGCTAAAAGGATAACTGAGGATAACTGCCTTGTGAAGCATAAATATTGAAGATGTTCAGAATCTCTCATTCCTCGAGCTAAGCATGCCTAGCAAGAGACGTACAGGCAGAGCCATTTGATCTCTGTTTGCTTTTCGAGGGTACAGTGGTAGATGTCAGTATGTACATAAGGTATTCTGAAATTACACAGATATATATTCTCTCCCATCCCCAAGTGCTTAGTGGTGTGGAAGAAACTGTCAGGATACTCTTAACCATTAAAAGGATTGATACAACAACAAACTGTGAAGCCATTTTCTCTAGGATGACGGGCATTTGAGAAGGAGGATGTCCTAAGGCTGTAGTGTAAGATCACCCAAAATTAAACTACTCATCTTCAAATTCACTTGTGAAGAATGATACATTTCAAGGGAAAATGTGAAGCTGAACTTAGACCTGAAAATAATTTTTGGTGTGTTTGGTCAGTGTACAAAGCCAGGTTTATCTCAGAGTCAGAGCAAAACAGACATACACCCTACAGCAAAAAAATTAACTCACGCAGACCTTTCTGAAGCCACTGAAAAAGCCGCTGCAACGTAATTCATTACAAATTCTGCACTAAATATGGTGCACAAAAGAACACAGCCTTGTAAATATGCAAACAGAAGAGAAATAATCATATTCATCATTTATTTATTGAACCTACATGGGCTCCTCATTGCACTATCTGAAGCATAATGGAATTAAACAGCATAAAATCCTGGTAAGGAAAAACAGCAGAATTTATAGGTGCTTCACAAATGGGGTAATAAGGCAGAGAAAAAGAGGATCTCTGTGGACAGACTGAGCCTAGAACAGTAACAAAGTCAAGTCTGTACCAACGTACGATTATTGTTCCCTTCCTGTGCTTCATCAGAGTTTTAGTGCCCATGTCAAGGAGGAGCTCCCTGCCTAAACATGTCCACGAAGCAAAAATGCTTTAAGACCTTCCTGCAAGTCTCACAGTATCACCCCGTGGATCAGCGTAAGGCTACACGTGAATATGTCCCAGCAGCTCCCACACCACGGTGCACTTCACTGATCTGCAGTATGCTTCCCGCTTCATTCTGAAAGGGTGACAGTGACCTCAAAGGTGTCAACGTGGCGGTGTGCAGGTCCCCGTAGCACCCACGAGCCACGCTGACCCTAATGCCCTTGGTTCCCTAGGACAAAGGGCACTGGCAGATGGAACGGGTTAAAAGCCATTATTGGTCCTGGGTCTCTTCAAACAATGCAAACCTACTTAGCAGAGGTAATTTTTTAAGCACACTTATTTCCATGAAGCAAATCCAGTGTGTAATTCCAGGATTAGTCTGGAAACTAAGAAGCTTTCTGCTTTCAGCAAAGTTGGTTTCCATTTTGAAGTTTAGTTAAACCAACCAAAGTTAATCAAAACACATAATTTCACAGTTTCACATATGGGTACACTTATTGTAAGCAGACAGAACAACACAATAAAATAAATACAGTATTAATGCTGGGAGAGGATTCTTTATGATTTCCTTTTTACTCAAATGGATGAGAAAAACAATGAGGAAAGAAGGAGTTCGTAGAGAAAGGCACACTCCTCTCACCTCACCAGTGACACTGCCATCCTTGTAGGAGAGGGTACAGGCTCACGACACCCAGGCCACGTGATGTGTAAAGATCTACGTAGGTCTATAGCTAATACCTCTATAGGCATTAGATGATAATGCCAAAATCAGAGGAGACTCCTACAGGAGTCTTAATCTATAAAATAAACTACAAACCCCTTTGCTGCGCACTATCTGGTTCAATGGCTGGAGTGACACGAGACAGTGGGAACACGCGACCCCCGGGGTTTCTCAAGTGAACCTCTTTGACGCCTCCTCCAGCCACTCATACGAACTGGGGAGTCTGCTGGAGGGTGCAGAGAGGCATTGTCCCCCCAGCCTCTCCTTCAGAGGGACTCCAGGGTGCTGGGGACAGGAGTATGTCCGCTGGAGGTCCAAGAAAGGCAGGACCGTTGGTACCTGGGGCTCCTTGCTCAAGAGATTGCATTTAATAAACTGTTAGTATGGCATATGTAAAGGGTAGTATGGCAATACAAATATTACAGGATTTCACTAGGATGGAAGTTGCTTGTAGCTATGCCTCTAAACTGCTCACATACTTTTAAACATCCCATGGCAAACAGTGATAAAATAATCAGTGAAGAAGGTGAAGCAATTAAAAAAAAAATTCACGGAAGAAAATAAGCATCCACTCCTGTGTCATTCATGATGATCTATACATTATTCCCTTGGTGGAATTCACAGTCTAGAGAACGAAATAGCTTCAAATTCACAACTTGCGCAGAAAATTTAGTGACCCAAAGCTCCCCAAAGAGCAGATCTGTCAGTGAAAGGAGCCAACTGTTCCTGCCCCCACTGCACTAACCGAGACCCAGCCGTGCTCCACCGCTGACATTAACGTTCCTTTGCTTGAAAGGTTTCTCTGGAAGCTGCAAAGGACCTTGATCGTTTTAGGTCACAAACACTGTAAGGATTTTGGGAAAGGCCTTTTTAGTCACCGCTATGGTCCGCAGGCTACCCCACTGTAAAGCACGCCACACTGAATTTTTCCCTGCATTAGGGTGACTGGTTTCAGAGAAGCTAAAGACCTTAATGGTAGGTTACACAAGGTTACGTAAGGATTTTCCAACCTCTTTCCAGCTGTCTTAAGTCTAGCAGATAAAGTTCCCTTGGCACAAAGCAAGGCTAGTTGCTACACACTTTTAACCATGGTCTGTACAATGCACAGCTTCGCTGCATTACTGACTGCTCACTGCATGCCTCTAAAATCAAAGGTATAAATGCACACTACACAGAATGGCTTACATTAGTGCCATTAATTCCTACTTTCAGCATAATCCTTCATCTGGGAGTTATTCCAAAACATAGGAGTTAATGACACTAATATAAACCATCCCAATGTAGCATGTGTTTCTTTAGCTTTTATTCCCATGACTAAATGTCTTTTTAATGCACTTTTATTTACCATGATGGAAATAGTTTTTCCTGCTTTACTCTATCAGAACTCTGGGTCTGTCACATTAACCCTTTCCTGGGCAAAGCTCTTCAGACGTATTTCCCATCACAACTCCAAAATTAAAATCTTATGCTGACATTCCAGCAGTGAACTGCAGCCCTTTCAAGTGCTGAAAGACCTAATGGAAACCCGGCAAAGGAGGGACGTTAATTGCCCCAGTAGGTTAAGGAATCTCCCGGTGACGCGGTGCACAGCGCTCAGGCAGGCCGGGAAATGAAAGCCTGGGACTTGACTGCTCTGGGAGTCGAGGAACAAAACAGAGCCGCAGAGAGGCTTTGTCCTCCTGGCGCAGAACAGCTTTTGGTTATATTCCCTGATGACACTTTTAACCAGCTGACGAGGGGTAGGGAATGAAGTGCCTTCAGATTTTCTCTGAGGTGTGAAATATGGGCAGAGGGGGGAAGTGGATTAAAGGGATGGAGAAAAATACTGCTATTCCCCAAAGAAGGCATGGAGAAATTCCTGATAAAAACGCTTTCCTTGGAGGAAGAGGTCGAGGAGGAAAGAAGCCCATAAAAGGAGTAATGAAAAGAAAACAAAATAAATGTTGTTTTGTCTCCATCCTCCTTTCCCCACCTCCCCAATCCCCCAAAGCACAGCCAATCCTGTATTGGGCCTTTTAAGCACGTTGTAACTTTAATCTGCCCTCCTCTCCCTCCCAGTCCATAATTCCTTTACAGCCTGGCATTTACAAGAACAAAATACCTGCGTCCCCAGTAAAGGAGATTAACTGCTGGCAGGCAACCTTTGACTCTGCTTTCGCCAAAACCCATGCTTCCCTCCTCACCTACCCAGAGGAAAAGGCACCTTGACTTCCTCTGCCTTAGAGAAAGAGACTTCCAACGCATGCGATTCATGCCCTCGTGGGTTCACGGATGCCAACGGGCAGTGGGTCTTTGGCACAAGTGTGTCCCTGCACACCTCAGCTGGCTGAATCAACAGTTTAATTCACCCTGTTCTGACTGTTCTCGTGCATCTAGAAGATAAAGCAAGACCTGAACAAAGGCAGCTTTAGACACGCGTAGCAGGACTTGAATTTCCAGCTGTTAGGTACGCGTGCTCAGGGACACAGTTAGGTACGGAGTAAGGGCTACCCACAGTTTAGCATTTCTGAGAGTTACTAAGCAAGCAGGTAATTAGCCAGTGGCATGCACCAAATATTTTGGTTGCCAAAATTTCCCTTTCTTTTTTTCAAAATCCCCCCGCTACCTTTTTTTAACCCTGTTGTATTCTCAAAACCTTACAACTTCCTTCAGTGGTACTGAGCGCAGGGCAGGTGAGGATGAGCAGGTATACAAGGAACCGTCGGAAAGAAGGACGACAGGTAAACCAAAAGCAGTTTGCCTCTGAACACTACAGCAAGTAAACAAGTTTACGTGTTCTGAAATTTTCATTCTCCCTCCCAAATTACCTAATGCTACTCAATAAGCCATCAGCAACCTCCTTGTAAAGCTTTTTAAGGGAAATATATAGAGCTACCATTAAACTATGCTTGCTGCTTTTCTAAGATGCATCCATGAAGGAAATACCTTTGTGCAGTGACATTGCACTTCATTAACCTAGCAATGCAGCGGACAGTGTTTCTACCCAGTTACGGAGTACATAAGTGCACGGCATATGAGCAGCATAAATATGGGACTGTTGCCAAAATAAAATTCCGTTTCGTAATCTGAGACTATATCTGAGATTTGCAAAGAGACAAGTAATACCAGGGACTAGCTGTCCCCAGAAGTCAACAGACTTGAGCCCAATAGATGGATTTCAATAAATTTAGGCTAAATCCTTACTGCAGAAGATGTCTATTGATACCTTCTGCTAAGACTTCAAAAAAGCGCAGAAGTGTTTTGAGGCTCTCCATTTTTATTATTGGAGAGATCTATTTCAAAAAAACCTCTATTAAGTAAATTCCTGCATCTGATTAGTTTCTTACAGTAAAGATCATTTACCCTTTGGGTTTAGATTTGGAGCATAAGAGGTTGAGCCTGAGATTTTTGTGGGGAGCAGGGAGATTAAGAAGAAGTAAGTTTTTAATTTAAATAGAAAATGTTTTGAATATTAACTGGTTGATCTGAAGGTTCAACGACGAATGCCGTAGGCAAAGAGCTTGTTCTTTGGCACGGATGCCCCTAGGGGAGGGGGAACTCAGAGGGAGGGCAAGAATGCAAACCTCTAAACATCACAGAACTGTCATCACAACCACCAGAAAATCAGTTATCGTCAGTACGATTTTAATTTTGGCAGCGAGATAATAAAGCCACAGTAAGGGTGAACATAGTGAATTCTGACAGAAAATGAAAGGCAGAAAGAATAAGATGTGAAAGTAAATCTAGTTCTTCTAGTAAGCTATGCTTAGCTACAGAAGTTAATAATAAAACCATGCATTTCTACTTAAGCAGCTTTCTCTTACCCATTTTAAGTTATAATGGAACCTGCTCCAAAGAAACAGACTTTGTTAAGAACATCACACTACGAACAGTCACATGCATTCAGTTTCAGCAGAGCCCCCCCTGATTTATACTGGGCTCTGGAGCTTCAAGGTCTGTGCTTTATTCAAGGTACGGCTGGCAGAGGTGAAAGGCAGCGATTCTTCAGCTACGGTGCCTGGCCTTCGCTGGCAACCCTTTGTACACGGCAGAAGCGCAAGTGAAGAGAGGCATAATAAACAACAGCTCTGAATGATTCTAGCACAAGATACCATCTCTCCTCACAACCCCCGCTTCATTATATCCCTGGACCACGGCCGCTCAAACAACATAACTACTTGAGTTATGCATCCGGGCACAACGCTGATGTGCCTCTACCTACCATGGGCAGAAGGACAAAACCATCTGATTCCCAGAGCTGCCAGCAGGGAAGGCAGAAGACATCCTGCAAGTAGCCAGCCTGCATTTCTGCTTATTATGAATTCTTTTTTTTTTGAGATCACGCATGTAGGATGAAGGATTTAAAACCACCACGAGTAGAGTTTATTTAACCTGGGGCAGCGTAGCAACGCTTGGGCCACTGGGCAGGCAGGCAGAGACAACTCCCTTTTTTTTGTGTGCAAAATGAGTTTCTGACTCCTTTTGACCTCCTCAGTTCTTCCAGCTCTCTTTGTTGTTGCAATCTGAGAATCTGCAGTGCTTCCTTTCCAAGAACTATTTGGGAGAAATATAAGTGGTGCCATTCTTGGGAAGGAAGATGTAACCTGGAAGCAGAGGTCTCATTAGCTTCCAGTGGGGGCATGCGCTCACAAGCCCCAGTGAGACACTGGGAACCTCCACTTTAAAAGTCCACAAAGAACCTCGTGAGGTTGTAGGGTGAATTACACATCTTGAACTCGGGACCACAGTTCTGAACAACTTTCAGAAGGGTAAATGAAAAGGCTCAATTAAAGAGCCTGCCAGCAACCCTTGGTTTGTACTCAGGGGCCAACACGTTAGAATCAAGTTTGTATATGCCTGCTAACAACCAGGAATGGTCTGCAAGAGGGAAGAGGACAGAGGCGCTAGCTTGCTAGCATACCATGTGCTAAGGTTATGAAATATTCTTTTGGTTTTACCTGCAACCGAGTATTTTCTCTGGAGGGTGCACTTGCGGCAACGACTTCCAGCTTTTACTTTGCTGTTTATGAGAGTACCTAGGTGTTACACCAGTAAGTATGGGTCCCTAAAGCGACCAGAAAAAAGGAGATTTATGAGCCTGCTACTGCTTCAAAGAATACATCTAGTCCTTGATCAAGCAGTACAGACTCACACTTAAAGAACTAGAAATCTTGGCTCTGTTATCTTCCCAGGTACAGCTCCACCCAGGGAACTGTTGCCTTCATAGCTGCGTGTCTTTAAATCCCTCATTACCTGTCCCCTCTCTTCATATCTTCTTCCAAGTCACACTTGTCTTGGAAGTGGAGTACAGTAGACTTGTATGACACAGTATGTAAATTGATCCCCTTTTTGGTTTTGTTTCTGTTGTTTCTTTGTGGTAGCACTCCCAATATGATGTCTCGTTTCCAGACATTCAAGGAGGCACGGGCACTGCTTCTAAGGACCTTTTGATTATAAGGCAGACAGGTGGCTAGGTAAAAAAGTTCGGAAAGAGAAACAACGGTGGTAGAAAGGAAACTGGTCGTCGTCTTCTCCCTATTGTCACTAACACACCTTTATAGACAAGATAAAAAGCAGCCAAAGAAAAGCCCTACTATTCATTTTCATCGGTACTGAGATCACAAGAAACATGTTGGGGTTTTTTTCTAAAAAGCATGCCAGTAACCTCTAATAAAAAAAAATAAAAAAAGAAGAACAATGAGGAGATAGGATTGCTTTACACTTCTCAAGGATTTCCTCTAAGAAGCAGGTTGGAAAATGATGGAACTGACAGCATGTGCTTTTTAAAATAGAATGTCTTCATGGATGTTGATATGTCATACCATACACCTATTATAAAAATAGATGACTAAAAAAAATACACTAAAAAGGAAAAAAAAACCAAATTCCTGCAGTCTGTTCTCTAGCAAACAGTAAGTGCACAGTCTGTCTTCCTTAAGTGCTATATACTCCACTATCCATTTGTGCACTGGACCATTTTTCCTGAAAGCAATATCCCCAAACATAATACAGTGTTTATTTAGCTCTACAATTGAATTACAAGTGTTTCAGAGTTTAAAACAAAATAAAGACAAATCAAAAGACCTTGGTAAAAGAGGAAAAAAGTGTATTACATCAGATTCGGGAAGGCTAGGTGAGACAGCAGGAACCACAAGGGACCGGGTTTTCTATCCAAAGAGGCAAGACACGTGAAAGGACCAAAGAAAAGGCCGACCCAAGACGTGCAGGCGCAGACTGAGGCATCTATTACTAGGAAAACACACAGACTTCTTGTTCTCCATATGGTAACCCTGCCTGTCTAAGAACTCTACCTGTTTGCAGATGAGAGATCCTGCTGTTTACATCTGACGCAGGAGAGAAGTGGAGCTGCATCTTTTGTCTCCAGAGCACAGCGACTGCTTTGATGCCGAGTGGGGGCAGGACTGTGTAACTCACACAGGTGTTTGCTTGATCAAAGCCCCGCTCACAAAGAGATATCTCCATTTTGCACATGGGAAAAACTAATATTCATAAAGCAAACTAGAATCAGGTTTAGAGTTTTGAGCTAATGCTCTGGATCTTGTTGTATGGGTAAATTCTGCAGCCACCCAGCGCTTTAGTTTGCTGGTCTGTGGAGCTACAAATCCCATTGCTTGAATTTTCACCACTGGTTAGCCCAAGTTACGTTTTCTTTGAAAAGGAACTTTAAATGCAGTGAACAATTCATTTAAACAAACTAAGAACAGCACAGATGCTTGATTTGTTGTAACACCAAAACCAAACTCTACCCAAGAATGCTGCAATAGGAATTACCAGTAATGCCAATAGCAATCCAGACCTTCCAGGCAGAAACTGTCCAAAGCCTCAAATAAACCAAAGGCATACTGAAACTGTTAACTTACAGCAAGTTTATTCCTTTTGCACTGCATGTCTTACTAGACAATTTCATTTGTTCATAAATACACTTATGCCAAATTCCACTTTTACTTTATGCATGACCTAACATCCCTCATTAGGTTTTAAGAAAGGCTTCTTCTAATTACAGCAACTATCTTAAGCTCACTTTACATAGGCAAAAGAAGTCCTGTACCAAGTTTTCCTTATAGGTCTTTACAGGCTTAAATCCATTAGTACTGCAAGGATTATGTTCACCTGGAGGGCAGGTTTGGTCCTCCACAAAGCAAACCTGCATGTAACTAAAGAACACTTACTTCACTCCTGCCTAACACCAGGTATCAGATACACAAGTGTTAGTACACAGCAGTAATTGATAGAGCTAATGAAAAATAGCATTTGGCATAGGAAACTGAAGCCCTACAATGCAATTAGACTTATTAATGATATTACCCACAAGGTTGCCAACCGTGATGATGCTTTCTGTCATACAAGCACCCTTGTCCTAATACGATATGCATCCTTTTACAAATGTGAATGACAGCTCCTCGACAACATGGAAAGCTACTTTCTAGGTTTTGAGTCCGCATTTCTATTTATCAACAGCAGCATGAGTACTTGAAGCAGAAGCCCTCTCATTTGCTAACTCCCCTGTCGTAGCGCAGCTATTCCTTTCTCTCTGCTGTACCACTGTTGGATAAATCCTTTCAAATAGATCACGACACACCCGAAACATCTTGCATCTCAGCTCAGGAAGTTAGCCATCACCATGGAAGCCTACAAACTTCTCCTTATCCTACCCACATCTACACCAAGAGGTGTCCTCCTGTTATCCCCAACCCTGATCTGCTGGGATTTTCAGAGATTTGACCCAGTCCATCAGAGAAAGTCCATTTCTACCCCAAGAGGAACCAGCAGTACTGTTGCATACCCTTGCTGCATCAGGTCGTACATCTCCCATATCATCTCTTTAAAGTTTTAGCTGCCCAAAGCGAGGTTCACATCTCTGTTGGTCTCTTGAAAACCTACCAAGCGGTCTAAATGACTGAGCTCACTTGGCACTGGGTACCAGCTCTCCAGAGCACCACTGGTGCCTGCACGCTTGTCTCTGGCCAGCTGGCACACTGCTCCAAGCACGCCTTCCCCAAAACACATGAGTGCTAGCAGCAAAACAAAGGCAGTTGCTGGAAAAAGCGGCACACAAATGAGCTTCATGGTGTGTGCGCATGCAGTGCTTGCCTTCAGCGATGCGGCTTCCAGCCAAGCTGCCCGCCGGGCAGGGGAGCGCAGGAGCAGAGCAGACACCGGTGGGGCAGCGGGCAGCCCAACCGCGACGGCAGGAGCGGTCGTATGACCGCAGCGACCGTGCCAGCAATTTCTGTCCACGCTGACACCGTGCGCGTGAGCACTAGCAGGTCTTGTTTAAAGCATATCTAATCCAAATGGCAGTGTGAAAGTCTGGAAGCCTATCTGGGCATTTTTATATAGATACATTGGGCATGATGAAAGCATGGTGGAAGGACAACGCAGGAGAAAACATGCCAAATTTTGCAAGTGTGGACATGGCCTTAAACTTGTATTGGCCAGGAAAAAACAAACTGTCACCTTTCTAATAAGCCCTGCCCAAAGCACATCCTTTTGTAAAATGAGCTGGCCAGACATTTATCCCAGCCAGGGCAGAGATGACTTTATTTTTGATGGAAGTTGGCAGGAATGGAGCCAAGGAAGCTGAGCTGCTACGTGTTTGTAATGAAAGAAGAGAAACCAAGTGTCCATCTTACACCATCCAATATCGTTTAACAGAGAATGTTGCATTGTTCATTTCTAAGTCAGGGCACAGACATACTTTCCCACACTACAGCTCAAGACCCATAGATCATTTTTAGCTGAAAATTGTTTCCCAGAGCCTGGAAGATCTCATAACTTTGGAGCAATTAAGATTCACTCTATTTCCTTCACCTGTTATGTTGTATTGTCCAAAAAATCTGTGCACAGTTTATTCAGTGTGGCTTACGTGTCTTCAACCCGGAAAGGAGATGTACAAACAAATCCTTCTAAGGAAATCTATGGGTTTTAAAATACTGGACTACATTAAACTCTGGAAGAGAACAGTGATATCTGTAAACTCTTACACTTAGAAAGTAATTAAGACTGAGTAAATGAAAAATGCTCCAAGAGCTCGGTACTTCCAGCAGCCAGACCTCCTTTTTGGCAAGAATTCTCCCTTTTTTCAGCCCTTCTATGCAGAGAGTGCACTTGGAGGATTTGAGGGACTGGAACGGGTTGCAGATGACATGGAGGGTGCTGTTGGCAGGCAGGTGCAGATCAGGTAACCCCTCCGTAAGAGAAGTCCATCCCCCGATAAGAGAAGCCCACGATGGAGATGCTGCTACGCCATGACACTGGCGGTCACACTGCTCGACCCACCCCCCTCCTCCCCACCGCGTGGCCTATCAATCTGCTCCCCCCTCCTTCCCGCCCCGTGGTTTTGTGGATTGACTGATTATATTTATCACACTTGTAGTTCACAGGGCAATGGTTTAAATTTCATTCAATACACTCCATCTGGGAGCGCTTTTAAAACACACCCACAAGCACATTTCTCCCTCTCACCCCGCACCCCCGCAGCGATCAGCCATCTGTACTCTGGAAACAAATCCTAAAAAATTATTCTAAATTAAAAACTCATTTTAAAAGAAAAGTAGTATTAAACTGTTTTATAAACATAATAAACCACAGTAAGCCTCGGTTGCAATAAATATCCAACTCTTGCCTACAGCTATTAGAATCCACAAGCGTATTTTTAAGTTTGCTAGCAAACAGTATATTTATTCTGACCATGATTTGTCTTCTGTGGTTTAATGCTCTCTCATGTTTCTTTCATATGTTTACAGAGGTGGGGGAAGAGAAGAGAGAGAGAAAGCAGGCTGTCCTGAAATATGTTACAGATTCCTGTAAGCCATAATGGTTCTCTGAAGGACTGCCACTTCTTCACAACAGGGTCTGGCTCGGCCTCAGGACAACAGTATAAAAAAGACACGTACTGTTCTCCTCCCCTGCTTCATTTACGATTGATTAAATTTGGTCAAATTAGTCACGGGAAAAAAAATTAAAAGGAGAACAAAAGCAAGTTGTAGCGCTTAATGCAGATTGCAGAGCGGCACCACGAGGGGAATTTGCTGCCTCCCAACAAAAAAGGGTATTCATGGGAGGTTGTGCATGGAGGAAGGTGAGAGGCGAACGGAGAGGCAGAGCAGGGTAAACGGTGACTGGAGACAGTCGTAGCCACAGTAAGAAAATTAACTTTAAGCAGATGTGGGGGTGAGGTGGTTTAGCCGAGTGGCACTGATGACCCCCAAGCGCTACTCCATTGCTGCAAAGAAATCACAATACTAATGGATTTCTTTTGTGTGGGAAAAAATATCCAATTTTAACATCCCAAAGGAATTATAATACAGTAGACATTTTGGTTCATAGTAATTTCAGATCACTCTTAGGGGAAAATATATTGTTCACCCCAGGTTGTGACGGTAACTCGGCAGAAAGAGGCATCTTGCAGGGACGCGTGCCAGCAGTGCCTTGGCCCAGGGATGTGTGGGCAATGGTCAGCATCGGAGCTACGCCAGCCTGCTGCCTTAATGGGAGCCTCAGCAGCAGGCTAGAAATTAAAAAGGATGCGAAACTGTCTTACCCAGAGTGTCCACGGGGCACAGACAGACGGGGAGACACCTGCATTCGACCCCCAACCACTGATACAGTCATTTCTATTACAGCTCCGTAGAGTTATGACAAAAAAACTCTGCATATGGCCATGCAATGACTTCAGAAAGGAAATAAAGTTGATTTTTATCAGATGTTTTAAGCTATGGTTTTATAAACATATGGAACATGCTTCAGCTAAATCCTCCAAAAAGTCCTATTGCCTTCAGAAGTCACAATAGATGTACTGCATTCACAAGACCTCATATGGAAAACTCGTGCTACACCACCCACTTACTTTGTGTCTCATGAAATTATTCTTATTTAATTATTACTAGTTATCTTACCTAGACGTGATCTGACCAAAACAAAGATGGCCCACTCAAAGCTATCCAAAAAGGAGGACACCTTCCACGTAAGAACAGCACCAGGGTTCGATTAGATACTTCAAAAGCTTCTTCGCAGGCAACAATAAGAAAACCGATATGATAAGGTGAACTAAAATGCTATTCTTTCCCATTTTCAAGACAATTACATCCCATGATGTGTGAGTAACTAATATAAGGTAGGTTTTTACTGACTGGAGTTTATAACGCTACCAAATGTTACTCAAAACTGAGGAAAAGGGAAGTGAAGGAGGGCAAAGATGTCATTAAGAAAAGCCCACAATAAAGAATTTACAAGCAAAAAGAACAAACATTCTCTTTGGGAATTTCTCTAGGCAACACAGCAAAGAATTATAGCACACAAAGCAAGGTTACATAAACAGTCTAATAAAATTCTGGGACTGATTTATGATGGAGAGACATCTTGTAGTGAACCGCCATGGATAGCAGTTTCTGCTCAAAAGAGCAACCATGTTGTAATTAGTAAAAACCAACTGAGCATCCCATTTAAGGGGGACAATAATAAAAGCCAAACATATCAATAAATAACCCAAACCAATGAAATCAGTCAAACTCTTCTTAGTATTGGCAGATACATAAAGTGCTGGAAAACTTTGATCATCCCTGAAAAATAACCTCTGTAAATGACTGCAAACCCAGATTTACCTAATTTTCATGCAAAATTTTGGTTCCCTGGAAGTGGTGACTTCCAAAACAAAACACAGGGCTGAAATACACGCAGGAATGCCTGACGTGCCACAGATCAGCGACTTTTACACAATGGAGCACAACTCTCCCCAGTCACATGGTTGACACCTGCTTGCCATGCAGCAATTTTTTCAGGTTTGTGATAAAACTAACTTCGGTACACAGGTCAGAAGACAACAGCTCGGTACGTAAAGCCAACAGGAGAACAACATCACCTAACAGCCAGGCAGCCCAGCGTGCCACCCTTTCACGTTGCTCTGCTCAGCAGCCACTTCAGCTAAGTACCTTATTGACACGTATTACCGCTCCCCTCATCCTGCCCGGCTCAATCACCAGGATGGCCGCAGAAGCGAGTCCTTTGTGCAATCTGTCCTACAATTATGGTCAACAGCACCTCAGACAGAGGAGGGTGGGAGGAAACGCAACGGCGATGTGCATAGAGAGTCCCTGCCGGTTTGCATGACGAGATTCAGGCCATCCCATGCAACCACGGCTCTTTCACAGCAAATCAGTTTTAAATATAAGCCTTATTTGTACTAATACAACCGATGACGCAGACTTTGGTGACAGGACTGTTTGTTGTCACTACTTTTCTCCCCTCCATGATACAGAAAAGCTATGAAACTGGTAGCGATGTTTGTTGTCATCACCGCCTTTTAATTACCTCCGGTAACTGAAACACCACAGTGGGGCTCTGATACACAACCAGGACAGGACTGGCAAACCAAAGGTGGGTCAAGAACACGGAAAGGTTCCCCTTCTCCACTGTGGATCAGAGAAACCAAAAACGTACAGGAGGAACTGAATCCCCAAGTGAGCTTCCTGGAGGGGTCGGTGCTACTGATAAAGGAGCAGAAGGAAAAATCCAGATGAATTTGTGTGGAAGCATGACCAGCCCGTCCCTTGTGCTCACCAAGGCCTTGCAGGACCCATGTGCCACCGCCAGCTCCCTCCCCAAGTCAATGGCCTTTTACAAGCTGTCATGAAGCCTCATGGAGAATAGGACCGGGAAATCGGTGAGGTTTGTTTAAAACAGATTCTCCCAGAGAAAATTCCAGAAGGAGAGGGTTTGAAACAGAACTAAAGAGTGCCATCTGCTGCAAAAAGCTGGAGAAACCTCAAACCCTGCGAGAGAGACGCCAGGGCAGCAGCGAGTGCTGGATGCGGCACCGAGCTCCAAGCGGGCATAAAGCTCACAGGGCTGCACGTGGAGAAAGGGCCAGCGTTTACCGTGCAGGTTATCTGCTCCCCTCGTGCAGTCCCTAGTGCTGGCACTCGCCGTGGCTGAGGGGTTCGGGAGTGGGCCGCGGCCCTGCGTGAGGACGCAGTGGAGTCCGAAGCACCGAGGTGCAGCATCACCGCCAGGCCCTCACGGCCCCGTCTGTGCCTGGAGCAGCCTCTGGTCTCACTGGAGCAAAGCGGGGATGGAGAAAGCAGAACAACTTCATCTCTGGACAGGAATACGCTCATATTACCTTTTACACCAATATAAGATGTGATACCTCAGAGGACACTTGCTTAAGAGAGAGACTAAAAGAGCAAGGTTTAATCTTCAGAGGGTTTCTGCAGCACAGAGAGAAAAAAGTCTTGAATAATGCACATCTTAGAGCTAATTCAGCTATTTGGGACAGCAAAGGGATGTGTTGGCCCAGGGAAGAGGCACCAGTCTGAGGGTTAAGGCCAAATTCCAGGCAGTGTCCTGACCTCCACCTCCTGGCAGCAAAGTCCCGGCACAGCAGCACATCACTGCACACCCACCCCCGCCCTGGGAAGCGCCACCAGCTCCGCGCGTCCCCTCCTCTCCCGGGCACGACACTGCTGAGGGACGCGAAAGCACCCACTGAAACCCCTGCACCACCGACCGCTTGCACTGGCACAGCTCCTCCTGATTTTGCCTTTCTTCCAGGTGCCTTTTGTCCCTCATTTTCCCCGCAAGCTGAGCTCCAGCGCTGCGGCGTGCGGTGCCCGTCCCGGTCAGCCGCCTGCAGATGGTGCCACCGACCAGCTTTTCCCCAGCTCCGAAAGCGTTTCCCTTCAGTCTGGGGGAAAAGCCACGTACAGTCTGAAAAGCACACGGAAAGGAGCTGCTCACTTCCACCTCATGTTTTCTCAACCCTTCTGCACACCGTAACAGAACGCTGCGGCATCCGACTGCTTGGGATGGGGCTTAATCATCCAGAGCAATTAGGCGAGTTTTGTAAAACCAATTTCACGACGCTACGAACAGCAGCTGCCTTGGTGGAGCTACAGACCAAATGATACTGGTGCTTGCAGGCGTTTTCCTCAACTGGCCAAACATCCACCCCCATCCAAAGGGCCGGAGGGAGACCAAAGAGTCCCTGCTGTGCGGGGGACTGTGTCCCTTGCTGCAGTGGCCTCCTGCACCCTGCCGTCTGCGCGTGCTGCTGAGCGCCCGTGGCACCTCCCGTCCCTCTTCCACCTTCTCCGTCCCCCTTCACCTCTCCTGTCCCCTTTCCACCTTCAGCCTGGGCAGCTCGACCAGTACAAGTTAAAGTGCTCACCAGCTAAACCAGAGCTTTTCATAGTGTGTCCATCCCTGTTAGAGTAGGATTTAATTCTTACGACATCGGGGTTTAGGTGTTTTCGTAACTTTGTAAAGTACAACCACCTTGCATCTCCTTCCTCACCATCACTGCAACTTTTTCCTTAATGAATCTGAGTCATAACCCAGAATCTATTACAGGTAAAACAGGTGCCCAAAACCCCCAAACAACAACAAAATACCCCTCTTAGGTTACAAGTTTCAAAACCAAATAACACACTCTGATAGTCCCAAATAAAAAGAGAAAAGCACGATTCTACCCTAAGGGAAGAAAATTCTTCAAACTTCCAGCACTTGGACATTGTATTTATTTGAAAATCCTTCACCATTTTATTCAAAGTAACTTTCCCTGAAGTATATAACCAAAATGTAGGTTACAGCTGAAATACCTACAGAGCAGCAGCCAACACAGTGGATCCTCCAGAAGCAAAGAATATGACTATATCCAGAAATCTTCTTAAAACCAACGACAGCTGAAGCAGCTGAGCTGCCCTAATAAACTGGGCTGCTTTTACAGCTTTATCCTGAAAGATGCCAAGTATTCCTGCTCCAGTTCAGCACGGTCCTTCAGGACAAGCTTAAATTTAAATACAGGGCGAGTTTTGTTGAAGTTAATGGTGCTGCCCAGGGGCTTAAGATTAAGCACATGCTTAAGTACTTTGCTAGACTTGGACCAGTACTTACAAAGATCAAGCTCTTAAATTTCGGAATCTGAGTGTACATTTAACTGTTCATGTTGAGACTGTCAAACTTCTGGCTTCTGATTATTACTGCAAGAGAAATATTACACCAGACATAAAATCCTGAAGAGTTACTGGTTCAGAAAACCTAAAGATACGGTGTACTGGGAGCAGACCTGTTTACAGTAAACAGAAATTTAATAAAAAGACTTAAAAAACCTCAAAAAAATCCTATGGAAATTTCATAAATAAACCCAAGTTCTAACCATGTTAATGTTTTAGGGGGGGAGAGGGGGTCAGAGAGCTTTGGTAAACTGCTGTAACAAAGTTGTACCACTGGGCTCAGAATAAAGGGAAAGCCCAGCCTCAAGGCCAAAGGACAACTGGAGCATCTCACTTTAGGGAAATCCATAGGGTCGGGCAACTATAAGCTTAGGACACCAAAGTTAATGCTCACTGTGGCATGAGAACAGTTTCATTCTTTCCTATGCCTTCATCGCTCCCTTCCATCCTCCCCCTGCACCGATTGCTATTTTGCTTTCCTCTTACAACCCGTTTTCAAAGCTCAGAGGAAGCAACAGTGTTGTAAATGAAGTTTAGATGATAATTTGTATAATAGGGCTAAAAATCCAAGAGAAGCTCTTATGAAATGCTGAAGAGGGGAGAACACTACATTGCTGTAAAGCAGCCTGGATCAAGTGAGATACTAGTGGTAATTAAACCGGCACTCGTTTCCTTGACTCCTTTAAAACCACTTTTTTCTTAATTACTCTTAACCTCTCATGTTTTTGTCCAATGTACTGAAGATGCAGGAAAGCACTATCTGTTTATTTACATTTTTATTTCAGTATCATCACAACCTGTATTTATGTTCACTTATAAACATAAAAAGGGAATCTAATATTTGATACAGCAAAACCTGCAAGTACATTCTTAACTGTAAACAGAAAATATGCCCTAACTGCAGACAGAAAAGATGTCCAGATTAACTAATATGAATAACCAAAACCTGAGTAACCAAAGTATTTGGGGGCTGGGGTTGACGTTCCTAACATCTTTCTAGACTGAATATACAGAATAATAAAAGGCCCCAGAAAAAAATTTCATTTTATGGGGTTTATAGGTTTTTCAAGAAATATTTTCCATGAATTGGGCATCAAGTTTGTGGACAGGATACAGGACAGGACTCCGAGCCATTTCAGCTGTTGATGTACAGAAGATCACAATCAATTTTATATAAATTATTTACGTTGAACAAAACCCGCTACACTAAAGGCATCAATCCTTCTTCCCCCGTTCCAAGTGACAAATACAAACAAGCTTTGACACTTCCCAATCTCTTCCCCTCAAACTCTGTTCTTTAAAGCCATGCCAGAAGCACACTGCTGGTCAGCATCGAGGGGATGGCACAGAACAGAACTTTTTTGTCTGCAGCTTAGCCCGGGTGTTTCATAAATCACAGCTGTCTCTGTAAGCCAAGCATACTGAATTCCCAAGTATTAACATGCTTTTTGTAACGCCAGCTACTAGCAAAGGTCAAACCTGCACAGCAGCTTTGGCAAGCACACTTTGCACCTCAGAACATGAGTTTTCACACATACAAAAGTGACTGTTCCTGAGTCAGCCGCGCTATCTTAAAGAAAAGCTTTGTGTCTGCCTATTGGAAAACAAGGTGTCAGTAATCTCTGAAAAGGCTAAAACCAAGGACATCCCTGGAAATGCTGTAATTCCACTCCCACGGCTGTCTCACAAGAGAAGGTCTCTAATTATCTAAGCGTGTAGAAACACTTTCTTTAAATGCAACTGTCCTGAGGCTTCATTCTCAATGAACTGGACAAAATGAACTCGCCCAACTTTAAAAAAAAAAAAAAAAGGGGGGGGGGGAGAGAGCAAGAAAGAGAATTAAAGGTATGTGAGAAAATGTTTCTCAGGCTCTTTATGGCTGATTGAGCTAATTTACTGTGGAATGGGCAGCAGACTATCTTTAGATAAATGCTAATGAGGACGTTAGTGCTTTCTTCAGTCTGGCTGCTACTATTATGCTGAAAGGGAAGGTCAACAGCTAATAAACCCAGTTAACAAGCCATTCTGAACTTCACTTTAGCTTAACACCCTTCAAAGTTGCAGTCATTAAATCCATAGGCTATTAGGAGCTGCCCTCCTGTTTTCACTATGAGCGAAGGCAAACTTTCAATGTAGTCATTAATTGAATTAACAGACTCTAATCCAATTTGATGTAGTGTAAATTGAAATGCACAGAAGAGCGAAGATATGTGCAGAGGAGTTTCCCCTTTTCCTGCAGCTTTGTGTCAAACTACTTTTGTTATTGTTCCTACACACCTCCTGTGAAGGATGCTCTCATGGACGTAACCCTTACCATTAGCTACTCTTTGACATCTTTGCTATCACAAGACAGGGGCTGGCAAGACAACAACATATCTTACAGCTTATTAAACTCCTTAGTTTTCGTGAGACAAACCAGTAAGCAAGGATCTCAAAATACGTTGCCACCATTACGCTGTGTTACGCTTCTTTGAAGTAGAAAATATAAAACAGGCTTAGCAGGCAGGGAACCTTGGGGAGGGAGATGTTCGGTGAAGGAGGTTAGGTGGCAGACAAGCAGGAAAAGAGAAGCCTGAGCATCTTGTTTGCCAGCCAGTGCAACAGCTCTCCTTTCAGCAGTGTGAATTCGAACGTATGGTGTGCACACCAGCCTTTGTCCACCAGAGAACAGCTGATGGCAAGCCATACAATCAAAGGTTTCTGTATAAAACCTATTTTTGAACGGGCAAGAAGGGCAGCGCTTTGTAGTGTCATGCATTTCAACCTTTGAAAGTGCAATGGGCGACAGTCCACGGGAGTCCTGTGTGCTCAGCCAAGCACCCCAGCTCAGACTGTGAGCAGGTAACAAACAAATGGCACAAAAATACAGAGCTTTCAGCCCCCGAGTGCTAACTGTAGGTAGGGAGGTAACGTCTAACTACAAGGCAGCAAAGCCTGGTGTTGAAGCAGGACAGCACTTCCCTATGACTGCCACTGGATATAACCCAGTGTTTGAACACCAGAAATCAATGAAACTTCCCAGGTCAGGCAAGGCAGAGGAAGCTGTAGAATGATTCCATGCAGGACACCCTGCATTTCCTGCATGAACTGCCACTATGAACTCTTAAACCACCCAAAATCCAGTACACCGGGCTCATTTTAATATCTAACAATTTTTTGCTCAGAGAGTGCATAAAGCACCGCTGTTGCAGATTTAACACGGAATCCAGTCCAGGACAAGAACTTCTCCAGTCTCTTACAGAAAGGACTGTACTACAGGGACTTGAAAATATTTAGGTTACACATTAATCCAAATAAAACATAAAGGCAAGGAAGACAAGACAGTTATCTACATACATTGCACTGCCAAGAGTGGGATAGGGCTATTCTAAGCCTAAGACCATTTATAATATTTCTTTAATATCAACCTGCATAACTGGCCTTCTCACACTCTACTGGTGAAGAAATCCAAGCTTCCATTATTGCAGATATGAAGATATAAAACCACATTCAAGATGCAATAGGACATGTGGAGAGGAAAATGCATGCATATCCAAATCATTGTGTTCTTTCAGACACAGAAAAATACAATGGAGCTTTAGAAAGAACTAAATATAGTAATTTTAGTTCAACTGTAATTAAAGAAGAGAAAAGCATGACTTCCCTCCATCCTTTTAAGAGTCATTGTTCAATGTCACAGCGATATTCAATTATTCCATATAAAGAGTATTTACTTTCTTTTCTGCATTATTATTACATTATCCACTATTTGTGTTACTACAGAATGAGTAGTAATACAGGCCCCCAGCTGAGACTGACAGCCCCCCTCTGCCTGCCACTGTGAAGACATATGGCACAAAAGCATGCCCAAACAGCTTTGTATTAGCACAGATAAGAAAGTCTGAAAGAAAGGGAAGGTTGGTATTTTTATTTCATGGGTGAGGAAATGAAGGCAAACTGAGAAAAAAAGACCCAAGAACTTTATCAATGATTTCACACAAGATTGGTTCCCTTTATTGTCTACAGGCAGCTCTCTCTGGTTTTTATGGGCATGTTTGCCATGCTTACACTCAGATATGAAGCATAAATCAGACAGAGCTCACCAAAAGTAGATTTTGCCCACAGGCTCCCAGCCAAGGGACCAGACGATGTGAAGAAATCCACCCTCCCACCCCATGTGGGCACAGGGTGCTCAGCACCAACTGTTTTACTCCACTCCTACAGCACGGGCTGTAAATGCAGAGGGAGCGGAGCCCCCTGGTTCAGGGGCAGGCAGTAGGTGCTGAAATCCCCCTCCTGTCAATAAAGCAAATAAAACATCAAAACACAAAGGGCAAAATCCCAAGCCTTTGGCAGCTACCACGGTACATATCAACCGGACCACACGTTGACTACAGCAATGTTTCTACTGACGCTGCCAGGAAGAGCCAACGTGTACCTTTAAAATGTGACTATTCTGTCACATATCATAACTCCTCTTTTCCCCAGGCAGTTTTATCAGGAAGATCGCAACAAGAAAAAGTACTTAAAAAGGCTGAAGTGACAATGGTGGCAGGAGCTGACACTGAGGAAGCTTGTTTGTTTAAGAAACCAATGAAAACCTGCAGGAAAAAAATCCCTGCAGCCTTTTCCCAGTTCCAACACACACGGACACAGAGTCAGACAGGAACCGAAATGTCCATCCCACTGAACATCTACACCTGCTGATCAGCAAAGGCCCTCCAAAGTCAGCACTGCCATCTGATGTCCAGAAAGCTTTCCAGCTCATCACGGCAAACCCTCCCAGCCTGTCTGCTGCCACTGCAAAGTGGTAACAAGCCAAAGCTGGGCTGAACCCACGCTGGCATGGGCATCGTCTTCACGGAGAGCAGCAGTGCCAAAGCAGCATTTTGCTTGCAGAACTCAGCTAGCCAGCGCTACCTGGAAACGATACCCAGGCTTTAGCGTCTGTTTGCTTTGGGGTTTACTTACACACTGCCTTCACCATGTCCAATTCATGGGGAGCCTGTAGAGCTCCCAAGAAGCAGGAAGAAAGCAAGGAGTTTCAAATCCAACTGCCAATGTATTGCTGGATAATTTCAGGTCATGAGGAAAAAGAAATCTACATACCATTCATACCTGATAAAGCACAATGAAAACATGTATTTTAAAGCATTTGGTGTACAGAACCTGGCTCCGTCCTCATTCAAATATTCAGGTTTAGTACAGGGTTCTCAGCATAGCCATCTCCACAACTGCCAGCCACCAAATAACATCCCAATATATAAGGAGACCACAAATTGGTTAGTGATGAACATTGCTTTCTCCTTTCTCTGTCACCACCGTTGTTGCTGTACAACTGCAACTACTAAATTTGTACGCAGACACTTCTAAGGAAGAAGGAGGAAACGCAGAGTGACCAGGGAGCTGATTTTACTGATACCTGCAAATCTCACTGTGGGATAAGGCTGTGACTCCCCCAGACACACGACGACAGATATTCAACCCTGAACTATCAGTGAGGGAGTTTTAATTCCCCTCCAGAGTTGTCAGGTCTTGGTCCTAGAAAAATAGTATCAATATTAATAGGAGACAAAAGGATGCGAGAAGCCCTGCTGGGTGTACGCTGCCAGGAGGTTGAAAATCTCACACTGGGAAAACAGGGATAATTAATGGAACTTTTTGAATTGTGTGTACTGTAGCAATTTTCACTCTAGAATCTTAAAATACATTTCAAATCTAGTCCAATCTCAGAAAAAAAAACCCCACAATGTATTAATGCAGCATTGCTCCACGTACATGGAAATGAAAAGAGAAATGTAAATGAAGATAAACAGGGAACAACACTCGAACAGTGGGCTCTCTTGTTTGGCAAAGAAGGGCATAATAAAATTCAGTGATTGCAAGCAGAAATTAGAAAAAAATCAGGCTATAAATAGGATGCTGATTTTTAACTGTGAGGGTAATTAACTACTAGAACAACTTCCCAAGGACTGCAGTGGATTCTCAATTACCGGCAATTTTAAAGTGAACACCAGATTTATTTATTTTAAAGATATGCTCCATCGGGAATTAATTACACCAACTCCTGCTGCCCAAGTTGTACAGAAGCTCAGTCAAAATGATCCAAATGGTCTCTCTTCTGGCATCCTGGTGCCTGATCAGACCAGACAGCAATCCAGGAGAAATGGGGGAACCCGCAAGGAAATACAGTTACAGTTGCACTGGCAACGAGACATGACGTCACTGCTCTCGAAAGGGTCAGCGTCCCAACTCAGCATCAACACAATGGAAATACTACTTGGATAATAAAATATCAATTCAGGACGTAGTCTATTCAAATTCACCTTTACAGGAGTAGAGAACAGAAATTAGATGGGGCGGCACTAACTTGAAATGTATTTCTTCTGTAGAAAGTATAGATATAAAATAACTTTTTAGCATACAAGATTCATATGAGGCTCTTCATCCATTCAAGGGGTGGTTGTCTAACACATGGCGTTTTTTTTCTTGGTTTCCTGTTCCGACATGTAGCTACTAATCTTTTCCCACCTCTCTGAATGTTTTGAACTTACAGATCAAATTTCACCTAGATACAGTGTAACACAGGGGATTATCAAAGAACTTACATCTTCTGGGAAAAGGAATAACTGAGTAAAAGCTGGAGTTCAGCAGATGCCCAAACTACAGTTGTCATCTCACGCTGGAGAATTTATGGAAGAGAGGGAGTGAGACATAAATAAAACAGGTCCAGAATAATATCACCACTGATGGAGATGGAGGGGAAAGAGAAGGAACAAGTATCACCCCTTTTCTCTCCCATCCCTTGGTGGCAGCAGCAGACACCCAGCTTTCCACGCTGGTGGTGAGCGGGTACAGTAGCCTTGTTTGGCTGGTTTATTAATCAATAACAACTACTTTATTAATAGTGTTCAAACAGCAGCAAGACAGACAGAAGAATCTCTGGGCTAGACACAGCTGACACAGTCCGCAGACAAACTGGGGACTACAAAATCAGCTGAAACCCAAAGCATCCGAAAACTTTTTTGATTCAACACAGTTCTCTCCCCTGCAGCTCATCTGGTACTTTTACAGGCTCCATAACGGCTCAGTGATTGATGCCTTTGCAGCACCTCCCCACCAAGCCAGGCGACAGCTGAAAAGCTCTAGAACAACATGCCAAGGCATTCTGTTTGCAGTTTCATTGTAATTTGATGTAATAAGTGTTGATCTCAATTCACTAAACATTTGCGTCAATTTGCCACCCGGTTTGGTTTAGTTTTAAGGCATTACTGTTGCGTAAAAAAACTCCATTAAAATATAAATTAATTAGTTGTTTTACAAGCTTAAGGTACATTATTCTCCTTCCAGCTATCTTCTGAACTGCATCTTCGCATTTCTTCAGCGATGTGCGAGGAACAATTTTCATCATTCCAGTGAAACTTTGGAGAGCTCTAGCAGGAAAGCCCACTGGTGCTGGTAGGTGGTGGAGCATTCCTAAGTGCATTATGAACTGTATTTATAGGAGCTGTCTAGACATTTAATGGGTTCTTGAATGATTTGCTTAGGTGTTTACTTTTACTAAAAGCAGTTTATAACCTCTGCTCTCAACTCTGAAGTTCCTCTTAAATCATTCTGTAAATATAGCGCAGGGCAATGAGAGAGAAGGACTCAGGTTTTCCACCTTGGGCTCTCTTTTCTGCTTACCCTTAGGGATCTGTAGTCTCTCTGTTGTCATAGAAATAGGGCATGGCTGACCTCAATATGGTGCAGCGTAATACCCAGACGGATTCAGCTCAGCGCCGTAATCCCCAGTGGAGACACTTTCACTACATTCATGATTTCCTGGGGATTCTGACAAGGAAACCCCTCCTGGCACCTGATGCATCACAGCAGTGACAACCCCCGGCAGCTCAGCACAGCCTGCACTCAGCTTCCACAGAAGTCAACAAAACCACGCTTTGCCACAGGCTCTCCTGAGATACGTAGGTATCTCTTCCAATTACGTATCTGTGCTTCAGAAGTTTGGACTACATGGAAAATCATTAAGCATTGGGGTTGCTCCTCTTTCCACTTCCCTATTCCCCATGTATTAAAAGTGAGAATCTGACAACGGCACTGCTGCCTCTGTAATCTGTCACCTCGAGGCCCTTTCATATATCAATGTTTGACTGCTTCCTATGTAAAACAGGTCATTAAGTTAATCAGAAATTGACTACTACTACAAACACCTTTTAAATAAGGTCAAATTAAGATAAAAGTCCTTGCTCTTTTCGTCTCTCAGCAACAAAGACTATAACCAGGCTGCTAAACCTGCCATTAATGTCAGTGTGCAGATTAAATGTCATTAAAAGCAATTTGTCACTTACATACACGCTTATCTCAATCTAATAATTAGCAAAAGGTCAGGCAGATAAACCTGTGTATTTCAATCCACAATACATTTCAGCTGCAGGAAATGACAAAATACAAGTTTAGCCATACACATATGTATTTGTGTTTGAAATATATACGTATAATTAAATCCAGCAAAAGAGAATAATCTCTTGTAAAGACCTAACTGGTATCAAGCCTTACGCTGACACTTAAGCTGCAAGGGAGCTGAGTGCCTAAGCGTGGATCACAGTAATACCCCCAGAGGAGTGAGCAAAGCAGACCTCGCTTCACGGTGGGAAAAGGCCTGTGACACGGGTCAGCAGGCATCAGCCAAATTCCATCACCGGTGTCACAACTGACACTCGCTGGCACTCCAGTGGGCAGCCTCAGCCAAGACGTGAAGCATGGCTGAATAAACCGGGGAGACCGAATTAGCTTCTGCCCTGACTAGGTGACTCCTTGACTTCAAGCGTCCAGCACACTGACTCGGTGTCAGGAGGCAGACGGTAACAATGCCCGCCTGAGAAGCGGCTGGGGATAAAGCAAAACCTTTCATTCTTTGGCCTGGCATCTCCGCATCTCTCGCAAGGCTCCTGTGTGCTTCAGAGGACACCAAACTGCAGCTCTGTGCAGGCAAGGAGGAGACCCCGTGGTTGGGCCTCCTTTTCCCTCAGTGTTCAAGCCCAAACTTCCTGATGAAATTAAAGCTCTACACAAACTCCAGAGAATGGAATCGCTACATCTTTATTTTAGCAACCACGGAAAACCACCTTTAAATGATGCTGCGGTACCGTGGATGGTGGGTTTGTTTGCTTTAACGAGAAACAGAAGAGCAAGGCTCAGAGCGTGGGATGAATTCTGCATGACCGGTCCCTCCAAAGGCAACACCTACCTGTGTGGGGCACCCCCCTGCATGCTCCTGCACAGGCTGGGCTGCGAAACGTGGCACCAGAAAGCATTTCTATTAAAGGTGACCAATTCCAGTGTGTGCAACGTGGGATATGGCATCATGGGGTATTTTTCTGTGGACAAGCATAAAGCCTCAAATCTCTCAACACTCAAGAGATGAAAAAAATAATAATAATCATGTTACATGCTTTTGTCCCCAAAACAAGATAGCTAAGGATCCATTGCCATTTGGATCCTTCTCAGCTTTTTCTACCCAGATATACAAATTCCTAAGTTCAAACCCCGTTCACAGACCACACTTCCCTTAAATATTTCAGATTTTCCTTACTCTAATGACCACTAACAGTACATTTTCAGTTCCCTCCTGTGAGGATACAGCTGTGATATGGATATTAATAGCTACATAACATATGGAGATTTAGAACAGTAAAGAACGAGGGGTTTTTAAAGCTGTTTCAAATGATTTGTTTGGTTTTTTTGCATATTGGAAGCACTTAACCCATCTTCAACGTCTAAACAGCTACTTCATATGGCAGTGCAACAGCAAATTGTGATCATTCAGCCTTTACCTCTGCTTCTAGCACAGCAGGGGACAGTCAGTTAACTCCACAGTGACACTGTGTTGTTTTAATAGTTTGTAGCAAAGAAAGATGGTTTCAAGGAGTCAGACAATTTACCCAGCTTCTTGTCACAAAGATACTTTATGATTAATGGAAAGTATATGTGTGAAACAAGTTTATATTACAGCAAGTCAGATTTTTTATGCCTTGTAGTTAGAGAAATCTTGGGTACCTTATTAAACAAAAAACACCACAGCAAGCATCAGCTCTAGAAGCAATGACAAATTCTCCCCAGCAAAGGTTTTTTAAAGTTGGGGGGGTGGGGGGTGGGGGGTGTATTAACAAGTTTACTTAGGGATGGGACATAGCCTTAAAGAGGAAGTCAGCTTAATCTTTTTAATCTTAGGACGTTGATGACCTTCAGACACTAACAGCAATCAAGACCAAGGCCTCACTGGGTTGAAAACTCTGCTTGTGCACTGCACCATACTTTCCCCAAAGGTAAACAGGTAAACTTCAAAATACAAAGGGTGGTAGGGGAAGGCAACAACATCATCTTCATATTACAAGATAGGAATCTGGGGGAGAAAGCGTAAGTAGGCAGAGTATGAGAGACCTGTGGAAGAACTGAGAATATATCTAGAGTGTATCTAGGTCTTGCTGCTGGCTGAAGACAGGAGGGAACAGATCTGACAACAAACTATGTCCATTGGTGAGCTCTCATCTAAAGTCTACTTCATGTCAGATTAATTATTTTTATAGAGCGTCACAGTAAATTATCCTGAAATATAGCTACATAGAAGAAAAATGCAGTTTTAAAAGACCCAATTGCAAACCCAGCTGCTTCAACACTGTTTAGTCCATTTAACTTAAAGCTTTGTCCGTGTTGTGGGAGAGAACCCACCTGTCCAACCCTCTCATGGCTTGACAAAGAGGCTTCTTTTGGCACCCCATCTTCTAGATGCAAGCTGCATCTAGGGAGGAGGTCTTGGTTTTCCAGAGAAGCGAGTGATTTTGGACTCTCAGGTTTTGTGTACATCTCCTTACCAGATGGACCTCAGCATCAACACTACACATCAACGCAAACATCTGAAGGAGACTGTACTCAAAGACGCTAGTAACTCTTGAAAATGTAGGTTGGAAGCCTGTTTAAATTGTTTATCACCTACTTTTTTCATTATGCAAGTGCATTAGATTTGCTATGTGTACAAAACTGACCTGTAGAAGACCGACTTGAGGAAGCATGAGTAATTTTTTCTGGTGTTTGGATATACAGGCTGTATATTCTACCACTGTGATCTCAGTGTCCCATAATACTTGTCTCTGTGGGGAACGTATGCACATATCAGTATCCCCTCGGTGCCCAAACATATGTCTTTCAGAGATTCTCACGTTCTCTGCTAATACAAAGAAAAACCGCAACATGCATCGCCTAGAGGCTTGAGAGAAGATTAACCCTTCAGCCTGAGCTCCTAAACACGCACCACAAAGCTAACAGAGTTTTTCTATTGCTGTGAATAGAGGTGGATCAAGGGTTATTTCATGACCCTGTGAAATGTTCTATCCCCGCACAGATATGAGGAGACGCTGCACCAAATGTCACCACTGGCATCACAGTTTGCTCACCACAGGTTTATACCCACAAGGTAGGAATTTTTTTCCCTCCTCTATACCAGCGGAAGAAAGGGAAGGTCAGACTGAAGGAGCTTTGACTCACCGCTACGCTCCTACTCCTCTGCCTGAGAGTGCCAGCGCCTTTGGAAGGACAAACGTCTGTGTGAACAATGTGCTACCCCGCAGCTGTGGTCAGGACTGCTATGTTTAAAGGTTACAGTGATTAAGCACTGTGATTAATTTAGTCTCAGCAGAATCAATTCCACTCAACTACAAACCTAATTTACATACTGAAAAGGACTCTGCTGTTCCCTGGTCAGCATGGGTTTGAATTTAGATTCATTTTTCTCTAAGATGTGCGTTTTGAGGGATCACACTGCAATTAACACATGTTTTGACAAAGCTAATGGGACAGTTCTATCTGCGTGTCACTGCTTCCCTGGCTGCTGTCATCCGCCCTTCCATAAAGCGCTATCCAGTTCCCAAACCTCTTGAACATGAAATCTCTATCAAAGGATCACCTACGCAGGAACACGTTCAGCACAGCTACCCCACTGTAATCGTACAATGGGAGGGAAACCAACTCCCATAATGTGCATTTCTTTCAAAACAGCGCATTTTCCCCCAGCTGAATATAAGCCCTCTGAAGAGATCTAGCCCTGAACAACAAGAAAGGTATGTCAGACTCCAAAAAGTCATGGAGATTACACGGGGAGGGGTATAAGCCACAAAAGTAGGACCAGTGTAGGAAACTTGGTTCTACTCAAGCAGGATTGCGATAGCCACAGAGAGAGAAGAGTTACATAGTGAATTCCCGTTAAAACAAAACACGGGACTCTACATATCCATATGTGTTGAGAAACAGGCAACTTATATCAAAACTGATGCTGGAAAGTCACAGCGTAAGCTAGGGAAGACTGCAAGGCAGATCTCAGTGCCACTTGGGAAAACAAAAACTTCAGCACTCTGGATTTGCCCTGACCTGCAGTCTCGAGAGAAAGCCCCTTCAGGAGACGATACAAAAATTACTTTCACAGCTGTTTTTTGGTGAGCCGCGGATGACTGGAAGTCACTGGAACACACACACCGTCTAATTCCTAGTCTTTAATATCTGAACAGTGATTTCCAAAATTCATGAAGAACTTAATTCCTTCAGAGTCACGCAGGAATTGCAGCCAAAGGAAACCACATGAGCTTTTTCTCTGAACAGACCAAGGGGAGAAAATGATGGCTTCCTAAACCTAAAATGGATTTTTTCCACGATTCATATAGCACTAGGATACCTGCAGCCAGAGTAACCTGAACCCTCACAAACCACACCTGCTGAGCCCTCTTTACTGCTACCTCCTTCACCTTACACTAGAAATACCTTAAATTATAAATACATCACAGAAATCTGATCTGCAACGCCCCCAGCACATCCTGATCCCTATCACGTACTTCTCCCTTTCAGCCCAAGCACTCCGGCGCTGTGTTTTGTCAATACCAGCCTAGTACAGCTTCAAATATTTAGCTTAACTTGATCTTCCAAACTGCAGAAGAGAAAAGCCAGAGTCTCCTAACACCATTTGCTGAACAAACAATTGATCCCAGCAGAGGACGGCGGCGGCGTCCTCCTGCCCCCCGGCCGGCCGGGCTGCACGCTCGCCTACCGGGAGCCGTGACAGATGCCAGGAGTGACAGCTTTGTTTTGCTGAGGCTCTGCACGGCCGTCAGTTGGCAGGCGAAGCCGCGGCGGAGATGACAGCTTCTCTGATTCTTTCATCAACCGATGTGACTGAGTGACCTTTTCCAGTCTTAGCAGCTGCCTCCCTTCTTTATTCAATCATGGCAGAAAATAAGTCCCTTTGGGTAAATCTTGCCCTTTCCGTAATTTTAAATGACCGCAATTGTCATTAGGCTTGTTCGCTAAATACGGTCGTGAGTGGTAGCGTGCTCTTCGGCAAGAGGCACAAACCGGAGCGCAAGGCACGCGGCTTGCGTGCATGCCACAGCGGGAATGCTATATCCTCCTTTGGAAGGCTTCAAACTGCTCAAGAATTCCTCTGCAATGTTGACGCTCGCTTACGCTCACGAGGGCTTTCACGACAGCTGCGAGAGACCCCGGGTCACCACCGAGGGGAACGTACCTGCCTGCCTCTTGGGTTTTGGCCAGGAGAAGGAAGAACCTGTAGCAGCATGAAAAATCAAATGTATTCATGCAGCTCCATAGATAGAGTTTGTTCTTCATGGAGGGAAACAAGAAATGCCCTTAATTAATAACAGTGACGAGGTAAGGGGTTTGCAGGTAGCTTTGCCGTGAGCCGGCTTTGCATCACTTTGCTCACTTACTGTGTTGGCTGTAGCTACAGAAGAGGGGAGACTGCAATTGCCCTCACCGCACCTGGTGATTAGAGATGGCAAATAATGCAAAAAAACACCCCAAAAAAAAGTTCCACGCAATGAGCAGTCTGTTTGAAACTGAAATGACTCTGCTTTGGCTCAGCATTTGCCTGTTTTGTGTTTGCTTTCCACGTACATTTGAGCAATTGAGTTTTACCAGCACAAATATTCAAGGAAAGTGAATTTCGAAGTTGCACGCGGTATTAATAGAATCATTATTTAAATCCTCACTGAATTACTTTTGCTGAGAAATCATATCTACACAGCTAATCACAATACAGATTTATTTTTGGCACAAAGACTGCCTGTCTTTAGCTATTCCACTGGCCCATTATTGCAGTATGTGAGTCCCTTCCACCTAAAATAAACGGCAGCAATAAGCTTCCCCAGTAGCTCTCCCTTATGCTGTGCTTGTATAAAGCCTGCAAAATCAGAGAGACGCCTCTCAGAGCTCCTACATCTAACATGACCAGTCCAATTTTCATACTGGTGAATACACCCACAGAATGAAACCTAATATTTATAAACTGGAAAGCTCAAGCAATAAAAAGGAAATCACAACCTTCATAAATACTCAAGCTAACAGAATTTTTTAAAAAAGGCTAAAATTATTCAATATATTCTTCCTGTAAATCATTAGTTCCACTGTAGCAGAGAAACAACTCTGCTTAGGTAACGTAGGAACAGGGCGGGTAATTGCAGGTCTGAAGGAATAAGGCGGAAGACCATGATAGTGGCAGAGAGAGAAGAGCCAGGAAAGTGCGGTATCCAGGCTCTTCCCTGGCCAAAGCATATCGAGTCATTACTGTAAATACTGGAGTTTCAGGTGCCCCAAGGAATCCAATTTACTTTCTGCTGAAAGCTGGTTGCTCAAAAGCGTGATTTGTATCCATCTCTTTTAGCCCGTAAATACGTATCCTTTCATGCTTTTGACACAATGCTGGCGAATGGTAGGTAATGACGAGTGGCTACCGAGGGTCTCCGTGCGTAGGCTGGGTTTGGTTTGGTCTGAAGAGAGTTCAGTAGTCATTTCTGCCTGAACTACAGAATTCTAAGAACCTTCAGGTTACTTGACAAGATAACAGATTGAAGCTTCAGTGGCCCAAATTACAGGAAACGATGAGAGATGAACCCTACCGGCACTGAGGCAGAAAACCAGACGAAGATTTCACAGCCTACAAAATGCCGACGGGTGCTCTGCCGACGTTCGAAACCTTTTCTGTACCTTGCCATTATTGAGGGATTACAGGACCTTATGTACAACTGCTGAGGCTGCCAAGTCCTACGACTGCTAACCAAAATCCCACACAAGCTGCTAAAATCTTCAGGGGGTTTAACAAGACAAATTTCAATAATCCCTTTAAGTGCTTCCTTAGAATCGAGCATGAATTTGCCAAATCCAGGGTAGCTCATTCTTCTTAAATTCATAACACAACTAACTAGTGCTGTGTGCGTTATAAGAAAGTCTGAGTGCTCCCTTGAATAAATGCTGCAGTCTTAATATTCTCCAACTATGCAATGTAAGAAACTGGGCTGGAAATCTTGGAATCGAAGAGAAGCATGAGGGTAGACTTTGATCAAAAGAGAAAAGACAAGGATATTGATGAACAAGGATAAAACAAATTCAGTGTTCCCACCTTTTCATGGAAACCATTAGCACTGATTAACTTCGCAGGCCAGAAAAGTCTAGAAATACCAGAAAAAGAGTTCTCCGAAAGGTGAATATTTTTTCTCTAATTCTACTCCATTCTAAGTAACACAAGAGTAGGGCAAAAGGCAAATACCATTTCATCAGGCACCAGGAGGAATGCTGAACAGGTGAGAGAGAGCAGAGACCTGGAACACTAAGGTGGAACAAAAAGGGAGGCAAGGGAAAATAAAAATTGGGTGATGCAAAAGGAATTAAGAATTTTTAAGCTGAGAGGGAGAGAGTTAAAGCAAAGTAGTTGAAAGGAAATAGATACAAGAAAAGAGACTGGAAAGACCAACAGAAGTATTAAACGGAAGCAGCAAAACATGGAGAAACCAGAAGTTCATGCTCGATGACCGTGGCAATGGCCATGATGCCCAGTGGGTCATCCGCTTGGCTTCCCACTTCCCAAAGTGGAAAGCGTGCCCAATACACCTCTGAAGAATGAACAGTGCTTAACACAGCGACTGATAAAACCCTGAGACATTCTCTAAAAATGAAGACATCCAAAGTTATCAGTCACTCCTGCAAATCCCCAGCCACAGCCAGCTCTCAAGCATTTAGAGCCATACTGCACTTCCTCGGACACTGAGAGCAGCGGAATACATGTTCTCCTACGCTTCAAACCTTACAGCACATAATTCCATGTGCCCTCCCCTTCTTCCAGCTGCATCCCTGCCTCCTTGCCCTCCTGCTGCCAACATATGCACACACACACACACGTGCACTTTATACAACATAAGGCTAATAGGGGCTGAACCTTTGAAGTCTAGTGCAGAATAATTTATAGCACCGATCCATATTTCTTTGAGGGTGAAGTTTGATTTAGGGTAACGGTGTAAGCCTTCATCTAGACATTGCATCCCCAACAGCAGGGCTCGATAGGCACTGACCCCCTCCCCCCGCCTCCATGCAGATACACTGCGTTTGCCCAAGGTGAAATTTCTTTTCCATTCGCCCTCTGGATACAGCCTGCCCGACTCACTATTTCCATCCTGTCTGTCCTTCCTGAAACAGCTGGGATTGGAATCTGCCTCCCCCTATCACATTTCCAACACAGGGGGGGAAAAAAGGATGGATTTGGATGGCAAAAAAAACCAGAAAAAATAAAAAAACCACACCAAGCATAAGGAGGGAGCCCCGTGGGTCTCTTAAGAAGCCAACCACAGTCCTGGTCTGGAGGTGGGAAGCAAAGGGGATGTTTCAGAGTGCTCCAGCTTTGAGTTTGCTAATGCCATCAGGAACTTGACCCTGCGGGGTTCACAAAGCTCTAATTTTCCTGCTGACAGTTGGAGATTACAGCACCGGTAGCTGAGCTCGGAAAATGTGCTCTAGAAGGTCTCCGAGACAGAGAGAAAGAGAAAATAAACAGTGAGCCCCCATGGTGTCACTTTTATAGTCACTTTTCTGACAGCAGCAATGCTTTTATACACGGCACTTAGAGTAAACAATTTAGAGCAAATGTTTTTTTTGGCTGTGGGAAGAGGATGCTCTTTTCAGATAAGCTACAGCATAGAAAACACAATGCAAAGGCAGACAAAGAGCATAAAACAGGATGGCTCATTACTACCTGTCTTCTTCCAATTACACCTATTACTCTTGAGGAGACGAGACCAACAAATGTGCAGCACGGTGCCAATAAAAAAGATGAATATTCACTGTCTAACAGTGTTTCCTGAGACATGTATAGAAACATCAAACGTACCACAGGATAAATAACACTCATGGATAAAACGGGCTCAACCCCATAAATCACAGACCCCATTGTCAAAAGGACACTGCTGTGGTCCCCATTACGTTAATTAATACCTGTGAAACTCAGCTTCTATTATTTCATTTCCATTTAAAATCTATTATTTTTAATACATTATTCCCTTATCAACAAAGTTTCTGTGATGCCCCACAGCAAAGGAATGAATGTTGATGTCTGACTTACACTGCTGAAAATGGGTTTAAACACACCTGCACCAGCTGCTGGTGTGGACACCCCATCTCCCAACCCCCAGTCAGGGCACACACATTCCCATTGGAGCAGCATGGTGGTTCAGGAGTAATTAATCTCAGTAATTATTCCCGCCTTTGACAATACCTTGGTGTTGCACTCTGCTAACATTTCCACTCTGCGAGATGGAACCGCAGAGCGACGTTTGCTGTACAAGAGGAATCACACCGATGCTCGCCTGCAATTTGCTTCCGGGTAGTTAGTGCAGAGCCCGGGTCCACTCGAGGAAGGAAGGGGATGTAGTGCTATCTGCTCGTTTCCAGCTTCGAGACCTCCAGGTACCAGCAAGCCTACAAATCTTTAGCATTACAGAGCCACCAGAAGGGCAATTTTCCCACACTGGAAAGCAGGTGGAAATCAATGGGAACAAAGTAATTATGGGTCTTAAGTACAGCCACTTTATGAGATACAGAAGTTATTTATCCCTACACTCCCGATCCTTTCCACATGTAACTGTAATTGCACTGAAATAACGTACAGCAGGCCAGGTGTTAATTCCAGGAATACAAACCAAAAATGTACTTCTTTTGTACTGTAGTACCATATTAGAACGGGATAAAAAACCTCAAAACCTGAAAAGTTGCCTAAAATTCACAAAAACAGAGAGATCCGACCAAATCAGAGCACTGACATTCCGGAGTGCCTTAGACAATACAGGAGGCTCTTGGAAACATTTGTAACTCTAGCTCCACAGCGTATTTTCAAAGCATGTCAGAACACAAGAGGAGGATTAAGTTCCTTATACAGCCACCTCCTCCTCCCTCTTATAGGGATGACACCGCTAACAGGATAAAGTGAGTGACAGGGTTATATGATCATTACATAAAGGTAGTACACATGCAGAATCTTCAGAACACGGAAAAAAAAAATTATCAAAGAGGTTGCACCATCTGTCTGTGGAGAAAAAAACAACAGCTGGTGCAAGAAGCCGCAAGATGCCAGCGTTACAAGTGACAAGATGGGAAATGACAGGAAACAGCTTTTCACTCTTCTAACAGCAAAAGAAACGTACAGCCCGTGTTCTTGTGTTTGAAAACCTCCAGATGCTGCCCTCTTCTCACATTTCCATATCTTTGTTCATGCAACATCTGAAAGCTTTTCTATTTTTACAGAGGGAGGGGAAAAAAGCACAAAGCCATCAAATGTATATATTTTTTTTTCTCTTACAAGAGGATGTTGAATGAATTTTAATCATGATCATAAGAAAAAAGAAGTATCAGCAGTATTTGATGTGAGAAACCTTTGCAACTTTCTCCTTCTCAGAAGAAACTGCAATGTGTTTGGCTTTCATAAAGGTTGTGTATGATAAATATTAGCTTATTCTGAGACTGATTAGGCCTCTGGGTTCATTCGAGGCAACGCTAAGGTTCACCACCAATGTAAAGGTAGCAGGCTTCTCCTGAACGAGGTAACACATCCCTCGTGCCAGGGTTCCCAAACATCCCAGGCTTCAGGGGTTTAAGCACTGGAGGTGACCCCTGGGCTGAATGTCCCACCCTCCCGTGTTTACGGAAAGCGTATCGCTGAGGCTACAAACCCCATAATCAAAGAGAAGGAACCATCAAACAACCAATGCCCCAAAATCCAGCAAGCACCGCTTCACAAGCGGTGTCCTGGCTACCCAGAAGGCTCGATAGTGGGCAAATGACACTGGGTGCTGTCTGTCAAACACGACCCCACAAACTGGACGTTGTTAATAACCGATACATACGACACAACAGCAAACAACCTGAGAAGCCAGTGCCCCGTGAAGCTCTTGCCGTGGGATGTCAGGCGGAGGCTGAGGCACACAGTATGGGGTCCTGCGCACACCGAAGCGGGACGGGGCAGGGAGCGTGCGTCTCCAGCACTAGGTTCAGGGAAAGCTTGGCCTGAAGATGACACTGGATCTGTGGATCAGGGGATGGATCCGGACAGCCCAAGATTAACAATTTCTACCTTCCCCAAGGCAGATTAGTCCTTAGTTCATCCAAGCGTTTTGCAGCTGGGAGATAAACCAGGATTATTTACTCCAGACAGAAGTGAGCAAAGGGAAAGGTGCCTTCCCATAGCAAAGCAATATTCTCATGCCAGGTCTCAGCAGGAATCACATCTTGATCTTACAACTACCCTGCAAGGCTGCTCGGTGGCCAGCACTGGGATTCATCTTTCACGCTTCACCATGAACAAAATGCTGCCTTCCTGACTTTTCTTCTATCCTGACAGAAATCTTGAGATCTCTGATGAGATTTTTGGTTATTGCATGCCAAAAAAGATTACACGAGAGACCAGATTGAACAGATAATTGAGGTAACACCCTCAATTACTGGGGGGAAATCAAGGTGGAGCAGGTTCAAGAACATGACTCAAGGTCAGGCAGGATGGGTGTGGAAGAGGCAGAGAACCAGCCCTATTTTCCTTATCTGAGCCTCGAGCTTTTTCCAGCTAATCCTTCATACAGTAGTGGTTGGTCCTTTGAGACAGAAGCGAGGTTTCTGAAAGCCATCCTTACTGCATTAGCACCAGCCTACGCAGAGCAAGTGGAATAAATAAGAACCACTTTAAGCATCATCAAGCAAGCCAGCTTAGAGAGAATTTACTAGGTGCTGTTTATTTCTACCTTTGATTCTCGACATGGTCTCTACAGATCAGAGTACTTAGAAAACATAATTATTTTAATTAGGAGTAATTCAATTAGAATATCTCATTGCCAATAACAACTTCACTAATAAGAAATGAACACACTTGACTTTTTTTTTTTTTTTAATCTTACCTTTGGGGACTCTCTGAATACTTTCCCAGATGTGGAAGTATTTCTTTGATGTTGCATGCCTAATTCTTCTCTCTTGTAGGGTCTGATTCAGTGTATTACTTAAGTCCACTGAAGTCTTTGCTTTGCTTCCAGAGGGCACTGGATTGTGCTTTTCTACACTGCTGTATCCAGGGAGGAACAAAGTTAACTCCAGTGCAGGAGAACAATAAAATAAGCACCCTGTCTATGAAAATGATGATACCAAGTAGGTCTGGTAGGGTAACTAAATCAGCTAGAGTGTAAACAGCACAGTGACCACAGTGGACATAGCTTGCTGATGAGTCTTTGCTAATGCCTGCAGCATAGGAATGTACTTCAGGCCTCGTCAGTAAGTCTGTCATTAAGTGAGTGGCAAGAGTAATAACAGTATTTTCCTCTAATAGCACAAGCAAGGTGATTCTTGAAATGCATTCTGCAGAATGCAATCTTTGGGTACAAACTTTGCCAAAGAGGATACAGGTCACTTGAAGTTACTGGAGCAGCACTGGAGTCACAGGGCAACATTCATTGATTTCTAGCTTTAATCAAAGCTGATTTTCAGGAAGGGAGTCGCGTAACTTCTCTGCACCCTCTTCTGAGGGGCAGTCTGGCCATTTTGGCACTCTGAAACATCATTCCAGCACACAGGTGGCCTCCCAGTGACACAGATCGATCCAGGGGCTCACCCAGCTTTTGCTCACTGTTGCCATAGCTGGGGCAGCATGGAGGAGAGGTACAGCTTGGGTGCCCTACCTAATGCTCATCTTGGGCTGGTATGCAACTGCCTGGGGCAACCGCAGTCTGGTGTAAATTACAGTGGTTTGGAATCATCAGCTAAGAAAGAAGCGGCTTAGTATCTGTACTCACATGTTTGTATGCCCTTAACATCAATCGAAACCACACGGAGTATTTTCCTTTTTCTATCCATTTGCTCTCTGATCCCACAAGCAGGACTGTGAGAAACCTGCCTTGGTGAGCAGAGATCAGCGGAAACGTGGACAATTAGCTACTTCGCCCAGTTCATTCCCTCATCCTCTTAACTAGCAGCTGAAGAAAATTTTAATGCTGATCTGTCTCAGCTTTAATTGTGATACTATCCTAGCAGAGTGCAGCTTCTTTTAGTTCCTATCTAACACTAAAGGGTCCCATTATCCAAGGGTGGTACTTGAAAGCCTATCTGCAAGAACAGATTTCATTATTTTAATTAAAAGCTTCCACATATTTTCTAAGCTAACAAATATGGCCATAGTTGTAATTATGGAATCACCAAATATAGACTCAAGATCTTGTTAATAATGATATCCTTTTTAAAATCTCATAATCTTAAAAAAATGTTGTAATTAAGTCACCAAGCAACTATATTTGTCTCCATGAAATAAAGCCAAATCTACAGATAATTGCAAATAACTCATTTCCCAGCGGATTTTTTTTTTGTATGCCAATTAGGCTCACAAATCTCAAGCTGTCACCTTCATCTCCAGACATGCAGCGGGCTGATAGCACAGCTATAAACAAAACAGCCTGAGTGCTTCTCATTCCCTGACTGAGAAAGAAAATGAAGTTACCAACACACATTTGTAGACGTCAGCCTCCAGAGAACAGAAAGGGGAAAAAAAATATCCTTGAGTATACAACAATTAAAATACTTCTTCTAGCTTTTGAGACGAGTGTTCTGGGAAAGCTCCCAAGAGACTTCTGTGATTACAATTCCTTGGTTAACAGCTGCCTCATGACTCAAATCCACATGCACAACCTACCAGCCATGTCCCTAGCCGTTGGTGTTTTCTCCCCTCTAAAATGCCACGCGTCCTGGGAGCCCCTGTCAGTGAATCTCAGTTAGCCACGTGCACCTATAGTGTCCGTCGCACTCTTACCTAGTTGGACCCAGAGGGCTTATTAGCTTGAAATGGTGTCAAATGGTGACCCAAAATTTGGCAAAACCAGGGCATTGGCAGGAGCAACAGCCAAAAATGCTGTTGCCTTCACCTGTGACAAATGATGATCTTGGAAGGGCCCAGGTGCAAAACTGTTGTTACAGCATCCCTCCTCAGGCACCCCCTGCAACCCCTCCCTATCTCCTCTCCTCTTCTGCAGCGTCCACCGGCACCTGGCTGCCGTGAGCTGCTTAAACCTGCTGAGGGAAGACTGAGGGGCAGTCAGAAGCCATCATCTCAATGGAGTGGTTTCTGTAGAATATGTAAAAAAGACTAAGCAATGGCCCTAGTCAAATCAGTAAGTCAGCTTTAAAACCTGAACAATTCCACAGTGTTTTGCAATGGGTACTGAGATGCAAGGGAGTCACTTTGCCACCACCAATCCGCACTCAGCACATGAAACCACCACAACAGCTCGACAGCAGAAGGAATTTGCACAGAAGCGCAAATTCAGAGTAAATGGGAGATTACACGCTCACAGAAGAAGGAAACAACTCTATTACAAGTCCATATTTCAAAAAGTACGACATAAAATTCCCAAAACTTGAAATGAAGTTGGACCATCAAGACGTGAGATGGTGGCCCAGACTGAACAGACCTAACTTCAACCTCTGCTCCTTGGCCAAGTGTTTCTTCCTGGACAGGCATCCCTAAGCGAAAATATGGGAAACCTGGGCTGAGGCTGATGGTAGCACGGGCACAGAGGTTCCTTTCACTCACTTTGTGGTTCCCTGGAGTGAAGATTTGATGGTTCCCTCCAAAATTCCTATGCCTGACAAGTAACCAAAGTATTTCCCATTAATACTATCACAGTTCTTGCTCCTCAAGTCACCCAGGATTCCCCTTACCACATGCAACTTAACCCCTGTTCCATTCCTTTCCAAAAAAACCTGATGTCACTTCTGCAAGCAAAGGGTACACTGGCTAACCTGGTCCTCTGTCATCATCTTTCTGTTTCTCTACCTGAACCATCCAGCCTTTCCCTCCATGGCGCTGTTCGACCCACCTGAGATGGATGAGGATGTTGTCACTGTCAATATTGCCATAACCGTGGCACTGTATTCAGTGTGAAAGAAGGCGAGGCTGAATCTTGGGAGAATCTGCACTTAAACGACTTAAAAGATTGCACAGAAAGGAAAAAAATAAATGCTGGGGGAAGAAATATCCCTAAGGTGGTGCATCTATACCCACGATCAATCAAGTTTTTAGGAATGCTGATTAATCCCGGCAGCCATAAAGTCTCCACGGGAGTTGCAGGTCTGTCGCAGTTCTGAAACCCAGGCCCCTCAATACCTTTGTTAAGATCCACGTGGCGAACTTCAAACAACAGTCTGAAAAGTATGTTCTCCCCTTCCCCTTTAGAAAAAGAGCCCAGACAGCATTTGTAACGAAGCACACTGATAGTCAGGTAGATATTTCATTTTTTTCCTTCCCAGATGTCACAAAAGCCTGGATCTACCACTCAAATTAACCAGTGTGCAGTAAAGCATTAAGTCTGTATTCAGCAAGTTTAATTACTGTGTAAATGAAAGAAATTATTATTCATTCATGACATTTATTTCAGTTCCAGTGCTAGTTGCTTTTATAAAACCAGGATTGGGGGGTGCGGGGGGGAAGAGGAGGCTGGGTGTATAATTACTACTATATTTCTTTGCCAAACATTAGTGAACTTAAACAAAAAGTGCTTGTTTTTGCTAAAGAGGAAAAAGCATGTGAGCTATCAATGATGAATCTTAAGGACGCCCACTGCCTTGACTCGGTGCCAGGCTCTGATAGGTACACGAATATTTGGGAGGCTGACAACAGAGAGCTTATTGAAGCCCCAAGACCAGCTCGGGACTCTCGTGGGTCAAAAGCCACCCAAACTATGGGAACAATCCAAGCCGGCAGCCCCTGGGGAGTAACGGGAGCCACTGTGCGACATGAAAGATAAACTGGCAGCTGATGCTATCGGGGAGTACCCAACAATGCTTCTTTTCTAATGGATTTTCACAGGGCTTAAACTTCAAACAAAGGAACGAGAAAATAAAAACCCTTAAGCTGATTCAGCTCAGGCATTTCTGAAAGTCTGAAGGAGAAGGCGAGGGAGAGGCTGCCGGAGGAGGGTACATGCGCGATACAAGTGTGACACACTCTGCAGTCTGTTTCATATTGCACGTTGTCCTGATCCCAGGAGAATAGTTATTACCTGCTCTGATCCACCCAAAACGTTTGAGTTTTCTGGTGAGTGCTGTAAACAAACCCTAGCAACTAATCAAAACATATTTTCCAAAAATATGCTCTTTCTGGAACAAGTCATTCCTGTACTTTCCTAGCCCTTCAACTACCAGCATTTAATCACTACAGGACATATTATGCACTGGCAGAAGTGGCCTCAGTTTACTTTAAGGAAGGAAAAAGAAAAAAGAAAACTCAGCACTGGGCCACACAAGTTGTATGTAAGAAATTACAGTTGATGCATTTAGATAAGTGGAAGGAGCAGGAATGATCCCGAAGGTCAGCGTAAGCAAGGGAATAACTGCAGGGGTGTTTCACATCCACATTTAGACATACTGCTTATCCCGTTGAGCCAGCCAGAAAATATATCCTTTTTAAGAGATGCTCTACAGAATTGCCGTGGCTGACAACCATAGCTAAGGCATTCAAGTGATCCTCTGAAAGCGTATGAAGTGCGTACACTCAACTATGGGAATAAACACAACTAATTTTTTTCATTTCAGAGTAATGCATATCAAAGCCCATTCTGATCTCATTCCTGATTCGTAATGAGCCGCTCTGAAGTTTGTTCCCAATTCCTTGCTGAACCAAATGAAGCCAAGTGGAACAAGCCATAATCCAAGCAGAATTCAATGAACTGCACCCATTAAGAAGGCTATTAAAGCTTGTTTGCATGGTTTAAACCAGGAGGAGATTTAAGGTGGAGAAGAGATTATCCCACATCTGCCTCCCAGGACCTGCCTCTGCTGGCACCAGAACTGCCACCGTCAGATGGACCAGATGCCAGTCAGTGGATTGGAGGCACTGACCGATTATCTCACATTCTGCATGCCACTAACATCAGAGCTCATTTTTGCCCACAGTCTGCATCTGCATCACCTCAAATAGTTGATTATGTTGAAATGCAAGCAAGGCTCAGGAATCTCAGGCATTGCTGTTTTGGGCCACGCCACTTCCATCGGCCTCGGAGCAGCCCACACTGTGGCTGACCAACCTGCTGCAGCCTGATCCTCCCTCCTGATTAGACCAGAGGGTTTTCAGACACAAAGCAGTATCTCATGCCAAAACCTGATTACTGCTATACCCTAACAGCCACAATGAGAACAGGGAAGGTAATTACACCCAGAAATAGGTTACACAGCACAGTCATGCCAAAGCCAAGACCTTTGGTTCACATCTGCACAACAATATCTGCATTTAGGTTTCACTGTTGCTTAAAATAATTGTCAAGTTTATGAGTAACAGGAGACCAACAGCCCTGTTCTCTTCAGACTTTTCAACATCTTTGAGAGACGAGGCACAAACACAGGCAGCGTTCCTTGCAACACCCATCTACGTGCTTCACCCTTGCTTAATAACCTTTTGTTGGAGGACAGCTGGTCTCGGTGGAAATGTCAGCTGTTAAAACAGGCAATGGAGGGCCGGGTTTGGTGTTCTGGAGGTGAGAAGACACTACGCAAACCCAAGTCCACTGACCCAACAGCTGAGGTATGACTGCGGCAACCAGAAGCAGGAGGGGGAAAGAGAACCAGCCCACATTACATATGCCATCAAAGGATCACTTCAAAGAAACCCTTCCTGTTCACCCTCCTCTTGGGTACCTGTACATGAGCTACAAGAGTCAAACCAGCTCCTTGGGCACATGGAACATGAATAAGGAAAACGCTTTTTTGCCACACTGCATACTGCATGACTTACCCTGCACCCCTGAAGTCCTTACCTCAGCTCCCACACTCAGCCAGTTCCCAGGTTTCAACTTCCCAAAGAAAGGAACGACCACGGAAACGGGCCAATGGATCCATTTACACCAATCTGCTACATAAGGCAGTATCATCAATGTCCTTTAATTCCCATTCCAGAAAAAAATATGTGCAGGAAAAATCTACTGTGCTGATAGCAACAGAGTGCTTAATTTTTTTTCTTCTTCTTGCCAAGCAGCCTTGTGTGTCTGGGATTGCTGATGCAGGATCTTCTCCAAGCACAGAGGCTTTAGCATAGAGGGCAACAATATTCACCGGCCAGAAGGCGGCTAGTGCTTAGCAAACACTTGATGGGGAAGAGCAAACTTCGCCGCTGCCACAGGCGCTCACAGGCAATGGCCAACCCGTCTGGAAAGTGCACTCGGTCTGTCATTAGGCATTTCCACTGCCAGCTGAGACACATGAACAATTCATATAAGGCAAAACCAAAAATAAAGCTAATTACTTTAGGCTTATGATAAGAGAGATCTTTTTCTACAGGCAACTTTGCAAGGTCACCTTTCTTGCTTTACACTCGCTCTTTTTTCTTTTTCTTTCCTTTTTTTTTTTTTAAAAACAACTGACATCGAACTGATTTCAAAGCTTATCTAATTCCACCTCAGGGCAGGAAGGGGTTAAGACCTCAAAAAATACATACAGATGAATAGAAAGCCAGGCTGGTAGGGCAATATTTTAAAAAAGGGGAAAAAAAAGTATTTTCTTACAGTCAAAACATAACCACAACCCCAGTGTTTAAGGTCACTTCCTCTCTTCATAGCGCTGGGAGCAATCCTGTCAATCAGCCCTGCGTGCTGGTAGTCTCAGCTCACTCCGAGTACAGAAAGTGGCACAGCAGAAGAGTAACATTTACCCGCTGGGAAAGAGGGATGGAGGACGCAGCTTTCAATTGATTCCAAAGGTCCTTTGGGAAGGATGGAGCCTCTGGTTTATTAGCACTGACATTCAGCTCTCAGAATATCAGGCTGATACCTATTTAATTTAATGCCATTTTCCAGTACGGAAACCTGTCTGCCAGGCTCTCACCAGGGAAGCCTAGCCAGCACCAAGCCCCCTTGCAGAGCTCTCGCCCTGTCGGTAATTAAACACGTTGGCGGGGCAGAACCTCTCCAGCACCCGGCATGGCCGAGCTCAGCTGTGGGTATGTTTTGAGCACCACCAAGAAAGAGGGCCTTGTGCTCCAAGGGATTTGTTCCTGTGTTTGCTAAAATGTTCTTCTAGTGGAGAGGAAAAAAGAAACACCCACCACTGAGTTTCTTGTGAGAGAAGAATCTGCGTTGTACAGACACGTGCATTCTGTTAGACCAGATCAGGCAGCGCCAAGGTGAAACCCTGACCCCTCTGAAATGAAAGACAAACCTGACCCAGCTAAACCCAGGCCAGAAACCTCACCCTCGCATCCACTGCAACACATTTCTTCGGGCAAGTTCCTCAGGCTCCTAGACTGGTGTTCTTACATGTAAAAGGAGGTGTTTACTTCACTGTAGAGATAATTACATGAAATGCAAGGATCTTTCCATGTAAGATACCATTATTCTTCCCTTAGAAATCCATCCTTCGATGACAGCACTGATCGGCAGTTGTCCAGCTGCCACTATATATACAATGCTGTGAGTATGCGTTACGCTGGGATTGTATGTCATGGTTGCATGCGATCACACCACCAATAAAGTGATAAAACAATGATGAGGTCTTGGGCCGAGTCAGGAAAGACCTGGGAGGTTAAAAATGCTTAGGTTCAATAACCAGTCCTCAGGTAGCATTTTTACAGTGAAGCCAGCAGAGCTACACTGAATCACCCCAAACCAGATCTCAAGTCAGGCACCAAAAGATGCGAACACATGCTTGGTGTAATATTCAATATCGCATAAGGAATCTGGGCATCTGTTTCTCACTGATCCCAGTAATACGGGTGCTTAACTCATTCATCTCCCCTGTGAAGCTGCAAGAAGGACCTGTCTACAACCAAAAATACTGGTGAAGTTGCTCCACAGTTTCTGTTATCTTGGCCCTAATCCACTCTGAGAAGTCCTATGGCATACAAAATTCCACCCATCATGATATACTTTTTTTCTGATATACTTATCAGAAAAGGTCTCTGTGAAATTCCGAGGTTGACATTTTGTCTTCCAGACTTAGCCATACTTATTAGACAGCGATCCAAGCACCTATCAGCGCATCTTCAGCCAGACACGCTGACTTTGAGTTGATAATGAATCAGGATTATAGAAGGAAATTAAAGGCTGTTTCCATTTTCTTCTAGACACTTCAGTGAATTATTACAAAGTGAAAAAAAAGTTAGAGCATATATCAAAATCATAAAGATCCAATCAATGCTGTACCTATGCTTGATAATGCATAAATCTAGGATGAAGTTATTACAGGACTATAAACATGCACGCAACGCAGACACTTGCACACAAATCTTTCAGATGTTTTGACTATGGCCATGATAAAAATCAGTTTACAACTCTGCAGGGACAATTCCCAGGTTGGTACTGACCACTGATGCTGTTCCACAGTCTTCATACTTGGACAGAAATGTCTATGGGGACGCAGGCTCTATTCTGCCTTTTTTCACTGAAGAAGATGAAATAATTGATGTGGCTGCAAAGGATATACTGCACTTAACAGATATGCACAAACATTTCCTTGTATATTTATACCTCTGGTCTCAGAGGTGCAAAGCAGACACTGTTTTTCAAGCCAGTTCCCCCTGATGCATTGAGCCCTAGGACTGCTGGTTTTGAGTGCAGAGAGGGAGGGCAGGAAGGCATCCAGCGTTGCTCTGATGCTCCATCGGTGACTTGCTGTCACAGTCAGCTTCCCCATCCCCTGCTCTGCCACTGACTACGCAGCTTCAGATATCAAACCATGCTTCCCAAAGTCACTTAAACCCCTGAGAGACTTGCTGGGCTGACATTTGTTCCGTGGGGTTTGACAGCCTTGTCTGTGAGGCGCCCTGAGCTGACAAGGCTCCAGGGCAAGCCTTGTTTTACAGCACACCGTGCCAGGTATTGCTGCAGTCGGACTCTGACTTTCCTGGGGTCCTGCAAGCGGTACTTTGGGTAACAACTACATACACGGGCATACAGCTGCCAGAGATGTGGTCACGGAACCCTGTGAGGTGCTTGCTCATTCTTAAAAGGGGTTACTGAGAATGCTGGAATAGACATTTCATTTCCTCCCTGCATCAGATGAGCCCATCTCCCCCTCTGAGAGTAGCTGAGCACTCCAGAGCCTCTGACACTCAAAACCTGAACACCCTTCAGAGATGAAGAAATAAATAAATATTCCTTTTACACACAGAGAAACTATAGCACAGAGACACAAGAGTTTATCTATTACTAAGTATTTAAATGAAACAAATTAGAGGCCTCATTGCCAGGGCTGCTCTACTATCAAGGAAAATCGGGAACCTTCAAAAGCCATTCAGGCCTTGGAATGGGCTCCTCCCTGACCCAGGGACCCTACAGAGATGTTATTCCCAATTCAGACACTCTACATGCTTGAAGTTACAGGAAGAAGGATCTGAGTTGCCCAAAATGAAAAGCAAAACCTTACCCTGCACTTGAACCCATGAGCTTCTGAACCAGCTCACACTATCCCTCCCCTTCCTGGTGCATGACCACACACAGGTCACTCGCTGCTCGATACCCGGTGCAGTTGGCTGAAGGTGCTACCGAGTACCTCCCAAGGCAGTCAGTACCATCAGGTGTTTCAAAATCACCCTCACAATCTTGTAAGATCTCCATGTAATCACTGCACTGCCTAGAGCCAGGAGAGGTAGGGATATAAGGAAAAGATGCCTTTGAAAGGACTAAGTTTTCATATTAACCCATGTCCAGATCCTGTGCAAACCTTCAGGACAAAGAAGAAAACAGTATAAAAATATCTATGGGGTGCTGTGCCAGGACACTTCTTGGAACACTTTCTGGTGCACCTAATAATTGTTTAGACTTACTAGAGGATTTACATTTATACCTTCTATTTTATTTAGAATTAGATTTACACCTTCTACTGCTCTCAGAGGTGACTACTAGATGACGACGCAGAAGCAGCATCTCCTTCAGAAACCTCCCTCTACTGACAGCGGAAGGACCCACATCCCTGTGTATAATCTCCTGTCTGTGCTGAGAGAAATGGGATTTTGTGCTCCCAGTCTCTCATTAACAGGCCGCAGTGATATCTGAGCACTCAACAAGCCTGTCTTCTGAGACCAAACAACAAAACTTCAACCTGTACCTCCAGCCAAGGAGACCCATGATTTTTGTTTTCGGTTTCCCCCTTTTAACATGGAAGGGAAAATAGAGTCTTGGGAAGCTGGTGAGTACAACAGTGGATCAGGGAACCAGCAGCGAGGGGTGGGCTGACAGCATCGCTCTACCACAAAGTGCTGCCCTTTGTACAAGATTTTGCATGCTCGCCAGGAGCATAACCCTAACAGCACATCCAAAGCACTGATAACCCCCATGGGGGCCATACCCAAACCTAAACGCAGTTCTCTCCACCCACAACCCAGAGACCTTATCTCCGAGAACGGCAGCACTGTACCCAATTACTGCCAATCCCTGACAAGGAGAGGGGATGCTTTCTCCGAGCGTAAGGCATACGTAACACCTCCAACGTACCATATGGAAGCACCTCTCTTCAAATTTGCTAGCTTGACCCCTTTCCATTACAGCATCCCGCTCCCCATTTCCATACTGCTGCGGAGCGCAGTTTATTTCGGAAGGGGCAACCCATGGACACAGAACAGAGACCTTTCCTGAGCACGCCAGATGATGAACCTCATTGACACAACAGTTAGGAAATCCAAACCAGGTCATAACAAGTTGAGGCAAAATGGAAACCAGCAGAAAATTGCCTCCAAGCAGGAGTTGATTTTCTCTGTCCAGGCAGTGCAGCTCATGTATTCTAACACAGTTTCAGATTTAACACTCCTGGATTGACAACAGAATTGAATTACACTTCCAAATCTCTCTCTTTCAACTTGTCATAAAATTTTTTTAATCCAACAAGAAGCACTTCCTTGGCAGAGCTGCAATTGTATTTTTCCTGCTTTTCTGATTTAGGGATTTTAATCTTTTTAGCCATGAATTGACTTCTCTGTACTAGGACTTGCAGAAAAAAATCAGCTATTGCTCATCATGCAAGCTGCCAAGTTCCTGGAACCAGATGGAACAGATCCTAGGATTTTAAAGGAGATCATTGACAGTCAGAATACACTAAACACAAGCGAAGTTTCAAGAAGGTTGGACAAAGATTGATCGCAGCACTGAAAAATTACAGGAGACTAAACAAGGAAATAGAAACTCTATCTATTCATCTCTAACATCTGTATCATGTAGAACACTGGAAGCTACACACACTGCATGAATAAAGCTACAGAGCAACGAAACCCACATGCACCCCCTCATCGCTCCCCAAGGACGGCGATGCACTGCCCTCTTCCGACACGGAGGTCAGCCCTACACACGTGGGCGAGCTCAAGCTGGCTATAATTCATTTGCAAAAGTGCAGAGCAAAGTGGGAAAATCAGCTATAGGGGAAAGTGAAAGGAGACGTTGTTTTAAAACATCGCTGAGACCTACAGATTAGATATTTGCCTTGAAGCATAACTTTAACGAGCTATGTTAGAGCTGCCATCAAAGTCATGCAACGATGCCAACTGAAAAGGGTGGAAAAAAAGACCAGCTACAGAGCTTTTAGAGTATTTCTATCATTATCACTGAGTGGCAAGTAGCATTTGTACATAGGCATAGCTTAATTCACCTCCTCTAAACTCCACTGTCGTCTTTCGCAGTTTCTATCAGGGTGTTCAAGAAAGGAACGATTTGGTTACTGAACTTCAGTTTATGATACAGTCAGTGAAATTCTACCCCATCTTTTAAGCAGATTAGGATCTACACATGGACCTTTGAACCTGCGGTGTTACCGTGTTAGCTTTCACAGCTCTTTCCCAAAGGAATAAAATTACTCCATTTAATTAGACTCAAACTCTCCTCATCTGCCCCAGAAGTGTCTTGTCACCTCATCCAATTGTAAACATAATTTAGGCTTAAAGGTTTGTGCTGACTCTTCACTGGGGTGCTAAAGAGCTCTGTGAGGCAATAATTCACCCATCTTGAAACCTTTCTGGGCACCCTGCAACAGAAATGCTGCTTGCCCACCTCTTGGCACTATATCTTGTCCAATAGCTTCAAAGAAATGCATTGTAATTCTCCACAAAGTATTGGATTGGTGACGATCCTGGTAACATGCATGAATTCACACCCATTTTGTGCGTGGAGAAAATGAAGCACATAGAAGAGGGAAAATTATATTCTTCTTCCTGAGCCCAGAGCAGCAGAAAATTAGGAATCCAGCTATTAATGCTAAGCTGCAACCAGTACACGCTATGTCTGTTTTAAGGTAACATTCGCAGTCAAATCCATAGCTGCTGAGCTTGGTGGGTGTTGAAGAACACCAGTTTTATGTAACAGCGTATAAGACAAGATGTTTCAGGATGAGCTGCCCCAGCACCTTCAGCTCAGAGGAAAGGCTGTGCTGGGCCAGATCAAAAGCTCAGCTTGCACAGCATCCTCTTTCCAACAGTGGCCATAAATGGATGTCCAAAAGAAGAGAACAAAAATAGGCTAAGTATATATAATACTCCTGTCTGTCTCTATTTATATACATACATCTTCCCCCTTGCTTCCACCTCCACTCATTTCCAGCTCACTGAGCTCCTGATGTGGTTTCTGCCTGCTCAGTGGCAATCAGCTGATTTCTTTTCCATTAATTTGTCCATGCTCCTAAAAGCGATGTAAATTTTTAGCATCCACAGTTTCCTTCAACAACCAGCTGCACTGGTCAACATCTTCACAAAGAGCCAACCACTTCTGATCTCCTTCAACCTGGCTCTTACCGACTTCCTTTATGTCCCCACGTTCTTGTGTTGGAAAGCGATGAACAATCTCCATCCTCCCTACGTCCCACCTGACTTTCCAGACCTCTGTCACATCTCCCTTACCTGTTTACCCAGCTGAAGGGTGCTTGTTCACATAGTTCTTCCTCACACAGGGTTCATACAACACCTCTGAACAGCTTTGTGGCTCTTCTCTGAGCGTTTACAATGTCTGCAGTTCTTTGGAGAGGGGATGAGAGCAGCACATGTGTCCCTGACACAGGTAAACCAGGGATTTCTGTTCCATCACAGCAATGTTCCCTGTTCCGTTCTTAGTACCTCTCCTAGTATTTTAGTGGTTAGTCTGTTTTACTACCACTGAGCATCGTGCTGATGTTTTGATGGAAATATCCATTATAACCCCAAGATCTCATTCTTGCAGAGACATGGAGTTTGAACCCCCCTGATTTCACTCTTGCATGGAAACCAGCTCAGAGTCCATCATTTCATATAGGGCATTAGGATTGTTTTAGAGGAGAGTCAGCACTGTCCTTAAAAGCAGCATAAGGTATACATGCCTTGGCACAGGCTAGCCACTATGGTGAACTTAAGACACGTACTTCCACCCGGAATCCCCTCTCCACCCCATGCTCTGCTTGTGCAGCTACCTCACCCCATAATAAAACATTACTTTAACATACCCAGTGCTGTTTCATACAATTGGTATCTTCAAATTTGCTAAAAGCACACATAAATATTTGATAGAGCAGGCAGTGCTGCTCTCACGTCCAACTGCAAACAAGATTATTTTTTTCTCCCAAACAAATCCAATAACTTGATTATCTGATCAGGTCTGTTCTGCTTTACAATTTTCAAATATTTGCAGTTGTAAGTCTTTCAAAGCTTTAATTTGCTTAAAATGATTCACAAGCACCTTGTTAATCTTTTATCAGTTTTATTACAAACTGTAAACAAAACCCAGTTCTTAAATAATTAAAGGGCAGAACCAGCCCTCAGGCAAATGAAGTCCGAGGGGGAGGGGAATAAAAAATTTAAAAAATCAGAGTAAGCCTGTAGATTTCTTTTTCCTTTTCATCTACAGAATTGGTGAATCTAGCTTCAAAACACAAAATAATTCTAGATGAACAGATTGCGTGTGACATCCCCCCTGCCAGCCTCTCTCATCTACTGTGTCCTGAATATTAATCTATTAAGTACCTACAGTGTTAAACATACCCCAGGCTTACAACTCAAAAGCTGTGTCCCAAAGAGCAGCTCAAAAGAATTCCTCTCCATTTGTGTGTGCCCAGCCACGCTTGAGTCTGCTTCTTCACCAGTCCCAGAGCAGTCCCTGCCTGACAAAAGGTCTTACCATGGCTCATCGCCCAAGAGAAGGTAGCTGGTGCACGCTCTCCTGTCCTCCGGTGGCACTGGCTCACCTCAGGGCAGACCTCTCCGGGCACAGCACATTAGCAGAACTCAGAGCCCTTGCCCACATCGCTCCAACCTGAAGCACACTCCTGTGCCCGCCAGGCCTTGGCAGAGCGATGAAATCACACCCTGTTTGGCCAAAGCCCCCAGAAACCATGAAGAATATCACTTTTTCAGTTGTCTTCAATACTGAGGGGGCTGCTGCAATTATCAGCAGTTTCACTGCATCACTGAGCAGAAGTCAGCAAGGTCCAGCCTTGCTGAGATCTACAGGGGCATTTAGCCTCTAGCTTGGAAAAAGAAATTATGTTCTGTCCTCAACTTCCCCGAGGGTGGCCGGCCACGGGGAAACGTGCAGGTAAGGGCAGCACCTTGGCTTCAAATGAGGGCCCCCAGGCCAGAGTCCTCGTGCAGGAGACACACTAACAGTGATGACACTGCTGAGCCTGGTCACCAGTACAAAGGATACTGCTACATCCATGGTCCACATGGTTGCCACCAGACTCACCTCTAATTATCTGGCTTGAAAAGAGTTACTTAATGCAATTATTACTGCTATTACAACCTAGTCTATCATCTACCAACTCTCCAGCCCTGCTGTGCTGAAGAGCTTTATTCACTGATACCAATCACTGCACAATCATTTTAGAAATTTTGATACACACTTTCCAGCTTCCTAATGCACTGAAAATTGTATTTCCTTTTTGTTACAAAAGAGACCGCTTCTAATGAAACTCTCCAAAGCATTGCCATCTCAAGAAAAGCTAAGGAACTATGAAAGCAAGACTGTGCAAATTGTAATTACCTTGTGAAGGCTACACTGCCGTGCACACACAAATGGATTTAAATGCATTACACACCTAAAAACGTGTAATGGATGCATTGCTAGCCTATTACATGCAGTTCATTGTGCAAAGATCTTGGTTGTATGTTTTGTGCAGTGGGCTGTAAAAGTTGCTTAACAGAAGAAAACACATTTGATTAAAAATTTACATCAGAGAAATGTAAGAGGGTTGGGTTTTTTTTGCTACTTTACCTGCCACTGACTATTCCCATGAGCATGCAATACTTTTAGTCTCACAAATACATGACAATAACAGGACTAATGATGGAAAAGTTTCAGGTCTAGATCCCAAACTATATTAAAGACAAAGCTGGCTTCAGCTGAAAAGAACAACCCCACATATTCCCACTTATAGGTGGGAGGATCCTAAAGTGGCACCGAGCTGCTCAAACAGTTCTGCTCCAGTGACTCCCTTTGTGAGAAATATCGAGGGGCGAACCAGTGGTGCTCGGACTTCCTAATGACTAGGTCACGCCAGGCTGCTGCGAGTCCCGCAGGGCTGCCGGCATCTGCCCAGGCAAGAGCAGCCCTTGAGCTGTCCTGATATGCAGGATGCACCAACTGCTCCAGATTCAAGGAAAAAAAAAGTCCTTTAAATCTCTATCATATTCCCAGCAAAGCCAAACACACCTACGGAGCCTTCTGACGCTTCAAACTGTTACGGGTTAGTGACAACCACCTATAGCAAGAAGCAAACTCCAAACATTGATTTTGCAGAATGGAAAAAAATCAGAAAGATTTAAGAACTTACTGAAAATTCCCTTTTCTAAAACAACACAAGAGCTGTCCCAAGAACTGGTCCAACTACCAAGGATTGCCAGAATTGGAGAAAGATCCATTTAAATCAAAATAAAATAAGTAAACGTTACTTCGTCCAACAATCTCCAAATGCTTAGAAATCTGAGCTAACTTTACCACCGTAAGGACCAGGTGGCGACCATAACACACCCAGATTCAGTGGCTCGTAGTCTGCCAATTCCCCTGCCCATCCACCGCCTTGAATTTAACAACATAGCGCAGAAATAAAGAGAGGGAGCCTGAGCAGGGACCTGCCCATAGCAGCAGGCTGTTCCTTGGGAGCGGCGTGGCTGAACTTCACTCAGGTCTGCAGACCCAGGAGCAGAAGAAAACTGCCGGACAGTTGCTGACGGGGGGGCTCGCCGAGCTGAACAGTTCTGCCATGGGGGCTCTCTCTCCCTCCCTCCGGGGCTGGTGACCGCACAGCAACGGCATTTCTTCCTCTGGGTTTCAGCCCTGCCTACTTTTCACTGGGCACACAAGGCCGTGGAGCCGTGAGCCTATGCCTGCTGCTGGTACACCAGCCAAACCCAGCCTCTGAGGCCAAAGGAAGGGAAAACCGTTGCTCAGATCCACTTGTCAGCCTCGAGCGAAGCACAGCAGTAGTGAAGCTGCATCCACTGTCAGCAAGCACCTATCGTCCTTTGACATCTTTGTGTTCACAGAAATGCCAGATATAATCATAATGTGATATTAAAAAGCCAAAATATGAAGCAAGGCAATTCTCTGATAGGGCTGCAATGGTGATCGCAGGGTCACCCAGCAAAGCAGGCAGCTGAGTCCAAGTGAGCACAGGCTCCTGAAGCACAAGGGCACATTTGACATAATCCATATTTAAAGTAAATTCCTACGTCTATTTTCCTGAGTTGGTTGAGTAGGCACAATGTTTGTACATAAGCACATAAAGTGACTAATCTCACTCGTTTCCCTAAAACATTAGCAGGCACAGTTGCAACACAATAAAAAAAAAAAAAAAAAAAAAGAAAAAAGGCAAACTTCTAATATTCGGTGCTGATTTTGGCTGGGGTGGAGTTAATTTTGTTCTCAGTAGCTGCTATGTGGCTGTGTTTGGGATTTGGGCTGGTAACACAGGGATGTTTCGATACTGCTGAGCAGTGCTTGCACAGAGCCAAGGCCTTTTCTGCTCCTCACCCCACCAGCGAGGAGGCTGGGGGGCACAGGAAGCTGGGAGGGGACACAGCCAGGACAGCTGACCCCAACTGACCCAAGGGACATTCCATCCCATATGGCGTCATGGTCAGCATAGAAAGCTGGGGAAGAAGGAGAAAGGGGGGGATGTTCAGAGTGATGGTGTGTGTTTTCCCAAGTCACTGTTATGTGTGACGGAGCCCTGCTTTCCTGGGGATGGATGAACCCCTGCCTGCCCATGGGAAGTGGGGAATGAATTCCTTGTTTCACTTTCCTTGTGTGTGTGGCTTTTAAACTGTCTTTATCTCAACACACAAGTTTTCTCACTTTTACTCTTTCAATTCTCTCCTCCATCTCACGAGGCAGAGTGAGTGGCTGTGTAGGGCTGAGCTGCCAGCTGGGGTTAAACCATGACATATTCATAGGCAGGAAAGGAAAAATTTTAGCAGCTAAAAGTGGTAAAAATACTGAACCACGTGTCCGTGCCGAGTAATTTGGGAAGACACAACCCTTTGCTGATCATCTCCATCAGCTTAAAGATCAACATCTGATTTCAAACCTGCAGAAAATCATCTACAAAGCAAAGAGAAAAAGAATTAGCAAAAATAAATAAGTAAAATTAGCACAATTAGCTCCAGCAAACACTTCTGGAGAAAAAGCAGTCGGGTTTCCACCTCCCAGGCACTAGCAGGGATGGTTTGAGCGCCAAGGGGACCACCCTTCCTGGAGTAGGGAGCTGCTCTAGGAGCAGGCTGGTTAGCTCCCTGCCCTTCCTCTGATGCCTCTGGGCATAGGTCTGACCCAAAAAGTCTCTGACTGAGGCAGTTATCCTCGACGCAGTCAAGCCATGGGTACAGATTGCTGGCAGAGTTCATCATTCCAGGGGAAATGAACGTTTCATTCAGCTCAGGTCACCAGACTGATTTATCACCTTGGCTCTCCAGCTCTTTTCAGCACCTGTGTTATGCAAACACCGCGCACATTTCAGTATCTGGTCTAAAAAACCCTGGACTTCTAAAAACATGCTCCCCACCCCAGCAATGGGAGGAAATGGTCCTGAAATGAAAAACCTTTTTGCAGGGAGTGGGAGGGAGGAGAGGTGGTACCACACAGGAGACAAATAACCAAATCTTTGTCAAATTACTGTTAGAAAAGACAAGACAAATAACGAGCAAAATCAGAGAAGAAAGAAAAAACCCTAAATTCTCTAAAAATACAGGCAACACATGAATCTCCAGCTGCAGAGCAGCCCTTTCAAGATGCAACAGTGTTTGTCGAGAAAGATGCTTCCTGCCTCGATCCCCCCGGAAGAGCAACACAATCTAATGAAAGTCACATTTGATGTGCTGTGTGCTGCTCAGTACTGAGTGGCTCAATTACTGGGTGCAGACCTCATCATACTCTTAAAAAGTCATTTGGAATCAGGGCTTTGATTTAAATTGGCTTTATCCTTTACTTTCAAAGTACAACTGGTAATAATGTAGTCTGTGAGTTTAACATTTGAAACAGGGGTTCCATTTACCTCTTTGTACTTACTGGAGGAAAATGACTGTAATTGAAATCTTTCTGCTGGAAATGAAGCCCTTTGAACATTCAAAGGGGTTGCTTGTCCTTAAGGCTTTTTATTTTAGCTGTCAAAACTGTAAACTGCCTTTCAGAGTAGTGGGAGCCTTGCAATAGAGGAAGAAATGAGTGTACCCTCTATCTAGGTACTGGGGGTTTTAATCTAATTTTCCAGCTAGGAATACAGCACTTCTCTCCCCTGGGCACCGCTGGGAACAGGAAAATTAAACTTCACTTCAGTTCAGCAATATCTATCAATGAACCTCAAACAAGGGACAGGGCTTTTTAAGGACAAAGCAAAACCTTTCAAGTCCTCCAACTTCATCCATGAGCTCCTTCAGACACAAGCAGCAACACGTGAAGCCAGACTGCCCACTCAGGCTGCCTCTCTCCGCACACCCCCCACGCTTTCCAGAATTTCAGAGGTTTCCAAGAGCTTGCCTTCCTCCTCTCCCCCCAGATCAAACTGATTTCCTAGTGTCAGCACTATTATTCGTACGAAGCTGCTGAATTCTAATTACAGTGTAAAGGCACTCAGACTGAATATGGGTATTATGTAAAAGTGGCTCGTGTCCAAATGACCTTATATTAAATCTTTGAAAGGGTAAACATAAAAACTTTGGGTTTTTTCCAGTAGGCTCCCTTGAAGTTTATATAATAGAATGTTTGCAATTAACTTGATAATAGACTCAAGATGAAGTTGTGTGGATTTCTACTTTAGTTAGTTTTATTATCTGATTATTTTAATCACCATTAAAAATACACTGCTGTGAAATGGTTTTACAGTGCTTGTCTAGCATGACATAGAAAAACCCATTTGAATGACTTGAGCAAGCCAACATGGCAAAGTACCCCAGTTTATCCAACATCTCTCTGTTTCCAGTTCCAAAATGTCTTTAGGATAAGAAGGTGAACATTCAAAGGCAGCATAGGACCATTTCTCAGGCTTTCTTTTCTGTCGCACCCACAAAGGCACGGCCACTGAATGTTTTTCCTACCAGTACAGAACAGCCACTGCACAAGCAGGCAGATGACACAAGTTGACTGGCTAAGAGATTTCAAGGTGCCAGGTGGGTACAATGAGTTTGGAAGCTCCCAGAAGACCTGTGAGGGTTGAATTTCCTTGAAACTCAGGCAAGTTACATCACCAAAGCTCAGGTCTATCTGCAGAGGCTGCAGATAGCTCAGGCGGGATCAGCAATCAACAGAACAGTTTATAGCAGTAAAGCATAGTGATGCCAAGAGAATAAAACAGGTTGACAATCTACATGTGAAGGAATATTATTACAATGTGTAAGTTGCCTGCAGAGTTACCTCTGGCAACATATATAAATATATGTGCTTTATCACACAGGGGGCTTCAGATACCAAAATCTTCCAAAGCAAATAATAGGCAAAAAAATAAATATTTGTGATGGCCAGAGGAGAGAATGTCAACCTCAGCAAAGCCAGCCACCTAATAAAAATGTCAGTGAACTTCTTTACAAGAGAATGGAGGGAGTGGTGCAACGTCCGTATTGTGGCACCCACAGGAAAAGCAGTTCTAGTTCTGATTTAACCAAGACACTGCACTGACGGGAATGCAGAGACCCAACCTTTCCCTAACCTAAAACAACCTTCCTTAAACAGAGATTACATAACACCTCCAAATGAGGAGAGTACACATAATGTAATTCTCAGAGGCTGCTGCCAGGAGAGACACCACTGTCCTTTCTGCTCACCCTCAAGCAGGTATTTTCAGGTACATCCTTTACGGCTGTAAAACCTGGGGTGAACTGGGACACACATTAATCTACCTGAGAATGAAGCCAGCCCCAAAAGAAGGAATAAAACCCATCCAGTTCCAGTTGGATCAGGTTCCGGATACATGTCACCACATGGCCGCACAAGCATTGCTGCTGACAGCGTGTAGCTGGGAGTGGGAACACTCATTCCTGCAGCAGCCCACATGTATGTTAACTGAAAATGAGAAACTGCATCTCCAAGTGAGATTTTAAATCCATTTGGACAAACTGCTGTAAAAAGCTGCTTTGAGAATTTCAAGGGAACGTCAGCTTAGCTAACATAAACCCAATTTCAAAAACCTTGACAACATGGAAGAGTTGCAAAAGAATTTGACCTAATTTTTTAAACCAATGTGGTTACACTAATGCAGAAGCACTTGTTTCATGGAGCGTGTATCCACAGTGTCCAGCCAGAGAACTGCACCAGTTTAATAAATTCAGCGTCAATTCACACCTAAAGTCACACTACCACTACTTTTAAATGCAGACAAGCCTCGAAGCTAAGGCAGAAGGAGCCAAGCACCAACTGCAACAAGAATGTTGACACAAATCCTGTGTTTAGCCAGGGGCTGCATCCCTACTTCGCAGCCAAGACCCGAATTTCTGAAGCGCCTTCCATTAGGGAACCCCCACTTCCATGCAAAGGGCTAATGGTCTCTTATCACACATGAGGTTCAACAAAGACCAGGCACGCACTTCAGTTTTTGTCTTCCCGTGAGTGTGCACTATGGGGTTGGGTTGTTTTTCCTCCTGACAGATGAACAGACTTGGCAACTTCCCTAGTGAATCAGAAGAAAATCTTGTAGGGCACAAGTAACTCTAAGAAGACTACAGATTAAATGGGTTTCCTGGATTTCATCCATGTTCAAATTTCCCAGGTTGTAGATCTCAAAAATATCTGTCTCTGACAAAACTGGTATGACAGGTTATGTAACAGAGAGAATCATCCGGTGACAGAAAAACAGGAACATTATCTGCTCTGCTCAGGGACTCGAGGGCTTTCTGGTTGAACTGCAACGGGTATTAAGAAAAAAAAAAAAAAAAAAAAAAAAAGGAAGAAACTGAATCACAAAATGTAAGGGTGGAAAACAAAATCCCCTGATATTTTAAATAGCCAAGCTCACCCACTGGCAAATAACGATTGACTTCATTGCACTGTTATTTCCAGGAAGAGTTTCATATGCTAAATATGCAGCGTCAATTTGTTTTGATATAGATGTTTATAGGTGTGATATGAATTTAAAGAATGCAGAATTATTGCAGAGAAACATCAAGGAGATAAAATATAACTGCCTAATAAAGTGGATTTTGCAGTCAAATTGCCTTTGTAAGACTGCCCAAAACAAATGAAAACAGAATAGTTAAATCTGTGACTTGGTTAAATATGCTATTTGCAGCCTGGGATAAATGATAGGACAATCTTGTTAAATGAAATATGTATGCTTCAAGTTAAATGAAATATATATGCTTCTACTGTGTGCAGTGTAACTTGAGGCACAGAGACAAGAAATAAATCAACGTGGGACTATTTGCCAGAATAGAAAATTTCAGGCTAATAGCACACACACGGGTTTTCCCCCTGTTTTAAGAATAGCAAGTTGCTAACTGCTCCAGGATGTTTAGGGAGCAGATAGTGAGGTTTCTCAGTATTTTCACAAAAAATGTTTTCACTTTTCCCCATTTTGCTGGATTAAAGAAAACAGCAAAGCCACATCCAAATACTCCAACTGGGTCTCAGCTTTACTGGCAACTAGATCAGCCTTTAACCTGGGGCAGGAAACCCTCTGGGGAGATACTCAGTGAAAATGAACCACTGCCAAGCAGGTCCCCACTGAAATCTTGGTCCATCCTCTCCCCATCCCCATCCCTCTGCTTCCCCCAGGCATCTGGGTACCAAGCGACAGGCAAGATGAAGTGGAAGATGAGTGTGAAAGGAAAATCCAACAGACAGCACTGTGTTCTGCGCAGTAGGAATTGCAGCAAGTTCCACAGTAAAAGCCCCAGCAAACAGCCTTAGAATACATCTCACTACTTTCTGACCAATAAAACTTCTTTCTTCCAGTAACAATTATGGACAATTAAATACTTAGTTTATTACTAAAGGAGAAGAAAAGAACTGACTTCCCTGCAGAAGCCGGTCACATCTCACAACCTGTTCTACAGAACAAGAAATACTCCTCCTTTTCAAGCTCCACATGAGAAAAACAAATACGTGTCTACAACTGTTGGTTTGTTGGGTTTTTCTTTTACTGCCACAGCACCGCAGGAACTAGATCTGAGCTCTTTTCCACCTGCACCACGTTGAAGTTGCAGCTGTCACATTCCAAGCCCGTACCCTGCGCTGCACCGGCTTTCGGCACAGCGTTATCTATCAAGCCACAGGAAAATAAATTTACCAGCGAAACTTCTCAGCGGCGTTCGCTCGGCCGGTGGCCAGAGCTGCCTGTCAAGAGAAGGGGGCTGCAGGCGACCACGCAGCAATCCCCTGGGAAAGGCTGCTGGAGAGAACGTACCGACTTACCTTCTCCGCATACTTGAACTTGACGTAGAACCAACTTGACTTGATCATTGTCTCACCTCCTGTTCTCGGTAAAGAAGAAAAAAGCAACCCAAACCTATCCTGCTGTTGAAAAGCAGCGTGCCTGCACTCTCGCCGTCAGAGCTGGCGGTTTTCCAAGGGCAGCACAGTATTTAGGGGAAGCGAAGGGTGGGAGAAGGAAAAAAGGACAGAAAGAAGAAACAAAGCTTTCCTTCCACGGTTCCAGTTTGTCCCCTCCTGCCCTCCCAACGCTGAGTGCGATCTCGCCTGCTGCAACAGAGCTCGCCGAATGCCTTCGCTCTGCGTTTCGCTGTCAGCTTGGCTGCCTGACAAGAGAATTCCTCAAATGGACTTCAGCTGCATTCATCACAAATGGCACATGTCAGTAAAGCCAGGAGGCTGGCTCCAGCGCTGGCAGCCTCCCAGGACCATGACCTCCCCCAGTGGGATGAATAATGAATTCCAGCACTTCCCTCCAGACACAGATTAACACCTGGCTAAACATTATTCTGACAATGAGCTTGCCCATTCAGAGAACCCTACCCCACCGCGTTAACCCCTGGCTCCCCACAGGCAGGGCGGCAATGCTACAGAGGCTGTCCCACAATGCCCTCCCCCACCTAAAGAAAGATTACAGGACTATATATAGTTTAGAAACAATAAAGCCTCTTAAGCATAAAGCAAATATCTCCTTTCCGATTCTGCAGCTGCAGTAATACTACCATGTAACCAGAGCAAGTCATCAGGAGCCAGGCTCTCTTCTGGCCCCCCCTTCTCAGCCCTCCCTCTACATACCCACTTGTGAAGCTTTGATGCTCTCAGGCTAATGTTGTAAAATAATATCTGTAAAAACCCGTAAAATAAAACCCACACAACAAACCAGCCACCATCAGTATGGAACTAATGCATAAAAAATCCGGGGAAGACACTTATCAGGCTGTTTGTTCTCCTGTCCGTTCAGAAACAATGCCCAATTCCCCATCTCTGGTTTAATGAGACACATTGATTTGGTTGCAGCAAATCTGCCAGCTCCAAGCACACCACAGAGCAGTGAATATCAAGTTGCAAAGTACAGGATGAATATAATCAGCCTACTGTATTTCCGCTGTATAGAGAAAGTGCTGTACTGGGGTGGAGCTCTCTGGCCCAGCATCCTATGTCCAAACACTCCAAGATGCACACTGAAACCATGTAAGAAATCTCCAGCCCAAAGATGTGCTTTCAGCTACACGTCTGATCACAGAGATGGACCTGAATCTGCCACACAGGTAGCTGAACCCCTTTATGTTTCCACAAGATGCTGAATGAGGTTCAGAATTTCACTATGTGCAGTAGGAGAGAGTTGCTGCATTTTGTTATTTTTAACCAGTTGTCTGGTTATTAAAGTGGGAGTCTCACAGTATCCTACCCTGCAAAACAGAGAATAATTTGCTCCTCATCATCTTCAGATCAGTTATGATTTTACAGATTTTTCTTGTCTCCCTCATGTCACACCCAGAGACTCTCACACTATTAAATTTCTCCTTTTAGGAAAGCTGTGCATGTCTCTGCAGATTCTTTTCACCATTCTCTGTACCTTTTCTAGGTCTAGGTATCTTTTTCATAGGCTGAGTGAGATGGAATAAATACGTATACCACTGACTTACCACCTCCTACTACATGTACCCACAGAGATATATGGTGCATGAGACAGATCCTGAAACCTAGATTGTTTTACCCAGCTAAATCGTACTACCAATACTGGTGATGGGTGACACCACGGACCATCATATGAAAGCTGCAACTGAGAGTGCACCGCAGGAAAGCTGTAACAGAGCCTGCCTAGTCAACCGCTTGTCAACGTGTTTTTAGAACTTTTCATAAACTCAGACTTACACAAAAGATTCAAATACGAATAATGACCAATAATGGTCACCTCGTTTAACAGAAGGTGTGGCTCTAACCTCCCTATGTGGCTCTGTGCATGGGAGGATGCCGCGGTCTGTCCCCAGCTGACCCCAGCCCTACAGTTAGATCCCTGCCCTCTCGGGGCATCAGGGCAAGTGGGTCCTGTCTAACCCCCCTCAACACCACCTCGGCCGAGCTGGTTCAAACCACTGCCATCCACACCTGGAGCTGTCAGAAATGCCTCTCTGTTGGTGCCACAGAAAAGTATTCCCACTCTCCCTTCAGTTCTGCACTTCTGTGGGATAATTAACATATGCTAAGAGGGTGGTAAAATGCCTCTGCCTTTTTGAGGTCTATGGAACCATCAGAAATCACATCTTGCAAAGGCAACAGCGGACGGGAAAGTCGCCTACAGCGAAACACGGATCCAAAGCAAATTAAAACACTGATTTTTATTGGCACCTTATATTTTCTATGCCTAAAAAAGCTGGGTTTTGAAGTAGCAAATGGCTGTATATTTGGATGAGAGAGGTCAGTGCAAGAGCCTTGCTTCCTTTCTAGCTGCCACTGAGCCAGGAGCTCCGCTGTTACTCCAGTCCCTGGGGCGTGGGATGCACTGCCTGCTAGCACTGCCCAGGATTTACTGCAGGCACCAAACACAAACCACATCGTGGTGTCGAGAGCGTGACTCATCCTCAAGCTGCCCGTGCCCACAGGGACACCACGCTCTCTTGTACCCAATTATAGGAAGTTTGCTCGCTGCGCTGACCCAGGAGTCCCCGAGGGGACCTTGGGGCAATATCACAGGGCGCAGCCACCGAAGAAGAGAGCTTTGACACTGTGTACCCAGCACAAACAGCTGTGGCTCAAAGCAATTACCAGGCCCTGGATGTTTTCCACTGCTTCATTAGCATCTGGCAGGACCTAAAGTTCCAGGGTCACAAAACACAGAGCTATTATTTTATCTCAGGAAAATGCACAGCAACATCCCTCGAGAGCTGTCCTTTTGTAATCAAAGGACAAGTGCAGAGCGGGGAACAGAGATGCAGCATTTCCAACCATCGTGTCCCACAGCCAGGCAGGGAAGAGCTGATCAGGCCGCAGGATTGCTCATTTTTTGTCAAACTGTTGAACCTCCCAACATTCGCATCCACAAAGAGCCCCTAGCCAGCACCAGCAGAACCTGGTTGTTTCTTTACCAATAGCTGTTTAGGCTTGCACACGTACACGAACTACGCGACAGCTTAATTTTCAACACTGCATTCATCTTTGCAGCTGAGCAAAACGCATCATTTATTTCAAAAGCTACAGTGTCAGCGCGTCGTCTGAAACGTATCAGCGTTTCATGTTTTATAGTTGCTGTCTATACGGCGCATCACACAGCAGCTTTGCTTTGCTTTTGTTTTGCCAGTTCATCTTCGCGTGTTGGGGACATGCTGCCAGGGAAACAATGCCTTGGACAGGGATTCATCCCTAAACGTGCTGTAGCATTAACTTCCAAATCTGTTAACCCACACCTTCTCTTTCAAACATGCATACATAACATGAAATAATGTACTATTCAGATTCTGAGTTGGGAGAGCCAAAATCCAGACGACTTTCTATACTCTCCTAAAGAGGACTGTCTTCTGAGAGAATATTTGCAGTTCTCCCAGAATAAACACCTCTTGATTTATTCAGCAGGTTTTCTCATACTCTAATACACCATTTCAAATGCAAGACACTGTACAAAGGAATTGCAATAACCTTCTTTTCAACAGACCACTGGTTCTTATCCTTTTAATACATCCTAATGTATGTTTAGATATCGATCCATGTTCATTTCAATTATCCCCCGTGACAAAGCTAATCATACAATAATGCAAGTAAACCAGCGAGTAGCACCAATGTGACTTCTAAGTGGTGTAAAAGCAGGATGTATCTCCCCCCTTTGCCTCCTTCTATGCTGCCAGGTCAGACCAACATTTTCTGGGTGCCGTGTGGGAGGGAGGGCGCACACCAGGCCCTATTTCACCTTGTACGTGCCGCATTATAAACACCCCGAAGCACCCACTTGCAAGGGCAGATGGAGGAGCCAAGCCATGTTGATCCCAGGGTAAGCTAAAGAGCACTGACCCCTATCCCAAGCAAAATGAACCGCTGCACATATATCTGTGTGCAGGGAGGCTAAAGCAAGATGATGTATTTGCTGCAGGGACTACATCCAAGATTAATTACATCCATTCCTATCTCCTTGGCACTATGAGAGCAGAAAATCATCTGACTCCCTATTACCATAACAGCTTTCACACTTCCCAACCAAGAGAGTGAATTGTGGGGATGTTGAAAAAAACAGGACACAAACAAGCACAACGAAGTTTATCTAAATAGGAAGATTGCTTCTCCAGAAAATGTTTACGGTGTTTTTTATAATTAGCCTGTGAAAAAGGCAAATCGGAATGAGTATAAATAAAAAGGATTTTGAAATGCTTTTCACAGTTCAGAATGGCTCCTAATGTACCTGCCAAAGCAGTGATCCCTGGAAGGTTTCTGAAGCTGAGAGCAAACCTGTGGGATCTGCAAGCCAACTAAAAGAGGAAGATTTTCCCCAAGTTCAGAGAACTGCAGAGTGACATGGGTTACTGTAAAGGAAGTGCAAGTGAAGTTCTATCTGCCTGCCTTCCAACATGTCCAGCGCTTCCCAAGCTTTAAACCCACAAATAACCAGACTCCCTTCAAAGTACCCGTATTCCGTAACAGTATTTCTGTTTCACAAGTAACCCAGAATTACACCAGCTCTGTCTTCAAACTCCTTTACACCCTAAAAAGATACCCAGAACATGGACAGCAAGGAAAATGGTCAGAATGACCAAATCCAAACAAATCAACAGCTACACCTCAGAACCAACATGATGAACTAACAGGGCGTCCACAGCCTTCTGGGGACAGCGCTACCAGACATTTCTGACCCGCATGAAGGCTAACGGAACTATCACCTTTCAGGCTAAAGGGAAGCACTGTGAGATTTGCTGTCTTGTTATTAACATGGTAACAATCTCATCTGGTACCTTACAACCCTGCTCTCCCATCAGCACCATCTGTTCTTTCATCTTGAGTGCTGCCGAAAATCTCATCATTAACATGTTGCTGTCAATTCGTTCTTCTGTTGCACGCTTTCAAAAGAAACTCTCCGGGTCACTGGACTGAACCCAGCGAGGGCTGGCAGTATGCAAGAGCTCTTATACTTTGATATCCACTTAGAGCAGGTTTAGAATGCGCTGCATCCCTTGTCTGGTGTATCAAAGTTCCTGGTACTGGTGTCATTACAGACAGACGGGATGCAGGACAAAGCGGTCCGCAAGACCCACGCCACCCCTACAGCTCTCCAGCAACCCTGCTTTATGGAAAGATTATTTTTTTTGCAATGACTGAGAGGTGTGAGTAACATTTTCTTTGCCTGTTGTAAGACCTACCAGGTCTTACAGCTGCTTTTCCCTGGGAACAGGATAAAACCTTGTAAGTAAGGCTGCCTGATTCAAAGAGAACAAGTACAGGTTAACTTAAGAAAAGCAGTTTGAAGTACTCTATCTCCCACAGCAAAGTGCCAATTTGTAATGAGTTATGGTGAGTGATAACCCAGCTCAGGCACACGCTCAGCCTTCTAGGTGAAGTTATGGCTAGGAGGCACAACCAGAGAACTCTGAGAAGTTCAAAGACACCTTAATACAGTCCACAGAGGACTAGAAACAGATAATGGCTAGTGGTTAACAATCTGCAAGAGACAGACTGAGACAGAAGAAGGACAGCCCATAAGCCTGGCGCACAGGAGCTAGGCTCACGATGGCTCACAATATGTTACTTCTGCCACGTTCAGTTATATCAGGTTACAATAAGAAAAGCTACTGATGTTCTATGATAACCGTGTAACCGTGCCAGGAAGTCACGTGCTAGCCTCTTCAGCAATGGGAGGCAAACATTGCTTCAAATGTATTTTAATTTTTTCACAAAAGAAGGTTCAGTGCTATAATCTGTAATTTAAAAAAATAACTATAGTTGCCATTGGGACAAACGGCTTATGAAATTAAAAGATCAAATTATATTTTTGTAGTCCTATACAATGCTTCTGCATTTCACTCCCTGGCTTTCTGATTCTAGAGCTACAGCGGTATGTGACCAGGGTTTTATTACCTGGAGAAAAGATCACTCCTGAGAACACACCAGTACTCAAAAGTGTTTGAAATGACACAGTTCCCAAATGCAGAAAGCAGTGATTTCTGTGACACTCCATCACTTCATCCTGCTAGAATACATCTCTGCAATGCATTATATAGTTGTCTGTATACATCTCCCTCATTTCACATGGAACAGGGATGAGGGAGCAATATATCCAGGGGGAAGAAAGTAAAGCAACGCATGAAGAAAATACAGCCTTTCCGTGCAAAGGACGTGTATACATTTAAGCACTAACACAAGTTCCCTTTGAACATAAAAAGGGATTAGATGGCAGGGCACTAATGCCCACAGTTAAATCAAGTCCTGTTCAGCAAAATGTTTTACTCCAAAAATCCATACCAGCACAGATAAGCCTGCAGTGCCACTACCTCCCGTGCTCAGCAATGGACACAGGGTAATTTACACCTCAGCAATAAGTGCTGCAACCTACTTAACACTTACCGAGGTGGAAGGCTGTGCGCAGGGACAGCGATCAAGGCCGAACGCAGGAGTAACTAAAGCCTTGTCCTCACGTAGGCTGCGAGGTCCTCACAGCCGCGCCCAGCAGCGTAGCTCACCAGCGGGTCACAGATCTCAACCACGGCAGCCCCAGGCCATCAGTAGCACAACAGTCCATAAACCTAACACCGACCCCTGCCATGGTTTTTGCACAATTCAAAATTCTTCTCGTGTTACGCAGAATGAGTACACTAGCATGGTTCAGGAAGGCAGAGTCAAAGACACAACCAACATCTCCCCAAACGTGGGGTTACCAGTCCCAGCTCCCCTTCACCCAGCACAAAACACCCTGAAAGGTCCTTATTTTTTTCAACTGCCAAGAGGTCTTGTGTGTCCATCACCCACATCTCTGGGATGTTCTCAGGACACTGGGCATTACCCAACAGTTCCCGTACACCACGCCGCTTTCATCACGTCTGAGGATGCTTTTGTAGTCACCAAGTATTAAAAAGACCCCAAGTGAACCGGAGTGGAGCCCGCAGCTGTACGTGTGCGTGTTCATGCATCTGCACATATACATAACTAATGCCCAAACAGCCCATTTGAACTTGCACTGCCATTTGATTTTCAAAGTAATTCTAATTCTTGTGAAGTTTCCCTTTAAAAATGAGATTTTGTTCTTTAATATTCATTGACTTCTAGTTTCCTTCCCACACACAACACATTATTTACTCTACAGCGGCTCGGTGCATCAATTATGGTAATAGTTTGTGAATAACATTTGCATTATGGGAAAATGAGCCTGGTTATTTAGCACTAGCCGAATCATCCCTCTGGAAAATTGTCACAAACGTACGTATCATATGCCTCCACTTAAGCAGATCCGTAATTACACTAGTTTATTAAGAAGAGTCAGCGCTCCCCCCTCTTTTTTCCCTAAATCCTTTTTCTGAGAGCAGACTAACATCTACATAACCCTTTCCCTTGCTCAGACAGGCAAAGGTAAAGGCTAATGACTACCGTTACCATGTTCTCCTGGCAGGGCTTGCTTTATAGCGAGATGTTAGGGGCGTAATGCATCTTCTACATTAGTTTACTTTAATGCAGAAAGTGTGGCTCAGTAATTGCAGCGTTTGATTAATGCTTCATTTCAGTCCCTTCGGCTAAATTCCAAGCTCAGTTCAACTACTGTAAATTCAGATTAACATCTGTATTACATCAGCATCCGGAGTTTATATTCCACGAGTAGGACCGCACAAAGCTAGGCACTGCACATGGAGAGAGACGCAGTCCTTACCTTCTCCAGAGCAACTGTACTGCTGCTAAAGCACTCTGGATCTTAGTGAGCTTCAAGTCGCAAATTCGGCATTGCACTTTCTCAGGGCTTATGGATACCTGCCTACAAACTTCTCAACTTTAAGCAGTTGAGGAGAGCTAAGAAATATTAGAAGTGGTGTTCACACACAAAAAAAAAAAAAGCAGAAAAATGAAGAGTTTTGTGCATTGAGGAGCTGTAGCACCAGCACCTCTGGGAAGAACTCCTGGCATTTCATAGACTGAAAAATTATTGCAAATAAGCAGCTATGTTAGTGTACAGCAGTTGCTGGCTTGCTTTTATAGTATCCACTGTAAGTTCAGATATATTTGGAGAAGTTAATCAAGGCTTAAACCTTTCTTAGAGCACTGGGGACTTCCACAGAGCACCCAACTGCTGCCTTCATACACCAGAAACACATGAAATTGCCCCTTTGCATGAAAAGGGAGAGGTACTTGGTTCCTAAGGTCCTAAACTGTAACCTGGACAAATGGAGCTGTCCATGGCTTCAGATCTCCACACGTAATTCCATCATCAGAGCTAAACTTATGTAGGTATAGTACACTATAAAGAGCCTTAAAACAAATAAACTGAAACTGGAAAGAGAGTGGTGCGGCCATTGCAATACAACAGCACACGAGATTACGCAGCGAGCACTGCACTTAACTGCGGACAGCAACACAGTGTGCAAGCAGCTCCTCTCCACGCTGCTAGGCAGTGTGGTCCAGGTCAGCAGTGAGAGAAGATACTTCTTGTTGAACGGCTCTTTCACAGCCCATGACTTGGTGATCTCAGGCCAATTCCAAAGTTTCCAGCCAAGAAATCATCTTAATGAGCCGTTCCAAAAAGCAGTCAAAGATTACATAGGCTACAGGCACTGAGCTGCATCCTTGTCCTTCAGCCAGATGTGGAAAAAAAAGTTGGACATGTTTATTTTGCTCTACTTCTGTAACTTCTGCCATCCAGGTTCCCAACACACAGGAAGTACGAGGTATTGGTGCATGCAATACCACACCAAGCACAGCATACTGTGTGATTTTTCATCTGTAGTGACAAAACTGACACTGGTTTTACTTATTCTGTAACAGCACGAGGCGTGTGCATTTAGAAGTGTCCCAAATGCTCATGCTCCCAGCAACGGTATGAAAATCTCTCTCTGGTAAAAGCTTCAGCAGTCCCACAACACACGACGACAGCAAGCACTGTGTGTTGTACCTGACACAGTGGCTGAGAAATCAGCTCAGCCCCCAGCCTGGAGTGCTGTGCACAGATGCTAAGCTGAGCAAGGACAGCCAGCCGTTCCCTCAGATCAACACCTCTTTGGCAGTTTCTCTGCTTCTTTGGACATGCTGTAAAGTTTAAAATCGAGCTGGGAAGTAAACATAGGCGAGTCACTCTTGCTAGTTCTTAGTCAGTGTGGAAAGGCTGTCACTCCCCCAGCCTAAGTGCACTTTTCATACAGCATTCGAGTCTCAGGCTCCAAACAGTGTTGCTGTACTTTGTACTCACCGCAGGAGTGACTGTGACCATGACAGATCGTGTCATGCCCAGCAAGGACTGGCTATCATTTTGAACTTCTAGGTAGAGATGTTAGTGACTGGATGTGCAGAGATTTCAGACACTGGAAAGAGACAGTCTTACAATTAACAGGACATAACTTCCCACTTCAATTCAACATACCGAGGACACTAAAAATGCCACATCAGAAAATCACACTAAAAGAGTCTGTCTGCATCCAGATGGCATGCTGCATTTTGAAATGTCCCACCACACCATGTACTTTACCAAGCTAGGTGAGGATGAGGTTTAAAAGAGAAATTAGTTATTTTTGTGATATACTGGAAATTAAAGCATTAACTTGTGTTGAAGTTCTTGATCTAACAAAGTGCCATTAAAAAACCCACAACAACCAAGCCCAAAAGCTTTCCCCATCCCATCCAGGCACTGTTACACCCACCACAGCAATACCAAATCAAACCTCTTCCCTCTGCTTGGGGCAACTAAACAGCACGTCATCATATTCGCCACAAGACTCAAAAGCAACGCTTTTTATCCTGTCTCAGTAGTAAAGGTGTGCTTGTTTTAACAGCAGAGAACAGGCTGGCAGCTCCTGACAAGTCTGAATCAAAGCATCTGCAAAGAGAATGGCAAAGGTCAGGCTGATGCTGAGAGCTGGCACTGCAGCGACGTGCCACAAGCTCCCATCTCTGCCGGAAAAACGTTCAGCTCTGTCTTTGACACACTCTCCCTTGCTACCAGTTTATCTTCCTGATCCTAAGAGAGGAAAGATAAAAATAGACATGTAAAAAGGATGAGGAAAAGAAAGGGGAAAACTCTGCAGAAGAGTCCCCTCCCTCCTTTTAATTATTGATGCAGACAGCCTAAGCAATCTGTAAGCCATATACATAATGTATTTACTTGAAAATCCCAGCAAATCCACATGGTATTACAGAACAAACTACAAGCTGATCTGGGAGCACTGTCTTAAGAACTGGGTAAGCTGTCTCCATGTACTCAAAAATCTGTTTGACAAACGGAAAGATTAGATTAATGTTAATAATCCTAACATGCTCAGCAGCACTCTTCCTACCCTAGCAATGCAGTTCGAGTGTCCCAGGTCTTGTCTTGCAGCCACACAAGGTCCTTTTTTCAGCACAGACTTGCTTGTTTAGAATGACAAAAGGCAAGACTGGCTTAGATTCTTCAAGACCCCCGGTTTGATTATACACACCATCAGTAGTGTTTAGGGATCAGCCAGAAAGAAGCAGATGTTTTACATTGCAAGAGACCATGTTTTTAAAAAAATAAATCACCTCTTGAAACAGCTGGTTTTAGGTTGGGGCTGAGGAGGGTGGATGGGGAAAAAAGGAAACAGGGCAAAGAATCAGTCTTCAGCCTGACTTTGGTGAAAGATGTGGTGTCCTGCTCAGCTTAACTGACCACTGACTGGAAAAACCTGGACAAGAAATACATCTGTTAAAAATAATGTTCACTGAGCTTACCAGAGAGCGCAAGCAGCAGCACACAGCACTGTTTAACACAGGGTGAAAATGCAAAGCCTCTTGCTCATTCAGCCACTCATTGTGTTTCAATTTCAGAGTTTCCTCTTGCCCAGTAAGAAACCACCGACGGCCAATGCTTTCCACATCCGTGTTGCAGGGCACTACATGAGTTTACGGGCTACAACATCGAGGAGGAGACAGGGACCGCCACTGTCCCCCCACAGCACCCTTGGACGTGACATAGCACGTCCCCAGGCACAGGCTGAGCTCGGGCTCCCGCGCCCCTGGGCCCGGCGAGCGTGGCTGGACCAGACGCGGCACCTCTGCAACGCCCAGATGGCTGCAAGTCCCCTGCTGCAGGGCACGGCCTGTTTGCAATTTTCTTCTCAACCACCAGTAAGAAAACACAAACCTTCAGACAAACAGATCCTTCACTTCCTCCTAGCTGCTTTTAGTGGGTTCTTTAATCTTTTAAGCTTCTGGGTCTAATCCAGCAGCTGCCATCAAAAGTACTTACACAACTGCAGGGGCGGGAGGAGGGAAAGAATGGGATATACCAAATCAAGAAACACACGAGCTTCTTTGTTCTTACATATACACACACACACAAGTGCATTTGCAAGATATTTCTCAGACCAAGCACACTTACAGACATACCACCTGTGACGTCCTGTACTGCTTTATCTATAAAAACCCGCCTTAGTGATACACCACCAAATCAAGGAGATGATGCGTCTGAGATGGGACACTGCAGCACACGCATGGACAGTGCAGAGGTGTGTCTCTACTGAAGCAGCTCGTGCACGAACACTACATAAGCAGCTGGTTCCCAAGACGACAGTTCCTGCTTTTTGTCTGAAACCTGAAAATATTTAGTGGTTTTCTTCAAGGAAGGCTCCTGGAGCCTGCGAACATACAAGAATGCTTGTTCTCACTGCAACAACAGAAAGCGTGTTTCAGCTCTCCCAGCAGAAGATTTTAAAACTCGGTTGGAGAGTGTAGTAGGAGTTCAAAATCCATAAACAAAGAGAAACCAAAATTGTTAATACTTTTTTTTTTTTTTTTTTAAACAAAAGGACTCCTGTAATTTGGAGCACTATGATCTTGCAATTCCTGTAGGATGCCAACAGCTGTATACGTGCGAACACACGTGTTTAAAGGGGCTGGTTGTTCAGACAGGCACCGGGTAGACAAATTCTCCACCCTGCCTATGGCAGTGCTTTTGCTCGTGGCATTCCCGGGACGCACCACGGAAAAATGCCCTGTTTACACTGTGAAGTGAATTTGTTGGTACATCCTTCTCTCCAAGCACAATCTCATCTCCCAGCATACTGGTATCTACAGTAACTTTCTAAAAATAGCATGTCCTTCTTACATAAACACGATATAAAGGAATTAGGTGACAGCTGACTAAAAGAATCCCTTTAAAGGTGAAATTTGCTCTGCATGAGATGTAACCAATACTTGTAAGCAGCAAAGCCTTTTCGTATTAACTGAAAGTGACAGAAGAAAGCTTCTAGATAAAGACACAGTTTGCCTGGAAAGGAGGTGCATTTCCTCTACACTCCGACTCAATTACTCCTATTCCCACTTATTTATAAGATAATGGAATTTCTCCGGTGGATTTATGTTCCAGAGAAAGATCTGCTAAAAGCACCCTTCCAGGTGCAAATCCCATAGGAGTGCTGCAATTCCTGTTGCGATGGAGGGGTTTGCCATTCGAAACCAGAGGTACCATTCAGGCTTTAAAATACAGTTTAAAAGAAAACTCACATAGAGTTTTCTTGAAGGAAAAGCTTCCAGAGTTTCTGGAGTGCCTAGTCTTTTAAAATTACATGACAGCTGTCCAAATACAAACCAGAGTGGTATTAACTTCCTGCGTCTGCAGGCGTTTTGAATAATTCTTCAGTGTCTCATAGCTTATCCCTCCTAGCAACAGGATGAAGTTCACCAGAATCAAATCAGTAATGCACAAGAAAGTTAATATGTAAATCAGTCCGTGGAAAAAAAAAAATAGACAAATATTTTTGCATAACTTGGCTAATCCCTAAACCTCAAGGTACTGAATAATATATGAATTATTAGACCAGGATCAGTCTCTATACCAATGTAGAATACGCTGCTGAGATACAGGGCACAGCCTGACACCGAACTGCCAGGAGATTCCTGTTGTAGAGCGGAGAGAGAATTAAATAACGACTCCAGAGACGTACATTTGAGAAAGCCACCACCAAACATCGCTGACACCAGTCAAAGGGGACTTTGTGCCCTTCGCTGCCGAGTGAACAGGGTAAGTATGGACAGGCGCAAACTCAGCTGTTTGACTGGAGTCAGTAAGTCGCTGCCCGTCCCCCGGCACCGCTATGAAATGCTGGTTTGGGTCTCAACGGTAGCTCACCAGGTTCCATTTCACGCCAGGGGTCCCCTCCACACGTCATCAGCGTCACACAGCCCCCCGGGACGTGGCTGCACACACAGCCGTCACCCAGGGTAGCCCGCAGCACCCCGCAGAGGGGTATACGCGCACTTGCCCTGGCAGCTGTCACAGTGCAATCGAGTTTTCTATTACAAGTCAGAGCTGTGCTAAGGACAACTGAGTGATGTAGGTTTAAGTAATTTTCTGTTGATCCCAATATCGCACCCCAGGTTGCCAGGTAACAGGGGCTGTAGGCAGGATTTTTCCCCCTGCTGATGCACAACCTGCTGTGCAACAGTCAGGCAGACCCAACACCTACTCCCATGCTCCCACTCGTGTTTACTCTTCACTGAAATTTAAACAGCATTGACAGAGAAGACTGAGCTCACTCGTGACTAAGGGGATGTCTAGGCCATCTTTCTTGGGAAAAAAGGGTTTGAAAGCCCCAGGTAAATTAATTTCTCTCTGCAAGGTCTCCAACACACAGGTCTTCCCCTCCCTGCCAACGCATTCATGCAGACAGGAGAGTGGGACAGACGGCATCCTCTCTCCCAGTTTTGGTCTCCCGAAGAGCACCCTCCTCCATGCCATCTCCTCAAATCTCCTCAATGCCACTTAGACAAGTGCACAAATAACAAGCTACTAAGCAAAAAGCTACACCATTCTCTGAGGGCATTCTGACCCCAAAATGCGCAGTGCTAGGACTCAAATATCTCAGTGAAAGTAAGAAATGGAAACCTGATTTTTCCCAACCTTGGTGAGCCACACGGCTGGACTTGCCACTGATCCCCAGAATTTCTGAAATTCTCCCCATTGTTGAAATTCAACAACATCTAGCTTGATTTGTGAATGGCTTTGGGAGATATCACGATCAGATTTTTGGATAAGCTAGACCCTACAATAACTACAACTTTTAAAATATCTTTTTGAGGTTTGCTTCTCACATGTGCCGTTTCTGCAAGCATAGAAGCCTTGAAAGCTGCTGTCCTTCAGACTGTACTCCTCCACACTTTTGCAAACTCTGTGCCAAGAAACTAAACTATTGTAGCAAAGCGAATGCCAGCCCTTCAGTTGTAGGTTTTATTCTGGTGCACTACTTTCTGATGGAGAATGAGAAAACCCTTAGTAGTTCCCATCTCCCATCCAGGACAGTCAATGCAACCGCAAGCTTTGCTGTCTGTTCTTTTCTATAACAGAACACATTTAGACCCAGAAAAAGGGAATTCAGAAAAAGGACTGATGTGTTTCAACATCACTGCTGGCATTAGAGTCTTCTTCAGCCACCCAGCCTTGAAAAGCAGGCAGGGAAATGGCTCCTTACAAATGACTCTTGTTCCCCCTGAATGTTTTTATTCATTGGCTTCAACGCTATTGCAAAGCACATGGGAGAGATGACCCAAAGTGACGGGGTAACATCCCCGCATAAGCTGCTGCTAATAAAAGCAGCATTCAACAGTATTACCACTCGCCGGTCACATTTTCCAAGGAAAAGCCTAGAAGGAGAAACTGCAGTACGCATAAACTTGGGCTGCATGACACGCAACTTCGTGCAAATTCATACAGTAATTGGGTTTCGTTAATCAGGCTCTTTGTTAAGGGCAACATAGTTTGGGCACATCTACACACTTGATCCACAGCACATATTGTACTGAACCAGCCGAGAAGGACAATGAATTCTACCAGTTATCTGTGGTGAAGTCCAGTATGAAAATTACCGAATTACAGCTGCCTTTAAATTGAGAAAGGAGCAACGGGTCATCGTACAGGTTATCCAGCGGGATTGCGGAGCCATAGTTGAATAAAAGAAGCAGCAAGGTGAATTATTGGACACTAACTTTATAGCTAAATTAAATGAAAGCCTTTTCTGATATGATTTCCCCTTTTTAGCTCTTATTTTCATACAATTATGCACTGCTGGGTTTCAGCCAGACAGGACAGATGATCTAGGTCAGTGCTTCTCCACCTTTTTTCCACTGAAGGACCAAGCTGTTTCGGCAGGAAAAAAAATAAAATATCCTAATCCATATTATACTCTCTTTTTCATCTCCAGCTGGGAAGAGAAGGCTGTTACTGGAGCACCTATTGTTTCTTTAAACAGAACCATATTGTTTTACAGAACAGCAACCTTGGCTTTACAATTTCAAATAGTTTAATTAGGCACCGGCAGCAAGCAAAGGCATACAGCTACACTTCCTCAGGAACGTGCCTGAGCACACAGGGAGGGGGGTGTTTGTATTTTGTTTTTAACCAATCGTTTTGTGGAGCCCCTTAGAGATCTCATGTTGAGCAAACTCCCTACTCTGCTACTCCAGTAGAAAACAGACTGGGATTCAAGAAACTCGTTTGCCATGGTCAAGCTAGGTTTTCCCAGCTTTAAGACCCTGCTTTTATTCCATTTTATTCAACTGCCTGACTGCTCTGACCGTTAATGTTTGCACTGTGCTCCAAAACACTCAAGACAGCAACGCTACAGCAAAGTGAAGCAGGATTTCAGGCAGTGGGGGATTCCCATCAGCCTGGCACAGGTTCCTCCCCGACATCCCAGGATGCAGCTGCAGAATGAAAAACCAGAACACACGTACGGGCTCTCGAATGGATCTTCAATCACAGTTTTCACTTTGTCTAAATGATCTCCACAAATAGTTGGTGAGTCTGGATTTTGGTTTCCATTTACAGCAAAAAAGGAATAAGCACCATTAGGACACGGCGCTACTCAGAGCCTGATGCCTGGTCCTTGCAGTCCCCACCGTCACGCATGGGAAGCAGATGAAGACGCAAGATTGCTCTTCCCAGCACATACAGCTGGATCTCCTAAGGAAGACATAGGGTCTAAAAAAGCAGGATGAGGCCAGATGTATCAGTTCCATTAGCTCAGCATGCCCTGCAGGGAGAATATGACGGTGATCTCTCAGACTCCTGTTTGCATTAGGAGAGTAAGTTAACATTTACCTCCCCTCCAGCAGCTTGAGACGTAGCTCCCAACGGAGCAGGACAGGGCATGGGGATTTGCTTGCTGCAGCTCTGCATTGTGCAAAATCTGTGCCATGCAAATTTTCCTGGGAGTACTCTTCCTCTGGGAAAACTAACATATTCCCCAGAAGATTTAGAGGGCTGCCTCAAAATGATTGTGGATTTGGGCCCATACAATCTGGGAATAGAAGCACAGTCATGCGGTTGCAATGACACCTGCTGCTGGGGAAGGCTATGGTAGGGAATGCATGACAACAGCCAAGACCCAGAGTTCAGAAAGCAGAATTATATCTCCCAACTCCATACGTGAAGTACGTAAGGGGATGAAGGAAACGTTGCAAGAAGAGGGCGGGAGGAAAGAGTAAACTAGTCAAATCCATTGTTTCTAGCTCCTATGAATGTACACACGAGGGAGCAAAGCAAGGTACCCAAAACCCCAAGCAGCTCACACAGCGTATCATGGCTTGCAGAAAACTTACTCCAGCAAAGAGGTTATCACATGTAATTTGGCAGCACTAGGGAAAGAAAATAAAAGCACACACTGCCTCTGTTTCCTGTGTGATCTGACACAATAGGAAGGTGAGATACTTTCTCCTCTTCCTTCCACATCCTCTGGTCTTCTCCTCTAACTGTGCACACCAGGAGCCAAGCAAAGGAGAGGCAGCATTCACCACTGTGACACGAGCAGACCATCACTCGTGCCATCTGCAGATACACTGCCGGCAAAACCAGCAGCGTTCAGCAATAGCTCCATTCCATCGTACAGTGAGCAGACCCCAATTCAGATCAGTGTGCTACACACCAGCACAACAGACTGTATTTATTCCCAAAATACTGGCTAACATGCATGGGATACTTAAACCCTTGGTGCTTCTTGAGGGTGGTTCCTGCTTTCTTTGAGTGAAGAAGTCAAGACGTAGCTAACAGCTATTCTGTTTGCCCAGCAGCTTGCGAGCAACCTGGGGCTCTGTGAACAAAGAAGGTTAACAACAGCTGCCGCTTTGCTGTGTTAAAGGATGCCATCCATAATGACATTACACCATCCTTTTTACTTAATAAGCACCAAATTTAAAAATAAACTATAGATTTCCTTTGATTTGTGGAAGCTCTGGAGGCTGAGATGAAGGGTGAGGGGAAAGAAGGGAGAAAAAGGAGTGCTCTTGTTGGGCAGTGATTGCAGAGCAGTTGGCAGATGGACCAAAGACAATGAATCCCTGCAGAATGAATGGAAACCAATATAACAAACCAGCGAAGCCATCGAAGATGGGGACATGACAAGTGCTTCGTGGAATTCCTTTTCTTTAACAAAGCCAAAACTACTACTAATAAAAATCTGTACATCCAAAATACCAGACATTCTCAGAAGACTCTCAGCAAGGCAATTTGCTCCACACTCGAGCAAGCAAACATGAAAAGCTTTTCACACGTATGCCATGCCCTGGACCAGACTATTTTTCCCTCCCATTGGGCCACCTCCTCTTGCCCTCAGTGAGGACCAAATAATACTGGCGAAAAGAGAAACTAAAGGTAATTTGTAAGACGTGAAAACTACCAACAGTAGAACCAGCGCGTGCAGAAAGCAAAGCTCCCCTCTTCCTGGTCCCAAATGGAAACCTGACCGCTGGAGGCTTTGCTGCTCTGCGTACCCCTTGAAGCTATAAATGTTTCAATAAGGTCGATACGTGCAGAACCAGTGCTCTGACAATAACTCAATGCACTCGAGGCCTTTAAGGCCCCATTTGTCTACTCATGAGGCTCTCGGTGGAGCAAGGAGGCCGTGGTGCCTGAGGGACCACCCTTCGTCTTCCCATCGAGTATCTTTCACCTGCAAGCAGTGGGAAATGCTATCAGACAATATAAACAAGAAAATAGGCCACACTTCAGTGATTTAAAACTTAAAAAATATAGCAGGGACTCAACAAAGGAGCAGGGAAAATGACAGGGAAGTGTATTACACACTTCTGGTGAATCCATTTGATCCTATTACTGATCCGACTTTTTCAGTGAGACCACTTTCTATTTTACACTTTTAAATGGAAAAAAAGACTTTGATCTTACCATTAAATTTACACAGATAGATCCTTGAGACAATACTTCTATGGAAGTGCAAAGACATTAAATTAGTAATGCAAATATTGTATGTGTATCTAGAGTTATTCTGAGGATTCAGCAGCTGTGAAATCCTTCAGTAACCCCTGCTCTGTCATTTTGACTTTAGTAGTAATTGGAGATTTCCTTAAAACCTCCAGTCCAGGTGCCCTTATCCTTTCCCAAGAGGCGTATTTAAGCTGGACACCGTTTGCAGCGCAAGGTGTTGGCTGTCCCTTGCCACTCATGCTGCGTTTGCAGAAGACAGGCAGCCGGCAGAGCCGGGAAGCTGAGCCCGTCTCCACCTGACAGGCTCTCTGCTGTATTAGCTTGCTTCACACAATGCCATAAAATGTCAGTGCGAAGGTTTGGTGGAATTAGGATCACTGTTAGATTAGTTAACAGCTGTATAATTAGCCACGCTAAGCCTAGATGCTTCCCCTTGAAACCTAGTTTTTACAGTTATAAATAGCAGTGTTAATGATCTCCAGCATCACTGGTTACACTTGAAGGCTCCAGCCCCTCCCTGCCTCCACCGGCTCTGGTGTCACTCACTGAATGTCACATTCTCCTGACTTTCTTGCAACAGCTATAGGAGACAAAAAAAGAACAGAAAAAGGCAGAAACCAAAGATAGAAGTGGACCAGGAAGGATTTTTTTCCCCAACACACTTTAAAACCTTAGCAGATAACAGCTGAGGCTTGTACTTAAACAGTATTTTCAAGCATTAACTCAATTACATTTCACAATAGCATTAGGAGATGGTACCAGCATTTTATACACAGGTAAACTGAGACAAAGGAGTGAAATAGTCTGTTTGGAGTCACATAGCAAGATGATGAATGGGACCGAGAATGAAACCTGAGTGGCCAGCACATCATCATGCTATTTACCAAATGGTATAAAGCACCAGGGTACTCTAGCACTGAGATGTCTTTCATAAATCTGTCAGGGCACACTGCATGCTAATGAAGGTATATGAAGAGCATTTTTCTTTATTTTGAAGGTATTCAGCACAGGAAAATTTCAAAAAATAGAGTTCACGCTCTTCAGATAAATTCGATTTGCCAAATCTATGAATGAGGCAGAACCCAGATTTGTCATCTCTGAAATTTGAAGTGCAGAAGAAGCAATCCTTAAGCCCTCCCCATACTGCTAATTTAACACCAGTAATATTGCCATCTAACTAAAATAATCCACCACTTTTACCAAAGATTAAAAATATTTCTTTGTACACATCGTATCTCAGCAGAGCGCTCTAAAACTCTGCAATGCGGCAGCACAATTTCTGGAAATGTCCATAGCACAGATTCCACACACTGTTACTGCAAAAAAAAAAAAAGACAATATACAGATATTTTCATCTGTTCCAAATTTCTCACCATGGCCAACAACACGTGTTTGTGAGAAAGAGCATCTTTGGGGGTAAAAAATAATCAAGTGAGAACTTTAAAGGCTGTTTCCAGGAAAACTGTTAAGGCTTTAATGGGGTTATAGAAATGAAAATGTGGGGTAATACTATAAATTGAACACTGCTGCTCACAATTCCATCCGTGGTTACTATCAGAGCTGATGATCTGAGCTTCTTTCCATCCTGATTTCCACAGGTATGTTTTGGGGGTATCTTCCCTCCAGCAGTACAGAGCCTCACAAACACCTTGTAGAGCTTGAGACTGCTCAGCACTTGGCTTGCTGAGGACGGACGGCAGAGTAATATGCTTCCATGATAGGCTCTTCACAGTACATATACACCCACCCCCCAATATTCCCTGTACCTCCTAATTACTTTAATGCCATGAAGAAACAAATCCCCACACATCAAGGCTGAAGGGACCTTCTGAGAGCAGTGCCAGCACCAGGCCACGCTAAAATACGCGTGGTACATACCTGCTGCTCCTCCGGAGTAGTGCTTAGGACGCTTTCCACAGCAAGGAAGTCTCATTACTGCTTTTCTTTCAGATGGGGAAAAAGCAGCACCGTAAGATGAAGCAGCTTCCCCGGATCACACCGAGACACTGATGGCAACATCACAGCCAGCGCGACCCCTGCCCTGCACACTTCTCACACGCTGCTTCATCCAGAGAGCAAACCTAAGCGCTGTGCTCCCACCAGAATTAATAACCCAAGCGCCAAATTGCTAAAATCTTTTACTCATGTTACAGTGGCAGCGAGGAGCAGCGCTGCGGAGCAGAACAGCGCCACGCTAAGTGCTCCTCCAGCGCAAGGCGTAAAGAGCCCTACCATTTGTGATTATTTATCAGCACCCGTGAGAGACACGCTTCTCCGAGCCCGGAGACCTGCTCAGTTATTGATCAGCCAAACAAGGAGATAAGGCTTGATCACACCTCAGTAAAACAGCACAACATGTACTGTAGCAGGAACAACTCTTAAGCCAAAGAGGGAAAAGATGTAAACTGTATTTCACCCATATCATCCCTTCATGAAATTGTGAAAATCTGAATAAAAACCCCAGAATGCTATCTAACCACAAAGTTACTGGCTCCTGTTTTACACATGTGGCTATTGATTTTGCTATCCTTGTTTTCTGGGCTCCCTACTTCACACATCCCCTGTCATGGTTTAACTCCGGCCAGCAAAATACCACAAAGCCACTCTTACACCTCCCCCCCAACTTCCTCCAGTGGAGGAGCAGAATCGGAGGAAAAAGACAAGGAAGCTCCTAAAATTGAGATAAGAGCTACTTACTAATTGAATTATATATATATATATACGAATGTATACAAATACTACTAATAAAAAGTAATTAAAATAATAGCAAATAAAACATGTGATACAATTGCTCACCACCCACTGACCGATGCACAGCCAAGTCCTGAGCAGCAAGAATCAGAGCCCGAGTGTGATCGCAGCAGGGTCCAAGTGAACGCTATCAGCAGCAGCATGACCAGGAAAACCAACAGACCCACCAACTCACGAACGAGCCAGCACAGGGGTTAGCAAAGCAGCCAACAAAGGAGTTAGCAAAGGAGTTAAGGAGCTAACAAGTTAAGGAGGTAGCAGAAGAGTGTAAGGGTGTTAGAGAGTGTAGTGGCCCTCAAGCCCACTCCCCACTTATGTACCAAGCATGATGTGCTATGGAATGAAACCCCGCTCCGGTCAGTGTGGGTCAGCTGTCTGAACTGTGTGTGTCCCCAAACTGCTTGTACTGAGAAAGTTGGGAACACAGCTGCAGTATCAGAAGCTGGGAAAGACCCTGAACTTGGTGCAAGCACTGCCCAGCACCAGCTGAAAAGACACCTTATCAGTACTTTTCTCAGGGTAAATCCAGAAACCCAGCTTCATACCAGCCACTGTGAAGAGAGTTAACTCTTTCCTGGCTAAAACCAGCACAATCCCCCCAAAGTGGAAAGACTTTCCAACAGAAAACTGCTCTTCCTGAAGCCTCTTCCAAAGGGTCTCATCACAAGTTCCCACCAGTCCCTTAACAAAACTTTGCCTATTATTTTATAGCGAGTCAAAACTTCCCAGTGCAATAATCTGTGGACCTCCTGCTTTGAACACTCTTCTCTCCTCCAACCCTTTGCTGTTCCCATCCCAGTTCTCACCATGCCATCCCAAAGCCAAGCAGGGAAATCACAGAGGAAAAGCCATTAGAGAAGCAGCAAGCCATTACACCTACCTGGTCAAGGGTAATTACCCTAATTAAAATATTCTTAGAGCTTGTAAATAGAAACAACTGACTTGCAAAAAAAAGGCCCCCAAACAAGTCCTGTCTGTGCCCTCTGTCAACTCTTCGTGGTGTAACTGGAAGAGGGGGGGGCAGGCATGCTGCTTGGGGCAGAGCAGCCCTTCGGCTTCCAGGCGCAGAGTAGACCCCCATGCCCCCTGACCGTGTAGGGCCATCTGCACAGCACTGCCACGGAGAAGCTACTGCGGCCACGCTGGAGAAGCACGCTACCAAATGAAAAAATACCCCAGTTCCTGGGACATGGCGCAGCAAACAAACTGGAAAAGCGAGTATAAGGTGGTCCAGGAAACAATTTATGCTTGTGTTCAGAGAAATGCACTGTGCTCAGCATCTTTGGGTGCTGCCTTGCTTCATCCAGACCCCCGCCACAGTCACACTTTTGGTTGTATTTCACACATCTGCATTGCCCGGGTAACTGAGAGGAAAACACCATCCTGAACAAATTCCCATTGGCAGTTTTTGCCCTCACCAGTCGCAACGAAGTGCCCATCTGTTTCAACGGGACCAGGATTTTGCACTCAAAGTGTGATGGAAGGACCTGCAACTATTTGCATCGCTGAGTTTTCACTTTGCTTTGGATCCCCTTCACGCCATGTACTGTGTAAACACGAGGCATTGCTTCTGCTCTGCAAAGCCTGCAAATCTCTGTGACAAACACTACAGAAACTTGGCTGAAAAAAACCGGTGTACATTATGCCTGCAAGAATTTCTGCCCGAGTTTTTCTTCTCTCACGCAAAGGAAGAGCAGAGACTGCCTCGTGGCATCACTCCATCCTCTCTCAAGGCCTGCAAGGGTGTTGCTGAACAACAACTCAACGTTGTAAGAGTATTTGGCAAAAGTATCTGATGTTGCTCCAGCCAGGGAGAGAAAGGAAGGGACTGACGCATATCAACATAAGGTCCTGTTAACATAAGGACCCAGAGACACCTGAGATTTGTGGTTCCCCTGTAGCTAATGGTTCTAGGACAAAAATCTTTCATCAGGGGAAAAATACATCTCTTCCTCTTTACAAGGTTCACAGAGGGGTGTTTTATACTGGGAAAACAAGCAAAGAGGAGAGGAACAAGAAGATGGTATTTGCTTGAAATCATCACCAGGCCAAACAAAATGAGTGCGTTGACTGAAGCAGATCACACTCATACAGTACCGAGTAACGAGAAAGAAACTTCAGCTGCAGTATCTTCAGTCAAACTGCGCTACAGAAGAGAACAACTGCAAAATATTGGGTATGTAAAGCAAAGGCCAACCGGGAATCGCGGGGCCTCCATCACTCCCAGCATACAGAACCAACCCCCAGCGTTTAGCAGCAGCCCAGCACCGCAGAGGGGCCGGCGAGTGATGGATCACTGCTGAGACACATCCAAACAAGCATTTGTTAGGACCCACACAGGCACAGGACCTGTGTGGAGATGTGATCCGATGCACCAGCATCTGGCAGGCACACAACAAGGCGTGTTTTCGTCCCTGCATGGGCAGGACTGGAATCACTGCTGTCTATTTTGAACATTTTTAATTGCTTACAAAGCCGAGGGGGCTGCAAGGAAGGAGTCAGCCCTTGCTCTTACTGCTTCACCAGCACAGTGCCTTCGCCCAGTCATTGTCCCAATAAAATGAACCTCCTGGAGCCAAACTCCAACCACTGCTGACGCATGGCAGAAACACGTTATCCTTCTGTGAGTGACTCCAGGGAACAATCAGGAGGAGGGATGCTGGGATTTATAGAGGTAAGTACATACAAACTATCGTCTTTACCTAGGGACAATCCCACCCCACCCCCCCCCCGAGTTTCCTAATTTCTGTCTGTGAGATACATTCAGGCCATTGAGTTGCAAACTCACTTCATGCCAGTTTGTCTCCCAGTTAATTTTATCATCGCTGCCTTACACTGACACCTGTTGGGAGAGCAGCCAGCGTGGTGGGGAGAGCAAAGCACACGTGGGGTGTTTCTTTATAAGAGAGAAAAAATCAGTAGTCGCTCCAAATGGACCAACATTTGCTGGCATCTGTTACCATAACGAGCAGACAGTTTGAGCAATATCCTCTCCAAACTATGAAACAGTTGGTAGGATGAAAAAACCATACACTTAATATACTACATACACTTCATACATATATAATTGCATACACTTCATATATACACTTCATGTATGAGAAGCACAACCTGAAAAGAAATTGAGTTCTGCTCACAAAAACACTCCACCAAAGCAGGAGGCAGCAGGAGCCGTGTACTAAACAGCAGCAGCATAGCTCCAACTCACACCTATCGCCGACGGAGGGACCAGCCACACGCTTCACAGTCCTAAACCATGGCTAACTGAACCACGGCACTGGGCACCGAGGCTGGCCGGCAGTTACCCTGCAGACGTATGCAGGCAGCCATGAACAAGATGAAATTCTGGAAGCACCATACACCAAGTTAAAAGAAACTGCACCAGAGCAGCTGTGTTACTCAACGGGGTTCTTTCCTACATGTATCTGTGCTCCATCCTCCGCCACATGAAATTGCAATACACTGGCATACAAAAAGGGAAGCCTTACTCGTACCATGTGAGGTATCACTTACTGATGGAGGATGTGGCTGCTGCAAAAAAACCCCAAACCCACACCACTTCCCATCAGAAATGACTTTATACGCTTGGTTTGGAAGAACATTGTCAAGTACAGACTGCCCTCGTCCCACTGATTTCAAAGCAAGTAATTCTCTGTTTCACCAAGGACTGACCCATGATAGTTTGCAGGGATGCTCTGCCCAGAGTGGATGAGTATTTGCACAATCAATAAAATGCATGCATTCAATTTCTCCCCAAAAAGGGGTCAATAACTCAAACAACTGTTAAGTTAGAGGTAGCTCCCACAACAACATGGAAAGGATTAAAACACTATTCTTCTTATCCCTGTATTCTTTTCCTTCTCACATCACAGCAAGTGTCTAGTAAGATCAAGAAATAAATAAAGAGGCTAAGACCAAAGATCAGCCAAGATTTTGATTTTCTAAGTTCACACTCGACAGCGTTGCCCTTGAGCGCAAGTCCAGGAGTTACAAGAAAGGAGTTTCACAACCAACCGCTACAGACAGTTACTCTGAACGTTACACTCTGATCTCTACACTGAGTAGGAATAAAGGGCCTTTATTCAAATGAGAAATTACAACTTAGGACTGTTGGTAAACATGAATCCTTGATAAAATGCCTGTGACAGCAAGTTCATTCGCAGCATCTATTACATTTCATCATGTTTTGTGTATTCATACTAAATTGTTGGTTCCTAAAAACCAAAATAAGATGGACTCTCCTCTAGATCCTCCACTGTATTCCCCTGTGAAATGCCACTAATTTTTTTCCAGAAATAAACCCTGATTAATCCAAATGGAGATCTTTCCACATGCTACCTCACTAAAGCAACATTTTAGCGTTTGCTAGCAATAAAACACTATACCATCTTATTTAAGACGCTAAACCTATGAATTGAACACTTCTAGATTAATACCAACACGTCCCACACCTAAGGCATTACATTTTTTTGTGCTATTAATAAAAGACTGTTTATTCATAGCATACAAATATGCTCTACATCATTTCACCTAAACCATCACTTCGGTGTTACAAATTGCTTGTCTCTTTGTAGAGCACAACTTGCTTCTGTTTCACACTGATTTGAAGGATACGGAAACCACAGGACATGTTTGAGATATAAGGCAGAACAAATTCTAAACCTAGCTGTATTTATCACAAAAACAAATTATCTACTGCTGTAGCCACTGCCTTTATCTTCATAGTTATTATTATTTGCCTGTATATAATGGAAAACTAAATATACACATTTTCTGCTAGGCTTGCATCCTGTCGTAAGCATATTTAAACTGACAAAGTACAGTGCAAGCTGGTCACAACTGTGTGAAAGAAATAACTAATTATTTTAAAACATTCTTTCGATGGAAAGCCCTGACCCATTCATAAATTTATTTCTAATTATTCTGTTGGAAATTCTGCTTTCCATAAATACCCATTTATATTTGCGCCAGAGGGAGACACTATAGCTCATGCTCTAAAGTGACTGTAGCTTGCAATAGACAGGATTTTCTTCTGTGTGCCTTGCCGTACGACATGCCTACATATGTTTCCTCCAGATTTTCTAAAGATAACATATAGAAAAGGCCCAAAGCACACGCAAACATGCAACACTGCCTTTTTCAAGGCAAGTCCTAAATAACTCTATTAGAAATATACACTAAAGGATCCCTCCCCTCCTATCAAATGACCACCACATTAAACTCCCTCATCTTTAATTAATCTAACACAATATGGGCACGGCAAATCATTCATATCTATTTTTTAAAGGCACGTTACAAAATCCTGACATGTGACAGTTCACATTGCAAGTTCCAAACTTAACTCTGAGCCACAAGACAAACTCTTTCAACATAATTACCACTAACATATGGGCATCTCTGCTATTGTAATGTTTCTAATTAGGACTGTGTATGTTAGACATGTTGAAAGAGTTTGCAAATATGTTTTGTGGTTGACAGTTAAGCTCAGTATTTAAAGTAATGCGAACTTTTGTATGTTTACATTACATTTCTGTAACAAATACATCATGTGCATAATAAACATACATATGTGCACATATACATGCAGACCCACTACTTTGTTTTAGCAAAATAAACATAAAACAGGTGTCAAAAATGTTAAAACTCAGAACTGGAGTAAACACATTCACCAAAAATGTATTTCCAATGCATTTCTGCTCAGCTATTGGCTTCTAAAGACAAGGTTCAGAAGTATTTCTACTTTATTACTAAATGCTTTCTCCACTGGATATACGTATTTACGTATGTAATCTTGTATATGCTACTTCAAATGTGTAATTAACTTCTTCAAGAAGCTACCTGTATCTGTCTATTTACACATCATTTTTGTCGCCAAAAGAATGGTATAAGCAATTTCAAAGACAGAAAATAAAATTAATTAAGCTAAAATCTCGGAATACTACAGCACAAAAGCTGCTGGAGTAGAGGCATAAAAGGCAAAGCACCAACAACACACAGGTAAAGAACAAAGTCAATCCGTTACAAGTCCAAAGCCCGGGGCAATTAATTTTATTCTAAAACCTTTCACAAATATGTCAGGCATGAAGATGCTGTCTGTGAACTGCAGGGCTTTAGAACTCCGCTTTCAAAATCATTATTTTATTAGATGTGTGTACATCTCCCTTTTGATTTGCAAGAGCCTTACAAGATGTAAGAGGAGTACACAGACACATTTAATTGCTAATGATACTGTGCAACGTTTCAAGTTTCAGGATTAGCATCTCAAGGTAGAAGAGCATTACAACCCTTTCAAGGCTGTAAAATCCACTTTTCACGTAAACACATTACTGTCTGACTTTCCCTTTTGAGCCTTTTGTCTTGTGCTCACCCTTCAGTTCAAAGTAGTAGAATAACAAGATATTTCAATATTAAGATAACTCATGATACTGCCTTGAAGCAAGAGGGATAGCAAAGCACCATTCGCATTTCAATCTTTATCAATAAAGCACAGATGTCTCCAGAGCGTGGCTCGCCCGCCTGCTCAGCAGTGTAGTACTCCACAATTTTCAGTTATACAAAGAGCCCTTTACTGCACTCAGGCATCTTAAAAATGGATGGAAATGGGAGTCTTAATATTCCTTGCCCAGGGAAAGCTACCAGAGGGCAGGTATAAGAGCTTTACATCATCTCTGCCCAGGGCAGAGTACTCCGCTGTCTGCCATGCTCCTGGGGTTGTGATGGAGCGTAAGCCAGGGCAGCCCCACGGTCCTCTAACGCACCTGGGAGGGAGCTCGACATGCTGAGGCTAACACCGGCCGCCAAAAGCCACTGCAACGCTCCTTTTCTTGCCCCAGGACAGAACCAGCGTGACCACGGTGCTTCTAAGGGAGAGTCGAGATGCAATTCCAAAGCTGTAGGATGCAGTGAGCCCAGCTGAAGACCAGCTAGTGGGTCATCGATGCACTGCATGGAAACCATGGCACTTCCAGAAGCACAATCAACCCTCTGGTGTCCTGTTCTCAGGGACTAAAACTAAGTTCTGACACACACATGAACACACCAATTTAAGTCAACCAGTCTACTTGGAAGACCTGGCCTGAAACAGAAGGCTAAGCCTAAAAAATTAACTGTCAGTCTCCAGGTTTTCAACATGACATGCAAGTCATGTTGATTTTGCATTAGAAAATTAACTGAAACCACAGTTTACTGATAAGTAGTGATCTCGGATACTAGCTGGCTACTGAATCCTCAAAGGAAGCATCAAGATAGAGGAGAAGAGAATGAAGTGTTTCCCAGGTAAGACAGACTGCAGCATGAGCTTATTCCTTATTAGACACCAGAGAATCTAACCAGAAGGTCAAAGTCTATAGAAAGCCAGGCCCTGCGTGTTGTGTGTCAGGACTCTGCTCCTCATCAGCAAAGGGGAAATGGCAGAGAAAGATATGGACCAGCTATTCTTTAGTTGCCAGTTATAGCTGATTTACTCAAGAGAGCTCAACTTTATGGAATTTCGCTAAATGCTCCCAAACCCAAGATAAAACCGTTAATAGTCTTAACTACACTCCACATAACTATTTACTCCACTAGAAAAGACACATCTTCTTTAACCTTCAACTCACCATATTTAGAATGAAGATGTTATAATTAGTGATATCCACCACTCCCATCCAGCCACGACGAAATGCTTCTACACTTCTTAGATCATTAAAAAATAATCACGACTGAATAATACATTAGTAAGGCTAATCACATGCAAAATACAGTTTGTCAGTTCTCTTGCTACTAATTTGCTGTGACATTGTAAAGACAGCGAAAACTGTAATATTTCAGATTATATGACCCAATAAAACTGTAGTTCCGCATTTCAGCTAGTCACTCTGAAAGGTGGTATTTGAGGTGGTGACAACGGGGAGCCAGTGCTGCTTTTGCAAGCTTCAGCCACGTATAATAACACCCAAGATGCTTAATGTGATGACATTCCCTCTGCAAATTCACTTGCTCTTCTGCAGATAGGTCTTAATGGGCAAAGCTGTCAGGAGCTTCAGAGGAGGAGCAGGGGGACCCCAACAGCTTGCTGGGCTCTGCCAGCTTCCCAGGAGTTCCCTGCTCCTTGACTGTTGTCATTTCCTGGCACCAACCCTCAGGGTGCCGAGACAGGCTGTCACTCACGCCAGCCCGCGCAGGTCTTCCAACACAGAACCTTTGTTCCATTCTTTTCCTCCTCCAGAAACAGGAAAGCAGTTAAACAGTATTGACAGTTACACTCCCGTTACTGGCCGTGTGAGTTAGCGCCCAAAGGAAGAAGGGAGCAACAGGCACCTTTACAAATGCCTTTCTGGTTCTCCAAGCAAGGCTTTTATCACTATCTCGAGAATTTTAACCTGCTTAGTGTTAACTAAAAATCTTACTAGAAGCAGAGAAGGATTCATCGCTCACTCTGACCCAGTTCCACCAAGATCACTTCGGGCAGCTGGCAGAAAAGGGGGAGACAGGTCTTCAGCTTTTCCCAAGCAGATTTTCTACTTTCAAAGAGCAACGTGAGGCATGCTTGACTCTTAGCAAGTCACACCTCCAGCCTCTTGCCTATCAATAAACATTTACCCTTTCAATTCCAATCCTGCAATCAGACCTGCGTGTGAAGGCTCTCAATGCTTTCAGCTTCTCACCGTCAACGCGCGGAGTCAAACAAACAGCTGCTTGCCACAAGCGGTGCTGATAATGCCATAGCAGGGGCTGCAGTATCTTTGTTCCGCTTTAGTGAGATAAAAGAATAAACCTGGGATATTCTGGAACACCGATTCCCTGCCAACCGGTCCCGTAACTGCCCTTTGAATTTGCTCGCTTTTTCTTTTGCTTGTCCAGGTAGCGGGAGGCAGCCATGGGAGAGCAGTTAATGCCTGTCTGATCAAAACTGGAATCTGCTACTGGCAGCCTTCCTGCAATGCCACTGAAAACAAAACCAAGCCCGTCCCTAAACGAGCGTATTCGGCAAGGGAATGAAAGGGGAAGGCAGAAAAGGGAAGGGAGGGGAAAAAAAAAGAAAAAAAAGGAAGGAAAAAACCTGAAAATAAGAAAAAAGTTCAGGGTGGGAAGGTTTTGGGCACAGCCCGCTGCGCTCCGCGCCGGGCCCCCGCACTTTACCGCTTCGGTCCGCAGAGGGAGCCCCAGCCCCGCCGAGGCGGCACCTCCGGAGCGGCCCCGCCGCCGGGCGTGGGGAGCGGGGCCAGGCGGCGCGGGGGGAACGGGGGGCTCCGGCCCCGGAAGGCAACGCTCCCCCCGGCCCCAGGATCGCCCCCGCAGGCACGTGTGGACGCCTCGAGGTGCGCGGATCCAAACGCACATCGTGCGCGTACGGCGGGGGCAAGGCAGGAGCAGGTTACGCGCAGGGCCGGCAGTCCCTGCACCGCGCCGGCTCCCGCACGGCCGCGGCACCGCTGCCGGGGCTGCGGCACCCTGCCGCACTCACCCGCGTTTGGCGGAAGGACAGGCAGAGGGAATCACCGCTCCCCCCGAGTTCACGGGGCAACTGGCAGAGGTGACGGCGGCCTGATCAGCACCAGAGAGCTGGAGCATCAAGGTCGCGGACTAGATTTCTTCAGTCGAAGCATCTTCTTTAAGTCACAGATTGCAAATCAATTTACCCTACTGAGATCAGAGATGTGGTTAATCAAAAATCACAGAAAGCTAGGCAACATCCACATTCCTAGATTTTCAGCGAAGCCCATCTTAAGGGTGCCAGTTGTATTATTGCTTAGGTTAGGGTGTGAGAGGAGTGTTTCCACTCCTGTGGTCCACTTGGTTTGGACTACAACAGTCACTACAAAACGTTACAGAGGAGATTGCCTGGTGGCAAGGAAACCGGCTGCAATTCATCATACTCGGGGAGTTAATGTCAAAGCAGCCAACTGTCCCAGCAGTTACTAGTGGAAACACATCCTCCTCCCTGCTCCACAAGTCCAGCGAGGCCCTGGGAAAATGCTTTCATTGCACACGCTTCGCGTGTATGTGAAAGAGCTAGCAGCAATTTCCTAAGAGTTACAAAGTCTCGTGTAAAAATAAATAATTAAACTCTTCCAATCATAGATAAAAGGGCTCTGGATATAAACCCACCGACTGCTATTTCCTCCTTCTGACCCCAACCCATCCCTGTTAGCACAAAACTTCAATCAGGACATTAAAAAAAAAAAAAAAAAGAGGAATGTAAAAGTCCTTAAAATTGAATACTCTGAGCATTGAAGTAAAATAGATTAAAAACAGAGTAAACAATCCAACTTGTGGAGTGTTCTGATGAACAGAAATGTCAAATGGCTGACTGCCCCTGCCCCCACATGTGCAAACACAAACTATCTGCTGTCAGCAAAATCTTCCCCAATACATTAAGCACCACTCCTTTTCCTTAAAAAGCCTTTCTGGATAGAAAAGGAAAAAAAGTTCCTTTCACCGAGCAGGCTGTAGAAGTCCCAGTTCAAGGGTGAAAAGGACAGAGGGAAAATTGCCTTTCCACTCCCGTCCAAGTCAAACATTTGACATGTATTCAAAACAGCTTTTAATTACAGCTTGTATGTTGGTACTGCTGGACGCATGACAAGGCAACGAGGATGCCTTCACGAGTTTATCTCACTTGTGTGCTCACTCTACAACTGAGCAGTAACCGAACAGCAAAATCCTCCGCTGGCACGAACACCCCAGCCCCCCTCAGTCAGCAGAGCCGCGTCACTGGGCCGAGTGTCGCTTCCAGTTGCACCTTCTCCCACAGCACGCCAGCGCCGTGCTTGGGGCTGCTCCGGCCAGCGCACCCCTCTGAACCAGGCCAGGGTCTGAAGGAGAGCCCAGAGAGAAATCCGTGCATCTCCATTTCTCTTTGTTTCAGGAGAACCGTTTCGTTTCGTTGTGCTTGGCTCCCAGACACCAGTTTTATCTTGCATTTCACACTTAAGGAAACCCAGCCAGGCCTGCCAAGTACTGCAAGGTTTTCTGTCAAAACTTGGACAAGCTGAAAAGTTTTACATTCTTTTAACCATAAACCTTAAGGCAACTCAGACTTTTATTTTACTCACAGCTCTAGTCTGAGTGTTTCATGACATTCGGCCAACCTGGCTTGAGTTTTCTGTTTGAGGTTTCATTACGAAATCCTAATTCCAGAAGTGTAATTAATACTTTTATTAATAGTATCTGTAGTAAAAGATTATAGGACTTGAGAGAATGGCTCCAAGTGCATTTTGCTGCCCAGCAGACTACGTGTAGTCCAAAAAGGAGATCTGTCCTCTAATTCAACTTGCAAAAACTGTGTGCTAACAATAAAATGAAGGCCTTTGGAGGCCCAAACACAGGGACCATTTCCCAAGCTGGCTTCGGAGCTGCTTGCTTGCTGTACACATTACACTAGCAGCCCACTAGCAGAGACCAAATAACTGTAATGAATGGCAGTTTCTATTCCCGGAAAATAAATTACTTGCTTCTTGTGACACACAACAGTTTTGGTTGGAGGGGCCCTCGGCAGTGACCTCGTCCAAGTCCCACTCCAAGCAAGGCTGACCCAGTACAGGAGAGAGCAAGCTGCTACGGGTAGATGTGGAATTCTCTAAGGATGCAGATCCTACAGCCTCTGGACCTGTGGCAGGTCTCAGAAGAACACTTACGGGTCCTGATCTCCGCAGCTTTATGTCACTCTGTGCTCCTCAACACCCTTCTGTTGGCACTGTAACACAACGGCCGACACGCTCCACGCTGCAGCAGTAAGACAGACCACAACCTTCCCATTGCAGATACCACATTTGGAAACATTCTGGTGTCCACTTCCCACATTTCCTCTTCCGTCTCAAAACACAAACTTTAGAGTTTGAAGATTAAATACAACTATTTATAAGCTGTGCCACCTTCCAGGTCCAGACAGCACAGAAAGCGCAGCGACGCGACGGAAGGCGGAATTGCCAATGCTCTGCCAGTCAGGGTAAGATTGTGTCAACCCTCTCAGCTGGATTTCAGTGGGAATAGTAGTGTGAGAACCTGTTACTGCTTGTTATGAAGCTCAAATGTTTTTATTAACATAAATGAGCAGAAGTTAGGTTAATAATCTGAACACACTGACAGATGTTCAACAAATAGTTGGCACTGCTGCAGCCAGAACAAGAAAGCATTAAATGTTACCTTGGAACAGCCTTCCGAAACAACCCAAAGCAACAGAGCTCTTGTACCAGGTTAGACAAATAGATATGCAGAAAAGTCAGTCAGGCTCTCTCCTAGCACAAACCCAAGCTGGACAACGGCACAACTCAGCATTGTATACAGGCCTGAAAATTTTGCAACTAATTGTAGAAGACGACATTGCGCTTCCAGTGCAAGTAGACACCACAACAGCCTCGGTGAGGGGCAGCTGCTTCTGTAACCAAGGAAAGGAAAAGGGGTGTCCATACCCTAAATGGCACCAGTTTTTAGTAAGACTCTGACTCCCAAGTACTTTAAGTCAGTTAGCTATTGGGACTTGGCTAACTGTGGTGCCAAGAAACCTTGGAAAATGAAGCCCGTGTTCCCAAAGGAGTCAAACAGGGGCAAGATAAAAGCTATGAAAGGGCTGATGGTGAACTACTTTCTGCAGGTTGCCTGATACACTTGAGCCTGCTGGAATTACTGACAGATGAGAGGTTTCTTAGGATGCCATGCAAATACACCCTCAGCACTATTTATCCATGTTCCTCAGTTTTAAGACACAACTTCACTCACTTAGAGGCAATATATGTTTGTAACGTTACAGTAAGAGTGCCTCACCTTTAAAAGACTATACTGCTCTTATGACTTTACACGGAAAAAGTAATTTTTTCATTCCATCATAAGGCTTTAAACTGCATGAAATCATTTAAAAACTATAAAAACCTGTGAGTGGAGAGTGGGCAAGAAGAGATAGGCCATAACAGTGGTGAAACAAAGCCCAGGATGACTTTGGACTTGTAACCACTTTGTGTCAATGGCATCATTTTACAAGTTAAATATTTGTCCTAAAGTGCTAATCCAATCTAAACAAGGTTTTGATTCTAAATTAAACAAACTCCACTTTTATTGGTATTAACTAAAATATGCAATGCTAATTTCTGCAAGCATGCATGAACAAGAGCAGCTATGCAGTCTCTGATGTTCTCCAAGGCAAAGAAGGAAGGACATTAGCTTGAATTTCCGCTTTCCGAGGAAAATGCACTGTATTACAAAATCCACAGCAAAGCTTATTCAAAAAAAAAAAAAAAAAAACCAGACAAAACAAACACCAAAACTTCCTACACATCAGTGCTTTTAAAGAGTCTTCAAAAAAACCTCATTGCATCTCCACTTCTGATTCAATTTGCTGTCAAAGGTCATGAGCTAAAATATACAGTTTACACTAAAAGCAGGAAGCAGGGTAAGTAATTGAATAACATCAGGAAATGGAAGAATACTGCCATTTTCCTAATGGATATAGTACAAGGTTTACTCTCTCCAAATTGAATTCTAGGAGCTCCTGCAGTAGTAAGGGGTTTATTTTTCTTCAGCTTGAATTTTAGCCTACAAGGTTTAAAGAAAAATCCTCATGCAATCAAAAGGACAAAATATCACAGCAGCTTTATTTTCTAACAGACAAAGATGATCATTTCTGCAGGAAAGAGAAAACCCCCATCAACAGTGTCTTAAACAGAATTGGCGTAGCAGGTTGGCTGTTTAATATACATGGGCTGGAAATAATTCTACTAAATCAGATCTTTGAATTATTCATGAAAAACAGATTTTCATGATTTAAATTAGAATGACTTAAAATTACAAGCCTTGCATTGCTATTGATAGGTAAGGCCTCTTTACCCCAACGCGATGTTACAATCTCATACAGTTCTACTCCAAGAAATGCTTTATGATCACTCTAAAATAGCAGGCACGATGCCATGCCACTTACTGCTTCTCAAACAACACACCCACTGGTACCTACGGTTGAACAGTCATAGCACACCACTAATAATTACACCAAAATGTATCATTATTACAAAGAGGGAGGTTTGGGGGGGTCATTTTCAGTATTTGTTACGTACCAAAGCACAGGTTCACGTAAAACACTGGAAGCACAAGCGTTAATATCGGAAACAATATCTTTACACCACCGAAAACACCGCAATTCTTATAGGAAACTTCAGACCCCAAAGTTTACTTCCAACCCTTCAAAAGCCTTTTGTAACGATACACCTTCCACCCTTCCCCTCTGTGTGCTGACAGTAATTCAGAAATGCAATGCCACTAACAAGCTAAAGGTCTTACATCACTTCCTGACAGGTACTCTCCGGTCATTCAGCGCAGCCCTGGTTTTGACAAACTGCACCGTCGGCTGTAATGGCTACGGTGCTTCGTACTAGAAATTATTAATATTCATTTATCACACAGGTACCAAACCTTTCATCTGAAGATCTCCAAACACTGCACAAATTCTCTGATTAAGCCCTTATGCCTTGATTAGGAATTGGCAGACAAGTTCTTTATGATTAAACAGAATTTACATACAAGATGAACATGGGGAAAATGAGTCTGTGACTTGCCAGGGACCACCAAGCACACAGCCAGGGCTGGAGGGTAGCGGTCGCCATCCCCAGCTCCCACCCTGTCACCGCTACTTAATGCTCTTTGCAGGCGGTTTATGTCTTGACGTTGACTGACCAATTCAGATCTGAGTACGTGGCAGTTTTATTTGGGGAGATCTAGAGGTTTTTCCAAATTCGAAGAGCATTTTTTGTAAATCCCCAAACCGAGCTGCAGTTAAATCGTTAACGCAACCATGCTTTAACTGAATGGAGTAAGGGCCGCTCAGGCTGGACCAGAGTCAGAGCAGAACAAACGCAACGGCCCGCATAACCTGCGATCCAGAGGGCTACTTACTATTAACAGCTTCTGTGGGCTAAAGCAAAATCCCTGTTTCTTGAATCTTTTGCTTTGTCACAAGAGGTATTGAAACAACTCCTTTTACAATCATGAGGATCAGTCCTCAGCATATAGTTCCCCTTTATCAGAGAGAAGTGAAGACAACTACTATCAAACCTCACAGACCGAGCGCAGCATGCCACCCAAATACAGCCTTTATTTGACAACACAACACTAAGTCATCAGTATCTTGTAATTTCCTTCTTCAGAACCAAAGCACAGAACACTTGTCTGTATATTTATTTATTTTCTTAAACATATGAGCTATTTTCCTTCACCTAACAAGCCCTATTGAACAAGTTCTATAATTAACATCAAAGCAATTTGAAAGCTGCTTGACTTGCTAAAAGCCAGTAAACAAGCAGGAAGCAATAAGGTGCTTTACAAGAGAAGAACATGTGTTAGGGGGAGGGGAGACTATAAAACATTAAACAGATTGATTAGTATTTTTAACGGAATTTCCATTCTTATTAACCCTCTGTCTGCTTTGGGCTCGTGATTTATATTTATAAAAGTACGAGATTTTTTAGTGAGTACAGACAGCAAAAATAAGAGTGTCCTGAAAAATTTTCATGCACCAAATATTTGCTGCTTCATATGGCTAGGATAAACTCCACCTGCTTTGTTATTAAAATCTATTATAATATTTAGGCAAAGCCAACCTGAAATCTCTTAAAGAGAAGAGTAATAAAGATCAGTTTCCAGTCCTACATTCATTCTCAGCTTTACTGTTTATATTAATATAAGGACTTATTTAGCCTGGGGAGACTGGGGGAGGGTTAACGGGTTAAGCTGGTCTTAGGCCCAACTACATTTTATGGGCTAACTTGGGTTTTTCTCGTTTCTCTGCTCATGCAGAAAAGCGCTCTACGAGAGAGAACTCAATTCTCCTTTCTCAAGCACGTGGGGTCCCACGTCTGTTAGTAACTCTGCTCACTGGGAAGGCAAACAAGCATACAGCACACAGGACCCCCCATGTCAGTGATGAAACTTCAGTGGCACACAGCTTTTTCGTTTTATATAATCTCAATCAACTTGTGCCTGCAAACCAGTTCTTTTCCTGCTTCCTCCTCCCACAATTTCTTGCAGAATCTCACTAGGCGTTGCTAGTATTAGCGGCAAATTTCCAACTGCACTGGAAATGCAAAAACCACAATAACTCTTTCAATTAATCTTCTATTAATTTTTTTTTTCTTTTAGCAACATTAACTTTTACTTAGGGGTAATTCTCTGATTTGCATTCATCTAACCTCACTTTATTTTAACATTGAGCAGAGAAAATTGTCCCAGGGAAAGGTCAGGACAAAAGGACAAGTTTGTTTTGTCTGTTTTAGGAGTCGTGGCCTTATGCAGTAATGGCCATACTGCCTTCTCTAACTGGCAGCGGAACCAGCCACGGAACTGATTCAAAATATCCCTTTGAATTATTCAAGAGTACAGCAAGCTCAGTATAAATAAAAGAGATATCTCATATTTTTGCTAATAACAATGGAGACTTTTCTAGTGCATATAGTTTTTGAACTATAAAAAAGGATTAAACAAGGGAAATAGGCACTTTTATTTAAAAGTTGGCTCCATTTCAGTGCGTTCCAGCACAAATAAAATTTTAAAGGCCTTAATTTTACAGAAATGCAACATTCCAACTTGTGAAACCACACAAAGTAGAGAATACCCTCATCAGGGTTGAGGAACATGATCAGTAATTTTCCTGGGCATTATGCACAGGTCCTTCTTGCTGAAAGGAATTAAATACGGAAAGTTTTGCAATGCACACACACATTTCTTTCAGCAACACCTTGCCACCGTGGTGGGAACACCGGCCTCTGGGGACGCAGGTGGCCTCGGGCGCTGGCCAGAGCTGCCCCTCCACGGCCGCTGCCAGGCTAAATCCACGGCGGGCTCCGAGTCTCCACAACGGCACCACAAAGCACTGCATCCGTGAAAGCAACCGTGCGAGCTCGGTACCTGAGTTTCACACTGCTCCAGCTTACCGTGCGAGCTCGGTACCTGAGTTTCACACTGCTCCAGCTTACCAGGCTGCGGTAACGCTGCCACTCACACTGCCATTTACTTTCTGCTTCTAATAAATCTCAGCCAAAAAGCAGCTCTTCAGACCCAAGGAAATTACAGCCTCTCTCCTCTTCAGAGTGGCTGTAATGAGTCGGCTACAAAAGCAGGAGTATGGCCTTCAGTTCCCAATGAGACAGGAAAATATCCTACTTAATTCAAGGAATTGCCTCTTTCCCCACCACATCGTCTTCCCCTTGGCAAGGCCCAACCAAGGAGCCTTGGTAAGGGAATGGTTCCCCAGTGTTGTCCACTGACACTTTAAACGTCTCCCTGTGAGTTTTTCGAGCCCACGGCTTAGGTCCGTGCCCCTCAATCCATGGAATTACAGCACTCAAGAGCTGGACCTAAGGTTACAAAAGCCTAACGAAATCTAAGCATCACACAGAAGCCTGACAGGCTGCCAATGCTGCTCTCCCGCTCCCACGGCTCTTCCCGCACCGCAGTGCTGGCAGCGGGGTATGGCAGCCTCCCTGCGCCCACCCGCCCGGGCGTTACAGCAGGAACAGCACCGTGCAGAGACTCCTGGCGGGCCCTGCCCCAGGAAGAGGCTGCAAACCCACGGCCGCGCTGTTGGATGCTACAGCCACATCTACATACATCGCTCCTACAGCCCCCCGCTTTGTGAATACACTTTGTGGGGAAAAAAAAGAGTTAAGTAACATAGCTTCAACGCTTCACCGTCTTTTCATAAGCAATTTGAGGATGAACTGCCGTGTGTCCACTTCATACGCAGGCAAACCTAGAGGTCGGAAGTCTTGGCTTAGTTAGAAGTTATTTGAGAATGCAAAAAAAAATTTCCAACTGCTGGAACAATTCAAAATGGTCGCTTTATTACACTGTCTTATAGGACTTAAGCTAGAGCTTAATTTATCTCCGAGCAGCCTCTGTTGAAATTAATTGTTTAATTCCTTGTTGGTAACATGCTTAAGAACTTTTAAGTCAGCAGGTGGTTGCATCGCACATTTAAAATATGTTTCACTCCCAATATGGCACCTTTAATAATCATTTAAGTTTTCAATTAAAGTAGGGTGCCAACATTAAAAGAAAAAAGGTAATCCTGGGAGACAATAACTTCCCAGTAATGTTTTAGATATTATTCTCAAGATATCTAATTGATTAACATAATTAGGTTAACCCCAAAGCCACTGTTTCTAATCTTTTTTTCAGTTTGGAACTCACTGGATGGGGTGGGCGAGTGGAGCACGCAGGGGCACTTTCTCCCAACAGCATTACCTGGCCTGGTAAGAGGGTGCTGACATCTCCCTGGCAACTCCGTTTCACAGCTGCGTGAACTGGAGCCAAGAGACGAAGCGAGATGCAGCAGGGCAGATCGCAAAGCAGTGGCAACATTTGCATTAGAAATAAAAACATGCCAACACTGCTCATTTTCTTACAAGCCTGATCACCCGCAACATAACAGCGATGGCAGGTGAAATTAGAGGAGGAAGGGAAACCCTTCTTCTGCCACATCCCAGGTGCAATCGGCTCACACCATCGGCTTCAGAGAAACACAGGAGATATTAATATCCCCCCATCTATTCCTGTTTCCAGATATGACCTAAGATCCTCCATGCTCTCCCCTGGCTACACAAGCTCTACCATCCAGAACTAGCACTGTCATGGTAATTCAACCGGTCACCGTATCAGGTGTTAACGCCCACATTTGAGTCCTGGTTAGGAGACAGGCCGCCCTGCCAAACAGCCGGTATTTTAGCCAGAGTGGGCAAATACCAGGTTGTAACCAGGTTTTAAGCTTACATTCTTCTGTGTCTACGAACTGGGACCCTCTGTGCCTACACCGGAGCCAGAAGACACAAGCTGCTAACACCCGTTAGCTCTCAGAGGGTGTTTAATGCAAGAGCATGCCGGTAGGATCACCACAGTAGTACATTATTAATCAGTTATTATGGAACTGAGTCGAACGCACAGGCAGTTTCTACTTCAGCCCCAATAAACAATACCTGGATGAAGCTTCTCTTACCTCTGAGCACATACACACGTTCACAGGAGAGGGGCACGGCTAACACAAGGCCCTTTGCTTCCCGTTCATCAGCCCTGCAAGCAGAGCTCTCCATGGGGAAGCCATTTTAAGTCCATGGGATTTCCCAATATGTGTTTTTAACCCATCCTGCAGGGATAACATCCTTAGTAATCCATTTGACTCATGATTGCTATTTCAAACACAGGCTCATGCCCAGATGGAAAAAAGGTGCACTTTACATGGCAATCTATACAGAACAATAACACTGCCAGATGGTATAATACTGAACAGAATTAATTTCACACATGATGTTTTCAAGGTGTTAAAATATGTCACAGCTTCTGCTAATAAAACATCTTCCTCTTCCCTCCTTCTTCCAGAAAACGCTACATTCCCACCAGCCCGTATTTTACATTATGTGTTTTCAGTTCTGATAAGGGCAGCTGATTGCTTGCAAACCTAATTACAGTCAAATGAAAGTCTTTCAGAACCATCATTAGCAATTAGGACCCGCTGGATTTGCACTGTATCATTTAGAGAGGTATAATTCAATAGCTTATTGAAAAATTGCAGGTGAAACTGGTGATTATAAGGGGGGGGGAAAGCCTGTGACACGTCACTGCAGGCAAATCTTCAGCAAAGTGGCAGCTTCTCCGAGCGGCTGATCAATGAATGCAGGTGTTTGCTTCGGCATGGCGCGGAGCGCAGCGCCTCGCCTCGCTCGCAAAACGTTGGCTGCATCCTGTCATCGTGCTTGGTTTTGTGAATGGCTCTGGATTTCACATTATGAGCCTGGTTTTGTGTGCGTTTTCAAGGAATCCAAAGGGCCTATTCAGGAACTTCATTAAACCTGGGGGGGATATGCAGTGCAGAACAACAGGCACATGAAGCAACACATCATTTTTCAGTCTTTTCTACAGAGAACAACAGTCTTTTCCGTGCCCGTTGAGCTCAATTATATATTATCAGGGCCCAGAAGTTGTTTGGATGCTTTCGAGCAGCTGGGTGCCTTCACAGATGACGCACTGGATACGGTGGCTGCGGGTTAAGTGCAGCTGGAGATTTCTGTGGCCTCTGATCAGAAGCAAACAGCAGTTGAGAATCACAGAACGCTTGTAATTCAAGCACTGGTTGTCACCAGCGGCGGTTTCTGAGAGGGGAAACGAGAGGGGCAACTGAATAGCAGCCCAGCTTTTAGACACGCTTCCTCTCACACATACAGAAATCCACACACCGTGCACGTGTGCAAAATAAAGACCAGTTCCCTTTCAAGGATGAAATTACCGACTGGCCAGCGCAAGACACTCAATGTTTTAACAGCACGATGATGCACTAGATAATGCTGAGCCAGACAGTAGCAGATGCAGATGATGTTGACTCTCACAATGGTTCCCCTCTTCGGGCATATCCTTCCATACGTGTACCCTTGTGTAGCATCAGCCCCTCTACAAAGCCACACTGCCCAGCCTGGGCCAATGCACAGCCCCACCACTTCGCTCCATCCCCTTTCCCACAGAGGTGTTCCTCCTTTGCCATCCTACAAAGGCTTCTCAAATCCCAGATGCACCTATCTTCCTTCATCACGTGAGCATCTTGTCCCACATATCATTCATCCACTCATGCTGTCTATGTAACCTCAAAGCACAGTTACCTGTATATGGCCCTGTCTATACTTTCAGTGATGTCACCTGATATTTCTCTTTTTGGGTCATTTCATAGTTTATTTTTCAGATTAAATGCTGTTAATAAAGTAGATTGACAAATCCAAATAAACAATGCCCACAATACCAACACACACCAGATAACTTCATTAAATTTCATTTCCCCTGAAAAATCCTGTTACTTGCAACCTTGCTTTGAGTTACTTTAACCTTTTGGCAACACTTGCACCATGCTGTGTAGGTTGCAAAACAAAGAGCAAACCTTGTAATTTCAAAGTGGTTGTGCTAGTATTTTGAAAACAAACCAACCAACCAAAACAAACAGCCACCCCCACACCAAACCTCTCTGTTCACAAACATTATCTCAATTTCCAGCAATGCATGGCAGTATCACTGCTGACCTGATGCCTAACTGGTACTACTCTGAAGGCACGCAAGTTTGTCCTACGCCCCATGAGTCGGTAGCAATGTTTCCAGTGTTGCCATTTCACAGAAGGGTTTGGGTTGGAAGGGACCTTAAAGCCCCCCCAGTGCCACCCCCTGCCGTGGGCAGGGACACCCTCCACAGACCAGGTTGCTCCAAGCCTCATCCAGCCTGGCCTTGGACACTTTCAGGGATGGGGCATCCACAGCTTCTCTGGGCAGCCTGTCCCAGTGCCCCCCACCCTCTGCAGGAAGAATTTCTTCCTGATATCTAATCTAAATCTTTCAGTTTAAAGCCATTACCCCTTGTCCTGTCACACTACACACCCTTGTAAAAAGTAACTCCATTCATACAGAGCCAGACCTCCAACAGAGCAAAACTAGACCAAACGCAGCCGACAGGGCCTGCAAACCCCTCTCGTCCTGCCTGAGGTGTTTTCATGGCCCCGGTTCCTTCCTGATCTTCACCAGTTTTACAGCCACTGAAATCCACTGGCTGCAGTGAAGTAATCCCAAACCGCAGCAGCTATATAAAAGGAGATTCAAGCCTTTATCACTCACTGTGGGCCGTATGCAGTATTTCCAAAGTGTCTAACCTTACACTGCACATACACACTTGTTTTCTTCCCCTTTGCTGCTTCACAGAGCTACAAGTTGGGAGTCAGAGAAATTAAACAGCTCTCCGTGGTTGCATATAACACTCGTAGCTGCTATTGCACTCCCAAAGCCCACCCACAATTTCATTTTCAATTAACAGCCCTTGGAAAAGCAGTAATGAAAGCAGTTGCTAAAGAGCACTCAGATGTCATTGAGAGACTGCAAACCCAAACTGTAAATAGCACATTGTAAATCGCTTGTCACCACAGTCAGCTCTCTCTGGAATCACCCTGCCAGTGACAATCAAACCCATCTGCTCAGCTCCCCGACCAATGTCACCACAAACCATACAGCTAACACCCACCTCCTGCTCCGCTCTCATTACCTGTCATGTACAGGCTTGTCTAAGAGCATGCAGCAGCCGTTCCTGTCTGTAAGCGTGATTAAATGCAGATCACACAACGGTTATTTCACCCTTCTGCACCAGAGGTTTGCGGCACTGAAGCACACCAGCACCTCCGCACCAAAGGACAAGTGTGCTGTAAGTAAATCTGCAACACAATTAACAAGGTGATGCTCGCGAGTGACAGGGGATGACAGTGGCCATCCAGCCCGGCCACCAAAAGCCCTAGCAGTCTCAAACCTAAGATGTACAGATTCAGGACGAGATTGCCAGGGGGATCGTGGACTTAGTTCTAGGAAGGAAAACTTCAGTACTTCCCTCCCTCCTCTTCAACCAATTCATTTAATGGACAACAAGGTTAAAGCTAATAGTTTATAATGCTTGTAGCTGATGACTGCCAGAGTCAGCAACCTATCTTTTTTTGCTTTTCTTCCCATTTTTCCTTTATCTCATTAAAATTTACTTCCTGATTCATAACTCCATCACGAGCTTTATTCCCCTTATGTATTACCAGTTTGTCTCCTTGCACTCACACAGTACCTGGGGTTGGGATTTGCTATTCAGCGTCTTTGGAATCAGCCAGTTAAAGTAGAGCCCAGCAGCAGCTGGCTCTCACATCCACATAAGCCAGCTAATACATCACTTGACCAGCACAGAGATTGCTGGGTTAGACACACATGCCAAAGACGATCCTTTTCCTGCAGGAAGGCGTATGAATCTCGCAGCAGATGAGGAAAGCAATGCAGGAAATAGTAGGGGTAGAAAGAGTCAGTGTCTTCTGCTCCATCCAAAACGCACAGCCCCTGAATAAATGATCCTTCCCTCTCACTATCAAAATGCTCTCAACACTCCTTCTGCGATGAAAACTCCTTGTTTCCTAGTATGCCCCATCCTGCTCGAACCTTGAGAAATAACAACTCAAAAATTTCTGCCACCCTTTTACTAGTTTAAAACTGTTGGCTTTAAGATTTCCAAATGATCTTTACAGAAAACACATAAAAACATGCCGTCACCACTTAATGTAAAGGAAATTAAATATAAAACACTGGAGAAATATTCTGATGAGTCTTATGTTTGCTTAACGCCAACTAAAATTTCCTTGAGGCATTTAATAAGTACATTTATAAAAGCTCACAAAGCAGAGTTCAAAAGTCTTCTCGCTAGTAAAATAGGAGCCTTAATTAACCTACAGTTTCACATTTTCTGGATTTCAATAAACCTGTAGGCATTTCAGCATAGCTGGATAAATACCTGCATGAATACTGCAAGGATTTTCTCTGAAAACTAATTAGCAGTCCTTCCAATAGCTGACTTCAACTAAATCTGTTTGACGAGGGAGCTTCGTACCGTAAATCCTGCATGTGAGAGTTACTTCCAGCAGATAACAGATTTCACAGACAGACAGATCAGACAGGGCTGCTAACTACTGGTAAAACAACAAGCAAGATCTCCAGGTACAAAACATTTCCCAACAGGGGCAGACTGCAGCCAAGGTCTTACACCAGCATGGGAATGCAAGTGACAGCATCGAGAGCATGTCCTGCCATCCAGTTATAATATTCACACGTGACAATTCAGGATTCCTCCCCCTAGGGACAACAGGGGCAAGAGACACCGTTTGCATACAAAATACATAGCTCTGACATGGCAAGTCCACCGTATGTATCCAGAATACTAAACTCTTAATTGGCTTTGGACTTTCCTATGGGCCAAGCACAAAACACCAGTGGGCCTAATTCTTGGTTTGTTGTCATCCAAGAAGGCTGACAAGCAACTTTACTGCCCACAAAGAGCCCAGGAATTCAGTGGCGTGGAGCTGTGCGGGGAAACAAATCCAAGGTGTGCAGCCAAGAGTCACTCTAGGAGGAAAAGTGATACATGGTCAGACAAAACCATCCTCAGAGCTTATCATTCAACTCCCTTTTTCAAGATCTTCATCGTTTGTCTTGAAAGAAGACAGAAAATGCTTACCAGACATACTATATATAAAGGTTGTGAGTATGTCTTTTCAAATAAGCTTTATAGTCTTTTCCATGACATCTTTTTTCCACATGTAAGTGCCAAAGCCACTTGGATTTGTCAGCACCTGAACTGTTCATGAGACTAAAATGTTCTTATCTAAGGAGCTATACCCCTACCAAATGTATTAAATTTATATTGAGCAAGATATTTTATTTCCTCTCAGCCTTATCCCTCAAGGAATTAAGCAGAGTACTCAGATTTATCAGGTAAAAAGGAAAACCATTTTCCATGACATTTGTCAACTCAATACTTTCCAAGCCAGTGTATATTTATTCTTAAAAACATAACCTCACAAATAACCTCCACCAGCAGCGAGGCCGACTCTTTCACCGCTTAAGTACCGGGCAGAAAGGTTTCACCTGACAGTAGGCTACGCCAGGGGAATCAAACAGTGCCAAGAGTCAGATTTTATGAAGGCCAGTTCCTACTATACCAAGCACATACATTTACCATCTGACATACTAAAAAGGAACAGAGTGAAGACCACGTAGGTGGGCACAGAAAACAGTCAAGGAAACACAGCAACCATCAATATCTACTTTAACCATTGCATCGAATGTCCTGAAGAGTTCCCCACCTCCCCTTGAAATACGATGTAAAATTAATTTAGAAGAAATACCTTTAATGGGCGTGGTAGAGTAGAATAGGCATTTTACAATGGGATTGGCTTTGCTAAAGCACTATATAACCTATTCTTTTATTTCTATATAGAATATAGGCTTAAAAACAATTATGAAAACACATTTTTTACCAGCTTCTGTAACTCTAAATATTCAAACTGAATGCAAGTCAATGTACTTGTCAGCCTCAACGTTCCTTCCATTTCCCTGCGCTCACAAACCGACAAGCAGTGAATCCTCTGCAAAGCGATGTTTGGTTTGCACCAAACAAGGACAAAGACTCATTCAAGGGATATCAACCATCTCTGTTATTTAAACATACAAATTTGGGTTAAAGCGTCATTAACATCACTCAAATTTAGGTCAAAGCTGACCTCTTTACTGTTCCTTTAGACCTCAGTTTCACAGACGACGAGCCAAACGAAACAGACACGTCATACTTAAAATGCCCAGCTCCGATTTGGTCTGTGACATGTAATGAACACACAAGGCATATTTGTTCAAAAAAAGCAAAACACGGCTCATTTCTCTGCATCCTGCTCACCACAGAAATCGAACTTGTCACACTATTTTAAAAGCAAGAAACACAACAGTACACAGTCCTGAGTAAGAGTCCAAGATTTCCAGCCTCAGGCTTTGCAACCCTGGCTGCTCTCTGCTCACTCCTGTCACACGTGTGCTACCGCGGTAAGGGAACAGCGGTGTTGGGAAGGAAGTTCTTGCTTACGTGTAGGTGATTAGTTACCCAACAGAGCACACACCAGTACCACTGACATCCTACAAATGAGCTCCTCACACTGTAATCAGTCTTAGAGCTTTGTCTTGATTAACAGCTGCCCCTCTCGCAATTACCTCACCTTGCCCTTGATGTTCAAGGGGTCTTACGCTTCTGTGTACAAAGTCTGCAGACAAGAATGCATATTTACAGCACAAAGTTGGCCTAACAACTTAATAGAGGCCAGATTTGTTTGCCCTGACAGTCTCACAGCCAGCCTATGGAAAGCTCTTCCAACCTTTGCTAATCAACTCAGCTCTAGCATCAACACCCCACATGCGTTCCCACTCAACCTCTTCTAGTACCAGGACATGGTACCAAGCAGCTCCCGAGAACCCAAGAGTAAAACAATTACGAAGGGGTTAAAATAACTGATGCCACAAAATGAGAAATCCACTTCCAGATACCACACCCCCACAGCCAAAGCGCTCCCTCCCCGCAACAGATAACGTGTTTCCTACCTGTCTGAGGCCCTTCGGTATTTTCTTCCTTTTCCCAAGGTGCTGACAAAGATTACGGTCATTCTCTCGGTCGGAGCTGTACTGGTGGTGGTGGAGCCTGTTCTTTTTCGGAAGATACGACAGCCCATTGGAAAGTGCTTCCCGTTTCTTCTTGGCTAAAGGATTCTGTCGCTTCTCCACGCGTTCCTGAGGTTTCAGAGCTACGTCCTTCTGCAGAGCGAGGGAGTGGGGGAAGGAAGAGAAGGAAAACACAGCGGTTAAGACACAACTCTCATTCGGCCGACCTCTTCAAGCAGCAATTCTGGAGAACCAGCAAAGCGTTCTCGAGGTACTACGACAGTCACCAGGAAATGAGAAAGAAGCCTTCACCCGTGTCCACTTCATCAAGAGACAGGCAAGTGCAAAATACACTCTGTAAGGTGAAGGGAGTGCACAGGGCCAGACACATCCTCCTTCAGCTTTCATACCGTCACCCTCATCATTCTCCAACACATCTCCTGTACCCACTAAGCACGCAAGACAGCACATGTTTATAATGTTTAATTTAACAAGCGTCTTTGATTTAAACAAGGCTCGGCTTTTCACATTTATGTTTATTATTTCTTGTATTTGACAGGGGAAGACAAGAGCTGACCTAAATCCAATTAAAGCCAATGAATCTCAATTGATTTCAGTGGACGTTTCCCTCACGCCTGACCTAAGCAGATTTCCAAATCTCTGGGGAGAGGGGAAAAAAAAAACCCACCACAGCCTTGTATTTGAAAACTTTGTTGCTGACCCTTCTTTAACCCCCAGAACCAATGTTTGTCTATAAAAACCACTCAAGTCTTGTAACATAAACATGAGTTTTGTCCCTTCACCTACAGCATCTGTGTTTTCTTACTGGTAACTGCAACACACAGAATTTGTATTTTTGTTTCCCATAAATGTTACTTGAAAAAAAATATTCTCCAGTAAGACAATATTAAAGGCAGAAGAAGAGAAGGCTGGAGGGTCACTGGGAGAGAATTGGAAGCTATTGTAAAGGTATAAATTACAATGCCTATTGTGCATCTAATAAATACAATCTTCTAAGTCACAGCTACTCCAAAAACTCCATACACAAGCACACAGTATTTCCATAAAAGGGGCATATTACTTAAATAGTTTAACACTTTAAGCATACACTGCTAACATGCCTGGCTGCTTTGACCAAAAGCTCTCCGTGCCCTACCACCAAGTACTGCATCACCCTGTAAGCCTTGATACTTCTGTTTATTGTCACTTAATATTACAACGAACAGCAGGAGAGAAATTGGGATGTTGGTCCCTGTGTCACAAAAACATTCAGGTTCAGCAGACTATAATACAAATCCTGACACCTTTTAATGCAAAAAACCCATGCCTAAGGCAAAAATCCTTATGGCTTTAATTAAAGAATGGTCTCTAAATGCCTATCTGAAACACAAGAGCTTCACAAAATTCGTAACTAAAGCCAATGAGAACATTAATTAAACTGAAAACAGACATCATTCCAATTTGATATTTGGTAAAAAAAATTTACAAGTCAGGAGTATGGCACAGAAGCTGCAAGACACTTTTTCTACCTTTTCTTCACCTAAGAAACCATGGGAAGTATCCTAGGCTTTTGTTCACACAATGTTGCTCATATCAGAGAAGTTAGGAGCTTTTCCAAGCTCACGAAAAAATCTTTAGCATCCTTAGCTGTAAAGCAGGATGAGCATTTTAAGAATGTCATGTCTCTCTTCTCTGCTTCCTCCAGCAACTAAAGAAAGTCTGTAGTAGCACTGATCATCATAATATGCGTTGAGATCTACTTGGGAAAGGCACTGCACGTAAGCTGAGACCCTACGGGGCAAGCCCATGTTAAAATACAGCAGGAAGAATCACTCTTCTGAGCACACCTTCTGTCTCCTTTCCCAGAAGGTTTCAGATTTAGATATATGCCACAAATACGCGAGAGCAAACGCTCACGTCGTGTATTACAGTTGCTATTTCGCCAATTCTCATAATCAATAGCTTTGTAAAAAAGCAACTACAAATCCACGCTGACCTCCTGGATAACAACCGCAGAGCGCTGCGCGCGGCGACTCCCGCGCTCGGCCCCACTCGGCTCCACTCAGTGACATAAACTGGAAACCGGAGTAACGCTGCGATTCCCACAGCGCAGCTTCAACACAGCGGAAAAGCACCAGAATTACAGCCTGCTCAATGCCCTCTACTGAAACCACGAGATAGTTGATCTTGGAACAGATTTGTGCCTCAAGATAAGTATCATCACGCTGCTAATGATAAACGTAAATCTCCGTTTTTTCAGATCCGTACCAAAACCCGTGTTGTTTTATCAACAGCACGTTGCAGCAGTGCAAGGCTTCTGTTAAAACACAGAGCTCATGTTTGCAGCTAGAAATGCTATGAAGAGGATACACTCTAAATGCGAAAGGTTGAAGTACTGAATGAATGAGAAACTTTCTGGTGAAAAAAAAAATTCTCCTAATGACTAAATAGCTTTTGTGGGATTTGGGTTGTTTTTTTTTTTTGCACCTAGGGATCTAAATGAAACAGTGGCAAACTTCCAGAAACTTATGAAAAGTCTAATGGGGGTAGCACTGCCATCAGGAAATTACTAACTCCCGTTAGCTTTAAAGAGGGCGCAAGATGGGTCAAGTTTTGCAGCTCGCTCTGGGCATATCTGGGATAACCTCCTCCAGAAGAAGCCCATGTTCTAGATAATTGCATCAAGTTTCATGAACTGTCACGGTACACCTAAAGCAAAGCTCACGTCAGAACTGGGATGGAAGAATCTGCATATATACCTACAGGAAAGATGAGTGACGGCAGCTTCACAAAGGCTTCTGCAAACCCTATGAAAATGCATCTCCCGGGACAGAAGGAACAATTTGCAGAAATCTCCAAGAACAAGGTGCGTTTTCTCAACCAGAGGAAAAGGAGCTCCGCGTGCACATAGCTTGCAGTTCCGCCAATTGTGAAAGCGGGCCTTCAATCCGGTTTGGTGGGTGGGCTTACTGTGAAATTCAGACAGAAAGGCTGGTGTTCGGACACCCGCATTCCTCCACAACAGCCATCTGCTTTGCACCAGCTGACACTGCTGCGGAGAAAATTACAGAGTGCTGTGGGTCAAAACCCTGTATTACTGAATTGTATGGTAGAACCTCTCATTGCTCCCAACAGATACACGATTTGGCCTTAAAATATATATGTATACAGAAATCGATATTAAATCCTTCGTCTGCAGACTGGACCGCAACAGGACATGGTAAAAGAATAAAAGCTTAGACAGGGGTGGATAGGATGCCTGAAAACTAACTTGACTAGAGATCACAGGGGTGTCGATCGCCCTGCTTGAGGGTGCAAACTGCCCGGGATTGTTTTGGACACACCGTCAGTACAACAGCGCACATGAGGCTGCGGAAAACACGCAAGGATTCTGCCCTCTTGAAAGGCGTTGGGTTCGGCGGAGGAGGCGCTTGGCTGGGAGACGTGGCCCCGCATAAATCACTTCTCCGCTTTCTGCCCTTTCTTCCTCATCCCATTTTTATCTTTCTGTTGTTTAGATAGGACAATAGCTGTACCATGCCGTGTGCTAGTACATTAGCCAGCACAATCTTAATTACAGACTTCAGGCATCATCATGATTAGAGTAATAAGCTGTAATTACTCTAAGGTGACAGGACTGCACAGACCTTATCTACATAGATAAGGAGATGTAGCAATATTTCATGTCGAGACGTATTTTTCGGCAGCTACCCATGGAGTCGATTCAAACTAAGTAGCAGACCCTGTGAACAACACATTCAGACTTTAATGGAGGTTTTTCTCCTCTCCTGCCAGCATGCAAGCCCACACATTATTAAATAAATCCTACAAACATATTAGGCATGGTTTAAAACCATCTTATTCAGAGATATCTTTCATCAGTAAAGTGCCTTAAGTGTATCAGGAAGGTGACTTAAATGTATAAATATGTAATTACATGCAATTCAATACGAAAGTGCATTAATATTTATGAGCGTACTGTATAATCTAAAAAAATTTCCATTTGTTTTATTTCTATTGGGCACATTAATCAACCCGATACCACTGTACGTGCCATAGCGGAGAAGAGCCGCCCATGCTGAACAGACTCCTGCCGCGACGTCAGCGAGCAGGAGGGCTGCTGAAGCCTGATGGGGTGGCACTGCAATCATCTCAGCTCCAATTAATATTAACAATTTCAATCCAAGCCCTGCATTTGGGGAGGGGAGGAGAAGCAGCCTCCGTGGGTACGTCAGATAATTTCTTGAGGTAGGAGGCTTGAAGGACACACTGCATTCTCATCAAGTGTTAAGCTTTCAGGGAGCTACGCCTGATTTATTTCAGGAGAGTCCATCTTCTTGCTATGTAAATGACAGCTCATTAATTATAAATCAGATCCTCAGTGGCAGCCAAGCAGTGCTTCACACTGCTTTGTGGGGTACACACTTCACCCCCATAAACCTCACCCCAGAGCCCAGCCATCACCGCTGCCCTGTCTTCCCGCCCTTGCCTCCAGCCACCTCCCCTCTGAGAACAACTTAAAAACTACATGTGAACAACAGGAACTCTCTTCCACCCCTTATTACAGGATTTTTCTGCGGGAACACTGGATGAAAAGGAACGCTGTGAACGCTCTGCGTAGTGAACGCGCTGCAGGCACTTATCTGGATGAAAATACCAGGTGCTGCTCAGGGGTTTCAAGCCTTGACCCTTCCAAATCATACTGTTGTGATTCCAGTGTTACAAGAACTTAATTTTTGAATTCACACTGAAAATTACCCCAGTAAAGTGCAACTTTTAAAACTGATAATTAAAACCAAAAATAGTTTACAGTTCAGGGCTAGTAAAACCAATTAATAACTGCATCAGTCTACGGCTATATTCCAATTATTTGCTCCTCAGGTTCTTGCTGAAGTCCACAACAGCTTTATGTCAGAGCCCAACGGTTCATCCTTCGCTCCAACTATCAAATTAAATGCAAAGAAATAAGACACTTTTAATAAACCAAAGTTATTAAACAGTCATGAAATGCCAATGCCATGTTCCCCTCAAAACACAAACAGTTATAAAAGCAAGCTTGAGTCTACCACTTTGCCCCTGTCCACTGCTGAGGCATCCAAGCATCCTTGCCAAATAGAACTGTAAGGACGGTACTGCTGGAGCTTTTCGCCTGTCTTCAAGGTAGGAGCATTCCCCGTTCCAGCAGGAACACTAGTGCAGAAGGAAGAAGCCAATTAAGGAAAAGAACCACATTTTCGCTAGCTACCAAAGCCGATTTGAAATTCTTTCCCAGTTACGGACACAAGCGTAAGACAGCCTCAGCACCTCGGCCCTGGCTGTCAGCTGCAGCAGCGCTTCGTTTGCCAGGGACGCGACGTGAGGAGAAGCAAGAAGCGGCCAAGAGCTTCCTATGAACAAACGCACAAACACTGACAAAACCACCGCTTCCACATTCGCTGTGAAAATTTGTTATAAAAGTTTAGCTTGCAAGAAATCAAGATGCCTAGAGAGCACAGCTGAGAGAAATACTGCAGCTCCGCTAGCATCACGCAGTGGGTGCCGTTAGCTGGGAACCCAGCAGAGCGTCACACACACAGAGCTGCACTAACTGAACCGAACCCCCTCGGAATCGGGAAATGGTGCCAGGCTGAGAGCACCAAATTTGCCATCCCATCTCGACAGTCTTCATCAACTCACACTGTGTTTTCTGTTACATTTGGGAAGCATTTTTATAGCCGATGGATGAAAATACCCCAAGACTTCAATACCTCTCTCGCACGTTTCATAACTTGTTCTTTTAGTTCTGGCAGTAACAAGAGGTAAAGGTCTGAAAACAATGCGCTGACTAGTCCCTGCAATCTTCCAAAATCAGAAAATAAATGAGATGTTTATAATAGTCATTCATTTCCCTCCAGATAAGATAGTTAAACACACTGAGTGTTCTTCTGAAGGCACAATTAGTTCCTCAAAAGCATTTATCTAGGGGAAAAAACTGCAAACACTCTTAAAACAACACCAGGGAGAAAGGAAGGGAGGTGTAAAGTGCAACGCAAAAGAGAAAAGGATTCTCAAAGTGTAGAAATCATGGTATTTTTGGACACGAGGGACTGGTGGAGAGAGCCACAATGTCAACTGTAGCGGTACAGCAGCCCATCCTCTAATCCCAGCAATTTCTTCAAGTCACAAGACCTCTGCAGAAAGGTTTAATCTTGTTTTGTTTGCTTTGTTTTCATAAAATTACAATCCATTGCCTCCTGCATCTCTCTGGAATCAGAAAACAAAGTGGTTCAGTGTTGTGCAAAAAAGGTTGTGCAACAGAGTGAAGATGAAACGCTGTACCAGGCTGCAGGACGCGATGTGGTGATTACAGATGAAGGCAAAACAATAGAAAAGCAAGTTGCTGTCTGCCTGAGATATGTTTTATAAAAGCGCTTCTGTAGCAAAGAGATTGCTTTGATTTTTCATCCCAAAATCATTTGTTAACAATATCATTGATAAACAGAAGGTTCCTTTTCAGGTGCTGCCGATTTAAACTACACACAAAAAACTACATTAAAGCAACATTATTGAGGTCACAAAGTCAAGGACTTGGAAGTTATGAAAGGCCAGGATTAAGGCTGCAACCACCACCTTAGTTCAGCCCTCTCGTGCATATGCATCACGATACCATCTTTAATTACGTGATCGCGTGCTCTTACTGCCCTGTGCAGAATGGAAGATACTCAGCTAACGAGCAGCCACTCAGGATTTGGTTTTCTCCTCTTCGTCCAGCACGTGGACCCAAATGTTGGTTATTTACACTCCATTCACACTCTCCTCTGAATGCGCAATTATTAATTTCCTCAAGGGCTTTTCTATGCAGCTTCTCACTATAGTATCAGATGCTCAAATAGCAATGACCTATTTTATTTTACAGCTGTTTAGCCAGACGAACGTATTTCACTATCCCTATTTTATAGGTGGCAACAACAGTCCTGACATACAACCTGGAGGTCAAAAATGTCTGCTAATTTTAAGCACCCATTAGGAAGCACTTAAGATTTGATTTTTCATAGAACTTAGCTCTACAAAGCACTTTATCTAATGAAGCAAAGCCTTCATTGATTTCAGCAGCTACTGGGAGCGCTGAGCTCCTGCAAATCAGGCATTAGTAAGCACCACGTATTATAAGGACGGAGATAATGACTGTTTCTAAAATACGTAGTGCAATGGCCTCCCCCAGTGCCACATGCTAAATACAAGATGGAGGCAGAGGAAAACTGGATTCTAATTACATTCAACTCGTATCGGAAAGAGGAAACCTTTCTGCAATCCTCCCCCTCACCATGCACCGTCCAGCTGTGCTAACAGGGGGGAAAGGAGCTCAGCAAGAGAAGAGTCTTGTTCCAGGGTAGGTCAAACTTGTTTGAGTAAATGACTGGAGAATCTCCAAGCGATACAGTAGACCATTATATCATTAACAGCGGCAGCACGAACACCACACTTGGAGGAACTTACATACATCGTGTACACATGTCAGGCAAGTGGAAACAAGGGATGCTGTACACCTGCTACTCCTCAACTCAGCCGTGGCTATACACTTTAAATTGTGTTCTTCCTGGCACTATTTAAAGAATATATGGCTGTCAACTCTTTTCTACTCAGATTTTACACTGTTTACTGCTGTAGTGGGATAGCACAAGCAAATAGCGACAGACTTCCACTAACACGCTCGACCTAAGGAAGTAATCTGAAAGAAGTATTTTGCTCAGAAAAATGAACACCCTTCCCTGCCCAAAAGTTCAACAAACGAGGTCTTTCTTCCACACACTGTGTGTCTGGATGCAGACATGCCATTGCTGAACAATTTATGACACCTGGCACTTCAAATGAGATCTGACTTTGTTCCTTTGTCACACAGACTATGTAATACTGTTTCTGTACCTTACCTGAATAACTTCCCACATGTAATTACACGTACATGTGTCTAAATCTCACTGCATTCACTGGGATTTTAGCAAAATCCTTAACCTTGTTCTTACCGCTGAATATGAGCATACATTCAAGTGTTTACCTTGAGATGATAAAAAGCATGTTTAAAAAGGAATTCCATTCAAGTATGTGAGTACAGAAGATTAAAACTTACTCCTACACACCAACTCTGACAGCAACAGAAAGTATTTACTTCAACAAAAGCACCCAGTTCAACAAAACAGCTGTAGCAACTTAGCTGAATAGCAAAATGGACAGTCTTACATGTTTTTCATAGTATTCACTAAGCCCACAGATGCTACACAAGATAGATGTTTAGTTGAAATCTAAGACTACAGTGCTGGCTGTTGAGCCAAAGAGGCCCTATGAAACCAAAACTGGCAAAACCTGATGTCATACCTGAAGATGAGTATCAGAGCAATTGACTGCCATTCCTTTATTTCATCTTTTTCAAACATGATGTGGTATTCTCAGCCTTATCATCTCCTCAATTCTGTCACTCCAAATACTAAACCATACCACAGTACAGTTGTGGAAAACAGTCACCCAACTTACTAGGGTCCATGCAACCAGAGTTAGGAAAAAAACTAGTGTCGAGAAAGTGCTGAGCAAGGCCAGTTTAGATCACAGAGCCCCTGAACTGCTTTTCTTGAAGCTTCCTGGTTTGTAGAAGGCAATTGAGCTGATTCCGCTCAGACCGATTCAGCCAGAAACCTGTGTACTCCTGTGAGCTGGGTCACAAGAAAGAGATGCTGAAGCTGTCCGTCCACCCAGCTTCTGCCAGCCTAGAAATCCCATCGTGTTTTTCCTAGAGATTTTTCTAAGTCTTTTACCAGTTGCTAGCGAAGTCCAAGGTTACTTCTTGCTTGCGGATTTGACTAAATCATCTTCATTACACCCGTGGCTCTGCCTTTGAGTACATGCTGTGTGGGACACCAGCAAGAACTGGCCTGTCCCAGCAGGGAATCTGCATCCTCTACTGGCATCACCTCAGCCATGTTCTCTCCAACTCCTCCACATACAGGCCTTCAAACCTTCGATAAGTACCTGTGTTTAATACACCTACAGCCTTTTTGACTTGGTAGAGCACCCAGGTCAGGCCTCACAGCAAACAGGGCTGTGCCTGCCCACGTTAGCTGCCCTTCTGGGCCCAAGCTCCAACACAATTCAGGTCATGACTCCAAGCACTTCTAACATGACAGACATGTTCCTGGTAACAAAACACTCCATCCCAGTCATGCTTTACATAACTCCCATCCCCGAGACTTCTCGCACAGTATGCAGCCCTTGCAGCCAAGGGACAGCTATTCCCACCAGCCCTGGGTTCATTTCACAGTGCTGGGCCTTAAATCAATGTGCTTCATACACCCCATGGCAGCACGGCTGCATTCTCACAAAGTGTTTATTTTCTTTGTTTGAGGAATGAAAAGAAATGGAAAAGGGGTGTGGAGAGAAAAAGAGTCCCTAGGGATGCTTGCTTTAAATCTTCATCTTAAACAAAGAGGGCTTCACTGCTCTCACACTGCTCAGTTAAAACTCTAAATTGGGCACAGAGAGAGGAGCACTAAGCCAGCTCCTAAAACAAAGGTGAATTTGTTTTGTTCCCTGTGCTGCAACACACCAGTTGCAGGTCTACAGTGATACCATATTTGTTATTCTGTATAGCCACCCCACGCTCAGCAACGCCCTGATCTGATGCAGAAATGCAGCCAACTGCGTGCAGGGGCCGGGACTGTCTATGTTTCATGCAGATACTTGCTCCTGAGTTCAAGGGGCAGCTGTGTGTCACAGCAGGGCCAAAAATGTTTGTCCTTGGAAAATGGGATTTTTGTGGTGGAGAGAATCCAACGGAACAGTTATCGAGTACCATGCTGAGTAATATGAATCACAAATAATCTCAGTTTGTCTAAATAATGGAGTAACTCTTCAGTTCTATACTGAAACTTCTGGATTTTTTTTCCTTCACATGGGTTTTTTTTTTATGTGCATTTTTTGGAATGGAAATAATTTTTTAAATTTCAAACTTTCTCCCAAAATTAAAATGTTGTATGTATCTTTCCCTCCAGCAAAGTCTTTGGCACGTAGCCAACTGTGGGTTCCTCCACTCTCCAGATACACACAGTGTTCACTGAATAATTCAAATGGCGCTTTGATTGGCAGGCCACAGGCTGAGGCTAAGGAGCTCGCGGGCCAATAAATCTTACATTTAAAGGGTATACCCCCTTACTTGTAGGGTTAGAATAAATGGATGTGGGCTTAGATGGCTCTCATCCCAGCTATTCCTGCACTAGGCCTAAACAGATGACTTCAGCCTCCAGGCTCTCACGCTGGCACCACTCATTAGCACAGCACTCAGCATTCATAAAAAATGTATTACGGTTTGCAGATCAAATCGGAAGCACCTCTGTATTCCTTGTCTTGCAGAAAGATGGTACAGCACCAGGAAAGTCCAATGTATTCTAAAGGTCTCACAATGCTCACTGAAATACCAAGGCCACCGAACGGAACTGAGCCGGGACACCACAGAAGAGGTCAGCTTTGCTGCCATGTTAGCCTCAAGACTAGACCAGAAAATCTGCTCTCCAGGAGTCAAGACAAAGAAACCACCTTGAGACAACATAAGCAATACCAACTAGGAAGCTGTGCTATATAGGGAGAGAATAGGAAGAGATGGAAACATCAGTATCATTTATATCTGTATCACAAATGAATTCTTAGGAGCACACAGGGAGACCGGAGGCATCCCTCTGCACATGCAAACAAGCAGGACAAACCCAGCTCTTGGGACAGACAACACAGAGATAAGCGAGGAAAAGGACAGAATTAGAAGAACTACTCGTGGATTATGTCAGATGGTCAATGCTCCAACCTGCACATTTTTTTAACCAAGCCAAAAACTTCCACACAATAATGGGTTATAGTTACTGAGCTTTTCAAAATAAAAATGTATTTTGAAACAACTCTTATCCATCTTGTGGGTCAAGAAATCAAACTACTTAACACACTAGCTCTTCCGTCGTCTAAGCTCCTACTGCCTCATATTCCTCTTGATTTTCTTTCTCCTCCTCTGGAAACCACTTAACTCTACCACTGTTCTTAGCATGTGGCATACAACCTCACACAGAAGACTGATGAAGGCAGATTTTAAAATGAAAGAACAGTGATTAGAAAATAAGGAGAGCGAGTTCGCGCGTGCTCAGACAGGACAGAGGACTGCCTCACTTAAGGCGAGCTTGGTAACAGTCTTCATTAGGAAAAGGATCAGAACCTTAGTGCAATTAGAAGAAAAAAAAAAAAGAATGAACGGTTCAAATTTCCAGCTGCAAAAGAAACCTTCTTCTAGCATTCAGGCTGAAAAAAAATAGTAAGAACAAAAGTTTAAGAAATAGAGCAATATGTAACCTTTCCATTTGCTGGCTTATTCTTCCCCTAGGAAACAGATACAGTGAGGATAAATTTGATGATCAAAAAACCAGAGGGATTACATTCTTGTACAGTGCTGATCATTGGCAAATCCCCCTCTCTGCAGTTCAGAAGCACAGCTTAGCATAACAGACAGGATTTATCATTGCCTTGTCCTTCGCACCACTTACAAAGTAGACATAAGTTGTTCCTATCTCAGGAGTCCTCATTCACATACACAGATGAAATAAATACCCGAACTGTTTTGTTGTTACTTTACAAAGGTATAAGCCACTGTACCATATGCAGAGATCAAACCAACTGGATAACTGCCACACATTTCCGTCTTTATTTCTCCACTTCTGTTAATGCAGCGCATCCTCACAACAAAGCATGTGTTTCAGCCTTAAGCCAGTGGATGCCTAAGTCTATATGGCATCACCCAAAACCCATCAGGTGGATTCAGCAGTTCCTAGGAGGGGAAACCCAGTTCTTCCCTTCCATACTGTATTTAGAATACAGAGTCTCCAGCTAAATGGGCACAGAAGATAGCATGAATAAATAAAAAGGGAAAAACAGAGAAGACTACTTTCTTCAGTTTTATTACAGGGCACAGACCCTGTAAAGCAACCTCATACACCAGAGAACAAGAGCATTTCCTCTACAGCTGTGCTGTAGCTGAAAATATGTCTTCTGCAAATATTCGACTTTCCTAAGCTACTTTGTGGATAGAACTTTTAAAACTGAAGTGTCATCTAATATTCAGGGGCTGAAAAAGCAGTTTCTGTAATATTTCTTGTTTATAGCCACCTAGAAGCTACAGATTTAACTTGGTAGGGATGCACGTCAGGGATCAGGTTCCAAAACAGAACATCTCAAGTCAAAAGCTTTGCTAATGCCTCCAGCAAACTTGCGAGGAGTTACAAAAACTGTGAATCATACCGCTTGAACAATACTTACATCCAAACCACACTTTATCGTATACCCGGCTGTCTCGACTGAACTTGTAACCATTTCTTCTGTATAAAGCATCCGAACTGCTGTCTCTCTGTAAAAACTTGCCTGGAGCAGAAAGCAGATAAAGCTCTGCAATGAATCTCTCGAGAGCGATGGAATATGTTGAAGAGAATTAGAACCATAAGCAGGAATCAGTTTGCACTTGGAAAGAAACCTTTCCTATAAAGATGTGTTTTCTAAGCTGCTTGTTGGTGCCGGTATCCAAATCTCTCCTGTCTGATCTTATCACAACTTGTACCCTGCCAGGCACAGGATTAGAGCTGGCTGGACTGAGATGGTAAGATGTGGGTACTTGGAGACGTATGTTGAAATTCCTGATCTTCCACTGAGTCTGTCTGACCTGCAGCAGTAAGCTAAGCCCCAATCCACAAAGCACGTATTCAAGGGCCTACAACTATTTAATTCCCACTGACTGGTTTTCCAAATGAAATAAACGGCTCTGTGAATTTGGGCCTTTAGCCCTGCCATGCAGCAGTGTGCATCTGTAAAATGGAAGTAAATCCACACCCTATGTCATCTGCGCCTCGTAACGCTAAATACTGAGAGGTAAATGCATCAGGCACCACAGGAATAAAGGGGGCTGCATACGTGTTTAGAAAAATTAAACAAGACACTGCAAAGGTGATGTGGGTTCACGGAGCAGTTGGCACATCTCCCTCTGCTCAGGCCGAGATCTAGGCAGCCATCTTCTGGAGAAGAAATACAAGTGTCCAACTGCTACACACTTTAAAACATCTTGGGGCTTGTGCTACTCATTAACTTACTTTGAATACAGTAGGAAAGTCAGTCTCTCATCTTCCAAGCTTCGGCAGCCCTTCATCAGGCAAAACCACCACAGCCCGTGTGTTCCTGGGGTAGGCCCTGTGGGACTGCTGCAGCCCTCTTCCCAGCCTCTCACCCCCTGCATCTCCATACCCAGGGGCTTCCTTCAAGCCTCCTGCCAAGCAGGTACTTCTTGCATCTCCCTGTTCTCCTCCAACTGATGTGTGGGATAGGGAAGTCATGCCTTTCATCTCCTCTTCATCATCCTTACCAGAAGAGGAGAGCATCTGCATCTCCCTTTCTCTGCCCTTCATGCAGGACAGTCTCACTGCTGTCCCTCAGCTGCAGGTATTTGTGTTTGGTTCTCACTTCCTCTTGTTTTTCCCTCCCACTTGGATAGGCTCCCTGCATGCCCTGTTCCCTTTCCAAACACAGCGGAGTCACAGCATTTCTGCCTCTTCATCCTAATTCCAGACAACTCACTCTCTCTGTCCCCCTCCAGGAAGATCAGTCTCCTCCCATCCCCCTCACCACCAGCTCCCCACATCCTCCTCCCCTGTCCTGAGCCAGTGCCTTTGCTTCACGGGGAGCTCCCTCCTGCTCTTGCCCCCACCGACTCTCTCCACACAAACTGCAGCCTTTGAAACCAATGAAGACCTGTTGTTCTCCTGCAGGTTGAGAACTTCTGTTGTCTGCGTGAGAATGAAGAGTGACAGAAAGGGAAGAAAGACTGCGGGCAGTTTCCTTTCTGAGCTCCCCATAGCCCTTGAACATCCCCTCCCAGCTGTTCTGGAAGAGCAGCACTGCTCTGACAGGACAGCAAAATGGCACAAGAGACGGTATCTTGCCAGCCTGTGCCAGTCCTCCCTTCCCTCGTACTCCCAGAGAGTCTGGCCCACTGCGTCTGGAGGGACCACGCGCCTGCCCACGATCAGGGAGATGCACAGAGGCTCCTGAGGCCACCCACACACCCTCAGTCACGGAATTCAGGTGCATCATTGCAATGCAGTTCAGCTGGTATTAGGTCCCTATGCAAGCAATGCACCTACATGTCCTTATGGATCCAGGCCAAATTGCCAAATGCACTTTGGCATTTGGACCACGTGAGATGCCCCCCCCATGGGGAGCAGTGGGAACGGGCCTTAGAAGAAGGAATTTGAGAAGGTCATCCTTTTTTTTTTTAATTCCATAACCTGTTCCCCATTCCCTAGCCTATTTTATGTCTCATGTAACTAGGGCACTCCTTATAAAAGTAATTCAGCACAGAAAATACAAACCAACACTTTGAATTCTGTAGTGTCATTATGAGGCAAAAAATGACCTCAAAAACCTGGACTAAACAAACGCCTGGAGTGAAAAAGATTGAATAAATTAAAGGATATAATTATGGCTGGGAAAAGTAGGAAGGAGGTCGCTCAATAGGATGAAAGACGGATTTGAGAAATAAGAAATGAAAGGAGGTGTCAGCTTGAATCAGCCAGGCTGAAAACTGCTGCTGATTTTGACTGACATACTGAGACTTTCCGATTGCAAACTCTTTCTCTAATAAGCTTCAAATTCACCTCTACACTTTTCCTTTGATCTTAATGCAAATGTTTTACAATGGACAGATTTAATGATGTTCAGGTGCTTATTGGTTCTATCAGACTTGATACTGGAATCAATCTCCCCCGTTAGAAAGCTTGGGTTAATGGCAAAGTTTATTAAACTGCATGCAGTCATTCAGCAGAGATCAATAGAGACATGATTACAGAGCAACCAGAGGATTAAACATGAGATTTATCACAAAATTAAACTGAATTAAATGTTCTCTGATAGCACTTGAAATGCTGTCGATACTCTTAACTGATAATCTATGCTTTCTGTGTTTACTTAACAGGCAGCAGGGATGTCTGACTCCAGAAAATGACTATAATGTAAAAGCATAAGCTGCAAAGGTTTGCAGGGAGCATTAAACCTCACCTAGAAAACCATTATTTCTTCCTGTTAGAAGATCAAAAGCATTTCGCTTCTTTGCCCATTTCCTATTTAAGGGTGAGGAGGATACAGTCCTCACATGCCACACTTCTCCAACCTCCTTCTCAAGACTGTTACAGGATGCACAGGACTCTCAAATATACTTTACAGGGCTTCAACCAAATATTTTCTGGTTTTCTTCCATGGCAGTCTTGGGAGGAAATCCCAAGTCCCATGCCTCATTCAGAATGATTTTTTTCCTCCTTTCTTGCATTCTTGATGACCTTCCTAAAACTTACTCTGCACCCTGAGAAATTTGCCACCTTCCCGCTTCTCCTTTCCCTCCAGCTTAGCCCAGCTTCCTCCCCAGGCTCAGACACTCAGACCTCTCCTTAACTGGGCTGGCATAGCACTGTCAAAGTTTCTCTGATTTTCTCTTCCAAAAAATTCACTTCCAAGCATAAAAAGCCAGGAGCCCCAGCCACACAGTACCACCGGCCTGACAGTCTGAAAAGAGAGTCCAGGAAAAAAAATGAGGACCCTTTCACAGAGAGAAACAATCTAAATTCAAACACTGTTCTTCTGGGACGAGATCCATCCCTGCCACAGAGCTGGAATTTCCCAAACCCTGCTGCGCCTGAGATCTGTTATCAGAATCACACACTGAGGTTATTGCCATCTGCACTATAATAATGTGGTTGCCGGGGTTTGAGGACCGAAACCTCAACTCGCAGCAGGAGAGAAGGGGAAGGGAGGGGAGGGGCGGGGGCTCAGGAGTACACAAAACACCAGATGCAGAGTCATAACCAATCGCAACCTCAGCTTTGATAAATTCTGAACGTCTCCATGTTTCTGTGGCTTTCCAAAATGGTCATAACATAGAAACTCAGCTGAAGAGCTCCTGTAAGAATTAATGTTTGTGTTCAGCAAGCAAGCAGGCCGAGAGGCGTCAGCTTCCTTCCTTCCTGTTTTTCAGAGAAAGGCTGTATCCCACCATCTCCTCCACCAAAAGCTTAACAAACCTTGATAAAACACCTCAGGAAAATATGACCATCCAACAGCAAATAAACCACCCAAACACAAAAACAGTGAAAAATCCCTCATCGACTATCACGAATTGAATTTTTACTGACTTAAGGGGGTTTAGCTGCTGTCTAAACAGGCTCAGTTATCCCTAGCGTACTTTGCAAAATTCAATCCCGTAATCCAATCCCAGATGCATTATGTGAAATCTTATTTCTCCAAGCTCTGGAAAAGAACAAGCAAGAGGAAGTCTTTAAGAACACTAATTTGCCAATAAATACCAACTGAGCCAATTTTGCCTTTGCTGCTTTTTGGGTGGGGGAAAAAAAAAAAAAAGCTGCTGAGTACTACATCACCTCATTAAAATTTTGCTTGTGGATAGAAAAGATACCATGGAACATGTACCCTGAAATTAGCCCAGCATGTGCTGCCCCAATAAACAAATCCTCAGAAACTAGAGTCATTCCCAATAGCTTTCCACTGCAGAAATCACTATCAGTTCTGTCCAGAAAAGGAGAATCTCTGTAATATCTAATAAATGGACCAAAACAGCTAAATGAATAGCAGGGCAATAGCACAGCATGTTCGAGCAGCAACCAATGAAGCTATAGTCAATACACACAGTGGCTGTTAAATTTTACATCAATACCATCACACAATTAAGTCACTGAATGCCTGAGCTGAGTAGTAAAGCACTTGGCGTTATGTGAGCTCTGAGACTGAGTGTGTGTGTGTAAGGGAAGCAAAGATTCACCGTGGTACTTCAGCATTACGAGAAAGCCCATGTTTATCGTTTTCTCTATATGCTTTATGCGATGCTCTGCAGATGACACAGATGGCATTAGTAATACGTGAGTGCTGATGATCACTCAGCTCCACGACTCTGACGCTAACCCAGAATGGCAGTGCTTTGTCAGGAGGGGAAGGATGAGGTTAGCAGCTGCACGTGACATTAAACATCCAGCTCTGACAACATCCTTCTGTCCTGTATCCCTCCTGCAGGACCCCAATTTATCTCCCTTTGAGCAGGCTGCTGGCCTGGCTTATGGGTTCTCCCTGCAGCTGCCTGGCTGCAGACCCACCAGCCACGCTGCCCAGTGGCATGGAGACACACTGCCCTTAAAAATAAGGAATTCTGATTTCTTGATTCTTACGAATGGAAAAAGGAGAAGCAAAGCGCATATGACTGCAGTTGCGTCTCAATGTACCACCTAGAAAGCAGGCTGAAGCCAAGACAGGCAAACACAGTGTCAAACTTAAAAATGTGATTTACCAGGTAGTTCTTTCCCTGCAACTGCTGTGCTCTCAGAAACAAAGGCCATTCCTACAGTTCTTGCTTATGTGAACAAGCAGCACGTTGGTGCGGATACCAAAGCACACCGGCAGCTGAGAGGCAGTTCGCATCGGTGTGATGGGCCAACGCTGTTCACATCTCTGCCCTGGGCAGAAGCAGCCTGCTACGGACAGCACGAAACTATCGCTGGGCAAGGTGCATGAAAGCGAGGCATTTCCAATGGGAGACCCATCCCTGCCAAACGTGTTCCTCCTGGCCTGTCCCACGGCTGAGAGATGCTGGACCTGCTTATCTTACTCCCCCTCTGTCCATTGGGCATGGAGATCCAGGGCAATAGGCAGATGACAAGTGGAGGGGTTTCCGTGGCACCAAAGAAGTCACTTCCCTCAAAAAGCTGCTGCTGCAAGCTCTGTATTTTACTAATTTAATGGTCAGGATAATAAATTTGTCAGTAATGACAAAGAAATTCCCTAGAAACTGGAGTGCTCAAGTGTCACTGAAACTACATCTATTTAGCAAATAGATGAATGCCTTTCACTGAAGACTGTCGTGTGATTAAGCATCTGTCACTGTCTCACGTAACGGCTGCTCCAGCTTCAGCAGCACAGGTAGCTTCACGGCTCTTTCTGGTACGGATGCAAAGATCTCGATGTGTAAGGAGAACAGCACTGAAAACCCAGTTAATGAACTGACGTAGTAGTAGTGGGTCGTTCCTACAAGTCTTCTACTCAAGTCGTCCAAGCTTAAATTCTTATAATCAGATTCATTTAAGTTTTACAAGCAAAAGATAATAGAGTTTGCTTTCTGACTTACTGAAGGGAAGTTTGAGTTGAACGCACTCATATTTTCACCACAGGGTGTGATTTTTTTTTTAGATGGCCTTTTTCATTATTACTTTTGGAGTGTTTTACAAGGACAGAGATGCTGAACCTATGTTAGCAGCTTCAATTCTTACACATTCTGTGCGATACGCCAGTCACCTGTTCTGTTTCTGTGACTTAGCCTTCTAACTGAGAGGTACTTTTCACCTGTGTACCTTGCTTAGCAGCCACTGAAACCAGTGGAAGTTTTCCAAGGAATTTCTGTGGCCTCTGTATCCTAACACATACTCTGAAAGGTTAAGAACAGAGAATACACAGCTCTCTGCTCTCCTATTCTGATAGCTAAAAATTCATGGAAAGTCCCCGTGAAAATGTGGCTGACTGACAGGGATTAGAGAGCTTGTTGTCCTAGGGCAGAAAAAAAAAATCAAACATAAAACTTGCTCCGTTGGACAGGAAAAAGCAATGGCCATGAAGGGTCTTTCCAAACAAGAAGGAATCAGTAGAAGACTGCTTGTACAGAACAAATGGTTTGAAAGCCTTTCCTTAGAACCCAAGATAAAGAAACAAAAAGAAAGGAAACTGTCAGCGAGATGGATATTCAAGCTGGAGACACTCAAATGCTGATATTGTAATTTACACCAGCTGAGAATCTGCTCTAAGCAGAGAAAATATTTCCACACAGAAGAAAATGAAGTGTGAGATGCTCAACCTAAGGCCAAGCAAGCATCAAGAGAATACTAGGTGCTGAGGCTAACAATCACAGGGACTACTAACTATCAGGTGTCAGGGCACAAATGGATCACCTAAGGGACAACAAGCAGTAAGTCCTTAACCAAATGAATGCAGTGAGTTCATACACAGCTTACAGCTTATTAGAAAAAGCTTAGAGCTGCATGAGACAAGATTATCGGAAATCTTCCACTGTGAACCCAGAATGTTTAGACTAATATGTTTGTAAGTCTGGTCTGCTGAAAACCATAATCAACTCTGAAAGGTTCTGAGTGAGGCAGAATAGTGGTGGAGGAAGACCCGGGGGAGGGAAGGCCCTTCTCAGCACATTCCCAGCTGAGCACAAGCACACGCAGTACCATTTGGGAGACAACTTTATGTGCTCTTAGTAGTAGATTAATGAATGTAATTACCTAACATTGTGGCTGTGAATGCCGCAAAACTGTAATTTATAGCATGCTGTAAAGTTCTAATGTGTTTTTATGTCCATAAGCTGCTTAACCATAATCTAATGCATTTATACACGAACACCCTCCTAAATGGTTCTCAGCGAAGCAGCGAGCACAAGTCCCCCTCTGCCTGTATGCTTCTGCTTTATGTCTTGATAAACCAACCTTTCATGCTGGGCATCCGAGGAGAAGCAGCTGCTAACGATATGAATAATTTTAAGTCCAGTGGCAAGAACTTTCCTCACTTGATGAAATAAGTTCCTGCCTGGCCAAAGCCGCAGCACTGATAAAAAAAGTACACCAGCCTCTTACAGTGCAGAAACAGAGTGTAGATATTCCTGGTGAATGAAAGGACGAAATAGAGGACCCTTGGCCAAGTGGAGAGCCAGGACTCACCCCCCACTTGCTCCCACATCTTGGGCTCCTGGGCCCCTCGGCCAAGGTGAGTACGTGCCGGGCACCTCCTCTGCAGCCAGGACACCAGGCGATAAAATCAATCTGGAGCACCATGCCATTCCCAGAGAGTGTTTCGGTGAACTCTCTCTAGACACTTCACCTTCTTTTAGCTTTCAGCTGTAATGCTCTTCTGCATGCTGCTGGCAAGACACTATGGTCACTTGATACCTCCTCTTAGAGAGATGTGGTCGGGACTCCTGAAGTACATGCTTATTGTTGCCACTAACTCATTTAGGCAAACCATTTAACTTCTTTATGCCCTTGCTTAACCATCTGTAAAATGGGACTAATAATAAACCTCAGAGGGATTTAGTAAGGCTTAATTAAATGGTTTGTAAAGTGCTTTGAGATCCTCAGGAGAAATGTGCTGTGCAAGTGCAAATTATTATTATTGTTGCAGTGCTTTCTACTTCCAACACAGTTAAATATTAATGATCCAGTCCTCCTAATGCCCAGTGATACAACTTTCCTGAATAGTAATTTTCTCAGCTAAAAAGACACAGAAACTAGTGGCAGGACATCAAAATTTTTTTTCTTTCTTGCTCATTCATAAGTAGTCTGAAACAGCAGATAAGAGTAAATATTTTAGTATGTATTAAACTAAGGATGTGGATCCCAAATGCCTGCATTGTACACGCAGTCAGTTCAGAGACCAAACATAATGTCAATTACGATCACTGTATCACACAGGGTTCATATTTCACAGTACCAGAGACCCATTCAGAAAAGTCAGTATCATAGCTAATATATAACGAATGCTTTTCCTGGTTAAAAATGTACCACTTGGCAGAGATCATGGCATGAGTGATGTCATTAACACTCAAGTAAAATCTTCATCTCATCAGAAGGAACATCAATGTCCTGTTAGTAAGAGTGCTGTGGTTTTGGGGGGCTAGGGAGAAGTACATCTTGGACTTAAAATAAGTCTGTTGTGAGCCAGCAAAAACAACCCGTAAATTGCCTGCAGGCAAAAAACAAACAGCCACAATACCTCCTCTTTTGTCAGCCTCTTCCAGGCCAACCTGAAAAGAATTAAAATGAGAAAACTGGACTTATGACTTCAGGTCACAGGAGTTGAGTAAGTGTGACCTAGTTTGCAACGGATTGCTGCTTGCTCACCCTTTCAACCCACTGAGTTGCACGTCATGAACTGCAGGCACAGGTACAGCAAGTTCTTTGCCAGGCAATGAGCTCTTACCTCTCTTGAATGCATTAGAATCCGTTAAAACAGGACCCCAAATCACCACTGACAAGTATTTTCTTAATATTTCTCAGTATTTATTTAAAATACATAGTCATATATTAGACGCCAAATCAAATGTTAAGGGAAAATACATTTTAAAGGCAATGCCAAACCTGCAGGTATTAAGGTTCCCATGCCATCCCAGTTGCTCTCTGCTTTGGAACTGCAGTATGGTCTAATTTTTAATTATATGGTGAACTATGATTTTTCTGTTTGATCTTCAGTAATAATACGTAGCATATAACTAAGATATGCAAACTATTGATAACGAAGCGCAAACATGTTTTGCCCATCCTTATGCACTACAAAGTGAGCCTGTCTAAGGAAAAAAATTATTAAAAAGCACTTCTAATTTACTTATTTTATTACAAGTCCCAAATGTGGTAAAAAAAGCCCAAGAAAAAAAAAAAAAGCACAAAAACCTGAAAACACACCATCATCACTGTCCCCAAACGAAAAACCCCTTTGGCACTGAAGCACAAGATGTCAGAGCAGTAAGAACACACTAGGCAGACATGTAGCAAATAGAAATGCGTGAAGTTTGCATGCTCAGAATTACAAAATCTTTTGTTTTCCAGTAAGTTAATTCTCATATAGCCTGTGGAGCTGGCAACAACTATCCCTTCAGCTCTGTGCTAAACACACTACAGAGATAAAGTAACTTTCCCAGGTCCTGTGAGGACAGCACCGGGCCCAAAACCCCACAAACTGTTCTCCTTCCTCACGCCTCATCATGGAGCAAAAAAACATGTTCACTTGCTTTGGTCTTCTACACGTCGCTCGTCCAACCAGGCTGTTTATTACCTATTCATGCAGCGATGCTGCACATGGTTCATCCAGTCTAGCTGGAGTTTCAGACTTCATAGATACAAAAATCCATTGCTCAGAACCCAAATATCCTTCAACATAGGATCAGTTAACACTTAACACAATGTGAAGCTTCCAGAAAAGCACCCCTGAGGAACTATCTTCCCAGCTTCACGCAAACAATCTCGAGGTGACCCGTGTACATCTTTGATGTTTTCAAACCCAGCCAGAAGAGCACGAGATCCATCAGAATATGTCCGTTGGCTTGAAAACAGGTTGGCTGAGCCAGTACTGAACAAAAACCGGCCCTTATGGAAATCCCTTTAAAATACCAACCTAAAAACACAAATCAGGCAGCTCCACAGCCTCTAATCACAAGGGTGCAGACACTCCCGAGCAGATACAAAGCTCTGGGTATGATTGTGGGTGACAGGAGTTGCTATCCCAAAGGAATGATGCTTCTCAAGACCTGAAGTCAGTGGAAAGTCCCCCCCACCTTTATAAACTTTCTCCACTAGAGCACATTTCACACAGGCAATCCTACCTGTCACAGATTAGAAAAGAAGATCTGTGACTATTTTATGTTAGTAGTAATTTTAAACCCATCAACTTCAACATAAGAATTTCTGTGGATTTCAATATTTAATTTATTTAGCCTTCTAGTGTTCTTAAATTAGGAAGACATGTTATTGCTCTGGTTGACATCTTTATGACAACCCAAACTTGGCCTCATTTTTTTATGTGGAATTTCTGCACCTGAAAAGCTAATTAGTGCTTGTGCCCACACTAGAAATGCAGGTGCAAAAATACAGGCAAGAGCTGAGCATACGTGGTTTCCAAGGTGGAAAGATGAATATCCTTTTCAGAACTTGTCTATATGCACTATATCTTTGTCACTAAAATAAATATCTACGATCCAAATCTTTTCCTACTAGTCCACGATAAGAACCTGCATCCGCGACTGAACACGACAGTCACCGAATCTGCATTTTTTCCTAAGCAAGGATTAAAGAATCACGTTACTACAGAGACTGGCTGCCACTTATTATGTCAATATACTCTATCTTACCTTACTCTGGCTTTAAACTGTAAAGGAGAGAGAAGTGCTCTGGCAGCCTTGGGCTCCATCCCTTTTACCTTCACCAGCTGATTATTTGCAGACTAGAATTGTTGGCCTCAGTTGGTACCTGCAAACAGCCTGACTGCACGTAATGATGATATACCTGTGTGCCTGTACCAGGCCACCTGTTCGCAGCCTCCCAGGAAGCTTTGCAGATAGATAAAAAGCTTCCAATATTTTCTCCACATAACTGCAAGCCATCCATCAAGTTGTTTACATCACGCTGAGATATATGCACCTTTATCATTAGAAGAGCTGTCTCCAGAAATGGGATGAACACACGGACACCATAAATCTCTCCTTTTAAAAAGGCTTCCTAGATTGCATTATTTTCGTTAACAGGAAACCCACCCACCAGCATCCCCAGAGCAGCCATTAAGGGACACAGAGCAACAGGAGAAGGGCAGAAATGCAAGAGGTTTTTAAAACACAACTAAAACGCTCAGGGGACGTGATAAGCTGTACAGCAGTGCTATTTTGCTTGGCTGAAAAGTTGTCATTCCACAAACACTCTCGAGGCCAGGTAGCTTCTGCCAAGATCTTCAACTACCTACAAATCTCTCTGCCTGGCCCACAAATGTTTTCTCTGCACACAGCCAGAGCACTGCAATCGCACAGCATTTAACATTCCTCTGCTGTTTGAGTAAACACAATATATCACACATGAAAATGTGCTCAGGTTCTGAAGGCGAGTACCACGCAGAATACCCGAGCAGCACTTGTCCTCACCCCTCAGAGACTTGAGCCAACTGCAGTCACCCATCACCACCAATGCTACCGCAGATGCCTGCTCACCCTTCAGCGCTGAACACACGTTACTGAGACCAAGTCCTGGGATCCATCCACTGGGAGAGGAAAACCATCATCTCGAATAGGGAGGAACGCGTTCCCACAGTATCCACACCATGATAAAACATCTTTGAAACCATAAGGCTGGCTGACCTGGACAGCGTGCCTCGGTTTAATCGGTTAGCATTAGGCAGCAACGAATGGTTACACTGATTCCACACCTCTGCTCATGAAGTATCTCCTAGAGAAATGAAGTGGCGGTGGAACCCACAAGAAAATAACCATCAGTGCCCCAGAAAGGTGTCCAAAAAGGAGGGGGCAGGTATGGGGGGAGTGTATTATGTCAAAATCAATATCGCAAACCCAGAAAGAACCTATGCTTAAGGCAGGGGAAAAAGAAGTCTCACATCAGTGAGCTAGGGTACTTGGACAAGTATCCAAAATAGGCCTACCATGTATTTGCTTTGAAAACTGCGTTCCTGTTTATCTGCTAAAATAAATAAGGAAAACCAGAATTTGCTGTGGTAAACTTCTTTCCTTTTCTTGAGACATAAATTCTCCCACAGACTAATAATTTCTTTTTAATGACAATATTTAGACAAAATAAACCACTTGAGAAAAACAAGACATGCAAAAATAACAACCAATTTTAAATAAAGTCTGAACCTTACCACAAGCTACAGAGAGAATTAAACAAAAGCAGATTCAAATTGGTATGGGAAGTGGCACAATGTGTTACTAGAGAGGCACGTGAAATTACAACCAGAACACAGTCTGCTGTTTCCCTACGGTGTCCCTTTGTTGTGACCCACCCCAAGCTGTGACCCTGGGAGCTGGGATCGCTCTCATTTTCACGCCCAGGACCCTGCAACAAACAGCTGCAGATCCCAAACATCACACTCCACCACAGCAGAACTGAGGTGGTTTTGCCACTCTATGGGAATAGGTGCAAGTGCTGGCCCTGAAGTCTGAAATACAGTAAATGACTGTTCAGCTCAATGACAAACAAGCACAAGATCACTTTTTTTCAAATGCAACTACATATAAAACTACAGCATGCATTTGGCTATTTGAGTAGGAATGTTTTCAGGTGTGACAAGCAAGGAAGGATTTCAGGGACAAGTTACAGCTTTTGCAAGACCCACTGACATCAGGGGAAGGAGAGAAAAGCTTCTGGGCACATGGATCCTCTCTAAGGCTCAGGTGGCTGAAAGCCTGCCTGGTTGTGCCCCACGCCATGTAACTAGGACTAAGGATCAGCAAGATTTGATGGGAAGAGGCCTCGTAACCTGGAGGAACAAAGACACTCCCTCCACCTCCATTGTCTTTCCTTGTCGTAAGAAAGCTGTCCCCTGCATAGCAGAGAGGATGTCTCCCTAGTACGTAACACTAACGTTCACAGCATCTTTGGTACTTTCCCAAGGCTTTCATTGGAGCCTTGATAAGGATAACAATAAAGACCAAACACCACAAACGTCAACGAACACCAGCTCAGTGGTTGCAGTTTGTTGCTGTATGGCTCTGTACGAGGCCAACACACAACACGGGACAAGGAGACAAAGTAACCATTGCTACCAGTGGCAAATCAGATCAAGGACACCCGCTACAGCCTGTGTGGAAACCAACTGGAAGAGAGACTGAAGGAAGGGGACGTTGCAGCTTTGGGGAAACAAGTTTTAATCCGATGGAACACAGGTACTCGCCTCTGACAACCACATCTGCAGAAATACAATCCCAAACTTAGTTTTGCATTTGCAGCAAAATATAGAAAAATTCAGTTTCCCTCTACCCCGTTCAGGCCAGTTTATCAAAATCTGATAACAGCCACATCTTTTATAAAGTCCCTATATTTAACAGCTCTGTGCTGTCATCTGGTTATAAATTGCCTCTCTAATCTACAGGGCTATGATATTTTTGTGGCATTGACACATTCCTTTCAGCCATATCAGTTCTTCCTTCATTTCAATGATAGTTGCTTATTTTATCTGCCCTTTAAATGTTTAAAAAGATTCAAACTGAATTTAAAAAAAAAAACAAAAAAAAAAAAACAACAAAAACACCCACTCAAAAAAAACCCCACCAAAACTGAAAAAAAGCCACCCACAGTCTTTTCTGGATTTACGTGTTTTTTCTGATGTTTTTCATGCTGTAACCAATCAGATAAGCTCCTTAGTTCCCTCCAGTGAGGGATTACCGAGTTTTTATTTACGTTTCTCCTTGTTTAGCCTCCCAAGCACCAATACGCTTGTACCATGTCTCAGCTTCAACTCCCATTAAGGAAAGAAAAAGCCCCCAAATGTGATCAGCCTTGGAGATTTTCCAGGGTGCGAGCGCTTCTAAGCCTTCCCCTCCACTCCAAAGCAGTTGGCCTGACTTTGCAGGCGCCGTGCTCTCCCCCCAGCCCCGCTCCCCCACACGGGTTCAACACAAGACCACTCATGGCATGTCACACTCACATGCTGACATCCCACAGGGAGGAGGAAAGTAAGGAAAAACAGCACTGAGCAACGAAGGCCAAAGGTAAGTTAAACACCAATAAAGACTGGAACCTCCGTCTTGCAAGAGAGCCCCAAGTTGTACACAAAGTGTCCCTCCCTTTTTACACTTTGTACGCTTTTCTGTCCCCTCCCAGGACAGAGAAACACACACCTTCAGACTAACAGTCACCTTCAAAAGAACACACTGTGGGTTCCTTTATATGGAAAGATTCCAACTTCTGTGTTTAAAGTCGATCTTAATATATTTGTCTATTTTAATTGATGCAGAATTGTTCCGGAAAACACTGCATCCCAACAAGCTCACTGTGGAAAGTTTGAAGGTATTTGGAGTGTTAACACAACGATGACCTCCCTTCCAAGTAAGGGCCTGTCCCCTTGCCACAAATTTAGCTTTGCAGGAGGATGGATTGTTAATGGCTGAAGCAGTTCCTGGCATCAAGTAAACCTTGCTTATACTCAGGAACAGCCTGAATAGCCATCAAACAATCTGCACTGATCCCCAACAAGAATATACTGAGATTTTCCCTACCTGAAGGGCACTTTCCAAAAATGCAAAGTCTGATTAGTTCAACTGGTAATGCTGATTTATCTTCCGGGGTTTTATGCCTGGTACAAGTTAGATCACCTATGGCCGGGGTTGGGATTTTTCCCAAGGTTAGATAAGAAAACAGCCAGAGCAATACGTAGGGAGCAGAACTTCTCATGAGTTGGAAACTATGAGCTTTCCCTGCACAAAAGAAACAGAAAATGCCTATATATCATAACTTCCTGGAATTAAGGGTCATCACAAATCTCCCTCCTCTGTACTCCACATGGAAAACACACGAATTAAAGCCTAAATATAGAACGTACCCTACAAAAGCAAGACACCCACTGCATGCACACATCTACAGTAAAAGCTGTGTGTCGGTCTTACCACATATTCTGTGCTGCTCCAACTCCTTAGAGCTGAGGCCCGATTATTAACAGCTGCTTGCTTTCCCCCTCTACAGGCCTATTCTCTTCCTGCCCCCTCTAATCTTCCACGTTCTTTATTGAGCTGTGTTCTACTTACGGTAATAGTGTGTCACATTCATCATCAGAGTATCACTGAGGTCAGCTCGCCAGTGACAGGTTCCCAAAAGAAAGTAAAGAAACAATTTTACCAGATTTTTACCTGTCACCTGTGCAGTTACATAAAGAATGGGATAACACAGCAGAGCTTCATCCTTGATGCATCACTACAAGACAACAGAGACTCCTGACTCAGCTGCTGGCTGCTATGACCTGGAACCCACTGAAACAAACAACATTTTCAGGAACCAAGCACCTGCTAAATCCATTTCAGGCACTTTACAAGATACACAGAAAACATCCTCTAATGCTAACAGCCGCTGCTACGACAAACCACTTGATTTCTCTAAATTCAGTGTGCTTCTAAGTGGCTATTAACATCTGTGAGTAACAAAGATTAAGAACATATTACACTGTCAGCAAAAAATCCATCTCCTCTCCCATATATGGGATGACACCATACATTTCAAAGAATTAGTTTACCATATAAGACCGCAAATCAACTATAAACAAAGTTGTTTACATAACCCAGGCTGGACTGAGGGGAGAGCCCTCTGCTCCAAATCTTTCAATCACATCAAAGCCAGCCTTTCTGTGGCCTAGGGGCAAATAAAAACATGCTGCTCTCTATCCTTCTTCTTACACAAACTGCACATTTATAGTAAAAAGAATTAAACAAAGAAGCCCCCTTGATTTCTGCACACCTCCTGAATTCAGTCACCTGAGGGGACGCCCACGCTGTACAGTCACACTGGTTCTCTCTGCACACGGGTGGGTGTTTGAGCACTGGATGGACAGTACATGATTTCAGCCCTTTGCCAAGAAAGGAGCAGACATACAGCGTACAAAGCAAGGGAGCAATGCCCACCCAGTGCAATTTTACGTTGTGTCTGCTGCTATTTCTGGTATTCGGTTTCTTCCTACAGAGATACTACGGCAATCATGTTCCAAAGTAGAACGATGTGTTTAAGTACACATATACCTCTAAACATCAAAGATCTGCATAGACAGTAAGAACTAATGGCAATGCCTGAATGTCTCAAGTCAGATACTAGCTCAGTCATCGTCATACTGTGATAGATTAACTCTGGCTTGCAGTCTTGGATTATCCAGAGAAAGCAAGAAGGGAGGAAGGCAAGCAAACTATTATTACCAAAATCATGGAAAACAGGCGGGTTGTTCAGTCATATGAGAATGCCCTTTTCTTGAAAATCCAAGACTACAAGTCCCAATTACTACATCCAAATACCTTGTGTAACTGAACTAGAATCCACCTGAAAATCATTCAGATATTGCCAGTAGTTGTTATTACGTAGGAGGTGCTGAGACGTACACATTGAGTGCTTACAACAGCCACTGTGTAGAGGAGAGCCACCGTAAAGAGAAGGGGGGGAATGACTGGCTGTACAGGTAGGTGAGCTTAGTTTGCCATCAGCCGTACCAGTCCCCGGTGCACAACAGAGGGAAGTTAGTTTTTAGGAGCCACGTGAATGATGGACGGTGTCAGGTTGGTCTCCAGTGGCCACAGCGGCCCAGAAATACAAAGGTGTGAACATGACCTTGTCATCAGCAGCTATTAAATAGACACAGCTAAAGGTTTCCCGTAACAGAGACACCAGCCTACGCAGTCCCCTGCCAACAGCAGCTGAACTCTTTTTGAATAGCCTTTTGTTAAAGATTTAGGAAAACCTGTTAGTACATTATATTTCACAATGCTTTATGTAGGGCTTTTGTTTCAAGTGACACTTCTTGCCTGTCCCTTCAGTGGTGAACAGTGCTTACAAGGAAGCACAACCACACTGAAGTGTTTTAAGTGGGATCGGTGACAGACATTTTTAGGGGACACGGGAAGAAATCAGGTGAGACCGGCTGGAACTGCTGCAGTTACACCACTCGCTACGGTCTGAGCCTATGCTCTTAAAGACAGGACAAGGTCAAAACAGGATCTAAGGCTAAGAAAAGAACGCAAAGAGGGAAAGTGTGGCTTCCACCCTCACACTCCGTCTGACAACCACACTGCTGCACAGCTCATGCTGTAACCAGCCACGCACAGACCCTGGGGCACAGGGACATGCCCTACCTACATCAGGCTGTTTAAAGCACTGATTTTTCACTCCTTCTCCAGTTACAGGCTCACAGAGCCACTGCAAGAGCCAGAGGTGAGATTCTCATTAAACAGAAAGCAAAACAAAGCAGCCAAGTTGGGAAGAGAAACATAAAACAGCACTGGAGATAGATGGGGAGCCGAGAGCCAGTCTCACCATGCATGCACCGCTTCCTCCCGTCATCCAAACTGTTGAGGATACACTTCAGGACCAAGACAACTAGAAGCTGCAGTAGCCTGTCACTAGATATGCCGAGGATGGCTGCTCTGCAGAAGACTTCCCCGTTTAGCCTTTCTCACAATTTTTAAATACTTCTCAGTAGTCTTTAATGACCACAAACTGGGATCCCAGGCAACGCAACCCTGTTCCTCCTGCCCATGAACTTTGCTCACTTTCGAGCACATCACTATCACCATCTGGCTCTCTCTTCACTGCGACAAACATGGTGTCTCAACTGAAGGAGTGTGTCAGTAGACCTTAATGTGAAATCGGGCTAGCTTTCCTTCCATAACCACCAGGCCCTGTTACCGGGGACAAGTCAGCCTAGAGACTTTGTGCAGCAGTGGTCAAAAGGGAGCCCAGCATTAGTAACCAAAGGGACTGTAGTGCCACTTCAAAAGAAAGCTTCCTGCTGGTGTAATTCTCTGCTTTCCTTCCTTCCTCAACGCAGCATACAGATTCGGTAATGCACATGAATTCAATGGACATCTGTTATAAAGCAGGTGAGCTGCACAGTCCCTCTCTTCTCTCTCCCTTCTGCTTCCATGCAGAAAATTGAAGATTGAGGGTTTCACAGCCTACACTAAAACCACCGGCTCAGATGATGAGTGAAACACTTCCTTTGGAGGATTAACATAGAAAATATGGCAAAGGCACACAATTACATTTTGCTTTCAATGACATTAAGCACAAAGAGCATCCGTAGTTAGGGAACCTGGCAGTATCAAACTCAGCTGATGATAAAGAAGATTAAGAACAAAAAAGTTAATGTAAAATGACTTTTCACTGAAATACGCAGCTCTTCACAAAGAGAGGACTAAAAGCTGCTGTGATCACCTCAGGAGGAGGCAATGAGTGCCATCTCAACCCAGAAGTGCTGGTACAGGCAGCTGGAGCGAGATGGTGACGGCGGTTCCTTGACCGAGAAAGCACAGCGGGATATAAGGGGTATTGGTTATGAGCTTGGGAAGAGGTGCGAAACTGAAGAGAAGTGAGCATGAGCTGGGTATGAGGTCTGAACATTGAAGTCCTCTCTGAGGGAATAGGGAAAGTAAAAGCAAGGAAAGTTAGCAGATTCATAAGGAATGGAAGATAAGCAGAAAATAAAATGACTAGACAAATAAAAACTGAAGAAAAAACATCTGATGGACTGAGAGAAAGTGTAAGTCACCTCAGGAGGCTGAAAATGGTCAGGATAGGTGAAAGGAAGACACTGCAAAGCTCTAGGAAGCCTTAAAGCATCAGGACTGGCATGCAAGAGCTTTAGGAGAAAGAAGCCTTAAACACCCTAGAACAAATAGACAGATCAGCCTAAAGAAGCCCTCGGGCAGCAGAGGGTCTGGGAGCTGAGGAGATATCAAAGAGCCTGTAGAAGATAGCAGGGAGTGCAAGAACTGAACTAGAAACAGCAGCCCTTGGGAACAAAGTGCAGATAGTCAAAGGGCATGTGAAAGGCTCACGCAGCACAGAGAAGGACAAGGGAAGAAGGGATGCTAAGTGGTTTCCAAAAAGCAGCAAGCAGGGGGACTGCTGTAGCAAAGACGACAAGAAGTCTATGTTACCTACCATTCCCCCTCCAACAGTGATCACTGCCAGCTGCTTTCCAAAGGAGGAACAGAAGTCATTCAAGCAGTTTTGCTAGGTAATCCATAGGGGTTCATGGAAAGAGAAACTTCTTACTGACTCTCAGCTGCTGTTCACCTCCACATACTCACGAACACTGCAGCAAGGAGAAGTTAGCAAATTTTTAATAGTTAGAGCCAATATTCATGGAAGCAGAGTGGAGCAAAGCACCACTTTGTCTGACTGGCAGGTAGTGCATTTTGTGTCTGAGTGTGGAGTGCAGCCCAGTCATCAGTAGTGGCTCACGCTGCATTTCTCCCCATCCATTTTAAACAAGAAAATATTCCAGAAGAGGAAGCCTCATCTAAAGCTTAGGACTGCTGTTTGTGCAGGCACAGTATACTCTCCGCAAACACAAGGCTAAGACATGACTACAATTCCATGTGGCTTTCTTTCTGACTGAACTCCCCAGCAGAGTATATACAAGGTGTCTGGTGGTAAGCAAAGATATTGTAAAGTGCCCGTGGGGTTGTCTCCTAACTTGACAAAACTTTAATTCACAGTTGCTCTCTGTGCTTCAGCAATAACCTGGAAGAAAAGACCACCCATTTCTAAATGCAAGACTTCTCCCTCTGTTGTGCACTTCTACTCCATCTGCCACTGTGGGATCCTGATCCCCACTGCTGCTCTTGGGCTGTCAGCACCCTGCTGAGATAAATGCTGGTGGAAAAAACAGCATTTAAACAACCTGCAAAAGCCAGCAGTCAGGCAAAGGCCACAGGTCCCAGTAAAAGATCAAGAAAACAGAATGAGATTTATTAATTAGTTATGGGACTTCTCATGGAGTAAAACTGTAGGCTTTAATGGACACTGACACACTGATACTATAGCAGTGTAACCTAAAAAACAAATTTTAAAAAAAAACAATCAAGCCTAAGGGGTTAGTCCATCAAATTAGAGGGGTTTCTGCTCCCTTTGTTCATTTGCAAGCACAGTCTCAGCAGGGGCAAAGCCAATTGCGTATGTAAACCATCAAAAATCCAGCATAAACACCAGCATACCGAAGTATACTCCTTTTTGTTAGCACCTTTCTAGAAGAAATATGAGCTGCTACTTATTACTAGAGAAACGTCACAAATTTCAGGAGGAGGAGAGGTTCCAAGTTCACCCATTTGATGGGCAGGACGGACACCCTCAGCCACAACCGCAGCCCAATGCCCTCACAAGCAGGCAGCGATGAGAGGTGAGCCTCACAGCCCCAAGGGAAAGGGGCAAACACCTCAGGATATCACTAACAGGGTTTTTCCTTGCTTTTCCCAGAAGTGGGTCATTAACTGCTTTTCTCCTTAGTGAATCCGAATGGAAGCACACATATTTGCTCAGTGGAAGTCTCTGCTTTTAGATTTTACCAGCCATGAAATTGCTGTGACTAACATGCTCCCTTACTACAGGTTGATGTGTCAGCCCAGCGGAAAAGGATTCGCTTTTCGCAGCGGTACAAAACTTTATCATCCCTTTTGCCACACAGACTTAATAAAAGGGAAGTACCCAGTTAACACGCTTCCTACTATGCTTTCAGACCACTCTAAAGGGGAAAAAAAAATAGCATTTTTAAGCTCTACCACCTGCCAATTCCTACTTGGCAAACTATTTGCAGGTATGGCAAAATACTTCACTCCCTTGCTGTCCCATCATGACTGTCCTTAACGGCTCACTTTCTAACACAGTATTTTAGAAGGTGCCCAGCTTCCACATTCACTTTGCTATTCCTCTCCAGCAGACTTACTACATTTTCTTTCTTCCCTGCATTTAACTCCATGAAATGCGCAGTACTTTAAACCACCATCACTGTTACCACATTTTAAGTATGTGCTAACTGGAGATGTAGAAGAGAGAGCTCTAAAGAATCCCTCCAAGACAAAGCACTACATTTGGTATGCCATCTGATAAGTATCTCAGCAATAAAGCATTTAATTTCAGAAGAGACACATATAAAACCTTATTTACAGCTGTGTCTTTCCCCTCTTTCTCTTCCCCCACTGAGTCATCCTGGTCTATTTAGTCCTTAGAGGGGCTGTGCATGAAAGGCAGCATTGAAACCATACCATTTCAAAAAAATACACACATATATATAGCATATTTAACACATAAGCCATAAATCTGTCATTCCTTCATACCGCGACGCCCAGCAGTGAAGAAAAAGCTAAAGGCATGGAAATGAACGTTCCATACAAATCCCGGGGTAAGACACCAGCGAGTCACATCGTTACCTAGCGCACGTTCGGCAAAGCAAAGCGGCCTCGTCAGGAGTGATTACTCTGCAATATGGAACCGTGTGTAAACTACTAACAACCTTTTCTTGTTAACACTTTTTAATTTACTATGTACTAGACAAATTGTACTCAGCTTGCTGCATCTGGCACATCATTAGAAGCCACGCATCCAGCTTCAGTCTTCTGATTTCAGAGGTCACAGACTGTCAACTGATTTAATGACATATATATATACATACCCATTGTGACTTTCTGAAGTTTAGGTGACCCCTGTTTCGACCAACAGCTAACCTTAGCATCAGAAGCACAGATTTTCATCCTAAACTCAAAAACCCCCGACTTTTCAGGCAAGGAACCACAACACAAAACGTTTCCAGTTGGCCAGAACGAACAGAGATCTCTGGAGATTGACCTGGGCAGTGCCAGCATGCCAAGCTTGTTAGCCTAACGGGCTGGGAATCGAGTGCTGAGGATTTACTAAGAACATGATCTGCATTTAGATCTTTCTCCTGAGAAATGGTTCCCAGAGTAACGACACTGGGGGACTCTCATCCTGTGAGCCTCAGTTAATGCTGTGCTGGCTGCGTTCGGAGGCACTCTGCTCATCGTGCACAGCAGCGCGGTCTAAAAGCGGTCTGTTGGTTTGGAAGAAGCACCTCCTGTAAATGTCAGTGGTTTTTTAAAGGTTAAGTAAGCATCTTGAGAAAGGCCTCCATACTCACGCGCTTCACCTTAGTGCAAGCTGATAAAGGATTATTGGGGGAAAAAAGCCTGCAAACAGATAAAGAGCTCACAGGTTGATGTTGAACAATTGAAATTTTCTGTTCCCAGTGCACAGTGGTAGATTACCAATGGCAGATTTACCATTGTTAATTATCAGTGCAAAGTACTAAAGACTGTTTTCTTTTACCTAATTAATTACCTCATCTACGGCAGAAAGTTAATTCATATACATGATTGTTTCTTAAAGCTACAGAACCTGAGTTGCCTTCTGAAACATCTGCCCTTAAGAATTTGAGATAACTGTAAGGACCCAGTAGCCTGAAAACATGCCCTAAAACCTTATGGGAGCTCTGTGCTGTACCATAAGCTTTATTATTGATGTTTCCTGAAGGCAAACAGGCTGGAAAAGCAAGCATCAGGGAAAAGTTCTGCCCAGGAAAGACAAGGTCCTGCCCAGGTGGGTACTTCTGGGTTCACTACAGAACACTAACACCTTCTTCCCTCACAGACGGGACTTCGATCCTCTGGTAGCTCCCCACCCACCTCACTATTAAAGGACCATAAAATTGAAACAGACTAAATGGATACCAACTATTGCACTATGAAAAGAGGAAGAGATTTGTTCGCTTCAACCAGGAGAGAAGACAAAAGAAGGAAAACAGAGTCCGAGACTAAATAGGACTGATACCAGTTGCCCCCACTTTCTTTCTATATCTAGAGAATAGCAGAGAAGACTGAGGAACTAGGAGAGAGGAGGGAACCAGGGATGGGACCTTGGATGTGAGGGACACCCTGAGAAAGAAAAAATAGAACGGGGAACAAAAGACAATGAGAAGGAGGAAAAAAAAAAAAAAAAAAAAAAGATGTGGAGAAGAAAAATCCACTGTGAGAATAAAAAAAGAACAAAAGCAGGACAGAAATCAAGTGGGGGAGGCTGGAACAAGAATCACTGAAGCAGCTCAGAAAGCTCACATATCTCATGCAAAAAAAGCCCCCAAACCATAAATAGAAGGAAAAAGAAGGGTAAACCATACAAAAAGATCGAAGGCAAAGGAGAGATCAGCTTTAAAGATTACCCTACAGAAAGTCTGCAAATGCTAAAATAAGAACATAAGGCAGGTTACCACCAAAATGCCAACCACTACTCAAAGATGAGTCACAGCGTGCAGAAGTGCAACCAAAGATCAGCCCTTCCAGGAGCACACCACCTTTAGTGGAAAATACTACTTAGTTTGGTCCCAGGCTGATTAGATCAGAACACAAAGTACATACTGAATGTCACCAGAAAAACAACCTTTTCCCGGAGAGGTTTGTGATTTTAGTAGTAGATGGTACTGGCACTGCTCCTAGAGCGGAAAATGCAAAACTTCATAGCAGCGCCTGCTTTGTCTGGCTCCAAAGAGGATGGCTAGGCCACGACAGGGTTAAAACAGAGCACTGGCATAACCATTTAACCCGTCTGTTCTGGCCTTCTTCACTTAGCTCTGCAGAAAACACCTCCAGATTCCGTCATGGAGATGTTGGGAAGGAAAACCGCAACTCCTCAAATGAGAAACTGCTGATGTACGTCCCGCTGCGCCGTTCTGCCTACAGCCACGCAGATAAGCACCCCTGGCATGTGCCTGCCAACCACACGTACTGCAAAGAGGTGCCAGCTCCTGCTGGCGCTGGCAGCCCTGCTAAGCTTCCGAAAAAGTCAACTGCACCCCTACACCCTGCCAGTCCTGCACGAACTGAGCAGAGGAAGGCACGCAGCAGCCATCCCGCAATAACCCACTCCTCATTTCTTCACACATCTCCGCACCCCCTTCACTGTCAGCACCACAACCAAGCACGGAAGCACAAATTACCCAAAGAGCAGTTTATGGAGCTGCTACTTTTTAAAAATAGAAATGTTAACAGAAGAGCTCACAGTATGTGAGCTGTAGAGAGTGGTAGATGTGGGGAAAGGCAGTTCACAGAACCTGAACTACAGGCAAACACTTTCAAAAATCAATGTCAGGTATCAGTGGAGATGTAAAAACCTGAGTGTTTTGTGAATTAAAGCATTTTTGTCGCCAAAGGCTTGCTAAGTGACTTGGAACGACTTCCCTTCATGCCTTCTCTCCCTTCTGCAACCATCTGAAAGGAAACTGTTCTTATTCATGTTGGGGAAAGTCATTCATGTGTGGTTGGGAGTGGAGCTGCATGGCTGCAGGTTCTACTTGAGTCCAACTTCTTAGATTTAAGATGTTTTCAGTCACCTTTTCAGTCACTTACAGCAGCATAACATATGAAAAAAAATCTCAATTTTTATTGCAATTACTTCCAAAGTATTTTGTGGCAATCTTTATCTGTCCTTGAAACAGTGTCAGAGTAGACGCTGCGGTAGGTTCAGTACGAATCCAAACAAAAGACAGTACTACTTTGGGTTAAATCTTCTCTCTGCAATTTCTGCTGGCTGTTATTTGTAAGACAACAATAACAAGACATGATTTTTGAAGAAAAACGTGCTGGTATAATTTGAATGAGTAAAATCAAGCTATTCACTCAGATTTTTCAGAGGGGGGTTCACATTCTTTGCATTAGTATAATATTTCGCAAATCCTCCGAAGTGCAGGAGCACACAAGGATGTGGTTTGTTTCTCTTTCAAACAGTCATCTGCAAGCAATTTCATTCAGTTAAATATCAGAATTAAATTTTAGCCATAGTAGTGCTTCTGTGCAAAGGAAATGATGTTTTAAATAGGTATGCAGATGTGATCCTGCAGATTGGGGCTTACAAAAAAAGTAAATAACTTAAGGGGAGAGAGGCTGTCTACACAGGCACTTATTCCTGAACTGCTATTCCCAACTAGTTCCCTGAGGAGACCATTTCACTCCAAAATAAAAGTTCTTTATACTGAGCTGACTAAAACCACTTCAGAAATAGAACCAAGCTATTAGGAGTAAGCTTTTCTTACTCCAAGAAAAAGATGGTAAAATTAATAACTCCAATTCAATTTATTATTGTGATAATAAAGTATTTTCAGCTACCCCACCTTTGGGACAGAAGCAGAAGGTAACACTGTTCCACAGGCACAGCAGCAGGGCTTCCACACTTGGGGTTGCCCCTGAAAACCGTGTTTACTATCAAAACCCACGGCTGGTGGGTTCCCCGCTGACGGAGCACGCTCCAGCCAAGCTCACTGCAGTGAGCAGGACTGGCTTCAACTGCCAGGGACAGGCTGAAAGCAAACTGTGCCTACTTTCTAGCACAATTTTGCATGAAGACACGTACCCACCTCAGACTGCCTGCCTCAGAGAAAAATACTTTTTTATTATTATTTTTATATTAATCTCTTCCAGGTGAGCCCAAGATGCATCCCTGATCCCCAGGAAGGATCAGCGGGCAGTGAGGCTGGAGGCAACCACTTCCCCTCCTGGAAATTCTGAGAGAATTTAAGTACAGAAACATCCAGAGAAAGACAAATACTCAAATGCCTCCTATAACGACCCCTCAACCCAACAAACACAAAACCCGCCTGTCATACAAGATTTAGGAGAGTGAGGTTCCAGTCGGGCAGAAAGCTCAATCGACCCTGTGTTTTCCAGCTCACATTCCAATAGCTCCTGCCCAGAGTTATATTTTGGAGTACAGGGCTTCCATACTCTTTTTGTGCTCCTGCAACAACAATTTTGGGATGTGAAATGACTTGAAAAATTTTATTTCAATATTTTGTTGGGAATATTCTTTCTTTTGTCCTAGGGTCAGAACGGTAGCATTGCGATATGCCAGCGAATGCGTTTGCAGAAGCACAAAATCACGTCCTCTTCGTTTCAGTTCTGGATCTGGTGCGAGGAAGAGCAGCTCTGCTCATCATAGGGGAACGCCTCTGAAGGAAACAGTCCGCTGGGACAACGTCTGCGTGTCCCATAGCAGGGCTATGCTAACAGGCATGATCTAGCTTGATTTCACCTGGAAAATGAAAAGCTCTGTGTAGCTCTTAAATATTTTATTATTGAAAAGGGATCATATCCAACTGAGAGCTTTGTTTACAACTTGGCAGAGTAAATGGAAAATATCACATGTTGATATTTGCATTTATCACCTCTGTGCATTGGGAAACGGGTAACCGCATGAACAGAGACTAAGTACTGGCAGCAGCCAACACTCAGCTAACCACCCCCCTCATATTCAAGCCGATATCTTTTCAAAACCATTCAATTCCCCAAATTTAAATGCAACGATACCTTTAAATCAGAAACAAACTCTCTAGTGTTCTGGGAATGAAATAGTGCTAAACTATGCAGTAATGCCAAGTAAAAAAATACCTCCCGCTCTATAATAAGCCCACAGGAGACCACAGCCCCTTAAATAACTATTTGCTACTGTGGGATTATTGCTGAATTATTGCTCAAAAAGAGTCTAATAAAATTTGAGTAAAACCAGAACCATTCCCACTGTTGTTATCAAAAGACTTGTCTGTATCTGCATAATAAACTGTGTTACAGGGAATGAAAATGAGTGTAAAAAATCCACTCTGATGAATGTCTTCCTGACAGAAGTAAAATATTTATCACTTAGCAATTCTTACTTAGTGACTCTAAGTATTTTAAGAGTTAGATGCCCAATGGCTACTGAATTAAAATGTGTCTTTTAAACAGAACATTGAGAAATGAAGAGTTTTTCATTAAAATTAAGGATCAAGCTAAAACAACAAACCTTGTGCCAATGAACAGAATTTCTGTGGTCCACTAATACAAAACACTGCTTGACAGATCAAATCAGTCTATGCTAAGGGCTAAAGATGTCTGCCATGGGTTTATGCTTTTAAAAAAAAAAAAATTATTTGCATTAAAGCAAGATGTGAATATTCTGTACTGCTGAAACAGGAGAGTGAGTGCCCTAATTGCAGGTAATTTAAAAATCCATCAACAAAACTGCCATTTCATTCTGTCGTGCAGTGACAACTTTATAACCTGGACCTTCGCAGCTTGGCACCCGAAAGGTGGAGAGAAAAAAAAAAGGAACACAACAAAAGCAACACAAAAAGACTCACACCTATTTCGCAGGAGAAAAATGTGGGCATATAGAGAACAGTGGCAGGTCCAACATCATATGATTATTGGGAAAGAGCCATGAATGGAATTTAAATATTGATCCACTCTTAACTCCAAGGTTTTCTGGTCCATAACCATTTTTCATCTTCCTCTAAGTCCCCGCCACCCCCCAGAAGCATTACTCGCAGCATCCCCGAGTTTCAGTTTACTGATTAAAGCGATGGGCAGAGAGTTAGTGTGAGTCTGGGCTCCTCCACCAACGCAGGGTCTGACCTCTGCCATCGGTGTTAATCTCAGCACTCTGAAGTCCTCTGGTAAAGGTGCTCTGAACAGTAACGGTTCAATTTTCATACTCTGCTGAGCACCCACACTTCCCACCAGCATCAAACGAAGCTATGGGTGCTCCGCTTCTCCGCAAGTCAGGCCACAGGTTCAAAGTATAATGATCACTGCAGAACGGTACCATGCTAAGTGCAGTAGTAGCTGCTAAGTGAGGGCTGTTACAGTTGACGAGGTCAATGTAATTTTACTGCTCTGCTGTTACGCTGAGAACACTTCCACTCAGATGCTCACAGTATTTCCTGGGAGTTAAAAATGGATTTTACATCTTCCTTTTCTTTGTCGTTTTGGATCACAATTAGTGCATGAACCTTCTCTCCTAAGAAGGGGGGAGGGATGCAGACAGAATTTCCTTGGTCTCATTACTTGTGTTTCATTAAAAATAAATAACCTACTTAAGGGAAAAAAAAACCCTTTAGTATTACTAAAGGTAAACAAACCAGGAGTTTCAACTGATGTTGACATAGCACACAACACATGTCAAGTATTTGTCAATGAACTTTTTTTATGCTGTTTACAGGAACTTTTGTTTGCTTTTTTTTAGCATTTTGACACTTTGTCATTATTTATGCCTTTTCCAAGATAGGCTTTGCTTTCAGCTGACAACCATTTTTTTATTTATACCACACTACTCATGTACTAAATTCCAAAAAAACTGTTTCTGAAAGCACGTTATCCCCAGCATTTAACCACCAGCTTGTCGTACAGCTGAGCTCTCTAACCTCAGCACTCCAACAGTAGACTTCTCAGCAACCACTTGCTTAAAAGAAGAGGAGGAAAAGGGCAGATTTTCTGATGACAGAAGGATGGAATTTTTACAGTGACAGAAAGATCTATGATATTTAAATTGTTCAGCCAAACTACTAAAATGTAATTATTGAAGTTCCGATGGCTATCCTGTATTTAAACGCACAGATATACTCCACTGCAGCTACCTGTAGATTGCTTTGATGGGCTAATTTGCTGTAAAAAGTAAGATTACAAGGAGGAACCTTGAGGAGTCCAGTTGGCTGGTGTGATGTTTAAAACACAACTTCGATTTCAGTGCTCTGCCACCTCTGTCAATTGTGTTAGCTGGCCCTGGGTATGGGGCCAGTTTCTACACCTCCAGCTGAGCTACTCAGCTCCTGTCATGCTCCATGAAATCTCTCCTAACCTTCCTTAGTGACATTCAGGCTTAACGTCATGCTAATAAACACCAACTACAATGACCTTATTTTTCTAGGCCCAAGGAATACTCTCATCACCTATTGTGAAGCTGTATGGATGGGTTACAGGGACAGCTATTGTTAAAATCTGCTTTTAGACTACTTGAAAGTTGGTGGGAATTTTGAATTTAAGTCCAAATGCCAAATTCATGTCACTCTTAACAGGGTTGAGAATATTGGCAGAAAACGTGTCACGCTACATTGAACAGTCTCTTAGTTCCAGTTTGCAGTTTAAATGAAAAAACCCCTTCACCACCACAAGTCCTTCCTGTGTTTCAGTATTTGGTGGAAACTGACCTCAAAGCTACATGAAATTTAAAGCATTAACCACCTTTGCTGGAAACTCAGCAGGCAATGTTTGGGTTTAGCTGGTTTGGGGCCAGGATTCAGCTACGTCAACAGAACTATCCCATCGGTGCTCAACGCGGAGGAAGAGCAGAGGCCACCCCCAGCACAGCTCCCTTCTAGCAGTCACATCAGAGATTATGCAGGACAAGTTTTCCACTTAAGTCTTAACGCACCAAATACAAACATCTTAAATATCTAAACAAAAGGCTCTGTCCATAGCAGAGATCTCCGGAAGAGAACAAGTTCAGTCGAGTTCCCAGGAGGAAGGAAAAAACCCTACAAAGAGAATAGAGTTGTCTGTAACAGCTGACAGAAGTTCAGATACAGCCAGTCAAGTGCAGCCGGTTATGATTCAGTTGTATAATAGCATTTGCACTGACAGACAAGACAATCTTTCTTACAACTGTCTGTAGCTTTTTGGCTTGAAGAATCTTGATGCTCTTATAAATTGCAATTCCCATCACATTCAAAATGTCTATATATTTTTACAGGACACAAGGCATTTGTATGGCATCTGTTACAAAATATATATTTCTACAGCCTAGAAAATGCATTTCAAGTCTTCATACATTAAGTCTGATTTATTCAGGCTCATGGAAAAACTATTTCTAGCAATCTGTCTCCAACACGGGATGCACAGCCATACAAAGAACTGGAGTGCCAGAGACTGGCTTCTGATTCTCTGCCCTTCAGCAACAGGATAAAGTTACCTTGACCTGAAATTAATGCAAATTGAAAGCGCCGCAACCCAAACTACTCCAAGAATGTAATTCTAATCCCATTTACCTGACATCATTAATCTGTAAAGCACTGATCATCAGTCAGTTATCTCAGAGTTCACTGCTGTTGTCAGAGCGCATCCCTGTTTACGGAGACATTACTCTTTTAAGCATAGAGATTGAGTTTTTACGCAGATCACTTACAGGTACTATTTGTAGGTAATCTCCAGCTGACAGAGGCAGACCCCTGTGCAGTTCCCAGGGCTGGAGGAGTGCATTAATACACCCAGGAACACACGTTGGCTATTCAGGTGTTTCCCATGGCAGCTCCTGACCACCCTGCATTGCTGCCAGGCACTATACATTGAGAAACAGGTCCCCCAGCTTTGGAGACTGCGACAGAACTAACAAAGCCAAAGGTGCATGCACCTCAAAGAACCTTTGCAGTGTGATATTCCCCATATCTCATGGTGTCCAGCGATAACCCGGTGCTGTCAGAGCTGGAATTTCCCTGCTGGGCCTCAAAACCCAGTCAAGAGCATCAGTGGATGGAGCCAGATCAGCACGAGTCAGCAGTGGTGGGTAACAGCTACGCTGGGAAATCCAAGCATGACAAGGGCATAGCAAAGACAAGACAGAAGCATGGCATTGCGCTGGAAGTCTTCCCCAAACTCCCTCTCCTGAGCACAGTCTCGCTGGGTGACTACCAAGAGTCCTGGAGATGGCATAAAGCAGATGGGCTGTGCCCATGCGCCGCTTGCTGCTTCCTCCCCTTTGTATCCCTCACACAGATGCCCTGTAGATCCCAAATGCCCAGGAGCCACCGATTAGACCTTTTACATTTCTGTTAAGAGATTTCATGCTTACACACAGACTGTCTTCATTATTATTAATACAGACCCTCATATGGCTTCCCGTTTTCCTCTGGGTTCATCCATTCTCCTTGCACGCTCTGACCCTTCCCTCCAAAGCACCGAGCAAACCTAAGTCTGCAGAAAACTCACCCAAACTGTGGGACAGAGCGAGCGGGTGATGCCCTGCCGCAGGACCACGGACTGCTACCGCACGTGCCTTCGTTCAGACAAGCTTACGCTGCTGGGCATTCGATCCAGCACACGGAAAATCATTTAGGCACATACACGGTGTCCCTACTTCACTCAATACAACAGCAGGAAAAGGCAAACAACAACCTCCACACTTTAAATGAGAGGAAAAGCTTCACCGTGACACCAGTTTGGAAGAGATTCACAAGACTGTCTCAGCAGCAGCTCTTTACAGGAGGGGGACAAGAGCCGGCGGAGGCTGCCTTTTGTTCGCAGCTCAAGTGGGCAGGCACTCCAGGGTAAGTACGGAATAATGCAAACAGAGAAACTGCCTGTTAAGGTAGCAGAACGAAGCAAATATCCACTCTCCATTCTACCGCTGTCTTTATCACAGCGCACGTGGGCAGGAATTGCACTGTGTGCTCACAGCTTCTTCGTAGCGGGCAGCAGAAGCAAAGCAGCCCGAGGGAGCGCTCCTTCCTGCACACTGGACAGCTCGGAAGCTCGCTGCTCGAGCGGAGCCAGCCGGACACACAGCGCACGGTACTCTGTGTGTTACTGCCCAAGTGAACTGATTTAATCTAGAAACCAGAGTTCAGCCTTTTCTCCTCAGAAACCACAGTCCACACTCCTTTGGCTTTTAAAGAGAAAAACACCAGTCCATGGAAGTATGAAATACAGTCGTTTTAATTCACCCTTATAAACTTGTGGCAGACCTCGTAAAGCATGTCTGGAGAACATCAGCAAGTCAGCCAAAGCGTGTGGGGAGCTTCAGGGGATAGGGACCCTCTCCCCTGGATACCTTGCCCAGACTGTGAGTTTGCAGAAGGAAATGGAACGTGCTTTACATTATCAATAATGTTAAACTGAGACTGCACAATGGACAAAAATTTTCCATAAAATCTCCCTAGGTTTTGGACATACTGCAACCTGCCTCCAGTGGGCTTATCCAATGGATAACAATGTTCTTTTCACAATACAGTGGAGAAAAAGCTGGAAATTGTATCAGCTCACCAGACTGGGCAAACGACAAGTCTCACTCCAAGAGCAAGCCTCCAGTCTGATTTCAGCAAAGCAGTTTTAGATTTAATGATGCAGAACCAAGCTGATCAGCAGAAAGAAAACAAAGCTCTGCTATGGGATTCATTCTATACCACTGATGTGTGCAGGATTTCAGCCACCAACTTCAGCGGGGAAACCGAGATGGCCTCTGTCAGAGTGTGACACCAGAAATCTTTCCCCTTTCAAATTCAGTTGCTATCTAGTCCAAGCTAGAATTTTTCTTTCTAAAGGAATAAACAACTGGCCCATACCTATTCTTAAAGTTCAGAGTCTTCAGTATGACGTGAATGTGTGCTTAAATGTTATTGCTTTGAGCTCGACTTTGATTTCTGAGTGACAGGAATACATTTATCCTTAAAATAGAAGGTGGGGGGGGGGAAAGACCCTCACTACAGTATGGATTCAAGTGGCCACAGGATCACACATTCAGGGCATTCATCTGTCGGGCAATATCACCTTCCCCAAACCCAATGTTTGGGTGCTGACCAAAGCTAGTCATACTAATATAACAATGTTTATTTCACCAAAGCAGATTGCAAAGGTAGATGAAGTGCAACCTTGCATGGAAATCACCCTCAGAAACCAACGAGGTGGTTCTAAGACAGACCACAAGAAAAACAAAAGTATTAATAATCAGGCTCCAAGGAATAGCATCTACATCAACCAGCGCAATTATGTCTCCTTTAAAATATTAATAAAGGCTGCAGAGAGTTATGATGTTATCCTTGGACTGCACACACTTCTCAGTGCATCGATGGTGACAGCAAAGTTAGCTGTCACCTGCAGAAAGTTGCCCAGTACGGCTCCTTCCTAGCGCCTTCAGACTGAGGAAGGACATACCAACCGCTTCAGGTCAGCTAAAGCTGTGCACCGAAGCATCTTCTCCAGCTGCGTGTGGACACTGGCAACGCTTGCTTGAACTCCAGGCCCAAAGCAACGCCCGGGTGAGATTGCCCTTCTTCACCAGAGAGTAATTCTTGCTAACACAAACACCTCCAGGAAGAGGCAACCTTCCTGCTCAGCACTACGTGTTGTCAGGCCAGGAAACACGGGTGCTACTTAAAGGCAGGAAAAAAAATCAGAAAACCGAGAACCCAGCTTCTGTGTTGCATTTGGCAAAAATGTGGCAAACCTGATACCGTTTTGGGTCTGGATACATGCATTATTACACAGCTGCAGTGAGAGACCAGAGAAATGACCACCACGTTACAGACGGAAACATTTTATGATACCAAGAATACAGCCAAACCCTCCTCCACCAAATAAAGAAGTTCTCAATAGAATTCTAGGGGCTATGTTGATTAATTCAGATAACTTTCAAGGCTCAGACTGCATTTATGTGTTTATCTAGTGTTAAGTACAGCACTGAGAGATGAGAGTAATTTTGCAGTGCTGAAAGTTGAAACGTTCCACGCAACTCCTTCACAAGAGGAGGGAGCAAAGGGGTATAGTAGAGAGGGTGGTGGTGACTGTACAACAGCCTTTTGGTGGACAAGTGCTTATGAAAAGCCTCAAAGCCATGACAAGGGGCTTCTCTGGGATCTGGTGCTTTCTTCAACTCTGGCAGTCCCTAACAGAGATGTTGCTGAAACAATCCCTCACGTACGCATTATCTCAACCTATTGTGCCCATAGCCGCCCAGTTCTGATCACAACCTGTAAAGGAAACTGAAACAAGCAATTCATTTTGACTGACGGATCTGGCACACCAAACATACAATCAGCCCATTCCAGACAGCCCAAAATCCTGAAAGATTGGACCAGGCAAGTGTATCAGGCTGGCACTGTGCGTGGCTGGTCCAAGCACAAAACACACCTACCGTAACTGCCCACTAAGGAAATTATTGCTTCAGCTCACCTCTTCAAGGTCTGTGTTAGAGGTGTCAGGATCAAATCCTGCTGACAACCCACGCGAGAAATCGTTACCCGAGAAAAATCAAGTACAACCACCATTGCTTTGCAGGATACACACACAGAAATAGTGGAATATGGAGGTGACAGGCTGCAATGACTTGAATCTCCTTGCAGATGCTTTCCCTGCCACCCCAGCCATGTGTGAAAAGAGCAGAGAGGACACCTAGCAAAGAGCAAGGGCTCGTACACAATTCTGACACTCTGAAAGCGAGAGGGAGCAAGAGAACAAACATTTAATTCCCTTGTAAAACAGATGACTGCATTGTAATTTACAAGCAGCTGCTGGCAACACACACCACACTCTCATATTCCTATTAACCAAGCTGCAGCTGATTTATTAAAGGCTCAGATACATCAAAACAAATGACTGTAACATCATTTATATTACTATTTACAACTCTTTAATAGGGTTACACGAAGGGGCAATGCAGCACAAACTGGAATCTGGTTACAAGCCTGTCAAGCAGCAGCAGAGTATCTCTGCGCTGCACCAGGCTCCAGCACCGAGCTCCTCTGTACCATCTCAACGATCGCCCGCGTGCCTGCGAGCACCGGTGTGCTGGAAAGAGGCGGTGGCAAGGCACGCAAGCTTCCCAAGCTGCACAGTGCTCTGCTGCTCTAGAAAAATACAAACAAACAAAAAAACACCAAACCAACCCTCTGCCCAGCACTGGGACTCGATCAAATATTGTTGCACCAGTAAGGAATCAATGTTATCGCTGCTCTGCAGAGCACGCTGCTCCTACAGCCGCTGCTGCGGCCAAAGGCATCACGCTGGCGAGCGGGCAGCGTCAAAAGCAGCCAGGGATCAATATCAACCCTGGGACAGAAGTTGGCCGGCTGTTCAGAGCTCTCGCTCCTGGGCTGCCTGATGTGACCCTTAAGCCAGGGATTCCCAAACTCGGGTGTGCCCATGACAGACAGGGAACCATGTGCCCATTACAGCAAGGCACCCACAGGATGGCAGCGGCTCCTGGCTCTGCGCAGGGCCGGGCATGGGCACAGCGATGCCACCCAGCCCGGCCCGCTCCTCTCAGGTGGGTGCGGGGTGCAGGCACGAGCAGCTCTCTGCTGGGCAGAAGACGATAAATTTAAGTTTGCCTCCTACGGAGAAGAGAGCCTACTGGGCTTTTTATTTCTTGTTCTCATGCTGTTTTGCGTTAGCACACCTAAGGTTAGTGACACAGCTGTCAGCCTGGGAATCTCCGCCCCAAGGCACTGATGTTAAACCCAAAACTACTAGGATGGGAAAGCAAGTGCTTTAAAAATCAGCCCGAGGGAAAGGGAGGAACAGTTCATGCCACTTCATATCCTGGCTTCAGTGACCCACAGCATCCCCTCAGCGCAGATGGGTTTCACTCAAAATCACACAGATTTCCCCATATACCCAGACGGGACCTGTATTAGGTGTTTCGATGAGACCAGAACTCCAGGCACAACAAGAGGCAGAGCTGGTGCTCCCCACACCCTCGTGCCAAGTGTTTCGAGGGCAGGCTCCCCTGAAACCACAGACACCACAGGCGGCAGACGTCCGTCTCTCCCATCCTTAAGAAATAACACGGTATCGTCACAAGCCATGGATCGCTCTATCTACCGAGATAATACTCTAAGCAGGGACAGACTATCTCATCTAAAGACTCTTTTCTAGCTGACACGACGTACTTAAAAGGATTTTTAAATTAAAAGGGAGCTCTGTATTAAGAACATAAACCCTTTATCAGAGGTGTCGATGAAGGCAAATGGAGGATTCCTTTGCTGTATAAATTTCACAAGGAATTCCCAGCCCACCCCATGAATTTTGAACTGATGTGTTCAAGCCTCTGGTTTTCTCTAACCCATAAAAGCTCCAGATAGTCAAATATTATGCTTCTGCTTTTTAAATATTTCCATTTAAATGTAGATTTTGACCTTCTTGCCAATGAAATATTAATAAGAGAATAAAATATATATTACTCTTCTTCTGAGGGAGAGGTCTCTCTAACTCTGTCAAGTTCCCCATCGGGTTTTTTTGAAGAGGATTTCTTCAAGCCATAGTGAATTTATTCCCTATTCCTACATTTTTTAGGCCATGGCAGCTGAAAGCAGAAAGGTGATTCCTTTATTTTTAACATGCCAGAGGGAAATAAAAAGGGGGAGAAATTCTGTTTCTCTAGATGAATGAAAAGTAAACAAGGACACCAAAGAAACTGTATCATTTCCAGCAAGATGCAAAAGGCTAATTTAATTTGAAGTAACTGTGTTCCTAAACAAGCAGAGTGTATAAAGATTAACCAAGACCTCCATGTCTTTCTATAACCGCAGACCATTAAGTGGGATAGAGAAAAAAACTCACAAATTGCCCTGCTTATCCATCTTTATCTTCATCTTTGTTCAAAGACAAATACCCCCTCCTCTCCCCATAACATTATTTATCTTTCTCACTCCTCCTTTGTCGTTAACGGAAGGGAAAACAACAAAATACATCATGGTGCTGCAGCACAAAAGGCAGTACTGTTTAAAGGGGATCAGTTCTGCTCCTGCTGATTTAAATGAGATCCAGGCTGGACCCTAAGGATGCTCTACAGTCCTAATTACAGCTGCATCAGGAGAAACGTTTCATCAATACATAATAACACTCTCTTTTAAAGACCACGGTAGGATGCGCTCTAAAAACACAGGTGGTAAATGCTATTGGTACCCAACACAAATAACAGTAAGTGCCTGCTGTTGTTCTGGGTGTTTTCACTTTGAGTCCTGTCTTGGGTAACACTGCAAAGCTACCACAAGAGTGGCAGGGAGGGGGACAGACACTATCCAGTGAACTATGGAAAGATACACGACAGCTGAAAAATCTAAACCAGGATGGACCGAGACCTTGGGAACCTGCAACAGCCAGATAAGAAATATGTCAGGTGATGAAGGAGACCCTGGAAGGGTTCTCAATCACGGCTCTGCTGACTGCTGCCTGATGCTGAATGCCTTCTGGAGAGAGGCATAAAACGGAGATTAGCAATTCCTCAAACCTTACTTACCAGCTTTCACTGTTAATTCTCATGCTGGTGCCTCTCTTAATCTAACTCACAGAAAAGTATCGATCCTGACATTTCAGGTATATTGCTCTCATCATTTGGCTAAATTACAGCCCTACGCCATCAGCCAGCCCAGGTACTCTCACCACCTCCAGAGCAGGACATAATTTATGGAGGATGGGATCGTGAAAGGCAGCTATGGGAGTTAAATGCCCAACTCCAGCTAAATTTCACTAAGTACTGGGTACCTAATTCCATTAGGCTCTTTCAAATTCTACAGCCCTTTCTTTTTTGGGGGGTGGGGTGTTTTTTTTGTTTGGTTTTGGTTTTCAACCCCCCCCAAAGATGCTAGCAAGGAAAGGTCAACCTAATTTGTCATAGCAGCAAGTGAAGGCAAAAGATCAGCACATGCTGACAGGCTGTCTGAGAGGTTTCATTATAGAGCTGTTTACAGCATTTATTTCTCCTGTTGTTGCTGCTGTTTTCAGGGTCAAGGAACTGAGATCCCATTTCAGTAGCAGAGATCACTGTCCAGAGAACAAAACACTTGAATCTTACCCCTTCCCTCACAGGCTTCTTGACTCCTGTGCCACCAACTGCCGAGATGTTACTGAATAATGACATGGTTGTTGGAGTTTATACTAACACATGTAGCAATGCTAAGCCTAAATAATAGTACTAGCATCACCAGTTACCATTAATACAACCAGAAATTTTAAATGGCACGTAACACCGGTGTTAATTCACAATAGCCTATTTTGATCAGTCAATCAAATCAGGTCAATTCATTTGGAGTTTTTCTTCTTTAGAACATCAAATTTTTTTTTGTGAAGGAGAAATGCATAAACACATGATAATCTGTGAAGCAGTGTTTCTTCATGGCTTTTAATATTCTATAGTTCATAGAGAAATGACCTAAAGACCTATACCACCACCAATGTAAACACTTAAGTACTATATTCAATGTATATTTCCAGCAAAGTAAGGAAACACCAATGAATGCGCCCAACTGCCATTAATGTTCTCACCAGCTGCAACCTCCACGTGAAGGCCAAGTGCCAGGTCTGGCAAGCTCATGTAAGAGAGAGGACACTTTGGGCTGTCCCCAAGTCAGGAGACGTAGGCACCCACTGACCTGAGCACCCTCGAAGTGGGCACAAGAGGCCCCAAGAAAGAACTGCCCTGGCAAATGCTCTTTGGCCATTTTACAGTCTTGACTGTAGTGCAAGGAATAGAAAAGTGGCTTTGGTGAGGTTGCTGCTAAATTTCTCACAACTCAAAGAGGACAACCAAGAGTCAAAGCAAGCAAACTGAGTGCAATTGCATGGCCAAGAGCCAAGTCTCAGAGAAAAGACAGTAATGGAAGACCTTTGACCACAGCCAAGAGTTCAGCTGACAAACAGGATTTCTCTTCCAGCAGCAGGAATAGAGGAACCTTTAGGTCAAGTAAACCACATCTCCTGACTGCCTCAAAAGACTGCTAAAAAGGTCAAGAGGTTTTGTATCTCCCAGCCACGTGACGAGACAGTGCCACAGACCCGTTTAGTTCATATTGCTTTTGCCAGGTGATCGCGATATCCATGTATGATGAATACACCTGCCAGCAAAGGAATCTCACATTCACATCTTGCATGTGCACGTCATCTTGCCTATGCACTGAAGCCAAACATATCAGCATCTTCGCTTGATGTGTTTAGCTGGTGAAGAGCTAGAAAAAGATAGGACAGCTTCTCAATTCTGAAGGAAATTACAGGTGAAAATCACTCCAGAAGAGCCCAGTGGAAGTTATGTGACCATTTACGATGGTCCACAACCATTACTTGCGTTATCAAAAGGTTAAAAATGGAACAAAACCAATACAAAATACTTCCATGTGTGGGTTTTATTAACCGCTCCTTTTTAAAGACTTGCAGGGCAAGTAGAGAAACCTAACATCCAGGAAAACATACACAAAACCCAATAAAGTGAGATGGCAGACAAACGCTTTTTCATGAGTAATTACTTGTGCCCACCCACAAGCACACAATGCTATCACATCAACACACTGCCTTGGAGGCACTCTGCACCACTACAAAGTACAAGACAGAGACAAAGCCTGAATCTTTTCCTTTTCCTCCCACTCTGCACTCAGCAGCTGTGATCCCAGAGAATCCATTTTCAGGTAAGAGTCTGCAGAGGCTCTACTGGCTTTCCATTCTGGATTCCTTTCTCCATTCAAATGGCCAGCAATAAAAGAAATCTCCCAACCCAATTTATCTAAGTGTCTTCAGCAATATCCTTTACAGAATTTCCAAGAGTTGCTGGCAGTTGTTAAGCTGGTGCTGTTTAACTTGGACATCTGTCCACCCAGGCTGAGCTGACCAACTCACTTTACATCACCGGCTAGCAATCAAATAATAATTACTTTGGGTTACTACAGACTGGAGCTGGATTTGAGCAAATGATTTCAGAGCACTGGAATCCATTACCAATAACCCAAACCATCTGGGTTCTTGTCTCTATTACAAAGAAAGCAGCAACAATTCCAAACATTAATTCAGACACTAAGTACTAGCTGGATCACCAGGCCATGGGAGCAGTGGCATGTATTTTGATATAATTACCTCAAGATGGAAGCTACACGGACATCCTATGGAGAGCGGTTCTGAGTTTACATTCTGTACCGCGTTTAACTCTCCGGAGTTATGTGCAAAAGGTTTGTATTAAATAAAAAGCTCCATTTAACATTATTTCCTTTGCAAAGGCAAGCTGGATAACGCTGGTGGAAAGTGAGGATTTTGCAAATGTAGCATGCAGCCTCCCAGCAAAAGAGAAGCCAGCTGATGAGCAGGAACTGTGATTTCTGTAACAAGTAAGTTAGACTGTGCAACAAATTGGTACATCCAAATAAACAAATCCCTGAATCCCCTCCATTTGCCTTTATGAAACAAATGAGTCAGTGCTGACTAATCGTATTATAATACTGGGAAGCTTGTAATAGGCTTACAAACCGTGTGTTTACAGGCTCATTATTGTTCAGGGCTCACTGAGATAATACGGAAGCTATGGGAGAAACACTGTGGAGTAAAAATCTCATCAGATATGTTTTGGAACTGAGATCAGTTTGCAGGATCCTCACTGTTGTGGCCAGCACAGCCCCGCTGGTCTTTAACGGGACGGGTCAGCACGATGCCAACGTCATGAAGGACAAAGAAAGACCAAGGATAAATCCCTGCTGACCCTGCTGCCACTTAGGTCGCACTAAAGGCTAGTATTATGTTTATCCAGCACCATTAACCTCCACTTCTCCTGCACGCAACTGAAATCCAGCTGAAGCAAGGCAGCTCAGCTAGAACCACAGTCGGAGAGGGACCCAAGGCACTTCCTCGCAGGAGCTGTAGCGATGCCCTTGTCTCGCCCCAGTAACACATTGGATGGCAAGAACCAAGCTCACACAGGCAGGCAGAAAGTCCTGGTATGCGGTGTCAGCACAGCGTGGTACCACACAAGCATGTTGAGAGTAACACATCTGGGGTATCGTAAAACTGCAGAGAACAAGGACACCTACGTTCTCCTCTTGGACCCCTCAGAGGAGAGGCCATGGGCCCAGATACTGGGCAAGCGCTACCCTTGGAGATTTTGGGCTCTTGGCCAGCCAGTGCTGCGAGTAACCTGCGGAGCTAGCCGTGCCATGGGACCAGATGACCTCCAGAGGCCTGCTCCAACTGAAAACATCGTGATTCCATGAAATTACTGTCCTTCATTTTCAGGAGTACAGCACCTCCTGCTTCAGGTTTCCATGCACACCAGCTGCCTTTCCTCCCACATGAAGGCTTCACGACAAGCCAGTTTAAAGAGGGACTAGCGTGCAGCCTCTGCCTTCCCAAAAGCTCTCCAGGGGGCTGCACCTGTGTTCCCTGGGGGCTGCCACCACTGCAGCACCATTATACCATTTGCTCTATTTGTAGTTGCTACTTCAACCCTCTGTGGCAGCCCCAACCCTGGCGGGAGCATCCTTGGCTGTCTGAACACATCTCCAGGACTGCATGAAGCCGGGAAGCTTCCCATTTCTGCAGCATAACCAAGGCAAGACTTTGCCTAAAGCAGCAGATACAATGTCTTGAAACCTTCTGATCACTCAGCTGGGGAAGCCCTGTCCCTCTGAAATGATCAAATAATAAAAAGAGAGAGCATGAGAGAAAGAAGAGGGGCGGGGTGGAGCAGAGAGGGAATATCTGTGGCCTTCTGCACCCAATTCTGTCACTCTGACATTTCTTTCAAATACAATTATTTAAAGCCTCCTGATGGCAAAGCTGAGGAAATGGACTAATAGTAGCTTGTACGCTACCTCTCCATCAGGCAGTTCAATAAATCCTGGCAGTGCTGTGATTTGTGTTAGGAGAATGAGCTTTTCAAGAGCAGAACTATCACTTTACACCGTCAATAATCTCACTGTCAAAAACCCCCTGAGTAACCTGACCGACACTTCAGAGGCGTAATTTATAGATGCGCTATTTGCCTTCAAGGTATTTTATGCAGCTAAATAATGGAAGTGGATATTATCCCAAACTACTCCACAGCTTTCACAAGTGGAGTCCAAGAACATGCAGGAGGACAAATTTTCTATTAGCTTAGGGCTAAATTCTTCCCTCTGTGACACCTGTTTGATACCATCTACCACTGGTGGAGTTGCTTCCAAATTATACTCCAGGAAATAAAAGCAGAATCAAGCTCGTGCACTTCCAGAGGAGGATTAGCATTTAAAGAGCAAAGCAGCACATGGAGATATGCCACAGGGTCCTCTCTTTGCTGTGGCCCACTTCTGCGCGGATTTGCAGAAGGGAGCTTTAACCATTACTTCTCTCACCCAGGACACCTACGAGCGGCACTGCAGCAGGCGAGAATACCTGCCCCAAATTTCAGAACTGGGATACTTACGACTATGCAAAGCCTAGATCAACACTGATAAATGAACAGATCATCTACAAAGATCTGGGCTCTGGTGCTGATCTCCAGGTTTAGGGACATATCCACAGAACTGCTGCCAAATTGGAAAGCCAGCGCTTTTTTCCTGATGGAATAGGGGATGGGCTTTTTCTCTCCACCAAAACCCACAACGCTATTTAATGGAAGAAGCTGGATTTCATTTATTCCTGGCTCTTAATGCTGATCGGGCAAGAATTAATTCCTTTAATGGGAAAGTATTTGTGCAGCTATACAAAGCATACCAGAGCGGGACTCTGGGCAGGCACCAAACATGACAGTGCCATTGTATCCCACACATCTGAGAGCTCCAAGCTGTTTCAACCAAGAACAATAAAAATTAGCTTGCTCCAGAGCGGGGTAAGCCCTTTATATAACAAACCAGCAGCAAAAGTGTGGAAGTCACAAGCATTTGCACATGGTTTGGGTTCAGATAAGTCACAGAGAAAACTCAAGGTGGTAATAACCACAGCCCAGGAGAAAACTCAAATCTACACCCAAATTCTGTAGCTTGGATTTAAGTGGATTTTTTAGTGTCACATGCACCTTCCAGACTACAGAACAACCCCAGCACTTTTCTTGGTCAATACCTATATTAGACTGCTCCATTTTTACAGTTCACAGCTGAGCCACTGTAATGGGGTTTGCCTTTAAAGCTGGGTTTGTGCCCCTGTTCCGATAAAGGAGGAGAACCGAACTGTCTTTCACTCGCATTATTCACCAGTTTGGTTTAAACAACAGCATTTCCTTGACTAATAAGTCACACGCCAACGAATCAAGATAATTATCCAAAGGTCAGTACATCAACAATGTCACATTTTGCGTATTCCCGCGACTCAGAATCTGGCTATTGCACAGCCAGCCTCCGACACCCTTCTGACAAGGACGGCAAAGTCAGCTAAAAGCAACGTCTGCAGCTCCGCGTCTGCGTCCAAATGCAGTAACCCTGCCTATATACACAGTGAGGGTAGAACTGTGTTCCCACTTAAAAAACTGGAACAAGACCCCAAATACAACACAAAGTGAGAAGGATTTTAAACAACTTCAAATCTCTTTGTCTCATCAGACCAAAGTAAGCTTGGCATGTATCCTCTACCCCATAACTCCCTATAGCCAATTCAGTTTACCAGAGCTTGCCAAAGCCACAGAATAAATTAATCTCAGCTTACTAACCATGCAAGCACATGTAACCTCTCCTGGATGGAAATGGAGCAACGAAACATAGATCCTATGCTCGCTGCTAGCAGCTAATAAAACACAACTCAGTTGGTAGGATTCCTCACCCCCCTCTTCTTTTGGTAACATAAAACTTGGGATCATTTCTATACCGTTCCAAAAGCAGCCTAGCAACATTGGTGAAAAGCACAGCTGCCTTGTGCTCACTGCAGTGCATCATGGCAATCAAGATTTAAATTCCCTATCCCCACCTAGCTCAAACCCATCAAACGGTCCAATTCACCTACCCAGTAACTCCAATTTAGCAGCTTTGCACTGCTGGCTCCCCTAACGAAAGCCATTTGATGGCTCTGAGCTTGGCAGCGCAGATGCTGACTTCTGACACCAGGAATAAGCAAGCACACAGCCTGCTTGACTGGCCAGAGAACACTTGGGGGTTTCTTCCTCCCTCTTTGATCATGCTAGTGATGAAAATTAAGATTGGTCTTGGCCCAGACTCATCCTGTGTAAGACAAAATGATCACCTGGTATTCACTTCAAAACCTCCTTCTCTTTTTAATACACCAAGTGCTGTATATTGAAGTCAGCGCCACGCGGCAAGGAAAGCTCTTCACAAGGCCTCAGCCACACAAAGATCACTATGGGAATATTGACAAGACTGACTTCTTCTGCGTGTTTAAACCAAGTGTCAAAAAATATTTATGAAAGGTTTTTTCCAGCCCTTCTGTCCTCACTCCTTAATCCTCGTACAGTTGGAAAAGCAACTCGTGACAAGCCTACGAGCAACACGGTCCAGGGGAAATATTTACACTCTGCTCAGATTGAGATATCCCCAGGGCTGGGAAAGGGCTTCTGGAACAGGCAACTTCAGTCTCATTGCCCTGTCAGTGTTTCTTCACGCCTGCAGCACCGGGCTCAGTGGGAACGTGTCAGGGAAACACTTGGGTCCCCTCTGCTCCGTTCCAGCTTGGTCTCTTTGATCTTTGCCATCCATCCCACAGTGAAGCAAGTCTGAGTGACTGCACACTAAACTATGTTGTATTTTATATTAAATTTGAAGCTCAGAGGTTTTTCCTCCCTTATACCAGGAGTGGGTGCCTAAAGGCAGAGGTTGATCTTTGATTGTTAATTCAAGGACCAAATTCTGCCCACAGCTTAACCGCAAAGGCTGAAGTACAAGCCCGTGGCCTTGTTTGCAGGTATGTGCAGTCTCTCTGGCCCATAAGCTAACTGATGGAAATCCCAAATACATCTGAAGGCTTGATGCACCGGTGCTAAAACGTATCTGGAATAACAAGTGAGAAACAGCATACAATTGGATTTACGTGTAAAAATTCCTGGGCAAGGCATCCCCAAAACAAAGTTTACCTTTCTTCCCTAGGACAGTTCAGCTGAAGGGGACAGGAGAGATCCCTGGAGCTGAGAGGAAAAGCCTCACCAGAATGTGTTCTTTACTCCAGTCAGGAGGCACCAGCCCGTTCCAGACACACACAGATAACTTCTTAGTGCTTTTGTCTCCCATTGTCTTACTCTCTTATCCCTTCACTCTCTATTGGTGTTCCTCATCTCTTTCCCACTGCAGTATGTATTGCTCTGTCTTGCTACAAACAGCAGCAGTGTTCAACACTCATATCCAGAAAACCATCACATACACACACACACACACAGAACTGAGCTGACATGCCATTTGCATACTACAGCAATGTATCTTTTGGAATTTCATGGATGCTAATCACTCCTGCCATAATATTTACCCTTTCTGCTGCTTCTCCTGCCCACCATTCATTTAAACTCTCACTTCTTTAAGGCACGTGTATGTTGTCACCGAAAACAGGACACTGTACTCATGGGGGTCCCTCAGCCAGCAAAAGCAACCCATGAGAGAATCACCCAGCGTTACTTTTCGGTAGCCAGAGACCTTCGACTGGCCATCCTGACTTCCCGAACTTGTGACAATAAGAGAACAAGAGCATCTGATTACACAAAGAAGTCGAGAGAGCATGTTACTAGAGCAACAGAGTGTCATAAGCAGCTCGCTGCTCGGGCTCTCCAACCGCTGTCGTCTCTGTAACCCCAGGAGACAGCAGCTGGCTGTGGGGGGTAAATCCGAGCATCCACGATCCATCAGGTGAGCGGCGAGACAGTCACATGTCTACACAACGCCAAACGCTTTCGCTGCAGAAATCCCAGGCTCCCCAGAGGAACGAAAACAGAGGTTTTGACACAAATCTGTACCTGAGCAGTCAATGGTAAGCTGCCTTCCCCAGACAACGCGCAATGAAGCAAATGAAAGTGAACAAAGCCGATGAATGACACATGAGAGGAAGAAACCTTGTGTTCTCTCCCTGTGATAAAGGAGCACAGCAAAGCGCAGCTTCTTGAAGGGAATGGACTTGAATAAAAGAAGATTTATTGCACCACCGCCCCAAAAAAGGAGTCTATGAAAACGAAGGACCTCAATCTTCTGAAGTAATCTCCCAAAAATCTTAGCAAACGAGTACAAGAACACCATTAAAACACCTCTAAACTACTCTTTTAATTTGAAATACATCTTAAATTCCAAATAATCTTTAAGCTATCTAACTGAATCCCAGAATGTCAAATTGAAAGTAAGTTGATCCTGCCCTTGTTCATTAGCTCTTAAACTGTGTGTTTGAATCCTTCGTTTCCAGCGCGCGTGGATTCAAAGGGGTAAATTCAGTTTGGGCAGATACAAGTTAAGTTCTGCTCGTTACCATAGGAAGTTCTGTACATTTTAACTCTATGACTGAAAGGCATGTTTTGGCCCAGGTTCATGTGCTCTGCTACATAGGTCTGTAACTCAGTCAGATCCCATGAAGCCTCAAATCTGGGGGGGGCCAACGTCAAGGTTTTCACAACAATCATTTTACTGAAATTAAATTCAGGCTAGATTTTGAAATGGTTATGTTTAATATTTGAATTTAAAAGAAGGTGGCTGATGCCATCCTAGAAGTGACATTCGGTTTAATGCTGCTTGGTAACCAGGAAATATAAAGAAGCAGGGTGCACCCATACAAGATGAGTTAGTAGCACAGCCTCAAGTCTCCTCTCTTTTAAGGAAGTAGCTAAGTTCATGCATTGCTGCACATATACCAAAAATGAAGTATCTTCAAAATTTTCATTCTGTGAATAATACTTTTCATGGCCAACTTAGTGTATGAGTTAAGTCTCTGCAGACGAATTTAATCCCAAAGCATCACCAAGATGTCTCCATTTACGAAGCGCCACAGGCCAAACCAAGGGACTTTGGATTATAGAGAAAAATGAGACGTGGTTTCTTTTCTTCTTGCAGCTTTTACCTGTGAAGACTCCAGCTGTGGCTACCCAACACTTTTACATCATGTTGTGCAGCACAAAGAGCAGAGCAGGGAGGGGGTGCCTGTAACATGCTCACACATCCCTGTCCCTCCACCAACATCGTGCTGCGCCGCAGCGCTGATGTTTAGTTTGGACTGGTCCTTTGGCTGAAGGAACCAAAGCTTCCTGACTGGCAATAATGGGCTAGTCATTTAATACACTGTTCAGAGCTATGATTGTTGTTGTTTGATTCTGGTATTTTTAGGAAGAGGTAATCCTGGAGATTTGCATCTCATTTCCCAGAATGCCCTAGGGCTTTTCCAGCAGTTGGAATCTTACAGGATAAACATCTTCCCCTGATTGTAATTGCATTATTAAATATGATTGCTCTTCTCTTCCTTGAAAAATGTTTAAAAGCAGCAACAAAGAACACTGCAAGAAAGCACCCTGTTGACAGCATGGAGGAGTATGGCACAGTAGAGAGAAGCAAGAGTATTTCACCTTTAACTTCCAGATGCAAAAGATGACTTTTCTAAGACAGGGAGTCCCACAACACCACACAAAAGCTTGGTTTTCTAAATAACTGCAACCATAAGAATCCTTCAGCTATCGAAATTGAGGCCACTGCAAATAACTGTCTCCATTACAAAACACACTGCAATAGCTCTGAGAACTCCCATCGAAGATGAGGGTCCTGTTACCATAAATCCTATAGGCACAAATAACCATAATCACAGCAAAGTCACCAGGGTAACTGCAATAAACGAAAGGGGAGGTTACGGAGGAGATGACTACCATCCTGACCAACATGAATGTGCCACTCAGTTTTAAAGTTACACTAAACAGCTTCTTACACCTAACACACAGCAATTAACTCAGACCCCGCACGCTCCAGGGATTTGCCTGGTTAAACTCCTTTTCTCCTAGAAAATCCCTTTTCTCTACGATATCTCACTGCACCTTTTACAGCCAAGGCCCCCAGTTTGTTGAAAACCACAGAACAGAACCACAAATGCTGAGGATCTGCTCTCAGTGACAACTACTACTATGCCAGCCATCCTCCGTTAAATATATACAGTGTGCATGCACATTGCCTCACTGTAGCTCCCATTAATTTTTAAAATATATTAATGCATATGAAGTGTGCTAGCAGTTGCACAACCGCAACAAAGTATACAAAATCAAAGTATGAATGCGTTTCTGCCTTACTTGCATAATTTTGGAAGCCAAAGCAGACTTTCTGGTGAACAAACGTGTGATGGAGCACACATTTTCAGCACTTTCAAAGAAGGAAACTAGCTCCTCCTATAGTTCATGGGACTTCCCTGGTACAGAGAGCTCGGTTCATGAATACTGGAGTCTTGGCTCAGAAAGCAATCCTCTCATATAGCCTGATCAGTTTTGAAACACTTTGCCAATACTGTCCACTCCCTATTTATACTGATACTTCATTAATATTTACACTTATACACACATAGATATACACCCAAAACATAGACATTCAGGATGTACTATACACACAACCTTATGCTTAGGCATGTGTGTGTCTTTCTCTATAGCGCTAAGATAATGCAGAAGCCCAGCTGGGCTGGGGGTAGGTGGAGAAGAACGTGCCATAGTAAACTGCACACTCTAAGTAGCGGTTAAACTGCTTGAGACCACTTTTCTGCTTTCAAGAGCCTCAACTCAAGGGTTTTCACTAGGCTTCGTGGCATGGGAATCAGTAATGCTTCTTCAGCATACTCTTAAAAAAAAAAAAAGAGTTAAACATCTATAAAGCAGGGCCTACGATAGAGCAGATGGTCTAACCTCCTGAATGTCAACATCCTTATGTGTCAGGCAGCCCAATTAAAGTGACATTTTTAGCAGCATGTCTGTCTCCACTGTGCCCTTCCTCCCACTTTAGCCTGAATGTCCCAAGGGGTAATTGCTCACCACACAATTACAAACACCAGTTTACTCTAGTTCCTTCTCCCCGGTTTCTAATTGGGAGAAACTATAATGAGGTTAATCTAACTCCTGGATCGCAGTGAAGAAAACTGCTTTAAAAGAGAAGATCTTGAAGAAAACATGAACTTCCTTAGCTAACCAGCATAGCCCCAGATCTCCTGACTGGGATTATTTTGTTCTAGCTTCTTTAGCTGCCAAGGTCTTTGTCATTCACCTTGTCTTTCCAAAATATTAAAAAGCAGATATGGCTAATAAATGGGCAGGGAAAGAATAGAATAAAAACCACTAGAAACCACTGTGTTCTAGTGGCTTGCTGTTAACCAAGTAGGATAGGCTTCAGAATAAGAGAGATGCCTTGGACTCTTCTAACCTGTGCAACAAGAAAGACCTTACGAAATGCATCAGCAGTCCCACTTCATGAGACCAGAGGCAGCCACAGCCAACCTGCGACATGAACAGCCGAAGCAGCAAGCTCCCATGCCTGAGGTGGGCCAGGCAGGGTCAGTGCTGCCAAGATGATCCGACTCGGGCGCAGGGGAGCTGCTGAGGCTGACAATAGCAGGCCAGGCCATAGGCTTTTGGGCAGCCCTGGCTTGCCCCAGCCTTCCCAAGGAATCATGGGCATCTTCACCTCATGCACTGCTCCTGGAGCTCTCCACACTGCATGGTATGTGCATGGTCACTCCAGCCACACAAAGCTTTTTGGCATGCAGTGTGTGGAGCCAGAAAGGCTGGCCATTGCTATTTCACAGCTTTCTGAATGTCTCCAATTCCTCCTCCAACGTGCAGGAATTGATGACGTGGAGATACTCCTATTCCTGATTAACAGAGGGGAAATGGCAGCACAGAGTTTAAAAAGGCTGCCCAGGAACCTTGCAGCAAATACTACAGACTTGAACTCAATGTCTTGATGCCCTGCTAAGTGAGAACACCCACGTACCTCAGTTCTGGGTCTCCAGTTCTGTCGTTGGCTGTTGACAGCTTTAATACTACCAGGACATAAGATAGGCTGATTGTGAACAGACTTGAGATACAAACCGACACAGCTTCTTCCCATCCACCATGCAACAGCCCCAGAAAATACAGCATTTGTAAGGAGCCATGGCTTTAGTGGGAGCCGTGCCTGAGAGAGGACTGGTGAAAAAGGCAATCAGAGACTAACGAAAACATAAACCTGTTCATCCCCAAGTGCATGTTTCTCAGATGATTTACTGCATTATGATAAAGTGAATCTCGCATTCAGAGACCGCAGGATAGAAGACCAGGCATTGCACACACGACAGCTTCTTTGATGCTGCTTTGGAACAAAAGAGACTGTTTTCTCCCTGCTGAACATTGGCAGCGCAGGCAGATTCTCAAGACATTGCCTCGTTCTGCGGGGCTGCAGGATGTAGCAATGCAACATGTAAAGCAGATAATAGAAACGGCTGATCATTTTAAACTGGCTGCAACTTACACTCCAGCAAGGAAACTGACGGATGAAAGACCTTCCTCCTGCAAGCTTGTGATGTTGCTGAGGGTTTACACTTGCTACTGAGACAGAACCAGTGATACCTTGTGGGTGGAAGAGCGGTAATACTTGGAGAATAGGATAAAAGACTGCACTCCTCGTGAAACGAGTTTCATTCCCGGCTTGACATCCAGTTTTTCTACTAGAAAAATAGTGACTGATCAATGTAGAGTGGATTCTTCATCAAAAGCAAGATTTATGACTAGAGGCTTTACTAGTATCAGTCTTTCAGTGTTTGTAAAGTTACTGTTAAATACACAGTGGCAGAGTTAGCGGAGTTTCTTAGGCAGTTTGGAAACCACAGGCTCCATTTCAGCACAAAGTTACTCTTGGTATGACTCACTATCAAAGTTGAAGCATTCATTTAGTGCGTGGGATATGGTAAAAAGGAGTGACAGGTGATTCTTGCCTGTCAGAAAGAATAAAGGGAAAGGATAACATTGTCTTAATCAGAGGGATTAAATAAACTATACCACCATGAGAGGTATTAGCTATTTTTTTGGCCACTTACAAAGCGGGGAAGCTTATTGTGTGTCTATAAACTCTGCATCACAGAAAGCCTGTTTGAATCAGCATTATATTTCCCAGTTTCAGTTCAACATCTCCCAAAAAACTGGTAAGAGGCAGTTTAAAACAAGGCTTTGAAAGTGTGCAGAAGTCAACCCACTTCCACAGTCACCTTGCTCTTTTGACCATGTTGGTAAGCGTGATGGTATTTAATATCACAGTCCTGAGCTTGTGAAAAAAATGTACAAGTGGAACTTAGTTCTGCAGGTTCAGTCTTCTCTGAAAGCATTCACACTGCATGAAGCTTTTAATAATTTCTAAAACCCTCAACTTACGCAGGAGGATCAAAAGACAGACAGAAAGAGAATCTAGTCTCCACTACCCTGTCTTCCTTTCCTCTAGACAGATGAGCTCCACCCAACGTATCTTTTATGGGGAAGCAGGAAAAAGTAGGCTACATTTTAATCAGTGGGGGTGCAAGAATAAGTTTTCAGGAGGTGCATTTCTGACAGCTTTCTCAACTTCCATCTGCTTTTGTGAATGGAAGCAACCTCCCAGAAATCTGCAAAACTGAGCCATAAACCTCACAAGAAGAAATTTCCCTTGGGAGATCCACCACCTCCAGCTATGCTCGGAGCCAGAGACACTGCAGGAACAATTCCCCACAGGACTGAACATTTTTTCTTCCCTGCTGGATAAGCCTAAGTGCAGACATACAGAAAGGAGGGGGAGGCAGGGAGAGGATGGGGGATGGAGCCCAAACTTTTTCAGCCTTGAAGACAGACACACGTTTCCATGTTTGAAAGGGGTTATGGGAGAAGGCGGGAAGGAGTCTAATTGCATCCAGATTGTTTTGTCCTTCCCCACTCGCTTCATCTCACTGGCAGGTTTGACTGTCAGTACCCGCAGCGTTTCCAAGCCCAGCACCAGTTAATTGTGGTCCTTATACACATACCCCCAGATCTAACTTGACACAATACCGTATAATTGGCAGCTCGAGAGAACGGGGAAGAGACGGGCATTGAATGTGAATTATCTCTCACACCTACAGCAGGAAGATCCTCCAAGACAGAGGCTGAAGTCACTGGCAGGGAGCTTGCCCTGTGCCCGTGGACACAGTGGCAGGTTTGCAGACAAAATGACAACTTAATTTTCCAGCGCTGCCAATCTTAAAGGTCCTAAAACCAAATATTCTTTGACAGGGAAAAGAAGGACAAAAGGAAAGCAGGGCAGTAGGCTTGGGCAAAGGAAAGAGGATATCGCTGGAAATAGATGCTTAATAGCAGAGTTTAGACTGGAAGTGAAAAAGAATCACAAATTCTCACTCTGCCTCCTCAAAGGAGCTCACAGTATGTCTGTGCATTTCTGTATGCTGTCAAATGGAAAAAGAGTGGGACATTGTTCTCTTGAATCAACGTTTACTCAATAAGGTCAGTGCCACCTAAACAGGCTTCAGCCTCAAGTGCAAGAAAAGACCCTGTACAGCTGCATGCAAACAATGGCAACATACCTGCACCTCCTCCCCACTCCCCCTCCCTTACACTACACAGCCCTGCAGACAGAGGCTGTCAGCTATCCATCACTGCTGCTCACGCTGCATTTATGTGCATGAGCACGAATATGTTCCCACACAGTTCAGGTAAGGGGTTAGGCAGGGCTCACTGCTTACTACTTAGCTAATGGTCACAGCAGACCCTCTTGCACAAAAAAGTGCAGTTTCTTGTTTACTCAGGAGTATTTGCTTTAAGTGCAAGATTAATCAGCACAGTCCAGAGCATGACAGCTTTATGTTTTGTCCCCAGCCTCCACATCTTCATATTAACATCTGGCTTCATCTCCTCGGGCTCTCTCTACTATTCCTTTTCCCCTCACGCCTTTAAAGAAACCAGACCTTTTCCAAGAATCAGATTAGTATGTGAACAATAAAGATGTGAAAACCTTGAAAACAGCTTAAGACGAGGGGTACACTTAAGAGAGGAGGCTCAAACCACCCATTCTACCCCAGGGAACTGGCAGTGGTGCCACACAGCTCTCAACACCAGAGCATCCATGGAGCCAGGACGAAGCACCTGGCCATTAGTTTGTTGGTGCTGCCTTAAAAAGTATTTGCCTCTAAGGCAGAGGCAAAGCTGTCCTCTAGGCTGGATCATGGAGGACTAACTGGAGGTAGCCAGACTAAGTGGAATATTTCATTTGGCAGACAAAACGGGGAAGGGTTTGGGAGGGATGTCCTCAGGCTAAGACAAAGAGGGAAGCAGCAGAGGACAGCCCTAGCATGGAAAGCAAAGCAGAACGCAAACAGAGCAGGAGACGCAGTAAGCGAAACAAGGTCAGAATTGGTGCTGGTCAAACAAGGAGCACATTTTCCCCTTGAACGTGACAATATGGCTCTGAATAAATAACGAGAATGTAGTTAAAACATAAAGGCCATGATCTCTGTACAAGCCTCCCGCTATCACCAGGAAGAGATCTGACAGATTCAAGCAGCCCTGGATTTTATATCTTGTCCTACAATCATGAATTTTATGAAGTGTTGTTGTTTCCTTCAATCTCTGGTTTTGACACTTTGTCCACTTTGTTAATCTTCTACATTCACCCTATTCTACAATGATGCTGCTAGTAGCAATAATTTCCTGAAAAGCAATGACAAACACTTGCTATCGAAGAAACAGATGAGATTTTTATGTTCTAAAAGTACAAAAAGTCTCAGAGAAAGCCAGCAAGAGATGGCCAGTCACTAGGAGAGCGTATTTCAGAGGGCCTAGCATCTATTTTCAACTGTGATTCTGAAATTTTCACATTCAAGTGTGTCGGAAAGTCCGTGGAATTTTGATTATTAAGGGCCAGACTCCATGACGAAAATTTAACCTGGGCACATTTGTAAATTTTAGCAGTGGTCTTCAATTACACATTTGTCAGATCTATGTTGAAATCCGTGGAGATGGTTTGAAGGGACGACCTAGAATCAAAGCCGTCCGCAAAAGACAGGCTTTAATGCAGGTTGTACTGCACCACCACACACACGTTGTTTGCTATTCTTTGTCACTCCAGCGCTTTTGGGGAGAAAGATTTTTCCAAGCAGACACATGAATTGGCGCAACAATGAAATCTGCATCTTAAACTCTGGCAAGGGGGAAAACCCACCACTAATGACAGCATAGCACATGGTACTTATGCTCCAGCGGTATTAATACTTATTATTTAGTACCACAAGCTATTATTTGCTTACAGCCAGTGTTACCAGACTTCCAAGGACTCATGCAAATTCCATAAAAAGCAAGAGCAATTAAGCATGTTGGGTAGGAAAATAAGTTTAATGTCAAGTTGCTCTACCTCTAGATGTGGCTCCCATACATCTCAGAGGCTGATTCGTGCCTCCGATATAACGAACCTCACCAGAAAGGCCTGGCACTGAGTGACCTCAGATTGCACACCAGTTGCTGACCAACTCCTGAGCTGTACAGCCAGTAAATGATACTGTGAGCATACACTGGTCTGGATGGACTCAATTGCTAGCTTTAGTAATAGTTAATCAAGAGCAAGATACAATGTGATGAAGCCTTTGATATTTGCAAGACAAACATTTAAAGAAAATAAACGAAAGAGACCAGAATCTCTTCCTCTGCATTTAACCAGAACATTTCATAAGCTTCTTGTTGTTTTTTCTCAATTTTGAGAATTAGAAAAGTCCTTTTCCTGTTTATATATGTAGAATAAAAAACATCTAGTCCCCAGTGAGATTTTACAGTCATTTGCAGGTTCCTTTAAATCCAGGAGGATGCCTTAATCCATGCATTGCAGTTCAGCGGTTTACAGGGTACCCATAAATGCTCCAGCCACACCAGTGGGGCTTCCTTCAGTCTTGAAGAAGCAAAACTCCTCATATCTCAATCCCCGATTTCTGACACTTGGGAAGATATACCCCACTAAATAAAGCTAAAAAATAAGAGAACAGAAGCACCGCTCTGCACCTCTCTGCAGCTCAGTGCAGCTGTTGGTATGCCCTTCTTTCATGTATGTTCAAGCGGCAACCGGATAGTGGAGAAGCTTTTGCTTAGGCAGGGAACAGACCCACAAGAGGCCACAACAAGGAGGTGGTACCTAAACCCTCTCAGCTGCACAAACAGCAGTTTCTATGTTGTTGAATTATTTCCATAAGGAGAGATGCTCAGAGACAAAGAGAGAAAGAATTCACAAGCCACCTCTGTCACAAGAACGGCAGGGTCTGCTTCACTGCCACCCCATGCTCAGGTGCGGGGTCAGGGGGAGGGAGGAGGCAAAGACCATCAGAGGTTGTCAAACATGCATCCACCACAAAACACAGTCCCCCATGTGTTTATAACCTAAGCTGTACAAATGCTCCGCGGAGTAGGTAAGGGTTGTAGTAGCTATTTTACAGATAGACAACTAATACAGTGAGACCGTGTGAGTTCCTGGCTGTCACACAGGAAGGCTGTGGTGCAGGAGGGAGTGGAGCACGTCTGGCTAACGTCAGCTTGAGAGGTCAGGATGGGGAAGGTAATGAGATGCCTCCATGCCAGAAGCTAACAAACATCACACCGAAGTTGGAAAAATCACTGCAGTGAAATCACACTTACTCAGTATTCAGAGACACGCTCACATTACAACCACAAGCACTTATTTAATTAGAAAAATGATCTAATCGAGATGCATCCGAAATTGCCTCCAATACGACATAAGCAATAATATACGTAGGTAAGAAAATATGTTGGCTGCGAAGGTGTGTGCGTTTGTGCGCGTGAGGGAAAGAACGAGGGTAAATTGCCAGACTTGCTCTCCATCAAGCTCAGCAATCGCACTGAATACATTTATTAAGCACAATCAAATTTTACAAGGCACTGAAGTGATAACTCTGCAGTAGTGCAAGCAGCAATAAATAGCTTGTAAACACAGAGGTCACAAGCCCAGGTGCTTACAAGCATGGGAAAGGTGGGTTACTGTAAGCTGTATGCTTCATTGCCTCAGCAGTTATTTTTTCATCTTTCTTTTCTTGAAGGAGGGGTGAAACAGGACAGAATGGATTATTATTTAATTTACTGCAATAAATCAGGAGTCAAAGCAATTCAAAGGAATTTGTAGCTTATCACTATGCAAAGAAAAATCAAACCTCTATCAGTTCAGATCTAAATACAATTACAGGAACAAAATAGCTTTATGTTTAAACCATCTAACTGAGCCTGACAGATGGATACTGTTTATACCCATTTGTATTTATTGAACATATTAAAAGATTGCAGCTGTTCTGTCAACACCTAGGTGCTTCCAGGGTGCTTGGAGCTGTATATAAATATGACAGAATTTTATGGTTAAATATATTCCGTGGAATAAACATGTAGGAGATACTGTGATATAACAAGTATTTACATTAGCAACTATAATACCTTGAACTGGTTTCTATTGATCTTTAAGTACTTCACAAAAGTATGGATAAAGCATCTGCACTCCCACCCTACAGACACAGTATTAAAGCTCAGAGATTAAGTGCTGCCAAAGGATTTTATAACAACTCAGTATGAGCGATGGGATTAGAAGCCAGGCCTATTGCTGCAGGCTTTGTCTTCAGTGCTTTAAATCACACTTCCCCCATCCATATCTACCTCTCTGCGTCTTTGTGCGCAACACCCAGGAGCCCGTTTCATTGTAAGCGTGCATATATTCGCTGCCTAATTTTAATCTCACGCAGAGTTGGGTCAATCAAAGCCAAAGCCAACGAGCTGCATACTATTAGGGCTCGCCACAGCCTTCCCCAGTCAGAGGGCTGTACGCAATCTGTCCGTCAGCCGAACCCCCGGCCCTGCGTCGCAGCAGCATGTCGCCTCTGACAGCTTATTCCTGCGCTTAGACATTCAAGGCAGAGCCTCTCGCTCGACAGCGATCTAACCCTCACCAAACCTCCTCTGACTGGCCAGAGGATCAGAAAGAACATTGTAATTAACGGAAATATAATCCCATGCTCCTCATCAGTGAGGTTTTGCATATACATAAGGAGCGATCAGTGGCGAAGAATGATGAGTGCTCCTTATGGAAATCACCCGCTCTACCAGCAAAAGCTTTCAAGCATGGCATGTGGGAGACAACACACACAGACCTTCGGGTCTTCTTGGGAGGGTTTCTCCTGCATTCAGCTCTCCAGCACTGCATCCTGGGGAAAATCCGATCAAGCGCCTATTTTGCCTGGCTACTGCATGGGCGTTGAAGTAAGAGCACCGCTGCACGCGGTCAATCTTCAGCAGGAATGAAAAGGAAGGGAATGACATTGGTTGGGAAAGAAGAAAGCGTTGAACTGGAGGTTGCACAGAGCTGAGGGGTGAAACAATCCAAGGATAAAACAAGACTTTTGTGGCTGTCCTTTGTAGGCAGCTATTTTGGGTTGCTGAGGCTCCAAAGAAGAATTTCAGTGTAGGAGATGGAGCATTTTTCCTGCTAAGAATTGCTCCCTCACCTTCATAGTTCTTGCACCATGAGCTGTCAAAGAGCTGGGTTACCTGCTTTAACGCTTTTCAGAAGACACGTAGGGGGAAACAAATTTTATGGAGCTCTCTGGAAAGGGGGAATGGAAAGACTTTACTGAGAGAGAAGAGCTGTTAACCTGGAGATGAGAAAGGTGCTGGACCACATCAGAAAACAGATCAGGAACAAAATATGATTTATCTGAAAACAAGCATACAGATAGAAAAGGGGAGATGGAAAAGAAGATAAAAGGCATTTACAGGGGTGTGGGGGTGGAAGTCAAAACTTCCGTTCTGACTAAACAGCTACACTCTCAGTCATTTCTGAGCAGTGGGAGTCGCGGTGCTCATTTTAAAACCATCCGTCAATGGATAGGCCAAACCTTTTTTATTAAAAAGGGATATCCTCAACTCCACTCTCTGCCAGCACAGGGAGAAGAAAATGGAAGAAAAATAAAAAGGAGAGCTGGTCTGCTAATACCATACGGCAAACACAGGAACTGAGCACAGGCTCCCAGATTCCCAGACAACAGCCATATCCCCACTGGACCACCATCATTTTTCATCTGCAAATATGCATGTTTGTGTGTGTACGCGCAGACACACAGGCAATAGCAGCATAATCATCTCTATACTGCCCTGCCACTAAGCCCTGAACTCTGAAATGAGAGTGATCATCTCAACAACCGAAAGGGCATATTAATAGTGTTGCCAGTGAAACTCTCCAGAGAGGAGCAGGCTCCTGCATGTTTATACAGAGCCAAGCACAACGGGGCCGATGGTTGCCTTTAGTTCCACAGAAAGGATCATTATCCTGGTTCGTCCCTGGCCGTGGTCAGCCAACTGCGGCTCTGATAATTACCCTACAGAAACTCAAAGCTGCTACACCAGCATCTTAAACACAAAATCATACTCTATTGCTGCTTTTCCCAGAAACATTTTTATAGCAGACAGCAGTTTCTACTTAGGCAGCAGACAGACCAGAAAATACTGCTTGACAGAAACGCTTTTGAAGTGGAGATGGGACCATAACACCAGATTCCTATCCCTCCCTCTAGTGAGTGCAGATGTGGATGCGATTGCGGTCCAGAGCTCCAGGATTTGGCCCTTTCCAAACACCCCGATCACTTCTGGTAAGGGCTGGGCATTTAGGGTTGCTCCTACTGTGAGGGGAGAGATTTTAAGCCCTTCTTTGTCCTGAACCCAGAACTGATCAGCAGACCGAGGTGCCTCTTAAATCCTGCTCGGACAGCTTGAGCAAAACATCAACAGAGCACAGGCTGTGCTAGCAGCCTGCAGAGGGGAGATCTGCTTTACAACCAAAGCATGATACCCCAACTTACTCACCTAGATGAGCAGGCAGTATAATAGCCCCTGTGTGCACTAGCACATTACCAGTGCAAGCACCAAGTTTTGAGAGAGAGAGAAAAGGCATAACAAGTCTTAGAGCACCTTTGGAAAATGAAACAAAACAAAACAACAAAGATCCTTGAAATTATTTGCTTCTGCGAAAGTTCTGCAAATAACAAACAAGGTGTCTGTACAGAGGTTCCTGCCAACAGCTGCCATTAACATACATAAATCTTACGTTCAAAGGAAGCCTCCAGCAGTCAGGTTTTCTATCTTAATTTGATTCTTTTGGCTTTATCCATCCTGTCTGTTTTCATCTTTCCTCATTAAAAGGATTTTTTAAGAAAAGATTTTTTTTAAAAAGCCAAACATAGCTAATTATTTTAATGAGCTACCAAAAAAATACAGTTGCGTTCTACTCTGAATATAAGCAAATGTCAACATTGCATGGGGAGCAGAGGTAGCACAGCATCTTAGTACTATACCGTCAGCTCCTATGTTTGATTAATGAAGACTCACAGGACTAATTTTACACTGCTTCATTAAAAGCCTGGGGCAATTAGCATAAAGGTTAGACTATTACATTATTAAAATGTTATTTTGGTTTTTTTTAAAAAAACAAAATAACTTGCTCCTTTTCCTTCCCCTCTGGAAAAAAACACACTAGATTGAAAAAGACAATAGCTCATTTTGTCTACTTCATATGCAGAGAAACATGAATTGCTACATCTCTCATCAAGGACACAGCAAAGCAGCTGCCCAGCTTCTACAAAAGGCCAAAGGCAAGGCTCCCTTGTAAAGCTAACACACAGACAAAGGAAACAGCGTTCCTGCTTAGGGGACACAGAATGGTGATAAACTTAACATTCCGCCAGCAACTAGAGGGAGGGAAGAAACTGCTCATTCCAAACAGCGCATCCATTTCTCACACAACTAAACCTGTCTTGCAAACTTCTCCAAATGATGATCAAAGGTAAAAGCACATATATGCAACATTGCAAGAGCTGAAGTGTACATAATAAAAAGCACAGGCTTCTCCTATTCTTTGAGGCTTTATTGAGAGAACAGAGGAAGAACTGCTTTTGAACTTGCAGGTGAGCAATTCTTTAAAAGCACATCACACCAGCAGTCTTGCTGTGCTGTTGATACAGCATCATGATGGACAACACAACAGAGCAAGGTTCAAACCACCTAGCCATTTCCATGCTCTGTTTTCTCTCTTCTTCCACATACTAAGGTAAGCAGCTCTCAGACAGCACGCTTCCTCCCAAACCTCCACCTCTGCTACAGCCCCAGGAATGGAAGAAAAACATAAAAAAGCAGCAGCAGCCCTAAGGAACAGACTTGATGAAAAAGAAAAGCTAACTGCCAGACGACGTTTCAGTCTACTTCAGAGCTGGTTTACACGTGGGAGTACTTGCCAAGACTTGCACAAGGCACCACTCTGCGTTGCAGTGCACGCTGGCACTCGAGGGGTTAAGGCAATATAAGCCAGGCCTGCTGGAGAAGCACTACAGCAGGAAGAAAGAGTTACAAATGATTTTTCTTGGCAAAAGCAGCTCATTGGAATAGTAGAGGATTGTGCTTACTCCTCATATATAAATGCCAAAGCGAGGCTTGCTGACACTTTCCTGGCATGCCACAGCCCTTCCAGTGGCCCAGGATTACAACCCAACTTTTCAAGGGACAGAAGGACACACAAGATGTTTCTTCCCCAACCGACCAAACCCTCCTCCCACATGGCATTATCCAGCACCTACGGAAAGTGTCCTTCCACCAGCACCACCACTGATTCGGCTCCTCCTCTTTCCACACCAACACCAGATTCTTGAGGCTGGTGTTTGGGGCTGGGGGTTGTGTGAAGCCACAAGCATGCATAAGTTCTGTGTGCGTATAGGTGGGGAGATGGGGGGTTAATGAAGACCCACAAGACTAATTTAAGGCAAGATAAAGACTGCTGAAACATCAGAATTTTCCGGCTTGCTTAACCAACAACCCAGCTTTTTCCCTTACCCCGTTCTCCAACACCCAATAGTTATCTAGGCAAACAACTGGCAGGGAGTTTAAGGTGACCCTTTCCCTGGTCCTCCCCCTGACGTTCCAGAGACCAGTAATTTATGGACCTTGAGAGCTGGAAGCTGCATCCAGATCATCATGTTTAATAGACACTAATCTTCCTAAAGGTCTAATCCCTTTGTACTGCTTCTTTAGACTTTTGGCTTCCAGAAAATCCTTTCACATGAGTTTTGTAATTTCATTTTGCCCTGCTAAAAGAATAAGAAATAAGAAAAAAAGAAAAGAAAGGCTTATCAGTCCCTACTCCTATCAGACTTACCCAAACTGTTATGATTTAATTATTCAGTGTTTCATCTCATGGAAAGTGGCTGCACAGCCACTCAAGAGGTTCACAGTAAGAAGATGAAGGTCAAATGGCTATTTTGGGAGTGATTAGCTTGTTCAAAGGTGCAGGGGACCATGTGTGATGCAACTTTGGCTTTAGCTTAGGGGCTGCTCAGTGCTGCACAGAGCAATGGCTGAACTGTCTTTGCAGCTGCAGCAAGAAGCAGATCCCTTCCAGTGACAGAGTAACTTCGCTTTCTTCATGCCAGGATCATTGAGGCTTTGTGGTAGGTGACTGGTTTTACCACCTCCCATCATCTGTCTCACTGTGAATCTGCTCTCTGGCACGTTCATATTTAACAGCAGCCAATGCCTATTTTTTTGCTCTTCCTTTAATCTCTCCCATTTCCCCTTCTAGAGATGGCTTTCTTCGGTAACTGCCAACCTACAGCCCACAGCAGTCATTTTCTCTTGCTCTGCGACCGGAATGACAATACATGCTCAGAACCCAAAGCAACCAACAACCTCCCCTTCCCCAAAGGTGATGGTAGATGCTCGGATGACTGTTCTTACAAAGGCAACTGAGCAGAACAACTTCTAGCCAGTGGATTTACACCAGACTCCCCTCCTCCATGAGGGAAGATTTACATGTCTGCAAACTGAAAGGGAGAAGAAAACGGTTCTTTGAGACATCATCCCCTGCAGCCTTCACTGAGAGAAGCAGTTCTCTCCTGGTTAGCTTGCTGCTTCTAGAGCCCCCATGGTGCCAAAGACAAAATCCCAAAACCTGACCACTCTCCACAGCCCTTTCAGAAAATAGCTAAAGGCTAAAGCATATTAGGTGAGACTTAATAAATTTTAGCAGCAAAACCAGTAAATCTTTACAGGTTTACATTTTTCACCAGACTTTGATTGATTTCTGTACTCCCATTAGTTGTGATTTTTCTCTCTGTATTCACATGTACTCAGAAATCCATACTGCCTTCAGTGATGCCCACTCAGGCTGAAATGGTTTCTCACAAAGAGTTCATCTCACCTACTCGGCGCACAGGAAGTCGCGTTAGTTTGACCCCCTGCACCATGAGGGCACGGGGAGTTTCAGCGGCCTAGGTTGTTATCAGAAGATGGTGAGTTGGCATAACAGAGAGAAAACTACCAGAGTACATCGGCACTGATGGAAATGTCATCCCCGCCGCTGAAGAACACCCCAAATCGCCCTGATCTTAGTCCTTTTTGTAACCCCTTTCCTGGGGCTGGAGGCTCAGTAATCAGTCTTGTAAATTTTCGGTTTCCAAATCTAGGCAGAGGGTTTGTTTTTCCTGAGCGACGTGCCAATGCTATCTCATGCTGTGCAGCTTCCAGTATTTTCTTAAGTGCCTTGAGAGGCTTGGCACGAAGGGCACTATGGAAATGCAGTTTTAACTGATAGCTTCAACTCCTGCCTTGTAACCCACCTTCAAAATGAGGAATTTCAGCAGAAACAGAGGTGCTCCTTTCCTTCCCTGCATGCAAGAAGTGCACTCGCCACAGCACACAGTGAATTATATTTCAGCTGCACGGGGAGCGCGAGGTGCAACGTCCCTGTCAGGATGGCGACCAACATCTCCATTAATCTATCACTACAAACGGCACAAATGTAAAACAAGACTCTCGCCCTTCTCTATGCCCATATCACAGGGCATGCCGAGTATTTCTCCTTCAGCCAGACAGCTAACGCTGAGGATTGACTCACAAACTCCCTCCCCATCACAGAAATAAGGTACAACAAAGTGGGGTAGAACTGCTCTGGCTACCCACAGAGGTCAGCCACAACTTCAAATTCATTACGAAATGAATGTGCCAGAGCTCACTGAAATGGGCTGAGCTAATCAGAGGCGGTGTGGGATGACTAATTCCTGGCCAGGCAAATGCCTTCTCTACTTGCAGATCTAAGTGCATTATCCCTAGCTGCCAGCCTGACCTGCAGGCCAGATTCTCAGCATCATCAGGAGCAAGGAGCACAGATAATGGAAAAGAGTGTAATGCTTTCCCCCATTAACACACCTCTGCGCAGAGATGATTTCAAAAATAATTTTTAAAGATTTTTGAAAAAATACCCAAATTAATCTGCAGGGGTATTCGGGCAGCTTGCTTTAAGTATTTTTAGCTTAAAAACACAGATTTGTCAAGTATTTTTCCTTTTCCTATTTCACAACATTCTCATGTGTTTGAGGCTATTATAGAGGGGCACAAAGCATCTTTAATCCCCAAGATTATACAACAGCATTAACATACATAATATTTCGGGGCTCCAGAGGATTATTATTTAATGATGCTAATTTGCCTGCCTTTCATCCAGAAGGATCCCCCCCAAAATAACACATTTCCCAAAATAGAAGTGCAGCTGCCTATGAGGCAGGACAAGGCAAAAACCTTAGCAGTGACTCATCTGGGCAGAGGAAGAAAAGACAACTCTTATTCAAAGACAGTCCTGAATTGGAATCAATCAGGAATTCACCTTAAGAAAAAAGTGTCCAAGGATTTTTGCTTATCAAAGTTTTGCTCCTGATCCACAAACATAAAGCTAATAATACTAATTATAATCAAAGCAAGTCTTGTGGGCATATTTGCCTTGTCATTTCTAATGTACCCTGATTGCTACGTCTCAGTGCTAGCCCTACCTGCTTCCAGAGTGACTTCCATCCAATTGTCTCAATATGTCTTATAATCATTAATTAATTAAGCCACAGGACAGTTTGGAACGGTAAGATAAATATTATTTTCCTTTCATGTCATGATTCAAAGTCTGTTGTAAGAGAATCTGGATCCATTCTTCATTGCTCAAAAAAACAATCACAAAGAACAAAAAGGAAGAAAAAAAGTCAAAGCCATGCAAGGTAATCTATGAATGACTTGATTCTTGGTGCTGCAGCTAAGAAATCAAATTAGCCTTTCTCATCTAGGAGAAAATTAGAAGCAGCAATAGATAGTTCTGCCAAAACCAAGCCACATGCTTCCCAGAAGGGACACGGGCAGCGCAGCAGCACGCAGAGCTGGGGGCGGGGAGGGTGGCTGAAGCGTTGTGGAGCTCAGTTGCACACAGAATCACTGATGAGAGCAACCCTAAGCAGGTATATTGCCCCCTGTTTGATGAAGGAACAAAAAACCCTGTCAAGGAATGGCACTTAATTTGCACACATAAATACACCCACACGCAGTCAGGAAAGGGAAGGCCTTCTCCCCGCTTCTCTCCTTTTGCTTATTTTTCTATTAGTCACAACACAAATCAAGCTGCCAAGCTGACAAGGCCTGCAAACAAGTTAGCAATTCTGCGGGTGTACAGACGGGCTCCCTGGCAACACCAGCCAAACAAGGCCCTCGGGATGCCATCCCCTTTTCCGCACGAAGACCCCCGAACCGCAGTTCCTCCCTTGGCAGAAGCGGCTCCTGCGCCGACAGCCAGGCTCCTCGAACTGGGGATGGTATCTGAACACCCAAAGAGAACAGGTGTGCACACTACCGACCCGTCTGTGCTTGGCCTCCCAAAAAGGATCCCCCCAGCCACACCAACCTACTGGCTTCACACTGTGCAACCAAAATCTGCAAGGTCCAAAAATCAGGCACTTTAAAAACTGGGGGGTTGACATTAAATGTGTGATTTGTTACAAAACTGCAAGAATAAACCAGTACAGAAATTAACATTTTACGTGTCCAGACTGGAGCATTGCTTTGGATGTGGTACAGCACTGCTGATATTTGCTGTAGGATTTACTTAACAGTTAGATAGAAATAATTTGGCCTTCAAAGAAGAGCTTGACTCTTCCCTTTGAGAAAACTACTGAAGTTATATCTCAGTACTGTATTATTTCCTAGAATCCAGAAGAGGAGAATTCAGCTTCATAAGAAATAAAATCAAGAGACTAAACTTCCAAGTATCTGGGCTTTACTCCCATCTTATGCTGGAATTAATTTTATCACATAAATAGACATAGATCTCTCACTCCCTATTAACTCCTAAGGGGTAAGAGAGAATCTTCAAACTACTACTTAAGGAAGAGACACCTTAACATCAGCTTTTATCTCTGTAGATAAGGAGCTCAGAAGCTGTGCTAAATCATGTGGTACTTTATGCATTTCATTTTAAGGGAAAATAATTACTTCCTAAAGTAAATGTTCAGATGAGTTTGTAAAATACACTTAGAGAAGAAGGAGGGGAAGCCTTGCATATGCTGTATTTGGCTGTTTGGAGTTTGCACCTGGGCTTTTGCACTTTTCAGCTGCTCCATCAATAGCAGAATCCCCGAGTTACCCCAAATTCTACCCATATATGTCCTGACAACTACCCAGCAGATTTTGCTGCTTTCATCAGATTTAACTAAATGGGTGCAAGTCTCTTACCAAAGAGAGAGTGGCTCAGTTACAGCAGACAAGTATCTGAAGTCATCCATGGGCATTTAGGCATTAGAAACACCCAATTTGGGATGGAGGCTCTAATTCTTTAATTTAGCAAAAGGAGACTTAAAAGCTGTTGTGAGGAAGGTGTACCACTAATCATCTAAAATGGGAGGAAATGCCTGATGGCAGAACAAAACCCAACGGGAGCTCAAGTCCGATAGTTTCTCTTTGGAAAAGAGGGGTTAAAAATAGAACAATGAACAGTGAGGTGCGTTCAACTGCCAAAACTACACATCAGGAAACACCACCTTAGACTTAACTGTAAACCCAATGTGTTTCTTGCTGAGCACAACACATTAATACACCATCTAGTGTAACCCAATTATCGAGGCGGGGAGGGAACGCATGCAAGGTTTATACAGAAGTCATGCTGTGGACCAAAGATATAAAAGTACACGTAGAGAGCCCGTATCTCAACACTCATACCGATAATTTGAAACTACCTTAAATTCAGATTAAAAATACCAGTGAATTCAGCTAAACTTGCCTTTGCTAGCGAGTATTTTCTCAACAGTAGATCTGCTCATTTAGCTTTGAATTTGAGTTTTGAAGTAATGGGAATTCTACCATTAGCCACTGAAAAATAAACTGCACATGGTGAGAACCCCAGTTTTTCACCCTCATTAGTTAAATACCACTGAATATCACTATGTTGCTTTTAACCATTCCCTCATCTTGGAAAGGGAGAAGCAGCAACGAGGCAGTCCTTTCCGTAAAGCGCTTCCCCATCGTATTAGTGCTTCAGCTTAGTGTTACACTGACTGTCACATAATTTATTTAACTTCAGAACTGGTGTGCAAATGAGCTTTTGGATGCCAGCCACAAGGAAGTCTCCAACACAGAAACTATGAAGTCTTTTCCTTTATTAAATACCCTCAAATCAATGTCACAAGCAAGGATACCCAGGGCTGGGTGGGATTGGGGCCAGGGAAGGATTTCTTACACTCTGCCCACGTTTTGCTTAACATTTTCAGCTTTTTGCACTCTCCTTGTGGGGTTTTACTCTTTACTCACAAATAATGCCATTAAACAGTAGCAAATCAAATCCTGGGACGTTATGAAAGTAAGTATTTGTCTTACTGCTTTTCTCACCGCTCTGAAACAGTGGTTTCCATACACAAAATCACCTCAATGCAAACAGACCGAAGGAGTTTTAGAGTTTTCCTAAATTGATCAGATTTATGCAAGCTCAATCCAAACCACCATCCAGCCCTAAGTCTGGAAGTTCCCTCAGACTCACCTCACCTGGGTACTCTGCATTTTTGGAAACAAAGCAGCGTTCAGGGAAGGCACTACAGCTTTGGTGGAAAGCGCGCTGGATTGGCAGACTCCTACTCGCAGCTTTCCACAGCCAGGTCAGGGAAGCTGGAAAACTCACTGCTGTCTGTACCTGTTTCCCCAAGTACACAACATAATCATGCCCTCGGAAAAACTGTGAGACCTGCCTGTGAGAGTTGCACGGTGAAGAGAAGAATTCCTAAAAGGACAGTTAGATTGAACTACCCCGGAATATAATTTTTTTATTTGAAAACACACTTTTTTTTTCCACAGATCTTACATTTAGGAAAATGAAAGCTCTTTCCTCTTCATAGCCACACCAAAAGTTGTAGCAGTTTATATAACATTTTATACATATAGTAAAATTGTACTGATGTGATAGAATTGATTTAGAAAATTATTTCATTAAATTGGTGCAATTCCCTCATGTAGGAAATATTATTTTGATTTTAGGATATCTTATATCAATTTAGCATAAGTCAGTAATAAATCTATCTAAGATTTAGGTAAATTACTGTGCTTTTCTTGTCTAGGGAAGAGTGTAAAAGAGTACAATTGAAAACATCATCAGGAAGAAACAGAGGAATCTAACAGGAGTCTGCTGGAAAGCACATCCCTGAGGCAGGATACTAAAGAATGCAAGAGATCAGCGTTCATGGAATAAAAGTAGTTTTTACCTAGCTTACATCGGCAAAGTAGCTCCTCTCTCCAGGCTGCCGGGTCCGAGTGCAGTAATTCCGCCTTGTTTCCATCCAAGGAGCTTTCTATCCGAGAAGCAAAGCTGCACACTAGACTTACATAGTCTGGGCCAGCTCCACAAGAGGAGGATTTTAGAGAACCTGGGAAACCAATGCTAAAATCCTCCTTTCCTGTGCCATTCTCAACCATTATAAGAGCTCTCAAAAAAATTATATTAATTCTCTAAGACAGACAAAAAAGCTAAAAGGAACACGAACAAAGATGAGTAGAGGAGTGCACAGATAAGACAGCCTGGCCACAGACCTACGCAAGTCCGTGAGATCTGGTGGAATCTGAGCTCCTGCTACGCAGCAAAGTTAGTGGAAGCAGGTTGGAACCGGAAGCACCTGTGCTAGAACTAGAAGCACCTGTGCTAGAACTGGAAGCACCTGTGCTAGAACTGGAAGCACCTGTGCTAGAACTGGGTCGTACTAAACCAGACTAGGGGTAGGCAGTCCAGTTCTCTAATACTAGAGTCTAAAGGAATTACCATTAGATCAGTCAAAGCCCAGAGGAAGACTCCACAAGCAGCGAGGTCTGGAGGAAGTGTTGCTTTTTACTTCTCCCTGGGAAGGCATTATAAGCCTTAACAAGATAGCTAAATCTGTTTCATTTGGCCACAGACTTTCTGCTTCTGTTACCTCTGTGTGTGTACAGACTGTGGGCATCCTGATAGCGTGTGAAATTATGTAACGAGCTCCAGAGACAAGAATTTCATTTAGCTACAGGAACTGGAATGTTTCTAGGAAAGCAGATTTCCTTCTTACATTGAGCTCCAAGAGATTCGTCCATCAAAATGCATAAGCTGTTGAACTGAGTAGGGATGTAGCCTGTGCTAACACTGAGAGCGCTCTTGTAATAGCTCGAGTCCCGTTCTACTATCTTTCATCTGGTTTAGCTCAGTGTTGCTGGTGTATGAAATTTAAAGAGCTCTGAAAAAGATGTTAACGAGCCCTAAAGAGGAGAGTGCTCTTGCGTTAGTCATTCCCAGGAACACCTGTGAACTGTTGAGTTTAATTAGTCTACAGCTGGCACTGAGTGTGTGGGGAAAGGCAGGGGATTTATTATCCGATTGCTAGTCCTCAGACTGTCTCTTCCAGCGCTTTTTTTCCTATTTGTTTGTTTTGTGATAAAGGACACACAGAGAGTGAGCACAATTGTTTAACTAACAGGGAAATCCTTTCTTGGAAAGGGTGCCAGACATGGTAGCACTTGGACAATGGCATCGCAGGGCAAGTCCATGTGGCAGCATCCGAGAGCACCTCAGCAGTGAGCGCACGCAGGCAGAGCGAGCTCATGGTGAGCTGTGCGCCCCAGGCCTGCTATTTACTGTGTGGAACAATTTGCTACTGAATCTATACCCTACAACTAATAAGAGCTGAGGGCCCAAATTTTCATTTCAGTAACACATTATACTTCTTTTTGTTACTCCTCAGGACTCCACTCAACTCTACAGGCATCCTAAAACAGAGCTAAGAGGTAGAAACAGCCTCTGATGCCACTGTATGCTGCTATCTACAACACATGGTGGCTTCCAACACATTTAGCTGTTTTAGCACAGATTATTTCACCAATATCACACACAGACACATTTATTTTCGTTAGTGACAGTGAATTACAATTGTTCATCCTCAAATACCTCCACCTCAGCTGCCTACATTAATGGCAGCGCTCCCACGTGGTATCAGTTTTCTCCCCTGCTCCATCATTTGCCCTGACAGTCACTAGGCAGAGTTTTTAAGACAGAAATTAAAATATGCCTCCCATATTATGCAGAAGCCAAGCAGAGCCACAACTCAGATCACCTGAGACCTTGACTATATCCACTGCAGCCAGTGTACGGTTCTCAGGTGCCCTGCTTCACAGCAGCAGGCTCGTGGTCTGGGTGTGAAACTCCTGGCACCCTCACAGAAAGCAGCCACAATTTGGAAGCTTTTATCTTCAAAGGAGTATTCCCCTACCTGGTGCTACATTCAAATTACCTCAACAGAAACAATGCCCTACTTAAACCACAATGTGCAAAATAATTACCATCCTGACATCATCTTTACTGACAGTAGCTTGTCTCCGCAGCCGGAGTACGAGATGCTTCCTAAGTTGATCGGACTTCATTCTGCCATCACCTTGACATTGCCAAGTCAGCTGTGCTGACATTTCTTCTAGCTGACATTGGAAAGCCTTCAGTAAATCTGTACTGACAGTTTAAATTCATCTTTTTTTTCCCCCCTCTCATACTTTCCTCCTGTCATGTTATCTCCATAAAATTGCCCTGCCCTTGTTTCACTTCATTTTGACATCCTATTGTTATCTCTGTGGATCCTCTTTAGCACAGCGCACTCCTGTCACAAAGGCACAACATCTCCAAAGACCTGACACGAGAGCAACTAGAGAAGTGTGCCGGGAGTCTCATTAAAATTAATTAAACAGCTCTGCTACTACCTCTACCCCTTCCCAGCAAGTCTCTTCTTGAAGTAGAGCCCTGCACTTTCACACTGACAAAGCACTAGAGGATGTGTGGCATCTGCACACCCCAACATCAGTGAGAGCCAGGTTTGTTCGAGTTCGAACTCCTGGGGAGGCTACACAGGCCTGGCAGGGTGAAGAGCAGGGACTAAGCACAAAACTGTCCAGGAGGTCTCCAATGCCAAGGTTTAGTAACAACACAAAAACTATATACAATCTAAGTCTGCAACACACAAGTCAGACACTGCAGCGAGCCCCTGGTTCAGGCCAGGCCAGCCAAGGCCATGGTTTGCCCAGCACCAGAGATGAGAAGGGATTTAAACAGAAACAAACACCAAGCTGTTGCATCAACACTTGTTACTCACGTGCTCAGCTTCAGGGATGCATTTGAGTATGTTCCCACATCCAAAATGCAACAGTGTGCCTCTAATGAAAATCTTCTTTTCCATAATCAGAACAGCAGGTATGACTGAATATAATCCCACAGGCCCACATCCCTCATGGACTCAACCCTTCCCTCCAAGGAACCTTCTGTTTCCCTTTTACAGACATAGATTTTATGCTAGAAAGGATTAAGAGCCAGATACTAAGATCAGGCACCTGCGGATGTCAACAGGCTCCTCACAGGATTCCAGCCCCTCCAAGCCACCGAAAGGCCTTGTCCCAGGGTGACAGCAATGCTGTGCCATGAAGGGGCCAGGCATCACCTTCCTACAGGCCCAGCCCAGAAGCACCTTCATTAGCTGAACCCAGCCTAGCTGCCCTCATTAGCAGGATCCATTACCCTCATTAGCAGGGCCTCATTAGCAGACGAGGGGGTCCTGTGCCTGGCCCCAGAGAGGCACTTGCCTTGGGCAACTGTGGTCCCACAGGCCCAGCTACAGGGAGCCTCTGACAAAGGGGACACATGGCCTGGGACTGATTTCATGCTGTATAATTAACAGGCTTTAAAATCCATTTTATGAGTGTACCTCGGGCCTCCTGATCGCTTCATGAGACAGCAACAAGGTCTATTTATGCTTGGCAGAGTGGGTAAAGCAGGGCAATAGCCCTGTGAAACTGAAAGGGAACTAAAACCCTCGTACACTTTTATGGTGTCTAACAGATTTTATGCTAATATAATTTATATGGAATTTAAAATTGGACTATATACATGGACTATTTCCTGCAATTCAGTTATATATATTGAGGTGTAAGTAGATACATGCTGTAAAAGTGTAATCAAGCTGTCCATGCAATTAAAAAGCACGTTGTTTTATTTGTATATGATTCCATGCAGGCTTTTTCTTTATGGGTAGACAATGAAATACAGTGGTTTCTGACACCAGATATTTTGTCTTTGCTTACTGACCCATATTTCTCTGAGCTGTAAAAATCACTTACCACACAGGAAAGCCACAAGGGCCAGACCAAAAGCCTGTACTGATCCCATGAGCTCAAACACACACGTTTCATATATGCCAAAATCCAGACCAAGAAAATTAAGTCTACGTACTCCTAACACAAAAAAGAGGGGGAAAAAAACCCCAAAACCTCCAACTATTCCTTGAACCCTAAATCCATGGTATACTGTTCCCTCAGCAAGCAGCCAGGTGAGGGGAAAGAAGAAAAAAGGAGAAAATAACAACAACCACCAAACAAAAAACCTCTCAAGGCAAAATAGAGCCGGACATTTTATGGCAGAGATATCTACTAATCAACTTCTGCTACGTGTATTTTACGTATGTAGCACACATCTACAAACCCCTCCAAAAATATACATCTGCAAGAAATGCATCACTGCTGTATTTTCTTTAAAAAACTCACACAAACTATTCCTTCCTCTTGCCTGGAACATCCGCTCTCCCTGCGCTCCCCTGCTCCCACAAATGCTGTAGAGTGTGGCTCACAGGTCTGAAATAGATTCAGCTAGTTTAAAAAACAATGTAATCCAAAATCAGCAAAACCTGCCCACGTGGGCACATTTACACCACAACAAGTGAGCTCCATCAGTCAAGGTTAGTCTCAGGTAGTGATGGAAATAAACTACAACATCTGCATAGCATAAACACCTACACGCAGTTGAAAATCATTAGATTCTGCATAGATAAGCTCTAATTGAGTATGTCTGTTTAGGTGAAACAATTAACCCGCATGTGTCCTGTGTAGCGAGCAGCCCTAGAAGATTTCACACATTTCAGCTCAGGGCACCTCTTTGACCTCATGCATCCGCTGTGTTTGGCTGCAAGGCCTTAGAGAGATGCTGACTGAGAACGGATGACTGCACATTCAATAACCCAGGAAATCTTTGATGCAACTATATTAGGGATGCCATTACTACACATTTTTTGATCAACAATACATCAGCAGAACATTTTGCTACCGTTGCTAACTCTCTGCTGTGGTTCAGAAGCAAATGCTTCAGGACATGTACTACCACACTCCTCCTGCACAAGAGATATGCTACTGTATCCTCTACGGAATATGACTGTCAGCAATTAAAATGAATATCGAAAAGATGGATCACGGTTTGCGACGCATTTTCCTGGCTTTTGTGAAACATTTGTTCATCACATTTGCCAACTCTCAAAATGCAAGCATACACGAGAGGTCTGCTAATCCAGCGAATTAGCAAGGAATTGCTCCAACAGATTGCAAGACAACAGTGCTCTGTTTCATACAAATGAGCTTTGGACAAGCAATAGGTACACCCTATGAACAACTCAGCCATTTTTTCTGAGATCTAGAAAAAAATCAGGCGATCAAAACCAAACAAAGAAGATTTATACTTGCAACCTTTTTGAAACAAAGGCTTCTGGGTTGGGATTTTTTCCCTCTGTCCCTTCTGAACTCTGATAGCCTGCAAAGACATAACCTTACAGAGCAAGAAAGTAAGATTTAAACACATCTAAAATAAAACAGCCCAGTTGCTATCACATTGTGATTATCAGCAGCACTGCCAACAACCCACACTGGAGCCAGAGTCTCTTCAAACACCATAAATTCCCAGCTGCCTTAAAGCACATGCGCCTTCATCTACCTCTGAAGCCCTGCAAGGTCGGGGAAGACTATTACTTTGCTGTGTATCCAAACCAAAAAATGTTCAGTGCAAATAAAGAAATAAATGAATCAAAGTAGCTATATACTCAGTTTTTCTGAATAATTCAAGTCCCATTCTTGATGGTGACATGAATCCAGCAGAGATCGCAGTTTTGGGGATGCTGAGACAACCCAGTAGTGGTGAAAGAGGGTTTATGACCTATGTGAATGCATACGAGGTGGGGTCCAGTTGATGAATTCTTCCTTTCCAGGCAGAACTATTTGGGTTTCGGAAGTTTACAATGGAATTTCAAATCCATACAAAGCATCACCACTACATTTTTCATATCCCTTAACAGATGTAATAATACAATACACACTTCTTTAATTTGTCCTTTCTTGTAAAAAAAAAATACAGGCCTGCTGTAAAAATACCCAGCAGGTTTACATACTTACATTTGGACAGATACGTGGCTTGCACGTGTGCACATTTGTGCACACACACGTAAGTGTTATTTCCAAATGTGGATGGACACACATGCAACGTACACATTTTTAAAGCAAGGTGCCAATTTTTATCACAGGAAAAATTTTATAGATCTATTAGTAGTAAGAGGCATGGTTTTTATGGAATTGGGTACCAATGAGGAACATTTCTAACCCCTCCATTTGCAGTTCCCAGTATTGACAATACGGTCACACTGAAAGCTTGACCCAGCAACTGAGTCAATGGCATAGGCCCACAAGCCCTTACAGCATTTAAGACACGTATGTCCCTTCCTATAAACACTTTACCAAACAGTGCACCAGAAACTATAAAAGAAACCAAGAGAAAGCAGCCCTCCAGTCATGAAAATCTGGCATAGCAGTATATAATTCCATCCTTGTTCAACACCTACAGCTGGAAGGCAGCCTTGAAAACCCCTCAGCATACAGAAGAACAAGGGGGACTCACACCCCCCCAATACAGGATATGGGACTCTTCCGAAAAAATCCTGTCTGCTTCCCCCAGGAATTCTTCCTACACAAGTCCAGCGCTACTGCACCTAATCCTGCTGTTGACAACGATATTAAATTGCTGTTAGTGCCTGGCTTGTCCTGCAGATCCAGCACGACAGCACCAGTCCCTCGGGTAGCGACCAGATCAGGCTGCTCTCTGGTCCAGCTGTACAGCTGCATACATGGGTTTGGTGGTGCAGACACCCACAGCCATGCAACGCTTTTGGTTTTGTATTCGGGGCTCATTATCCTTAATTATAATTCACAAACCAGTGAGAAGCCATGCAAACTAAATTCACAGAGCTCCCAAACCAGCCCTCCAAACCAGTCCAGGCACAAGCTACATGTTAAGGCCATCTGTCTAAAGATGTGGAGGTTGTAACAAAGGCAAGTCCATGTGCCCCTGCGTTACGGCATGGTCAAAACTCCTCCCTCATAGCTGACTTCTGCCAGGACCTGCTTAGTACTTTGCTCACCCCCCTGCATCTCCAGTGGTCTTTCCCACCTGAAGTTACTAGCTTGCCTCTTGAATCCTCATCTTCTCTCCTAATGAGGCGGGGGAACAGCTAGTCACAAATCCCTCTTTCTAACCTCAGTTGAGTACTGCCATTAACTAACAGGAAAGCAGGGGTGGAAAGCAGTTCTTCAAGTATACTATTCACATAAGGCTAGTTTTTGCACCAAAAATAAAACCCTCAAAAATCCAGTCTCAGGTTCTCATAGCTTATTCCTCCACTCAACTTCAATAAGCCAGCAACAATATTGCATGCCCAGACTCCGTATCGCTGGGATCACTGGGGCTTGAGTAAAGTGGGAATTTAGCCAGCACCTATTTAATTCCAAATTCATTTAATATCTCTATACCCCCTCAACAAATAAGCCTTACAACATTACGAGTTAATCAAGCCAGGCACTAGTGAAATATTTTTTAAAACCCTTAAATCTCGTAGAAGATTACTGCACCCAACCGTAGAAACAATTTTAAGCCTAAATTTGGCAAGACACATTAGTTTTATATTGAGCTAATTACTTCCAAGTGTCCAGGAAATACAATTCAGTAATTACAGCTGTATTAGCTGGATGCGAACTAAGCAAGAGGCACAGTTTAGTTACCACTGAGGGGGTGAGTCACGCTGGGCATCCTACGCAACCCAGCCCTGCTTCACAGCCTGGGCTCAAGGCTGAGCCACATTCAAGAACCAAAGGTGCTCAACTCAACCCTGGCTGACAACGTGAAGGATTGAAAGGCTTGTGAGTACTGATGTGTGGGCATATTTGCAAGGCCTCGACGCTCAAGGTGGTTGGCAGGTTTTTGGGGAGCTCAAGTCTCCCGTCCTAGCACTAACATACAGGTTTGACCTTCCAAAACACGTGGTCCCCAGCACCTGCTGGTGTGATGGTTCTGGCCATGCTGTCCTGGGAGCAAAGCCCAGGGTGAACGCAGAGGGCTCCAAACTCTTCTGCATACTGAGAGGAAAACACCTCTCTGCCCACAGCGGGTATCTCATTGCTCGAACACCTCCGGGTTAGACAGCACCGTGCTTGAATTTAACATCTGTATTATCACACCCAATTCACAGGAACGCGGGGAGGTGAAATGACGTGACAAAGCTGGCGCAGTGAACTAGCCAAAAAGCCCACAGAGAAGGGGCTGAGCCAGCCTTCACCACGAGCATAGCTCCAGTCCCTAAGAGCTTCCAGACCATCCCCACGCTACGCCATGTCACAGGCTGTGTTCAAGGCACGATTTGTACAGGACGCTTTCCTACTGGCTGAAAACAGAGCTCACACTAAATTAAATGAAGTTAAATCCTATCATCTGTATACCCCACAGAAAAGATACTCCATCATCATTGTCAAGAGAAAACCTGTAAGCCAAACAGCAGGCAAAACAACCTCTGCTCCCCATCACGCTGCTCTAAAGGCGCGTCGCTCAGCTTATGGCAGGAATGGATTTGATAATGCAGCAAGGGGAAAATACGTCGTGGGACAACATTTCCAGTTCAGCACTCTCCACCCCCACATTTTCCACAATAATTAATAACCAAAGCTGTTAATGTTTAAATGATCCACATTCTCTAGTGCAGCCAGCAATGCCTCAAGAGGCTTTCCACTGGGGCTAACGCTATTAACTGTGTGGATGCCTGAGGATACGTTCTGCTTACTGGATGAAAGGACACTTCTGTACAGTCCCTAAACATTTAAGAACTCTCTTTGAAATCTGAACCAGCTTAATAGAGCATTTAGGGTTCCCAAGGTTTGCGTAAACGTCCATGTTTTACTCATGGATTAAGGGAGTAAAATGGTTTTCCAGACTTTCAAGTGCTAATAGATATTATCTATTGTTCTTCCCTATTCCAACAGTTCCCTTCCGGGACAGAGAGCCCAACCTACTTCCACACTTCCCAGCAAGTGGTTATCCAGGGAGAGCAGGCAGGAATCAGCTGGCCCTGGGGAAGATGAGCAACAGGCATGGGGAAGCTTCCTCTAGTTTCAGACAGTGCTAGAAACGAAATCACTCCCAAATGCAGCTCCAGGACTCTGGTTTTTGTTTATTTGCTTAAGTCCTTGGGAACCTTTACAGTTACCAACACACTTGTCAGCACTTCAGGCAAGAGAGAATATTTTAGCATGGAATTATAATCATGGTAACCACCAGTTTTTCCTGCCCTGCATTCTCCAACCCTTCCCTGCCCACTCCCCCATCCTAGGATTAATAAAGACGAAGGAAACTTTCAAGACCAAAGCAATTTCTCAGTCTCTTTTTTTTTTTTTTTTTAAGCCTAATTTTCAAAGAGCAAGGGGTACAGAAGTTCACCCTGCCTGTGTGTGTTTGCCTATCTCTCCCCCTTCTAACAACTTTTGAAACCCACTAATTTTAAGCAAATTTGACAGCAGGGCAGAGGTCTCAACAATACCAAGTTCCCATAAGTTCAGTGAGGAGACTGCTGCTGTGTAACGAAGAGGCGCCTGGCTTCTCTCACCTCCCACCGCGGGAAAGGCTGGCGTGTTAGCTCACACCTCATTAGACAGCACAAACCCACAGAGGAAATCAATTACGAGATAAAAGTCCATCGGAAACCGGCCTTCAATCATCCTGCTGCTCACGCAACTACTTGATTCTTAATTCTTCTGACAGCTTGGTAACAAGGGCTGCCGTGGCCCCTCCTTGGGCAGCAGAAGAGTAAATATATGAAGACCTACAAGAGACATCTTTGCCTCCTGCACGACTGCATGCTCAACCGTGGCCTTGCGTGGAGAGGGAGCAAGGGTGAAGCGTCATTAAAACGGTCACCAGGTACCAACAAGAACACATGGACTTGAAATACTTGTTTAGTAACTGGATGGATTTAGAGCCACACACTCAATTGTAAACATGAACCAAAATATCGATGTTCCCCGCCCCCCCCCCCCCCCCCCTCCCCCCAACAAAGTTCAACCCATTCAAACCAATACTTTGAAAACACTGAATGTTTCCTGGGGGTTTTGGTCTCTCACTCCTTTTCTTTACTGCTTCAGATGCCAGGGACATACTTAAGATCAATACTTCTGTTTGCACTACTAGGCTTTGCAGTGACAGACCTGGGCACCGCAGAGGGCCCGCTGCACGCCCAGGCACACAGCTCGGGGCCAGGCTCCCCCGACCTCGCCACCCATGAGGTGAGCTCCCACTCACACGACAGATTTCTCTGGACAACTTGACAACTAGCAGCATCAGCTCCACTTACCGGAAGGATTTAAAACAAAACCAAAACCAACAAAAAGCCAAATAATCTTAAGCGCCTTACTAACAGCTGGGCTCTTTCTTTTTCCACTTAGTGCCTCATTTCTTTAAAACACAGGCTTCATTCAGCATAAGACTTCAAATACACGGAAAATCTGAACCAGACCTATCGCACCAGGCTACAGTTTCCAGCATGACCGTTTAATGGGATCTTTGAAGGCATTCTTCAAATGTTTCATTCCTACCATTCCTTTCCCTTCATGGTTCTTCTTTATGGACAGATGCATGGAAAACGGAGTAAAATTGGGTCCACAAGGATCTGCAAGATTGCAGATCGATTTCACCAGACTGAGGATTAATTTCCTTCTGTATTTTCCAATAGACACTGCACTTGCAGTTCAAACACAAACCCAGACAGGCATGCTCCACCACCAAGAAGTGCAGCTGCAGATGAGCAGGGACTAACCCGAGTTCTTACCAAGGCTGGCTGGCCAGCCAGACAGGCAGTGTGGGCTCTGCAGCTCCACAGCTTATGGGTAAGTTGAGACCGTCCATATGAGCTGTGGAGACACCAGTGACTGCCATTGTATCTTTCTACGGAGCAGCTAAGAGTGCATCTCCCGAGAAAGGTAACAGCTGGGAGGAAAAAGCTGGCGAATGCCTTCTGTAATAAAAGAGGCAGGCAAGTTCTCTGGCCAGACAGCAATATTTGGCTGCATACCTGAAACCATCCCCAGTGTTCAGGCTGCATACCTGAAACCAGCCCCTTCTCAACTTTCAGCTAAAATTTTGGGGGACAAAAAAACCTCCTATGGAAGCACAACAAGAAATGACCAAGTTTCAAGCAGATGAATGTCTAGTTTGCAAAACTCAGGATACCAGTAGCTTGAATCCCAAGTCCTGGTCAACTCTTCCCATATTTACAATTCACAGCCATCCTACCACAGTACAAAAATGCAATCAGCAGAAAAGCCCTCACAAATAAGCACTACTAGAGTGGGAAAATCTTCTTTATATACATTACCTACGAATAATTCTAATTTGTGTGTAACAGTTCCTAATTATGAACCCAATTCTGCTCTTCAACACACTGAAGACAGCAGAACTGGGCCATCAATTATTTACAGAGAAGCTCGAGGAGTTGTTACATGTTTAAATGCTGGAGATTCAATAACAGGGGTGGTTCTGCTTGCCTGGAGGCAAACAGCACCTCCTCAGCACAAAAAGATGAGGAGGTTTGGATTAAGAAATGACTGTGGCTCTAAGAGTACTCTGCCTCAGTAAGTCAGTGTCAGACTCTTAATCTTACAATGTCATTTTTTCTGTGGTTCAGTATGTATTCACACCAAAGAACATGCTCAAGTGTCTGGGGCACGAGGTGCAGGGGGGCTGGGATGAAGAGTAATGCAATTCAGGCTGGGAGGACGAGGAGAAGAACACCATAATACGGGTGGAGAATCTGAAGCTGAAATACATTACAGTCTCGAGAAATCATCTCATATAACTGGTAGTACAAATTGGCTTTAAGAGACATCTCAGCTGGCACATGTATTCCCTGCTGAACAGTGATACCTATTCAAATGATCAAAACCCGTCAGTTCTTAAATTCAGGATAAATCCCAGACCTCAGAAACAGGCAAATGAAGAAAAAAAAAAAAAAAGTTCAAAAGCAGAAAGGCAGCAAATGTTACTCTCAGGACCAATCTCTCTGATACGCCTCAAGCTTGCTAACAGCATTCTAATGCCACAGGCATGTTACTTTCCTTTGCCCTCATATTTTATTTCAGCAAAGCCCTGTCCTAATAACTGATTACAAAATACCAAACAAGCTGTAGTGTTATCTTGCTAGCTGGTGAAATATTTAGGTCTATTTAAGTGCCATGCAAAAATGAGTCTGAATATATGGGCTATAGCAGGCAGAAATAGGAATTTTGCATTCAGAGACAGGAATATCCTATGGAGACCCATATCTCACTCCCAGAAAGTGCGAATGCCCTCTCGCCAAATCAATGCAAAACAGCAGGCCGTTGCGGTAGGATAAAGCGCCTCCTTCACATTTAATGTGGAAATTACCATTCCTCCACAACTACATGCACAACGAAGGAGTAAGCTCAGTGCCAGCTCCTATCCTCTGGCCAGCCTTGCTTGAAGAACTGCTCACCTATGAAAATGCCCTGCAGAGGATGACATGTTCGTGAAGCGGGGCCTCGGCAAGGCAGGGAGCAGCAATTCTGGCCAGGCTGCCTGCTGCATTTCGAAGGACTGAAGTGGGCAGAAGACATTGCACCCACTGGAGAGAGCTGCTGGTCCACAGCCACCTTTCCTGTGCTCCGCACTCGGCATGTGCTGCAGGACACGGCATTCAGCACAGCCTTCGGCACTGGGAACAGACAAACATGAAGGGCCCTTTTAAACCGGGCACAGTTATATCCCAAGCTTGACACTGGCTTCTGGCAGCCCATGCCCGGAGAGAAGAACCTGACAGCACCACGGCAACCCCAACCACCCTGCTGCAGCGGGATGAATGGTGCAGATGTCCCCTCTCAGAAATCACCGCCCTGCCGCTGGGCAGAAACACAAGGACTGGATTCTCAGTAGCAAGAAGACAAGCACCCAAGAAAAATAGTGTTTGCTATTTTGTATCTCTCAAGAGAAACAAACTGTCTACAATACACAACATTCTTTACACACATTGTAATGTACTCACTGCCAACCCATGCAGTTTGATTTTTCAGGAATATGTAAACTGGCTTTAACAAAAACCAGCACATTGATTTTTTTGGGACTACTATCCACTTCAAAAAACAAAATTCATGTTTTTGGAGCACTAACATACCTATACTTGCTTCAGCATTTCCTAAGGGCATTCAGAGAAGCAGAAACCAACGTCCAGGAGAGACACCAAAGAGTCCAGCAACAACCCAGCGGTACCTTTAACTCACTCCAGAGCTCCATGTCCCTCCCCTCCTCCCCACTGCGTTCTCATAGCACCTAGGGATACATGGGGAGGGGGAACAACCCACCAAGACAGTTTTCAACCCACAGAAGCAAACCAAACTTCTTCCCCACCCAAAGGAGAACAACAATGTAATTGTACATTTGGCCCTAAACCACTGCTTGTTTCCAGATTGCAAAACCTCCTCTGGGTCTGGCAACGAGCATTTCAAACAGCCTTCCAGCATCAGCTCTGGAAAGACATCCAGTTCAACTGCTCAGGGTCTGGATGCGCATCCAAACGTCTAAATCATGCTCCGAATCAAACGTGCGCGCCAGAGCAGACTGTGACACACCTACGAGAGTTTCTGTCTTCACTGCTGTGAAGCGTGTGTGCGCAAATTCCCCGTGTCCGAAGCCCCGCGTTTGCGGCAGCTACGCAACTGAAATCATCACCGATTCACAGGCTACTGTTCTTTCAGCAGAGCCCTCTCTGGTCTTCCGTGTGAGATAGACAGTTAAGTTTGACTTTATTTGCATCACGCTTGCCAAGACCCGTGAACCGGGAATTAATAGCTCCCACTGCCACCACACTGCAGCCAATTTTACTGCGTTCACTCCAGCAAGTTTCAATGCACAGAGGTCAGATGCAATTTTAATGAGCATCTCTACTGTTCTATTTATTTTAATACCTTTATTGCCCCATCAAATTTATAATAATTAAGCGTGTTATAATTACAGTAAATTAAGCAGAGGATCCTTAACTGTATCCCCCATTATTTTATAATCAATTAAAATTAATAAAATTGATTGTAAAATCTAATATCTGGCGTATACTAATGTATGTTCTCATTATTACACAAAGGTCTACTTAGGTCACAGTCAATGACAAAGATTTACATACTACTAGAAGGTTTATAATAATCCATTTTCTTGGTGGATGTTCACATTCAGTGGCTACTGATGTTCAGGTACGTAGACCCCTTCCACAGAGTCCCATTTAATGCCTTCATTTTCCAGGCTTCTTCCAGCGCCAGCAGCAGGCCTGGCTGTAAAGGGAGTTGGTATGTGGCACCAGGTAAAAGCAAATCCACGCTTGGCCTGTCTGACAGCAGCTCTCAGCTGTAGACAAGTCCTGTCTGCTCTAACCGTGCAGAAAATGAGGAGAGATGGGATCCACCCCAGCTACCACCTCGGTGCACAGTGGTCTGCTTTTATTTCCAGTCTAGATTCCCCACTTGCTAGCAGTAATTTCCTAGAAACAAAGCACTTTCCCAACTCTATCAGACTCAGGTTGTCCTGCACTCTTATACTCCTCATTTTCCATCACCTACAGATTTTGTACTTTCCCAACTGCACAGCCATCTCCACTTATGCCCTGGCAGGGCTGCTACCTTACAGCTTGGGTGTTTCCTTATCAATTATATTTCTTCAGTTGCTAAAAGCATCACAAAATGACCCCAAAAGACCTCCTTTCTCCCTAAGAGCAAAGAGGAGCCAGTGGAATCACAAAGGTAATACAATTTTCCGTGTAATGCATTACTTCGTGGAACTTCTTGCCACAGGGTCCTACCAGGGCAAACAGTTTGACAACCACTACTTCCAGTGAATGACAAAGAACGGTACTCCTAGCTGTAAGAATCAGGCTGAACATCACAAGATAATAAACTCATCAGCACTTCGAATCATCTGATAACTTTCCGCAGTCAGCAGGAATCTTCTGCTTCGGTTTACAGTGGTAGGCGCTTACGCTGGTGTCTGTACTGCAAAGCTCGGTGCTCACCACAGTCAGAGAAAGGAGAGGGAAGGATCTAGAAATGAATTGCCAAGAAAAATGGCATCAATTTCTGAAAAGCTTCAAGATGGAGCTAACAAGAACTCCCATCCCATTGAATTTCCCTTGGAGGAATTTTGCTTATTAATTATACAAACCAAAGCTGGCTTGCTAAACTTTGTGACACAGAGCTAGGCAGTTGCACGAATTTTGCCTTTGTCACCCTGGACAGGCAGTTTGGTTTCGCTACGCTTCAGCTTCCTTCACTGTTTTTTGTTTGGGGGGTGGTGGGGGGTGGTTTGGCCTGTGATTTTCTCCAGCCAAGCGGAGGAGAATCCTTTCGGTCCATGTTTCCCCAGACCTCGATGTAACTCGGCCAATTCCAGTCTAGCCTCTGCAATGCAAAGCGCAATGTGGTTCAGGGCTCCTCTAAACCACCTGGTTTTCCTAAGCATGTGAGGGCAGTGGAGCGAAAGGCTTGATGTGTCTGGTATTACTTCCTAATTTGCATCCCCAGTTAATGACAGCCACTTTAATTATGACACTACGCAGATTGCAGGCCCTTTTAGCACTTGTCAGGCTGCCTTGCTCCGAGCCTCCGTGCTGTTTCTCTCTTACTGACATCGCTCTCCACTGAAATGTTCTTTTCTCTGTCAGCTTTGGGGCGCGATTTGAGCTGCTACCCATCGCAATCAATGAGTGTGAACTTTCCCTGTGCCACGGGGCCTCGCCACAAGTGCATCAGTGTGGGAGGTGGTGCTCATCGGCGCTGTCAGCTCCGCTGCAGCCAGCAATCAGCTCAGCTACACTCCTCCCCGAGACGCCTTGCTCCACGGCAAGTCATTTCTCTGGCTGAATCCCTGCTCCCCGCAGGAGAAAAAAAAAGAAAACAAGTGACATCACAGCAATCTCTCAGGGAAGGCAGGCGATCTGCTTACTCAGAGCAAGCTTTTTATTTTTAGCCTCGTTGGAGGAGGCAGTGGCTATATAAATAAAAAGGCTGCTCTGAGTCTGAGTAAGCACGGTGCCTGCACGGCTTGTGTCATCACGATGACTGAACAATTCTCTACCCGAAGGACGGAGTGGGAGTCCACAGCAAAATGCTCTTGGCGTGCAGAACAGAGGGATGGGAATTTCACTGGAAATGCTCTGGCTTCAGAGCCGGACACAAACATGAGCAAAGCACGTGGCTATGGAGACCCCTCTCCTGCACAGTGCCAGTGTCCAGGGTCTGGGTGCTTTCAAGGAAAGAAATCAAACCACCACAGCCCTACGCAACGGGATCCCAGAACAGCCTTCATGACCCAGGTGTTTTCTCTTGCAAAATGGAGCCTTTAGTGGTCTGCAGCAATAAATTCATCCTTCTAGCCAGTACCTACACCATCTTCCCATGCAGTCCCCTCTGACACTAAGTCCAGAGACAACTACCTTTGGAGAATGCCTAAAAAGTGCTGGTGGTCTCTAAGCTGCTGGTAGACGGGCGAGCTTTGTTCCTTGAGGGGTCTAAAATCAACAGTTTCACTTCTGTCTGATATCCTAAGCAAATCTCCAGGGTTGTTTCTGTTTGCTTGTGGACCTATCTCTCTGCTTCCCTTCTGTAGCAGGAGGTATAGCTGTTCTTCAGCACTTCTAGCAGGTGTGGAGTAACAACTGGCTTTGGGAAGAGTGAGCTGGATTCTTACTAAACATTCGCTATTTCGTCTACCCTCCAAAAGAACAAATACATAAAGTAGCTGGAAACATCATCCCTGACTACACTTCCATGCAATATGCCCTGCTGTTAATCCTGAGCCACGAACACCAACATCTCCCATTTATGGGCTCAGACTTCTTTTTTCTGTCCCTGAGCTATTCCTCACCCTCCCTGCAACAACTCCCTCCCTCCGACAGCTCTCCCAGCTGAACAGGCCTTGAAACAGCACATCTCTGTTTTCCATCCCAACAGGCATGGTTCATTGCTCAAAGCATTATAGTTCTTCTGAGCCCAATAATATCTGAAAGCAATAAATAAATTCATTGTTTTCAAAATGAGTAGGCTTAGGCGCCTTTGTGATGCTATATAGGATCCCCATCAGGCAGGGACATTACAGTGTTTGAATGTCCTGCTCTTGCGCCTCAGAGCTGAGCTGGTCCTGCTCCTTGCACAGAGCCTCTAAGCCCCGCAGACTTCTGCCACAGCTCTTGCAAAGTTACTCAATAACTCCTTCCAACCTGACAGCTTTTTTTAGCGGATTTTGATGACACTGGCCAAACCTACTAGCTGTGTCTAGCTAATCTGGACACATGAAAGGGCACCGATTGGGTCCCGCTGCATGTCCAGCAGTCTCCGTGGTACGTGTAATTCATACAGCCAGAGACGTTTGCCCTTAACAGTCAGTGCAGTTCTTCATTCTGCATTAATGGACATTGGGAGGCCTCATGCATGTACTTAATGTGCACCCTAACACATGCTTCAGATCTAACCACAGTGCTCTTACGCAAAGTCTCTCTGACAGGAAGGCTCCAGTTGGGAACTCTTTCAAGAGAATCATTAAGTACACGCATAAATCTTTTGAGAGTCAAGCCTACATTTTGAACTCAAGTCACTGATGGTTCAAATCCAAATTTACAGCACTTCCAAGCTTCCATAAAAGGAAATAAAAAAACCCTGCAATAAAATTAATGACTACTTGTGTTTACATTTCTGTTGGTGCATTTCAGCAAGTAAGATTATATTTGCATATTCAGAAGTCGGAGACACATCGTTCATAGTGCTATCAGCTCACCACGCCGCACGTTTTTGCTCAGTTCTGCACTTGGGTTTGTAAAACGCTGACAGTGTGCACGCTTTACACGGGTCACACTAACAACAGCTGCAGAGGACAGACTGATATCCAGGGCCAGAGAGAGACAAGTCACCGTCAGATGTGTCATCACTGCCTCGAGATGTCCATCCAGCGACGCGGAGCTGGCTGTGCAGGTTTTGTGGCAGAGCAAGAGAAGAGGTGGCTGCTCCAACGCTACCAGCTCAGACAACCAGAGTTACTCTGAAACAAAGCCGCCTTCTAAAAGCACCTAATTGCCCACACAACTCTTCCTGCTCTACAATTTCCTGACACTATAAAAGAAGGTGGAGTTCAAACAACCTCCATCCATCTGGGAATACACTTCATGATTCCTTATTACATATTCTGTTTATCCCACACGTATTTAGGCAGCACCAGGATGAGATTCTGCTTGCACAGATTGCTAGCAGATCTGTGTGCCAGAGAAATCAGTGTCCCCTTGTTCTTATTTCTTCTCCTCCTTTTAAACTCTCATCTCTATCTTCGTTAATGGGGAAGAGGCAAGGCGTGAAAACCTGCCAGTACTAGCCCCACAGCATAAAGCCCCCCAAGCATAAAGCCCACAGCCGACTCTGCACATGCCCCTGTCAAAATGCAGGGCTGCCGACGGTACTTTGCATACTAACAAGCCTGCTCTCATTAGCGACATTTTAGACTGCAGGCAAGCTCCTTGACTCCAACTTGGGGAGCTCCGATACACACCCAATGGCTACAAGTTTCATAGTATCTGAACTAGGTGTCCCCCTGAGCTAGGGAGAAGGAAAAGGAAAGATTAATGACTGCTTGCATGAATTATTCAGCACTATTTGCCATTCCAGAAGGAAAGATGCCGGGCAGTTGAGACCAAGAAAGAATATAAATATTCCCTTATTTATTCACAGACTATTTGTTCATTCCTCCAACAGTAAAGTACATGAGAAAGAGCAAAGCATTCTATACCTGACATAAATCATTTCTATTTCTTAAAGCACCTCTATTCCTTTCCCTGCAAACACTAAGGCAAACACACTAATAGAAGTTAAATCTATTATCATAAACTTTGTTAGAAAGAGGTGCTGACCTCTTGGGATGGGATACAGACCCTATTAAATATAGCTGAAAATTTATCCCAGTTTGGCAGAAATTCATTTTTCACTTCTTACCAGCCAGCATCAGAACTAAATTTATGCCTCGTTTAGTTCAAACATTGGACAGAGAACGAGGCAGGGCTGTATGACGAAGATAAAATCCTGGCTTCGCTGAAGCTAATGGCAACAAGCCCGTTGGCTTCCAGGGAGCTCGATAGCTCCTTGAACTGCAGGGAAAACTGAAGAGCTCCTGACTGGGGATGCTGTGTTGTGTGCTGGGAGCATCCTGGCGCTCGTCGCTCATTCACCACAGTGTTCACAACACACGAGGAGAAAGGAAGGCTTTGACAGAAGAGGAGAGATATTTTCTCGGTCACGGCATTAGGTTGCCATTCAGCAAGACATGCTCTCTGACTGTGGCCAACTCCCTGTGTAACCTTGGGAAGCTCACTTGATGCCTTCTTTCCTGGGAGAACTTATGAAAGAGAGTTGTCCCGTACACAGCAGTGCGGTGATGGCGAGTCATCGACGTACGACAACCAGCAGAATGAAATGAAATCAGGACTGGGACTAGACACTACTGGTGGAATTCATCTCACCTAAGTTTAGCCATGTAAGCCAGCTTCCACTGCCAATGGGGAGAGGGGTCTTTGGAAAGGGTTCGGCTCCCCCTCATCATCAGATGAGAGAAATCACCCTCTGAAAGTCCTTAGCTACACAGGGACGACAGCCTTCCAACGGCTAAAGTTAGGTAAGACAAATCCCATCTTAAATAACCAGCACCGAGAGAATGACTTTCTGGTCCCCAGAATACAAGCAGATGCACTCAAGGCCACCAGAACTGCCCGTCTGGGTGCTGGCTCAGGCTGCAGCACCGAGTTCCTCGGAGCAAGTCCCAAGCTTGGCATGGAAACAGGATGAGGGCACATAATAAAACTAAGCTCGTGTCCTGTGTGCATGCTGCTCGAGTTGAAGAGGAAACTTCCACTTCCCCCTCCTCGCTCTGGAGGGCCTGGCTTTGTAACCTCGCTATTCTAGGAAATGGAAAAGGTGTCTTCACTTTTGTTTCCCTGAGAGAATTATTTTTAAAACTGCACTTTTAGCATGTGAAATTTTTTAATGGCATGACCTCCATTATTAATGGGAACAGAATGCACAACATCCTAAAGCAAACCTTCTAAATAGCAATGTTTATTCACAGAACCAATTAGGCAGGCTCCGGGTTGTAAAAGCACTAAACTACTATTTCCAGTTAAATGCAAGGACATCCGTTACAACTGTCATTATCTCAAGGAGGATTGTAGCTAATACTGTTGAACTTACAAAGCTGTCCCGTGCATGCTACAAAAGTCACCTCTCAGCTCTGCGTATCCTGGGCAACGAGTCCTTGGCACCCCTCCAGCCTCTCCCCCAAACAACGAAAACCCAGGTGTGTCTGTGCCTTCAGAAGAACATTCACTAAACTTCCCTGTTTATGATTTTATCTCCCACCTAATTACAGCTGAAATAATATAATAAGATTTGTGCTCCCTGTTCAAGCCTGATATATTTAATAGATTTTTCAATATTGGTTTACCCAGCTATGTCAAAATGACAGCCCCACTTAATGTTAATCAGAGGTTGCGTGTGAGCATCAACGTTAAGCTCTGCACAGCTCCATGGAATTATCAGAGTTGTGAGACACCGTCAATATGTTTTGATCTCTGTGTCAAATGAATTTGGTTACTTGTTAATTTTTTCCCTTTATGTTTCACTGCTGTTTAATTGTTTTGTCATCTGTGTGCATGCTGCTCCATCTAATTGCAATACTGGATGTTTAGGCAAATCAGAGGACACGGTGTGACATTCACTGTCACTGAAGATCAGGTGTTTTCTCTTTACCTATGTAGCAGCAGCATGCAGCATGTATACACCTGGGAAGTGCAGCTCCGGCTTCCAGGGAGCAGTTAAAAATCATTCTGATGGGTCACTCACCTACCAAAAAAATTATTTAACAACCCACAGGGCTTTGGCATTATACAGTGAGAATTATCTGAACTTAAACAGTAATATAGTCAGCCTGTGAACTCCACTATCCACACAAATCAGGGGTAAAGGGCAGGAGTCCCTGAGTTCTTGTACAGAACCCATCAAGCCCATCCTTCAATGTTCAAAATGCATAATCAAGTATGAGGGGCTGGAAGGGATCTTCCCCTTTCCCAGGACCGCACAATTGCCTGAAGCGCCTCTTAGGTAGACCACTGAGTGAAGCAAAGCCATGGTTTCCCCCAAAACAAGAGTCTTTAAGTATACTGGTCCTAGAAAGAAGAGATGACCAGCATGATAAATCCTCTGACACACTCCTGGATGTCATTGTTAAATGCTAATTTAGAGCTTTATTCTAATTGCACCACACCAATTCCAGCTCTCCATGGACTTTAATTAGAGCATGATCATTTCCCAAATCAGCCCATACCACATGCAGTGTAAATCCCAAGAGCAATGTCATGGGGTGACAATAATTTTTCCATCTCTAAGTTAAAATCCTCCAGCAGGCTGACTTTGTTTTAAATGAGGCTGATTTCGTTTATTGACATGATGCTTATTAAGGTCACCATGAGAAAGCTAAATCAGGCCTGCATTTAGATCCCTATTTTATCAAAATGTGAGGCATGGAAACAGATTCAGAGCTGTTAACAGAGGCATACAGTGACCCAGCATTCAGCAATTGGTGTCTGGGTGCAAACATAATCAGAATTTTGAACCTGATACTCCCAATTGGGCCCATCACACAATATATTGCAATGTAAGTTAAACGGACTGGCAACAGGAAGCTGAAGACAAAGCAGCTGAAAGACAGTCCTGTTTGATACATGTCACTGTCAGTATCTCTGAGAAGTGTCAGACGAGCCAACACATGGTCTATCCATCAGGAGACTCTCTTTGGATTGACTGACAGATCGTATGAAGCACTTGCAGTTAACTTGGGCTTAAAATATCACCAGTGGCTTCTTCAAACTTACCTACTACGGTCTGCTTTGTTTATGCTGGCTAATAGTTTTACAGAACCAAATATATACTTGCCCCTGATCACCAAATGAAATCGGAATTTTGATGCAATATCTGAATGTACCTGAAAGGCCAAAGCAGACAGGCTGGGGTCAATTAACAGAAACACATCAACATTTCAAATTAATAATTTTATATTAACTGCTATAGGTCTGGGCTGTAGGATACTTGCTGGGGTAAAAGAGCCCAGATATGAGTCAGATGGATTTGGGGGTTACACGTTTTCTCCCCTAATTCCAACAATCAGTGCATCCATTGCCCTGACATCTGTTTTTCAGATGTTCACTGAACACACAAATTAATTTTCCCATACACTGCAACCCAAACAGCCCTCTCACTAGCAATCCACTCCAGCAAAAATCTGTGAGTCCAGCAAAAGCTAGAGTAGAAGGACCATGTTCAGAAAGCTAACTAGGAGCTTCTGGCTTGTTCCTGCAGACAGCCAGGCTTTCAAACAACTTGCTCTCAGAGTGAATTTAGAGTGTCAGGGAATGCTATGAGAGTATTTCTGGGAATAACACCAACAACAGAACAAACAGGACCAGATCTGAGATGAGGAAATCTAAATTACATTTTAATTGTGTAGCCTCTGTCACAATTTTTCAAAACTATGGTGGGAAGAAGGAGCTCAGTTTGAATCGTCTTTAAAAAAGCCTCAATCCTTGGAAAATTCTGAGCACCGACTCTGTGAGACTGGAGTTCAACCACCAGTGCTCAAACTGGACAGCCCAAACAAAGCAACACTTCTGAACAGACCAGCCCCGAGGCTTTACTCTGACAGCTTTCTTCTTATACAGCGCTCAAGCAAAGCCAAATCCCAAACTGTTATCAGCAACTCTCACAAGGTTTTGCTGTTTTCCTAATTCGCCCGTTAGATTCTCCCTCTACACCATCAAGCAGTATCTCGGAGCCACATTTCGGGATCAGTTCTGCGCCACACACTGCGGCAATGCCAGTGCCTGGACGCCAAACAAAAAGAAACCCACTGGCTCCCCCAGCTACTGTCGCACAGGACTTTGAAGAAACGCAAGATACTGTGACTGTCATAGTTATCAACTATTTGCTGAAGGCCGATAACGTGGTTTGCACTCTGCAAGAGGCAGAGCACGATGTGCTTGCACCTCTGAGCCCAGCTGTGGCGGAATTCACAAGGATTGCTGTGAAGCAGGGGAGGGCTGCTTCAAAGCCAGCACACCTTAACCCTCAGTCTCCACTGACAACAAGCACCTTGGCCTCAGACAAATACATACTCTTGTCTCCCAGGGGAACATTGGTTTTTTCCCCTTATGATAATGAGAGACAGCTCCTCTGATGGGAACACAATTTTCCTGACTGCTAAAGCAGAATCCACTCTGTGGCATGTTGCATGCAGGGAACAGTCTCCTCAGGACTAAAACTGCTACCTACGTGTCAGTCTGCAAAGAAAAATACATACTAAATGTTTCAAAAACTTTGCCCAGATGCAGGTGTAACCCTGTTTATAGCAAATTTGTGCTAAATCATAACTCCTCTCCTGTCCCCTTCTCTCCATAGGAATTTCTGCAGCTGAAAATTGTCACCCTCAGCTGACTCATCCTGTGACAGCCACCCAGAGCCCCCACCACACCTCCACACTCCTGCTGCGCCCCGGGGCCCCTCATCACCCCATCACACAAATCACACCTCTTCCGCTGCCCAGCATTGCAGGAGATCACTGCCTGGCCTCCAAAGAGAGCAGAGCTTGCCGGTGCAGGCAGCGCTGTGGGGCCAGTGGCCAGGGACATTGGCACCCATAAGCACCTGCTGACAGGGAAGAGGACACAGGGTCTGCTGTGAAGTGCAACAGAGTCGAGAGGATGCTTTCGTTTTGCATTAATAGGTTTGGGGCCAGCCGTTAAGACAAACAGATCAATAATAGTATCACTAATCACAGGTTCCAGCCAAGCATGGACCTGTGCTGTTTGAGGTACCAGAGAGCACAGCAACCCTTCCTCTCCACTGGAGTCCACGTGGCAGATGTGCACCCACCACAGCCCAGCAGATACTATTTTACTGTGCTTCAGAAGGCCTTAAAGATTAATTCAAGTTGCCCGAGGTGACTCAGCAGGTGACCAGCAGTGTCGGGCAAATTCAGCAGTGCCACTTCCTTCATGTGCCCAAAAAGCCCAAGATGCACCTGTTCCCATCCCAGGAGACAGCCCGAGATTAAACACGTCTGTGTGCTTCTGAATCAAAAGGCAGCGAGAAGCCCCCTCTTGTTACTTCGCCTTGTTTTACGCGGTGCCCTTTGTAGTATTTCTCAAAAGATTTAAAACAAAAAAATGTTCACTGAACTTCCTTTCTCCACTGGCTCTTTTGCATTTGATGAACAAGGGTTTACTTATTTGTATTTCAAATGGAATTTGAAATGAACACGACTGTATTTAATTCCTTGTTATTACACCAGCAGCACCAAGGGACACCAGTGCAGCTGTTAGAGAAGGTTTGCTACCAAGTCAGAGAGCGCGGGCTGGTGTCGCTCGTGAAGCTTACACCAGCCACCCGGGGCTCCTCTCCTCCCAAGAACAGGATGTGGAGATGCAGGTGCTGGGAGGAGGGGAGGGAGATGGGGCACAGAGCTGTAATTTTTCCCAAGCAGCATTTTAATCTTTTTCAGTTGTTCAAAGTGGTACCTTAAACTCACCCTCATTTCCTTGGTTTCCTAACCAAGAAGGATCCCACACATTCATGTATTCAGTGTGCTGTCTTTCCTCCGTATCCACATGTGCCAAACTGTCCCCCTTCTGCCTCTGGGGCAGTGCCAGACACATCCTGGCCTCCCCAGGGAGCACCACGACTCTGCCTTTTCCAAAAAAATTGCTCTCTTTGTGCAGGAAAGAATCAAATTTGATGTTCAAGCAAACGAGGCCACCCACATCCACTGTCACTTAGGACAAAACACTGCCAGGCTCCAGCAGCAGGACCAGCTTGGCCACGAGTCAATTCTTGCAGCTTTACTGATTATTTTTATTTGCTCTCTTACCATATGCCTCACCATAACCAAACGCTAACAGGCAATGGTCAGCGCCCATGACAATGCCAGTGGCAAACACTCATCAGAGCTCTAATTGCTGCCAGTGGTGCAAGAGGCCTGTCAAATCTAACGTTGGCAAAAGTTTGTGTAAATAAACCTGAGCTTTATCATGCTCCTGAATGCCCTGGATGGGAATTTTACCTGTCCTTCCATGGGGTAACCCACAGAAAAGCGATGGAATGCATTCTTTGGAGAGGGACAGCATAGATTCCTTCCTGCTCAGTCCTTAACAGGTTTTAAAGATCACTTGCACTGCCCAAGCTGACCAAAGAGGCCAGTTAGTTTCCCTCCCTAAATACATCCACCACTGCATCAGTAAGGGCCACAGCGTGGCAGGAGGACAGGGTACTGTCCTCTCCAAATGAGTTTGGAAGAGCAAAGGAAGATCTCCTTAGAGATAAATAACAGGCCCAAGAGTCACCTCAGCAACAAAAAGGTTGCTTTTGCTTTCTTAATACTAGAAGGCAGAACCACATCACTAAGAGCTACAGGGTTAGAGGAAGCACTAAAAAAAAGCAACCAGTAATAAACCCACATCCATAAAGAAATGGATGTTTGCATGCTCAGATGCTGAGCTAGTAACAAAACGTTACTGTTGGCCGTGGTTTCCCATTCCCACCTTCCCCCAGGCACATTACACGCAGCACGCAACAGGCAGTGGTTACTCACAGACTAGCGATATCCTTCCCCCTCCGCTCAGCGGACGATATAATATCCGCAGAGGACAACAGCCCGTTTTGAAGCCGTTCGGGTTAACAGGCAATGCAAACACCACTCATCACCCTTCGCTCTCACAGACTCCAGTAAACTCCACAACCCCCCCAGGAATTCAAATAGCTTTGGTGAACAGCGCCCGTTTACTGTGATTAGGGAAAACACTAACTCCTTCCAAAAATTTTTGCAGATCACAATCTGTGAACTGAGAAACACAGTCAAAAAGAAAATTCGTGACGTGGTTTGAAAATAAACCCCAGATCAACCAAGCCCCTTCACAAGAAACCTTCCTCTCTCCCTCCAGCTTGACTAAAGTCTCTTCACACCTTGAAAGGTTGTGATGGAAGTGAGAAAAATAGGCTCTTTACCCAAAGAAATCTGTTAGACGACAACGTGTGATCTATAAGCAAGGAGGGTTTTTGTCTTCAAGGCAGCTTTGTGCCTTCTGGTCCAAATTCACTTTGTGAGCGTCAGGGAGCCGCTGCAAACCCAACCTGTGCGCCCAGACAGGTCAGGAGCAGTCAGTGGGGAAAGGCTGTACCACGCCGTAACACCAGCATGTTGGCAGAGCCCAGGGGTCAGCCTGAGGCTCTATCTCCAAGCCCTGTTTTGCCTGTCCTTAGAGCACTGAACTGCCATGGCCATACCAAGATACCCCCTGGCAGAAGGGGGGAGCATCTGCGGAGGCCGATGGATGTCAGGGCAGTGAAACATAACTTGGTTCCCCCTTTGTGTGCCATTAAATGGTGACAGGCATACTAAGGGCTCATCCCAGATGACAGACAAGGAGCCACGGGGATGCTCTCGTTTCACTGTCAAACATGGTGAAGTTGGTGTCGGAGGGGTAGCATGAGGGCTGCAGCTGGGAGGCTGCTCCAACATCCCTGGTCCAAGCCTTCTCCTTCTCCAGCCCTAGAAACCTACTTCAGAAGAAGTTACCTTGCCATCTGCAATGCCAAAATGCTTCTTAAAAGGGCTGAGTCCTCCCTCTGTGTTGACTCAATTCCTGCAGTCTGGGCACTGGAGTCAAGCACAGCCCATGGCTTCCAGCCTGAGCCAGAAGCACCTGCAGACCCCTTGCAGACATCAGGGTGCACGTGTGGCTGCATCCTGAGCAGGACCTGCAGCAAAGCCTGCAGTACCATCATTTGAGAAAGCAAACAGCAAACGCAGCAGCAGGCACCCTGAACCTCCCCACCTCACCCCCAACATGACACCGAGCTACGCACAACTTCAGCCCGGCCACCACGAGCTACCCAGGAATGCCAGGCATGTTAGACGACATCAATACAACTTTGCAGATCACACCCAAAGACAGACTTGAGTAGGAAACTGTGTTCAACCTGCTCCTCCCACGACACACATCCAAAGGACAGCATCTGGTTCCCAGGGGAGGACAAGGAAGTCCATGGTGTCAAGTGAAAGAAGGAAGCAAGTGAAAGAGGCTCAAGTGATTATGCAAATCAAACTGAAATTGAAATTTCAGCCTAACCTGCTGGGAAGAAACCCACAAACTAGGGCAATTAGAAGAAGCAATTATTACTGGATATAAATAAGAGAGAGAATTTCATTTCTCATTGAAGCTATAAGGGCTCTGGGACCTCAGCCGACGGAGCCAGGGAAGTTTCCAGTTACACAGGGGTTGGCTATTGCTCCTCCTCTACAGTAATGGCATGTGTCTTATTCCCACAAGCAAAGATAAACCAGCCCATCTGTTTTCACCATGGGGCAGAGTTTTACCTTTCTGGCCCCAAAGACCCCAGCAGAGATGTTCAGCATATGCTGCTGCTACAGTGCCAAATCAACGGGAGAGGAAAAAAGCCCCCTTTTTGGCACCATCTAATATTCAGGGAAATGGACTGGCTGGGGAGTTTAAGATGACTGAAGGTTTCATGCAGCCCCCTGTGAGAAATTATGACCTATTTCCTTCCTTTGATTGTATATCCTTCCTGAAATGACTTTTGGATCATTCAATATTAAAAATGCATTGCCCTATAAACAGGGAGAGTAAAGAAACATCCTTTGCACTTTAAATCACTCTGCTCGAGATTACATTCAAGCCTCATTACTCTGAAGAGACCTGGGATCCTCTTCCAAATGACTGAATTGGGGCAGACATTTTTCTGACAAGATCCTAAAAGGATTCAAGTCCATCCAGGCAGCAACGTCTGGCTTTTGTTTGAAAGAAGAGATTTCTTGTTCTGAGCAATGCTACAAAAGCAATGTCATGTCATGTTTACTACTTCCCCTCTATTGACTTCTGCAGCTGGTGAATTTTTTATGATAGAAATTACAAATATTTAGCCTGCTGATGGCAGGATGAGCCAAGTATTCCCAAGGCTCACACACACCAGCCTCCTTTGTTTCCTGGTTTCAGCTGCCCATGTTAGATCTGCTTACATCCTTGCATCTGCTGGCACAACGACAGGAAGACTGCACGTAAGCCATCCATCCCAGGAATCGTGTAGCTACACCCCAGCTTGCCCGCAGAAGAGGGGTTCTCCCCCTCTTTGCATGCCCCACAGCACGCTCCAGAGTGAAATCACGGCACCACGCCAGCCTCCGCGCACATTGCCAGGGCAGGGAATGGTTGTGCCAAATGGGAGGCCACAAGTGACAACTGGGCTGCACCCTGAGCATGCCCAGGCCCAGAATGGGGGCTCACTGCGGTGACCCCGGGCTGGCTGGGGACTGCCACCGAGCCGAACACAAGTCTGGTGGTAAAGGAGTTCAAATCCACACTTGGGAGATGCTAGGAAGTGCGTAACAGTGCCAGCTGTACAGTGTGAATAGCTGCTGCTCCTTACAAGCCTTACTGTCCTTCTCCAGCGCAGAAGAGCCCCAGGGCATGGTTTCAGCATAAGTAAGCACCATAAAATGAAAATCCTTAGAATTTTGTTCAGAATGTTTTCTTTTTCCTCCCAATAATATCTGCATGATGCACCGCAACATATGAGTTGAGCAACTCTATTATTTTTTAATTCTGCCACGACAGCTGTTGTTTATTACTAATTGAAACATTTCATCTTTTTGTCTAGATGAAAATATCTGTGATTTGCGTTGCGGGGAAAGCGTCCCCCATGCTGGCACAAAGGGCACGTCTGTATTAACGTTCTGGAAACGTGACGACGTGAATTACCATATCTGAAGCGGCTTTAATCAGGCAGCTCCGGCAGCAGAAGGTAGCAGGGGCCGTGGTAATGCAGCTGAAAGCCCAGCGAGGGCACGCGTTGACGTATACCTGAGCAGCCACCCGGGCTAAAGCCGGTGCCAATGCGTCTTCATTATTACTGGCACCCAATTTAGGTGAATCAATGTTAGATGGATATTCCAGTGCTCAGCTGCAACCCTTGGGGCTGGGGCACATGATGGAGAAGCAGAGGCTGAGGGAGATATGTTTGCTCAAGAGGAGGCTGAGGGGGGACTTTCTCGTGGTCTTCAACCACCCCGCGGGAGGCTGTAGAGCAGACGGAGCCAGGCTCTAGAGCAGCAGGACAAAGGGACAAGCAGGTTGTAGCACAAGACACTGCACTATCAGAAAAGAATTTTCACCACGACAGTGATCCAACACTGGGAGGCGGAGGCATTGGCACCCTTGGATGGATTCAAAACTCAGCAGGGTTTGACACTGAGCAACCTGATCTAACCTTGCGGTTGACCTTCTTTAAGGACCAAAGGACCTCCAGCAGCCCCTTCCACCCTCCCCTATTCAGTGATTCAAATCATGCTTCAGCTCAACTTCAGACATATCAAAAATATCAAATTCTAGTATTTGGTAGTGAAACACTGACATAGGAAAGCAGGGGTTTCAGGCTGTACTAAACAGCAGCTGCCCTTAACGACTCAAATAATCATGTGTCTCTAAATACACGTATTTTATAAATGTAAATAAGCACATTAGCTAAATATCAAATCACACCATATTATGCTAGCTCAGTAACATAAGTCAATGTACTACGAAATGCAAAAAAACAACTATCAGAGAAACAGGCGCACACGTACAACCACCCTTCAAAATTCCCCAATTAAATTCTGACATTTTCTAGATCTACATATTTTTATTTCCAAAATGTTTCTCCATGGAAATTATGTTGAAATCGACACATTTTTCTAAACATTTCCATCTCTAAAAGATGTTTTGGTTTGGTTTTAATCAAAAACATTTTTTCTAGCTCTGCATGTAACACCTTCCCTGCTACTGCGAACAACAGAAAAAGGGAAATGTGCCGGACTTCGATAGCAGCCAATTGTCACTGCAAGAGGCATACACGGGATGTGGTTGTTCAACCTACACAGGACAACTCCAGGTTAAGCAATCGCTACCACAGTAGATGGAGACCTTCAAAGACCCAGTTGTATGTACCAGCCCTGATGCTTCCTCCTTGGCAGACACCAGAGCATGGCCAGAGGCACCCCTGGCTCCTGGGAAACCCTCCAAGGGGCTGAGCACAGCCCAGGGAGACTGGACTCACTCCTGCAAGATGTATGTACTCCAATTCCCTGGCAAGAGTTAGTCTGCATTACTGTACAAGCTGGACTGAATTACAACACAATAGTGGAAAACACACGGTGCCAGACCTGAAGGTGGTATAAATCTGTAAGGTGCCCTGGAAGCCAAGCTGCTCTGCTGGTTTACACTAATGAGTCATTTACCCTGTATTTTTAATCCTAATATCTCACTATTTTTCAAATTATCTAAGTGACAGAAGTTCGCAGTTACAGATGCAGCATCCCACAGGTTGCAAATCTGAAAACGGTGACATGTCAACAGAAATCTCCTCTTCCAGCATTTTTGACATAACATAATCCTTTCACCTGCTTCCAGTTTGTTTGGCTCTTTTAAGGACTGAGTGACTGAGAAAAATCACAGTGTTTAAATCACTGCATGCAAACAAATCACTGGCCTGCCTCCTCTTTCCTAACTCATTACATACAAACGTAATTTTTTTAAGAGAAAATCTCATCATCCCAAGGATTCAGTGAATTAGAAACCAATTGCAATTTGAAATAGTAAGAACTGACCCAACACTTGTTTCTTCCAAAGCCAGCGCCTGGCAGCTAGCACTACAGCATCCCTGCTATCCGGGTCTGTGTGACATCTTACTCTCTTCTGAGGCTGACATTCAAGACTGGCTACAGCTCAAGTGAAGACAGGGGTGATATGTTACCCAGGTGAGGCTAGCAGCCCCGGCCAAACCGTGCGGTTCTCTGGGTTGGAACTGCAGAGTCCCACTTGCCTCTGGAAAGGAGGGTGGGCTGCAAATCCACGTAGAGATGCTGGATATGTTCACAACATGATTGATTAACTATTTCAAAGAAAAGAGGAGCATGGCAAGCAACAGGCTAGTATCTAAATGACCCAACGGATAGAAAAATGCTTGCATACATATATGTGTAAGTATCTACATATAAGTATCTATATATAAGCATCTATACACACGTGATTACGAGCACCTTTCACACATCACATTTCCCTACAGAGGCTCACAAAGGACCTTCCCATCCTCCTGCCTCCTCACCGTGCCCTTCCCCCGGCTCCATCCTCCCCTTTCTGTTTGCCATCTGGTACCCATCACAGGCAGTTAGACCATGACACATGTGTGCTTACCAAATCCTTTAAACCTAACTAGAGCCCTGTTTTGTTTCTTCCTCATCAGAAGCCACAAGGAGCCTGATTCGGTACATCTGGACCTTCTAATAGGGTAACAGCCTGGCTGTGCCAACTCTGCTTTCTGTCTGACTCCATCTTAATCATTCACAAATCACAAAAGAACTGGGAGGGGAGCAGAGCCAGCACCGGAGCACTGCAAGGATGGCGGCTGAGAACAAAACAGTGGCCACAGATACCGTTTGGCTTACAGCAAACGATACAGTCCTTTCTTATTTCTATACGTGTCCCAGCGCTCTAATTTATTGGTCTCTCGTCGGGTGACTGATCTCACCAGCAAAGCTCCCAGGTTTGCAGCCTGCCCTGGAAACGCAGCCCGATATTCCCTACGTGAAGGTGCCACAACGACAGCAAACTCCATCTGGCTACAGGAGCCCGTGCTCGGATGAGACGCACGTTCCCAGGGAAATGTAAGGAAATGGAAATGGCTCCTCCCAGCTTTAATCAGCATATTCATTTAGTGCAGTGCTGGTAATGCCTGCGATTTTATTGCAAATGTTTCCACAACCACTTTTTTCTTTACTCTGGCTACTCGTTTTTAAGCTACCCTTCCAGGAATGGTGTGGTTTGGGATTCTCAGCTTCCAATTAAAAAAAAATTCTAAAATCAGAGAAGGACTTGAAAATATGACTCAGTGACAGATTTAAAGCCCTCTCCTTCCTTTCCATTTTGATGATTTTTAAAGCTGTATCACAGCGTTACGTGGGGGTCTAACTCCTGAGTTTCATGTTACAGGGCTAGAAACACAGTAAAAGTCAATGAGCGGATTCCATGTGTTACACCCAGTTATCCCTCAGCCAAGGGGAGAATCCCCCCACTGTACAGTGTAAGCTTGGCTGGGTCAAAAATGCAGAACAAGGAGTAGCTTTATCACATGCACAAGTTGTTCATTGCTCCGTTTGCTACGTTACACCTTCAGCCCCGACCTCCAGGCAGGCAGCAGTCCGTGACCCCGCTACCTACGACAGAAACTCATCCCTTATCGCTTGTCAAGCAATACAGTATAATACAGCCTTTACATAAACACCACTCTCCCACTTCCAGCTGATCCCAAGGCCAACGCAAAAGGCAGAAGCAAAGGATAGAAGACAAGCCCAGAGCTGCTGCTCCCCGCGTGCAGGTGCCCGGCTTCCCAGCACCCCGGCTGGCCTCCTCACGCCTTACAATGGCCACGTTCTCCTCCAGAGACACACACGCACAAGGACGGGTGGTTCTGATGTTTGACCAAAACAGCCCATTAAAGACAAGACATTAATTTGTCTGAGAAAAGGGGGGGGAAAAAAGCTCCAGAAAACAGAGGGAGGGGGTTCTTGACTTCACGCCAGGAGCTTGAAGACTTATATTTATTTATGCTTTTCATGGGAAAGCTGTTCAGAGGCAGCGATCCATGACATCTGGCAAAAGAGTAGGGAAGGACCTTTACTGCAAGCTGACTGATACTTTATTGAAAAAGAGGGGAAAAATAAAAAACCTCTAATTGTTGGTTCTGCAAGCAACCGCAGCGACCGGGAGACCTTGGCAGACTTTGAATGCATGTTTCAGGCTGGGATGTTGGGCTGTCCCCATGGCTGCCCCTCTGCCGCACAGAAAACCTCCCTGGCCGTGTGGAACACGGGCAGCTCCACGGGCTGATTGCAGAGGCATGACAGGAAGCAAAACTAGAGGTGGTGGATGAAGAAACTGCACAATAGGGATAATTAGTCCTTCTAAACTTTTGACCGGAGGGCTGGGAGAGCGCCTGCAATTCCCCAGCTACGGGAGAGCCTTCAAACCAGCTCCACTTTGCCCCGGCAGCTCAAGCTCTTTGCTGACCCACCTCTTTGAGCCCCCACGTGGGACCCTGGTTTCTGATACAAAGCAAATAAATGCAGAGTGTTTCTTCTTGAAACAATAGGAATATTCAAAGTGGTGTGCAGTTCCACGAGGCCAAATACACATCGACTCAAAGTCTGAAATTAATATGGAAAGTGATTCATAACAGGAGGAGACAAAACAAGCCTATTCATGCTACTCCATGTCAAGCCATCTTATAGCTATTTTGGATCCAAATCCTCTTTTCTTTTCCAAAACCACAAAGAAAAGCAAACAGATGTCAGCCATTGCAGATTTGCAAAGAAATTAACTGAGCAGCTCATAACAGCAGTGTTTTTCTTCAGCACTTTCCACCTAGGGATATGAAGGCATTTCTGCAGGCATGCCGGGTGGGTCAGGGCTGCGGGGGCCTGGGGGAGTGAGCCGAGGCCATGCCTGACTGGTCTGGGACCAGCCACGGTCCCGCACCCAAGCTCCAAGGGCTCCCTCACATTATTTCCTGCCGAGACATCATGGCAAGGGAATAGATAGGCTGTCAACAGGCAATCTAGAAAAATACAAGTATTTCAGAGTTGAGGGATAATTTCAAAAGCACATACAGGGCTCAACCCCTGAAACTCTATTTTCAAAAGCTGCTTTGAAGCTCGACAGCTTCAGCACCGCTGAAAGCCAATGAGTGAGACAGAATCCTAATTGCTTTACAAAATGTTACCCATATGCAATTAATACTGTTGTGAAGTACTTTGGGTTTAGTTTTTTTTAATACTCTGGGTGTAGCTATTATAGCGCTAAAGCCTGTCACTCCCTTAGGTGTTCTAAAAGTGGTATTGATTTCTAAAAAGCAAATCTAGATATTGCTACTGTTCAGAAACTTTCAGGTTATACACAACAGGATTCTTTTATAGAGTTCTCCTCTGATCTATTACACGGCAAATTTTGTGCTGCTAAGGGTCAGTCTTGAAGACAAACCCTTGAACGCAGCCTGTGTCGTGGCAATATAGGGAGTCAGTGAATTTGTCTTCTGGTAATGCTCTGGCTGCTTCTACAACAGATGTGAATGGCACCCTAGAAGCAAAACTATTTCACTCAGCTTCTACATTTTCCTTCCCTGTGCTGTTCTTTATTTTTGTTGATGTGGCCCTGGAGAAGCTGCTCGCCAGCCAGCGAGGCTGCTGCACACAACGGGTGGCAGCCACCCACAGCTGCAAGTGGCCAAGTGAAGTGGCCACATATAGGACCAGACTGTCAGAACAACAGCTGGATCTACCCTCACGGTAGGTCCCAGAGGTTAGACATTCATTTAGTAGAAATCAGGGGTAGGGAGCTGTGTCAGGAGCTGCTAACTCCCCAGGAACCACTGATCCCAGCCACGAATTGCAGCCGAGCCCCGCTGCATTGCCACTAGCCCACCTTCTCCTGGCAGCAGGTCTTCAGGCACACCCTGCCGCCTCTGCCACCAGCCAGGCAGTCAAAGTGGCAACAGAAAAACAAAAGTGAGCAAAGTCCCCATTTTATTTATATTTTTTTTCCCTACACCAGAATAATTAACCGTTTGCCTCCAAATGCAGTCAGAGAAGTCAGGAGACTGCCTTGTAGCGATCACTTCTTCATTAACAGCTACAGAGCTAAATGCCATTTTAATCCGTTTGCTATTCAAGTTTCCTCCTTTTCAGAGGATGTGCATCTCCGTATTACTAAAATGACTACGGATTACCTCATTTAAAAAAATATAAATGCAAGATTGCCATTTTCCACATATCCCTCTCTGGTGTAACTTACTTTAATTTCTAATTTACAACTACAAAATATAATCTTACATTGGAATTTGCATAAAAATGAACAGACCTGCAGCAAGATATTAAATTTTAAATTTGCACGCTAGGGTGGCCAAGGAATATTAGTCTATCCAAGAAGCTCGTGCCTGTAAACTTGAGAGCTAGTAAATGTAATGAGAGGAGAATTTGTACACTTCAGTGAAACCAAGCTGATTAAAAGGCTTTGATGCGGTTGTTACAGAGCAAGGATACGAACTGCACATGCTGATAGCAAGGTTGCTACACAAACAGACCAGTGTACCATCTAATCCAACACTGTCTGGCGAGGGCCGGCCAACGCAAGCGGTCTGAAAAATGTGAAAAAAAAGAATGACAAAGCAATGCTAACAAAACTCTACAGCAAGCTGCCGGCTGAAAGGGCTTGACGTGAAACCACTGCTAGGAATTTCTGCCCATTTCCAGCTTCTGCTCCTCACACGGGACGATGGACAGGCAGGGCTGTCTTAGCACTGGGCATTGCTGCATGTCCTTATTAGATTAAACACCTCGACTGCATTTCTGGCTCTGGTGAGTAGCACATGTCCCTGCTGGAGACGCGGTTCACGATGAATAATTTGGGGGCTGCTGGTGAGAAGTGAGAAGCAATTGCATGAGGAAGATGAACAAGTAGGACAGGGCTGCTCCAGTGCCCGGTCTGTGCCGGAGCCACAGGCACTGTCATCGCTGAAGAAGTCTCTTAATCCAACATCACATGAAAGCCTCCTCCTTGGACCCCACAAGACTGTAAACGGGGCCCATTACAGTCCCTGCTGTGTCCCTTCTGAGGTGAAAACCTACTGCAGAGCATCACTGGAGAGCTTCCATCTCCTCCTACACACCCACAGGGCTGGAAGGAAACCAAAGCAAGGGCAGAGGCTGAGCAGATTACACAGGTTGTGTTCAGCCCTTAAAATCACCACTTGGGATCTCACAGGTGTGGCTAAGCCCCCTCTAACAGCCGTGCAAAAAGAAGATGGAAACCTAAAGGGTTTCTGCCCCCATTCCAAGGAGAAACACTGCCTTCCCCAGGACTGCTGTTGCTGAGCCCAGCCCTGAGCAGAGGCCGGCGTGCCCAGGGTGAAGGGGCCGTGCAGTGCCTGCTATGCCCCAGCGATGCCCCGCACGCCCAGCTGCAGCCCTTCGCCCCCCCGCTTGCCTCTTTCTGTCTGAACGCTGCTCGCTGCGCATCCCTCCTTGCGCTGATCAAAAGGCACAAACGATCACTTCCAAGACAGGCAGCGCTTTGTTCTCACCAGCCTATTTTTCGCTGCCACATTCTGCCTTTGCCCGTTCCTTCGCAGACTTCACTCCGTGCCTCTGTCACCGCAGCCTCTATTCGTTACTCAGCTGTCAGATGCATGTCGTTTTGCTACCAGCTACCTACTTTCTGTTGGCTTTTTGAGACTTTATTAGCTCAATTGCACACTCCAGACTTTCATTAACTTGTCTCTGCAACAAAGAAAACATGGATTTAACAATCCTATCATGCATTACCTGGTTATACCTCAGAAAACTTGATTTTTTTTAAGCCAAACTGTTGTCTAATCCCCAATCACTGGAGCGATATTAAAGGTGCCTTTAAAAACCAGCAAAAAGATGAAAAACAAACACCCTGAAACTGGGATAAACTGTCTCACCCTTCAAGGCTGAATTGGTTGACACTCATCCCTTGTCTGCTCACTGGGGAGCTCCTGAGATGCACACGGAAGCTTGGCACGGAGGACCACATTCTCTGCACCAGTCCTGAGCTAGCAGACAGCAGCAGGTCCAGTCATCATGGTCATCATTCTGGGACAATCACCCTGACATTCCATGTAGCCACACCATCTCTGGGGGACACGACGTCTCTCCAGGTCTGAAGCACTGCCCTGAGCTGGGCGAGCAAACACCATGGGCGCTTCGAGGACAGCTGCCACGAAGGCCACACAAACATCCGTCGCTTTGCAGACGGCAGGTTCTGAGCAATGGACACAAAACCAGCCTCCAGAGAGTTTGATGAGCCAACAGCTTGTCCACCCAGGGACAAGGCTGACTGCCACCCACCTCCTCACGTGGTTGCTTCATGCAGAATGCATCCTCAAACAGTGCACCCTGAGCAGAAAGCACGTTAATCTAGGATGCAGAAAGGCAATCAGTGAGAGGTAAGAGTCTAACCCAAGAGTCAGTGCAGGAGAAATCTGGTGTCTTAACGTCACTCTTTCGCTTGTACAGAAGCAGCTTCTCTATTTAGGCAAATCCCAAACTAAACAGAAATAGCCCATGGCCTCCTCCAGTTTTCAGCATCAACCTGCCACAGCCCCACTCCAACACAGAGCTGGTGTGATGTCCATGTACGTATTTTTCCCCCAAGCCCTTAAGATGTCATACTTAGAGAAGATGTTACCAGGACGGGTTGCCAGCAGAGCTCCTCGATGACCTGGCTGCTCAGGCTACAGCACTCCGTGCAGATCACTGAGGGTAACCTCCCTTCAAAGGTCACCTTCAGGCTCACCAGCAACAACACATAATATTATCCTAAGAATAATAAGAGTGATTTTCTCATCAACAAAATGATTCCTCTACAATAACACCCAAAGACTGTCATCTTAAAGACAACTCCTCCAGACAGTTCCCAAATATAAGTTAAAGACAAGCCCTCTTTAAAAATATTCACAGTAATATTCCCATGGTTTGTCTTTACTTGAAAAAAAACCCTCCGACACCTTTACACATGGAGCCCCACACCTCCCTCTGAACCACGAGGAAACTAAACTGGAGGGTAGCATTTGTGCTAACAGTGAAATTCAAGGGTCTGGACCCTTCAAATCTCTGGACACTTTCTAAGAGATCTCTGAAGGGTAATGAAAAAATTCAAGCCTCTGGCCAGCAAGCTTAAATTCAGCTTAAATTAAATTTTCACAGGACGTTGAAAAACCCAACAAGAGGCTCCAAAACCAAAGGCAGCAGCTACATGTTGGTGAAGCTAAAGGTAAAAGACACCATACAATTAAGGCACTTAGCTAAGGCACCCTGGCTTCAGCTTCTAGCATGAACTTGTTACTAATCCTGTGACCTGCATCATGCTCTCCAGAGTCTCCACAACTTGTGCATGTAAGGACCTGGACACCTAAGCTAAGCTTACACTCCAAATACCTTCAAGCATCTGAGTCTGAAACCCTGCAGCGCTTCAGACACACACTGACAAAACAGGGGCATTAATACTCCTTTCCTTTGACTGGTAATTCTTTTAAAATACTGGCCAGCTTTCTGTGCGTGCAACCCTTCCGAGCTTGGTTTAGTGTAGCATACACGTATTTTTAAATCCCCTCTGCTGACACGTATCTGAACGAGAGCACCGTGCCAGCACAGAAGTACTCGAGTGAATCTGATCGCTGTCACCATAACGTTCAACTTGAGTGACACGTTAAACATCTAAAACTGAACAGCAAAGAGTTTTGGACTATAACCGAAATCCTGGCATAGGGTAAAACACAGACAAGGGCTTATTTTCCCTCTTGACTTTTATCTTCAGCGTGATCTTCCGAAGCGTGGGCAGGAGGAGGGTAAAGAAGCTGCTCAGCCATGACACGACTCGTCCGACTGACACAGCCACGCAGTGGGGGAAAAACCACCCTCATGTGCAGAGCCACTGATGAAGGGTACATTGAACAGAAGCTATTACTTTCAAATTTCCCGTCCTTTTATTCCCATGCTGATTAATATAAATCAGAACCATTAGCAATCATTTTGTAGGCAATCCAAGAATGCCTGGGCACAAGAGCTGTAATTTTCAGAAGACTGGTTCAATTCACCTACATCGTGGCACCAACGCACACCCATGCAAGCAAATATAACATGCGCATGCATGCCAGAAGATGCCAAACGCCAAAACTCCTCACCAATCTTCAGTTCTTGTACCACTGATCCAGTTTTTTACTTGCCTGAGGTCAGCAGTGGGCTGGAGGCTGCCTGCACGCCGAGGCCAGCTCAGCCTTCCCACTCTGGCGAGTACAGCAAGCACCAGCTTGGAGGCTCATAGCAAATGAGGTTCTAACGTAACCTGCCGTTTGCAGGCTTGGTTCCATGGTTCAGGTCATAGCAGGTCATTCTGTAGAGCCCCAGAGTCCCAGCTCTGCCCCAAGGAGGGTAAGCCTTGTGCAGGTTGGAGGACTGCAATCACTGCACGTGGCATTGGCTCACAACAAGCAGAAACCACTTCGCACTCTCCCAGGTTCAGTCTGCGACTTCTGCACTGCCATAAGCGCTCATCTTGCCTTAGAAAGCAGCAGAGATGTTCTGCAGGGCTTCACCAGCGTAGTGCCGGGGATGCCCCAGAGCACCTTCAAATACCATCAGCTAAACCACTGGCAGCTAAACCTGGTGCCAGCAGCTCCACAACGGAATCAGCCACCCTGTACTATAAAGAGTCTATTCATGGCCATCAGCAATGCCTAAAATCTTATCACTGCACAGCCCTGTAAACCACCTCCCGTGTGCCGCCCAGACTGTATGTTGGTCACTGGAGACATTTCCTCATACAGAGAGCTGATGCTGCATGCACAGGAGGATGGGTTCTGCAGACCCCATCTTGCCCATTTTAAACTTAATTTGAGTTTCCAGCACAGAGACTGCTCAGAAAGGGACGAAGGGAAGAGCTCACCATTGCCATCGATGGTCACAGCCCAGCTCAGGAGGAAAGCCCTGCATCCGGCCCCGGGTCTGCAGGTGACGCAGCAGCAAAGAGAGCCCCGTACGTGACGAGACTGAGCAGCAGCAGGTTCTCCTGCCCGTCCTGCTCCCTGCCCGCTCAGGGCAGGCAGTATTTACCCTGCCAGCAACATGAGTTAGCCCACAGTCTTTAACGAGAACAGACCCGATGCTCTTAAGAAGCCTCTTGGCACAAGCTCTCATCTGTATTTTAAATTCATGCTTAAGAAGGCCAAATCTGCTCCGATGCTGGTGCTTCTTCAGCTGTTTATTTTGATTGTCCTTTTTGGCCGAAGTGCAGCCAAGACTTCGATCCCCACACACAGACGCGTGGGGCCCACAGCAGCCAATTATTTCCAAATAGAGCCATACGTGGTTTTCTTGAAAACATGATGAAGAAAAGCTGTCAGTCCTGAATGCACATTATCTCTAATTAATCGCATAAAAAAATTAAAAGGGTGGTTGCTTGGTAGCGTTGCAAGAACCATTTTGTAATTAATATGACCTTCATCTCCATATGGTAATTAGCAAACATTTATATTACCATTAAAAAGACCATGTTCATTACATAACCTCACTCTTCTCTATTAGCTAACAGACCCAGTAAAACAAATTTTGTCAAAGCCTTGAAATTTCACAAATACTCCAAATAAATTCATTCAAAACTCCATTTTTTTCCCAACATTCTTTCTGGCTGATGGCAGAAACCATCAGAAGACGTTTATCAAGGCTCCGGCAGGAGTGTCTGGGGCGATGCCAACTCTTCCTGCTCCCAAGGAAAGGACTTGCCCATCGGTGTGCTGTGGCAGGATAGGGGGGCTGCAACTGCTCAGGGGAATGTGAGCAGCAAGTCCCCTCGCATCCTGGAGCCCCATGTTACGTGCACCCACAATCCCACACTGGGAACTCTCCTGCCCTTCTGCGGGGACACAGACCCATGTCTGGGCAGGGACTGGGCAGGGCCCAGCTTGGCCAGCAGCACACTGAGCAGCCTCTCACAGTCCCTTATCTCCCCCATCTAGCAAAAGCAACGGTGACGCTGCCTCCTCTGTAAAGGCTGAAGGGAAATGTCTGTAGAAAAAAACGCTAAGATTTCACTACTAATACCAATATAAATCTATTTTCTGCTCCTCGAAGCCAGATCGTTCTACTTCAGGGAACAACAGGAGGTCAGCAATTCTATTGATAGTTTCTCTGCTCATATTAATCCAAAATTTCCTATGCTGTCTTTTGCGTGCTGCAATCACTCCTACTCCCTGGAGTGACTCACCGTTTAGCTGGTTTGCTAACAGAGGGCCCGATGTATCAGTCAACAACAACAACAAAAACCCATTATCACAAAGTACTTGTTTTTCACAGAGGCAGGAGAACTTGCGCTAAGTCATCGAGCAACACCACAACTGAAAATGCAGGGGATAAATATGATCTAAAAAAAAAAACCACACTTGCCCACACACTTCCCTACTCCTCTAACACAGCTCCAAGAGCAAAAAACCCCCACAACTTCTTGTATCTTGAATTCTGCTAATAACAGTTATACCTTACACACATACACTTCCTGCTCCTGATGAAAGCTGACAGCTCGTGGGGAAAGGCATGGGGGAAACGACACCAAGACTTGTGCTAATCAGTGCTTTCATCAGAGAGTATGACGTGAAGTAAGTTTAATCCAAGGTAGCTTTCTCTTTTACTTGCAAGCTGTACATCAACCCAAAAAAAAGGGATTTACTAATTGGAAAGATGATATAAAAATGCTAATAAGGGTGTGAAGTTGACGGGGATGGGAACATGTGAATTTTATATATATATATATATATATATATATATATATATATATATGTATGTATGTGTCTCAAATTATTCTTGCACTATAAATGATTTAACTAGGACTAACAAAAATATGTAGGCTGGGAATTGCAGAAGAAATGAAAAGGCCCCCAGACCTCCCGGGAGCTCACCGCGGCCAGACACCCACCTCTCGCCATCTTTTTGCAAATTCCATCAATTTTATTCCCCTGCAAGCTCCAGGTTATTTCCCATTTTTCACGTGGTTCGGGCTCTCGCTAAATGCCTCGAGTGCATGAGGTTAAAGAAATACATGTACAGGTTGATTAACTTGAGCAGTGGGATGTCTGATTGAGATTGCTCCTACCAGTCCGCAGACAGTGTCTTGTAAACCCGGAATACTCTCACTCAACATGTGCAGCTGTGCACCAGGAAGGTTACCTTCAGAATTTAACCCGAAAGAAACACATCTCATGCATAAACACTACACAAGACTTCAAAGCAGTTGCCGCTATTTTTTTTATGAGGCAGCCAAGAAACATGCAGGATGGAGCCTGACAATAGCAATGTACTGTAAACTGAACATAAAAGCAGGATGGAGAAACCAGCTACCAGCTGTGAAGAATATTTACAGCTGTAAATATTATATTTCAACTGTGCAGCAAGTAAATACTGCATTATGGAAATGCCTGCTTTATCGATCAGCTCATCAAAAAGGAGAAAGAGAATATAATTTTCCAGTTTTCAGCAGTGCAGCATTTTGCAGACACTGAGAATGTATTTTTGAGATACCGACTTCAGCAAACAGCAACAGAGAGATCAACTTGCTGATGAATGAACGCAATAACTTCTGTTCCAACACCTGCAAGGAATACCTTGCTACCACTTATTTTGGGAAGACTGCAACTTCAAGAACTCAAGAATCATGAAAATTTAATTTGTATTGGTTGTATTTATTTCTACTAGATGGTATCTCTTATGACACCCATCCAGGGCAATGTACACATGTGAATTTTTAAGGATTTTCCATCCTAACAAACAACAGCACAGCCCTGCCCTGTTGCACTGAAGAGAGAATCCGCTGACACCCACTTGTAGCATCAAGGGGGGGAATGGCAAAACAAGCCATATGTGCAGTAATGCCCTTCATTTAAAGCTACAAATGGAAAATTATTTTTCTAGTCTTTTTCTGCGGTTAAAAAAAAAAAAAACATTAACCTATGTATGGAAATTAATGCAAATGCAACTGTCTTGTTTTTAGCATGACCTATCCAACTTCTAATAAGACTAAGAGAGATCAGAGTAATTAGGAGCTCGTCCAATAGCCTGAACTTTATGACTGTGAATATTCACAACGTTGGCATTCCCACCAGCACGCCTCACAGCTACTGCAGTATAAATCCTCAGCACTGCTGAAACCCTGGGTAAGGGGAGCCTGAGTAAGATTCCTTTATTTAAAAAAACAAAACAAAACAAAACAAAAAACACCCTTCCTCTGGGCGAAGGTGGTAAACAAATGTCAGTATTATACTGTAACCCACCGACATGAATGACAAAATGTTCCAGAGCCTTGGAAGCACAGGAAGATACAAGAAGCTGCCAAAAATCCCGCTGCACAAATGAGATCGTTCATGGTGTATCTGGACAAGAAGCCTCTCTTACTTCTCCCCACCCCTCTTTCAAAAGCGGTCCCAAAGCCCATGCAGATGTAGGTTCATGCTTGATAGCTTTAAATGAAACTTGGGCAATGTACAGAGCACCTAACCTCTAACTTTTCACGTTTCTCTGGACAGCAATGGCAAACACCTATACCCCCTACAGCAAGTGTGCAGTCCACTCGCTGCCTAATGCAAAATACAACCAAGCAGAGGGGAGTACAACTTGTGTTGCAAAATGCAGCACAATCTTCAGTAGTTTCTCAGAATAGAACAAGTTTGGTAACACCACCTTTCATTTTATGAAGTCCCATATATAGCTGAAAACCTGGCAGCCACGGGGAAAGGCATCAGGTACCTCTCTCCAGCAAGGCAGGTCTGCAAGCGCTGGCCTGTTCCTGTTGGGAGGCTCCACCGCTTTGGGACATACCTAGGCCAGCTTGGCAGGACAGCTGATGCTAAGAGCCTCTCCCAGGCAACTGATTCACTCTGCAGTGACACTTCCCTCCTGAAATCAAAAGCGGAGCCAGCTGGGAGCAAATTTCACCCCTAATTGAGAGCTGACTGTTAGCACCACGTCCTGAGGAGCAAGTTCTTCAGGTGAGTTAAACCGGTGTGAAACGGAGCCGAGTTACTGTCCAGCTCCTCACTGGGGAACACATCGTGAATGAATCATCCTTCACTTGTGTTGGCTGCCCCAGTCTGCCAAATCAGGGCTGAGGTTCCAGCGGGCGAGAAATCAAAAGAGAGACCAGGAGACGACTTAGCAAGAGGCTAAAGCAAAAGCTAGCAATGTGCAGCAGCATATATTAACCAGCAGAACAGCTTGAGGCATGCCTGGAAAACGCCGAGTAAGTGGAATTTAATTTCTGGCTTAATAATTCCTTTCTTTATACATGAATTTTGCTTAAGAGAACATCAAATCCCATTTTCACTGGGGATGGTTGCATTTAATCAGCAAGCTGAATGGTAACTGTGTAACGCAGCTCAACAGAAGAAAGGGGTTTAATTCTGCAGCCCAAGGCAAGAGCATCCCCTCCGCGGGTCAGTCCCGGTGCAGGATCTAAGGACAACTTCCCGGTTTGCATTCTTGCAACTGAGCTCCCAATACACCCAAACTAGAATACTCCCCAAACAAATGGAATATTTTTCGGCTTTTCAGCTCCATCTCCAAAAGGTCTATGCTACCCTTCATCTGCAAGCCTGGGGTAACGACAGGTTCCAGCTAACCTCTGCGGACTTTCGGGGTATCATACAAATATTTTCCACTGTCCTGAGGGCCTATGATGAACCATCATTACGCAAGGAAGAGCTGGACGTTGCTGCAGATGGGCAACTTTGGAAAGTGAAAAACCAACCAATAAATAGTATCAGGCACCCGAAAGCCTGGCATAGCCTCGGCACCCACTGGTCTCGGCAGAGTCGGTTCTGATCAACCACCTGAATTCCCTTCAGAAAAAAAAATTCAGATTTTTTTTTGTGGTTCCTTTCAAACAAAAAATTGTAATAACAAACATATTTGTCAAAAAAAACAGAAGTGGTAGGACTCTTCTGCTTTAAAATATAAACAAATCAGTTTACCTCCCTCAGCTCCCCAGAAACCTGGAAAGAAATGAAGCTGAATTCATAACTCGCCTTTCTAACGCCCTTCAAGGCTCCTTGATCACAGGTAATACAAACACTGCCAACAAAACAAAAATGTAAACACATGAAAGCTTGCTGCTTTCAAGCAAGATACTGCCCCGACTGCTCACCGCTAAATCTAAATCAAGGATGGATTTTCCATGCTGGTAGCATTCAGAAAAACACTCAGAAACCTGGTGTTCATCCGAAATTTTAACATCTTGAAGCAGACAGATACCAGTTATTTTCTAGTGAAGATTTTCCTAACGCTGAACAGGGAAGCTGAGATTAAAGGTACGCTATCCTCTACTGAAAATTAATTTTCTACACTTGCTCAAAAACTTGTTTCTCTAGGAAAATGACTCACTTGCCTAGATAAACACTTCTATCTCCTCTAGGAAAGTGTGTTTCCTTGAACCTCGTGACCTTACACATTATACAATTTAGTATCATCACAGAACAGTATTTTGGCTTTTCATGAAGTTTTAGGAGGTAAAATCCCAACAACCAAATTGAGACACTGGAAATTTCATTTCAAAACTGCTTTAAAAAGGATTACCACCCTTTCTTCCCCCAAAACTTGCTACCATCTTGTTAATTACCAGGCATGTTTCATGAGTATTTTCAAAGTGGAGAAAAAAGAATTGGGAGGAAAAGGAATTTACTGATGCATTAAATGTCTTGCTGAAAATGGAAGGTGTTTTTCAGATTTAAAACTAATTTGATTTTAATTTGTATTTCACACTTTCAGCGTGGACACAAACTGTTGTCTTATGTCTTAAAACACACTGGCATAGCAGGCAGAGCTGCAAATGCTCCAGCAACAGCCAAAGCCAAACCTACCTTTTGATGTGACCAACTGAGCTCCCAAATCCCTGGGATCTCAGAGCAGATCCCAGAGGGCCAGGGGTAGCACATCTTTCTGGGCACTCACTTGAGCGTTCGGTCAGGCAATCAATGTTTCCCAAAAGCTTGGACCGCTCTAAGAGGAGACCGGAGCCCTCGCTTTCATTCGATTCCTGTGGGCCTAAGTGCGCTACGGAAATCAAAGCATCAGCACCAGGTTCAAAAGCATCAGGATCAAGCCTCAGCGCAAGCGTGCAGCTGGCTGGAGCCTTGCAGCAGGTAACCGCGTCCCTCTGTTTCAATATTTGGCTGATAGATCCGTATCCAGCAGGGATAGAAAAGTCCTTTAGAAAACACAATATCCAATACCCTTTTCATCTCAGGGATGCAAGCCAGGCTTAGTACCTTTAAAACCTGGTGGTGCTCTAATTTTTTCTTTTTTTTTTTTTAAATGAGGGAAAGCTGCTTTCATTTCCCTATGAAAGGGCTGATCTGAGAGTACAGACACCGATGACACCAGTACTGCAAAGATTTTTTGAAGGAAGCCAAAACCAAAGTGCAAGAGATTAAAGAGACGCCTCTCTCACAAGCCAAACTATTAAAGCTTTTGCTCTTTGGAACAAGCATTTCCTTGAAATAATAAAAAACAAAAGGGAGACTAACACTGCTCCAGGTCTCCACCAGTTTACTCCGCCGCATGCCAGCCTTGTTTGGAGTTCTCCACGCACGTCGGATGCCCTGTGGGAATCACTTACAGATACAGAAGGATTTGAAGTGGGACTACAGCTGTGATGTATTCTTTGGCGTTTCCTTCACACGCAGACTGGATTAATAGGAGCTTTCCCTGGGATCTGAATTTTCCTCCAGAGAAGCAGGACTATCAACAGCCTGCAAGAGCCAAGGCCTAACCCTAGCCATTCAGAGAGAAGCTTCCTGGGAATTCAGGATTCCCAAGAATCCTTCCGCAAGGAGCGATGTGGCTTCAGAAGCACGTAAAAGATATCTATAATCTAACTCGCTTCCCTAAGCTTAAAAATAACAGCTACAGCTGGATACTGAGGAAATTGTCAAGTGCTTATTTGCCAAAGGACAATTTGTAGCAGTCTCTGTAGGTAAGAGTAACGTCACCCAAGCCCTCATCCTGCAAGCAGATCTGCTCTTTTGATCCCGAACATGCCAGAAACGCAAAAACGACATGTGTTCTCACGCAAGAAGCCTTCGTTACATTACCATTTGAAGTTCTCTTCTTTGCAAAACCCCAACTTTCAGGAAAAATGTGTTTATTGTGAAAACACTTCACAATTTTAACACCTATCCTGCAAAACTCAGGGACACTTTAAGGGAGGAAAACAAAGAAAAAAAGCCTAACCTCTATTTTGTAATAAAAACAGATGATAGTCCTCTATTCTGCATAAGTATGTTGCCTGGTGAGAACAATTTTGTTCTTCTCATGGTAACATTACCCTGTCTTTTTTAATACACTCTTCATCCATTAACTTTGACTCCTTATGTGTCTAATTCACAGCTACACACCAAACAAATTATCCAGAATTAAAAACATCTCACTCATTTCCTCTTTCCCCACCTCCACACTACATCTTACAAACTCTTGTTGCCATGACATGTCACAAGGAATTACTAATTTCTTTGCAGGGGGCTGGTGGGAACGCAGATTCCCTTTGCACAACATAACGGTTGCATGGCCAAGGTTTGCACTTCTAGAAATTGATTCAGTGAAGCCCCCCACCTAACGGGCTGCCCCCGTTTTCTGCCTACATGATCAACAGGGAAACGCTGCTAACTTGTGCATTGTGCTGCTTTTCCTCCTCCTCCATCAGCACAGCCTTCCACAGCGAGCGTAAGAAATGACTGTAGAAAAGTCCATCACCTCCGAGCTTCATTTACATTTCATATTCATATCTCATCTAGGTAGCTCCTCCTTCTTCTACAGCAACTTCACAATCCATCACCTATTTTTTCTCTGCAATCATCACTTCTTCTTTTAATTTACATTGCTTTCTCCCCCCAGGAATTCTGCTCAAGGAAGGCACATGCCAAATGAGTGTTATTGATGCACCCTGTGGGTGCAGGTCAATTCCTGAACCCCTTTGCTCCATCTTTTGTGGTCCTCACACCATTAGACTAAAGCCTTTTCTGCCCAGCCACCACCCACGCTCATTACCATTCAGGTACCTGTTGAACACAAATGTATTTCTACTCGACTTGCCTGTATGAGCTTGCCAAAATTACTTCATTTGCTTCCTGCAGCTCCAGCTTGAACTCTTCCCAGGCTCCTCTAACTCTATCACTTCATGATCATCAATTTACATGGCAGTTTCCTTTAATTGGATTCCATCCAACCGGCATCGTGGCTGCTTCCCTATGAGAGGACGTGATTTTCCTCTCCAATAACCCCAGCGCTGCTACGAAGGAGCAGAACTGTCATGCTGTTTGGTATCAATCACACCCAGCCCGATCTGGATCTCCAGCAGCTTCTTCCTGTCCGATACTGGTAACGATGATGAGTTTTATCTCGAAGGTACATACCACATAGCACCACCACCACCAACCAGGTTACCACGTCTGCTGCTGCACCCACCACTCCTTAACGGCTGCATGGCAGGTTCTATTTTAGGGTTGGTGAACTTCCCTTAGACACTGGGGCAGGGGAGGTGTCAAGACGGACTCAAACCAGCAAAACCATCCTCATCACCTTTAGAAAATCATACAAGCTTCACTGAACCAGAAGGAGAGAGACCCCAAACACCAGCCACCCTGGCTCCACATCAGCCCTACAGTCAATGTCTGGCTGCAGTTCAGATGGGAACAAAAGGCATACGCCAGCGTAGGAAGCATAATGGGGCCGCAAGCGATAGACAGATTCATTTCTGGTTCTACCACTCGCTCCCTGTGCAGCCTTACAGAAGTCAGCTGATCTCTCAAGACAAGTGCATAGGTGCCAGCAGGGCTGAAAGATGCCAAAAAGAGTCTGCTGGTCTTTCCACAAGTGTTGAGGTCCTCAACTCGCCCTGAAAGATTTTGACCCCAACTGAGTATAAAGCTGAAGAGCGGGAGGGACCAAATCAGAACAGATTATGCCATGTCATCTAAAACGATGTTACAGTTCCCTGAACGCTGTAAGGTGTCTGACTCCGAACAAGGCAGCCTGAACTCCGTAGAGAGCCTGGTCTTGTTCAGAACATCTCCACTCTAACGCGGAGCCAAACAGAGCAACCTTCTGAGCAACCCATCCCAAGGGATGGAGGGCTCTGTGAGGAATTGCGATGCAGGACATGCACACCATGCCTTGAAGAGCAGGGAAATATAACAGGCTTCCCCGAGCTTAAACAGAAGTGACCCTGAAAAGAGAAAGGGAACGAACGACTTAACATCGCCTACGAGGCGAAAAAGAGACAATTCTAGGAGGCAATTTTCTGAGTGGGTAACTACGTTATTTAAAGCAAACTGATGGTGATATTTTCAGGTCTTTATTTTTAATTTTGGACACAACTTTGTTGGTAACAAACATTCTCCTTGTAAGAGCATAACCTTTCTGTGACTTATTTTCAGACAATGCAGAGCATTAGAGGAGATTTATGTTTACTGCTGAGTTAAAGGTCAGGAATGGAGGCTTCCTCCCTTCCCCATCTCTCCCCTCCTTTCTTCCACCAAGAGACTAAGGCTGCATAATCTGCTGCGTTTGTTTTCATACAAGAGCTGCTTTTAAGCACTGCCCTGATGATCGCACAAGGGTAAGCAGATGAAATCCAATCAAGTGGCTCTACAGGACAAGACACATGACGAGACAGCCTGCCAGACTCCTGCTCTAATGTACACGCTGAAAAGAAGCTTATGCAGAGCCTGGGTAAAGAATGCTTTGTTAGGGAACACAGGCAGCTCACACTGCAGTGTCTGTTCTCCATTAGCCATCCATTTAAAAACACTTCTGATTATTTTGGAAGTACTTGCACTGCCCTTTCTCGAACTCAATATTTGCAGTTAATTGCACAGCTAGTGCACTTGCCTCCAATTTAAAAGCGCATTAAGCCCAATTTTTATTTAAAACAGCCGTGTTTCCACACAAGTGCTGAAAATATCGGCAGATAGCGTATTAAAGCAAGACACCTCTTTGCTCCTGTGAGTGTACGCACGCACTTCCCTGTACCTCAGGTACTGAAATATAACAGAGGGTATGGAAATAAAGACCAGTCCTTTTGGGGTTAAAAAGGGAACCAGCCATTGTGTGCTTCTCTGCAAAAAGCTAATCGAAGAACGCACTGCACAGCAACAATGGCCAAGGGACAATTCTTTGCTGGATGGAGTAGTCCCTGTGCTCATCTGAGGACTTTTTCACACCCTTCAGGGAAGGCTTCTTCATCACCATCACTTACGCTGGTGGAGGCCAGACTGCAGCCGCAGTGCAAAGCAGAGCAGGGGAGAACAAAGCCTTTTTTTATTTTTACATGTCCGTTTATATAAAACATAACTATCGAACCTATCAACAGGATTTATGGCTTTTATTCTTTGCTTTTATGAGAGTGTTTAACATGGACAAGGCATAACCATGATTCTGACAGACTCATAACCATGATTCTACCATCCCCTTTGTCTGAGCGCATCTTTGCCACGTTCAGCCGTGGGGCATTCACCACCCAGCTGGTTTTCTAGAGCCAATGCAACCTCAAATCAGAGCCTGCTGTACATGCCCCTCTCCTCTCTGCAGCCTCACCTTCCAATGAGTTCCTCGGCATTCAGCACGCACAGTCATCCACTCCAGCAATTCCTCCATGCTGCAGGCTTTGAAAATCACAGCCAAACAGGTTTTATACAAGCATCATCCCACTGATCATAAATCTCTCCCTGGAAACTTGACTGAAGTGCTGACATTACTGACTTGCTGGAGTGATAAGTTTTATATTTACTGGTGCTCTGGTCATCTTCCTTTTATATAAAAAGTGCCCAAAATGATCAGCTTTCTGCATCTGTATTAAGAATTATTTGTTCAGCCAGTTCAAGCTCAACCAGCCTGTCTAGAAGAACCAGAGGAACTGCACCAAATCTCACACTGTTCAAGGACACGCAAGACGGACCAATATTTGTGCCAAGTGGCACAGATTCACTGATGGCACTGCTGCCACAGCATCCCGCAACACAGGGGGATCTGAGCTCAGACAGTATGGACAGGCATTAACACCTATAGGAGGAGAATGAACTCGCCTGGTGCATATACATCCTGCTTGGGAGCAGAGGTAAAGAACAGATCTAAGATTTGCTGCCAGTCCCAACACGAAAGCTGCGCCATTCCCCATCACCTTGTATCCTGCGTGTACCATACATCTCGCACTACTCTCTTCAGGCAAGTATTTTTAGACACTTTACTACTTTAATTTCGAAAGGCTGGCACACCTAATAAATACAACATCAGTATGAAGAGAAAGGACATTCTGCCTCCCTGTAATAGCAGTATTTAATACTCCGACTTTGCTTTCTTTAAATACTCCTCAAAAAGTTGTAACATAAATGAGTAGAAGTGCTTAATTATGACACTGGGTATCTTCATTCCTTTCAGAAGAAAACGAATAGCCTAGAGAAAGTCCAAGCATAGCATTTCAAAAGGATGCGCTCTCATGAACTAATTAAGATTTAAACCATGACAAGCTGCAAGTACCTCAGTGTGGTCTCCAACTGCAAGCAACAGCCAGGCAAGGTATCTAAGAACAATTTGGAAATTACTTTTGGGAATTAGGGGAGTTCTGTAATCTGATTTAGTAGTTGCTTTTGTCAATAGGAAGATATGAAATGTCCTGTATTTCCATGTGAGTTTCAGAGTAAGAGGGGGGAGGGGAGGTTGAAGGAAAAATAATCAGTGAACTAACCTATAATTTCATTGATGACGAGGGCCACAGCTTGTGCAAGGCAGGCGAGGCTTTGCTGTCAGAAGAGTGATTTGCTCGAGACCCAATGCTATCTCGATCTAAGTATATAAAGCTCTCAGTCAATGCGGAGAGGTTGTGTGTGCCTTACCAGGCTTCAGTTTGATCTCTAATGTCCTGAAAGGATAGATTTGCAATAAAAATATGTGAAAACATTTAGAGACATTAAGTTTACAAGATGACTCTGATCCTGTGGATTAGTGTCGAGTCTGCAAGTGTGCTAAAGCCTGCCAGGGAGAATAAAGCGCTGTACTGTCCTTACACTAAGAGCAATTTAATTTGTATGTCCAGATGTTCATTTCAAGATTTTTATCCATTTTGAAGAGTTATATCTCCATTGCCTTGGAATAAAAACATAATTATGTGTAAGCCATTTACAAGATTCCTGTGGCAAATATTCCTAACCCTGCTGGGTTATTTTAGGGCAGTGAAGCCACGGTTAATACAAGGGAGGAGGGTTGTTTGACAGAACTATTGAAATAAATAAAAGGACTTGCTCAAAATGCATGTCAAAGCATGTGAAAACATGAAGGTTACTGAAGCCCAAGAGATCCCTCCATCTCTTGCCAGGCCCCGAACTGTTGGGAAATGTTTCTAGCAGCAAACTGTCCCACTTTGCATTTCTAAGAGGCTGAATCCCAAGAATAATAATGCACAGAAGATTGCAGCCCTTGGCTTTCCAGCCAGACAGTAATTCAATGAACAATGTGGCCAGCCCATCAAAACATCCTTGCCAAGTTACACAAGTACCACTTGTAGGAAAAGCTTTCTACTAGAAAAAGAGACAGCAAGAGGGAATATGCTGGCGGAGAAGGAGCTGATGGGGAGGGCTTGCTCCTAATTGGATGCTTAATTACAGCACCGCTTCCATGATGGTTAATGATGGTGCTTAAAGCAGCGCGTGTACTGTACAGGGATATGCCGGAGCGGTTCCTGCTGCGCACGCAGCACAGGGCTGGATGGGACCCTTCGGCCAAGCTGTGCCCTAGCACCGACCCGCTCCTGCGAGGACCTGGTCCTCTCCCACCTCCCCCAAAATGACAGGATGGCTGGGTCCAAGGGGTTGCGTTAGGAGCTCACTTCTCTGTGTATCAAGAGAGGCCCCGAATGCAGCAGAGACTGAGCTAGAAGCATAATCCTGCATCCCACCGAGTTAAAAACACCCCAAACAAGCCGCAAATTATAGTCCTTTGCTGAAAGTAAAAGGGCTCTGAATACGCAAGGCACCGATCCAAAGGCTGATAAGAAGCCTGCCAAGGATACAGGACACATTTTAGAAGGAAACTAAGATAAGTGGTTTCTATTTTAAGTGCCACCCGCCCCACCAACTCAAGTCACCAAGCAGTTCGGGTTTGGGGTTTTTTTTAACCTGAAGGCCTTCACCCAGTTTTCCCAGATTCCTTCTTCATTTCTGGCTACACAAACACATGTCAGAGCAAAATGCCTTTGTAATTCAGTAACATCACCTCCCACTGCTTCCCCGGCAGCAGCCCTGGACTGAAACGGAGCATTGCAATGAAGCGCAACTTTCCACTTTCAGATTTAAAGACAGTTGTGGAGTTGCATCACACAAACTACGAAGATACCAAAGGGTTTCCCTCCTGCAGCGCTTCGCTAAGGTCAGACCTGGTTGACAACTGCATTAGCAGTATGGAATCCAGAGGAAGACAGGGATATTTTGGAAAACAAAGCATGCACGTTAGGGCACAGTGATGGGGTGTCCGGAGAGGCTCCCAGAACTGCCTGGCACCATCGGGGTGTAACGCAGGATCACACAGGGCGACGGGCAGTGGGGCTGTCTGGCTGGCAGGGCAATGGCTGCAGCACCAAGTAGGCCATGAGCTTGGTTTTCTAAATCAGACTTGTTCCTAAATCAGAGCATCTATTCCATAGCTGCCATGAGGCGGGTATTAAGGCTTCTCAAACCCTTTTCAGCCAGACAGCTCCTATGCAGTATGAATTTCTCTTATGTTATCTTACCAATGAACTCAATGAGCAGGACCCGCCAGGCTCCCCAGAGACAGACAATTTAGTGCCGGTGTCACTCCTCAGGCTCAGGCTGCCAGCACCTCAGTTTACACTCATTTGGGTGCTGACAATAACCCCAGAAATCCACAGCTAAATGCAAGGAGGCTTGTGGCTGGGGTTTAACTGAGTCTCCAAAGGCTGCACATCATTTGCTTCAAGAACACGGCACTAAGTTTCATTACAAAGCTCTACGTGTGTATCTTAATCACCTTTGTCTCTGGTGCTATTTGGCTAACGACTTCATGAAAATAGGGCTTCGGGTCACCCTAACCGCTTGAGAAAGGTGTTTATTTTGAATGACAGCTTCAAAATCCACCAGAAACGCCAATTTCTACAGCATGTAGCTGCCGGGAGCGAGGCAAAGCAAAAAGAAAGGACATTGTAGCTACAATTTAGGAGAGACCGAATGGACCAAAATGCAATGAATACATTGCATTTATTTGCTGTTCCACTTCATTTTCTTGCTCACTTTGGCTAAGATAAAAAGAAAATGCCTCAGTAAACAGGACCCCACCACGGAGGCCTTGAGCTGGCTCTGCTGCCCAGGGCTGGTTTTCCCAACAGGAGCCCCTCAAGAGCAGGATGGTCCTCGGCCCCTCTGCTCTTCCCCTCTTGAAATTCAGGGCCATGAGGCAGCGCTGAACACGGGGCAGTGGTAGAAGCAAGACACATAACATGAATTTTTAGATCCTGCATTCAAAACCAAACGCCCTTGCTGCAGCAGATGCAACGTTAGGTTGCCTTGCTACTGAGCAGTCGGTATTGTGCTGACTTGCAAACTGGAATCTCAGTGACCAGGAAATGACACTTGCATGTCAAATTGGGGGTTTTGAGGGTGACTATCTTTTTGACATGGTGAGTCCAATTCCCAAACAAAGGTGTTCAAAAGGAGTTTATAGGAAACTCAGAAACGTCAGCCCAAAGAAGCAATGCTTCGATTTCAGGGTCAAATGTGCTTTGATCAAAACAACAAACTAACTCCTCTGCTACTTCCTCTTCTGAAATACAAAATACATCCCCAAATGAGTGCTACCTCCTTTAAAAAAAAAAAAAAAACACAAAACACATAAAAACCAGAGTTGTGCTAACACAGAAATAAAAATAGCTTGGGAAACTGCAAAAGGAGCCGTCTGGAGACTCCCACATCGGTGGCAGAAGGAACTAGAAGGTGCACAGCAACTCCCATCACTAATGCCCTGCTCCAAAGCACTTGGATACAGTGAGCTGAGAACAGCATCAACACGTTTCTCACTTAGCAAAGAAGAATCACTGCAAGTCACACAACATCCGGCTGAACCCATCTGCACCAGCAACCCCTCCCCTGTTATTGCAGGTACCACCAGCAACGCTTTGATTTCCCAAAGAAAACCCTGGATTCTCCTTCCACCGCGGTGCATCAAACCACTTTAACGTGGCACACACATGGCATGGGGTTCTGCGCAGCTCGTGTGCTCTCCTCAACGTGCACAGCTCCCTCTTCCCCCAACACCGGGTTGTAAGCGATATGGTTAAGCTCAACAGCTGCAGTTTACAGCTGTTCCTTTCTAAAATACAGAGGTCTTTTTTTTTTCCCCTCTTTAAAACTGGGATTGTGGGATTTTCTTAATAAATATTCAGCATCCTCACCACAACAAAATGGGAGTGAAAGCAAGACTGCTGGCTTTCGGATCTGCTCCATGCTTCTATTTTTCTATGTAACCTGCTCTAAAAGTATAATGATCGGCATTAAATCCAAGCTTGAAGGCACAGTACTAAAGCCCAGGACAACATTTACATTTCTGCGAGGATGAAGCATGAAAATTCAGTGACAAATCCATTTTTCTTATGCAGAGTTGCGGCTTCAGAGCATTTGTAAAGACAGAAGAGGCCAGCACTGGGAGGATAATAAAACTGTTGGTTACACTACTCTATTTCTTATAGGTAGCACTCCACCCCCTTTAAAGAAACAAAACAAAAAGGCCACCCAAAACAAGAAAAAAAACCCGATATACTGCAGCATATTTTCTGTAGAAACAGATCTACTGACACACACAAATTAACCGAGTAATCCACTGCAGCCTGTAATCATCTAAACCATTAAATCACTACAGAAAGGGCCCAATGGCACGGGCCTTCCTCCTGACCTGGCAAGTTCGGGGGATTTTCACCAACCAGTCGTCAGGACAGATGGCTCAATATATGGGTGATGCTGTGGGAGGAGAAAACAGGAGGCACCTCAGCTCTAGAGATCACCACAAGGCCGCTCCATGAAACAATAAAATTCCTTTGTTGATGTATAAAGTTTCCTCCTTTCTTCAGCATCCCTCGTGGTGATGTGGGACAGAAGACGTGCAACATTCCCTCTTGAATATCGCACCCGGCTGTACACCTTTGATGAACTTGCAGCATGTTATAAATACAAGTGAGTCTTCACAGCTCGTCAGCTCAATGGACCAAATAATTCAGAGACTCTCCTGCTTCTCTAACTTCAGAGGGTTTAACAAACCCAGAAAACACACAACAGAAAAGCCAATTCTCACACGCCCTCTGCACCGAACGCATCTATTTTGTAGGTGAGACCCCAGCTGACTCCTACACAATGCAGATGCTCCTGTCTCTGCTGAACAAAATCATTTTAGAAAGTGCAGCTGCTCGGCTGGGCAACCAAAAGCCTTATATTGTACCTCGTGCCACCATAAGTCTCACCTGGGCAGCCCCTAATAGCATAACCTGCCCCGAGTCAAAGATGTGCCACTTGGCAACATCTGTGCTATCCATCTCTTGGGTTACCCACATACAATGCAAAAGGAGGCTCAGCAAGTCAAAAAAAGTCAGACTTTACAGAGATAGAAAGGATATTCTTGGACTAAAGAAAGACTTAAGAGGTGAAAAAGTTCTTTCTCAGCTCTGGTACAGGCTTACTGCAAGGTCTTAAGGAAGTTGCATCCTACTCATTTCTATAGAGGGATAACCCTACCACTTTTGCCACATGCACTTGGACTATTAGAGACTGTAAGTGCAGAGGGAAGGGACCACCAATAATGGGAGGTTTATTGACAGTGCAACAACACAAACAACAGCCTGCGCCGGGTCCGCACTTCAGTGGAGACTGGGTACTCATTAGCGGACACATGTGAGAGCTCTGGCCTAGCGTCTTGCATGAAATTTAGCAGCAAATCAACAGCAATTAGAGCCATGCTATGGAGACAGGATTTTAACGTGCTTTCCATAATCATTTATAGCTATCTACAAACTGTAAAGCTGCACAGATCCCACTGGCTTTGAAAGAAGAAAGCCATCCTCCCTTTTAGAAATTTCTGATTATTCATTACCCCTTGAGTTGCAGAAGGCAAAGGCAGGGATTGAGAGAATGGAGAGCCGCCCATGGTTACTGAGGATCAGGCTCGGGAGCACCTGAGGAACCTCAAGGTGCACAAGTCCATGGGACTGATAAAATTCAGCTGCAGGTCCTGAAAGAACTGGCAGATGAGGTTGCAAAACCTCTAGCCATCGTATTCGAGAAGTCGTGGTGGTCTGGTGAAGTTCCCGCTGACTGGAAAAGGGGAAACATAACGTCATTCTTTAAAAAGGGTAAAAAGGAGGATCCAGAGAACTACAGGCCAGTCAGTATCACCTTTGTGCCAGGGAAGATCATTGAGCAGATCCTGCTGGAAACCATGCTACGGCACAAGGAGAATGAGGTGATTGGTGACAGCCTACATGGCTTCGCCAAGGGCAGATCGTGCCTGATGAATATGGTGGCCTTCTACAATAAAATCACGACCTTGGTGGATAAAGGACGGGCAACTGATGTCATCTACTTGGACTTGTGCAAAGCCTTTCACACCGTCCCACACGACACCCTTGGAGACGGAATCCTATTACAGCATAAGGAGGAAGGAAGATTGTCTACATATGAATTGACACTGAAGAGCTGCTTATAAATAATTCCTTGTGTGGATGTTGCTCATTACAGAGCAAAACCACTTTGTTTTGGTTTAGTTTAACCCATCTTGGAGGTGAGAGACCCAATTCTCCTCTTTTTCATATGCCTTTTACACTGACATAGCTTCAGTGACTGCAGTTACTTCTTAAACAAAACCCCACTCCACTGGTTGGTCTCTCGCTACACTGGAGCACACACCAGTGCACGCTGGCCTCCCCGGCACAATCTGCTCCAGTTAAATCACTGCTGCTTTTAGCCTGATGGAAATAATCCCCCAACGGAGCTGAATTCACCCCTCGGTCACCCCACAGTGTGCTGATTTCAGCAGAATCACTCCACGTTTTAAATCACATCACTAAGAGGGATTGTGCCTGCGAGCGGGCGTGCAGCCGCTCCACGGGACGAAAAGAGCCCTACGGACCTCCAGGACAGCCCGGGGGAGCCGAGCCAGAGGGGCCGCTGCTTCTTCTGCCACCCAGGTATATTTTTGAAGCTCACTTAATCCCTACTGAAGTAAGATCACAGTTAAGGCTGGTGAAACGAGGACATGTTAAAGACATATAAAGCACCTCTGCAGCCTGTCTTACTATCTTAATCAGCGCGGCTCAGATCAGGAGACTCCATTTAAGAGTTACTGCTTATAACAAAATGTCTGCTCTGCTCTGGAGGTGCTGCAAAGATGCCCCAATCCCTCCTGGCAGAAAGTCCTATTATACTTCATGAATTTTTGAAGCTGCCTCATGAATTAATGCACTAAAATAACTTTAATAGACTCCTCGTTTACAAACGCTCCCTCGAAATGTTGGTAGTATTTAAAATACACACTTAAAAATAAGCAAATGAATATTTAAAACTCTCTTTTGGAAAAAGCCTGGAGGACGAAGACCGTGTTCACAGTGTCATTCAGCACAGCAAAAAGCACGTGGCGGGGAAGAGGGAGCCCAAAAGAGATGCTCAGAGTGGGGGAGCTCATGGGGGATGAACTCCACAGACCCGAGCTCTCCCATCTCCATCTCACCCCTGTGGATAGTGCTTGCCTCCCTCTGTTGAGGGTCTGGAGGTGTGCTGGGCAAGTGCTACACCTTAAAGCGAGGGATCACTAACAGAAACTTTTCTTCTGGGCAGCAGAAGTACTTCACTGGCTAGGGACAAACTTCCTTGGTCACTGACCTTCTGTGAGACGCTTGGAAACCACCACAAGGTCATCTAAGTCCCTCCTGCCGCAGGAGCAGACAAAGCACAAGGCCGCTAAGTTCTCCGTGTGTCTGGTTGTCTGGACCTCAGTTACGAGGTCCAGCTAGGTCTGCAAAGGATGAAATACTTGACCAACTTCCCAAAAACGCCTCTTGCCCAAGACAATGCGGCAATGTTCATGTGCGTCTCTCCTGCCTGGTTGGCTCACACTCCTTCAATGAAGCCATGGGTCTACGAGGCACTCTGAAATCCTCCAGGATGAAAGGAGCTATATAAATGTAAATGATTCTCATTAATGTAAATTGTGGAACAATGCAATGTTTACAGCGAACAGTCCCAGGGCTGAGCTCCAGAATGTATATGTTTAGGTATCATGTCAGCATGGAAGAACACAGCCATCACTGCCCGGTGGCTGGACACCAGGAAGACCTTCTCCATGGAGGAAGATGCTGGGAAGTACCACACATGGTGACCAGGTTGGGCTCCGAGGGCAGTGCTGTGGCCACAGAACACTTGTTTCCCTTGTATGCTGTTGAAAGACATTTCAAAAACCTTCAAGTCCTCCTCTTGCACAGTTGACCATAGCAGATTTGGGGTTTCTCTGTAACTGCAGGAGGTTAATTAACATTTTTTAAGATCATTTCTAAAAACCAGGATGAGCCCAGTTCAAACAATGTGGTTCCTAAAGAGGGGGAATTCACATTCAGGGATTTAAATGTCCGGTAACAACTCAAACCATCATGCACACTCCAACTCAGACCCAACCCGTTATCCATGAGATCTACCAGGACTTATTCTACTGGTTTGGGGTAAACTTTGAACCAGGCTCTTCTCTACATCCATACCTCAGTCTCTCCATGTTAAGAGAACTCCTAGCACCTCCTGTCAACGTTACACCTATCCTAAGAGAAAATGGTATTTCTTCCTATACACCCACTGGTACCTATGGACCAAACAAGAACATCAACTACTTGAGGAGCCAACTTAAGGCACAACTTAATTGTGTTCACTGGACATGGAGAATAGGACTCGAAGGTCCAACTGAATCTCTGCTCATGGCATAACGTGTGAAAATGGGCAAGCCATGAACTGAAGGATCAGGGCTGCACTTCGGAGTCCTGTGGCACACCATAGCCTGCAGACTGGGTACTGCAAGTCTGCATTTAAGGAGTAAACTATTCCCCAAGAGACATGGCCAGCTGCCTGCATATATTCTAGGGCACAAATGAGAACTTCTGCAGAGTTTATAGACCACGTGCACTCCTGTACGGGCGGCTGTCACGTCGTCTGCAGAGCTCTGTCTACCTCGGCTGTTTGCCAATGTCAGGCCGGATTCTGTGCCATCAGCTGTGATGGGACGAGCTCTGAATACGGCTCCAGATCTGTGCTAAACCCAGCAGAGTCTGCAGGAGCACATGCACACCTGTGTGCAGAGACCAAACACACACAACCCCAACATGCCTGCACGGACTGAAAGACAACAGCTCCAGCTTAATCCCAAACTGAGAAGCAAGTGCAAATTGTCAATTTTAAATTTCACCCTCTTTCTTTCCAGTGCTTTTGTTTCAATATTTAGAACTCCAACTAACAAAGCAACAGACACAATGCCACCTCCTCGGGAAACACGTACCCAGCTCCCTCCATCTGCTTCCTCCCCCAAACCCCCTTGTATTCTGCACAGCAGATTGTGCTCTGAAATATTAATACTTTGCTTTCTATTGTTTTTCCCAACCCTGAATCTCAAATCTTGTTCCCAGCTTCTCCTCCTCTCACATTTTTTCCAGGGATCATGGCACTCAATGGGTTATGTTACTGCATACTGGACCATGTCTGAGTGGAGCTTTCATAAAAAGGTGGAACCGGTCCAGAAGCAGCTTCCAGGGAGCCTTCCATCTGCAGCAGCATTTTATTTAGACAGCAGAGGGGAAATTAGATCCCTGTGTTGCTGATTGGCTTTGGGAGCCGAATCTTCAGTTCTGTAGGAGGAGTTCATTTATACCACTGTAACGAACCCAATACCAAAACTCCCACTGGGGTGATCAGCACCCAGAGGGATAACGTGGGGGAACAATGATTGTTCAGTTTAAGGGCAACGCGGAGTTTCCTTTAACTCACGCTTTGCCTTTGCTCTGAATTTCTTTGAATTTGACTTTGTTCTATTTGATCTGGATTTGTGCTCCATCTGGCTTCTGAGTAACGATGCCAATTTATTTCATGTGCTTGCCGAAGAAGCTTCTCCTTAGCATGGGGGAGCGGTTACGACAGAGCACTGCTCCAACAAGTCTATTTCAGTCCAGCTCTGAACCTTCTTTCCCCAAATGTTCTAGCAAATACGTCTGCGAGCTGGAATTTCTGTAATTGCAGATAATTCAGATAACAGAATCACGTACAGAAAAGGCATTCTGTTGGAAATACCCTGAACCAGAGTCTCACCTAATGTAAATCAGCTTTGGCATCAACGGTGCTATACTGAGGTGCACAGGCTGATATACAGCTGCTTGTGCTTGGCAGTGGGGACAGCTTGCTCTTCTCCAAGACTCTGGATTCAAGGACAAAAGGATATTTCTTCTCCTGAGCCCCTACCTGGAGGAGACACATGGCTATCGAAGCCAAAACTCACTGTGCTTTTAAGGCCAGATCTAAACAGAGCTGAAAGGATGACTTCAGTGCCATTTGCATGCTTCTTTGGAGCAGGTGCTGAATTAGCAACAGGCTGGCTCTCCTTCCACAAAAAGAACAGGTTGCCTAGCAAGTCCTTAATCCAACTTCACATCAGCCAGTTATGTTTTATCCATCTCTTGCTCAATCAGGTAAGACAGACGGCATCTACAAGGCAACCCCCAGGTGACAATAAACTTTCCCCTCTTGCTGAGCAAAGGAACAGCAACCAACAAGCCCAAGGGGCACAGCTACAGAGAGCCCTCTGTTCCTGCCACGCCCAGAGATGGGGAGCCCTGAGGCAGAGGACCCCACTGCCTGGAGAGACGATGGCCACCTGCCATGCAGCAAGGCATGCTGAAGCCTGGCTGGGCTCCTGCATCAAATGCAGGCTCTACAACCACAGGAGTGACCACAGCTCTGCCGCCTAGGATCTGCGCAGGAGCTGGGGTAACAGTGGCACCCAGTTTGGGTTCGACTGTGGAGCAAGCGCCTAGGATCCCCAGTGAGAGGATGCCCGTGAGGGCTCCTCTGCCATCACTCCTTTTAACCGACCCATACACAGGCACATGGCAATCCCACTTGTGGATTGCAGCAGAGTCACAGTTATGGATGTTTATGTTTTTTCAGCACCGTAAGTCACCTTGCGAGTGTCCGGCATTAAGCAGGATAATTTACCAGGCTTTTCAAACGACTCCCTGATTCTTCACCGTTGAGGTGTAATGGCCCGAGTCTCACACAGCTATATTTTTTCCTCTTCACCTAAGGTCAGAGAGGACCACTTAACCTTATTATTTCAGAAGACTCAAACCTTTGACAATTATAAACAGGAGAGTAAAAAGGAGAGCTAAATTTGTGTAATACATTAGTTATGATTTCCCAGCCTCTGAATCCAAGCAAGAAAGGCGAGGATGGCTCTGACACTGACTTTCTTCTCTACAGCCTGGCTTGAATGGGACCTACAGAGCTAATGGCATGAAGTGATTAATACCAAAGCTTGCTTCATCTTATAGATCAAGTGGGCTTGTTCCTACCATGCCGGTGGACTTCATAAACACTATTCCAGGGCAAGACAGATCTGATACAATAGGAAGGCAAGTGTGCAGATATGTTAATAATAGAGGAGCAGGCACCACATGAGCTGATGGTCTCGATGACCCTGTCCTAAGGGTCCAGACCCTCCTGCCAATGAGTCCTTAGTGGTCTTGCTGCTGGACTCTCACTACAGCTTACCACAGACCCACAACAGACACTTTTCTGCTGGAGCCTCTTCAGAGATCTCCTTGCTTTGAGTAACTCCCAGTCACTGGCAACCCTTGCACTGAAATTAAAACACTGAATGAGCAGTTGCACGCGCCTCCTAAGCCTCCTTTTGCTTGTTACCAGCCAGCATCCATCTTCCAGGAGAGGGGTCCCGCACAGCCCCTCGGGTGCACTGGAGAAATCCCCTATCCAAGAGCGTCAGTGATTGATAAATACATTTAGACAGGGCTATGTCCAGCTTGCACAGAGACAAACAGGAAGAAAAAAATCACTCTGATGATGAGGAATTTGTGAGATCGTCACTGATTATTCTAAACCTCCAGTTGCAGTGTAAGATTTGAGGCATCCATCACTCAGGCGAAGCAGCATTCTGCTGTATCACCACTGCTTGGGCACAACATTGTGAGCTTCCTTTGCACTGAAGAGACAGGCAGAACAAATCCCTTCTTAACTGCAATCCTGCAACCCATTTCAATATCTAGTGCTGGAAGATGAAGTTTCCATCAAGCCAGTCAGGGCTGAAATATTGTTTATTGTACCTGAAAATTAATTTCATACCTTTTGGGGCATCACCAGATGCCTTGAACAATCACTGTGCAGGCGAACCTGCAAGTTTAGTGGCCAATTTTCTTCAGGCACGCAGTAAAGTGCACCCACGTATTTAAGATCAAAATTCAACCCATGGTGTTCAAACATTATGGTACATAACTCAACAGAAATGTCAGACCTCGACCGTTAAAGCATAATATTTACTGTACACCACCACAAATTTACACAGCGCAACACTGCAACTCTTTGTAGGCGTACAACGGTCCAGAAAGCCAGAAGAATTAATTTTTCATACACTGGATGAGAAGCTGGTGTGAACTTTTTCCTCTGTATCAGCCACGAGCTGCCAGTGCAAGGAAGATGTACCAGGGTGGTACATCTGCTGCTCACCAAATCTAGCAGCATCTGAATTCAGATATATTATACGTCCTGACCAGGTGGCTACAGCCGACCCCGACATGTATACTAGAGAACATCACATGAACTTGGCCAGAGTCTCCCATATTTATTACTCAGGAACAGACTTTTACTGTCTCCAGTGGTCATAGTGCCGGGTAGCCAGGAGGCCATGGTGGCTCTGCTGGGGAGCAAAGGTCTGGGGAAGACACGCGGGCATAAATCTGTGTGGTCAGCTTACTGACTCCACAAAGTTCCTTCTATGCAAACATGTTTAAAAGCAGGTGCAAAACTGAGTCTTAAAAATAATTATCATCTTCCACATCAAAAAATACCAAGGTTCACAGGCCACAAATTCACCCTGTTCTCTTTAAAGTAAGTATAAACACAAAAAGTGTTTATTTAGGCTTGCGTGCTTTTATGCACGTACATCTGTATTTCAAGTCTGGGACATGAGAAACATCAGTGCTGAGGAAAGACGCAGCCACGTTGTCTGGGACAACAGACCTGCTGCTTTTTGCCAAAACCCTCTACAAAGCCAGTGAGTCAAGGCACTGAAATCCTTAGGAGAAAACTACCACCTCCAGACACAAGCATGCCTCAACTCTACTCCTCAAATCACCCTGGCACTGCCAAGAGGAGGCTAAACTTCCACAGGGAGAGGACTTCTGGTCCGACCGTACAGCAGGGAAGAAACTACCGCCCGGCTTGCACAGGCTGATGTACAACCATTTGGTGGCAATGGCTTTTGGTCACTCCAGCCCACAATAGTGAGAGCACACATAAATAACACTTGCCCAAATGTGTATTTATATGGAGCAAAGTAATAGCTCCATTAGACCTTTACATTCTATCAGACAAATAATATGAGTTTTTAAAAACAGTTAGTACTTTAACAGGCATTTTAACAGCTCCCATAACTCAACTGCATCTTTGCCGTAAATCACTTGACAGTTGAATACTCCATTATACGATCTAATCCCCTTCAGCACTTTAGAGAGGAAGAAACAACCTTCCTAAGGTTGTTTAGTTAAGGGAACAACCTTGCTAGGTGCCTGCTTTCTACAAGATAAGGTTTTTGCTTTTTGTAGTTAGGACTGATTTACCCAGAACCTAGCTATCTAGAGTGACAGCAAAGGTCTGAGGGTTTGCATGGGGAGAAAAATCAGCAAGGCAGAAGCCAGTTAAATTCTAGATATAGCCTGCTTTGGTTAAGCACAAAGCCCAGTCCCAAAAGAAGCTGGTCCAGCATCACACAGAACTGTCCTGCCAAAAATCCCAGCTCAGCAGCAGGTGACGTCCAGCCCAGGCCCCAGGGAACACCCCTGCGGCAGCACTAACCTCAAGGCAGCAGAGAATAACCACCTTTCCGCTGAGGCTGCCTCCACTTCAGACCCTGCACCATGCAAAGCTGATAACGGGAGCCTTTCTACACATATAACTGAGCCACCTCACACCCATAACAGCAACAGAGGAGTTGATCCTGACCGTCCAGCCCTACGAAACCCTTCCCTGCTGCCTAGCAGGCTCAGGACACTTAGCTTCAGACTTGGCGCTGGGTGGAAGGAGCAGGAACCCACGCACCCTCCACGGCAAACGGGGATCATCACTTCCCAGCTTGGCAAGGAGAGAGATGGGCAGAGGAGAGGCAGATGAAGCACAGGAAAGGTAGAGGAACGGCCAGCAGGACACGTAACGAGGAGGTGGAGGTAGAGGGCAGAGCAGAGAAGAAAGGGGAAGATAGGCTCAGCTCATATTTTAGCACAGAGGAGGTGCCACAGCCTGTCAGAGGAGGAATGCAGGGAGGGAGGACCGCAAGAGCACTTGCTACGGGACAGAGATGCACACCCAGACAGAGTATTTGCATTGGGAAGCAGAAGGAGAAAGCAAACCCACTGGTGAACAGGGCTGTCCATGCACATTGGCACATGCAAGCATGAAATGCCACGCAAGCCTCCTTTTCCCCTCATCTCTCTCAGAACGGGCGGGTTGGATCCTGACAGTCCCCATCCTGTCAACTGCCCCTGAAAGGCCCCATTCTCACATTTTCTCATCTATTTCAAAGCTCACAGACAGAATCAGGAAAGGCAATTAAGTCTAGATGCAGGTAGAAAGGGGCTCCCACGGGAAACAGTTAAAGAAACACTGTCTCTAATGGGAAATTTCACTATATTTCACTCTGGCTTTATGATCTAATTCCGATGAGCTCTTAAAAAAAAAAATACACACACACTGTCAACTATATATATATATATCTCCATCCAGATGAATGCTTTTGATCACTTAGCATAAGTTTTTCTTGGCTGTAAAAGATGGCAGGCAGGGAAGACTAAATGAGAGCAGGGAAGAGCCGTGGCAGTTGGATCCCAGTCATGCAGAGCCTGGACAGGCTCCGTCAAAAACAAGGACAAAGCCAGAGACAACCCTGAGAGATTTACATCACGCGGGGCCCCGCACAGAGAACCACAATGACATAGTGGGTATACGATGTTGGCCAAATTCCCTAAATGAGTGCTTGATGAAGTTCCTGCAGGCTTAGAGCAAAGATTTATTCCTTCCCCCTCCAAAGCACGTAATGCCTAAGAGACAAAGATCTCAGCTGGCTCATTCATTTAGAGATTGTACCCACAAAAAATTCCCCCAGCTCTTCATAACTGCACAGAGATAATTCAAGAGCGAGACGGGACTTCTCACTGGGTCTGCTGCTACGAGCCTGGATGGCAAAGCAGGCACGAGCCTGGAAGCAAGGTGGGATGAACACACCTTGTCCCTGTGCCTGGCACTGCACCCGAGATGGGGGAGACTGTCAGCCCAGCCACCCCCCAGTGCTGTCCCGTGTTGCACAGCTTGGGTTCACCATCGACCAAAATAAATCATGGGTGTATCACATAGCCAGCTTCATGCTCCCTCGATGACAAACACCCCCAAGGCCTCTGACAGCCTCCCCGCTGTTTCACGAAGCAAACCTTCCCTCTAGGCAAATTCTGACTGCAGTTTTCCCCTGCACACCTGAATATAATGTGGGATGGACAGCAGTCCACCTTTTACGCTGGAGAGCTTTCCTCAGCTTGACCCCACATCCCAGTAACACCAGATCACCACACCCTCGTGAACCATGGAGGAATACAAGATGAAAGCAGGTGACAGAATCTGCTGGGAGACAACCAGACCCTGCAGAAAACCTTACCCAGCAGGCTTTTTCGGGCAAAGGCAGCAGGCGAAATACTAAAGGGTGGAAGGAGGTAAATTATCAGAGTTAAGACATTTCAAATGACTGCTCCCTGCTGCGTTCAGCAGTTTTTCTTGATAGAGTCACTAATCACTGTAGTTTAGCAAACGACCTTGTTGTGGCCATCTCATCTTCAGGGGACCACAGGCTGCAACAATCCCTGGTGCAGAGAGATGTCTTTTTGGCTGTGCTAACTCACAGCCATCAAACGCTCACTGCAGCCTGTCACGACAGGGCAGAGGAACAGCACTTTCCACGGTAAAATGTCTCCACAGAGGCGTTCATCATGTTCAACACACACAGCGAGCTTTGTTCTCAGGGCAGAGATGAAGCGATTGGGGCAGAAATTCTCCTACACATACATTTCAAAACACTGGCTGCCACACGCTGAAAAAAATGCTACAGAAAGATTAAATATTTACTTCTTCTGTTTGTTAATATCTTTCATTAGTTACTCAGCTGTAACAGTCATTAAAATGCTGAAAGGGAACTTCATGTAAATTCATCACTAGCCTGGGAATACTCCTGCATTTGTGAGCAGGCTGCACACTGCAGCAGAGCTCGGAGACTCGATTTCCCTACAGGCAAGGCCAAACGTCTGGTTCACTCACAATTTACAAATGATTATTTTTCTGATTAATCATTCATCAAAAAACACAAATAGCAACAGGGTGTGAAAGGCAGCGCTGGTGTAAACAGAAGGCAGAGTCAATCCATCACAATCTCACCCTGCAGCCGCTCGCAGGGGGAGACCCTCAAATGCTGTTACTCCAGTGGCTGCAGGGAAGGGAGATGGGGAAATACCTTTTCTGTTCTCCAGAGCTACCATAAGGAAATAGACTATATATGTTCCTGTTATGCCAAACCTCACCTGTATAAATTAGAGTTGCAACAGATCCATGAAACATACTGGGAGCCAAACAAGATGATGCTGTCAAGCAGGCGGGTAGGGATCACGGGATGAGGCAAGGGGGGCAAACTCATGGGTGTGAGAGGAGAGAAACCCCTCTAAAACACAATGCACTGAGGCTGGAAGCGACACATGAAAATAACCCTGAAGGAAAGAGGCCATATCATGCCTAAGAGATAGCAGAACAACGCAAAGGGACTGCTGGATAAATTCCTCATCTCCCTCTGGTAGCAACTCGCCTGCACCTAACCCACTACCTGCTGCTGCAGCCGGGGCCACCTGGATCCACGGGAGGTTGGTCCTCTCGGCTCCTGAGCTCCCAGACCACTGAATCATGTCTGCTAGTGTCAGCATGCCAACTCCTCTCTGGCCTTAGCTTGGGTTAAGGAATTCTGGGACCACAATCAAATCCTCTGACTATATAATACATGTGGATATCACTTCTCCCGGTGTTCAGTTTGAATCTGCAGCCCTCTGCGCTGCTTGCCTGCCAAACGGCTCGCAGGAGAAGACAACATATCCACAACGTGGAGTCTAAAACTAAATTGCAAATGCACATGATTTTCCCCATTTCACACTGATTCTCTGTTTTCACCACTATTAATCCAGGTTAGATATTTCCTGTACTCCAAGGACAGACATTTGAAAGGACCCCAGACCTTTCCTAGACTTGGCCCTGCCATATCAGGCTGCTGGCCAATCTTGCCAAGCCAACTACTCTTCAAAAGGCGGTATGAACTGGTAAAAGCAGGTGGCAGCATGATATTTCAGCCTTGCTATAGTCTCCTGCTGGCTTTTATTATATTTCACAGGGCTAGGCTTGAAACATATAATCAGATTTCAAAGAGGCTGGAGTATTGTTGGCAGTCTACTTCATTCTTGACCACTGAGATTGTGAGATCTGTTCCTGATGCTCTGAGAAAGCAAAGTTTTCCTCCTTTCAGCAATTAATTAAACAAACTCAAAACCTACAACACAACAAAGGACATGCAACATAACCAGGACGCTCGCAGGACTGGCTTTTACTGAAGGTCCGCCAGTGCTGCATCTCCACGTGTTGCACAGGGGTGGCAAAGCAAAATTAGTCTGCAACAGGGAAATGCTGCTGGAGAGCAGAATACCCCAACACATCCTAACATATACCATACCCCAGCATCGTAGTATGAAACACTAATCCGTCCTGTGAATAAAGGGTCTTGAGGACAGAGGTAATGTTAATCAGGCTTAGGGCATCTGAATGGAGTTATCCAGGTTCAGATCAAAGTGGGTTCTCAAAACTGGATGGCCAAACTTTGGACTGCTGTTTTTAACCTAACTTTAACACAGAAGGAATTTGCCCCACCTTGCTGGACATGACAGCAGTGGGAGGGAGGGACAGTCACCAACCCAGCAGGCAGCATCACAGACGGCACTTGGGAAGCCTTGGTTCAAAAACTTGCCATGGTGCAAGGTTCTGAGCAGGCCACTGGTTCCTTTGTGTTTCAGATCCTCATATACAATACTGAGGACATTACAAAGTGTTGAAGACCAGGATGGGAAGGTCTCACAGGAATGAAGTCCCACATAAAAGGGAAAATGGACACCCCAGGTTGCTCCTGTGGCACTTTTGCAAAGACCCAAATCCACACAGCAGAAGAACCAGTCATGCAGGAAGCTGCTTGCAAGTTACTAATGGAATAGGAGGAGATGCAAGAAATGTAAATTCAAATACAGTTTGCCTCTGAGAAGCAAATATGTGTGCAGCTGTGAAGAACACCCAAAACACCTTTCTACAGCCCAGTAACAGGCAAGCTGGGGCTTCACATTTCCCATACGGGAGGAATCGCTCCAGCATTTTTGTCCATTGCTGGACAAGTCAAAGATGAAATTCAATCCAATTGCCTGCATATCACCATGGAAGTCCTATAACAGCTCATAAGCACTAAAGGAGGGAGTCAGGAGGTAGAAAAGAATCCAGAATGAAGTGGCATTTGGCTTCAGGTTTGGGAGACTTTTAAAAGTTTTATTACTAGGCAGATTTCTCAGAGGAAAGCTATGACATGAATGACGTGTCTCTGAGTATTTTTCCTAAGTGAGAGTAAAAGATTGCTGATCTGAGGTATTTCCTGCCATTATTTTCTTGTGTTTATGTTCTCCCCAATGCATCCTATTATAGCAAATCTGTTTGGAAGGGCTCCCTTCTTGAAGATGATGCATGCTCCAAGAATGCCTTCTGACCAGGCAATTGTCCTAAAGAAACCAATCGTATTACTCATGTGCTTCAAGATAATCAGATGCATGAGGGTGCTACACAGGCAAACCCAGGGCACCCAGCACACCCCAGACTGGCCTATCAATGTCCAATTATTTCATTTTCTGAAGCAACCACTTTTTCTAGCTGATTTAGCAGGATCTGCTTCTGACCCAAGAACTGCATTTACATAAGAGGTACCCCTATCCAAACTTAACACACGGGGGTGGAATGTTGAAAACGAAGACGAGTTTTCTATGAACATCTCCAGGGCTCATTCCAGTTCTTCAAAAATGCAGCTAACCCACACCCTGAAGGACGACATAGTAATAACTCATCCCCTTTATTTTTAGCCTAGCTCTTCCTTCAAAGCCCAGCAAGATAACGTGGAGTTTTGCAGCGTGCAAAGAATCCCTGGTTGTGATTAACATCTATGTGAATAACAAAGCTTTAATCTGGTTTGAGTCTGTTACCTACTGCTTCAGCAAGTTTAACATCAGATGGGAGCAAGAGTAGCAAGGGTATCCAGCCAGCTTTCATACAACTCAAAGCAGTACTACAAGGCTTAATTAATTGAGATCACCAGATGAAAAACTTCATCATGTATATAAAAGGTAAAAGGTAAAACATCTGCTGATGCTCAGACAGCACTGAGATGGGATGCTACACAGGAACCTCAGACAAACTTCAAAGAGAAAGGACTGAGACCCATCTGCGTATCACAATTACGTTCCTCCTGCTCCAGAGTCCCAACCTCAGCTGGATGCTGAGTCTGAAATATAATGGCAGGAAGACAAGCAAAGCTCGATGCTTTATTCACAGCCATCTAACTTGTATTTTCCCCGCCAAGTCTTCCAGTAAGCCCAACATGGAGTAGGTTGCTCCTTTTAAAACAGCACAAGTGTGAAGGCAGCTCAGACAGCAAATCAGCCTCTCAGACTAGTGCACATGCTTTCCTTCGTTTCACAGGTGGTCTCGGTGTCAGAAGTCCTGTCTGAACAGAAGCAGAGAGGGAAAGGCAATTTATGCAGGCCACATTTCGAGAAGGCAGCGACTCATTCCCCTTCCATATGTACCCTTCCCCGTGTTTGGAGAGGGGCTGGTCTGAAGCCAGCCGAAGTCACTGTATGAGCAAAGTACAAACCTGGCATCTCAAAGAAAGTAAAAACCTGCTGCACTGGTTCTGCTCTGCAGCATAAATCAAGCACAAGAAACATCCAGCTATCTAAAGGTGCTTTGAAAGGGCAGGCTGGTATTTGCCAGGCCTCCTTGGACATAAGCGACCCAGAGAAGGTCCCTGGCTGCACCGTGCAGTTAGCCTTTCAGCAGAGGCCATCCATCACCCCAAGCCACTTACCCGCAAGTCACAGCTGAGCTCAGACATCTGCTATCCTGCTGTCCAGGTACAGATCCTTCAAGTGATCCAATCTCTGCCAGAGTGGTAGACAGACTGCAAAAATCATTCCCACCTCTCCCCTCTCATCACGTAAGCCAAGCTGTTTTCTACACTGTCTAGCTTCTTAGTCACCACCTTTTCTCCTCCTCTTTGCCCACATCCTTAAAGCCAGAGTGGTTCCTCTCCATTAAGCTATTCTGGTTCATTTCTGTAAGCTCTACACAGAGCCCCAGTGCTCCGGCAGGCAACGAGAGCTGCTTCAACTCTCACACCCTCCTAACAACACAGAAATGCCGTAACTCTGACTGCACTAAGTAAGTACCCCCCAGATGCACTGCCAGCCCAGGGCACAACCATGCAGGGAGGACAGGGATCCCGACCCCACGCACTCAGCCGTCTGCTCACAGCGCCGCAGCCCAGCCCGAATAAATCTAGATAAACCTTTCTAGCGACTGGGATGGGTGACGTACACCTATCTGCTCTTCAGTTTGCAATGTAAATGTGATACTGATTTTTTTTTCCTCAAGCATATATTTAGGCCTAATATATTTTAATGGCAAAAAGATGCTTTGTCCCATAGTGGGGGGGAGGGGGGGTGTATTTGATCCCTGTGCTTCAAACAGATCCAGGAATGGAATTTAATACATTTATAAAATTAAGAACAGATGCTGTGGACTGTTTAAACTAGCAGAGAAAATAGTAAGAGGAATACTCCAAGGAAGGTGACATGAAAAAAATGCTGAATGTTGCAAGAAATGCAGTAATGACTGTGGGACTTTGGGGACACATGGGTCCATGCCACAAATCCCTTGGGAAAGACAGCTCCCAGCTAGGGGAACACAGCTCACTCTAGCTTTTACAGGAGCTATAGAGAGAAAAGCAATAGATAACACCAGCTGGAGATAGAGCACATTTGTCTTCTGGTATGAGAGCGCTGCAGTTCACCTTAAAATATAAATCACAGAACATGCAAACAGAAATCCCTGCCTTTTCTACTAAGTTTACCTCAGAATATGAAAGACAATAAGCACTTAAAGGTCAAGTTACATTTCACAGCTTCTCCTCTCTCTAATAATTCTCTTTTCCACACGTCCCTTGGCCTGGACAGTCAAGTTTCCTGGGGAGCCAAAGCAGCCGTGCCTGCCAGGAGGTTGCCGGGGCGCCCTGCGCGGCAGCACCGGGCTGCAAACGCCACGAAGGGCGGCTTATTTGTTCGGTGTGGGTATTTCCATTCCAGTTTTCAAAAGCGATGGAAACTTCTCCTGTTGGCTTTTGTTATCACAAGGTTTGTATCTGGGGCCAAACCCAAGTCAACATCCCTTTGGAAACGGACTGGTTCAGAATGAAGGTCTGCATCTCTCTTTCCCACAGTAACTTACAGGATACCTCACTTGTAAGGAATGGTACCACATTTCCGTAAGGAAAGGTACTATTCAGAGTGTCAGAAGTGGCCTCACCGTCCATGCAGCTCCGTGCAGCACTGCGTGACACTAATGGTATTGTAACTCCCATTCTGCAGAGCGTTGTGCTGAGGTACACAGTATGTTAAGCGCCTTTTGCCTCTGGTCACAGAAATAAGTGCATGAGCAGAGACTGGAATTCAGAGGCTGCCCTCGGAACTGTGCAGGGATGAGTTCTACCGTACTTGCAGATCATACATTTGCATTGCAAAGCGAGGAGCCTTGTGCGTAAAAGCCTGTATGTACAAGTATATGCATATTCGGCAGGCAGATCTTTGGAAAATTCAGCGCATAGTGTTCTGTCTACAAGTCAAAAAGCCACCTCCAATTGCCAAAACTTGAAAACAGAAGCTGCTCCGATTCATAAGGAGCTTAATATTTATTACCATGTATTGCAAGCATGCAGCTATGTAGAAAGACTCCCTTATGTCTCCAGTGATTATTCAAGGGGCAAGAAAGAATAGCCTTTGATAGCAACAAAAAAAAAAAAGCAAGTGTGGAGAAAACAATGTATTAAATCCTTTTCACAGCCAAGAAGCCAACAAAAATGCTATATATTTATAAAGGAAATGAAAACCTGTCAAGAACAAAATGAGCTGAATAACAGAGTTTGGGCTGAATAAAGAGAAGCAAGAAGCAAAGCATCAAAAATGCTACCAGGGTGGAAAATACAGCATGCTCTGCATCCCTGCAAAGGGGCTCTGAGTGGATGCACAACCATTTGGGTACAAGAGAGGCAGCAGTCCCCAGCTCTCCCCTTCTGATAATCTGTAGGCAGGAAACCAAGCGCTGAGTGAGGTAAGCAAATACTTGTTCACAGGATGCATAGTACTGAACCAACTGGAGCATCTTCTGTGCATTCCCAGTATAAGGACACATGGGAAACAGGAGCCCCTGCAGCTCCTCGGGGCAGATGCACGGGCAGTTTGGTGCTCAGGACACTGCAATCTCCTGCTACCAGTTTCTGCCGAGCAGAAATTCAGGAGATACGATCATCTGGTCGCACAGAGAGATGTGCACCAGTGAGGTCTGGTTTCCACATGCTGCATTTATGGCCCCATCCCTCTGCTGAGCCCATCAGATGCGTGGGTGTCTGTGGTGACAGCGGCCAAGGAGGAGGAGGTGGCTGCAAGGGCAGACATCAGCTCCCAACCCACAAGAGAAGATACAGCCTTCAGGATACAGAGGTAGGAAGCTTCTGGTTTGCCTCAGAAAATGTGCCCACAGGCCAAAAGACCAGTTGTATGGACTAGCCTGGATCCTAACTCTGCGACTGGAAGAGCTGGCTCGTCGTATTTCTAAATTCTTAAAAGTTGTAAGAGTACCTGAAAAATCACTGGGGAGCTTAACTACTCATGCAAACTCAAACAAAACACAATTATAAACCCAAGTGCTGCTATCTTGATAGAAACAAGGCTTTTTAGTGCGCAGATGACTTGGATTCAAGATCTGATATTAAATAATTTAGCTTTATGTTTCTAATTGCAGGAAGTTTGTTTGATTTCAAAAATAAACAACATAAGTATTTCATAATTCAGATACTTAATTACTATTACCATATTGATTGCAGGAAATAAGATTAACCACACATATTTTATAACCGGATAATATCAACAATCTTGAAGTGATGGCTACCTATGAATTAGCTGGCTGTACTACATTAAAAAGAAAATACAAACCATGGCCATCAGAAAGGAGACTTCTCCATAAACTGGCATGCTCATCATCCAGCCCAGACTCCTCATAAATGCAGGAGGGGAGTAGAAACTGTGTTAACACGCACAGTTAAACTCACACTCAGGAGAAGAGAAGAAAACTTAAAGGTCTATCTCTTGAAACTTGTTTAGACGGTTCATCACTGCAGTCATTCAATTACGCCCAAATAATTAGTAACACAAAGAACAATAATGCTCCTTCTTTCCCTGGTTCCTACAGAAAGGTTCGGTGAACTACCAGGAGTTATCTGCTTGAGCTCATTTCCCAAGGGAAGCCAGAGTATGGCAAGACCACCTCCACCTCCTCCTGGTGAACATGCCCTGCTAGACGCTGCTGCCAGGGCAGTTCATAAATCACAGAAGGCAGAAATATCTCCTCCATTTAATATCAAATTCACCCAGAGCTCTGTCCTTGCTCCATTTTCCAGCATTCTCATGCAAAGGACAGACATGGGACATGCCTGTGGCAAGTGTCATGAGACACTGCCTACTGAATGAAGCTGTCCAGAGGGGCTGGTTTCACCCCCCAGCACGACGATACTCATCGACAGCCAGGAAGCCTGCGCTTTGCTAAACTCCCACAGGATACCATAAAGTACAGCGTGGATTACAACAGCCCGGAGTCCATTTCAGCGCTCTCAACACAGACATACTTTCATTTCAGATGGGATCAGCAGAGGTTAAGTTGCACATGAATGAGAAGTGGTGGTCTCAAATCTGAAAAAAATGCTTTTAAAAAAAACCCCAAACGAACGAAAACCAACAGCTTGCTGAGATGCACTGGGTTTGCATCTCCCTCACAACAGACTGCCGTGACTTCTGCCGTACATCAACAGAAGGGAAAGAGCGTAACAGGAAAATAGCACAGGCCTTTTCATCGTATATGAAAGGAAGGTTGAAAATCTCCACAGAGGCACTTAAACATCTCTTGCTGTATAAAAGACAATGCTCAGATACTCCTCTTACTTGCTTTTCATCATCTTCAGGATTCAACAATCGTCAACTGCACTGGTACCTGTTGGACAGATTCCACACGGAAAGGCTGGCAGGCGAGGAGGGAGGGAACACGGCTGGGTTTCACGGGTCTCACAGGGGATGGCCACTCCGACCTCTTCCCAAAGTACACCTCCAGAAATCACAACTGCGGCTTTCATCCACCCTGCCTCACTCTTTTCCCATCGCCAGGCATAACATCGGAGGAGCGTGAAAATACAAAACTCCATTATTCAGAGCAAAGGCGTAAAAATGCTTCCATTTACCGTGCTGCAACTAAAGCCGCCCCGGCACCCTGTAGATAAGCGAGCCGCCTCAGGGCAGCTCCACGAGCTGGGCAATGTTTTGCAACAGAAATTTCTCAATGCCTTTCAGCCTCGAGAGCAGAGTAAATCCCTTCAACCCTAACTAGCATCCAAATTAGTAACTGAAGGAATCTCAAAGGACGTCCCCAGAGAAATCGGCTCTGGCAGAAGGAATTAGCACTCTCCTCCTCCTCTACGGACAGTCAAGCAAGGCTTGTGTGCACCCACAGCTACCACAGTGCATGAGCACAGCACTCCCCAAGGGCACAGCCCTTGACAATACCTTAAGGCCACCTGCCTCATGGTTAATGCAGCACTTCCATTGATTTCTTTGTCCAGGATCTACCATGCTGGCTCTACACCTTGCTTTAGAGGTACCGGTGCACCGAGTGCTCACCCTGACAGAACTCAGCACCTACTACCCCTACACATTTTTGCTTTGGCTCTTTGTGTGACCAGATGGGGCTACAAGCACCCTTCAAATGCCCTGCGTGGTTCCCAAGGTGGGCACCACTGGTACAGCACACCCAGCCTGAGGTTGATGCTGAGCATTTCCCACAGCCTCAAAAAGGAGGAGACTCCAGAAAGCAGTGCTCCACAGCAGCCCTACATGAGGATTTAGGCGCTAGGACACCTCACCAGGATTTGCCTTTTGCATCCGGATGTGCCCCATGGTAAGGGCAGGAAAGCGGGGCTGGCAAACATCCATGAATCCCCTATGTGAACCCCGAAAGGTCGCTTGCCACAATGTTTTCCCATTCAAATACCTAGGAGCGAGTTTCTCAGATCAACTTTTATAGATTGATCCAAGGCCCAAAGGCACTAATCTCAGGCCTCAGTGAGCGAGAGTCATGGCCCAATTTCCAGCAATGCCCTGTGTGTTCAGCAGCAGGAAACAACGGACAACTCCAGGCACTGAAGCGGAAAACTCTGGTCATTATCTTTTTATAATTCTGTGTTACACAATTCAACTATATGAAATCTTTTATCAGATGTGTCGTGGTTTAACAAGATGTGACAGAAAGGAAAACTGCTGTATTTACATAGAGTAGCACGTACCACATATGTTTGTGTGTGTGCATGTGTGCGTGTACACATCCTCCGTATGGTTTTCTAGGAAGCCTACAGGATTAAAATCCATCTCCATTTGAATTAGATAACCCTCAGATTTTCTAGAAAATCCTTCCATTTTTCATCTCCTCAATGTTGCAGGTTTATCCAAACGTCCTAAAACTGAAATACAAATTAACACCAACCGCCACCACCTAGCCTAAGACCTAAGGAGCATTTATAAAATTATTACCAACACTAGGAGGATTTCCCTGCCTCTCTGACCCAGTAGATCACATCAGCTTCTTAATTTACCCCAGCTCCTGGTAACTCTAACCCGTATGAAGTTTTAATAGTGACACCGGCAGTATACGCTGAGAGCCAGCCCTCTGCAGCCGCCCTCCCACCAGCAAAAATCCTCCTGTTGCAAAGCGACGGCAGACACCCCGCATGCTCCACTCTGGAAAGCACAAAGGGGCTCGAAGAGAATCAGAAATCAGAATACCTTATGGGGCATTCAGAGCCCAGATAATACTGCTGAACTGGAGGCAACTGCATTTGAACAAAAGTACTTCTAGCAGGACCCAACAGCAGGAGGTCTCACACCAACATTTCCAGCAAACCAATATGATGTTTTGGACCCTGCACAGCCAGTGCTTTACTGTGCCACTTTGAACTACTCTGCCACTTCTTTTGGCATATTGTTGGACTACAGAAGCCATCAACACAAAGACATTTTTTCCCAATGTTGGGTCATAAAGGAGCACCAGCAGAAGACATGAGCTACCACCCAGAACCTTTAGAGCCGTCCCAGATCCTCACACTTTTTCTTTTTCACAGGACCTGACAGCCATGTTGCTTCAAAAGCAGGCCCTAAGGAGTGAAATTTGGAGATGAACTCTCAGTCTGGCTTAAGTCAGTGACAATTTTGTCACAGATTCAGATGGGGCCAGGAGCATAGACCATGACTTGGCTGGTATTTCAAAGGAGGACACCAAGGTGCAGCCCAGCTCACTTGAACCAACAGATACCTCTGCCTGCAATACGACGGGTCAAAATATTCCCAGTAATACAGGTAAACCATCAGCACCGAGCACACCCGCACCCTGAAGACATGCCGCCTCGTACCGTGATCTTGCCAGATCTAACAGCAGAAGGTCAGGCCGGGTCAGAGCGAGCTGCAGCTCTCCCAGGCACATCCCAGCACCGGAAGCCTCAGAGCTGACGGCTCCTTGCAGCGCTTTTCCCCCTGCCTCCGCTACCCTAACACCCCAGAAAGGCATTACACAACATAAACATGGAAAGTTCCGATTTCCTGACCAGACAAGGAAAAAGCACAGTTTGTGACTTCTTGTGTTTCCAAAAATCCCACAGCAGGTTTCCTTGATGGAGGTGACCTGACCCCCCATCAGGTTCCAGCACAGGTAATCAGCTTTTCTTCCGCCTAAACCCAACAGCTCTGAGTGCTCCGTCCCCACAGGAGTTCGGCACTTTGGAGATTTAACAGCTTCTAGCTTTACAGAAGAGCCACCACGGAGCGAACAGTGCAAGGAGGTCACTGTGCTTGGCACAGCTTTTGGAGGGGCCAACAGCAGCTGGCCCCAAACCTCAATTTCTCTTGTGGCATTTGTTGTCCATTCTGCAGGAACACCTCTTAAAATCCCAGTCTGTCTGTAGGACAAACTGGGTGATTAAATTAGGAGCAAAAGCTCATGATCAGCAGTCTACAGCAACCAGACAGCACCCCTGAGGGAAGAGAGACTGCAGGTGACCCTGCCAACAGGGTGCCCAGCACAGCCAGGTGCCCGCACCCCTGATACCGACTCACTGCAGCCGCGCTGAAGACATCCCTTCTTCCCTCTCGTCACCACCGCATCGTTCTGTCCATCTCCAGCAGTGGCAGCTCTCAGAGAACAGCAGATGACCGCTTGGAAAGCTCCACGTGCTCCTCTGGCACAGCCCAAAACTTCAGCCAAGGCAGGACGGGAGGAGGTGACAGGACAAAGCCGCTGCTCCTACCTCACTGCTGCACTGCCAGCCTCACCATGGACACCAGCCCAAGCCCTCAGTGGGAGCAGAGGACAGCACTATGTGCTCAGCTCTCATCACAATGGAGTGACGCGTAACCTTCTGGAACAGGCGCGAGTAAGAGCGTTTCACCCAAACGGAGGGCACGGGGAGCCGTACACACTCAAGCCCTTCCCCAAGGCCGCTTGCTTCAAGTTTACAGGAAGCAAGCTATTCAGAGAACCGGAGCACACGCTCCACGGTTAATGTAAAATATTAATGTCTCATTTGTTCAACAATTTTGTGGAAATTAAAACTTTTAGGTTAATCATATACTGAACAATTTTAATTAAAGCAGTTATAAAACAATTAATCCACGAGAGCAGTCTTGGATCCTTGCCAGCCTTATTGGTTTAATACATGTAGGCAAAGCTTATTTCTCCCCGTTTGACTTAATGAATGCTAATAAGTGACACAAAATATGCATGCAGCGCTCCTAATATAGTTAGTCCATCTGGTTTCACTTGCATTTTGTATTTGTCATTTTGCTTTGATAAAGAAATTGAAAATGAATTCTCTGCTAGAAATTAGAAGAACTTTGTACCCTGCTTAATTTAAAATAATTTTTGCAAACCTTCAGGGGAAAAGGGACAGCAATCCAGTACAGTACATTAGACAGCTACCTTTCTGGTTGTTCCAAGGTTGGAAAAGAGCAGAGGACAGAAATACAAGACTGGACTGTAGAACTGAAGGAAGGAACAACACTTGCTCAGCTTTTTTTTTTTCCCCATCAGTACTTCAAAATTTTTTTTCCTTGAATAGATGGTAATATAAAGGCAGAGGATAAAATACGATTTTAAGCGCCTGAGACAAATCCTCTACTACTTCAATTTGTTCTGCATTACAACTTGTTTGATCCATTTGGGGATGTATTTGTTTGCCAAAGCAAGCAGAGCTCAAGTTCTTTCTTGAATATTTAATGTATGCCAGAAATTCTTACCTTTTCTGCACTTAGGTTTGAGCTTCACAGCCTCATTACTTCAAATAATGCTCAGGACCACCACTGTCAGGTGCAACCACTCCACCTTGCCATTTAAAAGCCACATGCAAAGGTCTTGGACAGCTGAACTCATTTGCCTGCAGCTCAAACTGCCCTGAGAAGAACCAGCTTCCCCCAAAGACATGCCAAAAATGAAAAAAACAGGCTCCTATCTGGGTAAAATCCATATAACACAACTCCCGTCACAGTGAGATCACCATGATGCGATCTATCACCATCGAAAGTGGCCTCTATGGAGGCTGTAGTTCCCAACACACCACTGCCACAGCACCCTCTCTGCAGTCCTTTCAGAAGGTCACGCCCCTTCGCAGTCCAGGAGGGTCCTTCCATTAACACCAGTGGGGTCTGGATCAGCTCCAGACACATCCCCTTCCAAAACCAGCATGACACAGCAGAAGGTACAGCTGCACCGGGTTCAATGGTGACAACAGAGAGCCTACAAGAGCTTAAAAACGAGCTCTGTTTCCCAGGGGAGCAGTGTCCCAAATTCAATCACATCAGAAGAGGAAGGGAATTGTGTGTGTGTGTGCCCTGAAAAGTGCGTGCAAGATGGGAGAGCAGAAGAGAGCACCATCACCCACCCACTGATCACCACGATCCTCGTACCCTCACAAGGCACCGACGGGAAAAACTTTCTCTCCGCACTCCAGAAGCACAAAAGTCCTGAAAAATCCAGGCACCAACCATTTGCATTATCTGCTTAACCTGGTAATTGGTTTGTGAGCCACCCTTGAGCCTCATCTGCAATTTTTGAGTCACGTTCCTCCCGCCCCAATGAGATGTCTCCTGCCGCTTCCCGCAGGGAAGGTGCTATTCCCACCGCAGGAAGGAAATTTGGGAGCACGCCTGCACAAGGGTGACAGCCTGCGCTCCACGCTCATCCCGCACCCGACCTTCCCTGTCCTGCAGCGTTCAGTTGCGGACGGCCTGAAGGCAACAAGACCTGGACACCTCCATGGTAGACCATGCAACCTCAGCCCACGTGGGACTTGCTGCCGCTCGTTACAAATGCCAGCTCACCGAGGCAGGCGTAGGGAGTGCAAGGAAAAGACAAGGAGAGGGTGATACAAATGGGAACAGCTTCAGGCAGATAAATAGCTGCTCCAAAATTAACTTACTCGCTGTTACTGAGCAGAATTTGGAAACTTGTGCTTGAAATTATGTCCTCGTACCTGCAGTACCTGGGGGAGGACAGCATGGTGCTGCCTCTTAGCCAGGGCCCCCTTTTCCTACACTCCACTGCAGATCCCACGCTTGGGAGATCTCCATGCTGTTTGCCGGCTCAGATCTTAGTCATAGTTTGTCCCCCAGCAGTCTTTTCAACAATGATAGTGCATTTTTCTGCCAGAAGGATCCCGAAATAGCTTACAAATCACATGCACATCCCTAGAGCCCAAGATCACGCTGTAGCAGGCGGTGGAGCTGGGACTCCTGCTTGGGGCAATGCCCAAACAGGTACCAAAATTGCCCCAGGAGATGAAGCCACTGCGCAGCAGCAGCACTGCAGAACCTCCCGTGCAAGCCCTGCATGGCACAACAGGGAAGATGCCGTGTTGCTCATGCTAATACCAGACAGATGCACCAACTCAGTGCAAAGTCTGAGTGGAAAGTGAGATCCAGCACCAAAAATGAAATTAAATACAGACCGGTTTGACTCCTCGGCCGTGCAACGGAGAGCTCACCGACAAGCTCTTTGTAAGCGCTAAATACCTTCTCTGCATGTCACTTAGGAAGATATAGATGTGGCTGTTCTGCACTGAGACACTCTGGCAGAGCAGCTTTTTCCCCCCTCCCTTTTTCTTTTTTTTTATTTAAGTGCTTTAAACATCCTACAAACACTGTTTAGGGAAGTCAGCAGGAGGTCAAATAGAAGCCTTGTGTCCCAGTGGATAACAATCCTTCTGTGAAATCTTTCCAGCAGGAATCGAGTAATTCTTACATCTCCCTCCCCACCTTTTTTTTATTAGTATTTTAAAGGCATTTTAGCAAAGCTCACTTTGAAGTTTGAACCTTCTGTAACACCACCGCTTGCCAACAAGATAAAATATTTAGTACTGAAAATCAGATCTCTAACAATACCTTCCACGCCTGACATAGCACAAAAGTTAATTCAGCCAACAAAGCAATACTTGCATTTTCTGTCTCGAGAAGCAGCAATTTATCCTTTTTGTATATATAAATTACATACACTATAGTGCCATTTAAACCTAAAACGTCCTGTTGTTAAATAGAGAATAGAAAGATCTCTACATACAGACAAGAAAATCAGCGCTATAGGGAGAGATGTGACAAATGCAAGAGAACATTAATAGCCTGGAAAAATAAATGTAAAAGTCATGATGCTCCCTGGTAAATCCTCACGCATCCTTCACCTTGTTGGGTTGGTTGGGGTTTCTGTTAGCACAGCATCTCCCTTCAGCAATAATGGCAAGGGTCTCAATTTGCTACTGCTTTGTTGCTAATGCGCGTGCCGTCAGAGAACCTGCAACCCAAAGGTGCAGAGTACAATCCCATCACAGAGGCTACCCAAGCGCCGGGGCTCCCTTGCCCAGCGGTACCAGCATCCCACCCACGCTAGCAAAAAGCCCGTGAGGGAAACACGTCTACCTAACGGCACCGATAAGGCATGCAAATGTGCCCATGCAATGGGCTAGCAGATGGGGGGTTTAAGCACAGCCACTCGTGCGCATTTACACCACCTCTACTACTTTCCAGTTTGTTGTGCTTGGCGTGTAACATTTAATGCCTGCGGCTGTCTCCCTCTGTTGGAGGGTCCCTGAAGAGATGATGCCAAGCACCCAGCTACTTGGACTACAGGCTCCAGTGGGGAAACAAAACAAGGGCAGGTGAGGATAGGCAATGTCTGCTAGTGACAGTGGTGTACATACAACATGCTGTGGCTATGTAAAACCCGATCTCACACCTCCTGCGCCCACTGTCCTGGACCAGGTACATGGTAGTGTGGGTAGCCAGCTCCATCCACAGCCAAGGAAGGAGAAGCTTCACCTCTGCAAACAGATGTGCTCTCAGAAAAGGTGCAAGCGCTGGAGAAGGAAAACACGTTTTGCAATCTGACCTGTTGGGTTGTTCTTGAAGAAAACAATGTAAATGTCGCAATGACCACAATGCTGTGCTGGCAAGGTTGTTTCTTCTTAGTTTTGTCTCCATTAAAGGTCTTGCCTTCCTTAGTCACCTCTTAAAAACAAACTTCAAGAACCAATAACTACCTTCCCCCAACCAAAATCATACCATCTGTTCCCATTTCTGCTCTTGCTTTTATAGGCTGTTCTTTACCGTGCACAGAGGCACCACTTCAGTGCCTCTTTGCCACATCCTCCCTCCTAGCCTAACTCAATGCCTTTTACTCTTTCACATAAAATTAGCTCAAACAATCCCAAAACGTCTGTCTCTTCTAATTTCTTCACCGGTACCACAAGCTCACAAACTTCTCTCCAAGCAATTCAATCCCCCTCTCACATATGTTCAGCGCACATGCACTTGATAATGCCATCTCCCAGCGAAAGAACAGGCTCAGGGCTCCCAAACTCAAAAAAGGCAAGCTAATTTACAAAAAACACATCACTGCGTCCCCCTTTTACCTCCACAGGATGCAAACAAGTCTGAAATCAGCTCTCGGTAGCTGGCAGCATCTCCCCCTAGGTTTGTCTTGCCCAAGAAGGCAGCTCCCTCCACCAGGCCATGACACACCAGTTTGGACCCAATCTGCCCTCACATCCTTGTGCTCCCCCCACCTGGCCCCACCTTATTCTTGTTTCATTCGAATACTCCCTTCAACCTTCCTGCTCATCTCTCAAAGCTTCCTAGCCAGTAGCTCTAAAACTGTTTCACTTCCTCCTCTGGACTCGTGTCTCTCTTAATGCTGCCCGTAGCCAAAATCTCTCCTGAGCAGCCCCACACAGGCAGACTGGCGGAGCCCCTACTCCACGTGCACGCAGCGGAAGACATCACGGCTCAGGGGCTTTTTACAATGTGAGGCAAACAAACTCCAGACACTGCCAAATGAGTGTTACCTGCAGCATAAATAACTGCTTTTTATCAGTTTAGTATTTTTAAAACAATAGTGTGGGCATACACACTCATATATGTGCTTTTTTAAAGGTACAGACAGGTTTTTCATGTCAGAGATTTTGTTTTGCTCTTCTCTGAAATGAAGGGCATAATTCACCAAGTACAAACTTCAGCTAGGAACAAGCATTTCTAAGAATACATCTTCTGTTTTCCCACTTAGAGTTACACCATAGCAAGAGCCTCAATCCTTATCTCACTTACGCCTGATGTAATTCCAAAGGCAGAAGCAGAAATACTACTCATTTACTCCAGTGTAAATGATGGCTTTGTCTTGATGGCACTGAGATCAATGGCCTCAAATCAAGCCCTCCTAATTCGAGGCCAACACGAGGCAAGCAACACCTGCCCATGTGCCGGTCTAGACAAGTATTTAAGCAGACCCTCTGTGTTACTGTTTCCTCCCTGTCTTGTGCAACTGCTGCTACATGAAGAAACCTGGACTCAGGGATCAGCTGCTGACGGAGCAACCTGATGGGTAAGGCAAGAAGCAGGATTTTGCCATCACAAGAGGCAGAGAAAGGTGGAAACTTGCCCATTTAATAGGAGATCAGACACAAGGGCCATTCCTGGGACAGCAGCCCAAAACTGCTGGGGAGCACTGCTGCCCATGCCAAGAGCACCCAACGAGCCAACCGGCCTCCTGCACCCCCTACGGCAGCCGGACAACGCGCAGGAGAGATGCAGCTCCGCGGAAACAATCTATGAGAAGGAATCAAATAACAGTAATAAAAAAGCACTCCACCTGTGGGTGACCATACTTTACGATGGATTAGCAAAATGACTGCTTATTTATTGAAAATAATGAATAGCCTAGTGCTTTTAGTTCAGAAAGGTACGCAGGGGGAAAACTGTATGTTGCTGCAGCAGACTTAAATAAACAGCAAACCTATAGCGATGTCATGTACCATGGCCAGGAATGAAACAGGCCCGTGACTTTTAGGAACATGACTAATGGCAGCTCTTGGAAAGCGCACCAGGAGTATAAGCAAAGCAGGTAAAAGAGTCAAATGGAGTGAAAGGGACACGTAGGCTTGCTCAGCCTGGCTCTAGACTGATGCCCCAAACCAGGGTTTTAAAGAATTTGAAAACAAAGGGAAGGAAACACCGCCTCTGAACTCACCCTTGCACCAGGCTCTGTCTGTCTCATGTCTCTGGAGTCTGGCCCAGTCCATGTGCACGAGCATCTGTATTAACAAAGGAGCTAAAGCAGAGGCTGTCTAAAAGTAAGAGCAAAACTCTCATTCTGGGCTCCAGGATCTATCAGTCAGACTTCAAACAGGTCAGCATTAACCCCTCAGAGCAGATTTCTGATTCTGGGTATTTTACCTATTATCAGACTCTCTAAGCACCTAAATCTTTAATGCATCTTTCTTCACCACCCACGAGTGAAGCAGGGAAGGGCTATTCATTTTACAGAGCAGTGCAGAGGAAGCAAGGGATCAGATTTCTGGGTCTAAATTCCCATCCCCACACCACATGCTGTCTTCATTATACTCGGGCTGGAGATCTTCAGAGGTTCCTCATGGAGGAACCTCAGAGCCAGGACTTAGCCCAGGTTCAGCTGTTCTTTACAGAACTGCACAGAACCAAGTCCCCTGCCAGAAGAGAGCTGAACCCAAGCCTCCCAACCGCTCCTGCCTATTACACATCCCCCTGCACTAGAAAACCATTACGTGGAGCCCTGGTATTTTACAAGTGGTGAAAACATCAAAAAAAAAAAGGTTGACCTGGTCAGAATGTTACCAGCAACTGTATCACTAGGAGTTTAACCTCAACAACTAGAAAACCTGTGTACCACCACAAAAGTAAAATTTAACTTTAAAGACTTAATCTGTACAAGGCATTTTAAGTTTACATTTCTCTTGGGATTTCATTATGACAATGGGATTCAGAACACCCTAAAGGCAACACGGCATCACCACGGCCACATTTTTTGCAGCAGTTTGTACCACAGCAGTGTAAGAGGAAAGTGGGGTCATTCAGGATAATGTGATCTCCAGTATTCATGGAGGGAAAAGGTTTAAGGGAAAGCAGAGCGCTTCCCTCTGGATTAGCTTTCATCCCAACTGCACCCAGCAAATGTCAGAAGCAGGTTCATTCTGGGTGTTCATTCAAACTGTAATCCTCTCGTCCCAGTGCCGCTGTCCTCAGCAGCACTAATTCAGTGAAACAGAAGATCCCACACGAAAGGCCTCACCGCTCATCTTGATTCCTAAGTGATGACTGATAAAAAACAGGAGCTTATTCAAATTTCAGCCACCCCGGTACAGAACAGTGGAGTACTCTGCTTTGACACCAACACTGGGTGGAGAGTGTAGAGCCTCTGTTAATTCCAGTTCAAGGACTTACAAATTCTTGTTAAACTAAAAAACCCACACATTCTTGCTTTTTCTGCCTGTCACAATCCTACTGGGACATCCAGGACTTGCACAACACTGAACAAAAAACACACCACCGCTCCTGACGGCTCGTTCCTATGCAAGGGGAACCTGTAACTCAGCATTCAAGCTTTTAAAGAAACTAACCCAGCAGATTGCACGCAAACTTCCTCGGTGAACACAAACAACAGGAGCTGAATAATACATAAAAATATGCTATTGACAGAATCACTTTTGCGCACACCACTTCCAACGTATAGGATGGAAGTAGCGGAGAATCTTCATGGAAAGCCAGCACTGACTCGGCTTGAAAGGCACCTTAACAAACAAAGGAAGTACATTTAAAAAATGCAGTGCTAAGACATTATCAAAACATGCATTATAGCTTGTGAAAGCCCTCCGCGAGTGAGTGCTTCTGCAGAGGATTGTGTGGAGCATTGATCTGTCTGTATTCTGGGCACTTTTCGGGTGATGCCTGACCGTAGTTTACAAGGGCAAGCTCATAGGTCTCCGTTGTTTATTTCTCTGCAGTCTTTTACTTGTCACTGATAATAGTTTTCAAGCCATCTAGTCTGGGAGGATTCAGACAGAGGTTTGCCAGGGGTGAAAGGTCAAAGCAATAATGTGCCGAGCAGGGTCAGAAATATTTATCTGCACCAAAAAGGTTCTAGATAATCAAATAGTTGAAAATTAGTTTTGTGTCAAGGCTCGTATTTGGATGTTTTCCTTACACAACACAGGCAATGAGCAGAGCCTGTAGCTAAAGGAGAGGACACTCCACCCTTTCACATCGAGTGTAAGAACCCCAGTACGGCATCCATCAACCTGCTCCTGCCACCTTCCCCAAGGTCCCCGCCTGGCCCTGGCGCTGCAGAGCTTGCTGTGGGTGCGAGGGCTGCAGCCAAAAGCTGCTGAGGCCTGAGAGTCCCTACTCCCACGCTTCATACAGCCCGATGCTGAAGTCACCACAGCTCCCACACCGCGAAAAAGTGGCACCGGGTGAAGGTCAGACACGCAGCTTGAACTAAATACCGAAACCAGGTTGCTTCAGGGCTGGCCGAGAGCTAAAACCTCCCGGACAGATAAAAATCACTCACAAAAAATACATTCGAGCGCAAGCTCTTCTGCAGACCCGTAGGAACAACAGCAAGTTGTATTTTCTGCCTCCTTTCCACTCCGACAGCTGTTTTTCACCTCATGTTTACTGGTGATGCAGCAGAGCATCAGCCCCCCAGATTTCAGTAAAGTATTTACTCACTCTGAAATGGGAAAACATTGCTCTTGTTAAAAATTCCCATCAGACCAAAGCAGATCTGCTCCTCAGAAAATATAATGACACTGAGGTCCCCAAGAGAACCCCCTCCAAAGCTAATAAAGTGAAAACAAATCCAGTTACATTAGGTTAATTTAAAGAACTTCTCTTTTTTAAGTGTACGTGGAGAGAAAATGGAAGAAACATACTAAATTAATTCCAGCATTATAAATTTGATTTAGCAAGTGCAGTGCACACCACTGTGAGAGCAATAACAATGTAAGAATGTTTTAAGCAGGGAAAATAAATTATTTCAAGGGAGTGGTGAGGGAAGAAATGATAAATGCGTGAGAGAGAACCTACTCCAATATTAATTACAGTAGAGATCTGCTTTTCTGTTTGCATTTGGCTTCATTCGTGAGGAACTGGAATTAACAGAGGCTCCAGACTCGATGCAGAGAAACAGCTGGAAGCTCAGCCAAACCCCTCCAGAGGTGGCTATTTCTTATCCCCAGCTACAAGGAGAGCCCAGGGTGACCAGCTCAGGTTCACGCCCCCATTCTCTGCACACCCAAGGCAGGACTGCTGAACCCCACCGCAGCACAGCAGTCGCAGTCCCAGCCACTACGAAGGAGCAAGTAAGACTTCACGCTTAAAACCAGTGAGTATGCCCAAGCTACTGCTCCCAAAGGGGTTTTTAAACCCATCTAAAACGAACAGTGATCAAGAAAGTACAGTGCTTCAGCAAGCAAGCAAATTAACTCGGGGTAATACTAACTAAATGTGGGAGAATCTCCTTGTGTTCCCCATGTCTAGTTCTTCAGGAGCCAGGAAGAAGCTGACCATGGGATGTGCTGGACACCTGCTGGGACTGAGCCTTCGGCAAGCCCTCCTGCCAGTGACCACACTGGAAAACGCTGAAGGATCCCAGAACAGCAAGCAAGGCCAGCAGCCCTGTTCTCAGCAGAACACAAACACAAGGATGCTCCCAGCCAAATGATGCACCTACTTGTTTGCTCTACAGAGATGACAATACTATTACATTTTCCATACACAGTCCCTGGATAACTCGTACTGTAATTTCTTTCATTTTCACAAGAACAGGGAATTTTCTCTAGTCCCTCGAGATGCTGACCCAAAACACACTCCTTTAAAGCATCCCCATGTCTCCTTGCAAAGTAATTGGCATGTTTTCCTTTGGCTTGGTATCAATCACACTCACTTCTCAAACCCCGGTAGCTGGCAAGCACCTGCTGTGGCTATATAACTTCCCCCAAAATCAGTGGGAGACGTGAAAGAACAACAGACACTTGCCCAGCCACACGCGAGCCTTAGGGAATCACCACCGCTCCCGGAGGAGCCCCGCTGCTGCAGAGGCAACGCTCTCGCTCCCCGGGGCCCTGCCCCTCCACCTCACAGCACCAGATGGAAAAAGCAAAAGCAAACGTAGCAGCAAATTAATCAAAAGCAGGTAACACCCGCCATGGATGTATTCAATAAAAAGAAAAAAAAGACAACGCAAGGAACAGCAAATTAATACACAAGCTTGGCTCAATTTTATATGAAACATCTGTCAAAATACTTAAGTGTTTGCTTTGTTGTACAAGCAGGCGGTTAGGAGATTCTGCAGATAGTCATAAAGCAGGGCAGTATTATAAAAATTAGGGATTTGCTTCATTGTCTCTACTGGTTTACAGTTACTAATTATAAGACTGCTAAAGTGCCAAATGGTCAACAAGCAAATCTAATTGTTATTTAACTGCAGCCAGCCAGGTTGTATGTGCACTCACAATACACACATGTACATTTAATACACTGCTGCTTGCATGTGAGTGGGGTGCATGAAGGGGAAGACAGCACCACGTCTCCCAGCCACGTGTTTGGACATACCCTGCCGTCAGGCACATCAAGGCAGCTGAGAAAGTCTCCTTTGTTTCTGGCTTGTGCTCCTTGTTGCAGGAACCAAGTAGCAGGATGCAGAATACAGAACTGTAGAGTCATGGAATGGTTTGGGTTGGAAGGGATCTTTAAAGGTTCTAAACCCCCTGCAATAAGCAGGGACATCTTCAACCAGGTCAGGTTGCTCAGAGCTTCTTCCAGCCTGACCTTGAATGTTTCCAGGGATGGGGCATCCACCACCTCTCTGGGCAACTTGTGCCAGTGTCTCACCACCCACACTGTAACAAATTTCTTCCTTATATCTAGTCTACATCTACTCTCTTTTAGTTTAAAACCATTATGCCTCATCCTATTGCAACAGGTGCTGCTGAAAAGTTTGTCCTCATCTTTCTTACAAGCCCCCTTGAAGTACTGAAGGACCGCAGTAAGGGCTCTCTGGAATACCCTGTGTTTCTTTAATAGTCACAGGAGACATCTGTGCAATGCAGAACAGTTGACCACCTTGGAGGCTTTCATCCCTTCTAATGCCAGAACAGCCCCTTTCCTACAGCAGGATATGGGAACTAGCTCATTACTCCCACAGACTGGGAAAGACGTGAGGGATGGTGATGGTGAGAGGTAACCGGGGTACGCCTCTTGAAATAACGCTGCCGCAGGGCCCCATCGTTCACTTAAAAGCCCCCACGCTGCAGGGGAGTGAGGACCAGTGCATTACTGCTGAGGAGAACAGACCCTGCACGAACAACAGGGAGGGAGCAGAGGCTGGGACGGCTGCCACCTCGCCTGTCACACCAGAGCATACTGCTGTGTTAAAAAGCCAGGTGATAAAGCCAGGAACAAGAACAGGGAGGAGGAGGAGGTGAAGGAAATAAGAATCCAGCAGCTCCACTGCAATTGCCAGACCCATTCCCACAGCAGACTGGGCTGGGGCAGAGGCAGTGGCACCCCATCAAATAATTCACCCCCTTCCTTCTGCAAAGCAGAGCACCGAGAGCCAAATTACAGCACTGGGCTGTCAGAATGATTTCAAGCAGACAGGGACTGCATGCTGCTAGGAGTCAAGTAGCTGGTTCAAGGAGGGCTCTGCTCCATTTTTGCACCCTGGAGGCGCATGGTCCCAGTAATGACCCAGTGCTGGGTCACCCTGTACCCAGTGATCCCTGAGCAAAGCAGGGAGGGCAGCATCAAACCTGCAAGCCTAACCTGAGCCTCCATCATGGAGATAACTTCAGCCTTTCTCCAAGCCCCAGCTCCCCACAGCATCCCAGCTCACAAGCAGGAGGATCTCACGTCTGTTGAGCATCACTCCATAGGTGGAAGGAGTCAGCTGGAAAGGGTACACGGAGGATCCACAGAAGGGAATGAAGCGATTCTCCCCAGCTGGCATGAATAAAACGAAGCGCGATAAAGAGAGGAAAAATACCTTTGATTTTTATTTGCAATGCGGCTATCATTCCTGATTTGCAGCTCCACTTTACCTGCCAATGCCAAATAATTTTCAAGAGTTTGGGTCAGCTACGTGGAAAAAAGCCAAGGGGCACAAAGTAAGGGCAGAACAGCAATGCTGTGGTCCAGACACAGGGACAGTCCCACCAGCAGCACTTGTCCTGGCAGAACCAGTCCTTCTGAAGCTCCTCAGGTCAGAAGTTATCTTTGTGCCTTCTCAGAGACGTTGAGTGCCACATTTCGCTTCTCTGCATGGCAAAAGGCTACAGCACAAAGGGGGAGCAGCTTTAGCCTTCAGGCAACCATGACTGACACCAATGCTCAGTGACCGTTTAAAGGCTACAGTATGTCAAGGGGCATCCTATGTACTGTAGGACACGAAGGCTCAGTTTTGCCAAAACCATGACTATTTCCCCTGTGAGGAGGAAAGTTTAGAACTGGGGCTTCTGGGGGTTTCTTTTGTTACCTTTTTTTTTTATTTAATTGCATTGTTTTACTCACTTTTTCTGGGGCACTGCATTACGATGCACTCCACAGAGCTAGTCTATGACAGTTCACCTTAAAGGATTAGGCAACCACAGAAAGTATTAGAGCAATGCAGTTTATATAGACCTGGAATGTATTCTCCAATGAGATTAACCTATCTAATAGGATTTGGGGAAGCTTTCAGGGCCATTAGGATGCCCCATACATGCTAAAGGCTCCAGATGCTGTAACCATTTGATTTAATCTAATCAAGACTGCCTAGGTGTATTTTGTCAGTGGATGTTTCTGTCATTTTCATATTACATCTCAGTAGACAACTTTCATCCCAGTTCCATCATGTACAAACAAGCAGACACATTTGAGGCTAATCTTCAATTATAAGAGCCACTAATTATCAAAGCTTGGGTTTACAGCTGGTTATAGTCTAATCCTGCCTGGTATGGAGCATTCCCCCAAGTGCTGCTGAAGGGATGCTCAATGTCCTCACTTTCCTTTACTGTGCCACATAAACCATTTTACCCTGTCGTTATCGGTCATCCTCTCTTTGGAGGAACCCTCGGTGCCCCAGGGTGCCAGGTGCTGTGCAGATCAGCAGTGTTAAGGATCAAAAGGAAATAAAAACATTCTTATCCCAGCACTCTTGCCATGCAAACACATAACCAGAGGCAGCTGCAGGCCAGTGTGTAATGGGAGGTGGCTGGGAAGGGAGACAGAGGGGCCCTCTCTACAGACATCTCGTTTGGTAAGCAAAGACGATGCTATAAATCGCACTGATGAGCACTTACCCTCTGGAAGTGAGCAAAACCCCTATGAGGGATGAGCAAGTGCAGGAGTTACCATCTGCCCAGGGGCTTTTAGCCGCTAACAAAAACACTTCCTTGCTCCACAGGTTAAACAGAGATGCTCAATATACATTCTTTAAATCCCAGCCTGGAGAGAAGAACAAAGGCCACCTCACAGGCTGGCAAACATCCATGGCTGACTGAGGAGAAGGTGTCTAACACCTTCCCCCCCAAAAACCTACATGCATCAACTGACTCCACACACAGCTTCCACCAAGCAAATAAAGCACCTGCAAGTGAGAGGCGCGGGAGCAACAGCTGGAGCACCAAGGTGTGGCTTTTTCAAGTATCTGCCGCCTTGCCACCTCTGTCCTCACAATCCCAAGGCAAACCAAGACCTTCAGGAATCAAGAGATTGCACTGAAGAAAGGCCTGGCCACCCTTGGAGGTGAATCTGCTCACAGGTCACCTCGCTTGTCTGACGTCTATCCCTGGCAGCTTAAGCACCCACGGAGCAGCTCTAGCGCCAACTGACCCTAATCTGAATTGGGCTGGCTCAGCAACGCTGCAAATCTATTCAGCCTTCCTTTATGTTTATTTTCGAGGACCAGTTTAGGCATCTCTTCCTCAGTGATATTCATCACAGGAAAGAAGCAAACATGAAAGCCTAGAGCAGCCTCTGGGCAGGATTTGTCCAACCCTGTGATTCAGCCCTCCCAACAGACCAGAACTGGAGCAGTACGGGCACTCCAGGAAATATGAACCATTTCAGCTGATCCTGACTTATCAGGCTGTAAGGAAGGGATTCCTTAATTCCCCGAGCACCTTCTCATGCAACTGTTTTTTCTTAAATGAGTATTCTTCCCATTATTTTCCAGTGGAAACAATTATTTTTTAGAATCAAGGCCCAACATACGTTACTGACATCTCAGAAATATAATGTTCCTCCAAAAGGCTTCAACCCTGCCCCTACAGAAATCCCAGTGTCAGCAGCCTGGCCCTCTTGGCCTGCCCATTCTGCAGAACAAATACTATCAGTGGTCCCATCAGGCTTGTGTAAAATCAAAATACATCACAGACACAGCACATGGTATAGTTTTGTTTTAGGGGCTGGCTCATACACGGCAATTTGTGGCTGCGAATAGACAGCAGAGGTTACAAAACCAGCATTTCAGGAGACACCAAAACAAAGTCAAGATGGATGGAAGAAGGCAGATGCTCAGCTCTGTAATGCAGAGGAGCTCCATTGATTTCAGCAGCTTTATATTCATTCAGGTGAAACATCCGCCAATTTCTGTCCTGGTGCACATTGCCAAATAACAAACGTTCCCTAATCCCACACTAAGGCACAGGAGATGGTAACAAACACTGAGCAAGTCAAGTGATATGTCACTAGCACATACTAATAATTGCACATGCAAATTGACCAACACATTCTAACTCTTCTCCCTCTTGCATTCATGGGAAAATACAGATTTAGCTCTCAAATTCTCTCAAAACACTTAAACACTGCATTTGTTTTTAAATGAGAAATCTACATACAGGAAGTTCCTTTGGACATAGGCTGGTGCTAACTCAGATTAAATTATAGTTTTGTTTTTCTTAAACAAAACGTTTTGTCACTACTAGAAGCCCAGCCAGAAACATGAGGCCCCACCACCTCATTAAATCCACAGAGTCAAGTCGTGCAGATGCAAGTCTGGCTCTGCCACAGATGCTGCAGGGACCTAGAGGAAGTCACTTAACAGTCCCAGGACTGCCCTGTCCCACAGGAGAGCTCTCAAAGCCATTTCATTTATGCTCAGTTAAGTCTGTGGGAAGAAAAGACCAAAGAAATGCAAATAGTTACATGCTTTTTCACATCGTCTAACAGACTTTTTTGCCTTAGTGTTTTTATAATGCTATATTTTTTTCCTTTCTCCCTTCCTGAGCAAAGGATGTTTTTCTAATGAAAGCAGTGCAAGCTGCGATAGGTTATATCTTCATTCCCTTGGGCTCCTCATTTAACATTTCACTCTTCCAGAGAGCTGTACTGGCCCTTGGACGGGCCCTTCACATTTTGATGAAGACTAATACCAATTCCTTAACCTGCCATCCCAAAACAGTCTGTAACACTTAGGAAAAGTTACCTAAATGAACCAAAAACTGAATGCAACTCCTGCACCAAATCCAGCTGCTGCTTTTAAAAAAAAAACAACCTTACAAACCCTACACAGCCCCCTCACTGACTCCAGAAGCCCCAAGCACAAGCACAGCACTCAAGAAAATTGGACTCTTGGACAATTACTGAGAACAGGCTTAAACAGAATGGATGACCCACCACGAGTTTAGACCTTAAAAATCTTCATTTCTTCTGAGCTCAGACTTACGTGTCAACTTTGCAAACTCTGCTCTTTAACAAAGCTGACATCAAAAAAAAGAGAAAAGCTATATCTGATCTCATCAGCCATTCTGTCTTTAAAGCATTTGACTACAATCCGCACCAGACATACTTAGCAAACTTTAAAATACAGCCTCTCAACATTGTTACAATTAAGTCACTCCGAAATGTCATGAAAAGCAATCTAGTCCCATTAAAATCTTCACACTCTCATTAAAAAAGCACTTACAGACTCGAAAATGTTCCTAATACATTATTTAAAGACACAAGATGTACAGTGACTAAAAACCTTGTACAGAAAGGGAATAGCAACAGTCTGCTTTAAAAAAGCCTCTGTGTGTGTGTGCAAATTTGTGTTATAATTAGCTAATTGGGAAACTGCAGGTAGAAGGCAGTTCGTATTATATTGGTTTTTGTCTGGGGGTTTTACTTATTTATTTCATTCTTTTTTATTGAGGTAAGAAGGAAAAAGGTGCTTTCTTCTTATGGAAATAAAAAAAGCCCATTGCAGGCAATTTATGATCGTTATGCAGATGACATGTGCCACAGCCACCTCTTTTCCTGGAAGGGGTAGGGAAAACCACAGACATCCTCCAACACCAGACAGACAAAGAAGGGGTCTGGAAGTTGTGCCTGCGAGGACTTGAACAGCAGGAACAAAGACAAACGAGCTCACGCTGTAACCAAGTCACTGTCCTCCTACAAATGCTGTATCTTTTTTGATGTTAACAGCAGATGAAGGTATAAAATTTGCATCTTTATTGAGCCCACCGCTAGATGAACCACTGTGTTCTCCAGGGCCCCAGAGCAATGAAACAACAGCGTATGCTTCTTCCAGGGAAGGCTCTCACTTATCCCTGCACCTCACCTCATTTAAATACTTTGATTTTAATAAGGTTTCTCACAATTTTGACGAGTGCAAGAAGGGAATCAGACTGCAGAGAGACCTTCAAATTAAAGAAACAGAAATATCATTTGAATCAGTTGAAAGAATGAGAGAGAATCTGAAAAGGTGGATAATTGCAAGAGGGATCCCCGTTTCAGCACAAAGGTTCTTATTTCAGTAACCTAAAACCAATCTGGGGTGGGGAAGCAAAGAAAAACATTATTTATTTGCAGATAACAAGGGGCAAGAGCTCCTTAGAAATCCCCCACACCCAACAGATGTTTCCAACCAATCAATTAAAAAAAAAAAATAAAGAATTCAATCTAAGTCAACTTTCTGAACAGCTTCCTTCTCCCCAAACTACGACCCCTTGGGAAAGCAGTTTGGTCCTTCCAAGCAGTGTGGTTCAGGAGGCCCAAGGGCTTCAAGCTGCCTGCCAGGTGCTTCCAGCCACCTGTCTTCTCCCCAGAAAAATGTAAGGTGGCACACTGACCCAGTCAGCATGTCCACCCCTGGGTGCTCTGCCAGCAGCCCGCACTGAAGGTCTAAGTACGATCAAAACAAGCTCAGTGCATAACGAGTCTACCCAGAATAATCAGCCACCGGCACAAGTTGTGACTAGGGATCTCCTGAGTCATGCTCTCTAGCAGCCTTGATCCGTGTTCCTTCCACAAACACTTCCAGCAGATTTCCAAACCCACATCAGCTTCTCACACCCACCCACAAGTGATGATTTCCACAGCTCACTGCCTGCTCACAGGAAGAAATATCTTCTTCTGCCTGCTTTGAGCCTCCTCACTTCATCTGATGCCTCTAGGTCTTGTATGAAGAGCTTGAACAGTCACTCCCCATCTACCTTACTCATGTCTGTATCAATGTTTATCACGTTCCCGTTTAATCATCCCCTTCCCATGTGAAGAGCCCTACTCTGTTCACCCATTCCTTACACTGCAGTTCCTTTCTCCCTCTCAGATCATCATCTTCACAGCCCATCTCTGTACTTCTTCCAGTTTCATTACATCCTTTAGAGATGGGGAACAAAACATTTAAGACATCGCAATCCATGGATGTGTACAGCCATATGACGACATTTTGGTTTTCTCCTCCATTTCTGCTGTGGATGCTTGTGAGCACTGAACTGGTATTTCCTTACGACTGTGCTCAGAGGGCAGGGGAAGAGCTGTGTGGAGGATGGACCTGAGAAGAGTGCCCTTCCTCTGCCCGTCCACAGCCAGCAGTGCTTAGACTGATGGATGGCCCAACCTCTACATGTAGGTTGGGATCCATCCCACACAGCTTTTGAGCCTTGACCAACCTGGTTTGAGACATTAGAGCTGAAGCACACAGGCATCATAATGATTCGATACTCAGGATCCACAATGAACGTGCTCCAAGGGACATCCAGAAACTTGGTGACCAAAGGCACTGCCAAAGCACCTGGTTCAGGCTTGCAAACCCCAGAACTAGATGGGATAGTAATAAACCTCAGATAAAGTGTCAGAATAACATTCAGCTTCTGACACCCTCAGGAGGGGCCTACAAAAGCGATGAGCAGACTATGTGAATGAGTTTATCTTAGAGAATAACAAGCTTATCCTAAAGAAAAGGCCAACGTAGGCAATTTATGGTAGTTATGCAAGTTAGAGAAGGGAGGGTAGTACAGGGGAAAAGGAGACGAGAGACACACAAGTATCTTTTACAAAAGGCAAAGACCTGAAATACGGTCTTTTTAACTGCAGAATGTGCTTCAGCCTTCAGGAAAAGCATTTGTAATGACAAGCAACTTCGAGTCACAGACAGCACAGTTGCTTCCCAAATAAGCTATCCTTAGCACCACATCTGCACCTTGCAAAATCTGCTCCTGCTCTCAAACAGGTCCCTGGGCCCCTCCCAAACAGAGGTCACCTATTAAAGGGAACAGCATGATCCCGTTGCGACACGGACCATTACTCACTAGCGACCCAGTCCACAGTACTGACTGGTTTTCCCTTCTGAAATGACGGTATCTGAACTTGGGCCTCTAGAAGCACAAGTCTCTTTACAGATCTTAACCTATGAATACTCCAGCCTGTGCAAAGCTCCTGTATCTGTTCTCCCTGGCAAGCAAAAGGAAGGCTTCTGAAATAATGACTGTCTTTGTACAAGGTTTATCTTTCAACAACATCCTTCTCAGCCGTGCTCCTTCCAGCAGAAAAACCCCATCCCCACAATCCCATCCTCTCTCTCACTCTGACCTGCCCCATTCGGGTTCTTTTTAGCAGACCTAATGCTCGATGCAAATTGAAAAATGTTACAGGGCATAAAATAGATAAGAGCAATCAGAGCATATTTTATTACAGTGCTTTATCATTTAACACACAATGGAGGGCTGTATTGTGAAATACCAAGCACCCTCGAAGGCGCGATACTCTATTTTAGTACAACGCAACAGCTTCCACAGGAGAACAGCTTGTGTTAACCTCAGCTCCAGTAATTTCCAAAAATGCAAAGGTAAATGCTAGTCCCCATAAAAATGTGCTGCTGTGAGTAGTGAACAAGTTCAATACTCACTGGGAATGCAGGGAACTGGCTACAGCTAGTCCTCACATGGTTTAAGTACCTGCATTTGGCTTGAGCTGGATCTAGTGCAGATGATGGGACAGAGCATCAAGGTCCCACTCCAGCCAAACTCCACGCCAAGAGTCACCTTGGGCTACCAGCCCCAGTTCTGCAATCCTATAGGGATGCTAAAACTTGGCAACTACAGACAGTCTCCCCAGTGGTATGCAAGCAGACATATACTTCTAAAAATCCTAATTAGTTAATAAACACTGTCAATAGAACAGGGAGTTTCTGCCTTTTGTTCTGAGCATTCATTTGCACTATGCCTGTCTTGTGTGTGTTAGGACAGTCATAAATGTTCTACAGATGAGATAGCTACATATCACGGAATATGAAGGAAAAAAGGAAAAAAACCCTAAACTGCATGTCAGTGATGTTTGGTCTCATCCCACTCCCCATTTCCCCTCCTACTAACACATCTAGTGTATCGTTTCCTTTGTGTTCCGTACCAGAACTCAAAGAATATTCACTTTACTGCCTGGAGAGGACAAATCAGGCTGCCTACAGCAGGAGGAAGCCTTCAGCCTCCTCCAGAGCCAGCAGTAAATTGTTCTGCTGTCTGAACAGGCAACTGCAATCAAACTTGAACAAAAACACCCCCAAAAAAATCCCACAGAATTTGAGGGAGCGATCCTACCTGAGCTGGCTGCAAACAAACTACCTGCGCAGAAAGGGAAGAGCTCCCATTCTTGCACAGAGACATCTGGGGGGTGAAAGCGGATGGACTTGAGCTAAGAGGTGGACAAACTGGCTTTGGTGGTGTTCTGCCACCTCAGAAAATCTTGCTGGATCTCCTTACCATGCAGCCAGCACTGATTCATGGCAGATAGACCCACCCCAAGGATTTCTCACACCCCTCCTCTCCCCTCCTGCAGCATCTCCTCCGGCCAAGGGCGCAATGTCCTCCCTCTGCTTCTCTTGGTTTGAGGACTCAGCATTTCCAGTTGGGGGAATCCCTGCAAAATCTCAGCAGAGAAGAGCCCAGACATTATTCCACATTTTCCTCCAGCCCATATAAGCACGATTTGTTACGTTTATTATTATTATTCTTTAAATCACTTCAATTTTAAGCACCCCTACAGCCTCCCCTTCCTACTAGGATCCTTTGCTGAGCAGCTAGAACGCAGGCTGGAGCAGACAGCAGTGCTCACAGGCAATGCAGAGCAGCTCCTCATCCCACCTGGCGATCAGCTTGTCTTAGAGGGAAGGATAGAGAGGATCACACAGCAGTGAATTCAGCACGAATCATGCCAGTGAATGCTAGGGGAGCAGGGCTGGCGCCCAATGACTCATCTGTCTCTCAAGGATCACACAGGACTATGGTTTAGCAACAGAGGTTACTAGTCCAGAAGGGAGCCCTCACCCTCTGGGACTGGCAATGCTCTGCACCATCGGGGCCGAAAACACACGGGCAGTTCTGGAGATACCTCAGCACCGAGCATCTCCGTGTCCTCACACCTTGCACAGGAGACTTTGCTGAGGCAAAACCAGAAAATAAATCAAACACAGGAAAGCCCAGGACCAAACAACTCAGGAGGAAAGGGTGGAGCACAGCATTCACACCTGCATGTAGGGGGAAATGCAGCTCTCCCACTCACACTGCCACCCATGTCCACCTCCTCCACACACAAGTCTCAACCCCCAGTTGCTCACTTACAGGACTCCCATTTACAGATTATTTTGGATTCTGTCTCAAATAATTTATTTTTACATGCTCGCAAATCTCATATGCTACTAAAACATTTGCTTTGGAAACAAGTGTCTTTTCCAGGAAAGCAAGGTGCGGAACAGGTACACCCCCGAGGGCACCTGCCAGCCAAGGAAGCATCTCGCCACCTCAGAAGCGTGCCCCACGAGAGCAGGGGTTGCTAGAAGAGCCGGCTGCCGTGTCCAACGGGCAGATATCCACCTGGGTCCATGCCATGGGAGATCCTGTTTCATGGTAAAACAATTGCTCATAAAAATTCCATTTAAGTTACTATAACTTCACATTGTCCAATCTAAGACCCAGGGGCTACAGCTGAACCCCGGGTGACTCTACTGAGTTGAAGGGCATTTTTTGTATTTTTTGTCTTGCCCTTTTTTTTTTTTAATATTCATTGATCTGAGCAAACATAATAATCACCATCTGTTGTGAACACAGTTGGAATGAAAAAAAAAAAAAAGTATCACACACAAGGCTGGTGTAAACCAGTGTAATTCCTCTGACCCCAGCAGATCCATTGACACTCAGGTAAAGTGTTTCATGCAATTTCTGTCTGAAAGGGCTCCTAACATTAAAAATACACCTTTAGCCAGAGGGGTTTTGGTTTGGCTTTTTTTGTGGTGCAGAGCTGCTTTTTGTTTCCTTTTGTTCTAATGCTCTTGTACACTAAGTGGAAAAGGATCTCTGATCTTGACATCCCACTTCACTAGAAAGATGTCACAGGCAGCAGCATCCGTGCCTCCGCCTGCCGAGTCAGACAGTCAAGCACCTCCTCAGCCCCTTCCATTATCGGGCTGAGATGCTGAATAAATTCCCTCAGCTCTTACAGAGGGTAAAAACAACAAAACACAACCAGGAATGTTTAATGACTCAGTGCAACAAAAAATAAATGGCTTAAAAACACCAGTGCTTTTTGGGAAAGCAAGCTTTCCACTGCTGGAAAAGGAGCTGAAGCTGACTGGATCCTTAACCACTGCAGGTGCCCTTGTCACCAACGTGGGGACAGCCCAGTGCCTCCACCATGGAGACCTGGAAGGAGGCAATGCCCCAAACACCAGAGGTCCCATTCAGTTCCCAGTCACCTGCCTGCTGGGATCCTCTGCACCGAGCCAGGGAGCACAAGAGACCCTGCCTGCTCTCATATATTTTTGCAGATGGAATTGGGTGCTGGCAGCTATGGACACAGTGGCCTCATGGTCAGAGGGTGAGCAGAACACACCGTGCCCATGGCAAAAACTTCACTACTGCAGCCACCAAAAGGAGACCCAGGTCTATCCAAAATCACAACAGTCCTGGCTAACGGACACAGTCTTTCTGGGGACATAGACGAACTCACTTCCAGACCACTCAAGGATAAATCGGGAAAACAGGCTTTGAAGAAAGAAGTCCTGTCTCCATGTATTCTTCAACTACTTGCCATCTTTCAAAACACTTAGAAGACTCCAGCCCTGCTCGCTCCAGCAGTGAGGCTGGAGAGAGACAGGACAGGCTGGGAGTGGGCATCAGGATCAGCTGTAGGAGTCCTAAACAAAATACTGAACAAGGCCATGAGCAGAAGCCATGGCAGCTCCACGCTGGCCGCACACCATTTTTACATGGCTTGGGTATCACATCTGGAGACACCCAACACACTGTGAAACACCAGCAATGCCTTCATATACCTGACAACAAATACAGGGGAAAAAAAAGCAGCAAAAATACAGGTGACATTTCCCAACATACACATGTAATGGCAACAGATTAGTGAGATCTGGATTTTAAGCAGTCACCAGTGCTTTTTATAAAAAAAACCAACCTCTATCCCCCAAACTGCTACCTTACTTCCACTCCCATTTCAATACAACTTCCGCAGGCAGAATACTACCAGCACTAGAGAACAGCACAGACCTCCTAGAGTCCAGGATGAGACTCTTCAAATGGTTAGAGGAATTGATTTTGAGCAATAGGGGGATTTTTGCTGGATTTGGAGCATTTTTATGGGTTCTGGTGAAAGCCGGCACTGAAATGAAGCTGGACTTCAAGTGGAATGGGATCTCCTATCACTGGAACAGGAAACGAACTAGGAAAGCTCAGACGTGATGCAGGATGAATAGCAATTGGTTTCTATCTCTGGTGACTGGCGAATTCATTATTACACTCCTTCTAAAGCATATCACACTGATCTCAAACCTTCATGGGGTCACGGGTTTTCTGGACAAGCAGGATTATTTTGGTATTAATCCTTTGCTAGATTTAGCAGTGCCTCAGACGCTGAAACTCTGCGTGAGAGCCAATCTCACCGATTTCTCCACCTGACTTTTCTTGGCTCCTTCCACAAGTACTGGCAGGTATTTATAAGACCCTGGCATCATTCAGCCCAGGGCAATTAGCATTATTTTGTAAAAAAGGACTTTAAGTGCATGCAACCGTACTGTAACACTGTTCACATGGCACTTGTCAAGCTAACAGACAGGGGTTACATTACCTACTACTTTATAATACACCTATTATACACGTTTTTCCTGGATAACACTAAGCCTAAGTCTATTGCAGTCCCCAGGGAGCCTTCTTACTGATGAGGTGGATCTGGCTGTAAAAGGCAGAGTGACCTAAAATCTGAGGCTTAAAGTGTTGCGTAACCTTTGGGGCGGGGGAACCAACCAAATTAAATTTCCAAATAAACCCAAACCTCAAGGGAAGAGTCCCAGCTCAGTATTCAGGAGCCTTTAGCCATGTTCCCAGCTAACATTTCATGCAGCTGGAAGGCTAAATCCCCCCCTCTCAAGCAAGAATATGGCCTTCCCCTCCCAAGGGATTAAGAATGGAAAAGTGGGTTAATTTCATTTACACAGGAAATATGTGAATTGCCAGATACTGATTAAAAAAAAAAGTAAATACCAATGCCATCCCACAGTTTTACACTCCAAAATCAAGAGACTGGACAAGCAAAACAGCTGTCAAGATAAATAATTCCAGACTTTTATTGGTCAGTCTGCTTCTGTTACTTTAGAATTGAAGATTTTGGGTAGCTCCCTCTACCACCAGGGCCAGATTGAAAAAAAAAAAAAAAAACACCAAAAAACCAAACCTAATTTCCTACTTTTATGTTTCCACATTGCATCAAGAATCTAATAGTAAGTACAACCAGGCTTCCTACAACCCAACGACATCAACCATGTGGGATAAAGCCTAATTTTACCACTGCTGGGCCAGGTTACTTTATGGCATCTAGTGTCAATGCCACAGCAGGGCTTTCCCTACCTGTCCAAAAACCAACAAAGGCCCAAATATCACATCAGTAGAGCACTGCAGCATGGTTTTGGGTTGATTTGGGGCAGGGGAAGATATTTCTGGTTTGCACTCTGCCCTGCAGAGGAATCTGCAATGGTTTTTCTTCTTTGTGCACCATCAAAACTAAAATCCCCAGTGTGTTTGAAACACGAGTATGCTTATGTCTCTGCACAGTAACAAAGAGTAAACTTTATCCTGTACAAAAGATGAACACAAAAGCAAAACTCAGTTCAAGCTCTCTGTTTTCACAGGGATGCTGAGAATAAAAGGTGCCAACAACCCAGAAGGAAACAGGGCTGACCTGTCCCTCACTCCTGTCAAACACTAACTTCATCCGTGGCTCTCGGCACAACACACAGTTTTATCAGCAGCAGGTCTGCCTTATCCAGGGCACCACCTAGATATTATGTCTAATTTCAGAGGCAGAGAAAATACAGGCTCTTGTAAACATTGCTCCCCCTCTGCATCCATGGGCTGAGCAAGGTGGCGAGCTCCAGCCCCGGGGAGCCAGCGGACGGTTTCCATCAGCTCAAGGCACATGGTGCAATCGCACAAAAGCCGAAAATGAGACTTTACGTACACGTGCATACACACACAGACACACAGGGAAAATTGCTATCAATTATGCTAGTTAATTATACATTATAATAGAATTAGAGTAAACCCTCCTCATTATCTCCTCGTTCAGCCCCTGCTCCGCAGCAAGCTGACCACATGCTGCACTAATGCCAACAGCCCTTTCACATTAACCTTTATCTGCGCCTCGCAGCTCTGCTGTTTGCTACGCCTATCGGGCTTGTTTTGACCTTGTTCCTGGCTGACCTTTCATTGAAATCTAACATTTGTAGCGGTCCTGGTGACTGGCTCATCTCCCACGGCCTTGCTACATTTTTCTACAGGCTCTAAAACACGGGACACCTTGTTCTCGCCTTGTTACGGGGATCCTCGCCTGCATGGGAGGCCCGCTGCCCCTCGCGCTTCTCAAAGAGGCTATGACATTACCAAGACAGTTTACAACTGCCGCCGTGTGTTCAGTTATTAAGAGGAAATCCTGAGGGACGTTTCATTATTCTTATTATTACTATTTTACGCAGAGGCTGTCAAAAAGGGATAATCGCATACGTGCATACGAGCAGCAGCACCGAGGAGCCTGGCTGTGCCTCTTACTGATGCGGCAGCCAGGACAACGAGCCCCCCGAACCAGCCTGCATCCCTAAAACTGTCAATGTGGAGGGTCAGAGCAGTCTTTTATGGCTCTGATTCACTGCGGGATATTCCAAGGGATGGTGTTTAGAGCAGATGCCTGTGTGGGAACCCAGGATCCTGCGAGCGACACATCCTTAAGCATCTCTGACAAGTCCTGACTCCACAGACTTGCACTGCGGGGACAGAATCATCTTCGTGCACAGGAGGAAGCCGTGACCTGCATAATATTTGCTCTGCAAAGTAAACATGCTTCATATTAAAAAAAAAAAAAAAAAAGAAAAAAGAAAAATAGAGAAACTAACCCAGAATGACGTTCTCCTTTGAAAGATTAGAGAGAAAAACCCATCAAGCGGAGGAAGAGTCCTTCCAAAGAGGGTAAAGTCCCAACTGCCACACAACTGATTTGTCACAGCAGTGCAGTAAAGACCGTAATTTAAATACCCAGGAGCACAGGGAGTGCGGTTTAACAGAGATTCCTCTTTTTCCACTACAGTAATAACACAAAGTTGCAAACAGCATCCTGGTTTCAATCTCTGCTGTGTATTCCCTGCAACCTTCCCCACTGACTTTCATGGGGGTTGAGGTGTCAGAGATGAAAACTGAAAATCATATTTGTGAGGGAAAGTCCAGAAGCAGATTTTTGGTTGGTTGGGTTATGTTACAAAACAAAAAAGGAAAAAAAAGATGAACAAAAAAAAAGACTGACTAAAGGTTTAGCTCAAAAATGGCTGAATCTCCCAACTTGGCAAAGGGAGGTATTAATGAAAAAATAATAATCTCCTCAGAAAGTTCATAAAAACAATGATGAAGCTAAACTCACAAATAAGGTCATGGAAAAATTTGCTCCACAAGAAATTCCTCTACAGTACCAGCATACTGTGCTGGAGACAAAACCAAAGCAGTTACGAGGATGAGACACCCCAAATGCCTCAGAAACATTAATTTAGTGTTTTTAAGCCAAGCCAGCAGTGGTCACACACATACACCATCAGGCAGAGCACACTGACCACCTCCCTGGGTTTGCTCTGCCCCCACCAGAGACACAAAACCCACTGCCAGGGGCCTGCGACACATCAGGACCATAGTGAACCCCAGCGTCTCTTCACCTGCCGCCAAACACCCACCAAAGGCACAAGGCAGATGCAGATCTCTCCTCATCCCCTCGCACACACAGAGCAGCACATGCCACCGCTCACAAATGCTGTGATGACAGGGAAAGAGCATGGTTTTTTTACCCTGACCCTTACTTCTCCCGAGATCTAAAGCTTAAACAACTCAACGTTTAAGGATCATCAACAAAAGTCACAAATAGCTGTATTTTAAAAAATTGCTTTAACAATTTAAACCCTCAAATGTCATCCAAAATAACTGCAGTCAGACTGAAAAGATAGTATTTTTCACTTTGCAGATGTCCAGTGGAAGACCTGTGCAGGGTTTATGCCTCACTTTCAAACGGCATCATTTCTGCCTTGCAATGGAAACGCTTCTTTCTTCAGGGAGGTTTAGTGAATGGAAAGGAAGAGATGCTCTGAGCCCAAGGAGAATGAAGGCAATGTCACTCCATCCTTAGGGAACCAGGAAGTCCCAGGAGGAGCCTCTGGGTGACTGACACAAAAGCCACCAACCACTTCCCATGGTAATAGAAGGCACAAACCCAACCCCACATCGGTGGCCAAAGAGCGGTGAACCTGCCGGCTGCATCTAACAGAGTTTCTCCCCTGCTTCTGCTACCGCGCTCTTCTCCAGCCCCTTCCAACAAGTGAGATAATCTGGCCTTTAAATAGGGTTCACAGCACTTGACCCCAAATCCGCAGAGCAAGGGAAAGCAGAGCGAGTAGGCCAGCATGTCAGGTGGTAGGATGAGATGTTCTTTTAAAACCTTCCAGGTTTTGAAAAGGTTTTTTATGCATTAGATCCACCCTTTTTTTAATACTATGAGGACAAAACTGCACTTACGGGGGAAAGGAGCATAAAAAAGGTAATAAACATTTAATGATCCAATAATTGGTTATATCAGAGTAATCACTGTTCAGTAATTAACTCCCATTCCTGCTTGCTCATTTGATATTTTCTGTACCCTTTGATAGGTTCCTGTGACTATCAGCATTCCTTAGAAACTCTTACACTGAAACCTTTTGATGAAGCTAAAAAGCAATGATACCATTAATCACTACACACGTCCCAGTGGCTTTCAGACTCTGAGATGGGGCCTTTCCTCTCTGCACATCGCTCCTCGGCTGTCTTTAATATGGCCACTTGGCCGTAGGATTTCAGATTTTCTCCCTTGCTTCTTCACGTGACAGGAAAAACGCATTAACTGTACATTTTCTATGCCAACGGTGTGCGAAAGCACACCCACATGAAATTACATCTTGAAAGATCACAAAAAAATAATTACATTTGTACTAGCACAGAAGAATACAGGCAACAGCTGGCATGTTGTTGCAAAGTAAAACTAGAATTAAACTCAGGTTAGTGTCACTTCAACTAACTGCCCACAGTAAGCAAAAGAAGACAGATACTGGGCTCCTGCTACAGCTTTCCCCAACCAGTCCCCTTACCCACAGCAACACAAAGCAGTGGGAGAGCGGAACGTGCTGGCACAGCTTCGTTTCAACCATGGCAATCGTACCGTAGTTTAGGAAAATGGTGAGAGCTATGCTTGCAAGAGTGCCCAGATGATCAGCTTTATCCAAATGGGTATTTCTCCAACCCTGATCCTAAATCCAGCCAACAGTGGTAAGAATTTCAGGACAAACTCATATAATGGAAGAACATTACGTTTATGGTCTTTAAACATTTAAAAAATGCATTGCTCAATCTACATGGTTAAAATAACAGCGCTGTGATTTAAAAGCTCTAAATTTATTCAAGAAAAATGATTACAAATGCTGACTTCTGTTTTGTCAAAAGCAGAGATTATTATTGCCTGGGGGAAGGGGGAAAGCTAACTTCAAGTTACTTACTTTGGAGTGGATTTTGACCTCCGTTGTATCAGCACAGAGCCAAAGTAATGCCATGGCATTTCCTCATACCCGACATTTATTGCAGCCACACTTTGGTTTAACCAAAAGTTCTTTCTCAATACAAATATCTGCCGAACTTAAAAACTAGTGAAGCTATTTCTTCCTCTCGAGGAATTCTTTACCATACATTCATTTCTAGTTGCCGTCAGACTCTGGAACAGGCTGCCCAGGGAAGTAGTGGAGTCACCATCCCTGGAGGTGTTCAAGGAACACGTGGCTGTGGCACCTGAGGACATGGTCTAGTTGGGTACCGTAGTGTCAGGTTGATGGTTGGACTGGATGGTCTTATAAGTCTTTTCCAACCTTAGTGATTCTGTGATTTTATAGCAGATCAGACCTGCTGTTTGCACTGGAGCTGCCTTTGGCTGTCAGGGTCTTTGAACTAGAAGTGTTTTTCTTCCAAAACATAACACACCTCCATGGCTCTCAGCACACATCACAGAGCAGTAACTTTTGCCTCGAAGGTTTTAAAAGATCAGGGGTCGCAGAAGAACACAAGAAAAGAGGCATTCTTCAGAAGTCCAATATTCTGCCCCAACTGTCAATATTATGCAAGATGCTGGTATTGCAACATGGTAGTTTTAACTGCTACTATAGAAATTAATGAAATGGAAGTCTGTTAACACAAGGAATACTGATTTTGAACATGAAATATCATGTTAATCAAAAACACATACACGAAGCATTCAATTATTCCCTGCACCAGCTAGCGGGATTTCCTAAAGCACACTGGGTTGGAGGTAAGGCGTTTGCAGACCAGAACTGGGGGAAATCTAAGTTGTTTCTATGTTACTCATGCACTTGAGGGCATTAGTGGTGATGGGAAGGGAGGGAGACAGGGAAACAGATTGAAAGGGGCAGGGAAATTAGAGAGAGCTCCTTGCCATTAATGGAAAAATAACTGCAAAGTGCTGTAACAGATTTCTCCTCTTTTGTATGCATAGGAATATTTATTTAATCAATGTTCTGTAACAAAACAGGCCTCTGGTGAGCTATTGTGGAGAGTGAACTCCATTCAGAGAGTGGTGATTTGAATCCTGCCACCTGTTTAGCTGGTATTGGAGAAAGCAACAATATGCGGCTGGATGGGAAGGTGTCTGCGCCGGGGGGGAGGAGGAAGCACCCCCCCAGCAGCTTCCCAAAATAATTACCCAAAGTAATGCTACTTGCCAGAGAAATCTTGATGACTCGTCATTAAGAGGAGTTGTCCCCAAGCAAAGCTGCAAAGTTCATTTCACTTCAGAAGAAACCAAATTCAATCCCTTACAGCAGAAGTGTCACTTGTCGGAATTTGCCCAGACACTGTATGTTCTGAATCCGTGCTTGAATCCCCACCCACCTGACACCCTCTCTGTGCAGGTGACACTCGCGTTCAGGCATCCGGCAAGGGGCAGGCTAAATATGAAAGCTTTCAGCACCCACGGGCTCCCACGGTTCTCCATTTCCATCCCGCCGTTACCCACGGTCACCCAGCCGAGATCCCTGCTGGGGCTTTCCCAGGTGCACTCCATCAAAGCGCCGTGTCCCGTACCGCGCAGGTGGATGCTAAGCTGCATCAGGAGGCAGCGTTGGGAACACGCCTTGGCCCTGCAGCTCCAGGAGCTGCTTCCCCACCAGACTCGGCTGCCTGAAGGCTCCAAAACAAAAAACACCCAAGCCACTCTCCCAAGGTTTCCCTAATTTTTAAATGTCACCGTTACGAACCCTCACATTAAGGGTATATTTATGTATACACTAATAACAGCCTGCTCCTGACTGCACTTAAGCATATGCTCATTTTAAGCACACTGTGCTATGATTTTTACAACATATTCAGGCACTGTCTGAAAACGGGTCTGATTTAAACATCTGCATAAATACTGTCCTTAAAGCAAGCCCTGACAAGGGCCTACTGCAAAACCTGGTGATGTATTAATGAGAACTTCTTGCTGGACTAAGTTTCTGTCTTTTTCATTTCTCCACTGTTTGCTGCAAAAACATGCCATATGCATAAACTTTGTGTTCATCTGACACAAACCTTAGCAAAAAGCAGCTTTGCTCTTAAATTCATTACACAAGGATTAAATAAAAAAAAAGCATGCATTTATTTTTTATAGGCAGTTAGAAACAGGGATATACCCGTTTCATGACATGCAGACCCTGGCATTAGTGACAGACCTAATTTGTTTGTCATCGTCACAGCTGCCAGGGTTAGTCATACATCCTGCAGCATTTCTCATAGGCAGAATGAGAATTTCCTTCCCCATTTTGCAAGGGATTTAAGGAAAGATATTACCATAAGCTAACCTTGATATCCACCACAGCTGGGACAGATAATGTTGTAAGTGACTGAAAACTGAAGCAAGCCATAACTAAGCAACACTAACTTTTACACCATTAATAATCATAACAGTACAAAGATAAAGCACTAATCAGAATTTCACCGAGTTACCCTTCACATCAGGTTTCCTTAGCCAAGTCCCTGCTAAAAGTGTATAAGCATTGGTGTTTTGTTGTCCTACAGTTAAAAGATGTAGCTATTTTATGTTAACCACTTACTATTTGAGCATCCTGCAGATGCTAATTAAGTAGCCAGGCAATCTCTAAAGAGAGAAAGTATTATTAAACAAATTTTGCAGACAGGAAAACTCAGCTACAGCAAAACTAATGCTCTAGCTCAAGGTGACACCTAAGCACGTATTTGACTTCACACTAAATAGCAGCTCACACATCAGCACTGTCCCCATAGACCTGCTTTTCTCAGTCAAGAAATCCAAACCTGCAAGCCCGGACACAGCACCTCCCATGAGCATACGCATGGACCCAAGCCCAAATCCATCCTTATTCAGCACAACCACAAAGCAGGTGCTCGCACGGCCATGCTGAACAGGGAGGGGAGTGACTGCTTCAAGGTTACGAAAGACAACTGCGCTTATACGGAAACAAACCCACATTTCCCAAGGACCAGCTCAGCATCTTAATTAAAGAGCGTGTTTGAAGGACAAGAGATAATCAGAAGAGGTGTTTTGGGAGGGACCGGCATAAACACAAACCCAACAGCAAGAGCATGTGGCAGAAGGTGAAGGCGGCCACAGGCCAAGCGAGCCTTCCCAGCCCGCTTCAGTGTCCCAGCTGGGCACAGTGCTAAGCTGAGCAGACTGCACAAGGAAAGACAAAAAAAATAACAAAACTGAAAAAGAAGGATCTTTTTTATGGTTACGCTCCCCTTTCGCTCTCTAGCTTTCCACCTCTGATGGTGTAAAGAGCACGAGCATCACTCCAGTCTGGAGAGAGGCTGCATGCCACATCCTGTGGCACATGCATCCCACCATGCACATGCTGCACTGGCTTTTGCTGAGAGGCTGCAGGCCTCAAACCTGCCCCAGAAAATCCACACTTAAAACTGTGAGAGAAGAAAAAAGACAGAAGCTGAACAGATTGCCCTTTACGAAATGTGTGGAGCTGAACAGTGTAAACTCATCCTTTGTATATGAACATAAAACAAACACCCAAAATATTCAGAGTAGCAGCCCAGCACAGAGGACTAAAAAAAACCTTAACATTCCAAAGCCAATTGTGTGGGTTTTAGATTCTGTGTATTTTTCCATGTTGTAATTGGCACTTCCCTCCAAGCCGTCTTGAAAGTCTTGTAAGTGTGGCTGGCAAGCCCTGACCAAGCCCTGCAAGCGCAGCCGGCTGAGGTGAGACCATGGGCCTGGGACAGAGATGCAGCTCGAACTGTGTACAGCTGCGTGAGAGATGCCTCTTTCCCTATGTGTTCGAAAGGATATCATGGCAGATACCTTCAGTAAATAAACAAACCCTTCCCTAACTTACAACATAAACCAACACAGTCAAGTGCAGCCTATCCACACGAAAACGTGGTGACCCATACTCTAACGCTGTAATCTAATCCTTGAACTAAAGACAGTTTAATGCCTTTACAAATCCATATGTTTTCTAATACCACCATTGCTGTCAGCAGACTACAGGAGAGCCTCTTTGAAGATGGAAGTAAAATGACAAAGCACATCATCGTGAAGGCAATTATATGCTGCAGTAACCATTTTACAATGGCCCATATGGGCTGTATTTCAACAATGCAATTTCCAAATCTGCCTTAGCAAACATATATCTCCGTCCCAACCCCAGGTACATTTTGCAAAACAAAATAAGACTGCAGCCAGAACAAATCCAAAATATGGATAACAGATGTAAAAATATGCCAACAAGGATACCACAGCAATTTTTTGTCAGAGTACCAAACAAAGAGAGCAGCCACAGCAGACCTTACGAGGCTATTCACGGCAAAGCTACCCATTCAAGGGACTTAGAGACCTGGTTTTATCAGAAATCTGATTATACACTCGCATGCTTTCCTATGCAGCTGCCCAATTCACTGTTGCAGTCACCATCCCATCCACCTCCCCAGAGACAGCAGGGCAGGGTAACCGCAATCCTGATTGAGAAGCTAACATCAGACACGAACCAAGGCCACGCAGGCTGAATTTGAATCACCTCTGACATCCAGGACTAGGGTGCAATAGCAAGAGAAGTGGGAAAAAAAAACCCACCAAGAAAAATCAGGTCCTTACACTCATACCTGCAGTTTCAAATGCCTGTTCTGTTTACCTCACTGCCTGGGCTCCACTGTGGTCACTGAGGTCACGCCATCACCCAGCATCACTTCCAGCAGCTTTAGGGCTGCTCTCTGCATAGTCCCTTTGGAGGCACAGAGCAGCAAAACTGCACCTCCAGCCCACAGTCTCTCCCCTCCTGTTCATGGAGAAGCAGGCGCCAGCGCTGATGAGCAGCCTTCACAGGACAAAATTACACCAAAGCCGTACTCTGATGAAAAGTGTTTTTAACCCACTCGAACCGCAGATGGGATCCAGGCTGCAGGACACAAGCTGGACAGCCCCACAGACATCAGTACTGGCAATAAAGACAGGAACAGACACAAACATCTTTCTCCCTGAAGTGAAAGAGTAATAAAAAATGCCTTAAGCTGCCTATAACAAAGATAGGAATGGTAAAGGTGAAAATTTACAAGTTCACTGCCAATTCATTAACAACAAACTGGCTGCATCATATATCCCACATGTCAATGCCAAGAGCAGAGGATATCCTGCCAGTCACACATGCATAGTGCAGAGCAAAAAAGCCCTGACACAAGGGGAACGTGTAGCTGGATATTCAGTAGCCAGGTCTTGCAAAGTGCATGATCCAGTTCTTACCATTGTCAGCTCCTCAAAATGATCCAGTGAAGCCAGGCAGGAGCATTTCAAAGACTTTAATCCCTGTGAAATATTACTTCCTGGAACCGGAAATTCAATCCCCAGCAATGAAAACAAAAAGCACACTCATAAATGTACCTTTCAACTTGGCCAATATAGCCATATTTAGGCACTCTCTCAAAAAAAAAATCCTTTACTCATTAACATAGAGGAAACTTGAAATGATTTCTGTAATCGCAGTTAAAAAATTAATCATGTTTTGAGATAAATGCAGATAAAAGCATGTTTTACTAATTATCTTTTGAAGCTACAGCTCATGAAAGATTAAAGGTGGAAGAAAAGTTGTTGAAGTATTGAAGACAAAAATCCTACCATTTGAAATCACTTTGAAGCCATGTATCTTGTATGACTGATCCTTAATGTCCAGATGTGTATAAAAAGCAGTCTTTCTAATTCAGGCAAGGGTATAACAAAACATGCCCATTGCAGCTTCCATGCAGACGGCTCCCTGACAATAGGTGCGGGCAGGAGGGGGTTCACGACTGCAACGCCTTGCAAAGAACTTCACGCCCGGATTCAAAACTGAATTCAAGAATCTGGGGCTTCACTGAGCTCTCCAGACCTGCAGCCCTATTAGTCTGCTCATAAACTAATGTTCCTAGCCCAAGTGTCTGCAACCATCTGAGGAGGTTACTGAAGCAGCAGAGGCGTGTGGGTCTCTAGGTCAGTCGCTCCCAGAGGAAATGCCACCAAATCCACAAAATGTAAGATTTTTATACTTAGGGAGGAGCAGTTGGACATACAAGCACCAGCCGTTTAACAGAAAACCCTAATCGCCAGCCATGGGGGTTATTCACAAGCCACATGAGGACCTATTCCCAACCTGCATTCCTTTAAAAGCCCCAGAGATATCTGGGGTGCAAGTCAATCAAAAGCAAGGCTGGTAATTCCATTCACAGGCCTGGAACTAACAAGGCAAATAATTCCCTTCCTGCTCCATACCAATAGCCTATTTTACATCAGCACTTTGCAGACTATTTCTAAGAACCCCAAGAGCGTTCATTCAGAGAGCAAACCTATCGACTGCAGGCTTAAATTCACTATACAGGTGTCTGCAACTCCACTGGAGAAATTTTAGGCTTCTGCAAATTGAAACAAGTTGAAAAATACTCTTACATAAAATTGCTAAGATACTTTATAGCCATTTCACAGACTCAGTAATGATTTACATCAGATTTGAATTGTGCCAATATATCTGAAACGTATAAATTCCAGGCAAAGTCTCTTTGCTGGCAACCCCGGTCACCTGCAGCGTCACAGAACCAAAATCTGTTGTTACAGTGCAGTTTCCAAAAGCATTTAACTGAGCTCAACTGCTACAGAAAGCCAGTGTCAAGGACTCTCTAGTCCTCTAGATTTTCAAGAGCTGGACAGATCTGAATCGGTCCAGTTGACGTCTCTTTCCTACGGGAAGGGTCCCACTGTAAAGACATTATTTTCCGGCATCCGCCTGCTGTGTTCTTGCTGCTTTCCCATCCCTCCGTACCATTTAACCTGCTCTCATCACAACACATCAGTGACACCAAATTAATAAATTCTACCCCAGCTACAAACCCAAACAGGGCTAGGTAAAAGATTAGATAGCTGGGTTTTTCATAACCACACACCCAAGGAAATTTGCCAATGTCTTTTTATTTGCATATCTGGCAGACTGCCCCAGACAACTAATACAGAAGTGACAGCATACAGGTGTATTAGTTTAGAGTTTGCCTTTAATCTAGAGGTGTCAATTTGCTTCTGTTTTAATTACATCCATCTTGATATGTTATTACAACCTCATGAAACTTCTTCATTATGTGAATGGCTATAAATACATACACATGACAAACAGTTGTTATAAATTTTCTGGTTCAGCAGTGAAGGCACAATATCTTAGCCCACACACATCATGTGCATTTAGAGTTTCAGTGCTCCCTCTCCTCTCTCTCCCCTTTCCCTCCCTTCTCTTTTCTTTCCTCCAATACCAAGATATTTTCTTCCCTATATTTAATGGATCCTCTAAAACTCCTTCACTAGTAGCAGCATTCTGATACAAATACTATCAGCTTACAGAGCCGTTTCAGCACATGTGTGTCCTTCTGGGCCGAGCCCCTGTAAGAACGTCTGTTTGTCATTAGGCAAATATAAGGAGATTGCACTGAGGTCTTATAAAAATGCAAAGATCCACTTTTGTAGCTACATAATTCACTGAGTTTTTCAACACACATTCTGAGGTTGAAAACTTGGCAAATCCATTCACCAGATGTATCTTTCTGATCCCAGAACTCATTAAAATTTACTCTTTTTTTTTTAAGTCCAGCAGACTCAGCTGTTGAGCCACATTAATTGTATTTTTATTATTTTTTTCCATAGTTAAAATGACTAATGCTAAAAGAGCCACTGCCTACAAACACAATAGCCAGCCAGTAAAAATTACTAGGACTTTTAATTGTTCAGTAATATCCAAATCACATAAAATAAAGAGAGGCAATTCGGTCCCCTCAAAACAGACGGTTTTGATTTTCAGTATTTATTTTGAATTTTCTTTAAGGGAAGAAAAGAGAGGAGAAAAGACACAATTTCACACCAAAAGATTCCATTCAAAGGCCAAAGTGCCCTTGACGTGCATTAAAACCCACAACACTAACAGAGTTACAACATAAATCATCCCCAACAGCAGCACTTCTTTGCTTGCCTTCTTACCACACAGACTCCTCAGAGGTCAAAACTACTTTCACTGCCTCAGCCCTCCATCAGTGACCGCTCCGATGGATGTCACATCATGCTCGGCCATTCAGCACATCTGGTCAGCCCTGGAGCAAGCTGGCACGTGCACGTTATCCAGTTCTTGCAACAGCAGCACCTCCTTGCTCCTTCCCCTTGGCCTTCTAGAAGCTGGAGATCAGATGCCAGTTTCTGGAGGACCCTTGAAGGCCAGTCATGGCACCCTCCAGAGACACAGGGTGCTGAGCACAGGATGTGCAGAAGGCAAGATGAAGGTGGTAAAAGTAGTCAGGAGCAAGGTGAACAACAGAGCCTACAGTCCCCCTTGGACACTCCCATTTCATAGCAATGAGACGGGCTGTTTGGCCACCTCTCCTCTGTTCCCACTATAGGTGTAAGAAGAATTCTCAAAAAACCCGAAGCAGATTCTCAGACTGAAAGGTCTCAGGTCACTTAGGACTTCCAGAGCGAAAATAAATAAAAATCAATGCCTTGAGCAATTATCACCATGTTTGTAACTCATCTAAGACTCAGCAATGGGAAATGGTGTGCAAACAGCAGAACTGGCTGGGAATACTTGTCAGGAGGGAGAAGTTACACCACACGTGTTTTGTACCCGGGGCACCGCTCACCCATGCCTCAGAGCCACCTGCCTGGGGTCCAGGAGAAGTCAGTGGCAACCACCTCTGTCTCACTGGTCCCATTTCATGGGCAAAGAAACGAAAATGCCTTTACTGTACCAGGAGGGTGAGTTAGCAGCTGTAGGAGGCTCCAGAGCAACCTGCAAGCTGGGTCACTCAGAGCCCTGAGGGTGGGTATACTCCTCCAAAAAAGTGTCCCTCTCACAGTCAGCCTACCACAGAGCAAGGCTTCTCATAAACACTCATGAATTTGGTTCTGGATCTGACGACTGTTTGGTTGCATGGGAGAGTAAACCACGTGTTAAAGTCTGACACAACTCTGCTACAATTACTCTGCCACACAAAGAGTACCTCTCCAGAACTCAACCACCTAAAAGCTAACCTAACCGAGTACCTCCCGGTGCCTAGCTCTACTCGAGGTGTACACTGTCATCCTGCAGCATCCACAAACCTGCCCCAGACGGTTTCATTCAGATGGTGCCCAGCACAGGACACACCTCAAAGGCTGAAGGTGTTTGCTTGTTTTCATGAGCTCATCCAACAAAGGACTAGCCCAGGCTTGTGAATGGGAAAGATGGGTTGGTAGTGGTTTTATTCCCAAACCATTAAGTCCCCTTTGCTACCAAATGAAAGTATGAAGAAAGGCAATTTATAAAAGCACTGATTCCTCTTTGGGAAGCCAGTAAACACGTGTGAGACAGATTAATGGGCAACCATGTCTGGAGTGAACACCAAACTGCTCTCCTGCGTGGCAGTGGAGAAACTATTCCCACTTGGACTTGGGATATTAATCATATCAGCAATATGTGCATCAGCCAGCATTACACAATCTAAAGCTGAGACAGCCAGGAACTTGAGCACATCAGATATCAATACACCTCTGCACATCTCCCGTGTCTTGTCTCAGATTTTAAAACCAGTAGGACCAAACTGCACACCAATTACCAGTAAATCCACACGAAGCATTGTCTTGGTTTCGGCTGGGATAGAGTTAGTTTTCTTCCTAGCAGCTGCTATAGGGCTGTGTTTTGGATTTAGTATGAGAATAGTGTTGATAACACAAGGATGTTTTAGTTGTTGTTAAGTAGTTGTAGTGCTTATACTGAGTCAAGGACCTTTCAGCTTCCCATGGTCTGCCAGTGGGGAGGTACAAAAGAAGCTGGGGGGGCACAGCCAGGAGAGATGACCCAGACTGGCCAAAGGGATATTCCATACCATCTAACGTCACAGCATAAAAAATTGGTGCTGGCCAGGATGCAGCAATCGCTACTCAGACAGGGTAGTGAGCCAGAGTGCATTGTGCAACACTAGTTTCTAAATAGTCCTTTATCGGTAATATTATTATTATTATTACTACTATTATTTCCTCCTCCTTTGCTGTCCTATAAAACTGGTTTCATCTCCACCCATGAGGTTTTTTGCAATTCTCTCCCCCATCCCACCTGGAGGGCAAGCAAGCGGCTGCGTGGAGTGCTTAGGTGCCAGCTGGGGTCAAACCACGACAAGTGTACATCACACAACGTGATCTAATTAAACCTCATCGGCAAAAAGTCAAAAACAAAAAAATACATGCAGTGCCAAGGAATAATCTGCTGCTTTTCTGACATTTATTCCACTGCTCCTGCAGAGAGGAGGACAGAACCAAAACTCCTTCCTAGAATATTTGCCAGACTAAAGATTTACCTTTTTGGTTAAAGCCTGCTCTCTCCACTGCATGAGTGTGTGAACTTCAGCAGTAGTGTTGCCAAGATACAAGCAGAAAAATCTCAAGATATTAAGATAACACACTATTTAAAGGGAAATAGTACAGCAGAGCTGAGCTGGGGATCTGACAAATTGCCACTGCACGTTCTGCTGGTACAGCAAAACAAATCCCTACCTGCATTAGCCATTTCTCGTTACTTACAAAGTGGATTTTCATATCCATTTTACAACAAAGGAGTTTAGAGGACTATGATGTTCTGAAGTGGTCTTCACCACGGCTTGGCATCGAGTCAAAGCGACAACAAACTGACTGTACAAAAAAATGCATACAGCTGGTAATTTGTGGCGCATACCGAGCCAAACCCCAACGAGAACACAGATACTGAACAGATAAATCATAAGGATGATGTACAAGAACACAGAGAAACGTTGGAAGCAATTTCCCTGCGCAGAACCAATGCGACACTGCCTCAGCAAAGCACTGCAGTTCAAGGAAAGGAAAACTGAGAGTTAAACATTTCCACATTTCAGCCCGCAACTTCCTAACTCCATTACCCTTTTATTAATTGCATTTGAGACTTCACTAAACTTGAGCTTGGGCTATTTTTAAAACCCATCTGAGTCAACTTATTGTTGCTCAGAACAAAGATTAAACTTCTAATTTAGCTGCAGATAATTACAAGGCTGCAGGTCAGACCCCCGGTGTAATGTGGTAGGGTCTTCCAGTCAAACTGATAGAAACAGTTCTTAAAAAAAAATAGTAGCAGAGGTGGGGGAGAAACAGGGGGGCAGCTCACTGAATGAAGAACCATTCTGCCTTTCTCCCAGCTGAAGAGTTACTGGGTTTAATGACTTTTTAAGTGGGGACAGATTTTGCTGAGTATTCCCCCCTGGTACTGTCGGCAGGGCTCCCACCGTTTACATCCACAACAATGGATCTTACCTGAAACTTCCACTTTCAGGAACACCATCCCCCTCTAGTTCTCAGCGTTCCCATCCAGTCCCTGATATTTCTCTATTGATCTCAGTGTTGTAACTCAATCTTTCAATTACTCAGCCCCTTGATGTCTTTCTGCTGATTTTTTTTTTTTTTTGCCTTTCCCTAGCGATCATTTTCCTTCCAAGATCCTGATCCTTAACCCTTATTTTATAAATCTGTTTTGTTACACTTCCTCAACCCAACAGAGGCCCCAGATATTTAATGAGAAAGGGCTTACCTTCTCACCCAAATAGCAGAAAAAAAAGATGCTAAGATAGAAAAGGATAAGGGTGTCTTTTGTCCTAATGATATGTGGCATAATTCCCATCAACATTCACCTTAACGAGTGGGGCCAGTGGAGACTACTTGAAACACATTTATCTGAAGAACTTGTCCTTATAGTTTAAACCCTTCTGTCTTCAACTCAAGGCCATTGTGCCTGCTATTATCACCTATGGGAACGGCAAAAATCCCCACTGTTACCTTCAGGAGTTTAAAAGAATATTTATGCAACAACCACAATTCTCAGTCATTATCTGCCCAAAGATACAGTTTCAGCTCTTCAACAGCTACAAGCAGTCAGTGGGAGTTCTGGTTATCCAACCTCCAAGAAAAGTATCAGGCTTTTAAAAGTAATTTTAAAGTATTTTAAAAGTATTCAGGTACCCAACTCATAGCAACAGAGGTTTCAAAAACTACCCAAGAGGTTCCTTTAGTGGAATATGCATCCTGCTGTTTCCAGTCTTGCTTTCAGTTTGGGCTGCTGGCTTTTTTCAGTTCTGGTTGCTGAGGGTTTTCATCAAGAGATTCAGTTGCTCTGTCAAGGTTATCTCAAAATTTGATCTCAGGTCAATTTACTGTTTCCTCTAAATACACAGTGAAAATAATAAGCGCATCGCTTCGTATGATATCCCAGTGTCACACAAAACCTAAGGCCACTCACCAGCCGCACATACCTTCATTTCGTTACTCCCTTCTTTCCCTGCTGCTCTAAATCTGCAGACTTGCATGTGCAAACAGACACTAGGACGAACACCTAAGCATCTAAGCAGTCAATAAACACAAGAAGGGCTATCAAGATTTGCTGACAGCACTGAACAAACACTTGATGTTATGATGCTGCTGCAGCAGAGCAAGAAGATCAAATTCCTTTTGAAATACGAAGGGATAGAGACAAGGCAGAATAAACTTGCTAGAAATCTCAGAGAAATTAAGTAAACAGGCTAATCAGGCCAGCTAAAAGGCTGGTGAGAAGAGAATGATTTGGGGAAGCAAATCACACTGCAAGGCAATCATTCTGGTGTCCAGCTCAAAGCTTCTGCTGTCACACAGCCAAGCTATTTCTATTTTCGGTGGGCCGTGCCTAGCAGTGGGTATCACACAACAGTTATTAAAGCAAATTCCTGCATTCAGATGCACACACAGAGCTACACTGTCAGTGCACACAGACACACAACTGAGACCGTGGTATCTTCAAAACCTTCTTGTTACTTCCACGCTTTGTTTGTGTAACAGTAGCATCTCTATTTTAAAGCCTACATCAGCTGTTAAGCTTTACTCCATCTAGTCTCATATTATCCGTCCAACATGTAGAGCTGCCGTAGCTAACATCTGCCTAAATCACACAAACTCAGTGGAACAATTGCTTAAAAATTATTTACACTAGGTGGATGGAACCATCTGACACAGAATTTGAAGCTCATTAAACAGCTCCTTGACAAATATTTGTCAGCATTTCTCATTTGTAATTAATTATATTCGGCTTTACCTGACGATAATTTAGCATGGTCTCAAAACAAACTAATGCCTGCGTGCTGAAGAGAAATTAGCTCAGCAGATTTGTGCCAGCTTTATGAAACAAAAATCCCCATTTAAATGCAAGTTCCCCCCTTTCTGTCCCACACCACTTCTATCTGTGCTTTATAAATATCTGTGTCCCAATTCAGGCTTGTCAGATGAACTGCCTGAGCTGAAGCTAAACAAACATCCGCAGAAAAAACTCATTACCTTACTCAGTGCTCAGAAAACCTGAAACCAACTGCTTACTCCATAGGGATGGTCAGCGCTGACTCAGGAAACATAAAGTACTTCCCAGGCTTTAAGCTATCTTAACATTCAGGTCAGATTTCATTTCTCATCACAGTAAACCATCTTCACCACGGCACGTCAACAGCCATGTCACGTCAGACTGCTGCCCAAAGTCCTACGCACCAGGGGGTAGGAAGGAGACAAACATCTTAGCAAAATCTCACCTCACCTGAGAGCTCCGCAGAAAGCTCCTCGCCAGCACTGCCAGAGCGCATCACGGAGAAAGTCACTCCAACAGAATGATTTATCACGTCTCAAAAAATGCCCTTTCTCTGTCGAACTGGTGTCTAAAATGCCCACCTGGATTTGGAGAACCTCACGCTATTATTGTCAGTAACAAACACACCAGCGGTGCAGCACGAGCTACACCAAGCTGGGGAAAGCGGTCAGCTTGGCAAGACACCAATCCCACTAACACAGGTACTGAGCATCTTTCTCTTTCTACGGGCTGAAAGATTTGGGGAGATCGGGGAAATGATGTGCAAGTAACCACTCTGGGGTAAAGCCCAGAGCTTGCTGCTGTCGGCTCCAGCAAGGCTACTCACGGGAGGATCTGGTGAACCAGATCAAATTGTATGACCATATCTCAGCTGCTTAAATATGGAGTAAGTGCAGGTCTCTAGGTCTAAGCTTCGAGACGCTCCCCAGTGTAGGACACTGGCCTACAGAGAACATCACTACACCGGTGTAGCAAGGATCAGCCTGGCCACATCTACGATAACACTGGATTTGCTCAACTGTCACTCCAAAGGGGGGAATCATCAGTTAGAACCCACTGTCTTAGTTTAACTCCCTCTTCCCCTCTATTCCCCATGCAAACACTAGAAACATCAAGGTACGGGCTGCCATAAACCCACAGACAGATAACTAGAAGCAGATGGCCTCTATTTCTACACCAAACAATTTACACTTGAGAAGCATGAGAAGGCTACTGATACCTGGACAGAAAAGCAGCCCCGAGAGCAGGAGCAGGTTAAAAAGATAATTTTACTTCAAGGGATGGGAACTTTATCAACATAACCATAATAGACAGGGGTAACTCCTACTGAAGCTACAGCAGCCACGGGATGCACGCTCTTCTCATGCAGCGCTGTGTTCTCTTGCCAACTACAATCCTCGCACAATCGAGTGTTTTGCACAATGTGAGCTTTTTCAGTCATCAACACACATTTAATAAAGAACAGGTAAACGAAGATATATGGAAATCCTTGTTCACATCTTGGTATACAGCACTCGTAAGATCCTGGGATGACACCCTGTATCCAACTCAACTCACACACCTCCTGCTGCAAAGAAGTCCTCATCAGCAGAGAGCTCAGCATTGTTCCTATCCCCTGCCGTGCAAGCCACCGCCTGCCTGTGTCCTCTCTTCTGGACCACGGGTCTGGATCTTCCAGCGGTATGTCCTCACTGGTTTTCACATCATGCAGACAAAATACGCTGTGTCTCTGCACACTTTCAGCTGTGCTAAGCCTGAGAAAAGGCTGAAGTTCAAGCACAAAGCCTGGGCTGGGGCAGTCGTGTCACATGCTGGGCACAAAAGTCTTCTGGAACCTGGGGAGAAATCTCCATGGTCTCCAACGAGTCAGAGGCAGACCCACAGCATGAGATGTATAAATACCAGGGCACCTCTCCATGGCACCCAAGGCTTCTTGTCACAACTCAAATATGCTAGCACCTAAACATCTCGCCAACGCTGAGACATCTCACGTCACCAGCCACTCACAACCTCCTCACCAACGCTAAAATCACAATAAAAACTTGAGGCTGCTATGCACAACACGCACAGTAACTCCTGCCACATTGGGCTTGTGGCTTAGACACCTTCATCTCCCTCTGATCCTCAGAAACAACTTTTTCAACACACATACCAAGCTGCAGGAGAAAGCACCTAACAATGATTTTGTGACATTATTTCTCAACGCAGCATGAAATCGTTAGGTCAAAATGTGCCACCTATCACATGAACATTAAAAGTATGTCAAGTCTCAGTGTGCGAGCTATTGTTTTATCTGAATGTGATATTAGCTGGCAGAACTGGGTAACGTTTCTACGCTCCTTTTTAGCGATATAGGATTACAACAGGATGCAAGTAGTAGCCATTCTTGGATTCAGAAAGAGAAAAGAGCACAGCAATTACTTCTATTTCAAGTGGAAAATAAACAAGAAGTGAAACAGAATAAAGACATTTTCTAAAACACCCTACCGAGTTCTGACCATAACACTTGCTCTTCGCTTCCCCTCCAAAAAGGACTACGGCCAAATTCCCAAGTCCATACTCCCATAAAATCCCTAACGACACAAACTGGGGCTTTGTTTGAGGAAGAACAGAATTTTGTCCAAACCGTAAGCATGCAAATCTCGCTCTTACTGGCAAACACGTATCCAACGTTCCTTCTCTCTGGTCTGAGCAGGGCACTCGTGGATGGGCTCACCAGGGGAGAAATGGTAAAATTTCAGTCTTGCTGTTACATCAACATTTGTTTGTTATTGCTTACACCAGTCTAACGCCAACCATGTGGAGTTTTGTGGGAGCGAACTAATCCTGCCTTCAGTTACACCAGAGTAAGCTCTCTCAGAAGCGTTAGTCTGGACGGATACAGGTGTAACCAAGGGCAAAATCTGGCTCCAAACCCAAAAGAAAGAGAGAAACAGACCCCTCTAAAATACCTGAAAATGCCACTAAGTATTCCTGGCTAAATATTTAAACAGCTTAAGAGCTACATAGATTTTTTGTGTGTGTGTGTGTTAAACAATCAGCTTCATCTCCACATTTATTTTGACAGTTCATAATCGTTCCAGTTGTGACTCCAGCGCACATAAACCCCAATAAATCTGCTTTTCGCCACCGCAAACTTCCACGGAGCAGAAGTTACAACCAACAAAGCCTTTTCAACAAACGGGCCAGTGCTCCCTTTGCATGGCCGTATCCCCACCACGACCCTGGCTGGGCTGACAGTGGTACCACGGTCGTGAGTGGGGCGTACACGGGGCAGGCGGAGGGAGGCGTCGCCCGGGAAGCCCCCCGTGGGGGGCTTCCCGGGCGACGCCTCCCTCCGCCCGCCCCGGCTTTCCCGCACCCGTTCAGTCTGCATTTAGGGTGGAGGAGGGAACGATTAGTGTCCCCCGTGGAGTGGGAGGCTGCACCGCCCACTGTGGGGCCCACTCGTGACAGGCCGGCAGGGAGAGGACGGGCGCCCCCCCCCACCCACCCAGCAGCAGCACCACCACCAGCAGCGATCGGCGAAACGGAGAGAAGAAACACAAACACACACATATATAAAAACCCCCGCGGTCCACGCAACCCCGCGGACACGAGTGGGCGGCCCCGTCGGGACACCGCGGCGCGAGAAAAGTTTGATCCGTGGCAAGGGATGGGGAAGCACCGCCGGGAGCCCCGCGGGGGGTTGGGGGGAGGGGGGGGGGCGCTCAACTCCCCGCTCCCCCACCCCGGGTACGGGCGGGGGGGTCGCCCCGGTCCCCGCCGCGCCGAGCACCCCCCCCACCCCACCCCACCCCCCCAGCCGCCCGCCGGGAGCGGCGCGCCGCGCTGCAGGTGTCGGCGGCAGGAAGGGAGAAGGGAGGGGAGCGGGGCACCCCGGGGAAGGGGCAGGGGCGGCGGGACCGCCCCCGAGGGCACCCCCAGCGGCCCCAGCCCGCGGCGGGGGGGAGGGAGGGGTAAGGGCAAAGAGGGGTGTCCGGGTCGGCGTTGCGGGGGCTCCCCTCGCCGCTGCCCCCACACAATGAGGCGCACACAAAGCGCCGCCGCTCCTACCTCCAGCGCCTCGAAAGTGACGAAGCTGGACATCGCGAAACCGTCGATAATGTCCTCTTCGGCCGAGGAGGACTCCCGCCGCTTCCTCCGGGGGGGCCGCGGCCGGGACGGCGGCGGGGGCCCATTGTCTTCCTTCTCTGAGCCCGAGGAGGAGAGCGCCGCGGCGGCCCCGGGGCCGGCGGCCCCGCCGGCGGCAGAGCCGCGCCGGCCGCCTTTGGCTCGCCGCTCCCGGTCGCGTTGGGACCGCGATCGCCGCTTCTTCCGAAGCCCGTTGCATCGCGCCGGGCCATCCATGTCTCTCGCCGGCTCTCGCTCTCGTTCCCCCCCCGCCCCACCGCAGCCACAAATCCGGCTCCCCCGGCGGAATAACGGGGGAGGGAGGGAGGGAGGGAGAGAGGGAAGGAGAAAGGGAGGGAGGAGAGGACAGCAAGGGGGTGGGGGGGGATGAAAGAATCCGAGTGCGGTTCCACCACCACCAGCAGCAAGCACCAAATGTAAGAGATTCCTATAAGCGAGCCAAGGAAAGTAATGGCTGATCTCAGGTCGCCTTTGTAAAAAAAAAAAAAAAAAAAAAAAGGCGAGAGAGAGAGAAAGAAAAAAAAAAGCCTCCCCAAGCAGGCAATAAATCAGAATAGCGGAATGCTTTGATCAAGGGGCTGGGAGGGCGAGGATCTCCGAAAGAGAGGAAAAAAAAGCAGAAAAGAAGGGGGGAAATAAAGAAAAGAAGGGGAGAGACCCGCTGGAAGGAGGGAGCTGAGAGTATTTCCTTGCACAAAATTTATTTTCTTTCTTCCTTTCCTCCCCAACTAAAAGAAGTTCCAGGGAGGGGAAAAATATATGGATAGATGTATGGAGCTCTCTTTCTCTGTGTGTGTGTGTGTGCAGGGAAGGGTGCAGCCTTCCCCTCCCCACGAACACGCACTCTCCCCCTCCTCCTTTATCTGCCTGGATCAAACACAATAATAATAATAACGATGCATCCAGATGCAATTTTCCCAGGCACCGACCAGGGATGGACTCTGGAGTAGAGATCGGATCCCAGCCCGAACCCACCAAACCCAAAACCAAACAATAAAAGAAACAAAAAAAAAAAAAGGTGGGGGGGAAGGAAGGAGGAAAAAAGCCCCAAAACACGCCCACCCACCCCAGCTATTAATACGGATCAATCATGACAAATTCATCGGATTAATTGTGGCGGGGGGGGGGGGGGGCTGGCGCTGGTGACAATAGATCCGAGCGGAGGCTGCCCCCCTCCCCAAAACCGACAACAACAATAGTCAAAACCACAGAGGTGGTGCTGAGGCGCAAATCGGCTCCAGCGGGGACGGCACCGGCGCGTGCTTTCTGCTCCCGCCACCGCCTCCCTCGCCCCTCTCCCCCACGGCCGGGGAGGAGGGCGCAGCCGGCCGGTCCCCCCCGGCCTGGCGGAGGGCAGCGGCCGCCGAGCCCCAGCGGCCGCCCAGCCGGCACGGGGCGGATGGCGGTGCTGGCCCCCAGCGGCCGCCCGGCCCCGCGCCCGCGCCGGTCACGTGGCCGCTGCTGCCGCCGCCGCCCCGCCCGCTCCCCGCCGCGTGAAATGCGGCGCCCCGGCCGCGCGAAATAAGTTGCGGGCATGCGCGCAGAGCCTGCGCACTCGGCGGCGGGCGGCCCGCGGTACCTACTCCCGGCCGCCTCAGAGCGCTGGCTTCCCGCCCGCCCTGTCCCGCGGCCCTCCGTTGCGCTTGTCAGCCTCCCCTCCTCGGCCTGTCAACTTTCTCCTCCGCTTTCGCCGTCCCGTGTTCCCCCATCCCCGCTCTGCCCCTCGCGTCCAGCCCTCCTTCCCTCACGGCCAGTTACCTGAGCGCTCGCAGCTACCTCAGGTGCTTGTCCACCAGCTGCTGTTGGGTGCTGCGCCTGCCCCTGTTCGGCCTTGTGTGCCCAGGCCTGCCATCTGCTCCGGGACATGGTGGGCCCTCGTCCCCATGATGTTCCATGAGGGGAACCTGCACACCTCTCCCCACAAGACAACCACAGCTGTGGGCGCCACCAGGGTGACCCACCATGGCTGCCACCACACAGGTGGTGGGGCTGCCGACTAACAAGCCGGGGCTTCCCACAGCCACCAGCTGCTCGGATGGGTTTGGCCACCTGCAGCTCACCTGTCTGTCACGCTGCCCTTCCCTGTGGCCACTCCCCTTCCTTGCCCTCAGCTTTCTTCCCCTCTTCAGGTTTCTCACTTCAGTTTTGGGGAGGGGCCACACTAGGGCATATTGCCCACATCTCCTCAGGGCCAAAAGGACTGTGGAACTAACAAATTCACCTCTTGAGCTTTTCCTCATAGTCACTCTTCTCATCTGGTGCGTCAGTCTCCTGCCCAGGGGAACTGGCTGAGAGAACAGGAATGGAAAGAGAAGGGGTGTGAAGCTGTTTGGTCTGGCTTCAGAGGGAAAGCTTTAGGAGCTGAGACCCGCGAGGATTAGATTTGCTAGGAAGGGGAGAAGGATACTGGAGGAGCAAGGAACGAGGTGAGGAAGAGAACCAAACCTGTGGAGTCTTCACATTCAGGACAGAGAAGAGGGGTTCTGGAAGCACAGCATTGGTTTTCCTCTGTCCACCAGATAATCAGGCTATTGCGTAGTTCAAACTACATTGGAGGAGGCTGGCAGGGGGGAGAGAAAGCAAAATAATTTAATATCCGCTCTCTACAAAAACCTTGTCTTGGAGTACAGAGTCTGCCTCTTGCTCTCTCCTGTAGCTGCTAATCCTTTCTCCATCAAGATCTGAGAAGGGCCATAGCCAGTGGAACGAGCACAGGTTGACAGCGTCAGTGTGTATTTTTCCAATAGTCTCCCTCTAGGCTGCTCTGACTTTCAGGGGATGGTGCTCTGCTTGATCGTATAATGTGCTGTTTACTCTGTACCCTAACACTTAGGACCTAGTGATATTCTTAATATATTTTCTACAAGTGTTAAGTGATTACATGAAATACTGGAAATTGGATATACCCTCTCTATCCAAAAGGCAAATGACACCTTTGCCACCTCTCTCCACACCATATCTGCCGGACGGTATGCAGTGACTTTTAAACCGGTGCAGATGGGTGGGAACAGAAGAGGAGGAAGCACAAATCTGTCGGTAATCTGATAGTGTGGGAGCATGTACCTTACAGAAGGCCACGCTGCTCATTACAGAGGCACATGGCTAGTTTTTAAACATTCTCAAATATTGAGCTAGAGAACATCACCTCCTAGATCTGACCTCAGATATCCTTATTCAGATTTTTTTCTCTTTAACAAATGCATTTCTCTATCTTGCTTTTGTTTCTTGCCTGCCAGATCTATATAATCTGACTATACAGAAGAAGCTATACAGGTATTGCCAAAGTGATACAATTTGTGTGTACAGGCAAGCTCAAATATTACAAGGTCTCTGTCTTCTGAGAAATATTAAGCTGTACTGTATCAAACAACTGTTACCTGCTGGGTTTTTGGAAAATAACTATGTAATTTTCAGGGCAATGTAATTGATTATGGTTTCCTGCACATCCATCACCATTAAAGTGACTTAAGAGACCTGTAGTCGGATACATTTCTGCAGACACTCATTGCATGGCTGAAAGTCTGCTTAGCCTGTTTGCTTCTTGAATGCATGTATGTGGAAAACAGAAATGATAGGGGATTTATTTTACATTCTTTGTAGAAACAAACCCCTAGATTTGCATATCTACTGGGAAAAAAAAAATTAAAAATATCCATCTAACTCATCCCTCATTGCAAAACATTTTTCTTATGGGCAACATTTATATCAAGCATTAGAAATCACTGGTCACATTATCGGGTACAATACAGGTGAATTATCCTTTTTCTGGGTCGGATCCAGCAGGAACATTTCCACCACCCTTCACTGATTTGGCAGGGAGGGCAGGTAGACCTTACTGTTACACAAAACCTCAGACATACTCGGGAAGTTCTCTCCCCAGTGCGTTTTTGCCTCCAGCTGAATATTTCAAGTCATCTTACTGCGAAGGATACCACACACACCTCCATGCACATTTGTTCTTAGGCAACCTGTTAGCTTTTCCTCTAGAAATACATCTTGCCTGGCATCTGGTGTGAGAAAATAGCTCTCGTTTTTGCCTTTTTTTGTTTCCTCATAGGCACTAGTATGCTCTTGTACCTTGCTGAGTCACTGTTTTTGAGGTTAATGACTAGTGTACTCAACTGGATACTCTTAGTTATTAACACCCACAGAAAGGGTACTTTTTGAACATGTACTAACAGACCTATAATATTCTAATTTGAGACAGATATCAAAAGCTCTGTTCCTAAACTGTGAGGAGGAAAGGTTAACACACACCAAAAGCAACAATTGCAATTTCCATATCACCGTTAGGCATTGTAGCAAAATAAAATTTGCAGCTGTAAAAACCACTGAAAGGGGTTTTCTTAGGACTAGCCCCTGGCATACCTATCTGAAAAGGATATATTGAGATAACTTGAAAATCAGGAGGTAATTCATTGCTTGAGGAAATGGCAAGAACCTTGCTTCCAGCAAGAGTAATTTGCACTGTGTTTTGGCATTAAGCTTTAAAGATGGAATTTTTAAGACTTCAGTCCACATAAGATGCTCAGCAGAGGCAAGTGTTTCTTTCTGGGGTTAGTATCTTCTTAGGAGATGGGTAGTTGAATATAGCAGAATGTCTGCCTTGTGGATCATGATCTTTATTTGAAAAGGAGATTGATCTGGGGATGTTAAAACCAAGATAAATAGGAAAAATAGTCTTTTGTACAGTGCATTTATAAGAATAGCAAATAATGAGACTCGAAAATCTAACACAAAATAAAAGGCAGGGCGACTGTGTGGATGGCAGAGGAATTTGAAACAGTTCCATAAAACTAAAACAATTTTACTCCAAATTGCATTGCTTATACAAATTGTATCACTTACAAGAGAAGATTGTTTGCTTCATAGCTAAGGGCTGGCCTGGTTGCTATAAAACGTGTTTCACTAGAAGGTGGTTGAAAACAGAAACAGTTAAGGAAGAAGGAGAACCCAAAGTGAATCAAGAAGGAAAAATAGAAACCCATGACCTTTCAAAAAAGAAATAGTTCAAGAATAATGATAAAGGTGGTACTAAAAGTAGTTAGCTGAAACCCAGCGGAAGACAGGTTTGCAGAGCAACAGCAGGAGAAAATACACAGATGAGACAGTCATTCCTTTCACTAACAAATAAACTAACCCGATTGGTGGAACTCACTGCCACAAGGCAGCTCTGAGATCGAGAACAATGAGAAATTTGAGAGTAACCCTAATATTGATTGCAAAGTGGCTGAAGGAGATGTGCATTTTAATGCCTCCCAACATAAAACAATTTCTAAAACAAAGCAAGAGACAGGAGACTGAGCTAGAGAGATTCTCAATCTGATCCAATCTGCCAGCATCTGCATCCTCCTCACAGTAACGGTCAAGGCAGGCACACAGCTGAATCTCTCCTCTAAATCTCTTGTGTTTTATTGTTAGGAAATGAGAACAATGCTATAACCATCCTTATCTGTACCAGCAGGGTATGTGAAAACTGGTAGATCAGCTGGCCCAGAAATGCTGAAGTTTGGATTTTTGTAGCTGGTGGAAACCATTGTGTAATTGATAGCTATTTCTTAAAAATAGCTTAGAGTTCAGGAAATCTGAGAATTGATAAAAAAAAAAAAAAAAAAAAAAAGCTGGATGGCATCATCAGAAGTAGAAGTTTTCCCAGAAAAGATAGAAAATCAATTTAATCTGTGTTTCTTATTTTCCTAATTGATTACAATACAATTATGGAGTAAAACTATCAGTAATTTTATCAGGGGAAAAACAGAAATCAGAGCAGAAAGGAGATAAGAAGTCTTTATCTATTGACTCAAGTGGATCTACGCTAATTTACAGCAGGGGAAACCTTGGTCCCTGGAGAACAGGGGAGTCAGGAGCAATAAGGCTGTGCATGTTTATCATGTATGGCCAGACAAACTCAAGAGTTTTTGGATCCTGCTGGTTCCTTGGGATTTGTTAATAAACACTCTAGTGGAGGATGACTAAACCTATGCTTGTAGTTGACTGAGATTCCTTATCCCACAGCATGAGCATTGGTGAATGGCAGCATTCGCAAACACAGGGAGTAAAGCAGACGTCAGTGGGGTTCAGGAAGCTTCATCTCAAAGCATGATTCAAAATTTTGTGGATAGAACAAATGCTGCATTGATTGTGAAACTGTAAAGCCTGGTGATAAATGGCAATATCAGGGTTTGTGTCATTGTGGATGGAGGATCCTGGAAGGCTTGATGCTGCAACCCTGTTTTACTGAATATCTAATCTAAAATAACAAATAAATAGTGCATTAATGAAATTTGGAGACTACATTAGATTTGGAAGAATCACAAATATCCATGTGGGCAGAGGAACAAATGTAAGGGACATGAAGAACAAGACCTAAAAAAAAAAAAAAAGGAGCAGTAAAAGGTATTGAATTATAACTGCAGTGAAAGCAAAGCACAAACTGCAAATATTATTACAGCTCTTCAGTTAGCATCATAAAAAATCTAACTGATCTTCTAGGGTGAAATTCTGATCTCAATTACATGTAAATGAGAAAACTACTATTGACTTCAGGAAATGCAGCATTTAGGTCTCAACTTTTTTTTTTGTTTTTAGTTTGAGAATGGGATTTTCAAATGTGACTGACAGAATTATAAGCACATACCTGCCCTTTGGTCCCTTTGAAAATAGCTCTCAAAAGCATACTGCTAAATAGGTGGATATGTATCTGCTCTGAAAATCAGGCAGCTTTTATTACCAGAAAAGACCAACTGTTTATATTTCAGTGATGCCAACTTCAGACTGCGCTACCGTGTGCTATACCAAATCTACTGGTATGTCACAGCAATCTGGTCGATTTAAATTTTTTTCTTCTCTCCCACCTTCACCAAAAAGCACATGAAAGAAACATAAGAATGTGGTTTTTTCCAGCATTTGAAATCAATGTTTAAAACTATGGTTTAGCTCAACACAGCTTATGACATAGGGAGAACTATGCGAAATTTAATAGCCTGGGTTATCCAGGAGGTCAGACTACCTGATCCTGGTCCTTTCTGGCCTTTAACTCCATGAATAAATTAGAAACCTGATCTCTCAAAGTTTTAATTTCAGAACAGTCTTTGTAAATGGGGGTGGAGTGGAATTCCTAATAAATTACATCCTCCACCAGCATTCATTTTTCTCCCCAAGAATGGATTTCTCTTAAAAAAGTGTTTAGTTCCACATCTTCTAAATTACAAAGAATTTATATCTCTTTATGTCTTACACTATACTGTGTGCCAGCACAGCAATTATTAAAGCATTTTTATTGATATAACACAGCTCTCTATGAAATGTGAATTAAATTTATCATGAAAATTGATTTTTAATGACAGCTCAGGTTTACATTTCTGAAGTTCATACCTTTCCACTATTTTTTTTGTTGGCAGTAGAGTAGGACAGCTACAATATCTTTATTTGTCAGAAATGGATTAGGAGATATCCTGTAGTTTACTTGCATTTATCACTGTCGTTCTACTGTTAAGAACAATAAATTGTTCTGTTGAAGTTAATCTGCAAGAGCAGAATTGGACTAACAGGTCCAAATCTTCATACTCAAGTACCTGAAGTTCCTAGATCTGTGCTAAGGCACTTAGAGGAGCGTCTCGGTTTTTAAAGCTGTTGAACGTGCTCAGCTTTCATTTTAGTTTTATAAGAATTATGGAACACCACATCCCTAGAATCAATTTGTCATCCTCTGCCTCTTTTCCCCCGATATATTATCTTTCCTTATTACTAACAAACTGCTGGAAGTAACTTTTGGTTTGGCAGACTGAACAGGACACTGGGTACTGAAGCAGTTAACAGTGCAGGGAGTGCAGCTTTCTCATCTACCTGTTTTTTCAGCTGCGGCAGATGGAAGGGCGAGAGAATTTTCCAGGCTTGCTATTTAACATATTGTATTAATATGCTTTTATGGAAAGAGTCATCTGACATGGAACATGCAGGAGCAGAGTCTGGTCTTACAGCATAACTAGGTCTCTTCTGGCTTTAAGTAGACTGAGGACAGAAAGGTGCAATGTGAAGTCAAATGCAATTATTGGCCACTCCAAACAGTATTACGCCAACGGAGCATCAAGCGTGCTTAGTGTCCAGGTAGCTTTCAGAAGGAAATTAGGTCCATATTAGTGTAAGTTTCAGTGGATAAAACCTCCAGCTTGGCAAAAATGTCACTTTTTACTTCTCCAAAATAGCTGTACTTCTGTAAGACATATCTGCACAGGAGTTGGGGGGAGGCTTGGGTTGTTTTTCATTGGCTGATGGGGGAAGGATTATTGGTTGCTGTTAAAAATGATCCCAAGCAAACTTTTACAAGGTCTTCTGTGACTAATAAAACCTGAGTCTTTGAAATGTACTACAACCCAAGTTGTTGTTAAGAGATAATTCTCTTCGATCCAGATGCTTCCATCTGAAGTGCAGTGCAGAGAAGAGAAAAAGGGAGAAGGAAAATTGATGGAAAGCCCCTGAAAGCAGAGGGGGAAGAAGTCTGCAATTTCTCTCCTTTTAACACTTTCATGCACCGGACTTGGGAAGATGCTCAAAGGTTCCTGTGCAGGGTACAGCACAGCGGGGACTGAGGAAGTCCCCTGCACAGAGTGCTTACCTGTGAAGAGATCTGGGAGCAGGATAGTCCTTTCCAGGCTGGGTAGGGTACTGACACATCAGGATTTCATCTGAAAGGTGACAGTAGATAAGGTGGGGTTATCTTGCTTGTAGTATAATCTCTGTAACAGTGAATATGTGATCATAGATGTGTGAAAGTGCCTAGGAAGAGCTTCTCTTTACATGAGTGCCCTGAGATTCAGGCAAAGGATTTTGATCATCCTCAGCAGGTTTGGTGTATTCTGTAGATGTAAAGGGTAGTAAAATCCTTCCCTCTGTGATTTGAATTGTGTATTTTCAGCCATTTTTCACCTCTTCCTGCACTCAGACCCAAGGGCCTGCTCATGAGCAAAGGAGTGAGATAAGGTGTGGAGGCATTTCTCACAGTCCCACAAAATGCGGTAATGCTGCCGCTTGAAAAGTGATGTAGCTTTGCCTCCTTCATGTCTTTAGAATATTCCCTCCAGAAAGGAATGAACATATTTTCCTGGCCACCCAACTCTTGGGCATTTATTTCCATTTATTTATTTCTTGGTCCTTTCCCCCTTCTACCTGCGTCCCCTTTGCATCTTGTTTCTGACCTCTGGACTTTGCACTTCAATCTGGAGATATGGCAGCTTCAGTCATCTCTGGAAAAGCAACCTTGTTTGCCTGTAAACAATAAATCATGACTAAAAGCCTTGTTTCATGGGACACCAAATCCTTCTAACTACTAGAGGTAGCTGGAAATCTAAGGCGCCTTTAAAAATCCCAACCTACATATCCAATACATTCTGCGGATGTTATACAAGCAGCCCCAGTATTTACAGAACTTCACTGATATGTCTCACTTACCTCTTTACTCGCCCCAGCCTAAAATATCCCATCGGCAGACACTGTATATATTTTCTTCTTAGCAGGCAATCCCTTTTTATCTTCCATGCATTTGAAAATACACCAAGCTCCTCAAACAAAAAATAAAAATAATAATGAGGCAGACGCAAGCAGTATAAATCAATATAGCACTATTGATGTCAACGGAGCTATGCAAATGCATACTAGGTGAGGATGACACATAAAATCAAGCACTAACTTTATACGGAAAAAAGATAGAAACAACAGCAGCAATATTAAATACACTTTTCAGCTATGCTCAAAACGGATTGTGGAATAAGTCATCGTTGTAATATGTAATTTGAGAGGGCTGTGAATTCTTCTGTGAGCATGTTGCTTCAGGAGACGAAGGAAAATCAAAGCACAGCCTTGCAAGGAACATTCCCCCCTGATATTAACAATAAAACTGTAACACTGCTTGGCTTTAAATAACAATTCTAACCAGTTCTTGCAGGTTGTTGTAAATTCTGCTGTGCCCCAAAGAGTCAGGGTTGCAACAGTGCTGGAACAAATGCCATTGCAGGCAAGTGATTTGTGTCGGCACTGGTCAGCTCAGAATTTCACTAAAAACATCATAATTTCAAAAATCATTTCTGCCTGCAATGAGCGTTATGGCCGTACTGCAGGCAAAGTTCCCAGCGAGGCACTGGGTCTGCTTGGATAAAGCCCCTAACGACTAAATAAACACACCAGTATCACTGGTGAATGTGTTACTCTCTAGCAAGAAGCCCTTGGGCTCACAGAACGATGTGTCTTTTGGTCAAGCTGCCAGTCCAGCGTTGGTTTACCAGCACAAGATTTAACATGTGTATGAAGCCCCTTTGTGAGCTGAAGAGCTGCTCCTGACACTGGGCATCCCTACTGTCAAATCTGACCACAGAAACGGTTAGTGGGTTAACAAAGCCAACAAAAAAGGTTACTTAATGAATCAACAGGTTAGCAATTAATGCATGTGCCTATCCTGTAAGTTCTTCATGTAGCAAACTTGTAAGGGTTAAATATTCACCTAGTGTTCATTTCACAGAATGGAATTATTCCCCATACACATTAACAGAGACAATTACTGAAACAGCAAGATCAGATTAGCTACTGTATCTTGAAAAGAACAAAAAAAGAAAAGAAATCATTGCTGCAGCAAATTGCAGAAGTGTTAAAAGGCTCAAAAGGTTGTTCAACTAGTAGACAATTTTAAGTAAAGCTAATATGACATGGACACTTCATTATTCATTCATGATAATAGGCTGAGTTCAGACACTGCATTTCAGTGGAGAAGATGGTCTATAATATCCTGTCCTTTGTTCATTTCCACGATCTCCATACACATCTTGTTTATGCAGCAATTCTTTTAGCACACTGAAGACCAACCCAGCGAAGGTAAAGAAGAAATCCCTGCCATTTCAATAGGCTTTAAATGTGGTCCTGATCACTCTCTTCCCAGTTCCGGGATGGAGCCCTGTAGAGTGCAAGAACCTCATGTTGACAGCGCCCAGTGCTTTCCAGGGAATAACCTCTCTTTTGTTTCACTGAATCCTTAATAAAAGCCTGGGTCCACTCCTGAATTCAAGTGCAAGATTCCCTTTGCCTTTAATTTGTAGCAGGACTGTAGAATCCAGATGAAGAGCCACATCAGGAGATTTGTGATCCGTTTTCTGGCTCTGGTTCTGACACATGTAGTGAATAATAGTGTGCAGATTACTCTGGTCATTTGTTCTTCGCTCAGATTGTTCATGGAAACAGGAATGTAATTAATTTCCCTGTTTGCAAAGCACCTCGATACTGATCACAACGATGGTTGTGAGCCAAGGCTGCTGTGGCCTGAGGACGTGCTGCCTTGGGCACTAAATGCTACGGTGAACTGAGGTTTCCAAAGTTGGGTAGAGAACTATAGAATTTTAATAGGCATTCAGATCACCAAGGCAAGTTTCAAACATCATCTTTAAGCATCACTAGCCATAGTCACTTTGGCTTTTTGCTCCAGTCATTTTCTCCTGCATATCCAGCCAGTCACTATTTCTTTGTGACTGGCTTTTTACTTCCTTTTCCAGGCAGAGACCGTCTAGCCATAAAACTTAGAAGTAACCTTCTGTCAAATGAGGCAAAACACCACATAATTAATTAAATAAGCAGCATCAGGGTCCATTGAAGGAAGAGTTTGGTTAGGCAGAGGCTGTTTTATGATTTTACTGATCTGATGTACCTTATTTTCATCTTCTCTTTTTCCTGTCAGAGTGTTCTTGCCATTTAAAATTTAATCTCTTGATTTGACATTTTCTCCTGTTCTCCATGCCACTTGCTATAATTACAACCCTTCCACTTTCCAATGCGGCTTTTAAACACATTGTTATTTACCTTTTTTTTTTAATCCTTTTTTCCCCAGACTGAAATTTATTTGCAATTTCTCTTAAAAATTCTCCTAGTTAAAAAACAACTTTCATGGATTATTGAAGGGGGAAGGGGAAGAAAATGGGATCGGTAGGGTTATCACTTGTACAGAGCAGTTATGTACTTGAGCTAGTAGAGGAAAACAGCGAGTTTCAGCTCTAAAGGTTGGTCAGATCTCTCTAACACCAGACAGACAGGATCATGAACCCCTCAAGATGGATGTAATCTCTGTGTTTTTCACTTCTGAGTGCTGCACATGCAGAGGTTCTTGATTGTGACCATTACTTCTATAGGCTGTCCCAAAACAAATAATAGCAGCAATAACTTCATAATAAATACATATGAACCATCAGAAAATGAAAAAATGGTATCACAAGGCTATCAAGAGTATATTCAAGAATAGGCCAGGTGCCCTTTCAGTTTAGTATTTTGACCTGGTTTCCTAAGGAAATAAGCCCATGCAGTTGTGCTGCATGTCTGGCTGACCTCTGATCTGTTAATCCCTCTTGTCTTTTAAACCCATGGGTGAAACTCAAATTTGCCAGAGGTAGAGGTCTCAGAAACAGGTCATGAAACAGGGCAGCAGTGTAAGGAAAGGCTGTGGCATGAGCTCTGCCATTCCCAGACACTGGAGTGAGATGGATGCCGAGATCCATCCTAGGAATATGCCGTGCAGTCAAGACTTTTCCCTTCCCCTTGACACTCTGCAGACTGCTACATCCTATTTGTTATACATCAAGCAAACACTGTCCTGTTGGATAGGTCATATTTTAGCTCTTTTATAATTTCTATAGATGTTATTTTGAAAAAGTACGCAATGATCCAGTGAGGCTTTCAAAGAACAACCTCCCACAGCGTGGGTGGTCATACAAAACACACCGTTTTCAGACCTAACGGCCTCCAGTTTCAGCAGATAAAGCATTTCACTTCTTTCACAGTAATACCATGAAAGCCTGCTGCCCTAAGTCCTACTCAGGAGCCGGCATTCCTACTGCTCCTCATTCCCCAATCGTTTCTCAGTATGGTCTTTTACAGCATACCTTCGAAAATTATGATAGTGCGTTGATCAAGGACCAGCTTTTGAAGGTGCCTTTCACAGAACTGCTGTAGAGCCACATCCTAGCCCATGGCAGTCCTTCCAGCTTCACTATAAACTGACGGCTGGTGCTACACCTGCTGAATTTCTCTGGGAATGCCACAACCAAACCAGAGCCGGGAAATGCTACACACACTTCAAGTAGTAAATACCTTTTTTGAACATCTTAACTTAATAGGGCTTTATTATTTCAGCCAACTGTAAAATCAGAACATGACTCGCTAGCCTGACAATGTTACCTTGTCAAGATCCCAATTTGTTGTCTGTCGGAGGTTTTTTTTTTCTTGTTGTTTTCTATTTGCTTTTGGTTTATCCTCAATTCTCTTTTCATTTCCCTTCGTATTGATTTTTCAATTTTCCTTTCTGCTTTTCACATTTCACACACTTAGATTTCAGTGATTTCTCTTCTTTTCTTCTTGCGTTGGTATTTAATATGTGCATTTGTCTCCAAGCTTAAACATATAGAGTCTCAGTGTCTTATCAGCTTCACAGAACTCCCACCAAGAATTTTCTTGTTTTGTTTTTGCTTGGGTTGCACTAATGGTCTTCTGGCAGCTGAGCATTAGGACCTCTTTTCAACTAAATAAATCAAAACAGACAAATAAAGTTCAGGGGTTCCTTTGCTAACTCCCATGGTCTTTAAGCAAGTTCACAGGCTCAGAGATTACAGTCATATTATAGTATTGCTGAGCAAATGTTGGGATTTCAGCAGAAAACCTTATTCCCTTCTTTATTCTTAACATATTAAGGTAAAGGGAAGTGCAAATGGCATGGGTGTGAGATACGGTTGTCAATGGGCTCTGTATTTCCGGTGGATACACTATTCATGGGTACAGCTCAAAAAAAGAGAGGGTACAACCGTCTTCAGGCCTTGGGTTTAGCACAGAGCAGCTGGACAATGCTGCCTACACAGGCCTTTCCACACAACACACTACAAGCTGCTCTCCAGATGCTTTGCAAGCAACCTTGGCTTCGGGGACAGAATTTCCATGACTGTGGATCTCTTTACCCACCCTTCTGCACTCTGTCTTGCCCTTAGCCACCGGCATAAATCGCAGCTCAGAAGGGGAGGCATCATGGCTCTGCTGTATGGTGTCTCCCACATGGCTAAACAGCATTTGTGGTTCTCCTCCAGTACAGCTTGTACACAGAGTCATAGCTGGAGGGGAAAAACATACCTCCTCCTCTCAATATTGCGTTTAAGAAGCTGTTATATGCTGCACGGTATGCAGTACCAACCATATGAAAACAAGGTTATGGTAAAAGCAAGTGTACATCTGTTTAACTTTACTGCCACGAGTAGTCCCGTTTGAACCTCTGCGATTAATCAGAAGCAAAATGTTAAGCCTCTGAATCCCTGTGGGCAGGACCAGGACATCACAATTCAGCAGGCTGAATCCCTTCAGTGCAGTGATCTCCATCAGAAGAACAACAGCACACACATTTGCCGAGGACGAAAGATTGTGACTTGCCAGTGTATTCTTATATTGCCGTGACCTCAGCAGCAGCACGAGTTCTTATCTAGACTGGTCTTGATCCTTTTACAATCATAATTTGTTGCTTTTGGTAAACAGCTTAAGTTAGTCATTCTGATACTTTTAAGTGAAAAAGAAGCATCGAGTTTCAATGAGTTCTTGACTCTGTAGAGTAGGATGTGATCTATTCTCACCCCAAATCTTTGTTGTCCGACAGAGTGTCAGCAGCTGAAGACAAGTGGCTGTTCAGTATTCTCAGCTATTAAATAATGATGAAAAAAAGACATTAACCTTCAGCATTTTGAAAAAGCATTTTTAAAAGCATACAATATATACTATATGAATCACATCCTTTCACAATGAGTTGTTCAACGTAGTTTTCGCAAATCAGCCCTGTAATTTTGCTGGCTATAGACTTGATTTTAGAAAATCTGGACTTCAGTTTTGAAAGTATGAAATCTCTGTCTATGTAATTACTGAAAAGCCTTTTATTTTTTAAAGACTGATTTTTAAAATTGATATGAAATTAATTTACCTAGGTTGAGTTTCAGAAAACTAATTCTGTATTCACAGAGTAAGTTGCGAGTTCGGGGAGGATATCCTGTGCACTGCATGCATCTCAGTCTACAGTGTGGAGCTGCAAAAGACATTTAAGATCTGCATTACAAAGATGAAGAGGGTTGGGTCAGCAGCATGAATTATTCTGTATGTTTTTTTCATTTTGGTTACTCAAACCCTCACAGGCAGGGTCAGATGTTGTATTTTGCCAGGAAGCTCTTTCAGAAACTTCAGACATTGATTTCATTGTAAAGAGCTATGGTTTTCCAGGATTGATTCTCAAACAGTGAGGTGTCAATGAGGCTCCGTTTTTGTAGCTTAGCTAGACTAAGACTGTGCAATCATAAAGCTGTGACAGAGGAAATTTGTTGGCTGATTTATCATTTTTCCCCAGACTAGGAAAGATTATTCGACCCAATTTTATCTTGGAGGAAACCCAAGAAACCTCACTAGTAAGAATATAGTAGAACAGCTCATGTTAACAGTATGTGAAAGACACTGGGATGACTGTCATTGCCTCTACAGCTCACAACACTCCTGTAGGGTTTCAGTAGAGGAACTTTGTTCCTCTAAAGAGCTGGATGCTGCCGAGGAGCCAAGCTGACCTTTCCAGAGCTTAGGAGTGCTATAGCAATGAAGACAAATCAAAGACCCTGCAGAGAAAATGACCAACCTTGGAGCAACCAAAACTTAAGGAAAACCAAGACTGGACTTTTATTTATGTAATTAACAATGTTGATGTAAAAATCAAGAAACAGCGGCAATATAACAACCCCGAAAATAATTTCTGAGCACAGTCCTCTGCATTTTAGACAATCAAAATGACAGTCCCAGAGAGTACAAGATTAATTAAACTCTGACAGAAGACAGTATTTTCAAAATCAAGTGAGATGATATACTTAGAGTCCCGAGTAGTAAAATTACATAAAATTTAGGAATACCTGTTCTTTCAGATTTATAGATCTGCAACCTCAAGCTCTCCACTTGCTTTACTTAATCGGCCATACAGCCTGCCTGTAGGGAAAACAAAACAAACGAACAAAGGGAATAAGGCAAAAAAAGCAAGTGGTAAAGGATACCGCAGTTAGACAGGGTTGTGTTTTCTCCTCTTCTCCCCTTACTCCACTTGCATCTCCCCTCCCCCTCATGCTCTGCTTCTCAGTAATGGTTGATGAAGGCCTGTCTGGGTTTCTTTTATTATTGCTGTTTTATTAGAAGCTGAGTTCCTGCTGTGTCTGAAACATTCTGTGATGGCTGGAGAATATGTCAAATGTGACACTACATAAAATAGGAGAGTTGAGTAACTGCGATAGGAGGAGATTTACAATCTGAGCGTGTAAAGCTTTGTGGTGTTGTTTTGTGTTAACACTTAATTTCACTTCTGTGGCTGGATGCACATTTTCCTGTATTAAACTTTCACCCAGCTTCTTCTTACAAATACACTGGGAGAGCTGAGTAAGTGCATTCCCTGAGATACCCTGTTGAAGGACTAAGATGTGGGCGGTTTGGCTGAATTACTGGTAACTCGGGGTGTGTGTGGGGAATTATTACTGGCCCCCAGATCATGAGACAAGGTCAGATGCTGGGAGCTGTGATCACCCAGGTAAAGCATTGATCTGTTGGAAAGTAACTGCAGCGACAACGATAAGTAAGTCTAAGTAACCTTAGCTCCTTGTGGCAAATTCTCCCCACATCCCACCTGGAAGGTTTCACTCATTGAGTTAACTCCCAGCTCTCAGGGAGGCTGCCGTAACACTTCTGGTAAAATCAGAACTGATCTGTACCCCACATTTTTAAGGTTAAAAAAAAAAGGCAGTTCCCTCACCCATCTTCGCCTTCCATCACCCTTTAAAGAGCTGTCAAGCAGCAGGTTTATTTTTGCTGAATCTGAATTTAGGGTGTTAGGGAATAAACCAACCAGGAACACATTTAAGAGAAAGACTCCTTTGCATTTTTGGAGCGATGCTTGAGCAAACAAGTCCCGCTCTGAAGAGTTAGATCCACCAACATCTTTTCTTCCTCTCGCATTTCTCTGGGCTGAGAGTCACTTGAACAAGTTCTGTTCTAGCAATAAGGAAAATAAAACAATATTCATATTCTACGTCATCTTAATAAGGCACCATCTGACTCTCTCCATTCCAGCTGTCAGAATCTAGCAGAATCCCCTTGCAGTAAAGGAGTAGGTACCTCCATCGGACTGTCACAGCACAGCCTTATCCTGTCTGATTCTTCATGCTCCCCTGCCTGCATTCACTCTCTTTCTTTCTCAGCAGACACAAGCTTTCTGGGGCAGCAAACGCTCTTTATGTTTTACATTTGCACAGTAGCAAGTACAATGCAATTCCTGCCCTTAGGCATTAGCTCAAAACAAATCTTAAAAGGAGTATTATCTATTTGCCTCTACATATGGCTTTGTGTAGAACGTGGCTCTGAATCTGGCTTGGCTGCAGCCATCTTCTCTGTGTACAAACCAGCCAGAGGGAAACAAGTCCATTGGAGCTCTAGGAGCTGGATAAGGAGAAGGGCTGCAGGGTGGTTGCACGGAGCACTGGAAAGCTCCTTGACCTGGCATGACTTGAGGAAGAATTTTGGCACCAAGGTGAGATTGGATCACTGGGTGCTTGCAAAGATGGACACTGCTGAGCTGCATAAGCACATGGGACCTTGCTGGGTCCAGCCAGGCACAGTGAGCACAGCTCCTGGGGAAAGCTGAGTGGAGACAGTCAGCAACCACTGCTACCATGCTTGCCCCAGGGCAGGAGACAACAAGAAGGCTGTCAGAGGCCACCACTTGGGTGATTTTGACAGCTGACAAATATCCTGGTGGAGAATGACCCATTCATCAAAGGCAGAATTAATTATGGATGAGATTTGAAGGAACCGTTCAGGAGTGCTGTTTGGTTGTTAGGCAGTGGTGGTCCAGGCTCTCAAGGTCACCACTAAAGAGGATGTTTAATGCCCAGCTGACACTCCCCTTTGATTTCAAGCTGCTTTCAAAATTAATTTGCACACTTCCTAGCTAGCTCAGATACACCCTGAATCAGTAACACACACCACTGCTCCTCAGCTCCCTCTCCTTTGCTGCCTTTGAGTATTCCAACTTCTCCTTTTGCTCTTTTTATCTCAAATTTTATCTGCAGTGTTATGTCTCTGTGCTGCTCTTAATTCCCCTCTGTGTCCCTCGGTGTAATCCCTATACTTCTCCGTGCTTCATTTAATCCTGCCTGCCCGATTATGCAAATTGCACATTTACATTTTGACAGGGCTCCTCCACCCCTTTTCACCTGTTTATTTGAAATACAAATAACTCCTCCTTGCTTCCCCCAGTTCTTGGCTGCCTCTCAGCTTCCTCACTAGGATGTTGTGCTGAAACGTGGGGCTCAGTGGTGATCCTTCCTCCAGCCCTGTGCTGGCAGGGCAGGGCAGGTGCCTTAACCCCGGGGCGGTACGGCACTGGACTGCTGAGAGAAGCACATTGACTTTCTACTGCCTTGGCTGAGGGGAGAAAAGGGTCTTCTCACCTAATCACCCACCTCTGCTCTCAGATACAGAAGGGCTAGAATTCCAAGAAGCTGAACTGGGAATATTAGCATGGGTGAAGTAACCTCCCTCCCTCCCTCTTCCACTTCATATCAATTGATGCAGGTTTGTAGTATGTGTTGTCAGGATGTTGTGGTTTTAAATCTATTCCCCAAAGATTAGCTGCACTTGTCTACTCATACAGCTAGGAAAAAAAAAAAAATCATCCACCATACCCTTAAAAATAAAGTTCAGGTAGGGAAATTAAATGCTAATTCTTCTATAACTTATTAAAACTCACAAGATTCTGCAATAGCATCTTCCACCTTAAGCTGCATTTATTACTACTGTACTCTGCACCAGACATTATACTGCCCTCACCTCTATAGCATTTAAGGTTTTTCCGGTAGAGTAGCATCAGTTTCTGCTTCTGCTCACCCTCTTCCTTGGAGGAGGTTTGTTTCTGCAGACTAGTGTTTTATTTGGGTAAGGCCTTATTTATCTTAATTCTAAGTACATCCTGCTCTGCGTTTATATTGGAGAAGACAAGGTCAGGGAAGTATACTTCTTATTTAGACTGGAAAGTGCTGAAGTCTGAGGGCTCCCAATGAGAAGTCTCCCAGCAGTAGGCATTATTCTTACTGCTCTCTCATGATGACCTTCATTAGCTCCCACATGAGTTCATTACCTCATCTCCCAAGAAAGTTTCATATCTGTGACACATTACACAGTGGTAAAGTTACAGTTAAAAGTACAAAAGCCATCTTAGCTTTGCTGGACCGGGGCCAGAATGACACAAAGCAACACTGGCATCTCCAGTCTTAACCTACATTCCTGACGCTGCCAGTAAAGAGGGATTATTTGCACGTTACCTACAGATGCAGCAGTGTAGCCCCAAGAGGTGACCATTCCTGACGGTAACAGAGGCAAAGGCGGGGAGTGAAGCAGTATCACCCACCCTGTACAGAGTGGCAGAAACCATTAGCCCAAGCTTAGCGAGAAGCCTGCAGGAGAGCCGGCAGCCGAGCCCCGGCACACTGAACCACACGCCATGAAGTTTGCTGCGTGATTTACGTACGTATGAATTTTTATAACAGGAACGTATTTTTCCTCTTCTTTCTCTGTCAAGCTTGAGAGAGTGCACGGTTACAAGACAAAATTGCCTTTGCTTTCCAACAGTGCTGTCACCAACTGTTTTCCATTGCTTCTCTCACACCCATTCTTCTTCGTCATTTCCAGCCCTGTTACAACCCCCCATCTCTGCTCGTCTCCTTTACTTGGTCAAGACAACATGGAAAATTCGTGTTGCTGAGGACGAGTTGGTACGTCAGATTGCTTCCTTCTCTCCCTACGGCTCCCTATTTTTCTACAGCACACTTTTAGCTTTGAGCTTCCATTTTAATCTCCCTTTTATCAATCTCCAGATAAAGCCCTATTGGTTTTCTATCCAGTCCAGCCCCTCATTTACATTCCCGGTGCATGCCTTTCTAGACTTAGATTCAACTTCCTTCCCTGTCTTATCACCCCTCCTATCTACTACCGTCAGCTTAGCGTCTTTTGTCTTCCCCTCTCCCTCCTCCTCATCTCTGTTCCCCCTCTCCTTTTTCTGTCCATTTTTAAGTGAACTCTTCACGCACCACTAAGCCCGCTCCATCACGGCCCTGCTGTCGTTTCCAGTCCCGGGCGCCGGCTGGCCTAGGCATGCCGACAGAGCAGCGGCGTCCATCCCCTGCATGCACCGCTGGATAAATGGCCAGCATTAGAAATGTTCTGCGAGATGGAAGCCTGTGGCAGTGCTAATGTGCCACCACTAGTGCATCTCGCTGCAGTCGTCACATCAGTCCTGAGGGAAATTACAGCCAGATGATCTACGGCACGAGGCCTCCTGTTTTAATCCTGGCTCTTTTGCATCCTGCTGGAGAGAAGTACAGTCGCGCTAGCAGCTGGAAACGACCGGCCTTTTATCACGGTGTTGCTGTATCATTGCGTATTTCACCGCGTGTTAGCTCCCATCGCACACTGACTGTTCATCGCTAAGAGAAGGTGCGGGGGAGCTGGACCAGGAGAAAGGAGGGCTGGAGGATGATTAACGCTAATGGCCAGGCCTGGCAAGATGAGGCCGATAATGGCTGCTTGTTGCTTTATGCTTGCAGAGCAGAGCAACAGCCATATGAGAGAGGGAAAGGTCAGATACTGGGGGAAATAGAAGATACTTAAAGCTAAATGCCAGAACATCACTTTAGTGAACTATGGAAATATTTCCCTCCCTGTGTGTTATGGGCCTGCTGAATGGGGCGGTAGGGCTGGGGGAAGGGCAGAGCTCCCCGCTCTGCTCCACAGCCCCAAAGGGGCAGCTGCAACCAGGGAGGGGGGTGTTTCTAAACTGTTCCTTGGCATCAATCAGCAGGAGCACTCAGTCATGTTTAAATACAAGTGGGGTAGTCATGGGTCACCTGCACCTTGGGACTTAGGGGTGAAAACCTGCCTTTCGTGGGGCTGTAACCATTTTGGCTGGAGCGCCGGGGCCTTCAGAGTTAAAAGCTCAGCTGCTGCTTCCCACCTCGGGCTGCAGGGACTTGTATTCCCAGCACAGCAGTCACGGGTCAGGCTCTGTAGTACATACATCCCAGGAGACTGTATGTGCGTAGAGCCTGAGAAATCCTGGACACTGCTTTGAACTTAAATTATTAATACCCACCTCAAGGCTTCCTTGAGAAGACAAGCTGCAAACCACAGTCTGCATTTCACTCGGAGGATACTCCACCTTTACGTTTGTGTCAAAACAGGGGACTTTCACAAGTGCCTTTGTTGCCAGGGGCTCGAATGATGTACAGGGAACTTGGTGCTTTGCTGCATCGCAGTAAACAACAGTACATTTCTATGGATTTATTAATTGGTTTTGTATGCATTTATTTTTCTGTAGTGGTTTAAGCAAATAAAATGAAGTAACCAAAGGATTTTTACTGAGTTAATTAAAGAGGAAAGCAGTTCCAGGCAAGCATGACATTAAAGACTTGCCAAATACCTCTTTTCTGAAAATACTACCAGCCACTTTAAAGTCTGCTCCAATTCTCAGGCTCTAATGGAAAGTCCTTTCCAGACAAACTAGTTCAAGTTCCAAAACAAGTCGTCTGTCAGCAAGTTTGGAAAGGGGAGTGGGCAGGAGGAAAAGGGTTTTTTATGGGGAAAGTAGGGAAAAGAGAATATCTGAGATAATAGCTTAAAAGTTCTGCAAGTGTCCTGCTCCCAAAGCATTTTAACTATCTTGGTTCTGTCTGAGGCTCCCAATTCCTGGGTAGTGTGGTGAACCAGAGCCTCAGCGAATTCAAAACTGAGTCTGAATTTGGTCCTAGAGGTCTAAAATCTGTTTGATTTAATACCCTTGCGCTCTTTTCCCACGCTTTAAAGCCCTGTCCTGCTGTGCTGGCTTTGACAGGAAGCCCAAAGCAGTCATCAGTTTCTATAATCAAGAAATTTGCCACAAACAGCTCTTTATTAAAATCAATGAGAGATTCAACCTGTTAATTTCTGAAGTAGCCTCCTGTACGCAGAGAGGCTCTGCCATATTGTCTGGCTCTCGGACGTGAGAAATGACACTTTGTATTGCTCATGGGGTGCTAGAAGTGTATAGATGTGAAATAGATTGGGAGATCTGCCAATACAAAGTTAATGGAAGTTCTCATAATTTCCCCAAGTGACATTACTGACCTGGGCTTGAAGTGAAGCCAGGTCTGGTTTCACATCATCTAACATTTCACTAAATGTTAAATGATTGAGATAGAATTTTTATTAGGTATGCCAGTATTTCATAATTTACCACAACCTCTAGATATATTTTTTCCTTTTACAGTCCGAGAAATGTTTATTATGGTCTTCTGAGATGCATTAAAAGGGTGTTAGTACAAATAAAGCTCCCTTCCTTATTCTCCAGGCAAGCTGCAAAAGCAATTTAATATCAGCACACTGGATACCTGGTGTGCTGCTTTAACACATAAGGATCCAACAAGTACACTCCAATGCTCTCGAGGGCAGATGTTTGATGACTTAGAGCTGCTGCAGTGGGAGAAGGTAACAACGATGCCGAGGGGAGAGAGACCTTCGCAAAGTCAGCCCACCAACAGAGTGTTATTTTTCAAAATGTACCCACTCAACCCAATGGCACCCACAGCAGGGAAACATAAGGTAAATTAGTGACCTTTCAGGCCCAGATGTTAAGAGAGTAGAATAGCTGAGAAATCCAAGGGCTAAGGTCAAGATAAAGAGTGCTGCATAAATGCAACAGCTGTAAGACACTGAAAAGGCATCAGAGACTGTGAGCACCAGGAATGTATAAATCACTCAGAGCAATCTGCTGCAGCACGGCGTGCTGGTCTAGACAGTCTCTTTAAACTATTGCCAACACTTCCCAAAAGTGTGTGGTTAAAATTAGGCTTCCCAAATCCACATTTAGAAATTGAAAAGCACCAAAAGTACTGAGCACCCATCAAAACATATGGGCTCACAAACCCTCTGGAAATCAGGTCACACGTTTGAGGCAGAGATTTTTCTGCCAAGTTGCCCCTGAAATGTCCCCCCTCCACCCCCCTTCTGATCCAGCCTAAAAAAAACGTTTAAGAATCAATTTCTAGATTATGAAGAGCTTTGACCTCTAGAGAAAACCCAGAAGCCAGAGCAGCAGAACTAATGAAATAGGATTTCCAACATTTCTTTTCCGCCTGGATTTTCCACTACCTGTAAGGAGTCACTTACAACAGGGTCTGTCTCATTTATACTCCCCTCATTTCCATAAAACTTGCATAATTTTAGTGTCTTCATCATGGGTGGTTAGAGTTAGCCCATGTTTTCAAACATCTACGTGGTTATTTGGAAGTATGCTCAAAGGTTTTGGGATCCTGTCCTTTACAGTAAAGGTTATATAAACCACACAGTGATACAAACTGAAGGGCTTTGTGTTGTTTATGTGTCTGCAGATTCTCTAATTTATTACAGGATTTTTACTAAGCAGAACCCTTTCTAAGGCCATGTGTATGCTTACAGAGGCTTGTTTGAATCTTGCTCTGCCAACTTTTTGTTGTTTAAGCAGTCTCTTGACTTACAGGAAGCTGATTTGTACCAATATATGCACTATATTCTCCAATTTACTTTACTGAGAAATTTTCATGAAACATTCTAAAAGCTGAGGGGGGGGAGGGGGAAGTATACATGACCTTTAATCGGTTGCATATGGCCAGAGAACTCCAAACCCAGCAGTTAGCCACAACATCGAGATTTTTTTTGCCTTATAGATCTACTTTGCAGCTTTCCTTGTTTACTAACACACCAGGATCAATCCACAAAGGATGTAACGCTCCATATCAGATGGGACATACACAAACATTATTCCACTAGATTAAGACACAAGTATCTGTAAATAATGCTGAGTATTCCCATGGCAGATACAGTTTCTGTGACCCCAGCACCTACCTGTGCTTTCTGCAGGGAAAGGATGCAGCAGAAGGGTGCCAAGTTCAGAGAAGCAGCAACAACAGCAGCAATTAATCTGGGCACTAGAGAGACAAAGCTTTATTACAAAGAAGAGCCAGGCTCCATGCATAAATCTGACCAACAAAAAAATCCCATGAACCAGTGGGTTTCTTCCTCCACCAGCTCAGAGTTTTGTCAGATAATTAGTTCTAATGTATTTATTGCCCATTAGTTTTTTAAGGCTCTGATCTTGTAAACACTCATGTGTTTGTGTTTATTGTCACGATCTCAATTGTTGCACAAAACTGTTGCACAAAGTTCAATTACTTTGTTTTTCTTTCTCATGGAATTGTGTCCTGCAAATATGGCCTATTTAAAATTAAAATTAGGCAGTGATTAACAACTATTTCCCAAATCAAGAAGAAATAAAAAAGCCCTGAGACAACACAAAGCTGTATGCCTTCTGACAAATCTGCATGTTCCCCAGTCCTTGTCCCATTCCAGCTTTACTGGTAGAAAGGGGAAACTCACAAAACCACTCCTCTTTTTTTTTTCTTAGAAAGGTGTGGTTTTCCATTTAAAATAGCTTTGGGGAAAATACCAGCAATTTAGAATTGTTTTTCTCAGAGCATAACAAAACATACTACAGCTCATACATATAAGTAAACAAAACACTTATAAAATCCTTGATTATTAATATGTGTATTTTCTAAACATCACTGGCTTCAAGACAAACTTACCTTGGAAACACACATGAAGGATCTTTATTGCTCTGACAGATGATAAGAGCAGCTGCAGGGCCCTCTGCAAAGATGCTGGTGCTCGGCTTTCTCATCCTCACAGGTGTGGTTTTTTAACCTCATCCTGCAGAAGGATGCCAGGGTGCCCTGGCTCCTTTAAAGAACCTGGAGCAGAGAAAAAAAAACCACTAGGAATAACCCTGTCAGAAGAAAAGTTTCACAGGGGTTTGAGTTGTGCCCTGATTTCAGAGTTGCCCAGACAGCTGAACCTTAAGGAGGTGAAGCGTTCTACTCGCTCAGTGAAGGTCAATCACTGCTGGAGTATTTGTCATGTTTCTCTCCAGCAGCTGTCAGAGTAAAGGGAGGCAGCTGGCTACAGAGATGAGCTAATGAAGCTCCTCTGGTACATTAGGTAGAAGAGGTGTAATACAGAAGATTGCATGTTCAAACCCTACTATTAACTCATGCAAAAGTTGGCCGGGTGTTCTTTCCTAAGACAGAGTGGAGGCTTGCAGTGTCATTACTGGGAATAAAGATGATAAATGACAGTTGCTTTTCTCACCATGTGCATCTTTTCTTTTCCCTCCGATGTGACTCAAGTTACTCCTGAGATTCACTCAGGACAGCTATCACTCCAGGTTTTTTGTCCTCATGCATCTTATCGAACCACTAGAAAGCATTTGCTCTTCGATGATGGCACACATTTCTTTGTATGCTCAGTGATTTGAAATCCTTCATGTCCCTGACTGGGCTGAGGAGCCCTATAGTGATGTGAATCCCCTGTCTGGACCTGTTTGATCCTCCCGTGTGTACACCAGGCTATAGAGCTCTTACCTGTGCATCAGGGATCGTGCAGGGGCCTTCTCTCTGGTTTAGGTGAAACCACTGAAAAGAGTGCTCAGCACTGGCTCTAATTCTGTGCTCTGCCATAAGTTCTCTAACTGACCATCAGCAAAACGCTTGGAGGGCAGAGAAATGCAGGGTTTGTTTTCAAGCCCAGACCCTGCACAGAGGGCTGGTTCCCAGAGGTTCAGCTTGTATTAAACCAGATGCTTAGGGGAGCTCAGCACTCAGTAATATCCACACAGATGTGAGAGCTGGGTTGTCTGGAGAGCCCAGCATCCACGCACTGAACTCTTGTGAAACCATGGGAGTTTCTCCTGGTACTTGAATCAAAGCCAAACCCCTGCCATCTGTCCCTCAGTGCAGGACAAAACTGGCCTTCATCTCTCCAAATGAAATTCTCAACCCACTAAACTCAAGAGGACTGTTGCCTTTAGCTTTGACCTAATAGCAGGATTTCTCCCACTGCCTCAATGCCCACCAGTAAAACTGGGAGTGTCGTACTCTTTCCTCCCTTACACCTGGTTTCTGAGCTCTCATGGGTGTGCACAGCAATAATGTCTGCTGCTCTCGGGTCTTCTGGGTGCTAAAGGAATGAAAAATGCTTTAAAACATTTAATGACAAATTTAGAGTCTTTTCTGGGGAGTCCTTAATCAGCTCGTGGGATTCATATGGCAGAATTAATTTGCCTGTAAATTCAATCCACAAAAATGTTAGTACCCCTGGGGACTTATTGATACAGTGTAAAGTTACAGATAACATCTTTGCCAATGTTCTGTAGTATCAATGCTGTTGTCTATCTTATTTTCTCCCTTACAATTTCTTCTTGTTGGTCTTTTACGTGGAACTAGCATTTTTGTCCTAATTAGACAATTACACATTATGATGCACTAATTTGTTAACCTATGTTCACAAATCTTTTAATTACAGCAGTCGTCTTTGATGTGCTGTTATTATTCAGCTATGGCAGTAAACAATTCAACAGCTAACTGGAGGAACTCATTATTTTCTGAGAGACATTGTCACTATTTTTCAAAGTATTTTTTCCCTAGATTGCAGACAGAGAATAACCAGAGGAGTACTCAGAGACAGTCATTACAGAAACCAAACACCTCATTCCACCATATTGATAGTTATTATTGAAAACACAAAGATTTTTTCAGCGCAAATACGCTGGGGACTTATCCTTCACACTTGTAATCCCCAAGCTTTGAAACAGCCGGAGTGATGACAGCCTTCTCTAGAGGCAGCACGAGCAAGAGCAACAGGTACTGGATATGCAGCCCTTCACTGTGCCTCCAGGTTTCAGCGTAAGTGCTGCAGTTAAATGGGATACAGCCCTATGGCAAAACTTTTTGCTCCTTTTTAAAGGAGTATAGACTCCACATGCCTAAATCTCTTAAATGCCCATAAAGAGAGTATTTAGCCCTTCTTTTGTCCCCATTTCTTGCTCAAGCAAAACATAGCAGGGCGATGCCTTTCTTTTCCTTTTTGTTAATTTCAATTACTGTCATTGAGCTGCCTTTCATCTTCGAAAGGATTGTGTTAATATGGTCAAGCATTTTTTCCCCCTTCTGGTGCAGGGAGGCACAGCTTTGAGGATAGCTGCTTGCGGTGCTTCTTCACTTGTCTGGACGAGGTGTTTGCCTCCAAAAGTCCAGTGCTTTCGATGATGCTGCATGTATCCCACCCACCACAGCAACGTTCATTTGTGGACATCAGCTCGGAAGTAACCTCCCTTCTGTTTTCAGTGCAAGGAAGGAAGCTCACATCTTGCTGAGTGTCTCTGCTGCCGTTAAAGGAATGGTGCTGCCTGGGAGAGCCTCACTTACAGCCTGTCGGTATCTGTGTGACCTGCCCTTCCATCAATACTCTGAGCAGCCCTCAGAGAGAGAGACCATGTTGGTGCCGGTGTTTGACGTGGGGCAGTCACCCTGCCAGCCAGCTGCTGCGCTCCCCAACCCACACGGCACATTTCTCTGTGAGCGACTGCAGCCGTGAATCAGTGAGTCCTGACGCGCCCAGGCTTGAGCCTCTCAGCAGCCGTTCATCTTCCCCTTCTCCCCCTTAGGAAAAAATTCCCAGGCCTGGGAAAGACTTTCTCCTGACGTTGCTTCCCTCAGAAGAGCAGCAGCAGCCACTGAGAGCTCTTACAAGAGTAGGAAGGGGGAAAGGGGAGTGTAACCAGGCCATCTATTGTAATACCACAAGTCATTAGTGTTTTCAATAGACTATTTTTGGCCAAAAGTTTCCCATCACACAAGCAGTCACATACCCTTTCTGCTGGCCATAGAAAGCAGTACCTGCTATTGAGAGCAAGAAAGTGAATGGCAGAAAATAGTGTTGGGTCTCCAAAGCAAGATCAGCTACCCCTCCTCATTCCTGGCAGATGTTTTCCTAACCTCTTCTTAAAGAGCTGTAATGATGGAGGTGTTACACCCTCTCCAGAAATCTCTTCCAGTGCTGAACACTTCCTGCCCTCGGAGTGCTTTTTATAATGTGTAATCTGTGTCACCTCTGCGGCAATTTAGGGCCATTATTTGTTGCCCTACCCACTTTCCTGGAAGAGAGGAGCAGAGCAGAGCAGACAAGATAAGAGTGAGAAGAAGGGAAGACATCCGCTCTGTTTCCTGGGGAGCAAGCCTGTGTCGACCTTTCTGTAGTTTTCAGCTTGTTTCATTTCTTGTACATGTACTCTGGTTTCCACTCCATAAAACGCAGCAGCAATCGTGCCGTGGTGAGACGATCGGCAAGAACGCGGAGGGTTCGTTTTGTCGCAGTTTTAAAATGTCAGATTAGGCTGCGTAGTCACATTAGTACCATTAGCTTTAATATACTCGATGCCTAATCTGCCAGGGCTTCTTTATTGACAGGCTGCATCTCTATTTGAGCTTGAATAAACTTGTGCATAAAATGTTATCGGCAATGACAGCTGAAAAGAGGTCTATTGCTCTTTAAATTTTTGATGGGAGGCAAGCATTCTGTCATTTGTGATAGCATTATATGTAATCCAACATAACAACTTGATAGTCTGATACAACAACATTCCAGCTTCCCTGCTACCATTGTAAAGAGATGCCGCGTACAAGCTGCTACTACATGCAATATCAGCGCTGACAGCTGGAAGAAGAGTCATGCTTCTCTCTTTAAATTCCTAGCAAAACCTCCTCATCTTTATTGATTTTTTTTCTTGGGGGTGGACATGTTCTTTGTTTGCCCAAAATTCCTGGGGAAATTGGGCTGGCTTGGAAACTCATTACGAGATGAAGGTGCCTCATGAGATGTCTTTATTTTCACAGTGCTGTCTGCAAATCTGGTGCTGTGTGACTGTACTCTGCCCTGAATCACAGGACAGGGGCTCCTCAAAGCCTCTGCCTGTTGCACATATTTCAGCTCCATCTTCCGAGTTCTCCCGTCGCTGTTTGCTCTCCTGCCAACCTCTTGGTTCCTGCCAGTCAGGGTCTGAGTGCTGTCACCCAGAATCTCTATTTTTCTTCCTTTGTTCTCAAAACAACAGGAGGAAGGGATAACCGCACCAGCAGCAGCAGCTTTCGGTACACTGCCAGAAGAGGTGTGCTCTGCCACGCTGCAGCGACATTGCCTACCTCTCCTCCAGCAAGTACTTTTTCTCTTCATGCTGGATGCTCCCTGCATTCACATTCATGTAAAGGAAGTGTGCTGTGCTAATACACAGAGCAAATATTTTGACCACTCTTGGTTTATTAATTGAATTGTGACTTTTTAGATTGCAATATCTTAACTGCTTGAGGTCAGGCAATTCAGAAATTAACTCCAAGTTAATTCTCACAAGAGGATCAATACACAGGATAAAAGATATCCGTTGGATTACAAACAGTTTGTGTCCTAAAGAAGTATCTACTCTGTTTTTTCTTTAAGTGGACTTGATTTTCACTTCTTCCTACCTCTTCCATGCTAGTATAATTGATTTAAATTGATGAAAATCCAGTGGAGTAATTCAGTTTAATTTAGCTGAGCCACACCAGCATGAAACTGGTATGGCAGCGAGGACCAGTGCTAGCTGATCACCAGCTTTGGCAGTTTACTTTCTCCACATATTCCACTGCACACTTTAGCAGTATCAGTAGCAACCAAGTGACACTGAGAGTTACCCAAAGGTATGTTCAGATGAAGAAGCACATTTTAATATTATATGTTTCTCAACGAGCTGTCAGACAAAACTCACAGGCAGGTGGATACCAGACCCATATGTAAATAGCTGAGGTGTATGTATTTTAAGGCACAGACTTGTGTAGGAGGCTGTACTTCTGGCTGGCAGGGAGCATTGTGATAACCTCACCTGACCTTTGGCAGAACAAGAATCCCAGATTTTCACATGGGGTGTTTCAGCCCTCTGTTCTCATTTTTACTTCTCTCTGCCATACCTTACTTTCTCTTTTGGTTAAATAGCTATCTATCTTCCCTGCCTTCCCCCATCATCATTACAAAATCGCCTTCTCTTGTCCAGGAGCATCATGACTGATGTTTATGTAGCACTGCCCGTACATATGGCATTTCAGAGAAACATTGGATTCAGGCCGAGGCTCTGCGGAGCCGTGGCTGCGGAGGAGGCAGGTCGGTGGGTCAGGGGAGCACACCCAGCTGGGGAAGAGCGGCCTGCCTTTGCAAAGCAAGTTTTATGGAAGAGCACCAGTATCCTCCCCAAAGCTAGGCAAGTAATGTTTCCATTTCCAGAGGGAGGAATTGAGGCACTTCTCTATCAGCTACGAGTCTTTCTGCTGATGTCCACAGGGCTGAACTGGCACAAAGCCGGGGAGAGACCTGGAGCCAGCGTCCTGTTGTTGAACAGCCTGGGCTAAGACCTGCTCACTCGGTGTGCCAAGACGGAGGCTTAATCAAATTGGACATGGTATTGAGAAGTTATTCCCTGCACAGCTTCATGAAAAAAGGCCGTAAGGCAACAGTGCTGTGCATATACGTACAGGGCTGGAAACCTGAAGGGTGAAGAAATGTTGCAAAAGTGGGTTTCTCCCAGACCCCCAGACACTGTGGTCCTGCTGCTTTTGAAAATCAAATGTGGTTTTACTCTGATCAGTCCTCCGGTGGGAAGTGGTGAGAAGATCAGAGCTTCTTGAATTAACTGGCAATTTTATTATTAAAAAAAAATTAGTCTAGTTACTCTGCATAAAAATAATTTTCTTTTTTGTGTTGCATTCTTTTCCAGGGCTTCCTGAGGCCGTTTCCAAGATAGGTAACTGTTAACATCTTTATATTGCTTTAATTGTAATCTCTTGACAAACTTCTTAGGTTTAGGCTCTGGGAACACAATTGTGCGTGATACAAAGTAAGTGCATAAGTAAGTGTCAGCAGTTAACAGAGGTAAATTAATGGTTAATCAGACCACACATGTATAATTAGTTCCAGGTTCTAGGTTGAAAGTAATAAAATACTTCTGTTCTAAAAGAAAAATTGCAGTAATTAAAGTAATGCCAACATGTTGTAACCAAACCCCAGGCTTCTCTGTCTCTCACAAAGCCAAAGGCCAGAAGCTGTGTCCACCCATGCTTCACCAGGGACAGCATCAGGCTTCATGGGCAGAGCTCTCAGCTGAACTCAGCCCACCTTCCCACCCCATACCCAGGCAAAGCTTTGGGAGTTTGTCCCTTTGAAGCTCTTCCGCAAGGCTGCGATGATGGAGTAAAGGTCTGCTTGCATATGTGGTTAGAAGTTCTGTCCATGTCTCCCTGGATGGGAAGCTTTGGGAAGCTCTAGATAGGGCAGTGATCCCCTTCCTCTCTGGATCACTGGCTCATCTTCCAGTGATGCACAGCGGAATCCCTTCTGTCGTTAGCTCAGCACCACTCTCCTTGTGGGGTGAGAAGGGGGCCATGCTCACTGGTGCCCCACGGCTCCTGTTAGCTCTGAGCAGTAATTCTCCAGAAGCATTTGCCAAGCAGGTGGTTGGTATCTGTTCAGGCTGAGGCTGCAGGAAGTGTCTTTGTGAATCTCTGTGAGCTAAATTGCTTAACTGCAACCCAGCAAGGGTCACTACATTAAAACAATCTCTCTATTTTAAATGTCAAGAACAAGGCCTTTGCTGGAAGAGCGATAGAAGCACAGGCAGAAGTATTTTCAGTTTTGCATCCTTCATTCATCATTATCTTCATTACTTGCCTTGTTTGTGAGACTGCCCTGAGCCAAGCAAAAGAGACCCAGGCTGCCATCTGCCTTGTCTCTCCTTTGAGTTGCTATCCATTTGCTCTTTCCCTCCAGCCTGGGTGGGATGGTGGAGTGAGGAGTGGAGAGTTTTGTGCAGGGAAGGAGCTTTCCAGAATGGAGAAGTGCTCTGGCTGAGAAGGGAACCCTGGCTGGCAGAGACGGGAGTGCTGGGCAGGGGTGCAAGCCCAGGCTTGCTGTGAGAAACCAAGTGCACCAAGATACGCGCTGAGGGCAGACTTTTCTGCCATAGTTTGTCATCGTTGTTGCTATTAAAATGTAAAACAGGAAAGAGGAGTTGAGGAAGAAAGTCAGGAGAGATGGAGACATGCAGTGACTCCAGCCTGGAAGCTCCCTGCCTGCTAATGAGGCATGAAACACCATGTGGTTTTTGTAATGCAGAGCTCAGTAATGGATTAAGTTGGACAGCTTGTCTTCCCGAAGAAAGCAAAGTGGCAACTGTGAATTAAGGTAGGTGAACGAGTGAGTTTAAAAAAGGAATCAAACCCATGTTAGGGTCAAAAAAATTAGGTTAGGAAAATGCTTAGTGGTGTGTAGCCTCACTCAGGCTTAAAAGGCTAGTGCTATCCTAATGTCATCAGAGCAAATCCACTTACTTATCACCAGCTCCAGGTATGGGGAAACTTTTTTTACAGACAGGGTGGTCGCAGCTTGCCCAACGAACACCATCCTAGTACTGACCACCTTAGGGTTTTGTGTGAGCTGAGCTGACACTTACTCACAATGTAACTACCTTTAACAGCCGCTAAGAGATCTGAGAGGCCAAAGGTATGTATTTAACCGTAGCCAGCTTTTAATAGTTCTTAAAATGCCTTTTCAATGAGAACTTAACTCAGGAGGTCAAATAGAGTGACCACCATCATTTCATTTCTCTTAATGTGCATCAAAGGCAGGCTCCAAAAGGACAGCCATTCCACGCTGGATGCCTCTGCATTCATGGGTTAATTTGAATGCTGGTGTTTTAGGTCTTGTTTATGCCTTATTTTTTCAGTAAACACACATCAACTCTGAAGATCTTAATTAGAGTCTTTGGAAAACCCAATATGCTATAATTCTTCCACTGAGGTCTACATGGAAAACAAGGAACATATTTCAAATGCAATGGTAACAAACAAACAAGTGTGCATAGCCCCAGTATATAGACCCAGTATACACACACACTTCCCTAATATGCTTGCTTAGACTTTACAATCTGTTTATTAATTCGTGAATAGACTTGATATGCCCTCTGGAAAAAATACTAAAATAATATCTCTCAATTGCCTTCACTGTTAGCATGCCTCTAATTAACTAATGTACACCTCCACTTGCTATTAAACAGTTTCATGATTCTTAACACCAGTGTTGTTAGGTGCCAGCTATAAAAATTTTTAACAGCTCTCCTGTTACCACTTTCTCCTAAGTACATGAAAGTGGCTTTACATATTTGACCTTTCCCTTCCCAGCTCCCACATATTTAACCCTTCTTTCCCACCACAGCAAGGAGCTGACGCATCAAATATCGCACCACTGAAGATGCAATATCCCTGATGCTCGGCACAGGGCTAGTTTCCACCGGCACGGCTCTGAGGACAGTCCTTGTGTGCTTCCCCTGAGGCTGCGAGGGACTGTTTGAGGAGCAAATTCTGATTTTGCGAGTAAGGCCCTGACCCATAGCAAAGGCCGTGAGGATGCTATGGCAGCATCTTTCATGGATCAGCTTGCATAGGGAGGCAGGAGCTGTCAGCCTGGCACTAAAATATCCATACCCCTTTAACTCCAGATACAACTGAAACCCTTTAGCCAGCCCACAGCCTAACACCCAGTAATCACCAGGAAGGCAAGAGCAAATCCATGGGATTATTTTCCTTTTTCAAGGTAAGCAGGATAATGTACTCTGCTGGGGTTCAGCCAGGAGACTGACGAATCTGGGGATGAGCCACACCCAGCAATAAAGGAGAGCATCAAGAGTCAGACAGGATCAGTCCATGGATCGCTAATGAAGTGACCCTCTGGCCCAGTACTGAATCAATGGCTAAAAAAATAATGTCTGGGAAGGAAAGATGCCATGTCTTGAACAGGTCCTCCTGGGCACCAGGCTTGTAACTGGAGGGCAGACAACCAAGCAGTGCCAAGGTTGCCCCTGTGTCTGTCCCTTTTCCAAGGGCAGCAAGGACAGAGTGCCTCCGTCTCTGGGCAGCTGCACCAGCAGGGCTTTTAGCCTGTGCTCTTACTGGCCCCAGTAGTCTCTGTTCAGCAAAGGCTTCAGCTTTTCAGGAAGCCCTGTTCATGTGCACTGGGAGGCAGTTGCTGACATTGCAGTCCTGTCCTGGAGATGCCATCTGAATAAAATAATGGGGTTTGGGGGTAGCGATGTCTCTCCAGCGGCACTCCCAACACCTGGCACAGCGCAGCTTCTGTGCCATGTACCCAGAGTCTTTTATTGGAACTATTATTAGTTGAAGAAAGCAAACCAGATCTATGTCCTGTCCAAACAGAAAGCACAGGCAGATAAGCCATTTCTTCTGGCACCTCTGATGCCATGTACATACAGAATGCCGTTAGCAATTTTGGTCTGGATCACTCATAAAACAGACAAAAGTCTGAACTCTAAATCCCTCACTGGGTGACCCAAATGAAGAGGTCAGTGCAAGACCTGTTCTATGGGGTGTGCTAAATGCCTTGCTCTGGATCCTGCCCGTGAGTGTGCTGAGTGAGAGATGCTGAGAGCAGAGCAGGAGCAGCAAGGGGAAGGTGCAGCACGGAACCTTCTCGTTGTATGCCTCAGGCATCAGCCCTCCTCGGCCAGACACTACACATCTTCTGCAGCAGCTAATGGACCACTCAATGTGTCTTACCTGTCTGAGAAATCCTTTGTAACATCCTGTGGCTGGGAGCTTCGCAGCTTAACAACGTGCGTGTGAAAAAACACCTTCTTCTGTTTTCAGAAGTGACAGTCTGGCAGGAGCTGAAAGCACTTGAAATTAGATCCTCAAAGCCTTTTGCCAGCAAACTAGCATCCATCTACCCCAAGGAGCAGTCCCAGGCTCTCTGGTCAAAAGATGAAAACAGCTCACGGCAGCTCTGTTCAAAACCAGTTGTCCTGGGGGTTATCAAGCCACCACATATAGCACATGCATTGGGTCCTCCCTCAGCCCTATGGGCCTGATGGGACAAGGGACAATGGCTTTAAACTGAAAGAGGGTGGGGAGGCACTGGGACAGGTTGCCCAGAGAAGCTGTGGATGCCCCATCCCTGGGAGTGTCCAAGGCCAGGCTGGATGAGGCTTGGAGCAACCTGGTCTGTGGAGGGTGTCCCTGCCCATGGCAGGGGGTTGGAATGAGGTGGTCTTTAAGGTCCCTTCCAACGCAAACCATTCCACAATTCTATAAGTGTCTTTGTGGCCTTAAGCCAATTTTTCCTGCATGGTTTTCACTTCCCAAAGCAAGGGGAGGTTGGTGTCACAGCATCTGGTAAGACACTGGACGAATATTTTGCCTGCTGGCCTCATGCACGAGGGCTCAGCTGTGAAGGAGGAGCCTGTCCTGGTACAGCCCTCTCTGTGCTGCCTACCAGAGCTGCTCCCTGCAGTGAATTATCCTCTGAACTGCACACAGGTTTGCCACAGCAAGGGAGCCCATGTCTCCAGAGGAGAGCCAACACATGGGCACTGACATGCAGATGATCAAGGGACCCACACTGATAAGTAAATGAGGGCACAAAAATACTCAGCAGCATAGACTCACCCAGATGTGTCCATCATGATTCCTCAGAGGTGTGCTCAGGTAGGTTAGCAGGAATGACTGGTTTTGCTCATCCCTAATAAATCAGCTGCATATTGCACGCAGGTGGCTAGGAGGTGCCCTTTGGGGAGTGCCTGGATGCAGAGGGGTTTCGAACCAAGCAAACACGCTGACGGGGGCCCTCCAGGATGCTCTAGGCTACGACCAGGTCTCTAGACTAAGAGGAGATTAGTCCAGTGCGCTGTATCCTGAAACAGGGCCTGTTCTGTGCAGGGCTCAGCGCTGCGCTGAGCAGTTCCACACAGCAGCCTCCTCTGCTCCACCATCAAAATCGCATCAGCTGTGCCGCGCGGTGAAACAAGCTGAGCTTATCCTAGGCCAAGCGGAGCAGAAAGGCAGCTCTGAGCTGAAGAGCATAAGAATTGCATGAGGAACATATCTGCAGGGCACAGAAGGGCTGGATTAGGGTATTTATGGTTCTCCAAGGCTAATTTCACAAGCAGAGTCAGCCAACCAGAACGAGCCTTTAAAGCACCATGTAACCCCAAAAGGCCCAAAGCAATTAAAAGCCGGATGGAGGGCACACAGTTGTTGTTTGAATGGGAAACTGAGACTGCCACTTCGAAACAGAAGCAAGGAGAAGTCAGGCCAGGCTGGAGGTGTCCCTCAGCCCTGCCTGGGCTGGTGTTTCAGACCCTGCTGAGTGCTTGCAGAGACACCCCACATATGCACCTCGCTGGCGGCAGAAGCAGAGCTCACCAGCTTCATCTGCCATGCAACCGCCTCATCTTTTTTCACAAGTAACTTCCTCCCAACTTGAGATGGTGCCACAGATCTCTGTCCTGCTCACCAACAGCTGCCCCATGCACCACGTCTGACTCAGGCATGCCCAGCACCTGCCGTGTTTGCCTTCCACGGGGAGTGAGTTCTTGCCAGGGTTTGTGCTGTGTTTTTAATTACAGTCTTTGATATCAAATGCTCCTGCATATCTAATAGAGCAGCATTTCGCTCCCACCCCCTTCCAGCCTTTCTTGATAACAGAGGCCAAACCACAATGGGGGAAATTTTTTGTTCCATATCTTTACGGTGCTTCTTCCAGTAGCACATAAAACAAATTAGCCACTTAGGCCATTATTAGGCACTTATGGCCTTTTGATGTTTATGATTTATAACAGCAATTTGCACTTATGTAGCGCGTTTCAGCGGAGGCTAATACAGCAACGATAGTGCTTTGCATTTCAGTCGCGTCTTCCCTCTCCAGCTTTCTGAGAGCTTTGTAAGGCCATACTGGGTCCGGCAGCAAGGAGCTCCTCTGGGGTGCCAGGAGTCCTGTGCTGCTGGGCATCTGTCCACACCCACCATAGCAGCACCCACGCTCAGAGCTGGCCCAGCTGACTGGGTGCTATAGCCCCGTTAGAAGAATACACTGAAGAACAGGCTCTACTGTCCACCAGAGCTGGGTCAGGGAGCTGGGCTATCTCGCTGCCTGTTAGACACAGCAGAGTCTGCTTGCCCTTTGGCATTGTTTTTAGATGTTCTCCCAAGAGAAATAAATTATATTTATGAATAACAAGCTTATTTTTTCCTGTGAGCAGATGCATTGCTCCAGACCCAGGCTGGGCAGGGTGAACCCCAGCATGGGCTGGGCTGGTGAATCCCACCCTTACAGTTGGCCTGCGTGAGCCAGAGCGGAGCCAGCAGGTCAAGGGGGACAACTCTTCCCCTTCATGTGGCACTTATGTTCCGGGTTTTTGGTCCCCCCACCCCAGGACAGCTCAACATGCAGGAGCCTTGTTGTATCTGTGGGCACTACACAAAAGAAACCAAGCTCTCCCGGCCTCTCCAGAGACAGAAACCCAAAGTCCAGTGAAATACAGCAGGATTTCTTGGCTGTGGGCATGGTTTATATCCCAGAGCAAGCTGAGCACTGCAGTACAGAGAGATCCCAAAACCACTTACCTACAGTGCTTCCTCTCCGTGGATTTACAGGTGACTTGGAAAGAGTTATCCACCTGTCTCAGGATCTTATTTTCTCCCTCATTTTTGGCAACTTGCTACAGCTTATTTTAGCTCAGAGAGGAGACCCAGGAATGGGTGTCCCCAGGTGGGGCATGGGGAGGTGGATCTGTGCTGTCTGCTCTGGGCTTGGCTGCTTTCCCTCACAGCAGAATGATTTGTCGAGGCCTCGGTTCCCCGAGCTGAGCAATAAGTACGTCCTTGCTTTTCTTTACAAGGATACCCTCACAGGTCTCATAGCTTCTTCGTGGAGTTTTAAGTACGAGATTTTACCTGAAGGGCAAAGCTGAAATTTGCTGCAGAGGATGAAAGATGGGAGGGCAGATCTGGGGTGGGGGGTGCTGGAGCTGGGGCTGTTCCTGCTGCTGTCCCCGCAGGAGATGTGAGTTGTGAGTTCCTCCACAAACCACACAGAAATGTCTCAGTACTCTCCCTGACTTGCAGCTGCCCCTCTGTTACCCCCTGGTCACCCCCTTGGCTGCCCTCCTTCCTTGCATGGGCACAGGGAGATGCTCAGAGGCAAGAGAAATGAAGATGCTCTGAGCCAGTTTGCCAGGATGCAGGTCTGACGAAAACTGCTTATGATGCAAACTCATTATCTGTGAACATGCCCTATTTCTCAGGGATGTTTTAGAAAATTAAACACGCTGTCGACTCAAAAGTTTACCTGTATGCAAATCAAAATGTCAACATCTGGCAGGAGGACTTGTGGATTTTTTTCAGTCCATCAGTAGCAAGGGGCTGCCGCCTATATTTTGTTTTTTCCCATACACTCATCATCGTACGCATGCTAAGCACATCCCGAAGTAATTTTCCTAGTAAAGGCAAGTGTAGAAAGCTAAGTGTTAAATGCTCTTTCAAAGCCACCAGGAATATCACTGTTTACTTGTTTTCCGGTCTGTAACAGATGCTGGCATTCAACATTCAGAGTGCCTCCGGAAAAAAGAAAAAAAATGAAGATTGCCATGACAAGGTTAGCAAATGACAATTATTTGTCAGTAAATCTTTTTCTCCCTCTCAGTGAAGCTGCTCTTTACGAATGAGCGACTGCCGCCTCCACGCACGCTGAGGATGATGCCTCGGCACGACGGGCACAGCTCGCTCAGTGCCGCGCGTTATCAAGGAGCTTCGCAACGCGAGGTGCGGCCGTCGGAACCAATCCACTCCGACAGCCTTTGACGTGCTTTAAAATTTAGTTAGGAGGAAATCGGTAGCAGTTGCTGCTACTGTGTGGGATAAATCCTCCACTCACTGGCAAAAATCACTCAAACAATGTAATTCTCAGTCAGCCTAACTCCACTGCGTTTAAGGGAGATTTAAGAGCTATTTAAGAATATACATATTCACCCAAACACACATGTACGTCCACACAGAGGATCCAGAGCTAAGCTCTGCAAGTGAGACGCCCTTTCAACTGTTACCAGCACAACTTCCTGGTGGCTGATCCTGAGCGGGAGTGACAAAGACATCCCAGGACATCCCCAACATGCCCCACTTGCCCAGCATGGGCTTGCTGCTTTCACCTCCAGTCCTGTGCAACCCTCCCACAGCAGTAGTAGTCTCCGAGCTTCTCTCCTGTCCCCCATTTGCAGTCTGGGAATTTCAAATGCAGAACTGCGATGCTGTTTGCTTGCCATAAAGAGGGCCTTGGCCATCGTACAGCTGTTTTCCTGTTTCACAGTAATCCACACACAGCTCTTCCTTCTGTATTTCTTCTTGGGACAGCCCTGCTGTTGGCACTCTGAGCTCTTGGTGATGCTACAAGCCCTTCCCACACGTTGTACGACAAACGTATTCAAACCGATGGGAAGCGCGAGAGAAAACAGCTCTGTTGCGCTGGCTGGCAATGTGCGATTAGCTTGAAGCACGCTGCATATAAATAAAAAGCAATGGACATGCACATAAACAAAATCTATTGCATCCTCAGCTTTTTGGAGTCAAGCTCTATGCTGGAAAAACATTGCCTCTTCATCAAGTTTTATCTCTTGCAATCAATTCATTGGGCCAACCAAGGAGCTTCAGAAAAAACGACTCAAGTTTTGCTCTCAGAGCTGGCAAACCTTCCCCACTGCTCTGACACCAGGCTTCTGAGTAAGCCTGGGAAAATGCAACCTCACTGGGATCCAGCAGAGCCCAGGTGCTCCCTCCTCGACCCAGCACATCCCAAGCTTTATTGTGGGTGCCAGTCACAGTCCTGCCACTGCTGCTGGGGACAGGAAAATGCCAGCCCTGACGGTGTCCCATGCTGTATGTCAGCGCAGGGTTTAGTGCAGAAGCACTGTGACTCCCGTAGAAGTGAAAGCAATGCTGCAAAGGCACCAGGTTTATAGGCTAGTGTTTTGGTAGTGGAAAGTGTATTTTTTCCCCTCGTGGCTATAAATCTATAGGTTACACTCTTTTCACTGCCACGAGGAAAATGCTCTTTTATGAAAAAGGGGAAGAGTGGAGCGAGAGAGCTGATGAGGGATATTACCCTTAAAGGAGGCTGGGAGACATCAGTGCAGTCAGGAAGCCTTTAGGCTACATTCAGAATTGATTTTGCTTTTTTTCAGATACAAAAATACTCTAAATACTGGCTGACTGGCTTTGTTTGCTGGGAATGCACTCATCTCACACGGCGGAACAAAGCGGTTTGCTGGGGAGAAGAGGGTGTTTCGGTGTGTTGCAGCCTCAGGGAGAAGAGGGTCTTTTGGTGTGTTGCAGCCTCGGCCGTGGGTGTTTAACCTGGTCTCCAGATGCTGTGTGTCAGCCCTGGACATCACGGCTTCATGGGACTGCTCAGGCCCTGTGGTGACTTCTAACAGGGCACATTTTTTGGCTGGTTTAGACCAGAGGAAGGCAGGAGTGACCACACATCACCACTGACTGCCTCCGCAGTTCCTGTGGCTTTGCCAGCTTTGATGGTTATTATCAATAATGTATCATCCTTCATCTGCTCTCAGAAGCTCCAGGAAAGAGCTGGTCTAAGTTGTACCAACAGCTTCCCAACTGGACAACCAGAAATGGGCTGCCTGTGTCACTCAGGGCTTGGGCTGAAACAGGAATTTATGCCCTAGTTCAGAGATCACCATGAAGTTGTCTCCCCAGCACTCGAAAAACATGGCTGAGATCACCTTCCTCATCACCCCCAACCCTTTTCTTCCCCAGGCACCAAGGTTTGGATGAGACTGGTGAGATTTGTTGCTTTTTTCCAAGCCGACAAGAATGCCGAAGAGGGACTTTTTACAGGGACAGGTAGTGACAGGACAAGGGGTAACGGGTTTAAACTGAAAGGGGGGAGATTTAGATTGGACATCAGGAAGAAATTCTTCCTGGAGAGGGTGGGGAGGCACCGGGACAGGCTGCCCAGAAGAGCTGGGGATGCCCCATCCCTGGGAGTGTCCAAGGCCAGGCTGGATGAGGCTTGGAGCAACCTGGTCTGTGGAGGGTGTCCCTGCCCACGGCAGGGGGTGGGACTAGATGATGTCTTCCAACCCAAACCATTCTAGGATTCTATGAAATTCCTTCTCCCAGCAGCATGCAAGTCCCCACACTGTGCTGATCTAGGTCCTGGCTAATTCCACCTGATGGATGTGGTCAAAAGGCAAGCTCCAGACTAACCCACTGAACTCACAGGCAGGTTTCAAGCCATCTACTATAATAGCTTTGGCAGAGAAAGCTGACCCAGGGGGCCACAGAAGAAGCCAAGAAATGATGATACCCACTGCCAAAGAAATATATCACCGCACACAAAGTCTCGCTGCCAGATGCACCTTGGGCTGTCCGCAGCCAGAAGCTGGAGAGCTGGCCCCGTTGTCAAAGAGTTGCTGAAAATATTACAAATCCAGATAGATGAGGAGGAGGATCAGCCGCCTGAGCCACAAGAGAGGGCATTGTGGAGCTGGCAGGGAGCGCAGGCGCGCGTGCCAGACTCCTTTGTCACTCTGCTGCTGTTCAGGGGAGGGAGAGAAGTCGACAAAGGCTCATCGAGGAAAGAATAATCTCTCTATGTGTGAAATGAAGTTTGCAGTTGTGCTGGGCAATTGGGATTCAAATGCAACTTGTTGTACCAGCACTTAAAATAGAAAGCATTGCAGGGAGGGATTCTTAAAATACTTAATTGGAGATATCGCGGCCATCTCACTCCGAGGGGAGATGGAAGGAAAGGGTGGCTCAAGGAGAAGGGCAGGAAAACCAGAAAACAGTATAAGGGAGGTTCATTATGCAGAAATTGTATCTGGAAATAAAGTCTCTTGCAAAATAAAGGCAGTTACCCTGTGAAACCCATCATTCTGCATTGCATCAGGGTTAAAACTGGAATCTCAAAAGTTTACCTGTCTTCTATGAATCAGGCTGGGACACAGCTGAGAACACCTTACGCTTAGACTTATTCTCCAAATCACTCAGACCATTTACTTTTCCATGTATATACCATAATGCTTTTAAACACAACCATAAACGTGCAAATCTTGGGACTGTCTAAATCTCAAAAGAATTGTGATTCATTTTCTATTTAGTTTCAAGCAAGAAGAGACTCTGCCATGGAGCTTAGTACAGTTGGGTTCCCTCCTAGATTTATAATCCTTACTTTGCTTTATGCTCAGGATAAACGAGATACTATTTACAGCCTCGTAGCAACCCTAGTGTTCAAGGCTTCCAATTCAGCACAGCACTTAAGCATATGCTTAGCATCAGGACTACCACATCAAGCACCCGCTTACGTTCCCTTGACTTAACGGAGATTAGCACGTGTACTGATAACTGGAAAGATTCAAAGGAGATTTATGCAGTTGCCTGGTTGTGAACTTATGTCAACAGACTCTGCAAAGCAGGAAACAGAATTGACCACGTGCTTCAAATTAAGCACGTGCTCAAGTTACCTGCTGAAATCAAGGCCTTATTTTGTTATTACAGGATGCATTACCTTCAGGCAAAATCCTCAAAGAGCAGGACTCTAGCACCAAGCCAGCAGGGACTCAAGGGGAGTGGGTCAGGGTACCGGCTCCAGCCAGAGGATGCTGAATACAGAAACTGCAGGCAGCTCTGCTATTCAACACATTTAATCCCTCTTGGAAAAACTTCCTGTCTCCAGAACTAGGCTAGAAGCTGATTCAGACCATCTTCTCCCCTTTCCGAAGCTCCAGCTTGGTCTACTTTGTATTTTCCCCTCTATAAGCTAACATCTTAGATAATTAATACATGATAGCTTCTAAGAGGCTCATCTTGCAATAACCTTTACCACAGACATAAAATTCACATTTAAACACATTTAGACAGTGCCATAAAGACATCAGCCTTCCTTGCCCAAATTTGCCAAGAGAGAGAGTTGGCTGCATGCACCAGCTTCCTCAGGTCTATCTCTCTGAGCTATTTTTTGTGTTGCATTTTTGTGCTTATGGATGGCTTCAAGTAGAGATACCGAATACCAGAACACCGCTTTCTACCTTTCTGCACCATTTGATTTAGAAATAAGCTGTTACATGAGCCACAAAATGCATGAAGCCTGGTGACCCCTCACCTTCTCCTGTGGGGACTCTTTGAAGTTTAATAAAAGTGGAAGTTGGCAGCCTTTCCCTTGCTGAGCAAGTTAATGCCACCTCACTTCTCTGCCTGTCTACTCATTTTCATGATGTAGGAAACTAATACGTATGAGCATCCCCCTCTCTGTCAAATTTATTTGAAATTGGCCAAGAGTTCTTGAGGCAGATGGACACAGTGTGTGGCATTCCAAGGCCAGTTTTCTCAAGGAATTGGGCTAAAATAGATCAGCAGAGGATGTCACTGATTGGGAATTAGGCCAGTAGATGGGTAGAAGACAGCCCCTGTTGGAGAAGCAGAGGTGGCTTGGCTTGCTGGAAGCAGTGCAAGCCAGTTGGTGCTGGTGTGAAGGAGCATGGTCCTGGGGGCACACCTGGAGATATCCCTTGGGCAAGCTGGAAAGCCTCCCGGGAAGCTTAAGGCCCGGAGCTTGTGTGGGCAATAGATGATGAAGATACAGGAAAAGCGAGAGGAACCTGCTAACCCAGAGGCTTCATTCTCTTGCGTTTGAAGCTTTCACCAGGTGCCAGGGAGGAGCTGGGGCCAGAAAGCCATGGTGGGATCCCGGTGGAGTTTTCCCATTCCAGTCACACTGTGGCCGTGCACATTTGTTGCTGCATCCTCTGAGATGGCAGCGGTGCGAAAATCCAATGTTATTGACTGGAGCAATGCAGGAAATACAGTGTCTCAGTCCACCAGAGACCCAATCAATTGGCTAATTACTTCATATGAGGTTTACACTAGGCAGTTTGACGATCACAGACCATCAGACTCGCAGCCCATCTGCTGCCAGGCTAAGAATTTCACTTTTTCATGCAGGGAACATTCGTTCTCTCATGTCACGGCCTGGGTGAATTTGCTGGTTGCATCTCTCTCTACCTCAGTGAGCAATCTCACTGAATCTGTTCTTATTGATTTAGGAAAAGGCTTTGATTCTGCAAACCACAAACTCTTACTCATGAAACTATGACAACTTGGTATTAGCTGCAAATCAATGAACTTTTTAAATGCAGTCTAAGCAACAAAACTCACTTACTGCTAAACCCTGATAAGCTGGTGCTGGGACAAGTCAAACCTTTATCTTAACTGCCATGTGATCTTTTCCAGTTTGATAGTTCCATTTACTGTATTGATAAGGATTATAACCTGTCTGCAGTGAGATCTTACCCTCCCTGGAAGCACTTGTACAGCAGATTAAAAAAAAATTTCCTTTTCATTATCAACTCTCTCTCCATACTAAGTATTCCCCAACACATTATTCTTCTTCACTGTGTCCTTTCCAAACCCCCTTTGTCTGCCTTCGTCATCCCCGCTGCGCCCAGAGACCAAACAGAACCCACGAGCACACAAGAGGAGATTTATGCAATGTGACAGAGCTGCGGCTGGGATGGGACTCACGCTGGCAACTGCTACATGAGTGGGGACCACACGTTGTAGTCGCCTACCTGCAAACGCTGGTCTTGGCACACACGTGTTCTCTTTCCTCCTGGGGTTCCTTATCCACCCTTCCCATTGGCGGGTGGGAATCATCCATCAGGACGGCGTCGCTGTGTGTGGACAGCAACAGGCAGCCTGGCATCATCAGGCTAAAAATCAAAAGGGTTTTCACTGGAGTGATCCATAACATAAACTGTGAATTCTTTTTTCCACCCACCCACAGGTGCTGGGTTTCTCCTCCAACAAAAGCCTGATTGGGGTCCTCCCTCCTTGGCACCTTTTGGGTAGCATCTAGCCCCCCAATTCCCTCTGAAGGTGACAGGAATTAGATACTGTCATGGTTTAACCCCAGTGAGTGACTAAGCACCGCACAGCCCCTTGCTCACCTCCCCCAGTGGATGGGGGAGAGAATCGGAGGAAGAGGTAAGCAAACCCATGGGTTAAGATAAGAACTGTTTAATAATTGAAAATAAATGAAGTAAAATGATGGTACTACTACTATGTAATGAAAATACTACTACTATTACTGAGAACAATATGCAATGAAAACAGCAATGGAAAAAAAAGAAGTGATACAACCACTCACCAACCCCCAAGAAGAATGAGAGAGAATTAAGAAATTAGTATGTTGTCAATGTTCTTCTCAGCACAAATCCAAAACATAGCCTCATGCTAGCTGCTGTGAAGAAAATTAACTCTATCCCAACCAAAACCAGCCCAGATACCTAAATACTTTCCCAGTATGACAGCTTCAGCTCAGTAGCTCAGGAATTTGGGAGGCTGCTCCCAAATTAGAGGCTGGGGCACTCAGATGCCACCTCAGGCCAGCTGGGTGCCCCCACAAAGCACCTTTTCAGGCTTTTAGCAGAGCCTGAAAACAGAAGGCACCTGAGCATCCTCACGCAGGCTCTGCAGACCCCAGAGAAGCTGGTCGAATAATGGGCCCATTTATTCCTGCAGGGGGAAAATGTCAGAAAACACTGAAATGAGAAAAAAATTGCCTCTTTGTTCTGCAAATGGTCATCATTGTGAGAAAGTTTATACACCCTCTGGGAATTCATTTAGCATCATCAAAAAAAGGCTTTACAAAAGTGCATTCTTATTTACCCACAGTAATTTCACCAAAATAATTCCTTTACTGGAAGAAAGGTGAAGTGGGGTTACCCACACTGCCAGATGCTCTCTCACTGCTCTACAGTGGGGTACAGAGGCCTTAAAGCAGAAACCTGTTCCTGTTCAGAAGTGACATAAAGCCCTGTGAAACGCTGCAAGAGCTCCCTTAGCCATGGGAATGGGCTCACAAAGGTAAGGTTGTTCAACAGAGCATTTCCAGAGCCTTTTTCACCCTTCCCATGGAACAGTGGTTAACATTATGTTTGCATGTACAGGACTTAATGACTTTAAAATATACTGGCCAGCCATGACCAGTCTGTGGGCAGGCCTCGGGGACAGCACGGAGCAGCCGCGTGTTTTTAGAAGCATGTATTATTTATAGTCTGTATTGTTGTTGCCATTACAGACCCCGCTGAGATCAGACCTTGCTGTGAACACATATTCACTGAAGAAATAAGTCTGGCCCCAAAAGCCTTACACTGAGCATCTCAAACAGACATGTCCTAATGGAAAGCATTTTCCTACTCCTGTGAGGTGCAGGTTACTGGTTTACGTAAAAAAAATGTCCTCTCTCCTTTTTTTTTTCCAGATTCATGCCTTCAGTCTTATAAAAAATATTACATTGAGTCCAACCAAGTGAGAAAATAGATGTTATTTCAGCCTTCTTGCATATTTTATTTTTTCTAAGCTTTGAAGCTGCATTATAGCCAAGGTTTGAGAGTCAAACCAAATCCCAGTTTCTTACAAAACTGCTTCTGGGACAATCAAAGTATGTGAAATCTACGCTCTTTAAGAATAACCCCAACTTGAAAAGCCCTCCCTCACTTCTCCGTGACAAACCAGCTCCCTGCCCACTCCCCGCAGAAAGGTACCATGAATTATCACCCTGTGGTATGTCGGGTGCCGCAGCGGAGGCTGCCCAAAGGCTGTGCTGGACCAGATGGAGCAGGGGTCCCCCCAACACAAAGCCAAGTTCACAACTGGCCCTTAGACAAACATTAACAAAAAGTGACTTATTTTCCACGCTGAAATCAAATGCAAAAATCACCACCAAACCCAAACCCAGTCCTGAGTAATTCTGCAACTTAGGAATATTTCACATACTTCTTTCACCATAATGTGAAGGCCAGATATAACTTTCTAATTAATAGGGGCCATGGAGTGCAATAAATGCCGCTTTAAAGCAAATTCATTTCACAGCACGCACAATCAGTCTTTCAAACACAACCCCCACGCCCCGTATACATTGGATATATTTTGCCTGCACATTTAAGAGAGCCTAAGAGAATGAGGTACCCAGCTCGCATTCGAAGTCAGTGGGCTTTGGAAGTTCGGTTCCTAGAAATGCCTCTATAAACCTCAGCCATCAGACAGCAGCAGCAGCCCTGCGAACGCCGCTCCTGGGGGCCGCAATCCTGGCCGCCCTCCCAGAGGAGTCAACACAGCGTAGGTAGGTAGGTTCCCAAGCTGCACACAAACCTTTTCTTTCATGTTTGTCAGCATTTTTTACTGTGTTTTACAACCAAAAAAAGGCTGAGGGGTGAGCAGAGGTCCCAGGAAACACCACGTGAATGCTGCAGTTGGCCAAAACTCCCCAGGGCACGTTTGCTGCTGTGGCCAGAGCAAACCAAAACTGTGGCAGGAAGCACTTGTGCTGAGAGGCGAGAGCACCGCTGATGTTAGTGAAAGATGCTTTATTATCTGGGGATGTGCTGACAGGAGATGTCTGCTCTATGTCAGAGGAAGAAGAGTCTTATAGTATAAGGGATAAGAAATGTCATAAGAGGAGTCGAAATTGTGCATGGAAAATATTTGCTGAGGGTTACACGCTCGAACCTGGTCTTGCCAGTCAAGCCACTTGGATGAATTAATCAACGCCCCAAAATATATTAAGGTCCTGTGAGATTTTCAGGTAAGTACGGTACGTGTGTGGGAAACCAGACCATAGTGCTGGCCACCAAATACTGTGTGCCCACAGCACTGTCCCCACAGGTGAGGTATCTACCCCCTCACATATTTTTACATACTAAAGCATTCATTTGTTCTTTCTTACTCCTTGGTTAAGTCGGAAGTTTTACAGAAGGATGAGGGACATTAAAGAAGTCAGGACATCTAGCTTTAATTACTGCTGTGGGAGCTGCTGGTGGCTGAGCACTTGGGCAGCAAGACTGCCCGGTCCCTGACTGACTCGGATGAGGCCTCTTGCACAAAACTCCTGCCTTTGAAACCCCAGTTGCTCTTTTGACCACTAACCCTCTCATTTCCACGGCAGCAGAGGTGTCACTAGACATGTGCAGGTTAAGCAACGAAACAAGAGCACTCATTTTGCATTTAGAGCCTCCTTGCACGGGCACCATGGTCCCTACTTAATGAACAAAACCCCTTCAGACTGGGCTCAGACTGACAGTTTTGAGTCTGAGCCATCGACGTGTTGGAGAAACAGCTGCTGTTTAGGAAGATGAGTTCACTCCATACTTCCTTCTGACAAACATGAGTGTTTGAGTAATATTTAAAACCAGTAGCATAAGCAGGAGGTGCCTGGTGCCCGGTGTGAGCTGGTGGTGGTCTGTCTTCCTTTGGGCTGGAGAACGGCGATTCTAGTTCAGTTTTTCTATAGTGAACTGGCACTTACTAAAACATGGTTCCACGCTGTATAATTTCTACGGCTTTTATTAATGCAGACAGTATAGGCTCCATAAAGAAGAAAAATTACCAGTGGAAGATAAAACTAAAATACTAGTTGCATTACAATCACATTCTAGTGCTGCAATAAATTGCATGAAGCCAATAAAGCAAAACTAACTGAAGATATTTGACACAAACCAAAAATGAAATGAGAGTCATTATGCAGTCTGCTACAGGGACCTGCCTTGATGTAGTTAAAGCAATAAACTACCTGGGAGTAATCTTTACTTATTTTAAATTGCATATTCCAATTGCAAAGCTGTTTCTGGCATTTCTGCCACACTTACTTTACTCTGCTCAGAAAAAGAATTACATGTCTGGATAAGTCATGTCCTATTAAATGTGCATCATATCTGCAGCACTCATAAGTCACTTGAGTCATAATATTGTTTATTCTAACATTAGTCACTATTTTCTGTCATAAATTAGCTATTCTCCAGAAGAGTGGAAACGAGATTGAGCCAAGGTTGCAATTATTTCACACATCCATATTGGCACACGGAATAGATTAAGTGGCTATCTCTACAGAGGAATTATCATCATCGGGCCATGGGTCAATTATAACAAATGTATTCATGCCATTAGCCCCCAGGTATCTTCAATAATAAGAGTTTGCATTCCTTTCCCTCCCTAATTATTCTCCTCCATGGTCTGGCTGACCCACACATGTGTCAAAATAAGCAGAAGCAATGCCTTTTGCAATATTCAAGGTTAAACCCTCCCAGCCATCATTCCTGCCAGCCCCCTTGAATCCTCCCTACCCACGGGATATTTGCATGCAAATCAACGGTGGCACGGTGTATCTTTTCCACAAACCAGTCCTGCTGCTAATTAATTGTCTGTTATTCTGCCTTTTTGTGCAGAGGTAGCAGCCCTCGCCCCCCTGCCAGGAGAGAGGGAGGGGATTTAATTCTGCTGCCTTTCAGTCATCCCGGTTTTAATTTGGCCGTGTGTGCTGCTGTTGGTATTTCCCAGCCTTTGTGTGACTCGGAGCACGCCCAGGCCTGGCCCCACCATCACCTCCGCATCCCGATTTTGAACCTGCACAGACTGTGCCAGGGGACCCGCTGTTACTCACCGCCGGGCTGCGAGTCAGAGTCCTGGAAACACGTGCTGCTTTATCAGGGCGAAGGGGCGATTTTGGTTGGGATGCATTAAGTCTTGTTTGTGTACAACCCCCTTTTAGTTAAAAGAGAGTCTTTTGTCCCAAAGGGAGCAGGCCATGGTAGAGGTGAATGGTGCTTTGTAAGCCGGCTTATTCCCTTAGGGAAGAGGCAGTCAGTTGCCCCAGCTGAAGGCACATTCATACTTGAATTAAAAACCTTCAATAGCTATTTTTTTAAATTGCCACTCATACAGAGATAGATGCATTGCTTGGGGAAAAAAAAAGAAAACCAAAAGAAAACCAGCCAACTTGCACATCAGTTTGTTCCCTTAATAACACAAGGATTCCCCTGGGAATTCATGCTCATGGATCAGTACCACACTTCTTCATCAAGGCTTCAGGTGCACCTCACCCACATGGGACCAACCCAGCAGAGCGAAAGGCTGGGCTGCCCCTAACCCATTGTCTCCCCTGTGCCGGGCTCGAGTAGAAATGCTCTTACTCACTAGTAACACAGTGCAAATAACCTACTTGCAATGTTGTCTTTGCCCTTCTCTCTCCTGAAGCAGCAGGATGAGCTTGGGAATGCCACGAGGATGGATATGTCCTTATCCATGCCCTGATGGGGCACTGCCACTCGACGTCTTTCCCAGAGACGAAGCGACTGTGTTGCACTTTGCAACCACCCGAGCCAAAAGGTGGGTATAACCAGCACCAGAAGAGGGAAAGCTGAGAAATCAAAATGCTTTACAGGAGCTGCCTCTGCCCCTGTGCTGCCAGGAAAGCTCTGAAAGATGAGAACCAGCCCAGTGTTACATGAAACAAATTTTCATAGGGGAGCAAGGACTCAGCCCCTTTTGTCATTAAAACCTCGTGTCATAAAAGCCAGTAAGCAGACAGATATTCTGCTTACCTAAGCTACTGCCATTGCCTTCAACAGCTGCACAATTCACCTTCCACTTGCTCTGTTCTGGGCTATTTTTTGCTCCATCCTCACACCCAGGCTGCCTTGCTAAGGGAGGATGAGAACCTGGACATTGAGTGTGCCATTCCCTCCTGCTTTCAGTACAACGGGGAGGACAAAAAGTTCATCTAATACCCAGTTTTGGATACTGACTATGAGCAAGAATCTAAAAGAGACTAAATCCAGGGCAAGCCCATATGGACGGATTCCCTGTGTAGTCTCTCCACATCTGGTGATCCATAGCTTCACACCTCCAGAGACACAGATAATGCCATCACATTTAACAGCTGTCGACAGATTTTTGTCCCAAAGGTTCAAAACGTAATCAGATAAAGTTGTGTCAACACCATGACAACTTTGTACCCAAGGTGCTGTGTGACAGCCACTTCAGCCTAGCAATGCACGAGGCACAGCCCTGCCTCCTTCACTGTGGTTTTGGCCCTGTCTTGGTGACTCTCTGCCCGTGCCCTGGAAAAGATGTCCAAGTGGAGGGATTGTCCCCTATGCAATGTGTTAAAGATGATTTTTTTTTTTAGACTTTTCAAAATAAAACAGCTCTCAGGCACCAAAATAACACCCTGGCCCCATGTCCTAGGACATCACCATATACCTTGCTCCCTTTTCCACATAGTTCCTACTGCCTGCCCTTGCCAGACTTGGGCTTGGTACTCACTGCCCACTCTTTCTTACCCCCATTATAATAAACATTAAAAAAAGTCTTCAACACCTAGTAAATAGTTTCTATAGTGCCTTATAGAAAGGAATTTAATGTCTCTTCTATGCTGTTTTGTTTGGCTTAGAGAGAATTTAGAGCCACCCTTGCTTCCCCTGAAGGCAGCAGCAGCAGCAGCAGCACATGCACTGGCTTCTCCATTTCTCCAGAAAAAACCCTGTGCAGAGCTGGCTGAGACACCTCACAAGCTGCTGGGGATCAAAAACAAAGAGAGAGGGAAAAGAAGTGAATTTACTGAGAGAAAAGTATCACTTTTCACAACCACTCTAGCTGCTTCTCGGTGGTTTTGCATGTAATTTCCATATAAACACAGGCATACACACATTGCCAGGGGGAGGTGGGACGGAAGGTGCCACATTTGCTGTATTTACACAGCATTTCCAAACTTTCTGTACACGGGATCCCCGTTGAAAGGCTGGGGCTTGTTTTAGCTGGCCAGCCCCAACCTGTGCGGTGCCAGGCTATAAAGCTGCACTTGGAGTTGTTGGAGGCTGAAACCATCTCCGCTCCCTGTAAATCAGTGACATTATTTTATGAAAACATTTGCAAATACGCAGCTATTCACCCCCCACCTGAAGGGGTCTGCAGAGGTGGGTAAGAGCAGCGTGTGTGCTGGCCAACCTGGCAGGACATTCAAAGCCCCCCTCCGCAGCACCGCATCATGGTAATTGCAGCCACTCTCCCTGGAAGCGAGCGGGGCTGGAGTTTTTACCTTCTGTTTGCAGAGTAAATAAGAGCTAGAAACGTGCAATTCCACGTCAGTGTGGAATCGAGAGGTCTCATCTTGTGACCGAAGCATTCATAGTGCTGAGCCTATGCCCTCCTATTCACCTTTAAAGTCTGCATCCTTTCTCTGCTTCCCATGCGTCCTTTGCCTTCACCTCCAGGATGTCTGTCTTGCCTTTGAAATATCACTGCTCTCCTACTGCTAAAGTGTGTGGAAGGATGAATCTTTTATCTCCCTTTTCTATTAGGGAGGTTGATTCTGGGTTCATTGGTTAGGTTTAAGATGTTACAAAAGCATCTGCCTGGTGGGATTTAAAGATGACAACCCTCCAGTGTTATTTCAATGCAGGTAATGGCAAGTAGATCCCCCTGCTTTCTTTACACCCTTGTAGGAGGAAAAGCCTGTCTGGAATAAGGATGTAGAGATAAGAAGAGATTAGAGATTCAAGCTCAAGGCAGTTTGCTCACACAGAGAGCATGGGGAACAGCACAGCTGAGCCCTGGTCTGTTCCCAGGGGCAGCCCCTCTGCAAACAGTGCCCCAGAGCGGATGCACCCCCTAGCTTTGAGGGGTGTTCCCCTCTAAAAGGAAGGATCCATGCAGCCCCCCCCAGACTGAGCCCTAGCTGCAAATTCTGGCCTGAGCTCTGTAACAACACGAGATAAACTGTTTCTGCGCCTCATGGAGACAGGTCCACCAGAGCCAGGCATGGTTTGGGCTGCAGGCTGCTGTCAGGGGAAGCTGCTTTAAACCATCGTGGAGTCCTTTCTGAAATGGTTCCCACTAGAAAAACATGAGTTTGGATTAAACTGAAATTGCTCAAAGAAAACTGGAGGGATTTCAATGGTGCTTCCTGTATCTGAAAAAAGATTTATGACAAAATCAATTATTTTGGAAAAATGGTGGTGGTGTTTCCAATTGTTTCCAATTTACTTGTTTGTAAATTTTCCACTTTAGCCATATCACTTGGCATAACCTGAGACCTTCACTCACGGGCTGGAGCATCATGCTGACTAACGCTGCACAACTCGCTCCTGAACGCCTGCTCACACATACTAGCCGAGAGCATCTCCCACTTCATTTTTCTTTGTTTTGTTTCTCAGATACTAAGGAGAGCTCCAACTTCATACGAAGTTGAAGTCATCTAATGTTCTGGATCAAAGTGTCTCCTGTTTTTGTTGTAATGAAGCAATTTGACACTTTCAGTAATACAAACATTCCCATCCCTAATTAGATGGGCAGCTGTTTTCAATATCTCCAGAAAGCTTTTCCAGATTAGCACAAGAATATGGCCAAAAAGTACAGGACACCAGAGGATGGGAATATTCCCTCCCAGCAAGGCTCTTCTATCTGCTCCCACTCCCCATTCCCTGTTCCATACTGACAGAGGAGCTGCAAAAGGCTCCTTTCTCCTGGTTGCTGCAGCCAGCAGTAAGGCTGTGGGGGAGTGTTGGTGCAGGGTGATTATCAATATTTAACTGGTGGGTCCCTCCAGGCTCAGCAGAAGATGCATGGGGACTCAGTGCCAGTCTGGGTCAGCATCCCTACTCCTACTCCAGGGCTGCATGCCTAGGGTACAGGAGGAAAAAAAGCGGATCCAGCAAAGGGAAGATGAAATTTGCCTTTGTGCTGTGAAGTGCTGAAACCACTCGGGACGTGCCTGAGAGCTTGCCCTCAGCTGTGTGCCTGCTGGGTCAGGGCTACATGCTGGGACGGGGTTTTGGCATGGGTCCGTGCTCTTGTCACTGTCCCACACTGGGGCTGGGAGGAACAGAGGCTGAGCTCAGCCTCAGGGCAGGATTGGAGCAAGGGAGCTTTACGGGAGGAATTTCTCCTAAGCCATGGATGCATAAACCCAAAACCTGAGACACACAGGTTTTGACCCTACTTTTCCATCAGCTGGTCAAGGACCAGCAAGCTGCAATCCTGTCCTGTGCCTCAGTTTCCCTGTGGAAACCAGGATGACAGCAGCAGTGTTGGGAGGATCTGTGGGCGCTGCTGTTGCAAGGAGCTCAGTGGGGCTGTATTCAGGCTGTGCTCGTCTTGCAGAGACTGGGGAGACAGGCAAAGCTCCAGCCTGACCCTGCAGTACATGCAACGATGCTGCATGCGACAGCTGACCAGAGCAGGGCTGGATCTGTGCCGCAGGCGATGGGGGGCTCTTGCTCACGCCTGCCTCTCAGCTGAGGCTGCGGTACCGTAAAGAGATTTATTCATTTTGCCTCCTGAACAAGTATTAAGATGAATATCAAAACATAATTGTCTCAACAATCTTTAGGCTTTCACTTATCAGTTGATGATAAGGCTATATAGCGATATGTTCATTTGCCTGCAGATCTTTGTAATCCTATTAAGTATAGAGCGATAACTATTAAACTGTATATATACACCCCATGTGCACATTTGTTGAGGAAAGTATTTAATACACACCCATACACACACTCCAAGTAAAATTTACGGCTGCACGGAGAGAGTTTAGTGTCTCTGTGTGGGCAACTGAAACACAACCTGCCTCGATTAACACTAGATCACTGAGGGTCACAGACCCCTCCTAGCTTCAGCAGTGTTCCTGATGTTGTGCTAAATCAGGCAAAAAAAAAAATTGCCCCTTGTATTTTATTCTGAATTTCCTTCCAAGCAGAAGGAATTTTCCTGGCTCTGCATTTCACATCTTGGAGCTGTGGGATGAGGGTAGAACAGAGTCGACCCCACCCAATGCTTAAACCCCCACTGATGCCTGCATCAGCACTGCCCATGAGCTTCACCTCTCTGCGGCACCCCAGGACAAATGCACGGTGAGGTTTCTCCCCCCTTCCAGGACACATGTAGATGAAAACAGCCCATTTGTGAAGAGACTCTCACCCATTTCAAAACTGGCAAAGGAAGAGGAAAGCTTATGCTTCAACCCAGCAGCAGCTTAGTTGAGCCAAGTGCTTTTGCTCCGAAAGCTGAACGTTTGCAGTTAGTGCCCAGGCACAGAAATCTCGTGCAGAGCAGCCTGACACCGCTTCAGCACAGTGCACGGCCCAGCGGAATGAGCCACTGCCCGCAGGGGCAGGGACCCAGCCCCTCCGTAATTCAATCTTCACGCCAGATCGCTCCGGGGTCTCTGGGCAATGACCGTGTCTGTGCCACCGCTGTGGGGCTTTCTGACGTGTCTGGGAGCTGACACGCCACCGCCTTGCCTTTTCCTCCTGACCTCCCCTACGCTGGAAACGACCCCCAGCCAAGGGAGCTGTTTCCACGTGGTGCATCTCTGTCCTGGGAATTGATGTGGCACCAACCCATTGCTCACCAACGCATGTGTTTCACATCATCTCCCTGCCCTGCCCTCCTGGGAGGTACAGCCTTACGGATATTCCTATTTACAGCTGCTTCTCCCAACTGTCCCTTCTCCATCTTTCTTCTAGAGTACTTTCGCACTGTTCAGGCTTACAACACCCCTGTAACACCTACCACAGACCTTTATCTGTACATTATCTCCCTAAATTACCAGGAATTTAGTCTCACGGTAGTGCCAGACGCCTTCTGGTTTTAAACACACCATTTTCTAAACAAAGCAATCATAGCTAACAAGCCAGGAAGGACTCTCATCCTTCGTTTCTCCCTCCAAAGCCTTGGGTGTTGCAGGCTGAAGGAGCAGGACAAGCCTCGCAAGACTACCAAGCCAGCACACGTCCTGCTCAAGTAGCATCTCCCTTAATCTCCAGACTCAAATCCTGACTTCAGTTGGGCACTTTTGTTCATGCTGTTCCATTTTTAACTCTCCTCTGTCCCACGTGTGCATAAATACCTGCTAAACTGTGGCCCAATGCTAAGCAGAGCTTGCCAGCGCCTCGGGGCCGGGACCATCAGTAGCAGACAGTGTGGTGCATGCTGGAGTTTGGACAGTGGTGAGCTCAGAGCAGCTCGTGGGTTTCGATAGTGCTCAGCATCACTGGTAAAACCTGGTTGATGCAACGCTTTTACTGCCTGCCATAAAAAAGCCTTCTCCCTGCCGTAACACAGAGAGGGTGCCTGGGCCATATTTCCTTCTTAATTGCAGGCTGAGAGGTACGAAGATACACTGAATGGAAATGTAATGTGCCGAGATTGGAGGGAATGGGGCTGTCAGGACATAGCCGGGACAGTGTTCATTTGCTGTTATAGGGTGGCAGGCAGAGGAGCATAAGCTTCTCTCAGACTCTTGTTAAATGCAGAGCTGAAATGCCAAGAAGCGATAGAGACATATAAAGAAAATAATCCAGAAAGTAGCATCAGAAATATTGGTAACTCAGGCAAATCACTCCTATGGACCTTTGATTACATTATCTGTTCATTCTTCCTTACAAAGCTCTGCTATCACACAAGCATAATAAAACAAGAATATATAAATGGAAGGAATTAAGAGTCATCCTATTGGGACCAATTTAATCTTTGCTTCATTTAAAAGGAGAACATGGCTCCCTTATCTAATGTACATAAAATTGCTCTTTATTCCCCAGGTTTACATATAGATGACAGATCTATATAAATATGGATCTTCTCCTTTTCCCCATTCTGTTGTGAGAAGAGCCACCTTCCACCACATATATTGTCTGCTCTAGATGCCTGAAGGAGAGTCTCCCTCCTGCCCTATGTTCTTACTGTGAATGGAGAGGACAAGGACATGGCAGCATCCTTTAGAGGCAGTGAGCTTTGGAAGCTGATGTTTGAAGAATAAAAGCAACGAGAGTGGTCACAGGTAGCTTTCGCTCAGAGACATCTGGTGTTGAAGGGAATAGGTTAGCTAGCCCGCAGCCTGGGACTGAAACCCAGCCAAAACATGCCTTCCCCAGAGCTCCCCACTCCCATCCATCTTTGCTAGTTTTCCTTTTAGGGAGTTTCAGAGTGAGCCCGCAGAGGTTTCCCTGCGGTACAAGACAGGCAGGAAACCACAAAGTCTCCTGTGAACTGTCATGTTCGGGCTACTCGGAGTGAAGTGGAAACACAGAGTTTTACTGTGAAGTTACCAAAAGCAACGACTCGCCCATGCCGGAATGGGGGTCTTGCTGAGCTGCCTTGCTGAGGTGACAGCAGCCCCGGACCTCATTCCCAGGAAGGGGCGAACCATGATCCCAAGAGCATAGGGAGAAATTTTAGAGCAACCACCAAAAGCCATTTAGGTCTTCACAGGTTCAAGTTTTTAAGTTAAAACTCAAAGTTATCCCCAGAAAGCAGATTTTCCCACACCCAAATATATGAACTGAAGTTGAAATGTGGATCCCAGTCAAGCACAGTGTCCCTGCCAAACTTTACACTGGTCCCGTTACCGCTATTGCATAGGGCCCCGAGTCACTGGGAGTTCACATCTTTGCCCATATGAAATCACGTCCTTTTCCACAGAACACATTCAGAAATATGCACATATTTCCTCTTTTCCTCACCTCTGAGCTGGGAAAAAAGAGGTATTTGTGAGTCAGTCATTGCTTTCTAACATGCTGAAAGCATCAGAGGACTCCCTGCTCTTTCAAACCTACTATCGTAAGTGCAATTTCAAAGTGTTTCTCTCTAATATCCAGTGGCTTTTTAAAAAGCAACTAACAGCAGTGCTGGAATGGCTAATGCCTAATTAGCTAATGGGTAATGATGCGCCTGTGAATGAGACTGACATTTCACTCTATAATTATCATCTAGCCTGATATCACATCCTGCAGTGGGCAGTTGTCTTAGCCTTGGGAACAAGGCTAAAGAACGGGCAGGCCCGTAGCAATGCTCCCATGCTGCCCACCGAGCCACTGACACGAGCCAGGCGTGCTGGCAAAGCTGCAGCTGCTACTACCATACCTGACAGGAGCAACACGGGAAGCCAACCACGGCTTCTGCATGTCTGGCTTTCCCCAGACATATCCTCATTTTCCACTCCCAAGTTTATACGTCTGAGCTGAAAAAGAGCAATTGAGTTATTTTGCTGGGATTCCAGCTGCCCAGCAGCTGGTGAGGAGCCTCTGCAGTGGTCCACAGGTCCGTGCCTCCATCCAGGCGGCAGCAGCAGAGCTGCAGAAGCCACCTTCTGCCTTGCTGGGACTCATCATGAAGCCTTGAGGAATAACCGCATGGTGTAACCCCCTGAGGCTGATGGCTCATATGCTCTATTAGCCCTAAAAAAGGCAAGCCCTACTCTTTGAGAAGATTTGGGGTTGACCAAACTGTTAGGCAAGATCTGCTCATTATCACTTTTTAGTCTGCAAACCACTGTATCTTTTTTTTTAGTTTTACTACAGTAAATAACGGAAGCAACGCAATTTTGTCCTCAAGACATCAAAGGCCCACCAACCCGTAGGCTTCAGGGAGGATTAATTCCAGTGTGCATAAGTAAAATAACAACCCCCCTGGAGTCACTGCTTTGCCTTTCCCCAGACACTGCCCTACCCTTCACACCAGGACACCGTCTCCAAGAATGAGCCTTCAGCCTTAGGATCCCCTTCAAAATCTCCACTGCCATTGCAACTCAGAAAAAAATAGTCACTAAAGGATCTCTAAGAAAAAAACCCCCCACATCTGGAAGCTCTCATCTAGTTTTCTGGAGTTTTAGGGGTGCCACCAGTCTCGTGCTTCTGCAGTGCTGGGCAGGTTTCAGGGATCTGCCCCAGGGTGCTGAGCCTGCAGCCAGGAACTCACGCATCGACATGGCACTGGAGGATCTCTGTGCATTCAGAGAAGTTTTTCTCCCAGAAATCTCCAAATCTGTACTTCAAGTTTGATTTTTCAGACATGCCAACTGCTCCCAGTTAAAGAAACTTGCTGGAACTGAGCATTTCCAAGGGCAGAAAAGAGACACTTATAAGCTGTGACACTAAACAGAGGTGTTCATGCGCTGGGACAACCTGGTCCAGCCCTTCCTGCACAAATCCCCGACAAGACGACAAGATACACATCCTACACGTTTGCTTTTCCACTTTCATGTTTCTGCAGAAGGTGGGGAGTTGTGCAAGCGCTGGTGAAGGCTGGCTCAGGTCAGAGGCCAGCAGACATGCATGAAAACCAGAGCTCAAGGATATGGCACTTGACTGGCAGATTAAAATAATAATATTAATAATAGTAACAATAGTAACAGTAATAAATAACTATCAATAAGGAGGAGGAGCACATGGAGCCCCAGTAAACATATTAGCCATTTGAACAGTCAGATATTTCTGTCCCTCTCTACCTGTGTAATCAACATGTATTAATTTCTTTATTTAGCTCAACACTCGCCCTTTCAGAAGAAGATGAAAGTGTCAAAATGACCCTCTTCTTATCGCACCCCGCACGAGGGAAAGCTTTGAAGATATAATATGCAGAAACACTGGGCTCTCTGGTGACTTCTCCAGATTTAATTAGCCCGACCTTCTGTGTGGATCCTGCCTCCCCCTCCAGACAGCCCTTCTCCACTGCTCCCCAGCCGCAGATAAGCTGCTGGACTTGTTGGCAAAATAGCAGCTGCTCAAGCCCTCCTTTTAATTCGGAGTTTGGCTCTCCAAGATGAGCTACGAAAAAATAAAAATAAAGAAATGCCACCCCAAAGATGGAGCTGCTTTTAGCATTATACACGAGCTGCAACTGCCAAGGAAAGTTTATCTTGGAGCCAATGTGAACTCTGTTGCTCCAAGTTAAATATTTCCATTTAAAAAGTAGAATGAACTATACTGTGGGACTTCCAATTGCTTCCTGAAATATTAAGAAGGAATATCTTTAAACATTAATATTTTGTTACAGTGCTGAAGTCTTTCTAAGGAAGGGTTATTTTTTAGAGCTGTGTATTTTCTTCTGCGTAACTGGAGCCTCTGATTTGTGCCTATTCCCTCCCTTTCCAAAAGTCACTGCAAAACGGTAACCCTCCTTCCACGGTAATCAATAAAAATCCTTCATTTTTGTCTTCACCGTTATTCTTGCTGATAGGAGGCACATGCAAAGGACACCCACATTTAATCCCTTGTGGTAAATGCACCATCATGTGCCACTGCCTCAAAGAGCTTGTCCTGGTTTTGGCTGGGGTAGAGTTAGTTTTCTTCCTAGCAGCTGGTATAGTGCTGTGTTTTGGACTTGGATAAGAACAGTGTTGATAACACAGGGATGTTTTAGTTGATGCTGAGCAGTGCTCACACTAAGTCAAGGATTTTCCAGCTCCTCATACTGTCCTGCCTGCAAGGACAGTAGGCTGCATGTGCACAAGAAGCTGGGAGGGGACACAGCCAGGAGAGCTGATCCAAACTGTCCAAAGGGATATTCCATACCATATGACATCATGCTGAACAGTAAAACTGGCCAGGGGACACTGGCTGCATCGATCTGGGTGGTGAGCAACTGCATTGTGCATCACTTGTTTTGTATATTCTTTTATCATTATTATTATTTCCCCTTTTCTGTCCTATTAAACTGTCTTGATCTGAACCCATGAGTTTTACCCTTTTTTATGATTCCCACTGCTGAGGAGTGAACGGCTGCGTGGTGTTTAGCTGCCTGCCCGATTAAACCACAACAGAGCCCAAAAGCTGAGGGTTGCTGAAAGCCAGAGCCACATTCCTTTGCTCATTTTTGTGCATCTGCACCCACTGACGCATCAGCTGTACCAAGATCAGGACGGATGTGCTCCCACTGCCCATCCCAGACAGACTGGCAGTGGAAGCTTCCAGCCAGCCGGGGTCCCCTGGCACTGGCTGGCAGACCGGGCTTATGCCAGACAGGGCACCAGCCTGCATGGGCACTGAATTCCCTGCAGCTCCCAACCCAGAGCGCATTAGGACAGGGGTAGGACAACTCCCAAACCCACCACTGGCCCATCCATCCTCCCTGATGCCAGGGAAGCGGCTATTGAAACAGCAGATCAGGAGAGCAGATTTAATGCTGCTTTTGGTGTAGGGAAGAAAAAAAGAAAAAGAGAGAGAAAAATGATGTTGCTTCCAGGCCATTTACTTGTTCATTTCTCAAGAGAATGTGACACTTTATCCTTTTTCTCAAATTAACTTTTGTGTCACATGCGAAATAAAAAGAGAGGATAGACGGGAACTGAAACATAGTGAAATAAAAGACTGCGAGCCTGCATGCATGGAGCATATGTTTGTGATCTATAGGAGCCGGGGGAGGGACGGGGAGTGGAGCCCTGCTATGTCAACCATTGTTCAGCAGCTTGGTATGTTGGCTTAATCTTACAAGGTCTCCCAGAGGTCCTTTTTCCCAGATTTTTTTCTCACCCCCCTTCAGGGCAAAGAAAGTGCTTTTCTGAGCAGGCAGTTTGAGCCACTTAACCATTTGCATGCTAGCTGGGAGAGCCCCAGAGGATGAAGGGCTGGTTCTCAACTGGGATGGTCAGCTCGGGGACATCAAAGGCACTGGAGCAGCCTGAGTGCATGTGGCTGGAGGCACAAGCTGGTCCTCACCTGCAGGGCTGGCATAGGTTTGCACAGACACATGGAAGCAGCTATGCAAAATGTATCAGAAAGAAACTGAAAAAGGATTACAGAAAAGAGGGAGTTTCTAAGTAGGCTGACACTGTGTGATACTTGGCCAGCATCACAGCTGAGCTTACTCTCCCATTTCATAGAATCACAGAATGGTCTGGGTTGGAAGGGACCCTAAAGCCCATCTAGTTCCACCCCCCTGCCGTGGGCAGGGACACCCTCCACCAGACCAGGTTGCTCCAAGCCTCATCCAGCCTGGCCTTGGACACTGCCAGGGATGGGGCACCCACAGCTTCTCTGGGCAGCCTGTCCCAGTGCCTCCCCACCCTCTCTGGGAAGAATTTCTTCCTGATGTCCAATCTAAATCTCCCCTCTTTCAGTTTAAACCCATTACCCCTTGTCCTGTCACTACAAGCCCTTGTAAAAAGGGGCACCAACAACACTGGAAGTCAAAATTCACTAAACTTCGGGTGTGGGAGAGAAGGAGGGTCAGAAATTTCCCTCTTAGTTGCAGTTACCTGCAGCTTAAAAATCGAACAGGGATTTGTTGGGAGCTGAAAGGAGACAGGGAAGAGAGAGAGAGCAGAACAAGAGCTTACTTCCCTGTGAGATTTGGCTCCCAGCTAGCTCAAGCACTGAGTTCCGCAGCTGTGCTATGGGGAAGTGCAGCCGGCTTCTCTGGGTCACATATGGTTTGGGGTTTGAGATGGTTTTTTTTTTTACTACCTCACACACTAGTGCCCTCAGAAACCAAAATTCACCATCCTGCCTTCACATTTCCCTTCTGCAACAGCAGAGAAAGGGTGTTACAGTTCACGCCTCCAGCTTCACTTAAAGCCTCATAAACTATAATACCCACTTCAACTACATTATCATTCTCATTTCTGTTCAAGATGGTTCTGAAAAAGCGTAACGTCTGAGACAGCAGAAGCCTGTCTGTCTCTCAGACATCCCCATTCCTTGCTGAATGCAACACCCTGGCTGCACGTAGATACATTTTAGGGACCTTTAAGACCCATCTGGCCCCAAACCATTGGACTGGACACTGGTCACTGTAGCCTGGTGCTGGACACCCCTGCGCCGGGGGTGACAAGCCTCAAGCTGCTGTTGGTTGACACCACAGGCATGACAGGGAGCTGGGAATAATCTTGGCTATCTAGAATTGCAATTAAACCTCCAGGGCCAGAAGGAGTTAAGCACTTTGGTTCAGGGCTTTGTGGTTTCTGGGTGCGCGGCTGAAGGGACCTGAGAAGCGTTGACGGTTCAATGGCACACCCAAGGAGGGAGAGGGATGTCTGGGCTACTTCAGAGAGGTCTGAAGCATCCACAGCCTCACTCCAGCAGTGTGATTTATTTCACTTTAACCATCCATAGCATATTTAGCTATATCAGAGCTTGCCACAGATCACCCCTAAGTGCCTGGGGGAGGGTGGGTACTCCCAGGACATGATCCCCCTGACTTGACACGGACATATCATGTTGGATGAGGGGACTCTCATCCCACATTGCCTCCCCAGTGCTATAGCGGGTGCAGGACAGCCCTGACAGAGGATCCCACTCCACAGAGTCTCTTTGCCAACACAGCCCTGGCCTTTGCTCCACCAGCAAAAAATAAAAGCAAAATATTATTACTTGCAGTATTCAAGCTGAAGAAGTTTGAGGAGAATTTCCACTTCTTAAGAAGAATATATACCTGCCACATTAATAGCATTTTCTATTTTGACATTTCTGCTCTTTTTTTTTTTTTCCAAAGGCTTGAAAGAAAAGAGGCCAGAGAACAAGAAAAGCTCTCCTTCCTCACTTCCAGCAAAATACAAATGGATGGACCTTGCCTTTCCTACTTGCTGCAGCATATAGGTCATCACATATGTGCTCTCTGGGATGGGGCTTACAGTACAGAAAATTGGAGAGAGACAACAGGCAAGTCTCCCAATGCCCTGCTTGGGCCATCCACCCTTCCGGAGAGGAGAGCAAGACACCCTGTGTCTCTGCGCCCCATGCTGATGATCTGCCCACAGCAGGGACCTGCACTGCTTCAATCACACTGGTCTGGAAAACAGCCCAAATCCTACCCAAAGGAAATCACAGCTCTTCTCGTGAAAAGGAGCCCCGAAATATTTTCTCCAGATCAAGTTCAGCTCCTAATCAAAGACAGCTACAAAGGTAAACTCTGAGTTTAAACCAGACCTTAAATCCACAAAACGCTTTTCAGCTGACAGCATCCTAGGAGTGGCAAGTGTTAGAGGAGCTGGGGCACAGACGGCGGCGCTGGCTAGTGTTTGTGTCTGCCCCACACCGACGTGTTCCCACCCCACCCATGTGGGGCAGAGGGCTTTTTTGCACCTTCATCTGCTAAAAATATCCAAGGCTGGAAGTTAGAAGAAGTTAAATATTTAGCAGTTACATAAAGGCACCTTGGGATGAAAGCGTTATGGATACAAAGCTGTCATCTTATCCCTTCATCATCATATTTTTTATGTAGCAGACATGTGTCTTGTTGGCAAGGCAACTTCTCTGTTTTAAACCAGCCTCGTAAATCTCATTAGGATGCCTTTTTAAAAGACATCAATGCAAAAAAAACCAGAAACAGGCACCCACTGGACAGCACTCCGGGTGCCTTAGGACCCTTCTCACCACAGCTCTCAACAGGAGCTTGTTGGATGCTTCCCACTGAGACATTTCACAATGCCTCCCGAGATACCTACAGCAGGACCAACACTTTCTTGCTTCACTAGAAAGGCTTCTGCTGATTTTAAACATGTACTGGGTCACATCCACAGCTTCCTTCCCCACTACAAACACAACAAAACAAACCTATTTGCCAGCTTGTGGCCAGCAAGAACTCTACATCAGCAAACTCACCTGGGCGTAACTCCGGTTCGTGTAGCCTGGGTGGATGAACAGGAGATGCGTGTTGTGAAACCACTGAAGTTTAGAGCAGCTTACATGTGCAACAGCAGCTTTTCTGGATATGCCACCACCGGATGCTCCCTCCACCAGGAAAGGAGGGTTGGCTGGCTCCTGGACGTTGTGGGGTCAGGATTTAAACTGAGGCACTCTGGTTACCTCTAGGCAGAATTAAATCAAACACAACTGGTTTTCCTGAAGAAGAGCTGTGGAAAAAACACTTACAGTTAGGGTTTTTTTTTTTTAATCTACAATGTATTTCTGGGGAATCTTTAATTCAAACTGATTAAATAATGATTCTCTGTAGCGATCTACCCTTTCAGATACCCACTCAAGGAGTAATTCAGCACACTGGCAGCACAACAGGCTTGCTGCACATCTCACGTAAGCTTGCAGGACTTTGACACACTCTCATAGTGGCAATGCCGCCTCCCTCTTCAATAGCAAAACCAATTTAATTTAGTGGTGGCTTTATTCTCCCATATACACTTTCCTTTTTCAAGTATGCCGCTTCCACGATGTTTGGTAGCATCTGGCCCACAGCTGGTTCTAAGGGGGTCCCATCAGCCTCTGGGGAGGGGACATACCTCATTGTCCTGAGCAGTGGCCACCCAGCCCATGGGAGCTGCTATCACCCTTGTCCGAGTACGGGAGGGAGGGACGGGGGCAGGGGATGGATGGAGCAAAAGTAGATGGAGGGGGGATGGATGGAGGCCACGCTGTTCCCTGCAGGCCTTCCTGCAGAGGCATCGGCAGGGCTGAAGGACTATGATTTCTCTTTGTTGGTGAAAAAAGTTTTTCCAGACCATGATCGATAATGATGCCAAGCTTGATTCATAAGGTGCATTTATGTATTTGTGCCCAGGGTCTTATTTAGGATGCACAGTGCCCCTTCCTTTGCTTACAGCACACGTCAGGGACACACGTGTCTGATGTTAGTGGGTGTAGGAGACATGCACAGGGCCTGCCTGTCAGCAGAGCTCCTGAAAGGAGTTCTTTTGGAGGCCTGAATCCAGTTCCCTCCTAGCCAGCAGCAGGCCCCCCCGATACCCTGCCCAGCAAAGGGCTTTCCGGACGTTGCCCTCGCCCAGGTCTCCAGCGCTGCAGGATTTAGCAGGTCCTGCGAGGCCAGGGCCACTTCTGGGGACACACCAGTGGTTCACAGTTTTTCTCACCCATTTCACATGCTTGGGAGTGTGGTCAGTTATTTTCTCCTGCTGACACAGGCAGGATGTGGCTCTTGGGAGCAGAAGAGCCTGTTCACACACTCAAGCTCCTGCCCTGTCCCACAGTAGCAATATGCCGCTGCAGACAGAGCCTTGCACAGCGGTACAGAAATCACAGTGAGACATTTCTGCACAAGCAGCCCCCTTTGCATGCCAAAACCCTAACTCCCTCTCCCCCAGTTTTCCTGTGCTTCAGCCCTGGAGCATCCCTTGCTGCTTTATTTATACTGTGCATAAAAATGCCTGGCAGCGCTCGTCAGTGGATATCCACAGTTCCGTCAATAACTGTGTGCCTCTGCCCAATTAGTGCCACACTGCCGGCACACAGAAAGGAGACAGCTCCCGAGCACCGGCTCCCACGGCCATGAAAGGCGGTTCAGCATGGCCCATGGCTACATAACGCATCACACCTTGCCTGCGTCTTACTGTCTTAGGTTAGCTGAACCCAATGAATATTTCAATAGCTTCTGCCTGCCCAGGATACTATTAATTTTGGAGTCCCTATAATCCAATTCCTTTTCCTCCAAGTGGGTGGTGATTATTAATTTCACAAGCTATGCTTCCATCAGCTCCTTCCTAGTCCCTTGTGGCTAAGGAATATTAATCCACATTCATACTGTCATTCAGCTGCCCAGGAGACTCTGGTGTGAATAGTATTATTATTAATACCACTGCTTCACACGTGGTTAAAGCAACTTAAAGGCACAGAGGCGGGTTGCAAAGGTCATTTGCAGAATAGCACCTCAATGCTTATGCTCAGAGAAAAAAAAAAATGGGGCCCAGACAATGCGTTTTGTGGAGGTTTCTCTGGGTCCTGGAGCTGCTGATGCTGATCCTGCCTTGCCAGGGCACAATCCACTGCAAGGAGGAGCTCAACGGCAGCTTTTTTCTCAGACATCCGCCACAGCCAGCAAGGAACAAATACATTTGTCCTTCTTCTGGGGAAATTGGGAGAAAAAAAAAATCCAATGGTCTCTCTACTTAAAGAAAGTGCCATAATGACCTGGAATGTAATCACTTTTGACACCTCTACCTTACTATCAAATTTGCTTGAAATTATTAAGCAATTCATTTGAGTTCCGCTGGAAAGGCCGCAGCTGTTGCATTTCTTTGCAGAGCAAGAAAGCCTTTCCCTGTCAGCCAGGTTTACTCAGGCAGTTGACACACATTTCAATCAAATATCTCACGGAGAGATCTGACAACACATCAAGGACTTCTTCAACGTGGGGCATTAAATGGCAGAAAGATAAATAGAAAAAAAGAAAGCCAAGAAACGCAGCATTAAATAATGAATAGCCCTAGAGGGCTCCTGTTCACTAACAAGGGTCAGGGCATCCACCAACCGACAAAGAAAGGAAGGGGCAGGGAGTGCGGTGATGCAAAGGGAACCTCAATGGGTCCCAGGTTAAATATGTGGAATATCCACATCTCTGCTGGGAACCAGAGCTCAGACACTCCCAACCGCCCGGCACTTGTGGGGCTGCCCAGGGGGCTCTTGCAGAGCAGAGCATCTCCACATCCACAGAAACTCCCTAACCACCCGGATCCTCTCTCTCAGCCAACACCTTATGTGGTCTTTCACACCAAAATAAACACGAACAAGCGAGAGCCTGCCTCGCACCCTAGCTTTTCTCACTCGCACAGAGGTTGTCGTACAAGCCACAGGGGGAAGAGGCCCCTTTTCAATACAGTTAAGTCCATGGCATCTGAAACCAAAGTGCATTTCAGTTTTGTTACTTAGCACTTCTGGCAGCCGAGATAGGCGGGAGACTTCACAGATGTAACTACTTTCCCAGTTTTTCCTCCTAGAAGAATGTAGCTTACCCAAAGTGTCAGCACTTCAGCCGGCACAGCCCCAGCAAATGCACCGACACAATTACAAAAGCAGAGGAGGGAACGATTACTCCCTCCCAAACCTTGCCCTAACAGGTCACAGACAAGGAGTCAAGTCCCAGACCCGCTGAGTCCTACTTCGGGTGGCAAACTTGGTTTTCCAGATGTCACACAGCCTGGGCTGCCAGATGTCCCAAAATCCCAACCCCACAGCCCCTGCGCACGCAGAGCGACTTGGCGTCGTGCGGGGACCCAGCTGGGATGCATCAGCCTTGCAGTGCAGATGCAGGCAGCCCCCAGAGCTGGCAGCCCCCCGCTGATTTCTGTGCGTCCAATTGTGGAAGCCGAGGGATGAAAGCCCTGCCTGCAGCAGGGCAGCTCGCTGAACTTGGGCACCTTGGAGAGGTTTGGCACAATTTGGACACCATGAGTGGCATGATATGAGCAGCAGAAGCTGTCTGATGTGCAGGGGTTTCATGGAAGGAAGGAAGGAGAGATTTCAACCCCTCATTTACCCTCCCAATGAAAAACTCAAGGTACTCACTGTTGTAAGGAGACAGCCTCCTAGTAGACATTTGCTGAAATTCATCCCCTTTCTTGCTTTTCTTACCAGCACGGTGAACTCTGAGCTTCTGGTCTGTTTTTTGTCCATCCCTACCTGCTGAGACAAACTGTAACAAGGTTCAACATGGACAAGTGCTGAATCCTACACGTGGGTGACAACAAACCCCCTAGAATGCTGCAACCTTGGAGACAAATGGCTGGAAAACTGTTTGGTGGAAAAGGACCTGGAGGTGTTGGTTGGCAGTGGCTGAATATGAGCCGCAGTGTGCCCAGGTGGCCAAGGAGGCCAATGGCATCCTGGCCCGCATCAGGGACAGTGGCCAGCAGGACCAGGGCAGGGATTGTCCCACTGTCCTGGGCACTGGTGAGGCAGCACCTCGAATTCTGGGGTCAGTTTGGGCCCCTCACTGCAAGACAGACATTGAGGGGCTGGACCATGTCCAGTGAAGGGCAACAGAGCTGGGGAAGGGTCTGGAGCACAAGTCCTGTGAGGAGTGGCTGAAGGAGCTGGGGGTGTTCAGCCTGGAGAAGGCTCAGGGGAGACCTTATCACTCCCTGTAACTACTTGAAAGGAGGGGACAGAGAGCGGGGTGTCAGTCTCTTCTCCCAAGTGACAAGTAATGAGACAAGAAAAACAGCCTCAAGTTGTGCCACGGAAGTTCAGATTGGATATTAGGAAAGTTTTCTTCATGGAGAGGGCTGTCAGGCACTGGAACAGGCTGTCCAGGGAGATGGTGGAGTCACCATCCCTGAAGGGATTTAAGAGATGTGTAGATGTGGCACTTAGGGACATGGTTGTGTGGTGGTATTAGCAATGTTAGGTTAACAGTTGGACTTGATCATCTTAAAGGACTTTTTCCACCTAAAAGATTCTATGATTGTATGAAATTAAACGCATAGTTTTCCCCCAAGGCAAGTCTGTTTTGCCCGTGACCATAACTGGTGAGTTCCCTCCCTGTCCTTGTCTAGCCCCACAAGCCTTTATTTTCTCCTCCCCATCCCACTGGGGGCAAGGAGCAAGCAAGCAGCTGCATGGTGCTGAGCCACCAGCTGGGCCTAAACCACAACCCCCTACCAGGGTGATCTCCTCCCCGCGACTGCTACTTGCAAACACGTGAACGTGGCAGGGCACCGCGAGACGGGCTGCTGCGTCTCTCAGCAAGTACTCTAACCAATTACACGTATGGAAGTACATTGCAAATTCTTTACAGCCCCAGTAAATCAATTTTTCATACAGCAGGAAGGAGTCAATGTACTGACAATAATGCCTCAAACCTTTCAGTGCCTCTCAGCACTGTGCCAACGCGAACCCGGAGCAGCACTCGGTCTGGGGTTTCCTACAGCAGCTCTCGCCTCCTTCTCTGGGTGTTGGGATGGAGATATGAGCTGGAGGTCACCTCAGGGCAGCAGGTTCAGGGTCCACACATCCTGTACATGGCATATATTTTCTGAAAAATATTGGGGTCAAGTGAGAGGATATATCTAATCTCCTCCGTTAAACCATAATTTTGCTGGTGAGTTCAGTAAAAACACAGCTGGGCACCAGGAGCTTTTTTTTTTTTTTTTCACTTGACCAATAGTTGAGAGATGGTTTAGAGCCTAAAATTAATTTTTAAGTGATACAGGGATTTAGGAATTAAAATCATATTGATCCTTATTTACATTTAGGTTCTTGTATCTCCAAGTAACATCCCAATAAGATCTGAAGCTGATTCTGATCCTCATTATGGGATGGAATGGGCAAACAGCGAGCCCACAGTGTCTAGAAATCTTTCTGGGGAACAAGAGGAAACAAAACCTTCAGTCCATAATCTGGTGGCTTCTTTTGGAAGATTCCTTGGATATCCAAGGAATCTCTTAAGCTGTGCTGCAGCTTTGCGAAAGTCCAATTTTAACACAGACTGCACAGACAGGTACGGAGACATTTGGTTTTCCCTTCAAACCTGCACGTGATCTCTGGCCTGAGCCTGCACTGAGCACTCAGCTGCAGGTCCAGTGCATCTCACTGTTTTAATGGGATCTGACCTGTTTTAGGAGTCTTGAAGGATGGGATACAATGCTGGAGACAGTCCTATAAGGAGCCTCTCCTTTTGGTCCAGAAACATGCTAAAACTCACTCTGAAATGACACTGTCATTCATTAAAGAGTGAGAGGTTTGAACATGTCTGTAAGTGTTGGCTTTAGAAATATTGAAGCAGCTGATCATTACTTGTACATGTAACAGGCAGTAAAAAGGAAAAATTAAGCCAAGAGTGATGATCTCACTTGCTTTTATTAAGGGAGCCATTAATTCTGGCGTGATGTGGGTTGATAAAGGCCTGCTCTCACCCAAGCACTGCTGTTGTCTGAAGCAGTCCCAGGGAAATGCGGGTGTGGCTCCAGCCACAAGATGCGGGTAGTAGGGGGGGAGCAGGGTTGTGCCGCGCTCGGTACGGTACGTAAGACGCCAACTCCTCTGATGGGGTTGGCACTAAAGAGAGGAGGGGAGCACAACTTGGAAAAGTAAACAGGTTTTTTTTTAAGCTGTTTGCAGATGGGGAAGGAGGAGGTCTCAGGTTATAGAGGATGTCTGGGTAAAGCTTGAGTCCAGCTGAACCCCACAGTCCTCTTTCCCCACAAAGTGTCCAAGAGTTTCTTTTCAAGCCTGAGCTAATTCAGGAGTTTTACTACTGACTTGCCATGTGGTTATAGCTCTTTCCTTAAGCCCTGGCTCAGTTTCCCTATTATAAAACAGAGATTATAGTCCTAGCTCATCTCACAGCATTAATCCACGATGGATTACAAAGTACTTTTTTGTTGCTTTCTGTAATTAGCAGCAACAAAACACCCTGATACTATCACAGCAGAAACAGCCTGTAGAGAGCAAAAGGCAAGAAACACCACCAGTTACAAGACCAGACCCTTTTCTGCTCAAGTGCACCCTAGTTTTGGCATCAGAAACAACATTTTCGTGGACTTAGAGGTGTTAAGAGGCTGCGTAAACACTGGTTTCCTTTGGTCTGCCTCCCCATTGCTCTGAATGGAAATTCACTGGTGTTCAAAACGTGTCCAACCTGATGGGCTAAGGGGTGGCAGTGCCCTGCACCTCCTGCTCTCTTTGCCTGCCAAGCAGAATTAGATGTAGAAACAGTTGGATGTTGTCTCTGTGCCTTCCCAGTGCTGCCAGAGGAAAACCAGAATGTTTTATTAAGCATATTACAGCAATAACACTGTCTTGTTGGGATATTTCCTGGCAGTTAACATCTTGCTGGATCGAATACCTTTGGCTTTGCCTGGGGCCCTCAGATCCTCCAGCCATTTAACTGCCAGGAAAAATACCCTCTCTGCTGGCGACTACAATTTAATTACTGAAGCTTTTCTAAGGCATGGGATCAGGAGACTCCATTTTAAGAAACACCTTTCCCCATGCCAAGTAATCCCCAAGAGCTTTACAAAGCGCTGAAGGAGGAGAACAGCAGCACGGTGTCCGAGTAAGCCAGCCCAGCAAGTGTCGGGTATTGCTCTCACTCACTCAGCAGGAGATGACAGGATTCCTGAGGAGACCAGTTGTCCCAAAAATGAATGTTTTGAGCTCTAAAATATACCTTTGGTGCACTAGTACCCTCCCAGGCAGATTTTGCTGCATCCATCTGGTACTGATTATGAACTACGCCCCAAGGATGCCTGTCTGACTGTGGCTGTGAAGCTGGGTGACCCAAAGGGACCAAGGGGAATTTGGCACCCAAATTTCCATCAGTCTCCTCTGCCCTCAGGGCCCTTTCACAATAGCGGGTGAGCAGGGATGGGAATATCCCCAAGCACTAGGACAGGTTCAGCTGTGTCTGTGGTTAAGCTGCTTGAGCAGTGTCTAGTGGGACTGTACTGCCCAGTGTGCTCCGGTGCCTTGGCACACACTGGAGCTGACAGGTCACAGCGCTCTTTCCCACCAGGCATGCTGCACCCACCTCCCCATTTCTCAGGCTGCAGACACACACTTGGTCCCTTGCATACAGCTTTAGTCTCACGGAGCAGCCCTGGACACACATTTAATTTGCCAGCCTTGGTGCAGCATACCTGCCTTCTGCCAAGTGCAGTGCTACTCCACGGTAGTATCTTGGAAACATTCATTTCTCCTTATAACACCTCAGTCAAGTCCTGCTCACCCTACTTCACCCAAAAGGGCAGCTGAGGAAAGGAAAGGCCAAGCATCTTAGAAGACATTCACAACAAATCCCCACATTGTGCCAAGTCTCCCAAAACCTTGTTGCATTGAGTAGTAACAAAGGAAGAAATACAATTCTCCAGTGTGCTTTTTCTGCTAGGATTTAAGTCCTTGTAGGGAAAAAAAAGCCCATCCAGAGAGTTGCTGGGAGCAAAACTCTTATTAAAACAGAGTCTGAAGAGCGGGGCTGCAGCTCTGCATGCTACCCAGGCACCGAGGAGCTCACCATACAGAAACAGCAAGCCCCTGCTCTGCCATGCAGCAGACTCGGCACCTCACCCAGCTCTGATACCTCTAAAGTGAGGAGCATGCACAGTCCAAGCGTGTGTGGCAGAAATTACAGAATATATGGGACTGAAGATTATCATTTAATAGAGCTGAGCCAATCCATTCATTATTTAATGATTTAATTGACGACCACAGTGGAAAGCTGATAAAAGCACAGCCCTGGCTTATAAAGCACCTTTTGCTCTATTTATTAAGTGCAGTGGCACAACATATTGAACTGCATATATTTGAATGTAAATAGGGCATTCTTTAGCATACAGGTAATTATTGCATTTAATAACTATTGCTGCTATAGGTATCTTGGATTAATTCAGGACCCCTCACATGAAAGGAGGAAAGTAGGGTATGAACAGAGCAGGTGTGAGCAGCTGCTCCTACTAAGGCACATGAATCCCTGTACCCCAGCGGAGGGGAACACAACAGCTCCTTCCCCATCATTAGATCAATCTTTTCCCAGTGCTTCTTGCCAGACCCAGTCCCCGCTGTCTCTAAACCATCCCAGTGTCACAACTGAGCACTGGTGCTCACCTCTCACAGCGCTGTCGCACTGCAGCAGCTCCCCAGGCTGAGCTGCAAAAGCTATCACACAAGAATGAGGTGGGAACCATAAAACGCTTTGTTGATGACACTTGTTTAGGAAAGGTAACGGGGGATAATCTGCTGCCATTTACCCTTGTCCTTTGAGAAAACTCCCCTTCTTGGTTTCCTGTGAGTGTTTCTGGCGGTACAGGCACACAACGCTGCCAGCTCAGCCAGGCAGCTGGTGCCGAGGGCTCTCGGTGAGCAAGGCGAGGTAGCAGAGGGCAGGGAGGCTGCCTTCAATCACCTCACTGGAGCACCCTCCAGGAAGATACTCTGCTGTGCAAACACCAGGCAGCCGCCTGATTCACCACTCCTCCCTATAATCCAGTATGAGTGATTCCTACTTTTCTACTGCTCGAGCAAACAGCCGTTATTGATCTTTGGAATCACCAGACAGGGTTGCAGAGCAGCACACCACCCAAACGTGGGAGGAGGACTGGAGGCACCAGGAGCCCACGCAGCCTTGGTGTAATGCATGTAGCAACGCACCAGCTGAAGCTTGTAGTACCTAGCCTGGCCTTCCCAAAAGAAGGTGTTAAGACACAAGAGAGTTTAAAGGTTTGTAAAACATCCTGTTGTTAAACAGGTGATGCTGCACCAGCAAAATATTTTCAGCACATTGCTGCTGCTCACAGCGGTGCCCAGAAGAGGGTTATTCTGCTCAGGTTATACCTTTATTGTCCCTTGTAACCTGCCCTGGTGTTGCACTGAGGTAGGTGCTGACAGTGTCCCTTCCCTCTTCCTTCTCCGCACCTGCTCCTCTCCTCCTTTGAAAGGCACACACGTCTGCAGCCCTACTGCTTGAATAAATTGCATGACCAGGGCTCTCGTCCTGCAGAAATTGCTAGGGAAATGTATTCATTAGGAAACACTGAGATTGTGTTAGACATACAGATTATGGGTACCATTTGAATGGCAATACATTCTGGCAAGATGCTATTATGTATTTATTTGCACATGGTATAATAAAGATGACAATCAACAGATTGTGTCAGAAGCGGGGATGTTCAGAAAGGATTTCAATTTAGCAGAAGAGCCAGCACCTTGTTAACTTCTGACATCTGAAAATAGCTCCCAGATGCTTGCAGGCTCCCTTGGCTAGCCTGACACACCATCTTAATTTATGTCATGCTAGTACAATGGTCAGAAAGACTAACTGCTTAATGCTTCAGAGGAGAGAGGTGTAAAGGTTCCTTTTCACTTTGCAGGATAAAAAGTATCTGTATTTCAGCTTCTGTCTGGTCCTCCCGGCCTTGAGAGGTCTAGGTCTCCCAAGCAGAGGTGAGGCTGTGACAATGCTCAAATGGAGGAAACTGCACGTGCTGCAAGCATATATTCCCACCAGAATTTCAAGGATACCAGTAAAGTCCTTTTGAGCTTGTGTCAATGGGTGACAATGACTTCAATTACAGGCAAGCACAGACTCTTATTAGACCGAGGTGACAATGTCTGTGGCCCTTTTATGCTCATTTTCACAAGAAATTCTCAAGCAAACACACTGTAGGAGATGACAGCTACTGCCACCTCACAAGTATGCTCATGCCTAAACACAGGCACAATCCACCTGCCCAGGGATGTTCATATCACCACGACACAGGGATGGGCATTGGCATCTATCCTGCGTCCAGCTGAAATCAGCTTCTAGAGAGCGGTTCATGATGAGATATTGTAGGTCAACCTCCACAGGCTAAACCCTTCAGTGCCCACACGTCATTACTCACTCAGTTTCAACTGGGTGAAACTGAGGCACACAACAGTTTGGCTCTTATTTTTTAGATTATGCTAATATGAACTTTTGGTCTTTAGTAACACTCAAAGCCAAGTGGATGAAAGTCACAGGAGTCTGTCTCCTGTCGCCATCTCCAGCTGAGCTGGCAGTGGTGGCTCCCTGGCCAGCCAGCCCACCCTCCTTGCATCCACTCCCACCAGCAGTATCACTGCAGGAGCTCCCTGCTAAAGCTTGCTGCCAGACCCAGTATTGCACCAGCTTCTTTGTTTACATGATTTTCCAATCTTTGGGCTTGCCTTGCCTGGATATGAAGTCCTCGCTACTCCCATAGGTGTTCAAGGGAGATGAAGGTAGCATCTGATCTTCAGTCAGGCTCATTTTCTGTATCTACACATGGGTACACCTTAAATGAGAGAAGATAATACACCAACTTACTTTACATTTCACTTTTCATCCTCTAATGAATGAAAGCTAATTATGAATTTCTAATTTCCACTGTTTATACAAAGCACTTTTGCTTTATTTCCTTTTGACTTTCTGTCTTCAGAAACCATAGGAGTTCACATACCCTCTGGTGCCTTTATGCAACAGGAAACAATCAAATAAGGAAATTTATGTAAACCCTGGTTTTGCAAGAGGAAGATGTGCTACTGTGTGTGAGTTGGCAATGAATAGGCTCTCATAATGTATTCCTTATTGCTTTCCTCTTCCTTTGCAGACAGTCAATACCCTTGAGAGAAGTTAATTAGATCCGCTTCACTCTGTTTGGTCCTACCACTCACAGCCCTGAATACAGGGGAGAGGGAAATCCCAGCAAAGCAAATTGACTCGATTAGAGTAAGAGACCACTGAACAATCATTTCCATTGTCTGTGATCACAGAGGATGATCTACTACTTTAAAAGCAAGCATGAAAATGTTAAAACAATCATTTTAATATTTGTGCAAAATCCCAGTTCACTAACAGGATGCGAGTGGAAACTTAGGAGGAGCCATTTACAAAGGGCCCAGCGTACACAATTATTCATAGAGCTACACACCTGTGTGTGGAGATGTTTGAAACCACTCACCACAGATAGTAGTATTTCTAAGTAACCATTTGCACATCAATCTAATGAAGGTGATCGTATGTACAAAGCAGGTGTCTGTGCGTACACTTCTGGCTGCATCGCTGTAGAACTGGCAGAATGAATTGAAAATGTACAATAAAATCACACTTCATGTAGATTTTTTTAAAGACTGCATAGAAAAGTGACAACTCGGGAATACCCACCTCTGGTTTAGTTCCCTTCCAACCAGCGATGATTTTGTCAGCCTGCAGTTACAGTATACACGTACTGTATTTTAACTAGTCATCCTTTAGATACAGACTGGCCAGCTATGAGGACAGTGATAAGAACCTACAGAACAGCTGTCTATACCTAAAATCCCCAGCTGGCTTTTTTTAACCAGCAAATTTCTCCTGAAGTCCCAAATCAGGACCCCATGGGACCTGTGCAAACATGAGTGACCTTATCAAATCCCAGCTGACTGTTGTTGGACTGGTTACAGTTAAGGCAAACAAACAGCAAAAGGAAGGAAACTTGTCTCAAATCATCCAGGAAATCAGTGAAAACTCAGGACCCGAGTTCCACCAGCCCCGCTTGGCTGCCTTTACTTCCCAAGATATGCTTTTAGGCAGTGCAAGTCCCAAATACATGTCACAGGGCAGAAACAATCTTTCTCTATGGTGTTAGATAAAAGGCAGCTTCATTCAAGGGCTTCACTCTGGTCAGAATTAACACCACTTTTGTCTTGGTTTTCTCATGTAAAAAGCCAAAGGCATCTGGGTGTGTCTAAGGGAACAGCCTGTAGGTACCAGTGCATATTAGGAGAGATGAGCTGCAGGCAACTTTAATCAGCTTTGACAGAGGGGCAGAAGTCTCAGAGGCACTAAACTCCTACCCATGGTGTAACGTGGGGCATGACTTGTTGGAAAGTGTCAGCTGAAGCCCAGGCACTGTGTAACTGTCAGTGCCAGCTTGCTGGGAAATGCCACAGGACAAATTCAGCCTCTGGGAGTACAATCCCATTAGAGACAATAAAATAAAACATCATCTGAGAGGTGCAAAGTGCTCACTGGTACTGGGAGTAGGTCATCTTGTATAAGATACTCAGAGTATTTTACTGAAGCTCAGCACTGGGAAGTTTTTTATTTCTAGTCAACCCAACCAAGGGGTAATGGAAACGGCCTTAGGGTTGAATCAGAAAGGATGGATGTTTGCCTGTTATAAAATACCTAGTGCAGACACAGAGCAAGAAGAATTGTGTCCACCAGCTAAAGCTGAAGGGAGACCTTTTACTAGGAAATTACACCCCATCTCCTGCCCCTGACCAATCACTTCAGGTAAACACCATAAATTAACTCTTTGGTGGAGACAAGGTGGATGGCTCAAGAGAAAACAAATCATATGAAAAAATAAATTATAAAATATAAACAATATTTTATGGTTTCCCTTAATGCAGCTGTTAATCCATCACATTGGCTGACATCTGCTGCCTGGGGTCAGTAAGGCCACACTGCAGCAGGCAGCAGCACCAGCATGCTTCATGCATCAGCCGCAGTCCTGGCTGTTTCACTCCCTCAGTCTGCACATGTGAGGACCAAGCTGGCATCATGACTTCACTAGGCAAGTCTTTCAGCTTTGCCTCTGGTTTTGGATAAAATTCATGCTTCTATAATTCATGACTGGTGTGGCAGAAGTGCCCAAGGGAGGTACCAGATCCTAATGGTGCTAAGAGCTGTACAAACCCAAGGAGATGAGGCCAGTCCTACTGCATTTCCAACCTGTTCTGCTTGCAGTAACACCTTTCCCTCACTTTCAGGGCAAGCGATTCTCAGCACCTGCTTTACCTCTTTATTTTTCTGTATGGAAACAAAAAAGCTTTGTTTCCCATCAAAGCTTCATAACAGCAACTGCCACCCCCCTGGGACAGGATTAGATCCATATTTGTCTGAGCCTTTATTAGCAAAAATTTCAAAATGCTTGTTGGACTTGAGTCCCAGCCCAACTCTGCAGTGCTTTCCCACTCCTTGAGAGCAAAGACTGAAGATACTGCTCCCAGAAAGGCAACGTGGCCATTAGAAGAGCTGGCTGCTTGCTTTTGCTGTTCACTTCCCGAGCCAGGCACAAATACTTCTTTCAAAAGGATTGCCGAAGGGCAGCCCTTTAAAAAAAAAAAACCATTCCAAAACAGAAAGGAAAGGCTGGGTCCTCAGGAACAAACTCAATCCTGAAGAACAGGGTGAAGCAGCAGCATTACCCTCAGGCTCAGCTTTGCTTTTATCAAAGCTTTTTGTTGTAGGGGATTATTTTAGTGATTCTGGGTTTGTTTTTTTTAATAGTAAGCTATCACTTTATTTTCTCATTGTATGCCTGCAAATCCTACCTTAGAGAAGTAGTGTTTCTGGGCAGAGGGCAATAGAAAGAGAAACAATGAGGATTATATTTTCACTTTCCATCTCTGGCCTTTTACATTTCTGCTTCCTTGTCAGGGCACACTCCAATTCCCAAAGCTGATTTCCTCTAAAGCCATACCCATCCACTCTCAAGGGCATTTCACTGAGCTGGAACCATAAATACCAGCTTCAAACTGTGACAGCGACCTCCACACCAGCAAGATGCAGGCACAGCAAGCCTTTCCAGAGCCCTGCTTCACATGTGGAGGTTCACGGACATCACTTCAGCCATTCCTGGAGATGCCCTTTCATCCCTAAGGCTGACAACGTGTCATCTCTATTCTTGGCATGGGGTTTGTCACAAACATCACCTTTAAATTTCCATGCTTTCCCCAGTCCCTGAATTAGCAGGATGCTCTTGCATTTTGCCCTTTTCAGCATTGCGTGCTTTGATAGGCTCGCTCTCCTCCTCCGCCCCCCCCCAACATCCCTCTAACCTCTGGGGAAAGGAATGAAACAACTAGCCAATAAAAATAGGAAATACTGAAAAGGTCAAATCACACTATTACAATAAATTACCATAATTCAGAGTGTAAATCAGGCATTAAAATGATGATATGTTGCAAGACAGAGATTGGCATTAGACCTAAAAATGGCACAACATTAATGCAGTCCGAGGTCAAAGATCCAACCGGGAAATGGTAAACATCTTCAAACTAGACCCTTCTCGCTATAATCTTGTGATCTTCTGAGACTGTCACATCAGGCATTACTGAATGATGGAACAGCACATTGAGCTATGATTTATTTTCCATACTAAAGACTTCAAAGCCAACAAGTGGGGGTAATTGAAAATAGAGATACAACCAGCACTGGATAACCTTTAAATGGTTACTTCAGGCCTTCGACAGCTTGCTGATTTGAGGGTGACATTTATTCTGCATAGCGTGGTAGCATCTTCTGAAACGCCTCTGCTGTAGCTGGGGCAGTGGACACTTACTGCAATAATAATGGCATGCACAGCAACATTACCAGAGATGGCAGGCAAGGTACTATACAGGGGGCTGGGGCTCACACCGTGCTTCTACCTCAGGTATATTGGGTGACTTTGGACAGGTCCACACCTCAGGAATTGGAGATAAGGATCCTGCTCTTTGGTTTAGATATTTAGATAAGGTGTGGTGGTCCTATATTGGCTGGAGTTTCAAACACAGTAAATAATAGGTAAGCAAGATTGGAGGGGAAAAAAAAAAGCAGCAGCACACCCAGAACAAAGGAGAAAGGTACACTGCTGCCCCCTTGGCCCTAGGAGAGAAGTCTCACCAGGCCCACCTGGTTCACCACATTACAGACAGTTTTCTGACCTCTCCCAAGCATCTCTTGACCACCTTTGCAGAGTGAAATACAGACAAGATCAAAACAGGGACCAGCTCTGAGGGAGCCTCTGTCTCCACAAGCAGAAGCCTTTGGCACAAAATCTAACAAAACCACCAGGTTACATGTGCAGGTCCAACCTTCTCCAGCCACTCATTTTTTTTTCACAGCTTCCCACAGTCCCAGCTAGCCCTTAACATGTCCATGAAGGCCAAACAAATTCCACCTCCAGGGCTCAGCAGTGAAAGTTTGCTCACATTCAGGGTGGCCTTGACTTAATCTGGCTCCAGCTGTGGTCTCCAAATCCCACTTCCAACACAGCACAGCCCACTTAGCCCCTGCATCAGGGTGTACTGTGGCCAGGGATGTGTTCATCCCTTCATGTTCTTGAGATAATCTTTGATGAGCCATTTGCTCATCCTGTGCTCTGGCAAAGTCCTCCAAGGTGCAAGAGGACATCTGATTAAGTCAGTCCTTTATCAAACACAGTGGAGCAATTTTTGAGCCTGAAAGTTCGGTTTTTTCCAATGGTACAGATTCCCCAGGCCTCCTGTCACAAAGGGATGGAGTGGGGACATCCCCCTGCTTTTGAACAGGCTACATAGAGAGCATCCACTGTGATCCTTCTGTACTTACCCAGTGCCCACATCTGCACTCCTTGCTAAGGTGACTGCTGCCAAGAAGCAAAGAAGCCATCTCTCACGTGGAAACTGTGTAATCCAGGGACATCAAGGGGGAAAGATCTGCTCCAAAGTGGTCTCTCTCCCTTGTGTCATCTTGCAGATTTCTCAATAAACCCAAGGCTCCAGCAGGAATGACTGTTCTGCTCTGCTTCTGCACTGCTCAGCAAGGGACAGCAACTGCTAGTAGCAAAATATCTTCTGCCCCCCCCTATGTTTTCTGGTTAGTAAGAGGGGGGTGAGGATAGGAAAATAAAAAATGAAATGGCTAATTTTCCACAGCAGCAGCCAACAAGTATTTTAATCCACAAGTCACTCAGCTGCAGAAACCTCCTGTTCTGAAAGGATTTTCCATCTTTTAAAATTTTCTGTATCCCAGTAAAGCTCTTTCATTTCACACAGATTAAGAGTTAATTCAGGTCAAATAAGGATTAATTAGTCTGTGTAAACCAGCCCCAGACACTGATGCGCTGGAGATCTTTTTTAAATTAGTTGCTGTTACTGTAAGTCTGTATCTTCTGATGGCAAGACCTCTGGTGTATTATAAATTTGCAATCAGGTACCCCACGGGATGCAAGATGAGGGAAAATGTCAGTCTTAACAGTGTTTAAATCCCTCCTGCCGCTGAACTGCAGCCTCCTTCAAATTAGGTCCTGTTGGCAAAATCAGATAAAGAGATGGAAATAAATGATGTGAACAAAGGGCATCAAAGAGTATCATTTAAACTGTTATTGACTGTGGGCATACAAAAAAAAGCACAGCATGAAAACATACTTAATAAGAGGAGATAATAGGACCATGGAGAGTTTTTTTATTGGGAGGAGAAACATCAAATAATTTGTGTGTTTGTATATGCTTTTTCACCTGGTTTACAGGTGAGGGGGAGATTAACACTGACTACATTTCACAGACCAGGCCAAATGACTTCGATACGCCATACGCACTAACACCAGAGATTGTTTATTCAGGCTATTGCAGGGGAAGGGATCAAACCTGTTGCTGTTGGAGTGACTTCCAGCATCTCCCATGATAACCTAAAAACATTTAACAGTTGTCAAAAACATCCAAGTGGACAATTGTTTTTGAGGGGTGAAGTGTGGGAAAATAAGAAAACAGGAAAGCTGGGGGCTTTTTACAAGGGCCTGTAGTGACAGGACAAGGGGTAATGGCTTTAAACTGAAAGAGGGGAGATTTAGATCAGACATCAGGAAGAAATTCTTCCCAGAGAGGGTGGGGAGGCACTGGGACAGGTTGCCCAGAGAAGCTGTGGGTGCCCCATCCCTGGGAGTGTCCAAGGCCAGGCTGGATGAGGCTGGGAGCACCCTGGGCTAGTGGAGGGTGTCCCTGCCCATGGCAGGGGGTTGGAACCAGATGATCATTAGTGTCCTTTCCAACCCAAACTATTGCTTGATGAAAACCTTCCAAATACTACAAAGATTACACAGTGATCTTCAAGTCATGCAGAGCTAAGGAATAAGTAAGGATACATGTCTGTCCATCACCCTCAAAGGTTTGTCTTGCAGATTTAGGGAGCAAAGAATCTGCTTGGCCACACCTCTATGTGAGGGTTTTTTACCACCTACTCTACATCTAGGTTTTTGGGAACAACTTCTGTGCAGATCCCTGTAGCTGACTTGTGCTCAGAGCAGACTGGACACAGCAGCTGCACTCCATGTGGTGCACAGTGGAGAGGTCACCCATGGAGCTGGAAGATGACAGCAAACAGCACTGTGTCAGCAGCAGTCTGCCTCCCAAGGCTGAATGCCACCCTAACATTGTGTGAAGATGGGGTAGCAACTTATCATCCCATGGAATGGTCTGAGCCAAGTGAGGAGGGTGTTACAGGACCTGTTATGCACAAGTGCTGGTGTTTAACCCGGACAACAGTGACGGTGGGGAGGAAACTAGAAGCCTGCATGCCCTGCAGTCACACCAGCCCTTGCCCTCAGCAGATGCCTGCCCAGCTCTCTGGGCTTCAGTCCACATTTGTGGAGGTGAACAGGGCCAGGTCACTCAGCAAGGAGCAGTAACAACTAGATGTACAACCAGAGCTCACCACCACATGTCACACTTTACCAAACTCCCATGGATCACAGAGCTTCTGCTGGTGGACATGGCCTTGCCTTTGCTGAAGAGCTGGCCTACTGCATTAGCAGCTCCAGGTCTGCAAACCCAACACCTTAAAGCCTCCAGAGGATCCAGGGCTCAGCTCCTGGGGGTGCCCAGGTTTAGAGTGCACACACTGATCTGACCTGGGCAGGAGTTGACCCGAGCCTTGACCTGTACCAAACCAACTCCTTTTCTCTCTCTCCCTCCCCCCTGGTATTTCTCAATGACTTTCCACACAGCTTCTAAACTCTTAGGAGAAAACCTATGAAGTCATTGCTTCACATCCCTCATGTGCAGACTCAACGGCATTTTGGGAGAGCTTGTGGGACCTCTGCTCTCCTTTACTGAAAAGGATATCCAGTAGCCTAGATAAGGGTGATAAAAGGGATATGGGTACCTTGGTAGTTGGGCTAATGCAGCATAGCTTGTGACTATACCTTTCCTGGGATTCTTCATCCTTGTTCTGAGCCATTAGGAGAGCTCTGCTGTCCTAACGAGTAGCTAACCACCCTTCTCCAGTCATGTTGTTGAGCAGGGACAGGTCACATGTACAAACTTTTTTTTTCAGCCAACACATGGTGGAGACAAGATGGCCCAAGGTTTCCCTAGTCCAGTGCTCACTCAGGGAGCTGTCACCAGAAGTAAAAAGGCAGCAACTGAAAGAAAAGATCCTTCAGAATAAAGTCCTGCTGGGAAGAATACCTGACATACTGGTCTGGCTGTTAATGCACCACTGAAATCACTCAGTGCTGTCCTGCTGGGGATACAGCCCCTAGAAAAGAGAATAGTCATTCAAGCCAGGAATTTGTAGTATTTCTCCAGACCTCTCTCCTCTTCCCCAGAGTGGGTAATGCATTCGTTTCCACAGCTTCTCTGGAAATGTGTGCATTTACCTTGGAAACGAGCCCAACCTAGAAGAGAGACCAAGAGACTTTCCTGCTTTGGAGACCACCTAATGTGGGCACAAGGGGACTCCAGAGGCAAATGCCTTTGTAAGGTGGATGCACAGCCCTGGATGTGACCAAAGGAGCTGGGGCCCATTTCTCTTGCTAAGAGAGGACTGTGGAAGAAACAGGATTTGAATGGTGCGTTTCTAAGTGACCCGCAAAACGCCCACCACAAGACAGGCGCACTCATCTCCTGAATCGGGCTCAGCTTGGTATTTTTCCTCCCTTCACATGTTTGGCAGTATTAAACTGATGCTGCAGAGAGCTTGATCATGTGCACAGCTCCCAAACTGCTGAGGAGCTAGGCTCACAAGAAAGCTTTTGTCTGAGATGCTACTCCAGCAGCACCTCAGCAACTCATTGAGGTTTTTCTTGCAGAGGTTATAGGAAGATGTCACTTTGTTTCACCTACAAAGACAATGGTCAAAGCATTTGACTTTTCAAAGCCTAACTCAGATGATGGCAAGAGTTTGTGACACCATGACATGTTATTCATAAAGTCTGCATAAAAGCTTTTTCATCTTGAAAAAAATAATGAAGCCAGAGCAGTGCTGCTCCATGGCAGCATGAGACCCACCTGCCAGGCAAAAGCTGTGTCTGCCTCTCCCTGAACAGACTGCAGTAGAGGTGAACGCACTGGGTTGGAAAAGCTGTTTCTTGATATTTTTGTGGCAAAGCACCAGATTTGCTTTCAGAGAGACAGGTTCATATTCTGGCTACCAGTAGCACAGACAAGCCTTCTCTTTCTGGATGCTACTCCAGCAACACCGGTGGATTAACTCAGGCATTTTATAGGCAGGTATGTTGAAGTAACCCAGCCCTGGCAGTGGGTGGGTGCAGGGAGATGCACGCATTGGTCATCTGTTACCAAGTGGCTTGGGAGCTGCCTCTCATGCAGCAAGCCCTACCACCAGACACATCTCTGCAGAGAGGAGCACTGGGGACCACAGCCATGTCCCATCTGAATTTAAGCCCCTGCAACCTCAAACTAGCCCCTCACTTAGCAAAACGAGGAAATACTTCCTTTTCCTGTTGCATCCACATAGATTTTAAACTCTTCCCTCCCCAAACCTGTGCATGGCTCTTGGCACAGCAGGCTGCCATGCGAGCAAGGACCTCCAAGCAATAGCATAACAAACAGCAGTAAAGACACTATGCCCGACATCTGAAAAAAAAGGTTTACTTGGAAAGAGAAAGAGGTTAAAAAAGAAGTTTTTAACTTCTCAACATGAAGTTGTAGACACAGCCCTGAAGGGCAAGAAAACATGAGCCAATTTAATACCTATTACTGCTAGTATTAGCACAGACAAAGCTTAGGTATCTCCATGGAGCCAAATTACATCCCTGAGCTGGTATTTCTTTTTCCATCCTCTAGCTCTGATGTCTCTCTCTCTCTCTCAATGAGTGCATGATTCAGTCTTTTATGATAGCCCTAGTCTCCTGGAGGTTTAAAAGCCCAAAATCCTGCTGAAATAAACTGTCCATGGCTCACCATATAGCAAAGCAGCAGAAAATGTTGACTCATCCCTTGCACTAGGGCCATGCAGGTAGAGCTGCAAGTGTAGGGCTGGGGAGGGGACAGGTCTTCCAGGCACAACTCTGAGTACTCAAACAGGGAGAGGGGAGAACCACCAGCTGAGCCACTGATAGGTGTCCAGCTCCCAGGTGTCACCATACCCATAGTAAAGGGCAGAGGAGTTTGTAAAGCCACTCTGGCAGCTGTGATCCCAGCAGTAACAATACAGAAAGGGACCAAGCCACCTGGAGAGCAGCTCTGCTGGGGACATTAGGATGCACCTTGGTCACAGCAATGCAGGGAGCACTCAGGTGGCTCTCCGCACCAGCAGGTAGGGCCTGTGACCTACCTGGGGTGAGGTAGGCCAGGCCATGGGTCTCTGTTCTTTCCCCAGTGACCCTTTCTGTAAATTGTGGGTCCTGCTGTAGACAGCACAAATACTTTCTGTGCACAGAGGGCCATCACAGATTAGAGAGTTCAACATTTCTGAAGCATGGGGCAGAGAGCTTCAAGTACTGACTTGGGGCTGCTTAAGATCCATCAGCAGGAAGCATTTGGCTCAGGGCCTGGACCGAATTTAGGCTGTCTGAGCCACATCTGTCCCCATAGCTCACTTCCCAGCAGCTCCCCTGGGAACTCACTGAAACAGCTCAGGATTAGCAGAGTCCTCTCCACAGAGGGCAGAACCACTGCTTCAAGAGGCTTGTCAGCTCAGAGGTGGCAGGTACAACTGTCTGCTTGCTGCTACATGGGAATCAGTCTCCTGGAGCCCCATAGGTCACCTCCAGACTTCTAAAAATGTTTTTAATGACTCATATCATGTCCTTCAGGTGAGGCATTAAACCAGGCTTCCTGGAGGGTATCGAAGTGGAAGTTTAAGGCTGCACAGCACTTCTTCAAAAGCAAAAAGGATGCAGCACCACTGGAGCAGAGTCAGAGGCACCACCTCACTCTCTCCATCAAGCAGGCACCATAGGAGGCATGACTCCCTGAGCACAGACAGTTAACACAATGCTAAAGGATGTCATATTCATGAGAGACTTCCTCAGAAAACATGGTCCTCATCTTACTCACAGGCTGTTTTATCTTCTGCAGAAACAGGGACATTTGAGAAACACAAGTTTCCTTTAGCCAAAGGCTGCTGTGTTTGGATAAAGGCTATCTGAATAAACCAGATATTTCCACTGCAGGAGACAATTTCAGTTCTGAGGAGATACTCAGTGCTCACAGATCCAGTGTATCATTCAGCCACTTTAAATAGACCCTCCAAAGCCAAAGGAAGACTGTAGGTGCCATTCATTCAGCAAGCAGCATTAGTACTTGCCCCTCCTCCACTCCCTGGCAGCATGGAGCCAGAGCAAATAACAGCAATAACACAATGCTGTAAACCCTTGAAGGAAGCAGACATCTGTTGCCCATCAGATATTACACCTTGGTGACCATGCAGCTCAGTCAGTATGAAAGTGATTACTTATCCTTTGACAGCATGGCCACAGCACATAAAGGGAAAGCTCTGTACAGCAGACTCGCAAGGAAGACCGACGAACAGCAGGACAAGTCACCATTTCAGATGTGACAATATGTCCATGTTGCTCCTATTGTTGCTGCGAGACTCAGTTGCAAAACAGCTGCAGGTTGATGAAGAGCATACGGACCATCTCGGGTAGCCTGGATTCCACCTGGGTGCCACTAATCAGCAAGCACCTGCTGCAGTGCTGGGGGCATCCCAACCTCCCACCCCTGGCAGGAGTTACAGAGTCATTGGAGATGGTTGGAGCTTCAGCACCAAATCCCTAATGCCAAGGCAAACACCATGCTGACCTGCTCAGCTAGTTCTACCTGTGTTCAACAGCAGAGATAACCCTTTCTTTCCCATTACTCTCCTCTTTTGACTGGCAATCTTTGGGCGCTATAAGTACTTTCGGATAACAGCTACACACACTGAAATACCTTCCCTTGAAGAAATAAACACAAGCCCCAATTAGTTTTCTGCTGTGGCAGCAGAAGGGACTCACAGAAAAGCAGGCAAAGTGAGGCCTGCAGAAAGCCTAAATGATGGGAAAGTTTAGGACTGACAATTCACAGAGATGAAGCCTCTGAGCCAGTGAAAATCGTGGGAGCCAGAACTTGTTCTCATTTTTTGATACCAAAGCAATAAAGATTTCACTGGAGCCTGGGTGGGGGAAATAAAAACCAATAACTCATGGAATCAGATTATTCAAGTTTCATGTCTTCTTCTGAAGTAGCTGGAGACTGCAAGTCTTCAAGCAAAAAACCTGATCCAGAAACATCTATATTCCTATGCAAAAAACCTGGTCTAGTTTAAATAGAGGCCCCAAGGCTGAACATCTCATCCCACTGCCCAAACACCCCTGAAATCAGTCTTGAATGATGCATGAACAAGACCAATTTCACATCTTTTCTCTCCCCCCAGCCTCCTCTCAGGGGAAGACAGATGTAAACCAATCCCTGTAACTCCAGCCAAGCCCTTGCTCTTTTGCAGGCACAGCAACAGGGGTTTAAACGCCGCTCTGTCCTCCAGAAAGGAGACCCTTGAACAGTACCTTCTGGGCAAAGAGCATCCCCCTCAAGACCAATTCTGCCTTTGCTGGGGCTGCACCACAGAGGCAGGACTTGGAGGGGAGGCTTGGGTCCATTTTCTCAGTGCAGGGTGTTAGACCCAGCAGAGGAAATGCAGAGGACACCAGGAGATGTGGAAACCTGCATTCTCGTCCAACCAAGTCTGAACTCAGAGTTGTTGAGATGACCCCTGGATCACGCAACACTGATGTCCAAGCATCTTAAAAGAAATGAGATAATGGAGGCTTTTCTCCCTTCTGCCTTACAACAAAGTTTCTCAGTCTGTAGGTTTTGCTTCCCCACATCATCCTAGCCCAAGCTCTGCAAACCTGTACCTGCATTTCTCCAGGTCTTTCTCCAGCTAATTGCCTATAAAGATTCAAATCATGAACTGCAACTCAAAGCTTTTCACAGGCATTAGGGGACTATTAAATGGGAAATTCTAAAACAAAATTAGTTTCCCACTGCAAGTGTTTTTTAAAAAATATATCTGCTTTTAATTAGAAAGAAAAATAAAAAGTCCCACAGTTGACTACATGCTCCCTCCTACCTACCACACACACAGGCTCTGGCCAAATCCTCACTGGGAATAGAGCAACAGAACTCCACAGGAACTGGTGCATTTACATCAATGGGCTCCAGCAGAGGATCTGGCCCTGCTGGCGCCTGGACAAGCTTGAAAAAAATCTCTGCAGAAGATCCCCTGTCTCTCCTCTTCCAGGCAGCTCAGGTTCCTGTTGAGCATCTCACACCTCTCTGCCGGGAAGGTGTGATTGATTTGGCAGCTGGGCTTTCCCTCCCGGGGAGCTTCCTAATAGATCTGTGAAAGCAAAGGTTACATGGAGGCAGCTCCAAGGATGAAGTCATTGGCTTTGCTCTGAGACCAGAGATTTTCGCCAAGCCCTATGGTTTCAATAAAACAAAGCTCATGAGCTTGCGGTTTTCCCCAAACAGGATGAGCTTTTCTGCTGCAGCACCGGGCAAGGATTTGGACAGAGGACAGCAGCCCCTGCGCAGCCTGACAGGGTGACAATGAGCTGCCTTGTAGTGACAAGCAAGGCACTTTCCTTAAGCTGTCTGCAGTTGTGTGTCAGGCTGTGATTACTCCAGGGATCTGAGGTGCCAAAGCCAGCACTAACCCTTCCTGCTGGGTCCCTCCCCTGCCCAAACCCTGGCACACAGCATCACCACCTGCCTGCACTGGGGGCTAGCATAGGGTGGCACAGCCCTAGGTGGTTAATGGGGTTACCCCTCCTCTGCCCACATCTGTCTCACTGGCACCCAGCTGCAGCATTTGGAAAAAAGATCCCAAATACTCAATATCAGTCAGTCTTACTGATTGTTTGTATTACAAAGGTTCATAGATGAAGACTGATAAGAGATGTGCACAGCCACATGCGAGAAGAGTGTTCCTGAAGCAGAAATACAAACACACAACACTATCACAGCTGTATGTGCAGATACACACCTGACAACTGTGTACCTAGATTAGCAGGCAGCAAGCTGGTGAGAAGGTCAAAAGACAAAAAAATACTTGATTGCTCTGTCTCCCCTAAGATTTACTCCCAACTCCCAATCCCTTGGAGAGTTTTAGCAAACTCTATTGAGGACAGGAGGGAACTGATGCCCCTCACAAACACACCCACCCCCCCAACATAAAGTGATCCCCTGTCTCAGGAAAAGATACATCCATAGCCAGAATTACATTGGCTTGAGGGTCTCACAGGCAAAAGTCAGGCCAGGTCTTTTTCATCTTAATTGAGCATTTGCTTTTAATTTTGGAATGTTCTGAGTTAATGCACTTTGCATTTTTTATATTTGTATATAATTACATGCTGTTATAGTGACTTAAGCCAGATCCACATCCCAGTGAAATGAATGTGACTATTTCCAGCAAATTCAGTCAGAAAACTGAATTCCAGTCCCCACAGCGCTGATTAAACAGTTAAAAACCTAATCTTGTGAATATTTTTGTGAATGAAAGCAGTGGCTGTGACTCATGAGCATTCGGAAAACCACAGGGCATTTGGGAAATGTTTGCAAGTCCCAAAAGCTTCACCCAAGTCAGCATGAATTAGTATTCACCCCAAATTTCATAGCCTATTACTCATTGCTCCCTAATTTAAAGCAATATGGAAGTAAGAGTGATCCCGTATGACTTCAGTGACTGGTCACAGACCTCGTAAAACTGAATTGCAAACACCAAGCACTCGCAGAGGACGTCACAAACCACCCACTGACCACAACTTTCCAGCCAAAGTGTTTGAGGAATAATTACAACTGAAAAACCCCAGTCAGAAAGGGGTCCTCAACAATTCAGAGGCAGAAACAGCACATGAGCTCACTCCACCAGCTGCAGCAATACCCAAGCTCCTGAGGTCCATAATGTAGAGCTCAGGGGTCACCCCATGCCAGAGCCCTAGTGATGGCCTTCACACCTCCTGATTTCTCTCAAGGTTCCCAGAAAGAACAAATGCCCTGATCTTCCTCAGTTTGGAGGGTAGGAAGTTTAACATAGTGCATGTATCTGGGGGAAGGGTGCATAAGGAACTACAGGAATGGCTCCCAGCCAGTCAAAAAAGTCAGTATTTACAAAAGCCATGATTTAATTTGATCTTGAGACCTGCAGAACAAAGGAGTATTTCAAAGGAAAGACACCAAGACTGTGAAAGATGCCAGATCAAATTTTTTCCACCAGAGAAATCTAAATTTTGATCATATTCGGTATGACTGGTCCTTTAGATGACCCCATAACATGGATTATAGATTTGTATTGTTTCATCCTCCAAGAAGCTTGCCACGCTATCTCAACTGTGCTTCAGCACTCACAAGGTCTGAAGGGTACTCTAGCTTTTGACAACAGTCCTTAGAAGACACATGAATATTTTTTCCTGCAACCCTCTCACTCCTGAGAGTACTTACTGAGCTCCAAGAGGCATTATAAGAAACAACTAATTAATAACATAATGCTGTTGTTCAGGTTTGTTATTTCTGGAAAGCTCTCCATGACTCAGTTTCCCTGACTACTGAAACACAATAGCTATGCTGTAACATATATTTACAACAGTTACTTTGCCTGGAGTGATTTTTCACCCATTAGACACAAAGACAGAGCATAGCCATCAAATCCAATTCATTCACCAGGGAAACATCTCAGTAGTGGATACACAAAGACAGGTTCTTAGAAGCTCCTCATAGCCTGAGCAGGTCACTGCTCCCCTGCAAGGGCACAACACACCTCAGAGGGTGGAGAGGACACCTCCAAGGCAGCAAACAACCTGAAACTCTTTACAAAAAGTCCTGCAGAAGTGCAAGCCAAAGGGAAACCTGCCTTCCACAGTGCAATGCAGCAGCAAGAAGCAAGCTGTAGCAAGCCTGCTGAGACAGAAACCTGCTCGGGCCTTACCTTAGCTTCTTCCTGCTGCTTTGAGAGAGAACATCAGACTTCAGCAGGGTCCACACTTAGCAGCTCCAGAGGTTGTGTGTCTCTACTCCCAACCCTCAAAGCTCTGAGCTCACAGTACCAACCCCGGCTGCTGCAGCCCCTATTTAAGGGGTCTGCCCCACACCCAGCTGCACTGCATGAGGATGCAATTGCAACACAGCTGACTCCAGGCATTGCTAGTGCAGCTCCATGGGAATAGTCACTTTGATGCTCACCAGTTAACCAGAGAGAGAGAAAAAGGGGGGAATGAGTGACTGGAAGTTTAAGTTACACCGAGTCAAACAAGTGTCAGACAAGTTTAGGGATGAGGTGGATTAACCCCTGCCCAGCCTGGCAGTGGTTCCCGCTGAGCTTCATGGGATAGCTAGTTGAAGTGACTTGGCTTGGGTTTACAGGCAGTCAGAACCTTTTATAAATGTATTAATAAGGATTTAGTCTTAATTAAATCAAAACAAACTATGTCAAAGAGGAATAAGGGCATGTTTTCCTTCAAAAATTGAACTAAGTGGTTTAAATATCACACCTTCAGTTAAGCAGGTGCAGCATCATTTAGAAAATGGCACAATCTCCATCAGAAAGGTGAGCTCTTATTTTCAGAACTGCGAGTAGAGCTGGAGGAAGTAGCCAAGCTTCTGAGGACAAAAGCTCCTCTGTTGTGCCCCAAATCTGCAACAGAAGCAGTTGCTATGTTCTTAGCTCCTGGGTCTGTGCCGACAACATTAACAAGAGGCACACAAAAATTAAGGGGGGTAATAAATACTTTGCATGCCACATCCCTCTAGAAAGTGGGTCGGGTTTCATTTGGCCTGAAGTGGGGGGTTTTTTTGAATAAGTGAAATTATTAATACACATGATTTCCTTGATTTTTAAAACACTCTTCCCCAAACTTCTGGGAAAAAACCTAGAAAACTTTTCTGGTAATTTTGGTTCTTCCAAGGCAGCTGAAACTGTTCTCTCAGAAAACCTGATCACTACATTCTCCTGTTGTAATGACAATATTTTTTATCAATGAAGACTTTCAGCTCTGGGCTGCAGACACTGAATCTTGAGGAGTGCCTACCCGCCCGTCCCACCATGGGTCTGGATGAGCTCTAAACAAAATCTGCAATGGTAAACTCATTTTTGACCATTTTAACCTCTGCTCTTGATCCATTCCTATCTCAGGGTTTGGTGGTAGGAACTTTTTAGCTCCTGAGAGGTGTGAATATCCACTCCTGTTAGGTGATATTTAATTATCATTAGTTACTGTATTTGCTTTGAAATGGCTGCAATGAGTGACTGTTCATCTCCCGAGTCCAACACTCCCCAGTGCTCACACAGACCTCTTTGAAGTGTTGCTTTTGCCTCATAACGCCTCCTTTTCTCTACACTGTGCAAAGCCCCCAGGAATAGAGCAAAGATTCATTATTTATCTATGAGGGAAACCAGGGTTTCATACGGAAAATCAACATCTTCTGGATTTTCCTGGCCTATAAACACACCCACACACCCTTCACCCCTACCCCTCTCTACCCCCCTCCCCCCAACTCTGTAACCTTTAGACCAATATCTGAAGAGGGTTTGGGTGAATCAAACCCTTTGGGTGGGTTTCACAGTCATTGTAAGAGCCTGTGGGAGAGCAGCTTCAGCAGGATGAGGGGTTCAGGTATGGACTGGGGGACCTTCTGGCCCCCAGGGCAGCAGGATGCTGAGGGCCCTGGGATCAGCCTGCAAACCTGAACCCATCGGTGTCCTGAGAACAAGCCTGGAGCTTTTCTCACTGCTCACATCCTGCGATCAATGAAAAATGTTCTCAGCCATATTATGAATGACTGTGTTGCAACCAGAGTTTCAGAAACTCTTGAGCTAGAAGCCATGCAGCGTAAACTCCAGCTGCTTCCACAATTTTCACTAGTGCCTCATTTAAATCTGCTGAGTGCGTGTAAAACAGAGCCATCAGTTTTTGCAGCCTTGGCTGCAGGAGGAATCCCATCCATTCAGCAGCGCCTTTGCCTGCGCCTGGGCTGGGTTTCCAGCCGGTGTACGTTGGCACTGCTCCACTGGTTTTAGCAGAGCTACGCTGGTTTGCATCACTTGAGGATCTGACCTCAGGGAGCAGGCTGCTGCCTGAATTTACCAGGTGAGTGCATCTCATTTTGGCAAGCAACTGCTGCACACCAGTTAACAGCCTTTTCTATGCACAGCCTGGTACTGACTGCAATCATCAGAGGAGATAATGTCATACATTAAGGCCTGAACCTCACTTTATGCAGTTAAAAAGCCTGTTCTATATATACACCCAGATAAAAATGTATATTGTAAAGCAATGAGGGGGGCTAATCTCATTACAACCTCTTCAAAATGCAGTGTGAGAGCGATAAAAAAAAAGAGACAGTAATTCTGTGGATGCTGATTTCCATGCGGTGAAAGGGCACTATCAGAGGAACGCATTACGGGCAGGACAGCAGCTAAACTACTCTCAAATCCTCCCTGTTGGGCTCTGCAATGTGAGCTCATTCTGCCCACCACCTTCCATGACACTGACCCCAGAGGAGGACACTGTGGGTCTTGTTGTGGGGCAGGAAGGTGAGATGGGCAGGAATTTGGGACCTGGGAAGCTAGAAACAGGGCAAGATGGCTGTGTTCAGTGTGCAAGGTCATGGCTACAGGAGCCACTGAACTAGGTGGGGATGGGTTTTGAGAGGTTGATTTAGAGATGCGGGAACCATGGAAAACTGGGAGATTCTTGAACACCACAGAAAAAGGATGGATGGGACTATAAGGCTCAAGACCAGCCTGAGGACAGCTGCTTGTCAGCAGAAACGGGATGAGGAGCCTAAAGAAGCTATGAGAGCAAAGGTCCCTCAACAGCTCTCGGGCAGCACATCAGTGCTGGTGCCATGGGCATTTAACACTCTGTCCACGCGTGGGACACGATGTAAGAAGCAGCTTTCATTTTCCGTGAGGTCGAATCCCTCAAACTACTGTGAGGACTGGTGACAAGGGGTGGTGCATGACCACCAAATTAAAGCTTTTTACTGCCGGAATCCCCCTGATTCTTTCAGAATTCATGATGTGGTCTGATGCTGCATGTTGATAAATGATCTGACACCTCTGGCGTCTACAGCCCTTCGTTAGCAATCCCTTGAGGATTATAGGTGCTTGCTATGGGAAACTGAAATGTGGTTTGATCAACACCAGCTTATCAGCAGTCACCAAGTAAAGGTGAGGTTTAGCAGCTACCAAAGCAAAAACCAAAGGACATATAAAAAAGTGCAAACTGGGCTGAGAGAAAGCAGTTTGCAGGACTGTGATGGTTTAAAATGGGGTGACGTGCCTGTTGTTTTAGTTCACGGTGCTGAGGTTGCATTAAAAGTCCTGCGCGTAGGGAGAAATGTGATGACACCAGTTTCTGCTGTGAACACGGTGCTGGTGGAGCCTCCCCTGTGGGTTATAAACACAAGGTTTCTCCGCAGCGTTTGCAAAGGTGTTACGTGCCAGGTTGAAAGGCTTTATACATCAAACGTTTCTTATCACGTCTTCTACCGTCCTCATTCTGATTTTCATCTTCCACTAATATGTAAACACGAACGTAATCTGTAAAATCTGGGCTGAGGTTCAACTTGCTTTAAATCAGCTTCCCTCCAGGGAGGTGCGCAGTGCTGCCCTGATGTACAGCAGCCAGGAGACCGGCCCTTGGGCAGGAAAGGTACAACGCTGAGCACCCAAATCCTGCAGGAATTAACCTGCGTACCCCGCTCCTGATCTCTCTCTGCTTAATTGCAGAGCTGTGATGTGTGAGACAGGGCAGATACTGGGTCTGTATCTGGTACAGGGTAGCAAAATGTCTGCGGCGGAGTAGCTGTGTGCGCTAACACATTTACTTGTCATTATGAAGTGCAGCAGAGCAGATAAAACCATTAGATATTTAAAAATCAGTTAATGCTAGGATGCAATGATTTGGGCATTTGTAATGCTGCTTTAAATTGGATCAATATTTTCCAGTCCATTTTACTGTAGATTTTTAACTCTGCTATCGCACTCGAGCTCTGTGCTCTGAGCAGCAGGTAAGCTGGCAGGCGTAGGAGAGATTTCTGCTGGGATGTGACCAGTTGTATTTCAGGAAGTACGTCAGCTCCTGGAGATGCACTAGGCACCATCTCTTTTATTCAAGAGAGCTTAATTGTCATCCAGGACATCTGGGACAATCTCTCAGGGGCTTGTGTTGACAGAACATTAACTAACACATGAAAGCTCTGGGATCCCATGACATGATCCATCACTAAGTAAAGACAAGTTGCCTGTATCACATAGGATGAATTCATCCAGGAGCCAAATCATTAGCATAGAAAGGTCATCTGCTTGTCTGTCATTATCGTGTGAGGCAGATAGTCTATAACGCGTGCAGGAGTTCCCCACGGAGCAGCAATCAGCCCCTCGCTACACGATTTCATTGTTCTTTTTAAAGCTGGTGAAGAGCTTTCTCACTGAAATCTGTAGCTGTAAACACCTAGAAGGAAATTTATAAATCTTGGCTACTTCTGTCTTCCTTCTATGAACATGAACGCCTTGGGATAGAAGTTGCTTGCATGAGTATTACTGATCTCCACTAGACACAGTCAGACCTAAGGTTTTTAAATGGACTGTACATTGCTTGTAGCTAAGTAAGATTTCAGTTTTAAATAGCAGAAATCTGCATCTGAAACAAAAACTGTATTGTATTTTTCTCGCTGGTTATACCAAGAGCTGTGCTGTGGGATTTAACCATGAGGTTGTAGACGTCCACCAGCAAATGTCAATACTGCTGACTCCTCTGGCTGTATCTCCCAGGTAAACCTTGCCAAGCAAGCATTAGCTGGACAATTCTTTTCACCTCATCAGCCAACCTGCTGACTCTGCAAATAATACTAAGAAATGCCCCCAAAGCAACATATTTTGGAACTGGACAAAAAATCAATCATTTTGCTCTGTCAGTGGTGAGCGTATGGTTTATGTTGTTCCATCGCAAACTTGGATATAATCCCATTTGGCACTTGAAAAGTACAAAACCAGCCCAGCTATGAATATTATTTTATTGTGACTCGGGCTTCACATGTTTGCAGGTTCTCCACTCTTTTCCATTGTGCCCGATTCCCAGTGCGGTTCAAAACACAAGCTGCTGTCTGCCCTCTCCTTCACCACGTGCCCTGGCAGTGGCACCCGGTTTCTGGGCCAGAACACCTCTGCCCTCTCCCACGTTGTGTCTGGAGTTGCCTCTCTGCGGCTGAGAGCAGAAAAACTGGTAAATCGCACGTGGACAAGTAAGTCTTTAGCGTGTCCTTGAAGCGCTGTCTTGGGCAGCTGTTCTTTCCCCCGCATGCCAGTTCACCACGCATGGGCTGCTTGGGCTTCCGTGCATCGTTCGCCTGAACGACAGAGCGATCACAGGATCATAAAGCTGCATATTTCAGTTGGTCTGAGGGTCAGGTTGAAAACTTGACCCTAAACATCAATGACGCATGTCTATAGTGTTAGTATTTCACAGACTTTATGGGAAGACCTTGGAGGCTTTATAGTGCATCTTCTCAGAGGCAAACTGTCCTGCCTGCCTTTGTGATAACCTTGCTGGCAAACAGATCTATAGCACCTCATATTATTTCATTTCAGAAGTTCCCATTCAGAAAAGAGGCACTGAAAATCCATAACAACTGAAATATAGTAGAATTTGAACCAAGGTCGTACTAGCTTGAGAGATGACCTGCCGTGTTCAAAATTAACCTCACCCAATGCATGTGCTGCTCGGTTTACAAGTGATGCTCTGAACGCCTGAGATTCAGCGTAACTTTATTGGATTTGCGTGGCAAGGTTTTGGTAGCGTGAGGGGTTACAGGGGTGGCTTCTGTGAGAAGCCAGTAGACGCCTCCTCTGTGTCTGACAGAGCCCATGCCAGCCGGACCCGCCGCCGGTTAAACCATGACACTGTGGTGCAGCCCAGGGTGAGGCCGTCTGTGTTCTGCAGCCATGGAGGGTCACGGTGGAGCAGAGACCCGCCTGCAGCCTGGGGAGGACCCCACGCCAGAGCAGGGGGATGACCAAAGGAGGTTGTGACTCTGTGGGCAGCCCAGGCTGGAGCAGGCTCCTGGCAGGAGCTGTGGCCCTGTGGAAAGAGGAGCCCAGGCTGGAGCAGGTTTGATGGCAGGACCTGTGACCCCGGGGGGACCCAGGCTGGAGCAAGCTGCAGCCCCTGAGGAAGATTTCATGCAGCCCCATGAGGTACTGCAGTCCCTGGGAAGGACTCATGTTGGAGAAATTCACGGAGGACTGTCTCCCGCAATAAATAAATCAGATTTTCCTCACGTCAAGTCTGTTTTGCCCATGATGGCAATTGGTGAATGATCTCTCCCTGCAGTTATCTTGACCCACAAGCTTTTCATTATATTTTCCCTCCCCTGCCCATCTGGGAGGGCAGTGACAGAGGGGATTTGGTGGGCACCTGCCCTCTAGCCAGGGTCAACCCACCACAGTAGCAAAAAGAAAAATGTTTGCAAGAAAGGATGGACTGATGGATATGAAGGGCAGAGGGAAGCCGTATGATCATTTCACTATCCTCATGCATAAGACAGGCCAGTAAACATCACTCTGAAATTCCTCTGGTGAGATCATCCATACTTTTCAGAGCTCAGCTTACCCCTGAGAAGAGTCAGGACAAAACCCTGAAAAAAAAATTCCTATTGACCTGAATAGGGCCAAATTTCCAAGGTGCCTTGGGGCAGAACAAAAAGCCCTATGTTTTTCTGTGTTATAAGCGTGACTGCATCCCTGCCCCCATCCCAGCGAGCAGGGGCCGGTGGGTTCTGTGAGCCCCATTAATATGCTATCGGCATTTTATGCACAGAAAAGGTGACCTATTGCTTTGCCTGTTAATAGATCTTCTACCCAGGAATGTTTCTATAACCCAGCTAAAAAGTCAGCCAGCTTTCTCTGCTCAGAGTCGCACCGGTTGACCTCAGAGTGTTATTTTTCAAAGGAGTTTGCAAACCTATTGCAGAACAGCTGCGTGATGTACTTCTACCAGTTTTGTCCTAATTGACATCGACTACAAACAGGCTTAGCCTAAGCTGAAATAAGTACTCTCAGGGCGGGGAAGGCTACGCACAAGGCTGGCCGTGTGCTGCGAAACTGGGTCCAGTTTTGCTGTGGTCGAGTTCCTGGTCAAAAGGCAGAGGTTTTTGCAAAATGCACAAAGGCAGCACAGACGGACGCAGGAGGGACTGCGAGTAATCGGCTGGAGAGATGCATGTTTAAAGGAAATGACAGTCATCGGGTTTCTTGGTGTATTAGCTGTCTTCAAAAGGCAGAGCTAATGCTGCTCGAAAGTTTTCTAAAATTGCAAGTTCATCAAAATGGAAATTGTCCACAGGAAAGTGTTCACTTCAACAGGGTTGAGTCTGAAAACACCCTTTAAGAAGCTCATCGGCAGCAAACCCTTCCAGCCTGACATCACTGGACCGGAGCAGTTTGAGTTAGTTTCCAAATTATTTTTTGGCTTCACAACCAGAACACACTTTATTGTTAAAGCAATGTGCAGCCATTTGGTCCACCTTGAAACAGAACCTCTGATAGACCTAATCCCCTTCCTAACTCACCCTGACAGAAAAATTTAGAAATATTCTACCTAGACGCTAAGTCTGTGTTAATATTTTTCCTTTCAAATGCTTGGACGCAATTTCTAATTCCGGTGCTGTCTGGACACCCCAATCCCCTCAGCGTGGCACCGACCATCCAGACAGATGCTGCTGGTGCCGGGCTTTGCCAAAGGCAGCGCAGACCCGGCCGGCTGCGGGGCACCAGGGCGCTGGCAGGGGCTCCGCACCCCACAGCGTCCCCGGGTGCTGGTGGCCCCATGACACCAACAGCAGCAGCCGAGAAGTGCCTGGATTATCCCAAGTGCTGCATGCCTCAAGCAGGACCAACACATACTGGCAAACATGCTGGTGCTCTGGCTTGTATTTTTTCCCTGTTTCTTCTATATTAACAAAAGGGGGGGGGAGGGGGGGGGGAAGAAGCCTAAGTAATGGACTTTTTTCTGCTTCATTTTACTCCCACCTTCTCTGCCCCCTGTAATCTGATTTTTTACACCTCATTTATGTGTTTTTATTCAGCTCATCTTTATGTTTTCTTTTTTTTTTTTCACACCTTTGGATCAGTTCTCTCCCCATGTCTGGCACCTGTGATTATATCCTTCAGCTTCACAATGCAGACTTGCAGAGCAGCATTTAATAACAGGGAGGATTTGACTGACTGGAGCTTTGATAATGGTGGTGGGAAAGGCACAATCGCTGCCTTTTCAACAGTATACTTTGCACAGAAAACGTTCGACAGTGTCACAATCTGATAAAAAAAAAATCCCAGATTCCACCCATAATTATACCTTCTCTCCTTTACCTATCCACCTTCTTTTCAAAACTAAGCTATTGTGGGTGACACCAGTCTCTGAGGAGGTGGGGGTGGTGGGACACAAACCTGGAGAGAGACAGAGAGGAGAAAAAAAAAGTTCAATTCACCATGATTTTGTCTCGGCCCCTCTGCCTGCCCACGCTCCTATGTGTCTCTTTCCAGCTGACACCCTGTGCACGGCCATGGGCAAGCCAGCTCCGTCTGCGACCTGGTGAGGTTTTAAGATGAAAAAATATCATCCAACTGGTGGCACTGCTGGTAAGCCATTGGAAAAGAAAGCCCTGAAGGTTGTCCAGGAAATTAGAAACCCAGGTTGCATGGTGTTTGACCATCAGCTCTGGAGTCCCAGCTGGGAGGAGGAGGAAGGGCTGGTGATGTCCAGCTCGTGCTACAAATACGGTGTATGTGCGCCCTGCTGCCCTGGGGCTTCTTGAGATGAAAGACCCCACAGCAGCTCTGAAAATGCATCCTGACCCTTTCCAAAAATCAGATGACCATATGGGGGAGGGCTATGGCCCAAAAAAGTGGCACACAATGCTTCTCAGCTTTGGTTGGACTTCAGGTTAGTCCTATACCTCCACACAGGTTTGAAGTCTCCAAAACAGTTCACAAACATGGGATGGACTGTCCAAAGCTCTCCAGAGATGTCAGCGCTTACCCCTGGCAGCTAGAGATCGAAGTGGACTAGGTGCCCTCAACGCTACCAAGACTTTGGACATCCAACTGCTTTTGGGAACGTTAACAGGCACAAGAAGGGGACAGTAGTGTGACCCCAACCCTCACTCTGCAGGTACTCATCTGAACAGTGCAACACCAGAAGCTGACACCCTGCTTCCTTGGCCTTCTGATTTAAGCCAGGTAGGCATCTGGGTGTTTGGTGAGGATGCTGAGGGTTTGACACGCTCTCAGTTCTGCTGCAGGTAGTGGTAGGCACTGCCTTTCACTGCTCAGTCTCGGCGCTTTGACGCACTGAATTTCCAGTAAGCTGGGACGTTGCATTCATCAATGCTGGCAAAGGGCCAGCATCGTAAAACGGTTTTTGAGAAGCATCCTTGGGAAGAGATTCAAGTAGCAGCTGTCCTGGCCTGTGTGGACAGGGCATACCAGATTTTACATGGCTGGGGATGCAAGGAACTGAGCAAACATCCAGGAAGGTTTCAGCGATGGGGTTACCGGCATCAACTTGTGGCTAAATACAGTAATGTGGGGGAAAAAAATAAAAAAAAGCCGCTGTTGTGACAGCCTCAGGGCTGCCTTTTAGCAGGAGGACCTGCCCTCTGGGGGAAGACTGATACAGCTCTAACGAGCCAGGACAGATTGATGGTGGTGGCTATCGATAAAGGGGAGCTGCTGCAGGCACGGGGCTGCAGCGCTTCCCCCCGTGCCCAGGCAGAGCCGGCATGGCACAGCATCTACAGAGCTGATGGAGGTGAAACACCCAATCGGGCTTCACCCACGCCTGACCAAGAATGGGGCCCCTTCTCCTGACTCCACCGCACTGTGGGACAGGGCTGTAGCAAATAACAGCCCGGTCTTACAAGGGGACATTATAAAGTCCCCCTGGATTTTATTTGATAAAAAAAAATTCCGAGTTAGGTAAAGCTGATAGCTAAAAATTTGCGCCAACATCAACACGAGCATTATGCTTAAAACCCATTGCTCAGTTCAAATGCTTTCTAGGCACAATTATTATAAAATCCTCCTGGATTTCATTGAGGAAGGTGCAGCTCCGATGGCCAAGGCACTGCTCTCACCGGGGATTTCTAACCCACCAGCACAGCATGACCAAAGCGGCGCAAGATGGGGTTTGGCACCATGTCCATCCCCACACGACGCAGGACTTGTGCACGTTAGCATGCCCCGATCCCATTTTCCTCAGTTTACAGCCAATCTTGCAGCCCTATGGCAAATAACAGCATCTGTGGCCGGGCTAGGGGAACCACTGTGTTAAAACAATACGTTGGGGTTTTTTTCTGCTGCTGCATTCCTTTAGGCTGAATTAGGCATTTTTCTTTCTATTCAAGCTCATTTTGAAATAATGTGTCAGGAAAAAAAAGAGACACCAACTACCATTGAAAACAGAATCCATCTGATCTACATATATACTTGAGATCTTACTTTTCAAAAGTGACCTTTTCTTTAAAAATCAGATTTTAATTTGTTGTATTATGGCTAAGGCCATGTAAATCCTCTTGAGTAAAGGACCTATTTGCCAAAAAAAACCCAACCCAAGTTGGGTAATGCTGAAATCTAAAAATGTATGCTAACATCAACATGAGCCCTACTCTTAAACCCATTGTTCAGTTCAAATGCTTTCTAGGCACAACGTTTTCAGCTGCTCTTCTTTTATATTTACCTAAATTTAACTTAGAAGCATAGCTGTTCTCACTGCTGCTCCCTGCTATTCCCCAAACCAAAACACTTAATTTGTTACTGAATAAGACATTTTTGGTAACTCTGTAACTACTTTTTTTTTTTTTTCATTTATCCACGGGGGGAAAAAAAGTTTATCCAAACCATTATGTTTTGTTTAGCCAGTAAATCCAAAAGGAATATGTATTTCACACAGTTTTAACCTAAGTTCTTATTTTAAATAACAGGGTGAAAAAGGAAATACCTGCTCTTACACCGTGAAAAGTATCAGAGTAATGAAATAAAAACTAAATGATCTTATTTCTCTCTGTGTATGGGGATCAGCCTGCCTTCTGGTGTGGTTGCCTCAGGTATAGCCCTAAATTAGCATCGCAGCCATGCAAAAGGACGGTGATGTCAAGAAGCCGGCCAGACGCTCGTTGTGCAAAGGCAAGATTCTGAAACAACTCCATAATAATCACCATCTTTGTTATACCACTGTGCTATTCATTTTGGGGGAGTCATCTTTTTATACTTTATTACACAGTGCTCTGTCTTTCTCCATTAAAATCAATGGCAGACATAGGAGGCAGCCTGTTTTGTTATGGTCTTCCAGGCAGCTCAGACACTTCTGGGAATCAGGAACAGAAGAATAATGCGTTTCAATAAGCAGCTTATCGACCAAGCAGGAGTTAAGTGAATCTGTGGTGTACTTCTCTAGTTTCTCTCCTCTCACGTGATTATTGCACTTTACTCACGCTTTGCTTTTGTTCCTCTGACAATCAATACCTTGCAACGACTCGCCTGTACCACGGCCCAGCACGAGGGGGGCAGTGAGGTAATGGGACAGGGGGTTTGCTCCCGCTGGTCCCATCAGCTCCTTCCTCTCTAAAATCTCAGAGAGCTGGCTGCTGCCCAAGTAACCAGAGGTGTAACACTCACCCTTCGGATTCCGCCCTTTCTGACCAAACCTGGGCTCCCGACCCTGCTCTTCAGAGAGGTGCAAGGAAGGAGAGGCTGCACAAGCTTCAGGTCTGAGATTTCCTCTAAGAAATGCAGAAGCCATTGTCCATGCTTCCTCCTAAGCCCTTTAGAAAATTGAAATAGAGGCTGCAAAGAAATTCAGGGAGAGAAAAAGCAAAGTGTAAAAAGCAAAGTCAGACACTGCTTTTGTTCCTGGGTAAAAATGGAGGAGCCCAGCAAGAAGTTGTCTGGCAGGTCACAGTGCAGCCAGAACCAGCACGTGACTGATGTTGTATCTTCTATTTGGGGATGACCTGATCATCTTTCAGATCCTGGTTCGCCAGGATACCCCATACCCATTACAAACAGTGCCAGATGGGCCCTCTCAGGTGACGGACCTAAGAGCAGAGGTTTGATCCAGCATGTAGAGCTCTGACCTCGATGCCCAGGGTCACAGGGCTTTCCAGACATCCTGAAGCAGAGGAAGGAAAACTTAATGCCATTTGTGCTCCACTGTTACAGTAGAGACCGGCAGCCTTTGGCACCGAGACTGAAAGGCTGTGGGACCTGGGAGGTGTCATCTGTTAACCAGCTCCTGCAGGTAACAGAGGCTGCAGCTGCAAAACAGGCAGCTGCCTGACCTCTGCTTGGTACCAGACAAGGCTCACACTATTCCTCAGAGGTCTTTTTCTTTAAAGAAATTATCTGATGCATTTTACAACAGCAACAAACAATATATGGCATTCTCAAAGACAGTAAGCATCCACAGATTACACCCTGTACCCTGCAGCTCCTCCATGTAGTGCAAAATAGCAATAAAAGCATTATTTAAGCTCAAGCCAGGGACTATTTTCAGTGACCAAGACAGCTAGAGGTGAAACCATGTTGTGGGTTTCTCCTGTGCACAAAAGCTGCTCCTGTGCATGCGGTGTGCAAAACATCTGCTGTACAGGGCACCCGCTGCGGTGCAGGAACGGGATGTGTGGGAAGATTTTAATTACTCACCATGGCAACCTACATTAATAGCTATAATCCCCCCTAATAAGCTGGATGGGTCCTTCTCCCATATCCACAGAAATACCTCCAGGAAGGACATTCATGCTGTAGACCTGCTCTTGGGCACCTGATGTTGAGCTGCCGAGGCTCAGCATGAGGCCTGATGCAAAACAAACGTGCCCTGTCCACAACAGCTCTTTGGACCGACTGTTCTGGCCAGATCCAGGGGTATCCCACCACGTCCATTCCCAAACCCACAGTGCTTCCCATATATATTCTTGCACCTCGGGCAGCTGAAGCAAGCTCATCTTGTCCAGTGAACCTGCTTATAGTTGTTTCAGGACAGTTTATCCTGAACTTATTCATCTTACCCCATTGATCTGAAGTTCGGATTAATTTGAAGCTAAATCTCTGCCATCAGTGTCAGGAAGACGGCTCTCTAGGAGTTGATGGAGAAGAAATATTGCGTCCCTCCTGTGAGCAAACACCTCTGAGCCATCCGTCTGCAACACCCTCCTGCTCTGCCCGGCAGCTCTGCACAGGAACACCAGCACGACCCCTGCGTGCTGGGCTGGCAGAGGAGATACCAACCGCCTTACCCTCCTGCAAGGGATTATGGACCCAGAGAAACCCCAAGACAAAACAAAAAACCCCAGTGGAAAACAGAAAATAAGTTGCCAAACTGCCTGACTGACCCCGCAGAGGTGGAGAAGGAAAATTCTGACAAATTCAGTATAGAGCTGCTAAAAACTACAAACAAAAAACCCACAGAGGCATGACAGGGATGCAAAATGAATCAGAGCTGTGATGGTTTTAATTCTCTCTGATCTGTGTCTCAGTCCATAAAGGTGACCTGAACTTTGCCCACTTCCAGAACCACCACAGCCACTTTTGGCTATCAAGCTGCCCAAAACACACCAAAGTTTCCCCCAGATCTCATAAAGCTCCTTAGGAGAAGGCTGAGGGCCAGCTCATCATGACACAGCACCGTTATTCAGCCAAGTTCAACAGCAACAGCGGCTCAAGTTTCCCATGTCTCTAGTACCAACAGTTCATATCTGTGTACTCAAGCCCATCCTGGCTTCTTTCACATGAAGTTACAGAGGCTGCAGAGCTGGAGGCTTGCTGAAAAGGACCAGAGCTACAGCAGAGTCAATGCAAGGTGACCCAAGGTCCTTTGCAATCATGTATGAGATGAACTTTTTCAGCTTTTCCCTTGGAGCAGTGTCTGCATGTCATCTCCCACTCTGAGCTGTCATTCATCTTTGGGAAACTCCCGTGAGAAGACAATGACAGCAGCACGTATGGGGGACAACACTGCCTGCGGAGCTCAGCAGCTCCCACAGACCCCACCACGGAGGTGAAGAACAACCCACTTGTTTCGTTATTCACTCCCGTCTGCCCAGACTTTTCACTCACTGCTTCCCCAGCACACGACTGAATCCCCTCCTCTGCAGAGAAGCTGGCAGGGGGTGACATTAATTATAGCGGAGGCAGATGTCTGATAAATAAACAACCTTGGAAAAATGATGTGGCACTTCAAATGCAGCATCCTTTGCCTCACCTTGCAGTCACACAGCACGGGGCTTTGGTGCCCTGGAAGGGACTGAGGAGGGGAGCAGTGCCTGCTGCAGTGCTTTCCCCCACTCATGCTGAGTATTTTCTCATGCTCACCTCACAATCAGCTTTTCTGGGGTTTTTTTCTTGTTTGTTTGCGGTTTTCTTTTCTTTTTTTTTTTTTTTAATGACAAATACACTGAGTCCAAAAAAGCAGAAGACCCTTTGGCCAGGTAAGGATCTGGTTCTTCCTGCCTTTGCAAAACCACTTTGCAAAAGTCTAGCGCTTTTTTGTGAAGGTTTTAATCAATCATGCACAGTACAATCCTGCAAGATGGGCTAAGATACTTATTTTAAGACAGAGAAAATAGAAACACAGAAGCTCAAGCAAACTATTCAACAACACGCATTGAGAGACATGACGCATGCTACAGATCCAGAGCTTGAGGACTAGCAGTACTGGGAGAAAACAAAATTCCCCTAGTCCAGATTCATAAAAAGAAGTTTATAGAATCACCCTCTGGCATTTTTTTAACCAGACCCTGAGTTCATTTCACAGTAGCCTGACCATTTGAAATCTGGATGTTAGAACAACCCCAAAGCCCCCTGCAGCGATATCCAGGTGATGACGGCAGCAATAGCCTCTTTCCAAACAAAAAAGCTCTCTTCAGCAGCACAGGTGGGAGCTGAGTGCTTTTGAAAAGACTGCCTAGATTTTGGGTATTGTCCATAAGGACCATTCAGCAAGAAGAGGTAGGCAGGAACGATGCCAACATGGAGAGGGTAACTTTCCTGCCATGAGAAAAAGGCTTTGCCCAGCAAACCACCTTCAAAGCTTTCCCTTTCTCCAGGTAACACCCCCTTCCTGCGATCCTTCCATGGGAATACTCAAGACTCTGGTCTTGAAGGCATCAGTCTCCTGCTGTCGGGATGCACATGTGCCCAGCTCAGCCCTCCCTCCCTCATGCTGCACACCCAGCCAGGCTGGGGTTGAGTGAAGGTGGAGGTGGCCAAACTCCATATAAACCAAGTAAGAGCAGTCCTGAACTGCTGCCAGGCCATACAGAAGACAGGGATTAGGCTTAGCTGGCTCTTATGCAGGAAGGAGGAGAAAAAAACAGAAAGAAAGAAAGAAAGAAAAAGAACAACATTACATTGTTGATAGATTACTTACCTTTTCTTTTTTTTTCTAATTAAAAGTTTAAATAGAGCCCTGAAACCTGATAATGGTCACTTCAACAGAAGGTAACCACATGGAACCAAACCTTAAAAGCCATGAAAGACCTGCTTTATAAGACAGGGCAATAAAACATCAGTGGAAAAAACCCCAGCAGTACCTGTTAGGAATAAACTGTCATCTTGCCTTTGACCCTATTTTATACTGGTGCATTTCTGCTGGGTTTCATCTGGAGTTACTGGTATAATTGGAACAAAACCCCAGGACCTTGCCCATGGGAAGGGAATCATGCTTGAACACTGCTGAGCACCAACCCCAGCAGACAATGCAGTTTTGTTGTGGGCCAAGGACTTTTTACCCCCTTCCACAGGCATCTGAGCCAGATTCCAGCAGGTAATGAGCCCGGGATTGCCTAGGTAAGGACAGAGCCTCTGGATTTTAGACTGAATCACACAAAACTGGGGAATGACATGGTGAGCTTTAGGCCACTGCAAATTAGAAGACCCAGGTTATAAACCTCTGAAAAATGGAGTTTATGAGGAAATGGCAACTGCTCATTAACTCCAACTGAGCCATGGGGCTGCTGTAACTCTCCAGGCAACTTCTTTACAACTCGGCAGACCGCTTCAGGGGTGGGCAGGGGTGCGTGTGTGTGTTTTAGCACAAACGAGATGCAATCTTAATTATTTTGGTTTGACTCACCTTATGAATGCCACAATTGTACACGTATCTGGCAACTGAAATAAATACCACCAAGAAGAGTTACAGGTATTTTGCCAGACCTGTAAACTAAGCCTGAAAAAGAACCAGCTCCCGTTTCTGGTTTCAGACGCTCGACAGAGCTGTCTCGGGTCCATGGTCTGCAAAATTTAGCTCAGTTAGATCCCGAGGTTGCGACGAGCCAAGCTCTTCCACCATTTCAGGGGACAGCCACACACACAGATATCACTTAAAGCCACAGAAGCTCAGAAACTCCAGGCATGACCAGCAGCAACAAGGCACTTGCTTCATTTCAACAGATAAATTTCATTTCTCCCTCTTTTTCTATTTTATCACAGAAGGAGCGATGCATCAGCTGAGTAAGTGCAGAAAAAGGGTAAGAGCAGTTTCTCTTTAAGGCAACTGCCTGGTTCAATGTAGGTTGATTTAATGATAAGACACTGTTTGAAGTTAATTGTAACTGCAGGGAACAACAAGAAAGCTGGAAACTCACTGTCAGGCGAGACTGAGAAGCCGAAAAAGACACAGGGTCAGACTGTGATATGACTTCAGGGAATACATATCGTGATATGGCTCCTGGAAGGTCTGCAGAGTTAGAGTTAACATTGGTATACATTGTCTTAAATAGGGGGCAGGGCACAACTAGAGGAATTTGGCCATTCTAAGCCTCAAAACACAGAAAGTGGACGTGTCCTACTGAACCCATGATGACGCTGAACAGGCTCAGTACAGGCTGGTCCTGAATCCCCTCCCTTCCTTGCGGTTCTGCTGTGATGCTGCTGGGCACGGGTGAGCATCTAAACCTCTGTTTGGGGTTTGGATCCTCACTGGGAAGGGCTGCACTATGGCTCTTGGCAGTGCAGCCCCCAAGGAATTTATAGACCTGCCTAAAGGTCACATACAGGCTCTACAATGAAAATTTGGAAGGCTTGTCATCCTTCCCTCCCAATCCAACATGAACATTTAAGGCATGAAGTTGAGATGCACCTGAGCAACGTCAGCCAACGTTGCAAAAAGCACACCTAGCAAACACCAACTCATTGCAACAGGGCAGGGGGTTGTTCCACAGCCACATGGCCCCTAATGTAGCTGGGGTCTGGCCAGGGTCTCCCATGGGCTCCCACGCTGCCATGGACACCTACCAGGCAACAGCCCCCTAAAGACTGGAAGGACTTATGGACACTAACAGGATCAGGTCCTCTAAGCCATTAACAAATCAACGCCCTGTAAATCAGGCATTTAGGTTTGTTTTAAAGTGGTCCTAATAGCAGTACGTTTTAACAACCTTTTTTCTTTTCTCATGCCACTGTGCATCCCCTACACAAGACTGTCTGAAACCAAAGGACCCAGCCAGTACAGCCACCGCTCACCACGGGATGCTCTGAATTATAACAATATTCCAAGCAATAAATCACAGTTTTCTCTCTACTGAAAAGTGGAAGGTGTTGGGAGGGGGAGAGGAGAAGGAAAGAAAAAAAAAGCTTATCTAAATCTATTTACACGGAATGATTATTCAATTAATTTTTTCATTACACTTGCCAAAAAGAATTGCCCATGTCTTTAATGCTGTGTGTGAGATTTCATTAATAATTAATAGCAGCAGCTCTTTCTCCTCTGTTCAGCAAGCAGGAGCCTTTGTCTTTGGAGGTCACACCCCAGTGTGCCGCAGGGATACAGCCCTGCTCAGCTGAAGGTGCGGAGACTCTGCGGCCACCGAGGAGTCTGTGGGGACAAACTCTCATGCCCTGAGCTATTGTCAATGGAGTTTGACCAGTTTCACCTCCAGTGGAGTGGCATTTACCACTACAAATGCCGTGTGAGGTACGGGGCTGCAGCAATGAGCAAGTCCCCATCCCCCCCAGCCCCATCTCCCCACCTCGCATTCGTCCCTCTGCTCCTCGTGCCCAGCTTGGAGAGCCCAGTCCTGTTCCCCCTGACTCTCCCACCAACCCTGCACTCCGTTTGCTCCTTTCTGCCAAACTCGCTCATTCCCACCACACTCGGTCCTAGGGGCCACCAGCTCCACCTCCGTGGCTCCCTGCATCTACATGCTCAGGGTCCTGCCCCATTTGCAGAACTGGGATGAGACCCTCCTTACATTAAGTGATCTGGCTGAAAGAAATGAGCCACTGTAAGCGAAACTGTAACGCTCAGGCCACAACCGCATGGGATGTGGTTCAGTGGCGGACTTGGCAGTGTTAGGTTAACAGTTGGACTTGGTGGTCTCAGAGTCTTTCAGGTTGCAGAAGACCTTTATGATTCTATGATTCTAAAAGCGCTGTTAGCAAACACCCCCAAGACTCTTGGTGTAACAGTGTAAAGACTCCCTGCCCAACACAGGCACAGCCCCGCGATGCTGGATGTGCAGCAGAAGGATCCACCTCTGCTGGAACTGCTGAGGGGCTCGGAGATGCTCACATGACGGTTGGCTCCAGGTCAGACATGCAATGTTTATGTGACCCTAAAGTTACACCTCATCCGTGGATCAACCAGGTTAGCTCAGACCACAGAGCGACGAAAGCAGAGCGAGCAGTGCAACAGCAGCTATAAATCACTCTATCTCTTTCCCAAACATAACATTTGTAAGAGAGCCTTGGGTTCTTATAAATATTTAAGTCAAATTTCAACTGTTTATGTCTTACATCTGTCTTTATCAGCATGTAATCATTTCTCTGCTCACATCCCACGCCACTGTCTGCTAATCTAAGCTGGCTGCTCCCAGTGCAAACGTATTTTCTCACCTCAGTTTGGACAACCATCATCTGAATTCTTCTGCCTAGTGATCCTCTCCAAAGAGGCCTCCACCAGAGTGGCTTTTCACGAAGCAGCTAAAAAGGAAAAAGAAAAGGCCTCTTGAGATGTAACAATAATTCACCCAAATCAATTAAAATGTACATGATATCTTTCTCTTGGAATAAGGATCAGAATGTGGCTGGCTGTGCACGCCTGTGCACTTTATTGCTTCTCCTTTCCTTTTAGTGCCACACAAGCTATGTATTATAATGATCTGATTTCTTCTAAGAGGAGTGGGCTGCTCTGTTCGGCACACGGGAAAGGTGGAGGGGCAAAGTTTATCCACAAAAAGTCGGCGGGTGTGGATTATAGCCAGAGACTGCCAATTTTCCAACTTTTAGTATTTTTTAGTAGGAAGCAAAACAAAGGGGAGATTGTTTTTGAGAAACTCTTGGAAAAAAAAAAAATCCATGCTTTCCTAGCAGCCATAGGGCTGGTGAAAACCGCAAGAATGTGACAATTCTGAATATCCTGTTTCACACAGGGGAGACAAAACAAGGGCAGAAGGGGAGCACTCTACTGAACCAAGGTTTCCCAGAGTCCCATCCCTCCATTTTGTCTTAGTGGCCCTATAATAAAAATTCTCCCAGCGTCCCCTTCAGACAGACCAAGAAACCCCGTGGCTGGAGGTGCTGCCGGGCTGTTTGCTGCAAGTAAAGCGCAGGGAGCTGCTGAGGCTCAGTAGGGAAAAAATGAAGCCTCATTCACTGCTATTCCCCTCCTGCTAGGACTCTCCTGATTGCCTGTGATCTCCCAGAACCCTGGGAGGAAGAGAGGAGCAATGAAAGCATGAGCTTTCCCCATGAACCTGGAAACCTGCCAGAGCTCAACTTCCAGCGATCCATCAGGAGCTGGGCCACCAATGCACAGTGGGTGGAGGGTCACCCACGATGGCAAGCTCAGCCTGGGCAACTCCCAGCTCTTGGATCCCAAGGAGGGCAGTTCAGAGCATGAACCGTAGCAGACACCTCCAAGTAATCTTGCAGACATACAACCATAGGATCTTGTAGGTTGGAAAAGACCTTTAAGATCATCGAGTCCAACTGTTAACCTGACACTGCTCCTACCATCACTAAACCATGTCCCTAAGCACCTCATCCACAAGTCTTTTAAACACCTCGAGTGATGGTGACTCCCCCACTTCCCTGGGCAGCCCTTTCCAATGCCTGACAACCCTCTCTGTGAAGAAGTTTTTCCCAATATCCAATTTAAACCTCCCCTGGTGGAACATGAGGCCATTTTCTCTTGTCCTGTCACTTGGGAGAAGAGTCCCCCCCACCCCTCTGCAACCTCCTTGGTTGCCTCTCCCTATCAGGGATATTTTCCCAACGTGTTGTCACAAGCCCTCACGAACATCTCCTCTGTGAGCTGCTGCAGGCAGGGAGCCCATGGAGGAGCCACGGCTTTCAATCCCTCCTCCGTGCCAGGAGCACCAACGCGTTCTCACCGGCACCGTGAAGCTGCTAGAGAACAGCACCAGCTCTGACACATCCTGCAAGCTGCCGAGTGCAGGTACCGACACGCTGCGCTGCCTGCGAGGGCTGGCGCCTTGTCCGGAGCTGTCTCAGCCCAGCAGCCGCTTTGACCGCAGAATCGGTGCCAGCAAAAGATCAGCTCAGCACCCCCAAGCAGTCCAGGCACTTCCAGCACTCTCTGGCGCTGGAATTTAGAAAATCTGGGTTCGGTTCCCAGCTCAGCTACACATTTTTCTTTCCCCTGTGGGCAAGCAACTAAACCACACTACACTTTAGTTTGCCTTCTACAAGCTGGAGTAAGGTTACAGCCTTTTTTCTCACCACTAGTTTGACTTGTCTACTTACATTACAATATTTTGGGAGAGGAGGTTGTACGTGCATATCTACCAAATCTAATATAAGTGATCTAATCCTGGCAGATTTCTCTAGGTATTACTGTCATACAAATTCTGAGCGGCTGTGTCTATATAGACAGCTTAACCTACTCTCAGGCACCAGTAAGTGACTTATCTCAGCTCTGTGCCCATGCACCAAGGGCTCTGGCTTGCTTTACATTTGCATTTCAGAACCTGAGCTGTGGTTCCCCAGGATTACTGAGTCTGGAGACCTGATCCTGGCAGCCCACCCCGCTCCCGTGGGCATAAGATATTGCCAGCATTTAGCACCAGAGCAAGACCTTCCCATGCCATTCTACATCTGTGAGAAAAATCAGCCTCAGAAAATTAATTTACATAAACAAGTCAGGTCAATCACCATTTCCCACTGATTTTATTCACTCTAGCAAATGAGCCAAACAGGGTTATGTCTTTCCTAGGCTTTTCTGGTTCTCTTTCAATCTTTGGGACATGATTTCCTCGCTTTCCTACTTAATTAGGACTAAGACAAACACTAAGTTACTAACTCCCGTGACATCCTCTCCAAGGATGAAACCGACCCACCCACACTGACAACCAGCACCATCTGCCACCCACAGCACTCACATGTCCTCCCCAGGCGTGAGCAGGGACCCGTGATCCTGGCAGCCGAGGTGCTTCTCTGGGGGAGCAGTGTGCTCTGGCATTTTTAATAGATATTTCCCCGCCTGTCATTTCTCAGCAGAGGCAGCACTGACTGTCAGGACACGCCGTGATTCTGCTCAAGGCTCTGTGGTCCTTTCAGGTCTAGCCTGGAGCACCTTGCCCAGTATAAACCTCGTAAGGCCCCAGAAGACAAGAGCAGCTACTCCCATGTATCTGTCCGAGGCTGAGCACTTGCTCGCGCAGGAAGGTCTGGGCGCTCAAAGGGCTTCATAAACAGTGTCACAGCTCAAAGCAGTAAATAATCACGATACGCAGATGGGGAGGTGCAAGAAATCACTCTCACCTCCACGTCCATTACAAAGCTCTGGTTGCCCATCCCCTCCCCTCCCCGCTGCTCTCTCCTTTGGGATGGCACAGCCTCTTCTCTGCTTTTAGTTGAGGCAAGAGAAGAAGAAAGGAAAGAAGCAGCAGCCTGTGCAGTAACCAGGTCCTTCACTGCCTCCTGCACAGCTCCAGTGCGATGCCATGTTTGTTCGAAGGTAAAGAGGAAGCACTGGGGATTATGGACACAGCTTTGATTTTATTTTAAAGGCTTTAATATTTGGAGTTGTATTGATTTGATTTATCTCAGCGTGCCAGTGTACCGCTGGTAACTAAGCAACACCGATCCTCTCTGTATTCTGGGAGGCTCACGGGATTTTGCCTATGAACGATATTACTTTGTGTATATGAAACTAAATAGACCACAGGCACCATTTGTAAGTGGAGGATATTTGAGCTTCATTTTTTTTTATTTCTCCTTGCTGAGGGATGGGTGTAGTCCCTGGCACAGCATGGTACCTGCAGCCCAGGCTGCATGCACACCCCTCCAGGAGATGCCAACAAGAAAAACTCAACCTGAAGTCTTGCAGATTCACCCAAAAAACAGGAAGCAAAGCAGCTGGTGTGGTTCCACCATGCCCTCTTTCTTGGCCTCTCTGCAAATAAGACCCCAAAAACCAAACCCCAAAGCAGGGTCAAATTCTGTGGTACAGAGGAAAGCTCAGCAGGCAGAAAGAATAGAATATAGAACAGAGTATTTCCAGTTGGAAGGGACCTGTGCTGATCATCTGGTCCAACTGCCTGACCAATTCAGGGCTCATCAGAAGTTAAAGCATGTTATGAAGGGCATCGTCCAAATGCCTCAAACACTGCCCGGCCTGGGGCATCGACCACCTCCCCAGGAAGCCTGTTCCAAGGTTTGACCATGCTCTTGGTAAAGAAATGCTTCTTAATGTCCACTCCAAGCCTCGCCTGGCGCAGCTTTGAACTATTCCCAAGCATCCTATCACTGGATCCCAGGGAGAAGGGATCAACACCTCCATCTCCATGTCCCCTCCTCAGGAAACTATAGACAGCAATGAGGTTGCCCCTCAGCTCCCTTTTCTCCAAACTGGAGCAATGCTGGGAGCTCTGCTGCAGCATTGTGGAGGGTCTCCTACCCTCCATCCCACGGAGTGGTGAACCTCAACCTTTGCCCCATCTGGTGGCATCTCCCCCTTCCCACCCCTGGAGCTGCCGGCAGCCCCGGCTGTCTCTTTAAGACGAGGGTGCCTGTGTGGTCAAAGTCAGCAGGCAAAAGAGGCACTGTCAGCTCGCACTATATGGTTCAGTGGTTTGGCATTAACGATGTTTGTTTTGGAGCCCGCCTGCTGCTCTGACCCATTTAGGATCCTTGCTGTACTACAAGCTCGCCTTTCAATTATAAGGGGAGGCAGAAGGGGTCTTTAAAATGAAATCAGAGCCCACCGAGTCTGAAGCTGCCAAGCGCCATCGCAGTAAGTCAGGCTGCCATTGTGTGGCTTCTCCTCCGAGCTGACCCGGGGAGGCAGCATCAGTCATGTCACAAAGCGGGAAGGAGGAAAGGAACAGGCTCTGAAGACGACGACTTCTCCGCTCGGGGCAGTAGTCCCCTCACCACTGCCAGACCCAGCGCTGCTCTGCAGCACAGAGAAACCACCTTTTCCTGCAAAAGGCTTTTTCTGGACAGGGGAAGAATTTGGAGTGGCAGAGACACAGAAGCCCTTCGACCCTCAGTCTGTATGAGCAGAAGTGACAGCCCAGTGCTGCCGCCTTCAGCAAGCCCAGCACGGCTGGGGAGGGCATCTCCGGAGGCAGAGAGGACCAAGGGATCAGAGGTGTATGCAGAGGGGTATGCAGGACCCCCACCAGCCCCTAGGGGACTCTCACATGACCCACTCTGGGTCAGCCTTGCTGATTCCACCCAGGAATGGGAAACACGCAGCTGCAGGAGCACAGCATCTCATCCTACATGCCCAGCAGGTGAGGAGTTTGCCACAGACCTTAGTGGAGCTGCAAGCAGTACATTGCCAAAACCCCTGTTCAGAACCTCTTTGCAAGCCCACGCTGGACGCCCTGGTTGCCCTGACTTTGCCTCAGGCCTCTGCTGCCAGAGGAGCTCGCTGGGAGCGTCACCACAGACCTCTGCTAAATCCACCCGTACCAAGGTGACAGCTCTCTTGCAGAGCACACTGGAGACCTCTCTGGCCTTATAAGCATTTTATTATCATTAACCAGACCCTCCCATGGGGAGAAGGGGACTGTGTGAGCATAATGTGTTATCCTTTTGTGGGTAAAAAGGTTGTTGCTTTTTATCTTTTTGTGGCCTGGTGTGGACCTGCCAGAGCCACACGCTGGACTGAGACAAGTCTCACGTCTGAGCCTGCTCCCACGACGGCCTCGTGTATGATGCTTCGCACTGACAAATACTTTCAATTAAGAAGTACAATTATATGCTTGTCGAATGTACAAATAGTGCTAACAGAAGTGCTGTGGAGTGATCCTGTGGTTCTGGCATGTACAAATTGGTCATTATTTTAACTTAGCTGAAACAAGAACCGTGTAGATTAGGGGACTGGGTGGTTTTTCACATGAAATCTGAAACGAGGCAAAATGCACATCAGCTTTGCCAAAGAGCTTCCCTGAGGTTTGCAGATTTCTCAGCAAGCCTGGACTGAGTTAGAGAAAGTCAAAATAACAGGGGAAACACTCAGCCTCAGAGGGGGACCCAGAGTAAGAGCTTTCTCCAACTTTGAATCCAAACCCCTTGTCACGGCCTCCTCAGCTCAGCTCTTCCCCAAGCAGCTGAAAATGGTGCCTTTCTCTCCTAATTTGGCAAGAACTGGGGTTATACAAACACTCTTCGATAGCATTAACGTGGATGCGCAGCCTACAACAGGCACACCCAGGACTAAGCCCTGGGCTTGTTCTGCACTTGGGCAGAGGGGGGTTTGGTGGGTTCCTTACAGCCCTCCGTGACCCCTTCCCAGCAGTGCTGGTGGCAATCAGCGTGCTTCCCTTAGTTCCCATTGCCATGGGGCCAGTGCGGCGAGGCCTCAGCCTTTCCTGGCCTCCCAGAAATACCAACAGGTACTTGGGGAAATGTGTTTGGACAGCTCAGCCAGGAATACACGGTCTGAGGGTACCCCATGCATAAGCACACATCCAATATATAACCTGTATACAACATCAACAATGCAAACAGAAAACTCCAGAACAGGCCCCATCCCTTGTGCTTGTCCAGTTTGGTTCAAAGCACACAAAGCAATCCATTCCAAAATCCTAATTAAAAAATTAAGAAAAAAAAGTAAGTACTTTGTGAACAGCATTGTCCCCATTTCACCAAGTCTCATGGTTGCTCAGAGCACTCTGGAATTAAACAGATGCTTAATTGTAAATTCTCAAAAAACTCACACCATAGGAAATACTTTTGTACCTCATTTACAAAAAATCATCTAAATGGTTGTTTACACACCGTCTGATGATGTAACAGAGGAGATGCCTCATCGAGATGCCAGGATGTGGGGACAGATAAGGCCGTGTGATGCACTGGGGACTGCAGGTTCCCAGTCACAGCATGGGGCAGCAGGAGCACTAACCATCCCCTTCACTGAGTCACTGCAGCTCAGGGGTGAAACCCCACCGCACTTTCAATTGTGGTTAATGGCGTGGCCTCTCCCGCAGCCACCTCTGGTGACACAGCTAACAGGGAGGGCAGGGGCAGGTTTAGGTGACGCAGCTGCCTATCTGCTGCTGATACCAAAATGAGCTTCACACAAGCAACAGAGCGACCATTAACTGACAATTCTCTTCAGCAGAGTAAGTTGGATTTGAACCAGCCATCTACTGGCAAAAGCCTCTGACTCCCAGTGCGGCTCGAAGATATTAAAAGACATCAGGAAGGAGTCAAGGCTCAGAGAAGAATGACCCTGGATTAGGGAAAAAAGAGAGCTCAAACCCATCAAGCGTTTCAAAATGAAACAAAATCTTCGGATGTAGTTTGGCTGCTTTTATCCGCAAATTGAGTTTTATCTGTGGGGGGAGAAAAATAAACCCTACAGGAACGCTTAACGCAGTGGAAAAAAATAATGTTAAATTAAGCTTACAAAAATGTTTCTCTTTCTGAAAATCTTGGCTGGCGACAAATGGCTTGTGCCAAGTTATAAATCAAGTGTTGGGTTTCTTTTAACGCTCAGCATCCCCTGATTTATGATGCCATCACAACCTCTCGATTGATTCCTGACTCTGTGATCCATCTTCCTCTATAGGTAGCTGCTCATTATAACGCCTTTTCCTGAGCAGGCAGCACATTTCACTTCCCAGAAGGGCTTTATAAAGGAGAGCCCTGAGCAGAAACCTGCTCACTGGCAGAGCACAGACCCGAGAGGCCGAGGTGGCCATGGAGGGAGGGGAGACGGATGGTGTTTGTGTGAAGGAGCAGCACTACTCACTTGAGTACACGCACTGAGGGGTCCAGGTTCACTGGCTATTGAACCAGTGTGGCCTTTGGCAGAACAGCTATGTTCCTGGAGCCCTGGGACAGCCCTTCCTTTCCTGTTTTGGATGGGCAGGGAGAGAAGCCTCCATGCTTCAGCAGGGTTTAGTTCCCCACAGCAGCCATCCCTCACAGTGGAAACAAACTAAACTTTGCAAGCCAGAAAGGAGATTCAAGCTCTCCAAAAGCTCTCACTGAATGGGAAAGACTTTTCCTCTAGAAGCATCCCACTCCCCCGCAAGGCCTATTCCCACTAGCTCAGTGATCCAAGGACATCAGGGCTTACCTGGGACTTGGGGTACCAACGCTGTGACAAACCCCTGTGCGATGCAATGGCTACTGCACCTCCCCATCAGGTACCAGCCAGGTGGGAGCTGTACAAGGGCTTGTTCCTGCATCCTTGCCCACCTGTAGAGATCACCAGCCCCATGCGTTCCTAGGCACCTACCTCCTGCCTATCCCAACCCACAGAGCACTCCCTAACCCACTCTTGTCAAAAAAGCCAGATGAACAAAGTGCGGCTATTTATATTGAGCTCATTTTAACCAAAACAGGCTAGGGTGAGGTTTTGTGAGCCACAGGGACGGCAGTGGGGAGCAGCTGGAAGCACTCCCCTCCAAATCCAGCACAGCTGGAGGCTGTTACAGAGACCCAAGCACCTCAGAAATGAGAGACAACGGCAATGTCAGGGAGAAAAGGTAGCAAGTACCAACCACTCAAAGCCCTTTCAGGTTTCTGGACTGCAGCAGGCTGTGGGTTAGCTCTGTGTCCCAGATAATGCATTAGGCCTTGGGCTAAGTGCAGGGAGCATGAATATGGGCTGGAAATCCCTGGATTTCTGCAATTCACTGGCTACAGAGCCATGCCTGTATCAGCCAGGTTATATATCTTTACCTAAAGCACGGTATTCTATATAAACATTTTCCTGGGAAGTCCAGAAGCTGGCTGTCCACTCAGATGGTGCCTTTTTAACTTCCAAGATAAATAGGGCTTTTTTGTGTCACTATAAAGCATTATTTATAGTGGAAAGGGCCCGTGAATGGCGCATGCTGTCAGTTCTGTATGTAAATGATGCCAGCTCCGTTCGCTACATCCCATCAATTATTTTCATACACTTTTCTTTGTATTCATCTGTCAGAGGAAAAGTCACCTTGATGCCTTGAAGTGGTTTTCTTCTCCCATTTCCTCTGGTGTGTGACTCTACTGGGAGGCTTGGCAGGAAGGAGAACATGGGATTTTCAGATGCAATTAAGTGAGTTGGGAGATCAAGTCTTGACGGCCTTTGGAGCTTCACCAAGAAGCAAGACTGAAGAGCAGCCTTTTGAATTAAAAACTGTGCCGTAGGGCTTCTTCACAGGAGCTTCAGGATGGGATGGTCCAAAGACCCAACCCTCATCTAATGGAAGGGGTAGAAGGGCAATGCTCCCGTGAGAAGGGTAAGTAGGATAGGCCCTCAGCATCATCCATGTGTATTTTTTTCAAACAGCCCTCATTCATCCCATTCTTGGAAGTTGAGTGCTGCTGGCTTCCACCCTCTTGTGTCTTTTTTTTCTCCAGGCTCAACTATTTCTCTACTTTCATTACTAGTCTTTAGGTTAGACTACTCACTTCCCACACTTATTTTGGATGTCTATCTCCCATTCCACCCAGAAACTCCAGATCATTCCCAGTGAAACCCATAGCTGCTATAAACCAACTTGCTTGGTTTGGTATTAATTATGGATCTGACCCAGTTACATGTCACTTTACAGGGGTTCAACAAAAGACTTGCAGAGGTTTTGGAAGAGCAGAATTCCCCTGTTACCTTCCCCTGTTCGTATGAGCAGGGCACATTTCCTTGGATGACTCAACTTCAGCCACTCCTTTCCCCTGGCCCGCAGACAGGCAGGTGGCAGCTCTCGGGCTCAAGGTGCTTGGTCTGTCTTCTTATGTGGAGAGAGGAAAAAAAGAAAATGAAACAAACCCATAAATCACAAAGCTAGGAAATGAAAATAAATACACTTAACAATATTTCCATGCTGCTTTTTATTATTATTATTTATAATGGTATTACAGAATTTTGTAAAACTAAAGTAAATGTCAAGCAGAATGTAATAATTTTCCTTGGGGTTTGGCACATTTGTGTGCCTGACAGTTTCACATTTTTCTTTATATCCATGAAGACAGGAGCCTGACAGGGCTATATTTTGTTACCCACTTTGTTCAATTTTGTCATAAATTGGAGTGAACAAAACAGGGAAAATACAGACACCAAATTAATCAAAGAAATTACATTTTAAAGCACCTCATACAAACACGTATGAAATAATCATACCGTGCCAGGAAAACACGTGAAAAAAACCCATTCCCCCTCCTGCCCCAACATATGCCCTTGAAGGGCAGAGACCTCACCCCAGAGCCATTCGTGTTACGCACCACAATGCTGCTCCTCTGATGCTCTTGCCTTGCAGAGCCCTGAATGAATTTCTCTCCCAAGCATGTCTCAACAACTTATACGAATTACAGCTACTCACCCGCTACGGCAATGAGCTGCACCTTTTAACACGACGGTGGGCGCTTGACATGCAGCAGCTAATCTGGGGTGCCAGGGCACACGACCACGTTGGGACCGTTCGACAGGTTGCATTCAGGTTCACGCCTTCATCCTTGACTTCTGCTGCCACCGGCACCACCTGCAAACACCCCTGAGCTGCAGTGCCCTGCCGTGACTGCCAGGCCCGGGGGCCCCCCTGTTAAAAGTGAGGTGGCTGTTCCTGTGGTTTGAAGGGACACTTTACGGCAGCAAAGGAAGAAGCACCACGCATAAAGAATTGCAATTTCCATGAGAATGACAAGGAGAAAAGCAAAGGGAGTGGTAGGGCTATCCTCGGGCCAATCCTTTCTGCCTGAGTAAATTCGATTTGAATTCCTCTTGAAACACCAGCTCTGCAGCACTTGGACTATATTGAAAAGGTCACTGGAGGCAATGTCAGACGCGCTCTCCAGCTGCACTACAAGTGCACTGATAGAGATTCATAACAACGTATGTACTGCAGCTGGAGATCCAAAGCGACTCTCTGAGGGATCCTCTCTACTTCTCTGGCAACAGCAGACTATTTCCTTATTCCTCTTTAATGCCTGGGTGGAGGTGTCAGTGCCTTCTCTCCCTGCCCACAAACGCTGTCTTGGAAGCACTTCTTGGAGCTTGTTAGAGTTGGTGAGGGTGGTCGGTGGGGTCTTGCAAATCTGGACTGCATTTCAGGCAGCTGAAAGGGCTGTGTTGGTATCTCACCTTCTTCCTACCTCCCTGGGCTTTAGAGGACTATTTGGATATAAATGAGACCAGGAGGCTGGAAAGCCACAGTGCCTGAATCAACCGTCCCCTCAGATCATGTGTAACACCAACAGCATCCAAAACCCATCTCTGGCATGGGGACAAGCCTCATTATCTGCTGCTAGAATTAGGCTTAAAACCCGAAACACAAGATGTTTCCTTTCCTCTCAAATTTGGTATTTTGCCCTGTAAACCTGTGGTACAAAAACATGAATCTTCCCCTTATCCAGCTAATAACCATCCCATTGCTGCTAACCCAGCGGTGCTGGACGCAGGCAGCGGCTGTCCCGCACTGAGTTGCATGTGCTCACCCATCCCAAGGAGCTGGAGAGCAGCAGCGTTGCACAGAGCGCGGCGCGATGGGAGATCTCAACAGCAGAGACCTGGAAAGCTGCCACATTCCCTCGCAAACGTGGAAGCAGTTCAGTGGTAGATTAAAGGATTTTTTTCTACCCAAACTACATACACCCATCAATATATGGCAAAAGTGCATTTTAAGCTTATTTGTGTATTCATTGCTAAATACCATAATGTTCTCCAGCTGTACAGCAGGAGGGCCCATTCACTGAAATTTTACTGTTGATACTTTATTTTTTTCTTTCGTTATTGTACTATAAACGTATTTCCTCCCATTTTGCTCTGTGCCTGTAGAATGCCTCACATCTCCTATCACACCTGTTTTCTATTATTTGTCGTCCATTATTTTAATTCCCCATCTATTGTGCAGAAAGCCGTCTGATAAATCCCATTCTTTACTTTAAAAAAAGCCCCTGAGAAGGTTTTAATAAGTGAAGTTTGTATTTTTCCACGGCGTGCGCAATGAAAGCGTCCGGTGAATAACCCCTGACAGTCAGGTGTTCGCATTCCCATCAACTAAGCGGGGGGATAATTAGCAGACAAATGAAGGTTTACAATTCTGCAAATATGGTCTTTCTCAGAAAGAACATTTGGCTGCTTGATGGGTAGAAGGATATTTTTAAAACTGCCATTTGAGACTCAGCTGTATTGCTAATTAAATGAGAATTTCATAAAAATAATCTGAAAAAAGTCTCTGTTAATTGGAGAACGATAATGAACAGACTTGCTAAACAGAGGCATAAACGTCAAACAATTGAAGAGGGATAACAAAGTGCCATGTTATCGTGTAATGCCAGGCAGCTTTCCTACTTCTATCTGAAGTTTTAACTTTTAGCCTTTTTTTTTTTTAATTCTTTTTTTGTGAATGGCATCCAAAAATGTGCTTTGCAATCACAATTTCCAGAACTCCAATCCGGCGTTAGCAATGCACGGGGAACAGTGACTGTCGCGTTAACGGCGTCCTTGCCTTACGACTCCTTGCGTCCTGTTAACAGCTTTCGTGTTCTGCAACGAGTACGGTGGGGGAAACGCATTAATGTTGTACGGGCGTTATTCACGCAGGACAGCGGCATTACTGAATTAGTGATTCTTTGTAATACTAATGACTTCCAGTACTGTATTGTACAGTAAAATACATGGAGTCAGGAAGGAACTCAGGAGCCTAATGGAAAACTCAAATACAGTTTTGTTGGTGCCGCTGTGTTTGGTTCCCACGTGCTGCAGGGAGCAGCGTGCACCTTCCTTCCCCGCAGGGTATCACATTAGGACTGAGGATGCGTTTACAGGGGCAGACTCAGTGCTGGTGCACTGGAGCAGGGAGCCCTGCCGGGACGGTGATCCTCGGCCAACCCATGCTGGGATGAAGGTGCCATCCTAATGCCCACAGCTGGCAGGGGGTCACGGCGAGCTTGGGTTAGCACAAGGCTGCCGGCTGGCAACCTCCGCTCCTTCCCCGGCCCTGGGCACCGTATCACAGGCACACACTCAGCAGATGGCACAGAGCTGCACGGAAAACGTTGCAGGAAAACCTTTATTCGTTTGACACCAGCAGACAGTTCCACAATGGCGGCTGCTTCCCACAACGTGGAATTCGCTGTGCTGCCTTTGCACTCGCACAGCCCCAAGCGAGCAAGAGTGTGAAGCAGAGACCTCAGCCTGAGTGACTCTTAGATATTCCACTTCTGGGGAAAAAAAAAATCAGGTTTGTGAAAGCCCACTGTAATGAGAATTGACTGCCCTCCATGAGAAATATCGATTAATTACTCTGCAGTGGAAAAAGAGGCAACTGTGATGATACACATTTTCCAACTGCAGCACAAACGATCGCTTCTGAGGCACAGAGAGCCTGGGCTGAGAAATCCAGTGAAATGAAGTCATCTCCAGGCTGGGGACAGGCTGGTTTACTGGAGTGCAGAAAAACAGCAAGAGGAATTTTGGCCAAAGAGACTTTCTTCTACCAATGTTTGAAGCAAGATCATCTCCTGTGCTTCAGGCTCAAGCTCAGTTTGGGATTTCCTAGAAGAGTTTCCTTACGGGGACGTGTACTTAAGCTTCTGCCTTGGTCCACGGATCCTGTTTAAGTGTGAGTATCAGCAGCCTGAGGTACTCTCCGGGGAACTGCCTTAAAGACTCTGGCTGTTGCTGTGCTGGTGGCAGTGCTCTGGCCATGCCACCCTACCACAGTCCTGTGTCACCTCCCCAGTTCACTTACAGTCCACAACAGAGCCACTGGCCATGACAGTCTGACCCAATCTGGAAATGGAAAATCATTGGAAAATGGTATTTCTGGGAATAGTAAAAAGAAAACTCAGTTTTGCTGGGCTGGGCTGATACTGTACCAACATGAAAGAGGGAATCCAGAAGCAGATGAAGGAATCAGCTGCACATCTGGTCCAGCTGTGGGCATGCCGTGCCTTTCCCAGCAAGCTTCACAGATGCCCGGGGAAGGGAAAATATAAGAAGACATGTTCTGTCGAACTGTTGTTCTTGCTGGCCTCAGAGTCGGAGTAGGACTTACAGTGGGCCCTTTTTCAACTGTGAAATCCTTTTCCTGGAATTACATCCAAGGCCTAAGTCGCAATGCTCAGTTGCTGCTGGATGAGCCCCGGGTTAAGCTCCTTTCTCTGACACAGGCCTTGGGTGACCTTAGTCATATCACTTCTGCCGTCTCCTCAGCAATTCCATTTCAGGCAATCGGGTGTAGTGCTTCTTCCAGGCATGCTGGGAAGAAAAACACATTATAGGTGGTAAAAAGTCAGATAATTGGATAAAAGCCGTAACGGTACAGAAGATAGATAGAAGTAAGATTCCTCCATGCATTCAGGTGCCCGGCTTATTCCCTCCAGGGATGTATTGTGTAGGTGAGTTATTGGACTAGCTGATTCTCAGCTGTATTTTGGGTCCCTAGTGCCACAGGTAGTGGCTGCTCTCCAGGAAAAAGAAATCGTAAGGAATAGGCTACATTTAATGTGCATAGTTATGTACATACGTATACACACACGGCAGGGAAGAAACCTGCATCACTAATAATTTGCAAGAGGCGTGAGTTAATGTTATTACTCCATATGTTTAAGCGCATTCTCACTCAGGCTTTTGCCTGTTAGCACGCCAAGAGTGCAGTGCTTCACACTTGCCTTGGCTGCTGCCAAGCTGGGGAGGCACCGGCTGGTGAGGAGGATAACCTGCCAACCGTGCTTTACGTGTGTCCGTGAGGTTAGTTGTGCCCAGATGGACAGAGGTACAGAAATGGAGAGTACCCTTCCAAAATTCCTCTGCTGTCAGATTTGGAACTGGGTTGGAAAATGCAAGGAGGCAACCGGTTCAGCCCTTCTCCTGCACCATGTACAATACTCCTTCGGTTCCATGGGTCTTGGCCATCTTCTCCTACAAGTAACTCAGGGGACAGACTATGGCCAGGTCACAGAAAAGGGATTTAACGTGTGAATTTTTATGACATTTCTGTACCAAGAAGAGCTTTCCTGTAGACAGAATCATGGGAAACAATGGCAGAAACACAAAATAGGTGCCCTAATCCCTCTCTTCCGTGAGTGATGGGATAATTGAAACCTGGTTTCTGCCATTTGGTTCCTCTGATGCCTCAGGGAGAGCTTACAGGTGGCACTTCCAGAGTCCAGCCCAGCTCTGTGTGCTGGTTTCAGAGACCCTCTAGCTCACCCCCATGTGTGAACAGTGTGATGCTGACAAAAGTATTTTAATACTAGTATTACTATGTCCGTATCATCGTCACAGATATTTACTAGAGGCAAGTATCAGAATATATGCATGTATGTAGCGCTGTGTTGGTAAAAGCCTGTCCTCCTCACAAAGATCTGTAATTGGTATACACATTGTAAAATTGAACTCTGGCACTTCTCTCTTCACATTCAGAAAAACTTTGAGCTGCCTGCACCCAGTCCAGTGATGAAGGTCAGGAAGGACGACAGGTCTGCCCTGTAGGTGGAAAAAATGGAAGATGCAGCCCCAAATGACTTGTCCAAGAAGCATCCTGCCATGAAGACACTTCGCTGAATCCCACTTGCACCTTGACTAGGCCAAGGAGCTAACCGCAACCTTTAACTCTGGCTTTCTTCCCCAGATACGCTCATGATGGCCAACATGGGGTTGAGGAGAAGGAGGGAACAGAAGACATGTGCCATCGCTTTCCCAGCACTGGGTCCAGGAACGATGACCTCTGTAAGCGGCCAGTGATTCCTGCCTGCCTGAGGCCGAGGAGCTGTGGTCCAGGGAAGCAAGTGGGGTCTTTCTCTCACTTAGCCGCTAGCACATGAACCAAGTAATTCCAGCAAAAATAAGAACCTAACCAGACTGGTTCTGAAGGGCAGAGGTGGGTCTTATGTGATGAACAGGACCATGAGAGCAAAGATGCTGAACTAGTTACCGAAGATTTTCCTAGCCCAGGGCAGGAACAACAGGCAGGGATGGATGAGAGGCTTATTTACAGCACTGTATGCCCAATATTTTCCTTTGTATAGTCCACTGCACTCAGGCAGGTTTTTTTAAGTGGTGCATGGCGATTCTAGGCACAAACCACATCAGCAATTAATTGGATTTGTGGGCCTCAGTTCCACGCAACCCTTTGAAACGTTCCCTCAGGAGATCATAAAAGACGGGGACTGAGCAAAGTAGTAAGAGGAAGGTACAATGTGGAGAGGACCCTTTTGTTAATCCTGTTCTGCCTATCTTTCATTAGCGCACCTTATTCTGACATCCTATAGATTTGCTGCTTCAGCTCTGCCGGTGAGAGGCAAATGATATCTTAATGAATGATGGTGCCTTGAGCAGATAACGGACTGCCCCTCTCTCCCACTGAAAAGAGATTGTATTCGGCACAGTATGTCCAACTGCACTTAACATAATTGGATGAAACTTGTAATAGTTTGTTCACTCCAGGTGGGTACAAAAGTCACGGCAAAAAAATCCCAATGATCAAATATCAATTGCTGCCTTTTGCTTAAGGGTGTAACTGTGGTTAGTAATACTCGCAGAGCAGAGCATATAGGATGGCAGATAATGCAAGGAAGGACTCACCCTGGCATGTAAAGCACAACGCAGAGGCACCCTTCAGCATAAAGCCGCTGGGGCTAGGTGCCGGAGCAGGCAGCATGCATCAGACACCGAAACCACTTTACGGACTGTCTGGGCCTAATCAGCATGTACTCATCCTGTCCTCTGAGACAGTCACTGTAGTCTCATGTGGCTCAGTCCCAGTGCACTCATCTTCCTGCTGCTACGGCGCAGAAATAGCACTGGAGCAAGAGCCGTGCCGGAACCCACTCCAGCTGGGTGCCACTTCAGCCCCACGTGCCTCAGCCACTGTGTTTTAGAACATTTTCCCAAAGCCATTACTTTTACGCCCTGAATGATTACTTCATTTAGCACATACATCAGAACTAAAATACCCAATATTAGCTCATTTAAGTTCATGTTCAGTGAAGGATTAATCGTTCCTGTTTTCTGGAGCAAAGCCCAGTCTATTTCATCTAAGGACCAAGAAGAAATGTTCCCTTGTCTCTTGAAGTCTGAGACATCTGGTGTGCTCTGCCTATCTGCTTGCCCACAAGACCCAGCAAATGCTTGTCGTGGTTTAACTCCGGCTAGCAAAATACCACGAAGCCACTCTCACAAATCTCCCTCCCCTCCTCCAGTGGAGGGGAAGAATCGGAGGAAAAAGAAATAAGGAAGCTCGTAAAACTGAGATAAGAACTATTTACTAATTAAATCTAAATCAATATATACTAACAATAAATAATTAAAATAGTAGAAAATGAAACATATGATACAATATATACTATATGATACAATTTCCCACCATCCACTGACCAATGCACACCCAGAAGTTGAGGGATGAAAATCAGACCCAGAGAGCCCCAGAACCACAGCCCGAGAGCGATCGCAGCCCGAGAGCCGCGGCCTGAAGGCCAGAGCCCGGGAGCCTACACAGCAGATTCTGAGCAAACCTTATCACTGATAACACGGCCAGAAAACCCAAAACAACCCACCAGCTCCCACACAAAGGAGCCAGCACAGGAGTTGGCAAAGCAGCTAACACAGGAGGGTTAGCAAGTGCCCAGGAGTAGACGAGCAAGGGAGTGAGGGAGAGAGGAGAAGGGAAGAGCAATGGCTACCGGACCCTCTTCCCCACCCAAAGAGACCGGAACATGACGTACTATGGGATGAAATACTCCCTTGGTCAGTCTGGGTCAGCTACAGTGTCTGAAGTGGACAAAAGACCTTGAGTTCAGTACAGGCCATCCCCAGCACCAGCTGACGCCTTATCAATGTTTTCACTTAGTGTCCAGCAATATAGTTCCCTGGCAACCAGGCCAAAGGGAGTTAACTCTTTCCTGACTGAACCCAGCACAACGCTTAAAATTTTTTTTTTTTAATTGCTAAAGCTATAGATCACACCCATTTTTCCCTGCTTTCAGAGCAGGGGCAGAGGAAGCATCTCAGCAGTACGGTCAGCATAAGCCTGTGCCTCCTTTGAGGCTTCAGATGTCACATCACGTTACAGTGGATACTGCTTTGCAATGTACTGTGCTGCATCATGAGCCACGCAGGACAATGCAGAGAGCTAAACAAGTCCTTAACGAACAAACACTATGACAGCAGACACCTACGTTAGCTCTGGCCAGGTTGAGACAAAGAGTCCTTTATGCTAAACACCATGGTCAAAATAAAATAAAAAGAAGGGCTGAGTGACCAGACTGAAATGCTTGAGGGCTCCTGTTCCCCAGAATGAACAGGGATGCTGGTGAGTCAGTGCAATGAGTAAACAATGGGAGGAAACCTCCCTGTCATCCTCATGGGCAGCAGACGTGTAGCAGGAACGCGGCTGTCTATCACACACGCACAGCGGGGACAAAACGGGAAGGCATCGCTCAGCCAAAACTACCTTGGCTCCAGCAATAGTTTCTTGGCTCAGGGAACCCTCTTTTATGGGAGCCGTGCCAGATGGAGCCCATTTTCTTTAAAGTGTGGGTAGCAGATTTTGGTTTTCCATGTGTTTTCTCTGTTAGAAAGGCAGTGTGTTCCGGTGGCAACGGGACATGGATTTCAGTGCCACCTCTGCCAGTGCTCTGGGGCTTTGGTCACATCATTCATCCCCGTGCTCAACATCTGGCCCTTTTAACCGGGAGCTGTGCACTATCTTGGTGTGCCCAGATGTGGTGCGAGCACCACGCAGGCATGGTGTCTCGGGACTCTGGGGTCCTACCGCCCTGCACTGACACCGAAACACAGCTCTAATTGTGCGGAATCGGTTGTGTTCATCTGTCTTTTAATGGTGCCTAAAACATCAGAGGGTTGTGAATATCTGGTGAGGAAAGGGGCAAAGGGACTGGGGATGGGAGCCAAGATGTTCTTAAACTAAAAGTCACTTTGTTATTGAGATCTCTATGTCTTGTCTGCCTCCTGGCACGAGAAGAAAACCTCTCCTTTTGTCTGGTCACAGACCAAGAATGCTGCTGTCTTTTTGCATTGCGAAAAAAATACGGAATGAGAAAATAGTGCTGAAACGTTTCAGACAATCTCCTTTATCCTGTGCTCAGCAATTACTCTTATTGTCAGCAGGAGTAAGGAAGCATGTACCATTTGAAAGTATTTAGAACTGACTGTGTGTTTTCACAACACAGGATCTTTCAAGGGACTACTCTCTTCTCATTTGGTGACACAGGCAATTAAGTTTTTAAGAGGTTCTCTGTAGCATTAGCAGACTATATGATATTCTTGAAGGCGCCTTTATAGCATCCTAAAGACAAATTGCTAGCATCTTCCTTGGAAAATAAAAGGCTAAATTCCAATATTGGAAGCTGACCAAGCTCCATTTTACGTGCAATCCGAACCGGCTGGCTGAGCATCGCCACTGCTCCCCCCTCCACAGTGCAGCCGTGGCTCTAATTCACCATGGGGAACTGGTCCCCCAAACCAATGCCCCCTACCAAGGAGGGAAGGCTGCCCCTATGGCTTTGCCCTGTGTCCAGATGTGGGGAGCATCCAGCTGCAGGGAAAGGGAGTCAGGGTGTCAGGGAGCATCAGGGTCTGAACATGTCCCTTCAGCCAGCTCTAGCTATGAGGAAGGTAAAAATAGTAAAAAGAAGGAAGGAAGAGCCCATCCTTGGGAATGGCCCTCAGCCGCTCTAGAACTGTATTTCTATTAGACGCTGCCATCCTTCCACGCTGTACCTTCCTCATTATGGTAAACATTCAGATGGAATTTGCAATCGTTTGTGAAATGATATTACACAAAGTTGGGTAATAAAATTGCCTCTGATCTCACAAAGCTCAAGGCTCAAGACAAATAAAGTCTGTAAACAGTTCTGCACTTCAGGATGTTTTATGCACTGGACCACCGTTTACTTAGGGCTAAACCTGAAGAAGTTCATTTCATCTCCTGGCAAAGGCACCATGCCTGCAGGAGGCTGCGTTCCTCGGGGGGTATTGGCATGGTTACCACAATCAAACTCTCAACTACCTTTTTCCCTTTGCTGCTTGCAAGTCCGTGTCACTCATTCCACATTTTCCTCTCCCAGCAATACTTACGTGATATTTAGAAACGTATATAAATGTCAGCAAGCCAGCAAGAGCCCACAGGACTCTGCAGGCAGCAGACAGGTATGGAGTTCACTGGGACTGTGTTACACTAAACCTGGAGTGATGGGGAAGGGGCCAAGCACTCCCCTCCCAGGGTTTCTCGGCTGCGTTGCAGCGTGCTGGAGGGGACCCCTCAGGGAAGCCTGACAGCGAGCAGTGGCAGGAGATGGACCGTGAGCAATGGCATCTCTCGCCGTTATCTCCAGCAGTGCCAATCTGATGTGTGCAGGTGATGGGTGAAGCCAAAGCTCTGCAGGAGACAGAGACAAACCCCTCTTTGAAGTCTCTGTGTTGCAGTGGAAACCGGAGCAGGGACATGAGTGTGAAGTGATGAGAACGGCACGAAGATGATCCCTTTCCACAGAGGCTCTGAGATTTTACAGACCAGGTCGTGCTCCAGCTGAGGACAAAAAGCCTTTTTCTCACCCCAAGAAGGCACATGGCTTTTTGAATTTTTAAACACAGGTGCCATTTGGGGCACCTTCCAGAAACAACAGGGTAAGACTAGCACTGAAGCGAACTGCCCAGCCTGGCTGCCCAACACCCATTCCCAGGGGCTGCGATACCGCATGCCCGGAGGGGTGCTGGCTAATCCCCCCCGGGCAGATGAGGAAGAGTGAACATCTCAACTTGTCCAACAGTGAAATCAAGAGACACCACCAACCTGCTCCCCAGGGTGGAGCTGCCATCGGGAAGCAGAGACACCTCTGCTCACAGGATGGTGGCAGAGGGTTCTCCTTTCCTGTTGGCTCTAGGAACAGCTTTCCAGCAGAGCACCACACCTACTGTCCCACTCCTGATTCCTGTTTCAAAGGGTTGAGCTTGTAACCGCCAGTGAGAGCAAGGACAGTGCCAGCAAGATGCATCCTGCCATGCTGAATCAGACCAATGTCATTTATAAGTAAGCAGACTGACCTGGCAGATTCAGCTAGGGCTAGACTGGGCTTCTGCTTGAAAAGCTTGAACCTAATGCATCACTACAGACTGCAATCAGCAGTATCCCACAGCAGTGTCCCCTTGGTGTCACACACAAGTCACACCAGCCACACTTAAAACCAAGACCCCAGAACAAGCAAGGCCAACTTACCATCTGCCTCGTCCAGCTGAGTCTTAAACATCTCCAAGACTAGAGATCCTACAGCCTCCCTGTGCCACTCAGCTGGCATGTCACCATCCTCAGGGTGGGCACTTTTTATATCATACCTAATCAGAATTTCCATGCTGCAATTTGTGCCTGCTTCCTCTCATTCTGTCACAGTGCATCTCCGAGGACAGTCTGGCTCTGCTTTCTGCATCTCCAAGGACAGTCTGGCTCTGTCTTCTGCACACCCTCCTATTAAGAGTCATGGACAGCAATAAGATGTCCCCTTTGCCTCCTTCAAAACCCCTCTGCGGCCTTGCTCCAGTACACTGATGTCCTTTAGTATGGGAAGCTGCAAACCAGCCACGCTACCTCCAGCGCTCAAGTACATGTAGGAACAGCTCTGGGATTCACATCTGCAGCCCTCGAGTAGCTCCAGCTGTGCTGTACTAATTCATCACCCGTCGGCGGGTGTCAGTAGCTCCTGGAATAAAGCAGAAGTCGGAGAACTTTCTCGGCTGGTTCCTCTTTGACAGATTTCAAGCATTCACTCTTCTCTCATCTGGCTATTTGTAAGGGGTTCACACGTCTATAGCCGCTCCGTTAGAGCTTGTCTTCACTGTTGGAAAGCTTCATTAGTTCAGGACAGCTAGTGCATATCTACTGTTCAGAGGGAAAACCAGAGTGTAAGACAAGCCACGTTAGTTATACCGTGAGGGAAACTCATTAGAGTCAAGCTCAGCTGCAGACTTAGGCTGACTTTATCTTCCTGGTGTCTTTACCTCAGGATAGCACAAGCCTTTGCTACACAGGGAAAAAAAGGTGGTGATTTTTTGAAAGAGGCTAAAGAAATCCTCTTATGGATTGTTTTGGGACAGATAAAACACCCAAGGGTTTTGGGGGATACCTGGAGGAAGCCGGGAACGGAAGACACCCACAGGCAGCACCAACAGGGTGAAGTGCTATTAATGCACCACCTCCCCTGGCTCACCATGAACCCTTTCCTTGGGAAAATCCAGAAGGGCCCAAATCCTGCATGTGAGAGGAAAAAACTGTTTATAATAAGGCCGGGAGAGGTCATTCTCAGGTTTACAATCGATTCATTCTCGTGGATTGTATATAACTGGGATTATGTACATAAGATGATCACAACAGATGCTGTCTGGGATTTTTCTATGCCTTTAGTGACTTCAGGTTCCTTCACTTTTTTGAGCATCAAACCAGAGATGCTGGAAAGACAGCAGGTATTACTGCAAGTGGCAACCATTCCTCTGGATGGGAATAAAAATGGCCTTTTGCAGGCTTGAGTGAAAAATGGAAAGTCCCCAAGTCAGCCATCCTTCTGGAAACCTCTGGCCTGAAAGTACACTTTGCCACTGATCTATTCTAATTCCAGGAACAACACAGTGAGCTGAGGCTTAGACCTTGGGCAAATTCGCCTTTTGGCTCAAACAGCAAAGATCTTTAGCTGAAAATGCTTGCTGCTGACAGGCTGCGTGATGGCTGCGTCCCAAGTACTGCTGGCATAGCTGTGGCGGAAAAAATAAAATACATTTCATTCCCCAATGGTCATGCTGTAATGGCATGAAATTAGAAACTCTAATCAATAGCGCTTTACACAGCATGACTCTCATGTCAAAAGAGCCCATGGTTTAAAAAAAGAAGAGTCACAAATAAATATGAAAATCAAGGCTGTGAAGCGTCAGTAATGAAGTATAATTCTGTCAAGCAATCCCAGCCAGTGATTCTCTTCACAAAACCTTCACTCACCAAATCCTTCCTCCTCCACACCTCTCTGAACTTCCATCTCCACATAATTTTCCTGTATTTATTTGCCCTTTGCATGTGAAATGTCACCGATTTGAGCGCGAGTGACGAAACTGGGGAGGGCTGTGTTGCAAACGTTGCTCTGCCTCCAGTTATTTTTTAATACTTTCACCTCTCTGCTGCTTCATCACGGGGCTTTGGAAAAGGCACCAACCTGCGTCTGTTCACCTTCCTGGGGCACACAGTGAGACCAATGACACAACTTTCTTCTAAGACAGACCTCTTACGTCCCTTCAAATGCACATTATGATCATTATAACAACAACAGAACTGATCGTTATCCTATTTATATCAAGAATTAAAGGCAGCCCTTATTTTTTGCTTGTACATGTGATGCTTTGCCAGAAGAAACACCAGAGAGGTAAAGTATTCAAAAATAATAAGCATACCCCCAAAGGGCATGAAGAACTGACAGCTACAGGGCTCTCAGCCTGTCATACAAGTCTTTCGGGAGCTGGCGGCGTTTTGTTCAGGGACAGGGTTTGGGTTTTTTCCAGCACTTGTTTTAAAACTCCTCTTGCCGTGCACTGCTAACGTTAGCACAGCTTGGCAGGTGGAGAAGTGCCCTGAAAAAAGCAAATTCTTGGAGTGTAGATTTTGTTAATTAGACCTTCTTCCTGCACCCAGCTCTCCGCACAGCTCCTGTGGCAGAGAGACGCAGTGATCGACCAAGTGTTGGATGTTGTCAGGAGAAGAACAGATAACAGCTGCCTGACTTGAAGATATATAAATGAAGGTCCTCCAGAAAGACCTACCTAATCCAAAGGCACAAGACTCAGTGGGAAAGAAACTTGTGTGGCATCACGTGAAGGTCTCAATCTTTCTGAGGGGTGTCCCTGGCAGTTTTTGGGTCCTTTTCCTAATTTTGCCACTGAACCACGTTACTTGGGTTTACTGAGTTGCCTGCAGCCTTATCTTTAGCATGCAAACAGATGCTTTTTCACTTGAGATCTCAATGAAGACAGAGCAACTGTGGTTTGCACACCAAGTTCATGGTCTGACAAGGCTTTACCCTCATCAACAACCTGAGGAATGGCACCTGTTGGGTGGGCAACGCAGGCTGGGCTGCAGTAACCTTAGCAACACAGTCCTAAGCTGGAGCTGCTTGGCTAGACTGTTTTTCCAACATAGAGACCTCTCCGAGAGCCTTACCCTTCTCACCTTGCCCGACACAAGGCTGCACAGGAGAAAAGGTTTTGTAGCAGCTCCTCCATAGGCCTATGCAGAAACTGAAGCCCAGGTGGCATCAGTCAGACCAAAACAGACTTCCCCTCCGGACTTGCCAAATATCTAAAAAGTGTAAAGTGAGGAGAGGGCATGCCTGCTCATGCTACATGCTGCTGAGGTGAGCCCCCAAAACACCTCCTGCCTGTCTGTCTGCCTGGAGAAGGTGGCCATGGCCCTCATCAGAGCCAGGATACCACAGGTCAGGCCCTGCAGAGCAGTTCCCACAGCGCTGCTTTAGCTCTCTCTCCAAGCAACAGTTGCCTTCACTTCAGAACAGTCAGTTACATCATGCCACGTCTGAAAAGTGGGATAACAGCCAAAGTATGTCTCTCCCAAGCCCTCAATAAAACTGGTGACTTGTGCAATACATGCAAAGCTTTAACTTCGGGAACTTCAAGTCACCGAGCATCTGTTAATCAGCAACACGCCAGTCCCCGGGGATCGCGGAGATGTTAAAAGGTTATCCTTCTCTCCCGCACATTACGCTGCTGAGCTCCATTACACACAACCGGAGGATGATTTTATGTGTGGCAAAGAATTTTTGATTCTCCAGATATTATTCTAGATGTGAAAACCCAGCTGCTGAATGCTGATTTCAGGTTAAACAAAACTTGCAGCCAACACTCATTCTCACACTATTAATGAAGATAATCTTGCCCTGCCATTGACTTTTTTCCAGAAATAGCAGGAAAGGGATTTTCAAATCCTTTCAGGTTTGCAAAATGTTATCGCACTCTATTCCTTTAATCTCCTGTTGCTGAAAGATGGATCTTTCGCTGTTATGGCTGGATATACTTCTATACTTCAGCAGCAAACCATGAAAGGGAATCAGGCTTAAGGAAAAAAAATAATAACGATTTTGCAGTGTTAACATTTACTTAGGCTTGTCTGGATTTTCTCAGTGTGGAATTCCAACACGATTGACCAGACTGAACATTACACAGAAGAGACAAACAAAATAACAAGCGTTGTGTACAAAGAAGGGCTGCTGGGCAGGGGAACGGACCATGCTCTTCTCTATGGGCAAGACAAGGAGTTGGAGAGCTCGAGCACAGCCCAGGAGAGAGGTAGGTTGGATAGAGGAAAAGCTTCCCGCAGGACTTCAGCACCAGTACTGAGTGTTGGGATACACTGTGGGGTCTCAGGCGTCAGAGTTTTAAGAATATTTTGAACAAACACGACACAGCTGAAGCTGATGGCCTCGAAAATCTCCTGAGGTCCCATTCTGTCTAGTTCCTAGAAAACACACAGATAAACTGCACAGCTACAGTAAAAGGCAGCATATTCCCTGAGCCTTTCCTCCTCCTGAATTGCAGTGAAGGCACAATTCATAGGCTGCTTTTTCATTTCCATGAATCTTAATTGTTCACATAATAATCACAGAAGTATTTAATAATACAAAGCATATGGGCCAGATGTTCAACTGGTGTAAATCAATAGCACTCAGGAAGCTTCAATGGTGCTGTGCTGGCGTGATCATTTGAAGATCTGGCACTGCGTTTTTAAGGTGGCTCTCAGGATTTTATTACCTTCTTATTGCTTCCACTAAAACCAAGTCACAGAGTTTATTGCCCACATAGAAATAGCCACTGCCTACCAAACGCTCAGAATCTAAGATCAAAAACCCAAAGCGCAAAATGGATTGGCTTAAGGTCACTTAAAACCCCACTGATTTGGCCTTCTCTGGCCATCATCACAAAGTTTTAACATGGCCAAGCATTTCCCAACTGACCTTATCCTAACTCAGGCAGGGATAGACAGCACTCACTTGGTCCAGATGCCCATCCAATGCCTTGTTTCACTCTCATCAGCTAGTGTGTGAGCTCTGCTTTATTTGCTTCCCACTATAAAAAAAAGAAAAAGCTTTTAATTCACTTCCTCCTGGGAGTTTCTGTGATGCTCATTGATCCACTCCACAAGTACTTTGCAAACACTAATGGATCTAGTGAAACTCTCCACTAATCTCCTTCTGAAACTTGGCACCAAACTGCTCACTTCTGACGGTTTCTCCTTTTACAGTTGTTTTTCTTTGCTACCTGTTTCAGAGTCACTCCAGGGCTCATTAATTGTTCATCCTCTGTCCCTTGAAAATTTTCTTTTTAATCTTTCCAGTAACATGTTGGATACTGATGAGAAATAGACTTCAATTTGCCGTCTTTCACACCAGCAAAGACACTATTTGAACTGATTCTGGCGTTACCAGTTGCACATGGATATATGTAATTGAACTGAAAAGCTTTGCAAGACATGTATTCATTGGACTTCTGATCTCATTTGTTAGAGAGCCTTAGGGAACGGGCAATTTCAACTCCTCAATTTATGAAAACTGGTCATAGCTACTTAAATGGAATAAAATAAATCCTGGGGCATGCGTCCCTTCTGGAAACCAGGTTGACAATTGTGCCCAGAAGAGAATTAAATTGCTCAGTGACAGCACTGTATTGAGTGAAAAATATATATAGCAGAAAGTCAAGGTAAAGTTTTTTGTGGAGGTGCTCAGGTTAATATTCATTCTGCTAATGTGACTCCCCGGCTGAGATTCTTGCAGCTTTCAATAAATTGTACAGAGACTATGCAAATAAGACGGTCTGCTGTAGTTGAAAATAACCTACCCTTGTTACCCTTGTGCTACTTATAACTAGGGCTAAGCTTTGACCTACTCCACTTCCATAACTAGGGCTAGATCTTCAGCTGTCATTAACAGCTGGATTTTCAGAAGACCTGCAGACCAGCACAGCCGGGCTCTTTTGGCAGCACAGTGCACAGAGGAGGAATTTCACTGACCACCCGACCCTAACCATCATCCCTCCAAATGATGGGCCTGAAGACCTATCCGTAAATCTCATTGCTTTTCTTCCACATAACAAGCAACCTATGATTTTTTTACTACACACACACACCCTCCACCCCTCCTTGTGTAGACTTGGCAATATCTGGAATTCGAAGTAGCTGCTTCTAAACTCAAAGAACTTTTAAAATTAAGGTCTGTATTACCCAAGAATCCCTGTGGACCACAAGTTCAACCTGGCATGCTGTCATAATACCCACCGTGGGAAGGGCTGAGGAACTGGGACAAAGCACCCACATGGGATACTGCAGCAAGAACTTGAGCTGAGAAGCCCTCTGGACATTCCCTGTCCACTGCACATGCTGAACTGGCCTTCAATTAGGGTCCTCAGAGGCGTATGAAGCTCCATCAAGTCTGTGTCATGCTGTGAGAGCACAGCTTCTTCACACTTCTTTGCTAATTCTTCCCAGAGAGGGTGGGGAGGCACTGGGACAGGTTGCCCAGAGAAGCTGTGGGTGCCCCATCCCTGGGAGTGTCCAAGGCCAGGCTGGATGAGGCTTGGAGCAACCTGGGCTGGTGGAGGGTGTCCCTGCCCGTGGCAGGGGGGTTGGAACTGGATGACCTTTATGGTCCCTTCCAACAGAAACCATTCCATGATTCTACTTCCATCTCTGAGGTTTTTAAGCCAGGTACCCTCTAAGGTCAAGAAGTTATGCTGGTGCAAGTGTTTTTCAAATACTGCGATTAAAGACAAGCGGATTAAGGTCCTGAAACAGTTCATGGTTATGAAGGTACCTGACAGTTCATATCAAGCCCTTACAGCTGCCCAAGACACTTAACAGAGAAGGATTTTTCTCTTAGTGACATCATCCATCTGGGATGAGGCTTGCCCCTCTGGACTAGATTTGTGCACCACTTGCCTAAAATACCTCTGAGGTTTCTGTTTCTCTCCCCCAGGACACAAATATATTTACTGTCTAGCCCAAACCTTTCAGAAAAGATTGTAGTTTCTCTCAGTAGGTCTAATTCTGAGTTGTAGCTGCAAATGGCCTAAATCTCTACAGACTGTGATATTTTTCAACCTTTAAGGAGGTCACATGCAAAAAAGGTGTATGCCCCCTGAAGAAAGCAAAGTGACACCTCTGCTCTGAGCGGCACACTACCTGACACACTTAGCCTCCTCCTTTTTCTTCCCCTAAATAGACAAGGGTGTTTGGCTACACCTGCAGACCTTGACCTGAAAGCCCTTGTGAGTTGTAGTCCTGCCCTCTTCTGCTGCCTTGATCTTCTCGTGCAAGCACCCCATCCCCATCTAAAATGCTGAGCGAGACCTTCTGGAGGGCTGAGAACCTGGCCCTGGCTGTCAGCTAGTGGTTGCCACAGCTATTAATGTGCTGCTGGTGGGAGAACACTAGTGTGGGTTTATAAGATTATCTTAAATCCAAGCTGCATATTTCTTAATTATCAGTATTCTTTTCCTGTACAAGAAGAATTTGCATAATTTCCTAGCAGCAGCAAACAGCAAAATCAAAACAATAAATGAAAAGATGCACCAATTCATCACTAAACTGCATATACAGTTGCTGGTATTGCTCATCTTCCTTGCATATCTAATGCAGACACCAAGGAAGAGCAGATCCTCAATTTAGCTTCCACAGAACCACGCCAACTCATGCTAGGTGAAGAACTGGCCCTGCACTATCACGTGTATTCCATGAGTTCTTCATGGAGCCCAGATAGTTTTGGAAAAGAATGTCAGTTCAGACTGTGATCCTGCAAATATGTGAGCACTGAATACTGCTGCTGTTACAAGCGGTGTTATTGGCACCAGTGGGACTGCTCACAGCAGTGGAGAGAGCCAGGGGATACAGTGTTTTGGAAACCAAGGCCTTACAGAGCAAATATATTCATCGCTTGTTTTCAGTAATATGGGAATGTAGCACGGGCAGCACAGTCCCCATGCACAGGTAGGGGAGGGGTGAGGTGGGAGGGGCAGACCCTTAACAGGAGGGAAAACAGGCAAGGGGGTTTGCACAGGGACTCAGCTGCCTTCATGGTGGGTTTGAACCCCCAGCAGACTTGTGCTACTGCATCCTGGGGTGTGCACGGCCATCCTGCTCTGCCAGGGAGCTCCCGGCACAGCCTCAGGCTGCCAGTGGGGGTGGGCAGCCTGTGCTGTCCTCAGCTGCTGCTGGTCACCTGGCAAATGGGGATTAGGAACTCAAACCACGGAAGTGCTTCCATCCAGCATCACTTCATTGCTGCCCATTGCATGACAATGACTTTAAACCAATTTTTGTCACTTCGGACAGTCCAGCTGCCCGTGTGAAAACTAAAGACGTGCTTTGACCCGGTCTTGTCTAAACTCGTGAATGGTACAAATGCTTGCCATCCTGGCACCATATAACAAAAAACGCCATTGCCCCAGTGATGTATTTTGAAGGGAGACCATTCTCACGCTGTACTATATCAGGGGAATGACAGGTCCTTGTGTACATCAGCAGGAAGATGACACTCTGCTTTTGTGTTTTAATGGCTCCAAGACATACCATGGGAAGTGCTGTCTGATTCCTGGAACCTGGAGGCAGGCAAAAGGTGTTATTGTCAAAATAAAACACGAAAACCGGGGCAGATTTTGAATCTGACTATCCCACGATGATAGCAACAGGCAGGGGGTCATGGAAGCATCTTCCTACGGTAGATAGAGAGGTTTCCTCATCACTTCATCAGTGCAGCACAAAGTGTGCTCCTAAAGCTATCCTTTCAGAATTTAGCTTTTTGCTTAATTTCTACCATATGCTTCAATCCCACAGACTTTCAGTGGATTTGCACGTGTTTAATTTTAAGCACATGTTTAGTTGCCAGACTACTTAGGGATAGTAATCTGGGGTTTGTAACACCGAGCTTAGCTCTGTATAGCCATGAGAAGAATAGAAGAATAGGGAAATAATTCAGTAAAGAGCACCAAAGAAAGTAAAACGAGAGATTTGTGAATAAATGACACAATTGTTGACTCACTGACATTTTCCACATCCCATCAGCAGCAGAGAGGCTAACTCCAGTGTATGTTAAGCAAGAGGCACGGAGCTGTAGAGGAGGCTCCACTAACAGCAGGTGAAAGCACAGCCTGCAACAAAGTGCAAAGAGGGAGATGCAAGAAGTCACGTACCTTTGCAAGGTCCAAAGCTGCTTGTGAAACAGACAACCCCAATGCAAATTCCTGGGTTTAAATAGGAAAAAAAAAATATTTAAAAAACGTCTAAGATTTCTTAAGGAAATCCCAAATCTTCAAAGACAGATTTCCCATTTTAGAGCATCATGATGAGTGGAGTAAACATGTCAGGTTTATAATCTACCCAAGTCAAAACAGGAGTCCTGGCCAGAGCTGGAAGTCCCCATTCCTAATTCCATCATTTAACTACTGGCTCAGGCTCCATCTCCATAGATTTAAAGCCTGACACCGGCTCCTAGGCTATGCCATATAAAATCCGATTGTTACATTCAACGGGTTGTAATAAATTAAATTAACTATCAGTAATATAAGCAATAAGTTCACAGGCAACACTATCATTTTCAGTAAAGTATACTTCCTTAAAGTATAGCAGCAGTGTCAAATGTAACTAGATTTAATTTCATGCTGAAGAGTCTGTGAATATTCATTTTAAAATAGTCACCAAGAGCCTAATTTTAATTTGTGTGATGTTTCTGCTAATACCAATGCCTACTTAAAATATCTGTTAAAAAGCCTTAAGAATATTAACAGGGAAATATTACAGAAATGCACTAGAGTTTTATGTTTTGAATTACCATTACAGGCTTTTTGGTTTAACTCTCGTTAAACAGATTTCATTATTAACAAGAATATGTGCAAATTAAAACAAGCCCATTAAAATCTAAAATTCTATGCTAAAAAGATTAAGGGTATTTGAATTATTTTTCTTCCAAAGGAATAAATGTAATAAAAAGTGATAGGGAGTAAAAACCCATACTTGCAAACAGACACAAAATCAACCATGGTGAGTAGTTCTTGATGCACTTTGGAATAACCTGTTTTATACAAGGAGTCATTTTCCTTGGGGTTTTGGCTCCCCATCACAAAGGCACTGCATTTATAAAGTCTTTGTCACAGATCTTCACCTGCCTCCAAGGTGCAGGCAGGGATGCAAAGGCTCAGGGAAGAGATATTTGGTCTGATCAACTGACCCCTGTTTGGTTTTGCAGGCTTGGAGACCCCTCAGACTTGCTAGCCAAAGGCTGGGGGGTATCTCACCTCACCTCTGCTCTCTGCGTGCCTAAAACCTGGCTACTGAGGGTGGAAGTGAAGCTGCAGATTTAAGCTTTAAATCGTGATCCAGCATAAGGCTGGATCTCTGACACGGGAGACCACCAGGGCTTGGCTTGGCGCTCTGCACAGGACTGGCCTTTGCCCTGTAGAACAGCAATTAAACTGCTCAACAGTTTGTCAGAAGGTGGGCTCACTGCACAGCCGGCCAGCCTCTAGACGGATGCCCACTGATCCAGCAATAAAAGAAAGAGATAGATATAGATATATGTGAAGTTCACTCTAGGGTTTAAGGGACAGTTATGGGACTTCACACAGAAGGGAGGCACTGCAGAATACACTTTTTACTTCACTTGCTTTCAGAGACTTTGGCTCCCAGCTCCTGTATTGATCCCCTCAGCTTCTAAATAACCCTCAATTCAATAGTCATCAATGAGAACTCTGCTGCTCTAATAAATCACATGAATATTTACAGTATCTTGTGTAAAATGCATCTTTTGACTTATCAGGTGCTTTATATCCCTGTTCCCCGTCTAGTTACTTCTGTCCTTCTCTGCACCTATCGCTGGGGGGTTGTGGGCAGCTACTGACCCTTCTTTCAGCTCCGGCGAGCCGCAGTTTATCTGTCTTAAAACTCTCTTCTGTCATGCTGCCAAATCTTTTGCATTAATCCTGAAAATTACAATTAATGAGTGCTAAGAGGATCTTTCCACCTTTGTGTATAGCTCTATTCAGCTGTAATGATCCCTGCTGCTCTGCCAGCATCTGCAGCCTCTTATGGTCATGGCTTTTGGCTCTCGGGCAGTGCAACGCGCTCAGGAAAAGGCAGCGGGGCTTCTTTATTTCCTTGATATCCCTGTGTCAAGGGTGTACTGAAGATAGAGGGGATTCAAGTTAAGAGCCCATGACCACCAAAGTGTGGGACATGTGTCCTCCCCCCATGCGAAAGGTCACATCCACATTTCAGGGGTTTGAGGTCACTATCTGGATTTCCTGTGCTCTGGTGAAAGATGGGGCTGGCAATCAGGTCGCTACAGGTCTACAGCCCCACTTCAGCTGGCTGAAACGATACTTGAAACGACTCAGCTGAGACCCTGGAATTCAATTTCCCAGACTGATAATGCAGAGACTCATCTCCCTGAGGACTATCAAAAATGTAAAAATACGGTATTTTAAGTTATTAAAAACCAGAATTGGGAATCTCATTGACATGCAAATACATCATCCCTAAGCGTGAACTAGGGATCTCTAAATCAGGTGTGGATCTATTAAACCCCTGACTGTGTACAGTGAAATACTTGTAGTAATCTTTAAAATTCGAAGAGGGATCTGTTCGTATCTTTAAGCCCAGCCTGGTTGACATTCTCTTGTGACAATCCCACCTCCACCCGAGCTGCTGAATAGTTCCAGGAAGGGATTTCTGTTCCTGATCCTTTTTCTTGGTGTAACCAGCAAAAATCCTGATGGGTGTTTAAGCTTTGATAGCACTAACTAACTCACTGACAGTCCCTGGCTCTGGCTGATTCACTACTCAGCTAGAAACTAAAGTATCTCCTACAATTCAATGGCTTGCCAAGTCCTGTGCTCCTAATTTCACAAACCTCTTCACTGACATTTCCTCTTCAGGACTATTTCTCTGACACACAAGTCTTTTTTTTCCCTCCTCTATGTGTTCACTTGACTCTAGTCAGAGTTTATACATACCACTTCACCATGAACGAAGCATTTGTGCATTTCCAGTTTTTCAATCCCAGAAATAACCCTGCAGAAATCACTAGAATTACACTGGGGAAAAATGCAATGGATGCTACAGGAGAAACAAGGTTTATTTCTTTAATTCCTTAGAGAGGAAATGTTAGATAACTGCTTCCCTGCGTTAAGAATTTCCACTGTCTTCCGTGGAATTATTTCCCATTTGAACTAAAAATGAATTTAACTTGTAATTCCTAGGTTTAATCTCTACATTCAGCTAGTAGTAACTCTGTGAGGTTAGGCACTTGTCCTCTCACTTCTAAATGCTCTTTAAACTCAGAGGATGCAAACACAATCCGAAGATTAGTTACTACCCCGAGCAGATGCCCTGCTGGAGAGATCTCTGTCTGTATAGGTGGGTACCTATAGATGGATAGATATCTGAGCGGGACGGGGTTAACTGGATTAGCTAGGCATCGGCAGTGCAGAGCTGGTCAGGGGTGCATGTCCTCATGCTATACATGCGCACAATTTCAAGCACTTAATGGACTTCTAATCTCAGCTGGGGACCAGAGCTGCTGCTGTCACATAAAACCGTAACGATTTCAAGGCAAAGGGAGACATTTCACACTAGTTATTGCTGACACCAGAAGCGTCAGCTACGTCCACACGCCACATCCAGTGCTGCACACAGGCGCGCGACTGAGCTCTGCTGTCAGAAGGCACACACAGCGGTGCTGGTCCAGCACTGGCAGAGCGTGGGAGCTCTCAGCTGTGCCTACACTGGTTTATCCCACCTTAGTTTCGCTATGGCCATGCTGCCATGTGTTGTGTGATACTCGCTGGCCTGCCTGGTCCTATTCAAGCTCAAATCTTGTGCAGGTAATGTAGGCTTTGGTAGGACGAGAAAACGTAACAGACATTCAGTGTCAGGCAGTGAACTGTACTGGTCAAACTCGTGAATAACACCCTCAGAGCTCCCAGCTCATCTGAATTGCCACCAAAACACTTTTTGGTGGCATTTGGCCCCAGTTCGGTCCCATCAGTGGAGTAATCTGTTGGGGTCACAAATGCTTGCTAGGAGAGCTGAATGACCTGAGAAAAGGCCAAATGTGGAAATGGCAGTATTCTTAGAGGTTTGATTTGCAGGGACTTAAATCCTACATGGATGTGGGAAACAGGTGGGATGGTAGCAACTAGATGTTGGATTTGGGAAGGAGCAGGAAAGACAGCAGCAGAATCTTACATGTACAAAGATACTGGGGCTTGTCTCAAAGAAACCCAGTCATTATAAAATGAGTTTTGTGCAACTTACTCTGAAACAGTGATTCGGCCTTTCTTGGGTGGAGATCACAGATGTGCAATGGCTTTCCTGAGCACCGAAGACCAGATGAGAGCAAGCAGTAGCAGGGAACACAGTGTCCATCGGAAACTGCTGGGTCCTGGGGAAGCAAGACAGCATTTGGCTAGCGGCTCCTGAATACAATTACCACCATGGTGCTGGAATCCAGCACCCCAGCTGGACCTCTGCTTGGGCGATGGATTTAACGTACCCTTTGAGTGACGAGGCCCTCTCAGCACAGAGCATCAGTGTGCCCACTGTGTCCAAAGGGAAGCAGTGCTGCCTGTAAGATCACCAGCCTTCTTTAGCTCCTGGCACTAGTTGTTTGGGTTGTGGGTAATTCTTCTTCCGAGACAGCAAAACTGACTCCTTCCTGTGAGCAGACTGAAAAGGCATTTGTGGATGGAGATGGTGCTGGGATAGTGATGCTAATAAAATCAGGGAAGAAACAGCATTTAGCAGCTGGGAGGGGAAAGAAGCATTTTTTTCAGGAACACACAGGCTCCTGCTTTGATGTTGCATTCAAGCCAAAGCAAGGGCATGTTTTAAATTTCCAATAATTCGAGTTTCTTTTTAAGTTCCCAAGCCTGGCTGAGCTGTTAAAGACAAGAGATCTTGCTCCTGGGGTTGGCTTTTCTAAGCAATCGCAGCTCTGTTCAGAATACTATTTAAATACCAATTATTGTAATTCTCGGCAGAAATATTACAGGCATTCAGAATTTTTTCTTAACAGCCAAAGGGAGACATTTCCAACATCTATCAAACCTCTTTTATTTTAATCCACATTAAAATCTCTTTCCAGAAGGACTGTGCAATGGAGCATAATTTATCATTACAGCTTAAAGATCCGTCATGGCTGCCCCGTGCCAAGCCAACCTGTCTGGAGTAAACTTTTGGGGGCAGGGGGATGGCTGGAGAGAGCAAAGGGTATCGCAGCTGGCAAGTAGTGGTGACCAGACAGGCAGGAAGCAGGAGCAATATCCCATGCTTTCCTGCAAGGGGCAAATTCCCCATCTCCCACATTGTGGGGAACAGACCCAAATCTTTCTTTGATTTTACCATGGAAGTGAGCAAGCAGGGCATGGCTTACATCAGCACAGTTGCATCCTGCTGTGATAGTGGAGTCTCTCTCACCTATGGTCACCCTTCCCGCAAGGCCCTGGCAGTCCTCCTGCCTACCTGACTGGGAGGGAAACCAGAATTATTTGGTACCTTGTCTGTGGAGACCCTGTGTCTGAACAGCGGTCTTCAGGAAAGTGAATGGCTCTCCTGCTGCCAGGAGTCATCACACTGCATGATGAGGCTGCTCCAAAGCGGTCATTTTTATTTCCTTCAGTGGTTGCCATCAAACCAGGGCAATTGCAACAAATGTCCTGGCACACAGGGGTTCTGCGATGAAAGTTTTAGTTGTTATTAACAGCCGGCACTATGAAGAAGTGAAAAATAGATGTTAGAGAAGAGCTGCTGTGTTACACAAAAGATATGCTGATGGCACACTCCTCAACCCAGTGGACCTCATGGATGTTGGCCATGAAGTGCAGCAAAGAAGCCTCCTCTGCTCCTTGCACCTGTGAGGCTGCTGCTTCCCACCCCAGCATGACTAGTTTCTGAAGGACACAGGGCTTGTGAGCCTGAGCTTTCCATCTATCCCTCTTTCACTGCCTCTTCCCCCAGCCAGCTTTAGCCAGACAGCTAATCTCAGCCAACTTGGGCAAGAGGCAGCAGTTAATACGAAGCTTGTGCAGTTCCTGGGGGAATCAGGGTAATGATGAGATCCCCATAACCCTGCCCCACAGAGGGAAAGTGGCACTGCGATCAGCCCGAGGGGTGCCTGCTGTGACAAGGGCCAGGGAGACCCCACACTCCCTGTCCATCCCTGTGCAGGGCTGGCACCTCCCGAAGACTCACAGGGCCACATTGCCAGGTGGGGAGTGGGATCTTCCCTGGCCTGGGGGGGAGCTTCAGGCTAGGAGGGAAAAAGCTTTCCAGAAACAGGAGTAACTGCAACGCTGGAGGGATGGCAGGGAACACAAATCCCTTGTTCACTTCTTATTTTGACATGATGAAGCAGCCAAATCTGGTCCTGTTCCTGCCCGAAACCCCATCAGCAAGCCCTCCGCCTGCTCCCAGCATGGGGAGAACCAGTGCCTGTGCCCCCAGCCACATCCCAAGATACCAGCATCTATAGCTAAGCTAAAATCTGTCTCTTTTCCTTCCTCTTCTTTCTTCAGCTGCACCCATTGTAAACTGAGCACAGCTGTGGTTCTGGCCCTCAGACTGTATAGGAGCTATAGCAAAGTGCTTAATGTATTCTTAGCTTTTAAAACACTATTCATCGGCTGCAATCAAAGAAGAGAGCCAGCATCATGTTGCCAGCCAAATTAATCACAGCTCCCCCGTCCCTCCTCCACACACAGAGTCACGTTGTGCGCATCAGTGGTGGTCCTGAGACCACAGTTTAGCAGACACTGGAAAAGGCCAAGGTGGTAAATGTAAATCCTGGCTGCTCTTAATCATGTTCATAATGACCATGTCATCAATCACAGGCCTTCTCAAGTGCTCTGCAACCACAGCCCAAGGGTATATTTTTCAAAGAATTCAATTCAGTGAGGTCTCTCAAAAGCCGGGTCACCATTATTCCCACTCACAAGGGAGGAGGGTTTCTTCGGGCTGTCTGGTGCTGACAGTACACGTAAGCTCAGCATCTCCCTCAAAAGCCTGACTGCAATGAGTAAAGTCAGTAAAATTTATGCAACTGAAAATTTCACTGACCTTTAGAAGAAAACAAGCTAAGGAAAAACAAAACATGTCAATAGAACAGATTGGGAAAAACACGGCATTTCTGCCATTTCCCTACTCTTGGTATTTTTCACTGGGGACATGGTCAAAACACTTCAAAACTTCAGGCTTTCAAACTTCCTAAAAAAGTTGGAACATTGAGAACTAATGAGAATTTTAGTGGTTACAGATTTCTCCTACAGATCTCCAAAGGACTCAAGACCTTCTGGCTACAGACACATAACACGGAGATCCTCATGTGCAACTAGCCACACGCAAGTGGTAAACATCCCGAATTCCCAGAAACGGTTCAAAACAAGCCACACACAAGTCATCAAACCCGACCGCCCCCCACCTGAGCAGCAATGTGTTAGGCACAGCATTTCCATCGGGCCCTATTGCAAAGCCGATGGTGAAGCCCACCCATAAAAACATTCGAGACATTTGGTGCTTCTTCTCGATGCTGGTTGTGCAGTGCTGTAACAATGATTACATTTCACACCTGAGACAGAACTGAATCTGACCTGTTTGATGCCACTGGAGGAGCTGATGGAAGCTTTAACACTTTGAGGAGAGTTCAAGACGATTTTACGGAAGCGCGCCTTGGGGAAATTGAAATGTCAAGCATAATTTGGTGCTTGAAACATGAAGGAGAGAGGCTTTTCATTTGTTTTCATCTGCATCTTCCCCTCCTCTGAACTGTACATGCTCAATTTCCCACTCTTCCCTGAGCTTTCATTAGGTAATGCTGATATTTGCTGGATTTGAGGAATCTCCAAGGATAAACAAGTATCTGGCATTAACCTGCTCTGTAAAAGTCAATTTGACATGTCTCACTATTCTTCCATTCCTGTTAGGGAAACTAGTCCAAAACAAGCTTTCCCTGTTATCTATCTTTTCTCATCCATTCATCTGGTCTGTCATGTAAGACTAGAGGATTACTGCTCACTAGTCCAATTCTTAACAGATATGGGTTCACTTGGAAAAAAAAATAGGCTTTTGATCCAGGTTTCAATCTTTGACCTGGTCTCTGGGGTTGCAGAAACTCCATCTGGCAGCAGTGCTGCTTCAGCTGGGTCTTAGCAGGCAGCAGGCAGGCACGGGGTGGTCAGAAAGACTGGGAAACGGGTGAGCTTGCTCTCCCCCTAAAACAGAAATGCTTTCATAGCTGTCAGTAAGAAGTAACAGCAGGAGTTGGCAAACAGGCCTCTGCTAGGTGCAGCTCCTGGGAACGCTGATAATGTGTTCTTGGGAGATAATTTTTTAATTCTCCCCATCATCTGAGTAATTTCTGGTGAGACAGAGCACAAGGCCCCATGACACACTGAATCTTTCCCACAAGGGCTTTCCATGCAGCAGTGCTTACTTCCTATGTGAGGAATTTCTTGCACCAACTTTGCAATTTAAACTGTAATTCATTTTTAGAGAAAAGTCAAAAGAGTTTTTGATATTATAGAAACACATTAATTTCTGATGTCACAACTTCCTTCAAAATATTCCCATTGCATACATAGCCATTAGAAGATATAACTTCGTATAAGAAACACAGAGTCACACCAAGATGAAACATTTCAACTTTGTATGAACAGAGTTTCAATCCACTTGAAACATGGTTTTAGTTTAGAGGGTTTGGGACTATCATTTTTCAGGAAATTTTTGTTCAAATGTTCAATATTTTTGGCATTTTGTTCAATATGTTGGCAGAGGGGCTTTTAAGAATTCCCTATACAAGTAGAAGAATCCATTTACTACAAGCCTTGGAAGTAACTTTAAGTGACCAATACCATTTCCGTCTGTCCTGGTTTTGGCTGGGATAGAGTTAATTTTCTTCCTAGTAGCTGGTAGAGTGCTGTGTTTTGGACTTGGCTGAAATAATGTTGACAACACACTGGTTTAGTTGATGCTGAGCAGGGCTGACACTAAGTCAAGGACTTTCCAGCTTCTCACACTGCCCTGCTAGGAAGGAGGCTGGGGGAGAACAAGAAGGGGACACAGCCGGGACAGCTGATCCCAAGTGACCAAAGGGATATTCCAGATCACATGGCATCATGCTCAGCATATAAACTACAAACTAGTGGGAAAGCTGGCTGGGGGCTGCTGCTTGGGAACTGGCTGGGCATCAGTCAGTTGGTGGTGAGTAACTGTTGCTTTCATTAGCATCAACTGTTTTTCTTGGGTTTTATTTCTCTCTCTTTTAGTAATTTCTCTTTTCATTACAACTATTATCATTATTATATTTCAATTATTATCTCAACCCATGAGTTTTCTCACTTTTACTTTTCCGATTCTCTCACCCACCCCACTACGGGGGAGAGAGTGAGCGGCTGTGTGGGGCTAAGCTGCCGCTTAAACCAGGACACCGTCTTTGACAAGGAGCTGCAAGGCACAGCACATTTAGTGTGAAATCCTAGCTGGGTTTTGTCTAAAAACAGAGGCAGTAAAATCAGTACAATTTTCCTTCTAGCTCAACAGGACAATTTTAGGAAATGTCACTTAAAAGCCTCCTTGAAAAAGTCCCTCTAGCAGCACCCGAGCACCTCGTCTCACCTGGGGGTGCTTGCTCCATCAAACAACCGGTGGTTTTGTGTGGCTCCAGCTGCAGGAGTGAATTATCTCAGGGCTACCCTGTGTCGCTGGATGCAGCGGCTTTACACTGATGACTAATTTATGTCAGTGAAAGTGGATTGGATTTGAAACAAAACGCATTGATTTTACATCACCACTTCACACTAGCCCTGCCACCAGAATTAATGCATGGCAAATGAAACCGTGGCTCCTCGGTCCTCTCTTGGCAGGAGAACGAGGCAGAGCCATCGCTCCCCCTTCACCAGGGCTCTCCTTCATCCTTGCTGGCAGCTGCCAGAGAAATAACCATTTTTGGGTGGTGTGCACCAGGCTGAAACCCCAAACCCAGGCTTCATACATCACCCTGCTGCAGATGGCAACCCTTCAGCAGCAGCTCAGAGGAGCACCGAGCATTTCACAGCATCACAGAACCTTTTACATTGGAAAAGACCTTTAAGATCATCAAATCCAATCATGGTCCTGCTGGCCACACTGTTCCTGATGCAGGCCAGGATGCCATTGGCCTTTTTGGCCACCTGGGCACAGTGCTGGCTCATATTCAGCCGCTGCGGACCAACACCCCCAGGTCCTTTTCTGCCAGGCAGCTTTCCAGCCCCTCGTCCCCAAGCCTGTAGCGTTGCAGGAGGTTGCTGTCACCCAAGTGCCTATGTGCAAAACCAGCAGCCATGACTTAGCAAGGACCCCTGCACGCATGAGAAATGTCTGCGGGAGCCTTTCTGCAGGACAGCGATAAATGGAAGGGTTCGAGGTCCCTGCACTGCCTCACCTGACAGCCACCGCCACCCTGCCGTGGTTTGCTGTGTGGTGGGGAAAAAGCCTTTCTCTCTGCGAGGCAGAAGGTTGTTTTACACAAGCCAAAAAAAGTCTTCTGGGTATCATTGGCAGGAACGGCCCTGGATGCAGTACTTCATGGCTGTCTCGTGAAAGGGAAAAAATATAACCCACTTCACTGGTTAAGGAGTGTGTTCTCCTTGTGGGTGGATAAGATATCTCTCAAGTGAATGACTCTAGGATTTATTATGTCAGATTATACCACTTCAGTTACTGGTTCAGATTATAACAAAACTGGAAAAACAACCACTTACTAGATATTAATTTTATCTTACAGATTCTATTGTAAATGGGATACAGGCCCCTATGTATATACTACAATTCTTAAAATAGCTCCATCTAAATGCAAATGTGGACCTCTGCCTAACGCAGAGCTGAAAGCCTTCCCATTAACATGCCAAGAGATAGGGGAATTAATTTAATGCTTAAAACTTCTCAGGGATAAGAGGAATTTCTTCTGTTCATATCTAGCATCATTTTCTCTTCATGACCAAAGCACTCATAATACGATAATTTTTACCTTTCTCAAGCTCACTGAGGGAAAAGGCGCTACAATCTCTCTCTACAAATCACTTTACGGGCTGTATTCTATTGACCAAAGTGCAGGTATGTGTATACTCGCTAAGGGGTGCTCAGGGAAAGACAAAAGATGAAGATAACTACAGTGCAGAAAGGTTGTTGGGATTCAATTACTCGTCTTTGCAAACTAATCAAAAGCAGAGATATACTTGGCAGTGTTCATCTCTCACCAGCATCTGCTCCTCTAAGCCCATCAAACACGAGGCTCACTCTGCATCTACCATATCTACACACACACACAGTGAGATACTGATTTCTCCTTGGAGGAACTCAGCGATCGTTCAATGGCATGTGGAAGGTGCTGGCCTCCACTACAGTTACTCAACATGCTGTATCTGCAGGCGTACATGGCCTGGAAAGCAAGACACAGCTCTGTCTCAAAGCCCTAGTGTAAGCACAGCTGCTTTAGTGCCACAGGTTCGTGATGCCCAGCATGCCCCCAGTGGAGATCCCAGCCTGAGGGTACGGCAGGACAGAGGGGAAGGATGTTGGTCTGGCCATTCTTTGACGCAGAAGTGGGCCAGAGAACGACTGTCTGCAAAGGCATCTCCATTTTGCTTCCCAGGTGCCAGGCAGCAGCAGGCAGAAAACTGACACACAGTCTGCTGCCTTCTGCTCCATTGTGGGAATTAAATTCTTAGAAGTAGCTGTGTCCATCTATATCAAAAAGCACATAGTACATGGCAAATGTATCTCTTTTTTTCCAATATTTATGAAACTTCACTAACTGCTTTTGTTAAACTTGGTGTCTTTCCACCAAAATAGACGTAATTCAAATTTGTTCTGCAAGAGTATTTTCAGCAAAAAAAAAAAAAAAGGAAGAGTCATGCACTTACTTGCACACGTATCTCAGTTGGAAGAAGCATCCACTTTAGCACCCACACCACGAGGGTGTGGAACAGGCATCTTGGAAGCCACAAGACTGGAAACCACCACATCCAGATGCAGAAACGCCATCACGCAGAACCTGGACAAGTGAAAGAAACATTCAAGCCACCTCCAACAGACTTGTACTCTGAAGCATGTCTCTGACTCTAAATCATTTCAGAAACCAAACACGTTAATGACAACAAGGTTGTGTTGATGCGAATGTATTTTTAGAGTAATGAAGAAATTTCTTAAGCTGTTTTCTCTCTGGACCTTGTCCTGCCAGTGCTGAGTATTTTCTGTGCAAGTGCTTTTGAGATTAATCATTTGCAAGATAACACCCTAAATGGTGTAAGAAAAAAGAAAGATAACTTCCCAAGGCAATTGGATGTGCCCCAGTTTAGGGAACTCTACAGCTCCCTGAGTACAGCGTCAATGCTGCTGAGCGTGGAGTTCCCTCTGGCAAAGCCAATGGGTCTGGCCTGGCCTTTGATCGTCAGCAACATGTAATAGCGATTTAGAGAGACTTGTGAAATTTGGGAAACAAAAGACTCATTGCAGCTGTAAACTGATGAAGAGCCTGAAAAGACAGTGTAAAACTCTACACATAAGTCACCGCCATAAAAACATCATTTTCCCCAAACAGCTTTTCTTACTTCATGAAATACACTTTCCAATATATTCCTGTAATCTGTAAAAGCTTTATGAAATATCGACGTTACTGGCATTACTGACATTCCCAGAGTAATTATCTTTCATAATAATTAAACAGTATGGCACAAAATCTGGTGAGGGTTGTTCCTGATAACTAACCTTTTAGACTTAATTTGCTTTCTACTCTTACAGAAACAAATGTCTCCTTTTAGAGTCTAAAAATTGCTGTTCTTCAAAACGTTCACTGGACTTTGTATTAACAAAGACATTATGTGAAAGCAGGATTCTAGTTTCTCTGGGGCTTAGGTTTTTTTTCCTTTTTAACTATTTATTTAGCTCAAATTACATCAAATTATGAACTGAAATTGAAGACTCAGCTTTATACTCAATGAGGATCTGTTTTTCTAAATGAGAAGCTATTGTGGAAATCCTCCCTGACCCCTGCATTACAAACACTTGCTTTGCAGCACACAGGGGTCTGGCCTCTCTCCATTCTCCTCAGTTTCAGGGCTCATGGATTCCAGGTTTGGCTTTACTCTAGAGTCAAAAAATGTAACATAAAGCCTTTCAAACAGTTGTTGCAAAGCACTCCAGCTTTACTAACAAGAACTCTTATTTATACCCAGGATCTAAGCTTGAAGGGATCTTGAAACATCAGAAGTAGTTGGTGAAAGCTTGAGACATTTTCAATGAGATGGGGAAGATAAAAAGAAGATACAGGAAAACCACAGGATAAAAGCTAAAGGAGAAAAGTAATCCCAAAATAGCTCTGTTTGGAGCGTTCTTCTGGAAGAGTTATTATACTGTTCCGTATGGCAAAACATCAAAGAGGGAATATTTCAACCAAATTACTTGTGAGCTGAATTTCTCATCTTTTTCCAGATCATCACAACTTGCTGGTTTTCTTAACGTGGCCCTGTGGTCAAACATGGAAACACAAGGCTCAACAGGAGAGGGCTTTCTTGTGCATCCAACCTCAGCAACATGAGGATAGGAGCAGAACAATTAATTATGCAGCTGTCCTTCCACAGAAAAACTGCTATTCCAGTCATACCCACATATCACTGTTCCATGTTGCCACTTCTCTCTGCAAGGGGCTTCCCTCTTGTCCCATCTGCACACACATATGGGCCCCAGTGCAGCAGTGAGTCTGGGCCAGTCTACCTGCGGTCCCTTCCACGTCTCACTGATACCTGTTGGACTGCCAATGGACCTTTTGTCATGGGCCTTTGCCGGCTCCAGGACTTGATGGGGAACTGGCCAAACTGTCACAAATAGGGTTTTCCCCTACTGCTAGAAATCAGTGCTGTTCTATTTATTCCAAGAAGTTCTAGTTATGGCTTTAAACATGTGATATTATGGGTCAAGCTAAGAAAGCAATTTCAGATTACAGCCCAGGACATTTTCAGAAGTGGACGTAAAGAGCATTTCACCAGTGCAAGTCCTGCCTCTCTGCATTCATGCTTCCTCCTCGTGCCCCCCACCGCCTCTCTCTCGCGCATACCCCTGCACTCCTAGAGCGAGTCCTTGAGATTAACCACAATATGATTACATTTTAATTGAGGCCAGCTTAGTGTGGGGACATCCTTTTAACTCAGGAGGCCTCAATTCCACAGAACCATAATGAACTAATAATGAATGTGCTAAAGTCATTAAATCAAAATTCATAAAAGGGTGAATATTGCTTTCTTTTATAATAAAGCAATTAAAATCCCATATACTATAATAGATACTACTAAGGTGCACTAAGTGTTCTTTAAAGAGGTTAGTTTTAATGCCACCACACACAAATTTGGGGATCTTTTCAAAATAGGACTGCTACACTATTAATAGTTGATCAGAACTCTTTTCATGTCTTCCTTGGTTCAGCATTATTGACTGCTTTAACACATACTGGCATCATTTCATTAGCAGGTTTTGTAGAAGAGTTAGTTATAATAAATCATGACTTTCAGTGTAAGTCAGTAACTTTCAAGCAGTGAAGCACGGTACCATTACAGATATGCTACCTTTTGATTTGGGTTCTTTCGCTGTTCCTTTCCTCATGACCTCTCCTTCCCACCTCTCATGCTTTTTTCCTTGGGAGCTAACAGTTCCAATTTACGGTAGCAGAGAAAGCATGCGATGGGTACATCTGACTTTGCAAGTCAGGCCTGGCTAGGGGAAGAGTATTCCAGAAAAATGCATGCCCTGATTTATGATGACCTGTCTCTTCATGTGGTCTTTGTCCAAGGAAAACACAAATAAGAAGCCCTGGATTATTTTAAACATGGACCTCCTTGCCACAGGCATTGGAAAGCCAATGGTTATATGTGGACTCAGAGCAGAAGAAGGTCAATTAACAGACACATCTTTAGCTGCATGTTAACCATGATGGTCTGGACACATCTTTTGGTTCACGTGATCCCTAACGTGCTGCTCAGAGGGAGCTGATGGTGTGTGCTCGGGAAGGACAGCTATGGAGAAGCAGATGGCTGGAAGCAGTGCCTGAGCCATCACAGTGCCTGAACCAGGGCAGGCTCAGTGTGGCGCACATGAGGCCTTGGTCCCTCACCCCTTGGCCCTGCCACAAAACACTCCCCAGCTCCCAGCTCTGCTTATTTCTGCTCAGCCCTTGCAAAGTGGCCATTGTGGAAGACAGACCTTTGGGAGAGCTGGACTCCTTGGTACCGGCACACCAAAGAGCCTTGCTGTCCAAAGCTCATGTTCCCACCTAGGAGAGCCCCTTCCCTGAAGGGCTGCAATCCACCCGTGCAATGACTAAGAAGAATGACTGGGATCAGACAAACCAGTCAGCAGCAAACCAGCGTCACCAACCCCGTGCTAGTGCCTGCTGCGCCTGACCTCGCTGTCCCCTGGAGGCCTTTGGTTTCCACTCAGGAAAAAAATCATTATTGTGTGCCAAACGGCCGGGACTGAAACACAAGGCAGTTTACGGTTACTCACAAATTCACACAAGCAACAAATGCTCTTCCTTTTAACGACAGTCACAGAAACCCAAGACCTTGAAGATAGATCATGAAGAGAGACCGATGGAACGTGTGTCCCAGGGCACGCGGGCACGTGCACCTGTGTGAAAGAGAAGAACAGATTGGCAAAAAAAGAATTATTAAATAGTACATGGTGGCGTAGGGGATTAACTGGAGAACATGATATAAGAACAGACAGTTTAAAGGAACACTAAATATTTATTACAAAGCCCTTCATATCATATGCAATAATACATGCCATAGCTGCTACTGAATTATACAGGCAACACCCAGTTGCTGAGATTGCTCTCTGAGTTGGATAAAATAGAATTAGAGGCTTTTATCCACTGGAGACCATGCACTGCTATACATAATAATCAAAATCACTCTGAAAAGAGAGAGAAATAGCTCAGTGATCATTGTAACTACAGGAGACCAAACCCATTCTGCCCAGGTAACGGCAGTCCTTTGCCATTCACAGAAGGGTGGGAAGGCACCAGGTGACCGCAGCCCTGCTTCTCCGCGAACCTTGGTACTAGTGAAAGGGACGAGCCCAAAGGGATCCAAGGAATTCAGCCCTTAAAGGACAAAAACTGGGGGCTCCTGATGACTCCACGGGCTCTGCAACAGACCCTGAGCCAGTTTGTTTTACACTTGCTTTACGCTGAGGTATGGTGTGCTTTAGGCAGAGCCGAAATGATTCTGGTTCTGTATCTCTGTGTATGGGTCACTACATGAGTGCATTAAGCACATTGTTCGGACACGCTGACCCTAGAGTCAGCAAGGAACAAGGCGTGTTATTGCAACCCAACAGTTTATCTCACAAGCCCGTTTCTTCTGTTCCACATACACCAGGCGCTTTCAGCAGGCAGAAAGGATGTGCTCCTGGGTTCCCTGGGTAGGTAAAAAATGAATTTACTTAAATGGAAAATCTCCTTGCTGTGGCAAATTAGCCCTTGACATTGACTCATGTCTAAGATGTTATACACAGGCAGGAAAAGAGAGGATTGTCAAAACAGAAGTAACGTGTCACCATGCAGCTGCTTTGCATCTCTTTTCCAGAGCTGAGCTCCTCATACTGGTTTCACAGCCTGGCCAGAAACTCCCACCAAAATGAGATTTCCATTTGGTTCTGTAGTGGTCATCCAAACCAAATAAGCCCTTTTCAGCTGTGGGAAGGGGGGAAAAAAGCTTGGAAAGAAAACTGTTTCAGGACTGGGACTTTCTAACCAGATACAGTGATTTTTTCAGACCTACCACCACCGAAGTAACTGGGATGACAGTAAGGTGGAAAACACCACAACCTGTGTGCAGCAGCAGCAGCACACTACCAAGGACACCCTGCACGCAGCTCCTCCCGTCACAGGGCAGCATCGCGCTGCAGTGGGGACAGAGCTGAGCTGATTCCCAGGGTCTGAGCTGGACCCCACGGCACACCGAGTGCAGGCTGCGGATACGCCCCGGTTGCCCATATAAGCCATCATAGTTAAAACTAAAGGGCCAGGTTCTCCACTGGCTCTGTCCCACAGAGAAATTACCCAGAGCAATCCACCATGAACTGAGAGAGCACGGATCCCTAGGAGTATTGTATTTCTTCGTTTCTCATACGTACCGAGGAGAGCAAAGCCGATTCACCACAGGAAACCCAGGTGCTGAATTCATCTAACAAGCTGCTTAAAACTCTAAACAGATGTTTCTCTGTCTTTCCTGCTTCTTGAGCAGTCTGTGTGAAAGCACCAGCAGATTTACAATAAAGCAGATGCATGAACCATAGATGCTTTAATATCCAGGCCAGAGTAATTGGAAAATGGTTTATGACTACTGTGTGTGCGTATTACTTGAGCAATGTGCCACAGGGATACAAGATCAACCTTGTCCGTAATGGAAATGTAGACTGACCAGGCTGGAGCCAGAGTGGAGGTAGGAAAATTCACACTGAAACTGAAAATAATGCCTGTCTTGGTATGATCCCTGCTCCCGCAATGACTCATGAAAATGCAGAGTGGGTATTTGGGCTGGATCTCACCCAGTGCCCAGATTGATGTACAAAACAACGCACTGATTTCAATGGATATTTTATCAGGGTCCTTAACTTTCCAAAGGTTATGGAAGGATCATAGACAGACCAGTAAACACACTGAGAACTATCAGAAAAGCTAATTCTCACTTACACTATCTCTTCTTTTATACTCCCAGAGCAGTGAAAATGGGCCTCAGTGTCCACAATTTCTGACTGCAGCATCACCAACCCCCACAGTCCCAAAAGTGTTTTGAAGAGCAGACAATTTAAATAAACATTCCCAGAATTACTGTGTTTTCCTGGAGTTTCCTGACCCTTTAGGATTTACTATTTGTAACTTTTCTTACGCAAATGAACACTTTCACAGGAAAAAGTGAAATCTGGTATTCTGATGTGCTGAGGTAACTTCACGAACTGAGCTTTAATGAGAAATACCAGTATCAGACTTCTAGGCTATGCGAGGTGAATCTCACCTGGGATGACAACCATCCCAATAGTTGCACCATGGCATTGGGAAAGGATACACATGGGGTTCCAGGACAGTTCAGTGAATTGACCACAGCATCCCTTTCTTGGCTTCCTTCTCCATAAAACTGGACCTCCTGAACTGTTATCATTATTCAAATGCTTTGACAGTAGTTCTTAAGGTGACCAGGATGCATTCACAGTAAGATAAATCAGCCAACCACAAGCCCAGAGCTCTAAGGTAGATCTGGAAAAGTGTATGTTTAAAAACTGTATCCCCTCTCTGCTGCCCCAATCCATCCACAGATCAAGGCATGTGATAAGGATAAGCCTTTACAATATCATCCTGATACTGTAAATAAATGGTTTCAAGGCAATTGGAGGTGCAGTTTGAAGTCACAAAGACTCAAATCTTCTGAAGGTGTGAAGTACCTGAGCATGTGGTCTTCTACGTGGGTTTGTCCCAAATTACTGCCTCTGCTGGAAGAAACCACGTTGTCACAAGCATCAGAGAATCCTCAAGAAGAGTTTCACAAGCATCAAACACACTGATGTGCAAGAACCACCTGTTTAATACACACAGAAGGCAGACTTATTTTCTCAGGTAATGCGTGATAATAGCCAGTTATTAATCCTTTCAACTGTAAATTGGATTTTCTAGGTACCATAGATATTGCTGACAGGGAAGTCACTGAAGCTTGGCACTAAAGATTGCAGGAGAAATCCTGCTCTCACGGCAGTGTAGGGGAACTCTGTCCCTGCCTCTCATGGGGACATGTTTTCACCTCTCCACGTGAGCTGTAGATTTCTACCAACTGGTCATCTGAGAGTTACCCTTTCAAAGACTTTCCTACCCCAAATAACCCAGGACATCTATAAAGTTAGGAAGAGATTCATAGCAAGCAATGGAGACCTCTGCTTCAGTTAAGTGCTTATTTATACCCACTGCATTTCACATTGTATTTCCTGATGGAATGTGTTCCATTATTTCTGAAATATTAAACATGAAAAGCAGAGCTATAATGTATGAATTATACAGTGTTGCAAAAGCTATCATCATGTCCAGTTTTTTTGGCATTTCAATGTATAAATATTATACCAAGGAGCTTTTATACTAATGGATAATTGCCTGCAGTGCACACTTAACCTTTGCCCACTTCAGTTGACTTGGTAGTGCTACCTACTTATATCAAACATCAATTCGTCCAAATTGGCAACACAGGAAAGGCATGTGGCCAAATTCCTTCCCTCCTGCAAAGCTCAACGCTACAGGATTGAACAGTGATACAAAGGACAACCAATGTCACTTAGACTAATTGGGCTAGATCCTCAGTTAGCCCATTCTACTTATGCCAGGGGAGGTATCCTGAATTTCAGTCAACAGTTAATCAGACGCCATAAAAAGCTAGTTATTGTACCCAGGCAGATCCCAATTAACTGCCAGTAAACAATCTCACCTGATGTAACACCCTTGCTCTGTCAAACATGAAGCTTCTTAGGAGAAAACCCCACAACTGCATTTCATAAAGACAGCGCACATCCCCTCCACGTTTAGAAAAGCCACATCGACCTCCTTGCTCCAGGGAAAGAAAAATATGCCACTTAAACTTTCAGAGAAAGGCAAGATGGTAGGCTGCCAGAAATAGCCTTCTGTACCACTCCACCTCTTACTCCTGTGCTCCATGAGAAGTGAGACACTGAAGTTCATACGCACGTGCAAGACACGGCCAAGCAGGAGACCAGGCCATATAGCGATCAGGCCACACTGAGCCCTGCTAACTTGCAGGGAGCAGCAAGACCTTTCTTTGCCCTGTATTCTCTGTTTGACTTTCCCCATGTCACACAGTCCCTGACTTCTTACAGGAAATTTTATTTCAGTGATTATCAAACACCTGGATTCCTTTGTTCCCACTTCTCCTGACCTGGGGGCTACTCCTACTCCTCACCTGGACAACAGACCGATGCCACTCCTTAGCCTCCCTGCAGCATCACACAAGTGGTTTCACTGGAGACTAATGTTCAAGAGCTCAAGTATCACAATAGCAGGACTAAACAGAAAAAGTGATTTATCTCAGACAGGGAAAAGAATAAGTCTATATAGCTTTTAGATAATGGTCCTGGGAGCAGCTCCTTAAAGGGTTAGCAGTCTATTCCCATAGGAGCTGGGAGGGCAGCTGCACTGTCTGGTTTGTTAACATATAGTCCAAGTGCACCCAACAACTCCAACATACAGCTTGGCATACGCTAGGGTCAAATTAATCTCACTGCTCGTAGCTTTTGAAGTGCAAGTGGGCTGCTTTGGCTCCCTTTACAGTCAGCAGAGTCCCAGGAAACCCCAAGAGGCAGTTCAACCCAGCCTCCAGCCACTGGGTAAACTCAACCCTGGAGGGGCCTGTTTTTCTCCATCAGTTATAAAGGGACACTAAATGGCTCCTGATGGTAGATAAGTCATTACAGACTTCCTCTGGCTGTGCCGACAGCTTTGCACAGGCAGCGAGCCTTGCTCTGCAGCCAGTCTAGAGATCCCCCCAAAGTGCCATGCAGACACAATGGAGAAAACAGGAGCTGAGAGAAAACAAATACATCTGTACAGTATCAGTACAGCAGCGTTCAGAAACCTTTCTGCAGACAGGCTTTCAGTCTGAGAAGCGTGCATAGATAACTGACAGCCAGAAGAGCCCTCCTGCTGCCTGAGGGCTGTTTCAGGATGGGAGCTGGCATCTGCAAGAAGACAAAAGCTCACAGTCTGCCTCTCTCCACAAAGATCTCATGGCTTCCGACCGACTCCAGGTTAGCTCAGGTTGGCTCACCTGGGGCAGCATTTGAGAGGCTGATAAAGACGATGGATAAGCCCAGAACCAGCCCCATGCCGAGGGGTGTAGTGTGGTACGCCAGGCAGCCCACTCCATTACGGCTGCAGATGTTCTGCCTGTCCAAACCTTTCATGCAGAGTCACTTGAGCGTCTTCCCTGTTTTCGTATTCAGCAGGGAGCTGTTTTCTTCCTCTAAAGGGCTGGGTAACACGCTGCTGCTGAAGTGCGTTTGTGATGCAGCAGAGTCCCCCTTTCTTCTGTGCTCTCTCCTGCAAGAGGAGCACGGTGTCTTCCTCAGAAAGTTCAGCAGGGCTGTGCTCGCCGAGTGCTCGGCTCCTCTAGGCCAGGCATCGTAGGGTGCTCCCAGGAGCACACTTAGCGACGAGGGGACACAAAGCACGCCCTTTCCGCTCCACACGGTGCTGGTTGAGATCCACATTCCCAGTGTTATCTTTGGACTCTCATGAAGTGCAATTACCTCCTCATTTTGCAGCTCTTTGTGGTCGTTTAATCTCTCCCATTTTGTTTCTGACATCTCCAATAATCCAACCCTGACACTCCTTATAGATACTGCAATTACAATACACAGCAGCTCTTGACAGGATGAGTGGTATTTTGCTTCCTTTCTGTAATACTCAAGCCACCAGGCATGGCTACATGAAATGGCAAAAGAAACCATCACTGACGATTTATATGGGTCCCCAGCAGACAGTGACAGTGCTATATATGTGTCTTAGCCAACTAAACGTCTGGAAGCTACCCAGAATAAGCCAGCCGAGGTAGAATTTACATGTTTCTGTTTTCAGTAATAACTCAGCTGTGATTTTCCCTTCCTTTCCTTATATTCAGGTCAGAGACTTTGCTGTTGCCACTCTCCTGCCTTCCCACTCCCATGTCACACACTCTGCAACTGAGGGAAATAGTCCTCAGGTTCTGACATGCCCATGATGATGGGGAGCACAGTGCAAGACATCAGAACCAGAAGGGTTCCCCAAATAGCCTTTACAAGTGGGCTTTCTGCTTCAGCCATCACAGGAATGGTCCAAGGAATCAGCAATACCTTCTGACTGGTCTTGAGGATAACTGAGTAGCTTTCAGAAAGCATCTTCACGCAATGCAAGGCAACATCACCTATTCGTCACTACTCTCCCAGCTCCCAGTATATGCTGGTATGTGTCATATTCCCCTTTTCATTTGGCCAAGAAACTACAACCTTCAGATGCTCCAGCAGAATCCAAAGGGACAACTGGCTGACTATAAAAACTGAATGGGCCTCATGGTAACCCTGACAGCTGATGTACTGAGGACTTGCATCTTCCTTATACCATCTGCAGCAAAAACTAAGCCCAGCAAGTACATACACAGATTCAAATATAATGGGTTTCCTGATCTCTGGTGTCAGTTAATCCCTAGCTAAGGTGAGATCTCAGAAATAATTGAATCCTTCCAGAACAGGTTTGATTTGTAAGAGGGCTAAAGGATTTAGGCATTCTACTGCGATTGAGTTTGTTTACACTTTATTTATATAACACTAATCCCACGGTATGGGACTTCTAGTTACCTGCAGGAATCAGGAGGGATTATTTTCCCCTGCTGACGCACAACTTGCCTTTTCAGCTGCCTCCTCATTTTCTGGCTCTCCTCCAAAGTGGTCAGTTTTAAACTCATCCTCAAATCTGGAGTAAGGCAAGACTCATTCCCACCTAACGTGCAGGATTTGTAGCAAGACAAATCTCAGCCTTCAGCACTACCAGTCCCAGCAGAGCATCGTGCTGGAGTTGGCCCTGGCCTTGGCACTCCCTGTGAACCAAGGGGACTCCAAGAGAACACATCACGTCCCACCTTACCTGGAAAGGAGTTACATGCACCAGCCAGTCCCCTCCTCACCAGGGAGCTGCAGACAGGGGCTAGACACCTTTTGAAGAGGTTCAAGGAGGGATTTTCCCCTGCAGCTCAGAAAAGGGGTTGGGGATGTGTGGCTGATGAGGAGCTGGGAAAGAGGCAGAGCCTAACATCTGTTTCTCAGCCAAGCAGTGATGCTCCCTTCCAGTGACCTTGAACACGTGCCATCAGCAGCACAAGGAAAATCCACTCTGCAGTGAGGATAATTAAAGCAACCCACCTCACAGGTGTTGGGGAGGCTTCTGTTCCACAGTGATTTGTGACTGTCATAGCACAGCGTACATGCAACGAGGGAGTAGGATTTGTGTAAGAGGAGCTCAGCTGAGATTAGCACCCCTAGGGCCCCATCCAAGTGAAGGATAAGGGACCATGCCTGCCTTTGGGAATATCTAATCCAAGATGACAGGGTTCCTACTGAACAGAAAAAAAGAAACCAATTACCCTACCTGTTATCTTAACAGAAGATATCTTAAGAGATGCAGTGACATTAGGGTGATCGTTTTTCCTTTTGTAGTTGCAAAGGTAGCAGTGTACTTGTCTATGTTCCTTGAAATCAGGCCAAGTATTATTTTTAAGATAAAAAGATGCAAAAACCGTATAGAGCTAGTGGGTATTAAGGAAGCCTCGCAAGACTGTATTGATCTTTGGAGGACTGTATGTATGCTAGCTGTATTTGTTGCCAATATTATGACTGGACTAATGTCATGGTTTAAGCTCAGCCAACAGCTCAGTCCCACATGGTTGCTCACTCACTCCCCCCGCAGTGGGAAGGGGGAGAGAATTGGAAGAGTAAAAATAAGAAAACTTGTGAGTTGAAATAAAGTCAGTCTAAAAGGTAAAGGAAAAGCCTCGCACACAAACAAAGCAAAACAAGGAATTCGTTCCCCACTTGCCATGGGCAGGCAGGTCTCCAGCCATCCCCAGGAAAGCAGGGCTCCATCACATGTAACAGAGACTTGGGAAAACAAACACCATTACTCTGACCAGCACCCCTCCCCCCCCTACTTTTTTCCTTCTTCCCCAGGTTTAGGCTGAGCATGACACCATATGGGATGGAGTGTCCCTTGGGTCAGCTGGGGTCAGTTGTCCTGGCTACATCTCCTCCCAGCTTCTTGTGTTCCCCCAACCTCCCCACTGGTGGGGTGGGGTGAGGAGCAGAAAAGGCCTTGACTCTGTGCAAGCACTGCTCAGCAGTATCGAAACATCCCTGTGTCACCAGCCCAAATCCCAAACACAGCCTCATAGCAGCTACTGAGAACAAAATTAACTCCACCCCAGCCAAAATCAGCACAACTAGTTATAGCAGTGTGAAGTTGGCTTTTTTCTCACCCGCATCATAGTTCAACAAACTAATCCCTTTATTGATGATATAATGTGTATCCCTGTGCTAACAAATTATTTGCTGTGTGCAATTGATTTCTGCTGCTGTAATCACTACACACAAATATCTTCTGTATCACTGCTCTGAAGAAAAATATGCTTTCCAGCAAGATTATATAGAGTAATAGTGTGATTATTCAGCTTCTATAAAGTTATCTATCTGCTTAACCTCTGTGCAGCCTTTACAGCAGGTTTATACAGATATGCTTCAGAAATTTATCCAACTACGCTTTGTAAAACACCTTGTTAAACACCTTCCATCTCAGCCTGAGGATGAACTTCCAAGTACTTCACAGAGAGGGCTGTATCTAAGAGTAATTGCTTAATTTAGGAAAGCCAGACAGCTTCCCTTTTAAATGATACTAGTCTTCCAATGAGAGTTTCACACTGGTAAAAGTCTCATATCAGCAGCTCTGTGGACCGGACTCCTCACCTGAATACATGCTTGGTAAAAGGAGTAGCACAGGTTTCCTCTGAGATTGAAATCTGAGCTCAGTTGAAGGTAATTTACCCCCTACACCAACACAGATCTGAAGTTTTATACTGGGGAGAAGGACAAGGTGTACAAGTTAACGAGTGACTGCATCTACAGACTCTTGTCCACTAGGACCATGCCAGTGTTCCCCAGGGCACTCCACAGCACTCCATCTCAAGAAGAGAAATGTTTCTGCTGCATTATGCACAATTACGTGCTCAACTGTTAGGAATAACTCTGAAGCTCCTGCTCCAAAAGACTATTGCAGCCATATGTGCCACTCAGCCACTTTCTGCTCTCTGTTCAGAAAGGGAAGTGCAGGAGAACCAGTTTCACCCTTTACCACTGCAGAAACAGCCATTATTTAAATCAGCTACAGCCAGAAAGGTGATGTGGGCCATGTATAAATGTAAAATATAAACCATTAATCTGCCTCCAAGGTATCAAACTGAATCTGAGCAAGGATCACACAGACCCAGCAGGTCTCGCCATTCAAAATACACTTAGAAATCTGTGAACACAAGCTGTCTACTCATTGCAAAGCTGTCTCTGAAAAATTTCCCCTTTTCCTGAACCAAATCTGTCTGCCTCTGGTACCTCTACAGCTAACAGTACTGGGGATGCGCTGCTGTGACACCCACAGCCTTTTGGGAGAGAGGTTTCCAACTGATCAGCATCTCCTCTGTGCAGGCAGCCCAGCTGATACAGATCTCACCTACTCCTGGCTTTTGGGGCTTGGTGCTGAGCTGTGAGCAATGCCTGCACACATCAGCTGGCTGAACCCTCTCCTATCTGCCAGCATGACCATGTGTGCAATTGGTCCAGAGTCAGCAAGCGAGGCACAACTAGCAAAAAGCCACTATCTATCTGCAGGATTTTAGGTTCACTTGGCTTAATGAGAGTGCATTGAGTACAAGAGGAACAGCACTGGGCACTGCACCAGCAGATCGGAGCAAGTGGTGACAGCTGTCAAGGGGAGCAAGTGGGAGGAAAGCTTGGGTACCGGAGGCATTGCACACCTCATGTTCTGGCTCCAGCATCACCAGGTGAATGCAGCCACTTGGGTCAGATGGAGCAAAGCCCTCACGCACAGGTTTCAGCTCATTCTAGCTCTCCATGGGCACTCCAGCATGTGCACATCTCTGAGCTCACCACTAAGCCCTCAGGACCATCACACAACAAGAACTGAACACATACATCCTTCCTGACCAGCCCTCTCAACAGGAATAACAGCAATCCACACCAGAAGAAAAAAATGGGCCATTTTCCTTTTTTATACACGTGGATGAGGAGTTGGTACAATTAATTCTGCTTTGAAAAATGTGTGTTTCAGTGAGGAATGTTGGTTTTACTTCTAATCTTAAGATGTTCAACGATGCATTTAGAACAGTGGTATGTACCTTGTGAGTGATACACACATGCTCACATACTCTGTCTGACAAAGGAAGTCATCAATAATTGCTGAGCCTGCAAGTACGAATTGTCTCTTGAAAGGAGCTAAGAGACCTTGAGAGCACTAAGGAAAATAAAACTCAACTGGGAAAGACAGTAACCTGACAGTTTTCCCATCCAAAGATGTCTCTCAGATTCTTAATTGCACAGATTGCTTCTGATTATATCAGGTAGCACAAGGAAGTAGGTTACTCCGCAGAAAGAGGTGACAAAATAAGCAGAATTCCAACTACGGTATCTTTGATCTAGACTCTGCTTCACCAAGACTCTCATTTCTGACAAAAATAGAAAAATTTGCATCATCACATGGCAACACCACCACCAACGTGACTACTCCATCCACAGTGGTCCCTGCCTCAGGGCCTGGCTGCTCCTCTTGGCCACTGCAGTGATGACCAAATGGGAAAGAGGTTTCAAAGACTGGAAAGATAATGTACAAAAGACAGCAAAAATATAGTGGTTGAAACAGGTGGAGCTGCAGGGTTGGTCAATCCTCTGAGGGATTGGTGGAGAACACAAGAACACGACATAAAACCAACATTGCGTATATACTAAGTCCTGAGAAAAAACCTGGCCTTCATGGAACTTCAGATTCAAAAAATCAGTCAGCAAGGCTGGGATACAAGTAGGAAAACGGTCAGTGCTTACTTGGCATAAACGCAGACAGCCTGCCAGCCCTGCCAGCGGCACAGTCGAGCACTAGGCTGTGATGGGTGAAGGTCAGGTTTGTGATACGGGCACACCTCTTCATACTGATTGTTCTGCTAAAGATGATTATTCACTTTGGGAATACTCTTCTCGGTAAATATTCCTGGAAAGAAATCATGAAGAAACACAAAGTAGTCACCTGACTTTCCTTTTGCAGCCAGAGAAATTATATCCAGGATGGAAAACAATGCCATGAACTCACACAGCACCTCAACTTGCATCATGGCCCTGTGAGGTGTGTTGGGGGGGGGACTTGCTTCTTCAGGACATGAGCCTCATGAGCATCTCCAAGACAGGAGCGGGCCCAGAAGTCTGAAAAGCCAGAGGCACCAGCAGCGAGCACAGCCTGCCTGGCATTACCACGGGCAACAGTCTATTTGACTATTTCTTGAACACAAACCATAAGCTCAAGGGATTCAGTAAGTGGGTGCCCTCCATAGGGCACATTTGAGAAAGCTGGATATCACACAACACCTTGGGTAATGGAGAGAATTCTTTTTTCCTTGTTCCCTCTCTGTATTTTGGTTTTTTTCCTAAGTTGCTGCAATTTCTAAGAACAGCGACAGTCAAAGGCATCAAACACCCTTTCAGGGCCAAGCGTGTTTCCCCAGCTCTCCAGTGCAGCAGGCTGGGGATGGCATTTATAGACACTCAGCTGACATATCTTCTATGATTAACACTTAAGGAAGGTCTGCTTTCTAGTTCAAATAAAAGTTCAAGTATGTTGTTAACTCCTTTTTTGTTTTAATTCCACACTAGTACTACAAAACTACTCAAATCAAAAGCAACCTTACACACTGCCTCCCTGGCACACAGACCTCACCCTGCACCTCTTCCAACCACCAAATCTCACAGAGGAAGAGTTTTATTCCCACACCGCCCCCCCACCCCCCGCAAGGCAAGGTAGGACACAACCTGATGAGCAAACTCAAGGAGACGAAAAGCAAGTTGAGCAAACACCAACAGCATCAAGAGGCCAGGAAGATTTAGTAAATATCGGCCTTATTTTTTGATGCTGCCACAATTAAATCCCTTCTGGTGTTCAGATTTGAATGGGAGTTTCTGAGGAAGTACCACTGCAAGTGGCTTATGAACAGCAGAAAGTCACAGGGTCAGATAAAAACCATCTACTTGCGCATGTGGAGGGGAAGCGGGGTGGCCTAGGATAAAGGAGGAAATTAAAGCTGGAATATGAAATTATATCCATCATCCTGCATGATTCCAGGGTTGCTGAGATAAAGGCAATGAATAAGTAAGAGAAATTCAAGCCCGAGCAAATCTCTAGGATGGGACAAAATTCATTCCAGTGTGTTAGAGCAGATTTGAGGAAGGAAATGTGTGTGCCAACAGCAATTATTATGGAGAACTCGCCGAGCACAAGTCTAGAAGACTGGAAAATTGGAAAATAACAAACCAAATGTGGTATCAATATGCAAAAAATGAGAGCAAGCCTGGCACAGGAAATTACAGGGCTATCAGCTTAATATTCATTACATATAGGAAAACGCAAGGTCCCCATTGTATACAAGAGTGTAATTAAATCAAGGGGTTCTGCTGAAATCAACTGCTTGTGATGTTTATGAATTAGCAGCAGATCCAAAACGCAGCCGCAGCCTTAGCATTCAGCCGGGGCCTCGTGTTTTTTGTTACAATCTATAACCCAGCCCTGGTGAGAAGTTTCCTCCCAGACAGCCTAAGTTTAAAATCTCTTGCTCAGAGGTTTGGGGTTTTTTTCGCTTTGCATGTGATTCAGTGCTGAGAAGTATTAGCATGAAGAGGCCATCTGAGGACAGTGTCTGGGGGAAAACGTTATGGGCTGATGTACTGATTAGTGCTTAATTGTTTGCTGTTTAAAACAATGGCAGTGAAGCGACTCTCTTATTCCTCCTGCTTCTGCCCCCCTTTCTCCACGGCAGTAACATCTGCAGCTATCCCTATTTCCTCCCGGTGCTGGGAAGCAGTGCCAGACAGTCACCACCTTTCGCAGGGTTGTCACTTGATGCCTACAGAAACTCCCTCTTCCACTTCTCCTGCTGCGCTCCCCCTGCGCGGCTTGTGAAGTCGCACGGTTTTATTTTCGAAGACATTGCCAAGTTTGCAAGAGGAACGAGGGCAACGTTCGCCATCCCAGGCTCGTCCGCTGAACCAGCAGCGCTCTGACTGTCCCATCCGAGGCCAGAGCCGTGAGGATTTATATCCAGACCTTCACTGCTGAGCAAGTGGCTTCAGTAAACTCTGAATCGGGATCCCAGCTCTTGGGAAATACCAAGGCTCAGCATTCGGATGCGGCGATGTGTTCGGTGCCCCAAGTACATTAATCCCCACCTGCTTCTCCTCTGCAAGGAACACGTAGAAACGTTAATAAATATTTCAAGAGCTTCCCCAGTGCACCCAGCTTTCAGAAATGCATGCCACAACACTTTACTACCCTTAATAACCTCCAAGAAAAATTATGAATGAACACAAAGAGCCTATTTTTAGTGTGCAGTTGCAAATACCAAACAGGATTTTGAAACACAGCGAGCAGTGCCAGCAAGAAAATACAAGTCTCTTCACTTTCATCACAGATTTCTTATATCAAGAAAACATATGGAGGAATTATGCAGAACCTTACTGTATTTTTTAACTCCAATTGAGATCTTTGAGGAAATACCCTCTTTGAATCTCTGTATTTTCACCATCAGCACTGGATAAAAAAGCTTGCCACGCATTTATGACAAGTTAAAATGAAAACCCCACAGCAGTTCAAAGCTGGAAAGGATTTAAAATATAGATCCCAATTCCAAGCCCCATTGTGACATGTAATTCCATCCCTGACTTTTCCCCTAAAATCTGTCAATATGGAGAAAAAGAAAATAGGTGACAATCAACTCTATACTTGCTGGCTCTCTTCTGGCAAGAGAACTTGGGTTTTTTTCCCCAACCTTTGAGTCCTGTTTCTTTTTGACTCAGCTTTTAAAGAAGTCAGTCCCCTGCAACCTGTCTCTGCCTGGGGAACAGAGAGACATTCCCTTTTCCCAGGCACATTTTGAACCCCACAGCTGATTTCAGAGACACCTGACAGAAGAAAGAAGGCCCCAACGAAACGTGTATATATATGTATTTATGAATTTCGTGAAAGCAAGCAGCTGGGCAGGCAAGCTGCCTACACACAGGCAAGGACAGGGTCCATGAGGGAAAGGCTGCTGCTTCGTCAGGACCCAGGGTCAAGTCTCCTCAGCCTGCAGCTCTGGGAACCGCACGGTATCGGTGCACACAGGTTTGTGTCCCCTTCACCCGCACAGAGGAACCGGTAACACAATGGGTCCAAAAAGGAAAGCAACAGGGGAGCGGACTGCTTGGCCGAGAGCTTTAGATTACACGCATGGGGGTGGGAAGCAGGGGATTGTGCTTTTCTAGCCAAAGACCTGAGATCCAAGCTAAATCTGTTTGCCCTACTCCCCTTTATCAATATTAATAGGTCAGACATCCCCTGTGGAGAGCCAGCCAGTCCTTCGGGGGCTGATACGGACTTTGCTGAGTGCCAGGCTGTAACGAGTCTCTGGTGCGAGACGCAGAGTAAGCGCTGAGCGATGGTCTCCTACGCGTGCGCACTGAACAGGAACCGAGGGAAACAACTGCTGCGTGTCCTGGCCACAGAGGTCAGCACGATGGGCTCCAAGGGCAGACAGAGAAGCCAACAAGTGAAAAAAGGCCCACTGCTGACGATCACTTCCAGGTACCAAGGGGTCTCTGAGGAACTCAGCCCTGCTCCAGCTCCCCTCCCCCCTACAAAGTCCTAGGCTGAGGCACCGAGAGCAGTTTTGGCAGCAGCTCGTATAGTGCTGATGGAACACGGTTCAGTTAAAATTCACCTGACACGGAGGAAATGAAAATCCTCAAGGCCACAAATTAAAAATTTTGACTTGATAGAACAACAACTTATAAATAGAAAGACCTATTTCCTTCAAAAATCCTGTGGACTGAGTATTGGAAACTAATTAGTAGACTGAATCACCAGAAAAAAACTGCTGTTTTCCTGTTACTCACAAGAAGATATTACTTTTCTAGCACTTTTTCTTTGTCACTGGTGATCAGCATAACCCTGTGGGTGCTCCACAGCCCCTCCATGGTTGCATTTTCTTCCTGTTCCAATAAAATACTGTAGAGTAAATGACAAAATTCATTCTTAGCCATTCCTGTTAGAGAACCAGTAGCTACACGGTGTCTTTTTCTCAGGATCAGGGAGCAGAAAGGTGGGAGTGTACCTAAAATGCTTTGCAAAAAACGTCACCTTCACCCAAGAGGACTTTGAAGCAGAGACTTTCCCACTAAATTCTTTATGAAGATGAACAAAAAACATAGCATAACCCTGTAGAGAGATGGGAACCTCAGGGTTCACAGCCTGGGGACAAAAGGTGGAAGTGAACCCCGTGCAGGCAGCCTGACCATCACTCGACTGGGGTCTGTCTGCATGAAGTCTTGGCTTCAGCTAGTAATCAATGCCCATATCAATACCACAGTGCCACAATATATTAAAGAAGAAAAAAATAATCATAAAATAAAGTTCTGAGTGCGGTTAAGGCCCAAATCTGCAGAGTGCAGAGCCCTTTCCCTAACAACTCCGCATCCACTACAAAGAGCACACAAGCAAATGTTGTTGCTCCCTCCTGCTTCTGAACAATAGCCAAGTTCCAAGTGGTTACAACACTGTTGGATCTTTCTGGAGCAACTCCTGTGGGATTGTCCAGCTGTCTGTTATCTCTGAGGACATGGAAAAAACATGGCTGTGGTGGGCCCACACTGGAGCCTTCCCCAAGCACTGTGGGAACAGCCCTAGGACAACTCACAGAGCAACTGGGAACCAGAAAAAACTTCAGAGAAAGGGGAAGAGGGCTGCAGAGCTCTTGTGAACAGACAGGGAGAGATGGGCTGCAATGGACTGTGACTGCTCTCAATCCTGAGGCTTCTTTGGGCATCATCTTCTAGCTGTGACCTTGGGCTGTCCCCAGGAGCCATCACACCACTGCCCAAGGTCGTCATCCCCTCCAGTGAGCCAGCAAAGCAACCCAATTCTCCTAAATCAGGGATTTAGGAGAAATCATCACGCAGAAATCAGCATGATGAGATACAACATAGTCCTTCAAAATGCTCCAAGTGAGCATAGGCCTGTTCAGAGAAGACTGTTCTTTTATTACTAAATTACCTTTAAAAAAACCCATCTATTTCACTTTCCGAATTAAAGATCATAATCTCCATGTAAAAGAGAGGGTTGATGAAAAAAGAGGTACTTAGAAAACACATTTTAAAATTTAAACCACTACTAGGCTGATTCTTCTTGCTTGCAAAGAACTCTGGCTTTTTGTCTTGTAAAGTACTCCAAGATCTCATTTGCAAACTACCACTACTAGCTACTCTGCGTTTTTGCTGGCTGCTCACTTACTCTTTGGGGATTTCATATTCTTCTAAATTTTGTAAATGGCCACTAAAGTGGAGATGAACATTATAAAATACATTTCAATCACCCTCACAATTTAGACTAATTCATTGGCAACTGTACAAAATGCTATTTACAAGGTACTTCCATCAGCTGGTATCTGGCATTAAGTATTTTGAATCAATCTACCATCATTTTCATCTCTTATTTTTCATACAAGGGAAATTATTGATCGAAGCTTTTCAGCCTCATTTAATATACTGGAATAGGCTTTAAATTTTCCCATGTAAACCTCAGTGGAGATTAGCAACTCTGTCTTGCTTAATGCAACACAAATCAGTCTCCCTGATGAGACCACAATATTGTACATGACATCATGACCACTTTACTAGTTGATGGGCCCAGAGACAGGCACCTGCTAGAAACTCCGCAGGGACTCAGCATTCGAGTTTGGTTTGAGTTACTAGGGTGCTGTCTTACAGGGAAAAATGGTACCTTCACCTCTCAGAGGCCATTACAGTATTGCAGAGTGATACCTAGGATGGATTTGAGGGGAGGCAGACTTTTTTCATTGCCTCTATCAAGTTTGCATTCAGTTTTTGAATCGCATTCAATTTTGCATTCAGTTGCTATTGTGATGGGTGTGTTCAAACCGCTAGATTAGATTTGTGTATGTTGAGGACAGAGAGCTTGCCTGCATTTTGATGAACTCGTCCTTGAATAAATAAGCAAAACACCACTGAATAAGATACTCAGCCAGCTTCAATAAATACATATGGTAGCAAAACAGCCAGCTAGACAAACAGAATATATCACCCTGGAACGAGCACTGATGATTTTGTAATGGCTCCAGCAGCTTGCGGCATATTAGATACTACTGTAAAAAACAATATGCAAATGTCTGAGTCCAGTTTACAGTAAAAAACAAGTTATGTTCATGTTACCAAAGCAGCAATCAGTGAGTAATACTGCACAGTATGCCCCCCTCTCCCTTACCAAGTTTAGTCTAGAGCTAAGCAGCAAGCACTGGCACAGGAGTGCTGCTGGAGGCACGTTGCATGGGTGATGCTCCCCCAGGCTGCAGGATTTCCAGAGCACCACGGTGAACCTTTGCATTGGAGATCCTATCAGATAAGGACATCAGGATGGATTGAGGGGGAATACAAAAGTGTTTTCTTGGGAGGAAACACAAGACTGCAAATGCTATTACAACCAAAGCCCAATACAAGATAAAAGTGCTTCAAGCTGCTGTGGCACCCACGATATTGCACTCGATGCAAAACAAGAGAGAATGAATGTGCTCAAGGGCTCAACTTCCAGTGGTCCATTTCATGGACAATTTGTGTGCAGGCTGATACTTTCAGTATGTTTCTGTACTAACAGAGAATAATCATAGGATAAGTAGAGCAAGGTAAGTACATATGCTGCCATTGTTTTCTTGCAGCATAATAGCATCATCAATGAAGCCTGAATGCAGCCCAATTAGCATACAGTAATTAGAATCACTGCTGCTTTTTCATTTACTTTTGCACACCGTGGTGAGGTGTTGGCTGCAGGAATGCAGGGCTGCAGTTCTATAGATAACACCGATTGCGCAAAGCCTGTATCCTATTCTCTCAGCAAAAGAAACAAGGGAGACATTAAACCACCTTAAGCTGTTAAAATTTCCATTTTGGCTTGACTGGGGAAAGTAACCAGCTCACCAAAAGAATATCTAAGCACAGGCTGTGTTCCCAAGGGATAAGCACACCTGTAATACATCCTGACTTTAAAGGCAAAAGGAAGTTTTAATGAAAAATCTGATTTTCTAAAAGACACTATCTTTTAGCCTGTAACTTTTAACACCTTGTTGACTGCTGCTTAGAGCTTAGGCAAGCCTTAGTAACTTGGATGAAGAAACCCTGTACAATTGTCCCGTTTTATTACATGGCTGCCCTCGGAAAGAACAGATGGTGGATATTTGGAGAGGGCTCTTTCAGCGCAGCCAGTAACCAGGCATTTGTTGAAGTGTGGCTGGGCTGTGGACTATTTATAACCCTTCCACCACTGAAGAGTCTCTTAATGCTTCTCCAGACTTAAATGGCTAACTTTCATGGCCCATTTCAACAAAGCAGTTAAACATGCTCCAGGACTGGTATCTATATGTAAATAAAGGAAGTTGTACTTGGCTGGCAGCCAGGCTCCCCATGCTGGAAGCTGGCCCGCACAGCCCGAGCCCCACAGCTGCTCACACGGGATGTGGGGTACCAGGTGAGAGGCAGCACCCTCATAACAGAGCTCTGCATGAGGCTCACTTAACCACATCTCCTTTCCCTTTGGAATCCATCCTGCAGCCCCTGAAGCTCATCGGCAGTACCACAGCCTCGCTGGCCAGGGAAGATGCCCCTACCTGCTGCATCTCCCTCGCCGGCTGCTCCCAGGACTTCCAGCACACATGCTACCGCACACCAAGAGTCACACCAAACAAACACAGTTTAATTAGGATTTATACCAAGGCTGGAAAGTCAGGGGTTAGTGGACTGGTCTGGAGGGACTTAAAACCCAGCAGATTTGTAATGTGTTTTGTTCAGGTACCCCACAGGAGAAGGTACTCACATAAGCCAGGGTGGAGGACATGGCACTTTGCATGACTGGAAATGATGATACAGTAAGGAAGAGCATATAAGGAGAAGTATTATACAAGATGTAGGTTTTACAAGCTTTATAAAGACTCTCTTAGCACTTGTTAGTGGCAGGAACCTCCTTGTGTGCCAACCAATCTGAAATGGGAAGGACACAAAAGTGCCTTCCATTTAAAGAAATGGGCTGTGAACGTGCTGTCAATGTCTGTGATTCTTTTTATTGATTTACAGTGTGTAAGCCATAAATCATTCTACCTTTTACTGAGCCTATAACTATGCATCACTCTGTCAAGGAAACTCCTCAGATTTTAAGGGGGACGTGCAAGAAAACAGACTTCTCTGTCATCGACTTGGCTAGATGAACTGCAATGGCCTAGGCTAGATTTAACACACATGGTGGGGTGGATCCATATAGACAAAACACTTAATTTGAACAGCTGCCCATATCTGCTGCTCTTTATCTCTTCCAGGATTAATCTTTGGCTACAAGGGCACAGATGCAAGCCATACTTTCATTGGCAGGAACTACACGGGTGTTTGTTTCTGTTGCAAATCAGATCTCACACACACGCACACTGCATCAGGGCACCCCAGTTGCAGAAGTGCCTCTGGAAGCACCTAATTAAGAGGGCCCAGGGTGGCTGGGTAGCAGTGCTGGTAGATGGAGCAGCAGCAGTGTTTGTCCTGAAGGTGGATCTGCCCACTGCAGCAACACTGAACACACTGCCAGAATCCTAAAGTAATGAAAATGTATCAATGCTGTTTTACAACAGATTTCAGGAGAAAACCTATGTTTAAAGAATTTATAGACAAATTTCCTGTTGGCTTCAGTTTGAACAAGGATGCCATCTACTCTTTCCAGCTCTCAAGGAGCAGCCCTACACAATTAGATCAGGTTCAGTTCATCTACAGCATCCAGCAGTTACATTTTTGATAGAAAAATCTTACCTGAAGACCAAGACTCAGCTAAAGACTCCTACAAAAGCCAACTACTTGATGCAGAACTCCTTAGGTTCACTCACAGCAAAGTCACGAAGACCTCCGCAACGGGAGCAGCCCTAAGCTGTAAGGATTTTGGGGTGCTGCATAACACTATGATCAGCGAGGACTTCACCCATAAAGGGAGCTTGCAGAACACTATCTACTGGCATCAAGAAGTCTTCCTCCCTTGGTGTTCCTGTCATGCTTGAGCTGTTTTATGTTTTAAACAACCTTGCTGATCTGCCTCTTAAGCCATTTCATTCTTTGTATGCTAATTTAAGCCCAAAGGCAAAAATCCATTCTTCTTCAGCAATGATGTACACATCTTGAATCCAGTCCTGCACGGGTGTAAAATGAAGGGTGTGATTCAGTGCTTTGCTGCGGAAGGACTGCTTGCCCCCTGAGCACGGGGCTTGCTGGATTGGGATCTCACTGCTTTGAGGTTTTCTGATTAAACATCTCTACTGGATTACAGTGCAGGAGACTCCGAAGAGCATTTCTCTGCCAGAGTGAAGCAACTGGGATAATTCAGCTCTTTTGCTTGCTCAGGGCTGATCACTGAAGGGGCAGAAATTAATTTCCTACAAACACAGGCATATTTTTTTTCACTACCTTGGCAAATGCAGTTGTAAAGAAGCCATTACGGGAGCTGATCTCTATGATGCGTGACTTTGGCTTGTCCCAACGGGGGATATTTTATGAGGCATTTACATAAACGTGTACAAATCAAAACGGCCAGCTGTGCTCCTCCTGCACCTGCAACGTATAGACACTTCAGCCAATTCCAGGTCTACACAATCAGCCACCCCGAAGTCGGATGAGGTCGAGTGTCTGGGATGGACAAACTGAAATGATCTGATGGGCATCCCCAGTCCCAAACCTGAGACTTGGTGTATCTGCCTCAGCACACAGCTAGGCACACCGAGGTACTCAAAACAAACTATCAGATTCACCACAATGCCTGTACGTGAGGATGAACCCATTCATCAGGGCCCCTCAAAAGACATGAGTTAAAACAGTTGGCCAATCTCAAGTGGAGATTTTAGAGTCTTTTTTTTCCTTTTCTGGGGGCATTGCTTGGTGTCAGAGGCTGTTATCACCACACTAGGGAGAGAAGCAGTGTAGGGGCAACACTGACAACTTGCTTTCTCTTGGGAGACTCAGATAGTGCAGGACTTCATTTTCAGACTTCAGTGTCTAGAATTAAGTGCCTAAAATCAGTCCTTTATCCCTTAAACTCACAAATCTTTATTCAGCTTGATCACCTTGGCCAAGGGCAGGGAAGGACCCAGAGGCAGAAACTGAGTCCCTGATGTCTGCCTTGCTGCTTATTTCATTCACCTTCTCAACTTCCATCTCCCGCCGGATCCCTTCCCTTTCTTCTAGTTGGCATCAGCCAGTTGGCCAACTCTGTTTCACTTGCCACTGCTATTTTCTTTCAAAACATCAATCTTGTACAGCTGGTGTCAGTGCAAACACACACACCTTTGCCAGGATTCAGTCTTCACCTTGAACAGTTGCCTCCCCATCAGGCAGCTAGCTGTAAGTACCCAGATCGCCTCAAGCCAAGGTTGCTCCAGCATGGCAGTGTCCATCCTTTCCATTCCTCTGCTGGCGCATGCGGGAAGCTAGACTTCTTGTAGGAGAAAGGAAAAACTGCTGATTCAGCTCAATGCTGGAGCCAGGGAAAGGAGTCTCTGAAGGCTGGTTGTCAGGCCAGGCTTAGCAGCTGATTGAGCTGAATTAAGTTCTCTTCCTCCTGTTTATTTCTTTAAATGACAGAGGGCCCCTTTCTACTTCCCGGTCAGGCTTGTTAAGCTTATGCCTGCGATGATTCGTATTGATTTGACAGGCTTCCTCATGCTCACAGATCTACTCTGACCACTGAGAGCTGTTTAATTACAACAAAGAGATGAAGAATTTCTGGGAATCTAGAATGTATGTCTCCAAGGATCCAAGTAAGAATTAAAGCAGAAAACCAGGGCAGTTCTGCAAAGTTACACCGCAACTTCTTAACAGGGAAGACCCGAGAAAACTTACACAGATGCTCTTTCCCACCCCAAAGCAATGCAAAACATTATAGCTGGATGCCCCACACACGGATCTTCCCAGGGAGAGGATCCTCTATAAGCAAATTAACATCCTGGCTCTGCACGTTCCTGATCGCAAACTCCCCCCCCCGCCCCTTACACAGCACTCCTGGGGTATTCACCAGGTCTGATGTGAGCAGTATGTGGACAGACTGAGGAGGACAAGGAGGCTGGTGTCCTCTCCGCAGCATGTGGCATGTTCAAGCCCCTTCTCTCTTTCCCCAGCTATACCATAGCTACACTCATCCTGTTTGATCCCTGTTAATACACAGAAAATCTCAGACCAGCTGCTCCCTGAGCATTCAGGGAATGACAGCTAAAGTCTATTCAAGAAGCTACATTCAGTGGATGGGGAGAGAAAAAACACATTGCTTTGAAAGCATGGCCTGATTTCCTCTCCATTTCCATCAAACAAAGTTTTACAAACTCTTCTACTCTTTCACCAGCATTCGAAATAAGGTCACCTCCTTGAATAAGCTGTTTGATTTCAGCAGGCTCTGCAGCCTGACCAATACAACTGTCCCTCCTCTCCACCTCTCCTGGTCTGTTCTCATTTGCTTGAAACTCTCTTTCTTCACCATCTGAAAGACCTGTATATATTACAGAGGACCACTGCTTCCCGGTGTCTGCTGCTCCAGAGAAAGCTTAGGCCGGCTCAGATTGGCCTTGTCGTCTGTAGTAAGATTGTTAACGAGTCATCTGGCCTTTTGATTATTGGCTTAAAGAATGGTGAGTGGCTCACGAGAAGGTATTTGTATCTCAAAGGTGTAGAAAAGTGGGCTGAGGATGAAAGCTTGCTGCACTGTGGGTTGGGAGTGGCTCTCACCCTCTTCCAGAGGTTTCAGATCCCAGGCTCTTGGTGCTCAGAATGAGGCAGGACCAGCCAGATCTGCTTTGGGACTGGAACCAGGGAGCAGAGAACACAAGATGGGATGGGACAACAGGTATCTGGAGGAAAATTGCTAATTCTGGCATTTATGAGTCAAAAGGGAGATTCCTGATCTGTAACCACAGCGTGTTAGTCACACAGCCCTGTAGCTGGATGCTTCCCTACACAGAAAGCTCACTCACCACTTGCCTTTCACTTACACTGTATTTTAGGGGTTGAACATGCTTTGTGCAAGTTCTGCGTGAGGCGCAAAGTGAATTTAGAGAAAGATTAAGGTGGCAGTGTCTCTGGATTTCTAGGACTGAAGCACTCCAGTGCTTCCCTGCTGATGAAGTCTTTCCTCTTGCCCTCCAACCTGGCTCTGACTGATCCATGGAGACAGGCTCAGATATATACAAATGTCAAACCACTAAGCTTGATTACACTTTATAAATGCCACAGTGGAGAAAGGGAAGCCTCTCCCTCTTCACCAGGTATTGTCTTTAACCAGATACAGGAGTCAGACTGCAAAGCACCACTGGTTCAAAGCCAGTCAGTAGCATCTAACAACTGGGTGAATTAGAAGCTGGGAATCGGAAAGCTTTCACATCAGTTCGCTGCTACAAAATAAACCCAGCCCACCCTTTCAGCAGCTGAGTGATCAGAGCACAGCGTCAGTTCAAAAAGCACTTAATGGTATCCTCATCCATCATTTTCTGTCCAGTTATTTATTTATTTTCCCCAAACTGGTGGATATTGATTACCAAGTCTACAGACTTGCATAGATCAATACCTGTTTTCAGAAGAATATTGTGCAAACCTAAAGAAATTAGTTTATTTTGTAATGGGGAAGAAACAGGGTGTCAATCAGACCTTTGGACTTTCCTGTCAAGGCAGTGCAGTGCTCTGTGCTAAAGTACAGAAATATGAGACAGCAGAAATAGGCCAGGCTGGTAGGAAAAGGGACTTGGCTTTTATAGGAAAGGAGGCAGCAAGGGAAGAGGAATGGGAGTATCGTAGAGGAGATGCTGCCCATCCTGGGATCCCTCCTAAAGATCTACCAGTCATTTGTGCTTTTCCTGCTGCATCTTTTCCTTTCCTGTAGCACAGCAAATGTGGCCCTTGGCTTTGCAGTGATGAGCAATTTGTGGTTTCACCTGGAGCAGTGAGGAAAGCAATGCTTTTTTCAGTTATATGCACAGCAGTTAATTAGACCCCACCTATACACTGCTGCAGGGCAATCAAAACCCAGCAGAACTCGAGGCAGAAATATTCACATCTACCTAACTGCCAATAAAAATCAACAAGAAATTGAAGTTGACATCCCACAGATACCTTAAATTTCAACTATAGCATCCAAACCACCAGTTATCAGTATTCAATAGCATTATGGAAAGATCTAGATGTCACTGCCAAGACCCAGCCCCAGTGGTATGAGGTTGTTTACCAGCACGCGTGACGAGACAGGACTTTCTCTGAAGAGTTTGATCATCTACGCTAACAAAGGTGGTGATGTCCTGATAATCTCCATATTAACCAAGCAGAGTTCATATACAGAAAGAATACTTTATAACTGACGAGGCAAGTCTCATAAGAAAAAGAGATCTTCCCCCAAAGTTCAGTACACCAACCAGAATTTACTGGCTCCTGAATTTACTGGATCGTAACCAGCCTCCCCTGTAACCAAGCTGTTTGTTGAATTTCTGTCTTGGTATCGCATAGCCTGGGAGCAGCTAGCCCCAGGGGACACGAGCTTTGCTTCTTTAACAAGCACTTTCAGAGGAAAGCCTTGCCACTATCAGTGTCTGCAGTCAGAGCAGCAAAGTCACTGGACTGCCCATCTCTTTTCCTTGGAAATGGCAAAGGTACCAAGGGAAAAGAACTGCAATAACGGAATTTGATACCCTAAAATGAAAACCTTCATCTGGCATAGGTGCTCGCAGGAAATTATACTTCTGCTGAGAAATTCTCAGGGTCCCTCTAGGTACAGCTACTTTCTTCTTTAATTTGCATCTCCTGTCCAGACCTGACTTTATTTATCACCAGTCACAGTGGTACAGCATTTCTGTTACTCATACACATACAGTGTATGCCCTGTATGTGGTACAGCCTGTGCGACTGCTCTGAACTGCACTCCAATTAAACGGCATACCGAGAACATGTTGACATTGTTAAGGTTAATGACCTAATGATGAGCACCAGGAAACAGGTTTGCAATAAAACGGTCTGTACTGATTGCTTCCATGATGAATGCGAACAATATGTTGGACTGGGAACAATATGTTAAACAATATGTTGTGGTTTATCAATGTCACGGCGCAGCGCTGCAGCGGTGGCTGCTGTCTGGTGATCCTCAGGAGGGTCACTTTGAAACGAACACGAGAAACGATCAGTTCTCACAGGGGAGGAATGGGTAGTACCAACCAGAAGGAAGGAAAGAAGGGAGGAAGGATCCTGCCCAGCTCAGGATCATCAGGAGCTGTGGGCCAGCCCTGGCATGGCAACGCAGATTTCTTACACCTGCCACTAGAAATGAACCACCTTCTAAAAGGCTAAGTTAAAGTAATACAAGGACTGGAGTTTAATATAAGACAGATTTGGTGCCCCCGAGAAACAGGCACAGTGAAGCAGACACTAATGCAGAGGAACGACTCAGCTGTTACGTGAAAAGATATAAAATATTTAAGAGCTGAAAAACAGACCTTCTTTAGAAGTATTTTTCTTCTTCATGGAAAAGTTTAATTTCCTGGGGAGGGAAGAAGATACCTTTCATCCTAAAAAGTCTTGCTTGGAAAAGTAACTTCAGAGCCTTGGTGCAGGTGATGGAGAACCTCAAAGGGCTGCTCTGTACATCTCCAGGGCTCAGCCGCAGGAGCCTGGGGACAAGTCAGCTGCTGCCACCCGTGTTTTGCAACTGCCTGTCCAACAAAACCCCACAGGAGCAGCACCCACCACACAAACTCCCAAAACTCGAGTTAATTAGAACCACATTAGCATCAAGCCACAGAGAAGCCAGGACACCCAGCTGAGCAGTGCGACTCTCCAGCCGCAAGAGCCGCCTCTGCTGCTGCCTGGGTTCAGCAAAGCCATTGATCAGAGGGAAGCACTGTGCTAACGGTAAAATGCTCATGAAAACCACCAGTTGGGTAAATAACCGAACCTTCTGCACACTCCAGGTGGAAAGCTCAAACTTGCAAGATTCAGAAGCAGAGAAACACCAAACATGAGAGGAAGCAATGTTCAGCTTAGCCAAAAAATGCCACTCCACATCAATACACATAAACTTATTTTTCAAATTAAGAGAAATAGAGATAAACATGTAATTAACATCCTATTAGCCAAAAGTTAGTCATCAATTTTACAACCTCAGTCTGCAAAACCCCTGACTAGGAAGGGCACAGACAGCTTGACGCACTCACCAGACGAACCCTCTACAACACCCACTCCCTCCCAAGCCCCTCACACTGAGGCAACACAAACCTAAAGCTGCCTTTGGGCTCCTCCCTGCCTCCCACACCCCCCAGCCTCCCAGTTGGTCTGAATCACAGCATGGGTGATTTCACTGTATTAAAGGAAAATTCTAGCCTAGCTAGACCTCTGAGAGCTCCTTAAGCACTGTGAGCTTGGTGTCAGTATCAAAAGTCTGCCTTTTAGCAGATGTCAGTAGTGAAAGATGGCAACCAGGATTCCTTGATGCAAGAAGTAGGTGGCAATTTTAGCAGAAGGAAATATCTACATCTGGAAGTAATCTGTGACCCCTTTGGCAAAAGCTGTCAATGAAATAGCCTGCTGAGGCACTGAATCTCACCACAGAAGTGAAGCACAACTCACAGAGACTGTCCAGGCTGATTCATGGGCTCAGGGAAGATGGACAAGGCATTAGACACCTCAGGCCTGGATTAGGAGCAGGGAGGGCTTCTCCAGGTCAGAATTCAGAGCACGTTTGAGCAATGTGTCTTTATATCCCCATTGGCTATAAACAGACACTAACTCCTTAATTGAATTAGGTATGTAATATTTGGCAGTGCGAGTACCTCCCCACATGTGCTCTTTGTGTCAGGGCTTGCGTGAATTTATTTGCAGCTCTTGTCTTCCTAACAAAGCAGAAATATTTAGAGCCTTGGACTGGGAGTCAAGAGCCTGTGTTTCTGCCCCTAGGTCTGAGTTAAGAAAAACCATTTAGCTCAGTGATCCAGGAAAATGAATGCCCTACATTTTGGCAGTAAAGCTGGGTAACAGTTTTAAATATGCAGCTAATAGATCTCTGGCTCCTTGGTCACTTAGGAGCTTTGAATATGTTCTGCATCTAACAGAGTGAGATGGATTTCATGCCCTGCTGTCTTCAATGCGTTTGAGGCCTTCCTATGAAAAGTTTTCCATTAACACCTTTTATTTACGTGCTTCTCTGGAAGTCAAGCTTTCCCTGAATCTCTGGCCTCAGTGTCAGTACGGAGGGGCTGACCACAGCTCTGTGCCCTTGAAAAGATACAGGCTTCCTAACATTACACATCTAGGTTTTTTCACCTTAGTATGCGAGGGGTAATTTTTTCGTATCTGACTCACAAAGTAAAGGAAAAATTGCATTCAACATAAAGAAAATGTACTGCTTGTCAATACCAATCAAGTTTTAGAGCAAATAATTTAATTACAAATGAAAGAAAACAACAAAACCCAAGGAAAGCTAGTACTTCCCTAGATGCAAGAACATGTCAATTTGTTTCTAACTCATTTTGACTGGTGATGTATCCTATATGATCTCCAGAAGTCATTCAAGTATTTATAATGATGTTAGCTGAAACAAAGGCTTGGAAAGACTCTGGCTTTAAGGAATGAATTTCAAAACCATATGCAGGGATTTAGCTGTGTGAGTCCCATTAAAAAATCAGTAGGCTCCTGGAGGCTAAAATCCTTGAGAACTGACCTCTGCCAACTTGAGGCTGTCTGTACCATCACTTAAAACAGTTGCAGTACTTACAGGTTAATGCTAAAACCTTCTGGTAAGAACAAATAAGCCTAAAAAAATACCAAGCCAGAAACCACCTTGCTTCTATTGCTTTGGAAATACAAAGCCAGCTGATTGAAGCCCACATTCTGCATAATTCTTGAAAAAAACTGCATCCAGTTTGAACTCCTGTCTGCCCTGAAGTCCACAGGCTTTCATCTTTTCGATGATCTCAGCAGTTACGAGGGTTCAAACAGAGCAAACGTGAGGGACAACTTGTCTTGGAAACCTGGCAGGGGAGTGCCCGGGGACTGCTGGTCCCCCCTGACCTCACACAAAACTTTCTACCTCCCTACAGTTTCTTTTAGAAAAGGTGACGTCTCGGAAAATAACTGCCAGCCACCCAGTGCCTAGCCTGTACCTAATCTCAGAGATGAAGCTATGTTGGAAAACATGTTAACATGCTGTAGCTTATGTAGTTTCAAACAGGGTGAGGCATTTTTTAAGTATGTGTTAGACGATCTCAGAAAACAAAGAGTTGCCCAGCTCCAGCTATCAGGACTGCAAATATGAATTCCCTTGTGTATGGCAGGAACAAAAGGTTGAGATAGACACACTTTTGAAATTGGAAAGGTTTTAGAGTCATCCCACCTGTCTGTTAATTGCTGCTCCCAGCTACAGCCACTGCCACACAGCGTGGTCCATGTCCCAACACTTGTGGAGCCTACCTGGCTCCAGTTCTTTGAAGAGGGCGAGGGGCTGTGGCTCCTGAGTGGGGATAGGATGGCTGCAGATCTCCTTCCTTGACAGCAGAGACTGCCCAATGGCTCTGTGTCAACTCCTGAAATACTATGGAGCAGTTTGCTGCTCCATATATCAAATTAATGTGGCACTGACTTAGGCAAGGGAACCTCAAAGCTGCAAAAAGCCCCGCTCAGCACGAGCAAGAACCAGAGAGCACACATGAGGTTGCCTACCACTGGCATCTGAAGGACAGACACCCTGCTTGAGCTACCTGCTCAGCCACCCTCCCCAGTCAATGGGTGATTCATCCATCAGTCATGTATTTTGGGAGGGGATGAGTCACGCTCTGAGCCTGCCAAGCCTTCTCAAAGGAGCCTGGATGCCTGATTTTGAGAGGTGTGGAATTATACAGGCTAGAGCTGAACTCCGGTTACCATAGTTATTATTTCAGCTACAAACCAAAACCACAATTGTTGGGTCTGTTGTGAGGCCCTTCCCTGAGCAATACAAATACAAAGAATCCCACCAAAATCAGCAAACACCAGGAAAACTCATAATTTCCACTTGACAGATGTCAGGTGGGATTCAGCCCTGTGCAGGACCCCTCCAGTTCAGATTGGGATCTGCTCATAAAAATCACTAGTTACCTCTTAGATGTGTGCTTGTCTACTGCTCTGCACTTCAGAAGGAAAGGGAATCGCACCGGTTCCTGCGTGCTGAGGTATTTATCTTGCTAATGAAGACGGTGCATATTCACTTTTGATCTGCCGAGAAATGGAAAGTGAAAAATTAAAGCTGATTTCCACCACTAATATTGTCACTGAACAGCCCTGCACTGTGTCCTGGCTGCGTGCTGGTGTCTGTGTGAGTTGATGTCATATAAAAACATGTCAGGATGGTGGGCCCCAATGGATGCCCCGAGCATGAACGCCCCGATGCAGCTCTACCCTGTACAGACTTGGCGCAAAGTTCGCTGAGTCCCCATACCAGAGAAACACCACCAGCGTGTGGTCCTCAATGTTTGCTTTAAAACTGGATCCCAGTCAAAGGCACGTAGTAGGAAATACCTGGCATAAAAAGCATCCTTTCCCTTCAGTCAGAAAATCCTTTCCCCTTTCCCACTCTTGGTTTGGGTCTGCCAGGTGGAAGCATGAGGAAGGGTTTTTTAGCGTACTCTGTTGCTTCCCCAGATCTCAGATGGCCTGTGCACAGCACAAGCTGATGGACGCTCCCACAGCTTAGCCTGAGGATGGGGAGTCATTGAAGGGATGAAAAATCTGCTGACACCGAGCATGGACTGGATACAGGGGAGCTTCAAAACAAAACCCATCTCCCTTTAATGCAGCAAGTATCTCCTCTCTCAAATTTCAGAGTAATGTCACTTACAACAGCAGAAATTGCTGTTCCCTGAACAAAAGAGATCAAAACCTCGTCCCACTGAAGTCATTGGCTAAAGTAATCAAAAGCAAGCTTTGACCCTAAACACCTCGGGGACTGGTATAGAACAAGTTAGCAGCAAAGCTTCTGTGGCAGCACGAACAGACTGTCCATCTGGACCCTTGATCTGTACAAACAAAAGAGAAAATGCGGATAAAGCGCTACAGCAGCAGAGGGACACAGTGTTTAAGAGCTGTCTCCTCTTCCTTGTCACTGAAATGGCATTGGAGGGCAAATGCAAAGTTCGCATGGTCACTGGGTGCTGAAAACAGGTTCGCTGAAGCTTGGCTTTTTGGTGATTGTCACCTCTCTTGTACAGACCCTTCCCTCAGCCCTATCTCCTGGAAAACACACCATCGTCCCACGCAGCCCCGAACCTGCCCAGCGTCCTGCCGTGCACGCAGCATCATTTCACTCTTGTCGAACTCCTTTTTATTGACTAGATCTGTAACGTGTGAAGGTCATTGCCTCACTTCACACGTCTCAGCAGTGCTGTATTTCCACATTTAGCCACTTCAGTTTGTCAATATTAACATCTGTTACTATTTAACACCTGCCACTGCTCTAACGCAGGCGGGCTTCAGCGCACAGACACAGCGATCCAGCCTGGCACGCCGCTCCACACGGTGCGAGGAGGAGGGGACGAGCTGCACGCTCGGATTCATCTGCTCACCCGGGGCGCCCGGACACTGTCTCGCTCACGGTCCCCGAGGAGAAAGGAAACCCCTAGAAGTGGCTCGCCGGCTGCAGGGACAGACGAGGGTCAGTGCTGGAAGCTGCTGTTTGCTCTAACGGAGTGGTACACAGCAGCTCTAGCCGTGTTCCTGCCATTTATCCAGTTGATCAATTGCTTTCACTGCAGTGGTGGGGAAAAAAAATACCCAACCCACAACTCCAAGTTGTGAACTTTCTCTCAAGATTTCCTGTAGTCAGAGTTTGGCCTCCCTGAGGCCCTTGTTACTATGAAAAAATAACAGCGCGTGAATGTTAGCAGCTCCAAATATTTGCACGGCTCACGATTCATTTCTCATTCGCCTAAGTCTTTAACGACTACGTAATGTGGCCATAACAGCTGAGTCACGGCTAGAAACGGGCTGATGCTGTAAATTCCCTCTCTGCTCAAGACCCTTCCCATAGCACAGGGCTGGTGAACGTGCAGGTTTTCACACAGGCTTTTAAAGTTGCTCCACCCCCACCGCGTACCACTGTGGGACCCAGGTTTGCTTAAAATCCTGCTCTCTAGCGTTTCTTATTGCCCAGCATCAGCTTCCCACGCTCCCTCAGCCAAGGAGCTAGATGGCACAGTGCATCATCCAACGACCAACTGTGTGACCGCTTTGCTGAAGCCCCAAGCCCCACGGCACACACCCCAGGCCAGAGCTGGCTGACTCTCAGCCTGGCCAACAGAGACTATATCAGGCCTCGGGACTCAGGCTAACGCTGGCCACTGAATATGACTCTTGATAGCCAAATGCTAGCCTCAAGCATTATTTCAACATTGCTTACATAGCACGGCAAAGCACCAGGCCTCCTGTAGCAGCGCAAGACAACAGGGAATGTCAGATAAAGTAAGAACTGACTCCAAAGCAAACCCAGATGTTACAATTTCACTCTAATTGGCTTTCATTTCCACATGCCTTCGCATTTCCTGGTGGTGACTGCGAGCAGAAATACCCGCAGATAAGCCTGCTCCTGGAGAAGTGCCTCGCAGTTTTGCAAGCTGAGAAGTCCAGAGAAACACCCAAGAGAAGGCATAACTAAACTGAAAGCTGTTTCAATGGCTTCTTCAAGGCTCATCTGCCACCATACATCACTGCCTGCAGCCGTGGTGGTGGCATCTCCAGTAGCCAGTACAAAACCACATAAATCAGAGCAAACAACAGCGAACAGATGCAGCTGTTGACTGAATGCCTCTGTGACTGTTGGGACAAATTCGATCTTTCTGCTCCTAGGTCTCTTCTGCTCTTCAGTTTTACATTCCCTTGAACTACACAGGATTTCATTTTCTCATGAGTAATGTGTCCCATGGAAGCAACGTCCAACTGGGACATCATTACAAAGCCTGAAAACATTATTTCTGTAGAAAAATCCCAGTAGAATAAAATTAGTAAACCCCTATTTAATTAGTGTGGACAACTGCTTGCAGATTCTCCAACCCATGGCAATTAGCCAAGCTCCATGTCTTTAAAAGAGGTGTTAAGTATCAGAGTTTTCCACCTCCAAAACTCCTCCACTCCTCTGACAAGAAAAACATCATTACTGCTGATCTGCTTTACTTGTTCAGGTAAATATCCAACAGTTCCTTATAATTTCAAATAGTTGTCTGGAAATTCCACTGTTTCTTTAATATCTGCTTATTTGTTTCAAGCAAGTTTTATGTCTATTCAGCTGTGCCTGCCTTGTGGGAATTTCAGACTACTGATTCTATGCAGACAATATCCACTATAAATAGGAATGACTGGCCAGCATATGAAGCAACTTACAGTGTTTCTGGCCCCTCTCAGCTCCTAAGGAGAATGAGAAAGAGACAGAAAAGAGAAATGGAAAGAAAGGGAAAAGGGACATATTTCCTCCTCCCCCACCCCCTTGGCAAATTGCAGGAAGATGGCAAGTCTCCAGCTCCGTACAGCGATGGAAGCTGTAGCACAGATAGCTACAGCTAGTAGGGGTAATGTGGAGAAGTTGAATTTGGTAACTCTGGAAGCTGATCTTGAAGAAACCAGAAATTTAAACAATCCTAATTGCTTTCTATTTCTCAATTTCTTCCAGCAGCTCTTATTAAACTGGGGTCTTTCATACCCAATATTCCCTCTGCCTTCTGCAGGAGCATCAAGATACTTTCATATGTGAGCTTATCATATATTTTCTTTTATTCTTCACTAAGGGACTGGAGGATGTTGGAGGATATCAGCTCAAGCATAACAAAGGGCAAGCATTGGGTAATGTGCCTGACAGTCCTGTGTTGTCATCAGGAAATAACAAGTTCACACATCAGGGTCCCACCGCCTCAGGGGAACAAGTGATGCCTTGATTCAGAAACGCAAATCTAAATGGTTTAAGTGTAAAACACTGAAGCAAGAAGCACTATTACAGACTATAATGAGAAACAGGCTAGAAATCTCTAAAGACCAGAGATTCTCCAAGAGCTGGTCATACGATGCTGCAAGTGATGGCTAGAGCCCTGAAAAAGTGAAGATGTAACAGGAAGGTTTTCACTAAATGACTGAATAATATAAAGATTGAAAGATCACAAGCTGTTGCTGCAGTGGAGTTCAGCACTGGAGGGGAAAAAAAAAAAAAAAGAGAAAAAAGAAATAGACCACTTGGATAGTTCATGCACGGATTTTTCACAGGACTGGGAACATATGAAAAAAAGAATAAGCTGACTTTCAGCATCTTCCTTTGCTTTCCCTGCACCTTGCTACAACGTTCTGTCCTTGCTGGTAAATGCAAGTGAAGTGTTAGGAAGATATTTTCTAGAAATAGGAAGAAAATACACAAGCACACAAATGTGGCAATAGCCACATCAACCTTTGTAAGCATCTTCTAGGTCTTAATTCCTCCATACCGATTTTCTCCAACTGTTCAGTTACCAGTTCATACATACTCAGTGGTCCTTGACTATGGAATGTCCCGAAAAGGATGAGCAGCAGCAGGCTTTTGACAGATCCCCCTCAGTCACCCACCAGAAAACAAGAAGTAATATGTGGAAATGAAGTCAGATAAGCTTTCAGGCCTGCAAATTGGTTTACTTGGATTTTACCTCAGAAGCAAACTCAATCCCATAGCAGCATTGGGAAGTCACTTCGACATCAAAGAGGGAGACGAGTCGTACTTCTACCTGGAGAAACATGTCAGCCCAAAATGGATGTGTGGACACCTTAACCTAAACTTTTCAACATGCCTGGTGATTTTAAATGGGTGATGAATTCCAGGGATAAAAAAGGTACCTTTAAAGGTTGCTCAGCATGGTCAGGTAAACATCAAATCATATCAAAGCCTAAGTATGACAACAACTCAGAGGTAAAAATAAGGCCCTTGGTTTTGGTCACTGAATAGCCACATTGTACGGAATGATACTTCACCTACTGTACAGATACGCACGCAGAAACCGAACCGCAATCAAAGCTTGTAATGAGCAGAATCTGCATTGGTTTTGCCAAAAGCATGTAATGAATTAGTAATCCCCAGTAGAAACTGGAACGCTCACATTCCACAGCAGATGAAAGAATGGCTGAAAGTTGTGGCAAAATGCTTTCCTACTTCAAAATGCTCTGCAGAAGGCAAAAAAAAAAGGACAAAATGAATATGAACAAATTTTCATGAGCAGTGTGTTCCCTTTGATCAGCTCTGCTAGGTAGTAAATACTATATGCACAAGTACATAACCACTAATTGAATCAGCTGTGTGCTCTAATAATTGCAATCGACTGAAGAGGCTTTCAGTGGGTATTTTCCCAGGACCCTTCTCCTCAGCATATCCGTTACATTTCTTGTCTTATTTGCTCACATTTCAATTTTAAATCCCGCCATTCGTAACATGACAGCAGCGCTTTCATGAGACTGCCTGGGCCCAGAGAAGGCTGTCAGAGCTAACAGGCTGATCCTAGGAAAGGGAGCCTGATTAAAAACCTCATTGTGTCAGCCAGGCAATCAGATGTTCATTATCCTATGACACACGACTACTGAAATGGAACATTCACATATTTTAAACTTGAGAGATTTGTACTTTAATATAATTATTTTTGAAAGATTCTTCATCAGAAAGGTTAATAAGAGCAATATAGGTTAATAACAGCACTAAGGCAGCTGACATAATCAGATAATTGACCTTATTGATATGTTAAGTGCCCTATGCTTCACCTTGGGATGTGTGACTGCTCTCCACAGTCAATTATCTTATAATGATGCCTGCTTCTTAAGGTCTTATTGCTTGAATATTGGACTTCATCCAAGGTTTTCAGTGTACCCCCCCTTCCTCTTGCAAACCCTCTCCTGTAGGATTTCTGTTCCACTTTCATCTAGGACCACCTAAAATATAACAGGCACTTTTTATAAATATACCAGTGAGGAGAGTGTAGTTGATTGCCTATACATTCACTTTGTTTCCTTCAACAAAACCGGGGTGGATTCCTGTTCTCTTTCCCTACGAGGGAACAGCCCTCTGCTCCGCACAGCCTCTCCAGGACTGCTCCTGGTTGCGGGATGCCCAAAGCACGCTGCTGCCCACCAAGCCGGAGCAAGACAGCTCTCGAGCCCGGCATAAGGGTTGTCCCGTGGTGTACAAAGCCCCACTTGCTCTCTCCTTGTGGGATTTCTCTCATGAACGGGGTTATTCACTCAGGCTGCCTTCACAGATCCACAGTGAACACTTTATTCTCCAGGTGGCATCAAAATAAAGAAAAGCTGTATCTGCATGAAAAGGAATGGCAGTGTCCCCCAGATTTTTCCCTCCAGGTAAGGTGTCGTGGCCCTGCTCAAACCCGCTTCTCGTTCCCAGCCCGATAGCAAGCTCACCCACTCCAAGCTGTGCTGAATGATACAGCGGATAGCTACGTAGGAGCGAGGCTGGTTAGGAGAGAGTAGGGACCCACTGGATCTCTGTGCTGGGCTGCGTGAGGAAGGGATGAGTTGGGGTGTTACCTGGCTTAACCTCCCCAACCCTTAGCTGAGAGCAGCGTTCAGGATGCTGCTGTTATTGAGATGTGCCCTTTGTTTGTGAAAAACGATACACAGCCGTGGAGGGCTCCGACTGAGCTCTTACTGAACTGCCACAGCACGTGCCAGCCTCGCTGCACACGCACCAGCGACCGTCCCTGCCTGGGACAGAGTGATTTCTCTTACTCCTGATACCCCATGGAGAGCAAAGGGATCGCTAAGAACCTGTGAGGGGCCGGTTCGGGGCAGTGATGCTCCCGGCTGTCCCTGGCAGACTGCCCCTGCCCAGTCCCGTGGTGGGGAGAGGCACAGACGCCTCTCCTGCCTGTGCTCAGTCCACGCAAATGGTGCTCTTACCTTGAGGGTGGCTAAATTTGGGTTTCTTTTTACTTGAAACACTGTGTTTCAGGGGAATCCAGACAGGATTTTGGAAGAGAAATGGAAAGGCCTGAACTTTGAGCTACAGGTGTCGGGACTCTGAGAAGCGTTTGTGATCCTGACTGTGCCTCCCATTCTCCCTCTCTATCTGCTGCCTGATCTCCCTCCGCTCCGAAACATTTCCTTCACTCGACACTGAATCCTCTTGTCACCTAATGGGCTTAAAATTGGGATAATATTCAACTAAAAGGCATTAGCTAATTTTGTGAAAGGCTGGGTATGAATCAACACTTCTGAGCACACACCAGAACGGGGCTGCACCGCAGAGGCCAGCAAAGACGGAGATTTACTCTGCAACCACTGTGAAAATGAGGGTTGCAGGGGAAGCCATTATTTCCGAGGCATTTTCTAGTTCTTCCCCAGCATGTCTTTGAAGCGCTCTGCGGTATTTTCACCTCTAACTGATGTAAATGGCAGGCCAGTCTAATGCTGTCCTGCAGTTTAACAAATGTGGTGGCAAAATGTAATGGCAGGCTGCTATTTGGTAACCTCTCAGGCAGGACTCTCCAGCAGCAATCTGCAGTGCTCCAGGCTTCTCACAGACATGAGAAATGAAGGATTACTCCGCACTATTTATTAGTAAACCTGTTCTCCGCAGTTTTACCTGATGGGACTGCTCTGATCATCATAATTCAACAAATAAAATTTAATGTGTGAGTTGCTATCAGTTAATATCTTAACAGGGATATCTTTGCAGCAGTCTTAGCCCAGTAGTCCAATTAAGTTGCACAGGCAGGGTATCTTCCATAATCTCAGGCACTTTGGAAGCTTTGGGGATGTATCTGCTGAAAGAAAATTGCCTCATCCTGGCACCAGTACTTTCAGCAGACAATGAAGGGCTGCAGTTACCTCTGTGAGCCAAAGAATAAAAATACAAAAGGTGGATTAGGCCAAAGCAAATCAAAATAGCTGAGGAAATACTAAAATAATTTCCAACTGCACTTCTGCCTGAGAATCTCCTGCCTGCAGGGCAGTGGGCACTGCCATTTGTTCTGAAGCCACATTAGCTATCAAGGTCCCCTTAGCTCCCTCCCGAAACTGGCTTTTCATTTTCAGGGACGGAGGACAGATGGTCAGCTTTAGCTTGGCACTATCCCTCCTGCCTTCCTGCCTTTCATTCATTTTTAATATACCACCCTTGGACTGCTGGGAACGTCTGGGAAAATGGTGATGTCTGTGATTAAAATGATGAGGAAGAAGGGAGCCTACAGTACGCTTTTTGCTGCCTTCCAGTGCCTATGGAAACACGTAACACAAGGCGATCACATCTGGTCTAGGCAGAGGACTCATGACGGCAGGACTGGTCGTGGTTGTGCAACACTGTCAGAAGTTTGCAGGAAGAGGGACTCCACACGCTCACAGACACACACATTTTCAGCACTCTCCAGGGATAAGGTTTTACAGTCCTACCCATGCCATTACCTATTAGTTGCCACAAAGCATCCAAGCAGAACACTGCTTCGAAGAATCAAGAACAAACACGAGCTCAGAGCAACATGTTTTCCTTCTGGCCCATCACTTACTAGACCAGAAAAGTGAGACCTGCCCCATTAAATACATCATCCCCGTGACATATGGGGCAGCGGGGAGGCACACCCAGGACACATCTGACCATGCCGGGTTTCAGGGTGTGCTTGTTCCACTGACAAATGAAAACAGAAGTTGAAAATATCCTGCTACTCTAGGTCTGCTCTGAAAAGGAAGCTCAGAAGAAGATCACCTTTGGAGAGCTGCAAAATCTTTGTCCAGGCACTTCTCTGGGAGGATTTGGCCTGAGAGGCTCAGCTTGCCCCCATGCCACAAAGCTCTGCTCCCATCATGAGGGTGCTCCATGTCCCTGCGTTCTGGCGGGCTTTCAGGGCCATTCACCAGGATGAATTTCGACCTGTGTGTGTGGCAACCATACATCTCCTCCCTGCCATACCAGTGCACCCTGCTAATGCCCAGTAACACCATAATAACACAGAAGAGCACCCCCAGTGCCTGATGTAGTTAAGAGAGAGGGAAAATCCCTGCCTGCCAGATATTTCAAGCTTGGGAGAGACACTGAACCCCCATTTCATGAAAAAAAGGTTGGCTGCACTCCTTTGGATATGAACTGGATGATAATTAAGAATTTAGCTGGCTTTTTAGATATTGAAATCAAGTCTTTTGAGAGGCTCAGGGGTTTGGTCTGTTGCAATCAACTGAACTGATAGTTACTCATAGCAAATCTGGGCCCTCACCAGTGCGCTGCTGGGGTTCGGGAGGAGCGACTGCAGGGCTCCTCTTCCCCAAGACAAGTCCATCTGCAGAAGGGGAGATTCCACAATGTGTGGAATCACTCAGTTGTCCTAACTCTGTCCCTGATGATGCTCATGCTGGGTATGGAGTAGAGGCAGGATTACACCAACCCTAAATAGCACTGAAAATCCCATCTTTTCTCTTTGAATAAATAATAGCCAAACTAAGACAGCTCACGCTGTTTTAAAGTGTCATAAATATCGCTGATCTTGCAAAAAGTACTGGCCAGTTCTCACAGAAATCACTGTGGCTCTGATGAAGAAGAAAACCTGAGTAGAAGAGTAGCTTTTGGTCCACACAATTTGCTTGTCAACGCTCTGGTGGATTGAACTACCAGAGAAGCCTTGACCATGTAAAGCTAGTGAGAACCTTGTCACCTGGGAGGAAGCAAGGTCCTGGTCTTAATTATTTGTACACTGTCCCCATGGATCAAGAGGCTGCAACATGAGCTGAACCCTAATCAGGCATGAAGGAAACCTGTCAACATCCTAATCCATGCAAAACATTTCAGTTAGAGTTCACACCACATTAGAGAACAGAGAATCAAAAGACAGGGCACAAATCCCCAAGAAGCAGATTTAATATTTCTCCTGCTTAAAGAAGTGTTTGTTTTAGGCCAGTGAGAATCTTTTGAGCAAGGACTCCCATTTGCCTGTTTTACTGCATCAACTACGAGGACATTTATGACAGCATACAAATAATACATAGCAGTAATTAATAAATAATAAAGTGAAGTATGGTACAAACTCTGAGCTGAATCCGTTTCCTCTCCTGAAGTTCTACAGCAGAGTCAACACTTGCGAGTGCATTTCAGAAAATACACTGTTTGTACAAAAGTTGAAAAATACCACTGTCATAATTAGATTTTCCATTAGGCTTGCGTGGCATAATTAAAAATGTAATTTCTCAGCAAGCACATAGCAGTGCTCTAGGAAAAGGGTGTCAGTCCTTATTAAGGGCATATGCAGGTAGTTTATCTAACCACAAATTGATTAGGTACTAAACTAGGCTATGGAATCTAATTGTTTTGAACAAACACCTACTTACTGCATGTGAAAGGACACATTGCCTTGTCTGTTGGAAAGCGTAATTTATTCCAACAACTACTAACATTACAGCTGAATGTCATTTAGCTCCGTTCTGGGTTCCAGGTATTCAAATGTGTCCTACAGGTGTCACAGAAGCCACCTGCAGTGATATCAGACAGCAGCAGTTCTCCAACAATCCAGATGAAAGAAGAGCACGGCAGGACACGGTGAGCAGGACTGGGATGCGCCCCTGTCCCTCTCTGGCTCCAGGTGAGCCCTGTAGCCACTTTAGGCATCTATCTGCCCTCTGCAATGGCTCAACCTTCCTTTGCAAAGTACTGTCTAACACTCCTTCCCAGCATTTCTCACCGAGATTGACAAAGGAGCAGAAGGAAGCCCGTTGTTAAATCAGACAAGCTCCTCTGAAGATCCTAGCTGCTATTATTAGCCAGATTTGAGTATTTTTACTCAAGCAGGCGGTTGTGGTTTGTGTGAGCCCAAGTTAGGACTTAGTGGTCTGCTCTTCACAGGCATGTGTGGAAAAAACCCCACCAAACCCATGGCTCATATCGCCAGGAAGGATTTCTGCAGTGTTTTGAAACTCCTAAAGCAGCAGTGCTGTAACGATGAGTTATGGGTCTTTGCAGTCTCTCGGGACAATTCACCCAGCTCATAACCAGGCAACTGCTCGCCCACCACCTCATCCCTGCCTCCGACACGGAGATGGGCAGGGAGCCGGCCCTACGCACCAGTGCAACCGATCCGGTGCTGCCCCAGCAGTACTCGAGGAGCTTAGGGAGGAAGCGGAGCTTCCCAACATGAACTTAAAATACAGCTGATGCAAGAAAGAAGTCCCTGTCAGGCTGGTAGGATTTGAAACAATAAGCCTGATTTTCCTGGCACTGTGATTTCCTACTGTTGTGCTTGCATAAAGTCATCTTTGCTTTCCCCGCTAATAAATGAGAAGACAATCTGACCCAGCGCATTCATTGACAAGCTCTGCAAAAGAAACCTCAGGAATATTTTATTCCTCCCACATTAGGAACGTACAGAACATACAGAGAAATTTACCATCACATAATGATCCCCATTATGCAAAGCGAGGCTGACAAAATTTCCATCATTACATCCCTGACAAGTACTCAGAACTGCAGGGGTTTTCAGGCTTTCTTTTGAAAGAAAAAACCCTGCAAAGTAGCTTTAGCAGGAACTTCGTCCTCTTCCTATTCACAAACACCTTAAATACATCTCCTTCCTCCACAGCTCGTTAATCCCTACTCCTCAGCTCTTCAGACATTTAAATTCCTTCCACAGATCTAACACAGCCGAGGTGTTTATATCATGTTTAATCAGCACTGCCAGCTCTGAACGCCCCTCGTGACCTTTCTGGTTTTTGAGTGACCAAAGATCATTATGAAATCAGCCAAGTGTGATGTGAGGACCTTGCTGGAGCCCAAAGCCATGTGCCATTACCAGACCGCAATCGCCCCCGACGTATTTTCTCCTATTTGTGCATCCAAAAACGCCCATCAAATGATTCAATTATCACTGAAACTTTGATCAAAACCCTGAATCTGAAGCACAAGCAGATTGGCAGTGATTTAGCGACTTGCTCGGCATTATGCCACTTCAGGGCAGCACTACGCATTGCAGGGTGCAAATCTGATCCAGTTATTCTTTGGTTGAAGGCTCCAAAGGGGCCAACCCTGACCCCAAACCACTGACAGACAACAAAGCAAACCACTCGCCGGTGTCAACTAGTGTGGTCCGCTCAGAGTTGCCATCCAGTGCCATTTTCATCTTCCTCATTGCCATCTGAATATCAATATAAGTAAATATCAAAGAAACATGTCTGAGGAGAGAGCATGGGGGCTCAGAGGCACAGCATCCACTGGCTATTCTTGGCCTTTTTTAACGTCCTTTCTGTGTGTCCACACCTCCCCTCCTACCTCAGATCTGCATTTTTGCTACTCTGATTTCCTTACCTGTTCCACCATAGCTATTCAGACCCCCTCCTCAACCTGGGTCTCTTCATTCCCTCTTTCCAGCCTCCCTAAGCATCCTTCTTCCTTCTGCTGCTCAGCAGAGGAAAGAGCAGAGACCGAGAAAGTTAATGAACATCACACCGGGGTTACTGCTTCCAGCACTATCCCCCTCGCACACACTGCGGGCCAGGCACACACGTGAGCCCCAGAGCAGTAATTAAGGGATTTTAGGAGGATAATGCCCTCGGAGGGCTTCAGCAGATTGACACATGGTATTTCTTCTTAATAATGACTGTCCTGAAACGTATCGGATCCGTGTGCTGCTGCGTTTCCGGCAATTTGTAAGAACTGTTCAATGTGTAGCCAGCTGGAACGCACAACAGCACATAATTGTTCTATTACTGCAGTCTTCAATTGTTTCTCTTTTATTCATTAAATGGCCATTTATTGGAAGAAAGGTCCTTTTTTTAGATGCATTTTTACAGAGCTCTAGATTGACTGCCAGGACCGAACAAGTGCAGAGCTTCCCTTTTCTCACTGTGCTCTTGGAAGGAAAATGGGGAGCACAAATGCTGGAATTTTTGTTTTTTAATGGAGATGTTGAAAGCCTTTTACACTCTGCATTGGAACAAAAAGGAGGCCTTTTGAAATGTTGCATGGGAGTCAAGGGAGGCGGCCACCCACGCTGATGATGGGAGAGGCGAGAGCAAGGGTCTGCTCGTCAGGAGCCACAAGCGCGTCTCCTTTGAATCAGGAGTGCCTAAGGGCTAATGTTAGGCGAAGAGGGACTGCTAGCATTAGAGGCTGCATCGGGCAACGGAGAAAACCAACTGCCTGGCGCTTACAGCGCTCCCCTGCAAGTCAGGAGATGTGATGACTTGCACTGAGGTGCCGAGTGAGTGCCCAGGTGGGAGATGGTGGTGTGAGTCCCTGTTTTAGACCAGCAGTTCCACAACAGGCCAGGAAGACTGTATTTGTTGAAAAAGGCCCAACAAAGTCCAAGAAATACATCCTACGCAGACTTGAACAGCCTTGTAGAACTGACTGCGCTATCTTGAGAACTGCTTCCTGTACAGTCAGTATGATGTTGATTTGCAAGTGTTTTACACAATCTAAGAGCCAAAAGCCAAACCCAGGAACTCCAGGTCTGAGATGCGAATTCCCATTTCATCCATTGTTTCTCCAGCAAAAGAGCAGAAGGGGGACATTTTAACCAGTGCATTCTGGTCAGACCACACTGCCCAGGGCAAGCTGAAGCTGACCTATACTTACCTCTACAACAAAAAGAAACATCACATTAAAATACATATACAGGAGGAAATTCCTCTTGCTTTCCCCTAGCCTTGCTTTAAGCTATTGAAATGGTTTAAAAAAAAAAAAAAAAAAAAGGCAAGACGTAATTGTTTCCTGTGCAAACTTTGTGCCAGACTTTATTTTTATGGGCTGTATTTATTGACTTTAGCTATTTTTCCAGTACGCTGCACAGCGTTAGACTTGGCAGGAAGTCCTACAAAGTGAAATAACATCTCTGAAAAAGTGGGAATTCTCATTGTTTGGTGTAGTGGAATAAAACTCCAGCCAAGCAAACTTATGACCTTCTCTCATGTCAGACTCAAACCCAGGCCAGGCCAGCCACTAGATCAGACTCTTCATTCCGCTGAAGTCACGAAAAGATCCAGATTTGGGGGCTGATGCAACACCTAAGTGAAGCCATTTACCCTCATCTGCTCTACTCCACACTTACACTAAGAGCACCTACTTGCTAAAGCAAATACAAGGAGAGATTTGTACCTTCTGTAGATACTAACTTGTTTTCAGGGGAGCAAAATAAGACTCCCAGACTCACCAGGAGCCATTAGTGAGTTAATGTGCCCATCAACTCCCGGCACTTGCTATACTTCCCAGGATTTTGTACATATCTGAGACAGATGTCTTCAAGGCAATCAGAAATGTCCTGCAGCATACACTGAAGAAGACCGAAGACAACTGAAGAGATCTATGTTGGATGGAATGACAAGCTCAAGAGTTTAACTGCACATGGCATTTCTGGCAGCTTGCCAGCACTGAGTTTAGTGTGTTTTGTGTACTTCACTCATAACTGTTTATTGTGACAGGTAAACACTTGTTTTGAAAGCTTGCAGGCGTACTATTAAAACAGAAGTGTTCCTGACATAGTCAAGCTGTGCTGTCAAATGTTTATCTTTTGAATGATGAATGCTGGCTTTCCTTTTCATTCCTCTCAGTCTGCGGGGAACAGAGTTGAACAGTCTCCCCCCAACTCGATTGGGCTCATTTCACCTGAGGGCCATACCTGAAAGCTGATGGGGCAGAGAGCAGCCCCGTCACGGTCAGCCCACGTGTCCGCAAACGAAGGTGATGCAGAGAACGAGGCAGGAACAACAGCGTACGCAAGCACAAGCTCAGCGCCGGGTCTGTCCGCAAATGCAGATGGTGAGCTTTAGAAACTTCCATTTCAACAGAGAGGGCTACTTCTAGCACTTAGAGCATCTCAGAGAGACATATTTCAAAAGACAAATTCTGGAGACTTAGGCTAACTAAAAAAGTAATGATCAACCGTAACAATGTTTTTGCAATATTCTTTTTTACTTTTTTTTTTTTTTTAAAGTAAGAAACTAGAAAATCTGGAAACTGTTAAGTCACAGTATTGATGTATACCCAGCCTGTGAAACTTCAGACAATCGTAAAAATTACTGGCAAAATTGAACAGAGTCTTATGGGTGAGAATTAAGATTCTCCACTTGGTGCAAATACGCCTTCTACAGAAGTAGAAGAAAAGCCTGTGGAAAAGGAAAAAAAAGACAGAAATTTCTGTGTATCTTACTGTAATTGCATATGTTACACAGATGTGGAATTGAGCAATGATCCCATGGGCTTTCAAGCGGATTTCAGATATTTCAGAGTGTGTCAGTTATAGACAGAGACATAAGACTTTGGGGAAAAAAAGTACAATCTTTGATTAGATGAAATAGCATCAGATTTCCACAAAAATGCAAATGCTTAATGAATTCATGGCTAATGCAGTTCTGCTGCTTCTTTGTTCTCTTGCAGTGGTACTTCAACCATGCCTTTGCTGACCTGCACCGGGTGCAGCACTGGGGCCAATTTAACCAGTACCCTTGTAACAGCTAACTGCTGGGAGCACACGGATGAGAAGGAGAATCAATAATTTCCAACGGATTGGAGGAAATCAGTCTTACATGATGCATAACCACAGAACTACCCACCATAGGAGGCATCGGAAGCATTTATCTCACACAGAAGGCAAAGAAGGACTGAGTATTCTTCATGATATTGAAAATATTAGGGATCATAAGAATAAATAAAAACTCCTTCTAAAAAGAGATTAAACAGTGAAGTGCAAGTGCTTAGACAGTATCTAATTACAAAGGCAAAAGAAGAAGAGAGCCCCTCATCACCACATCTGTAAATTCAGTAGGTCCATGCCCCAGCTTAGTGTACAGAGGTTGGCCATACAGAAAAGCCTCTACACTAAATTAGGCTGTTTCAGAAGAAGCTGGAATTAGGACTTTACTGCCTATGGAGACACACATATTATACCTTTGATCCATGCTTAACACAGGGAATTTGAGCAGGGTTGTTACCCGGTGGAGGGATCACTCTGAACCCATTACGGAGCACACACACTGCATCCCTCTGGCAGGAACATCTGGTGACCCATAAACCAGCCCAAGCACCAGAGCCGCCGCAGAGCAGCTCGGGCAGGTTTATTTACAGCACGTCGGGATGCCAGCTGGCAGCTCAGGCGGGCAGGCACTCCTGAGGGGTGTCACCACCTTCCAAGTACAGAGGGCTAGGCTTGATTTGCCTGACTTGGGGCCTTCTCCAATAGTTTGTGCTGCAGATAACTCAGTCTGCATTGTGTGTGGGAGAAAGGGCTGGGAGGCAGGGAGAAAAACCCAAGGAAGGGATATGGTGGGACATGGACTCTGGTACTCTAGCTCCTCACAGTTTTTGGATGAGCAGGGTAAGTCTGTGCTGCCCCAGTGCACGCCACGTCACTACGATGGGATTGGGTATTTATCATCCTGAAATCAGACCTACTTTTGCAAACCATGACCCTAGTAAGGGGGACAGTTTAGATAAGGGGTGAACAAGCACTAGCCTAGCATTTACCACCTTGTCCAATTTGCTCTTTCAGCCTGAAATATTTCCTCTCTCTCCCTTACAGCTGTTTCTTCAGGTGCAGATGTTGCATGACATCCAAATATAAATCATCACAAGCAGCTGCTAACTTCAGTGCACGTCAGGAGTTGTCACACCGGGGCCGATTCCTCGGGTGCTGAGCATCCTCCCCACTCGGAACCCTGCTGAAGCTTGGTAGACAGCCTGTTCTGTACAAGCAGCTTCTCTCTTTCTTGTCCCTAAATTTAGTGGTCAACAAACTACTTCATTTTTCCCCAAGTGGAAAGCGTACCATGACTTGTGCAAAACGAGAGGTGATCCCTGTGCCGAGAGTCTATTCAAAAGCATTGCTTTTGTCCTGTCGAATAAAAAGCTTATGAAAAAGGCAGTAATAAAGCATTAAGACTCACACAAGGCTTGTTAAATGATTTAAATCTTCATAATGTATAGCATTTTCCCCGTAATTAAGTTTGAACATTGAGCTGGGCTAAACGCTTACTGTTAGATAACACTCTAAATGCTCCCTCACACACTCAGGTATTTTTCTTCTTTATCACTGCCCTGACAGTCGAAGGTGGTTACTTTGAGAAGCGCAGGAACGGATGGGGTACGGCGCAGCAGTGCGAAGCGCATGTCACGCTCGCCGTACACCACCGCAGACGCTTGGTCAGACCGCAGCTCTCGTAAACAGAGATCTGGTTGGATTACACGGCTTCCTTGTCAGACAAGAACAGAGAACTTGGGAAGAGACAGAGAGAGAGGAGTCGCATTTTTATGTGACGTGGAAGATGAGGTAGATGCTTTCTGCTCATGCTTCTATTTTATTTTTCTAAAGTTTGCACTGAAGAACAATTTCAAGAGAAGGTCCTGACCTGCCTGGTGATAAGCTATTTGACTACAACAAAGACCAATGGTTGTTCCCATTTTTTTTTTTCCCATTCCTTCCTCCCTCTTCCTGCTGCTTTTGCCCTCCTATTTATCTACTGTCCGTTTACACGTTCCAGCTTTTGTTCTCAGCTCCTTCTTGCCCTCCTGTCCTCAGCACCCAGCTACACCACTCAACACATTCTTTAATCAGAAAAGCCTGATTCTACTCAGTACAATATTCAGATGGAAGGGTTTGATCCTGTGCAGTGACGTCCATGCGCAGATGGAAGGGTTTGATCCTGTGCAGTGACGTCCATGCTCTTCACACTTACATACCTAAGCCCATCATGTCATCCAATTCAGACTTCAATCACATTTAATATTTTGTTCTAAACACGACCAGGTCAAGGCAGTATTGCAAAATACACTATGTGAATAGATGTGTTGCACACCCAGGCTTTGCAGTTGGGTCAGCCAACCTACAAAGCCCCAGTAGGTTAACTGATATTGCTAACTCCTGCTTGGCAAGGGAAAAAATATTTAGATGTTCAGTAAAGGCTTCAGGTGAAGCCTTCAACCACTCAAAGTTACACAAAAAATTCTCAAAATTTAGGTCTATTTTCAAAATCCTCCCAGGCTGCCTTCATACATCATCCAAGTTGAAACTGTTCTCATGATATATTATACATGGAGACTGCACTACATCATCACAGTTCTGACACTGCCATGTTCAGGGTATGCTAGGATACAGCGTAATGAATTACAACAGTGGACATTGATAAATACACTTTAGGGGAAGTTTAAATTAATTTTTTTAGCTGCTTGCAGTTGGGTTAGAAGGTAATTTTTATTAAATAAACCACTGGGAGAGCGAGCAGATTCAGAGTCCTTGCAAAAGGGAACGGCAGAGCAGAGAGAACACAGGACAGGGAGCAAGGAACCAATTTCAGCCCCGAGATGAAAATGCTCTGTGATTTCCGAGGAGTCAGCTGGGCCAAATCCTGACTGTGCTCGCCCAGAAGCATGCAGCTCTGCTGAAGCACCCACATATCTGGATCAAACACGGATGCCAAGTTCATAGGTGCAACCCCATGTCCGTGGATTGGACATGCAACAATTCCCACTGACTTCAGTGGGGTAACGTACTGTCGTAAGCACCTGGTATACAAGGTGTGTTGTGTATCAAAGGGATGCACCAGATGGGCTCTTGCCTGGAATATTCATAATCATCCAATGCTGGTTGTTTGGGATTTTCTTCATAAAAGTAAACAAGTAATAAGAATGAGAAAAGGATGAGGTACAGCTGATGAAGGCAAACAAAAATCCTTTCATGAGAAGCAAAAGCTAGGTACCTTCAAGAAAGCCCAGAATACTAAACATCTTTTCCCCTCCGAAGGAATTTTTTGTCATTTCATGGGGAATCAATTAAGCACAGTGTCTTATTCAGGTAGACTTTAGATTAGTACCATATCCCTTCACTATAGATAATTAACCTCAGTTTCTGAATTAGCAGCAAAATAAGTCAGTTATTAGTTTTTATAATGACTAGAACTCAATATTTTGGGTAGTTAAACACCCAAGAGTTTAAATTAAAATAGACATCTGACAGAAATCCCTAAAGTGTTCTTCAGATCATTAATACTATAAATTCCACAGTAGATTGAACTGACAATGTTCCCTTTTCCTTCTGGAGCACTCCAAAGGGATGAGCTACTCCCTCAAATCAGCATTCAGTTTGATCTCTGAAATAATCTCTCCTTGATACCTAAAGCCTCAAGGCCAACAGCATAGTTAAACTCATATCCTCCTCTTACCAGAAGTGCTACGCCTAGTGAAGTGAGGGAAAAAAGCGCCCACCTTCCTGGTCTATTTCCAGACTGCTCCATACTTTACCGAGACAAACTGATGCTCTCATCCAAGACCAAAACCTCAGCTTGGGGTCACAGCCCGGAGTAGCAGTGCAGAGAGCACACCAGGAGCAGGGGGAGACTGTGGCGCTGTCACTGCCTCCTGGGCCATGGGGAGACAGCAGGCTGTGCTCCACTCCCGTGTGATCCTAAATGAGCAGTCGGTCTCTCCACCGGTGGGTGTCCCACAGGGTAAGTGTGGGGCACAAGGGTGAGAAGCATACCCAGCACAGCTAAACGACCTTGAGGAGCTGTGGCTGCATCCCCCTGCTCCACATCTGTACTGTCTCTGTGTGTCTCATCCCTGGAGGATGCTGAAGAAAAGCATCTCCAACCCCTGCTGAACACTGCTTCCCATCAAAAGGCCTTTCTAACACCTAGCCTGCATCACTCCCACTGTAAAAGGATGCCTGTTACTTGACATCCTGTATTTGCATTTTCTTTCCAAGAACATGACGTTGAGACTTGCTGAACTTCTGGTTCAGTCTTTACTCATCACTGCCCTTTCTGCAGAACTGCAGCCTCTTCCTCATCCTCTGTGCACTGATTATTCCAGCCCAAGTGTCATGTCTTGCTCTTGTCTCTAATTTAATTCTCTTTTTTTTTCCCCAAACCATTTCTGCAATTTGTTAAGCTCATTTGAATTCTCATCCTGTTGTCCAATGTATTTGCAGTCCCTCCCAGCTTGGTGCCATCTGTAAATTTAATAAGCGTACTGTCTATTCCATCATCCAGGTTGCTAATGGAAATGTTGAACAGAACCGATTGCCTCCCTCCTCCCCAAGCCTCAGTCAGTCTGTCTGTCCCTCTCCAGGGCTTGCAGGGGATATTTCCTCCACAGAGAGGTGGAAATACACAGAACATTGACTTCTATGGAAACTGTCTCACCTCTCAGTGTGGTCAGTGAGTCTCAAAGGTGGCAACAGCAACCCTGAACACCCTGCTCAGTGCTCCGCAGACTGTACCAGAGATGTGCTTTACTCCATTTCCCTCCAACCAGCTATGCATAAAACCACCAAGGAAAGAAAGAAATAAAGAAAGAAAAAGCTCTAGGGATTGTCCTGCTGCAAGTAAAATGTGTATTCTCAGAGAAATGAAAGTTTACTTTCCCATTTATGTGAATCAATTAGTGATAAATATCCCCAGGGCACAGAAAAGACTAACACGGATAACAAAGGATATGCCCCAAATAATGAAGGATTAGGAAAAGGCATACACAAGTAATAAAATAGCAGCTACAGATGCTACTTGAGAAGATTGCAAAACAGAGAAGAGTAAGTAGCTGAAGAAGGAAAGCAAGCAGAGGTGACGAGAAGATTGCAGTAGCTGTAAAGATAAATGATGAGTGTTCTTTTTGAGTATATATGCTAGAGTTAAAAGAGTTCAGTGAAGAGACAGGAAGGTCTCCAGAAGACTAGAAGGGTAATTTATAAACAAGAGAGCCAGACAGGGCTTCTGTGCCCAAAAATAAGTCCCTTTTTTTCCCCAATTCTATCAGTTGCTCTAAGAAAAGATATTACCTTTCCCTACAAACCTTACCTCCTGACAATACCAAAATAGAAAGATATATTTGCCCTGGCACTCTGAAAGGACAATGGGAAATAGATGTCGAGAGCCTAGAAAGAAAGAAACATTTTAAGCATGAAAAAGGACCAGAGTTAGAACTTCTCAGGAATTACATTTTATCTCATGAAAAATGTCACCAAAAAGGAATAAAAATTGGTTCCCCTTTCTCAATAGCTTCATTTTTGCCAGAATGTTTTTATCAAAAAATGAAATCTTTTCATCAAAAACCTCTAGGCCGCCAAACAAAACATATGTAGCTTTAAAGCAAACTGAAGTTTGTTATTTGGGCCTTTTAGGGCTTTGTAGCATTATTGCAATACAAATCATGAAGAACGAGCATCTCAAGGCAATTTAATTTTATTTTTTTTAAACTCCTTCACTAGGCTTTTAATATTGATTTTCACTGGCTTTTAAGCAAAACTCATCATAAAAAGTGAAGAAAGGATGGAAGGTGATATGGCTCCATGCAAGGCAGATGGGAAATGCTGGGGCAGCGTGGGCGCAGGTAGCCATCCATTGCAGGGCTCAGGCTGGGCTGCTGCAGGTGACACTGGCATCGATAGGACTTCCACTGGCAGCCCCTGGGGAAAGGGCGGGGGAACACAGACCTCCTTGGTGCTGGCAGCAGTCTAAAAGTCATGATCGGTGCTTTTTGGTGCCAGGTTCACATTTCCATCAACAGCATCTTCTTTGGGATCTGGTCATCCTTTGGCATCCCCTTTCCTGCAGGCTCCACTGGCCCTGGCTCACCTCCAGCTCTTCTCCCTGACGCTATTTCTCTGGACCAGCAACATCTCATCCTGGGCTCATCTGCCCTGCCTGGCATTCCTCCTGCCCAGGTCTTGCTGACAGTGAAGAGCAAAAGGAGTACACAGGAAGTAAGCTGGCAGGTGAGGGAAAAGCTGTTTTTGTTTGGGGAAATTTTGTTGCTGTTTTTGGTTCTCAGCACATCAGCAGAAACTCAAGGCTTGTCAGGAGACTGTTCCCAACCCAGTAATTACTGGAGGTGCCTCTAACTCGGCCCTGTCTTGATCTTACACTGTGATCACTTTATTATTCAGTTTTATTTTATTATTCAGTTTGATTTGGCAGCTGCCTGAGAAACCTAAGGCTACTCAAGCTGTATATTTTAAGATCTTTAAAATCTGTTGATATAAATTCTTTTAAAGTCTTCAGGCCTGAGTCAACATCGTTAATTCTGAAGCTCCAGCCCATCAACTTGGCAGGACGCTTCACACAGGCATGCACACACGTACGCGCACAGCTCAGCAGCAGCTTAAATAGGGATCTCGCTGCAGAAGCCGTGTTTCTTCCTCTGGCTCACAGCCAGCCTGACTCAGGGGCATCATCCGAGGGCTTCAGCAGAGACAGAAGAAGTTCAGCCACTTGGACAGCACCAGAACTGGGCACTTAGAGGGGAGAGAACATGATTCCTGGTAGAAATGAGTAGTAAAACAAAAGCCCTGCTTACTGCACAACCCCCATTGGTCCAGTGGGGATATGGGTGCTAAACTGCTGGTTCTTCCTTCAAGGCTTGCAGTGAGGCTTTCTGTTACGTCAAGCACTCTCCCTGTCTCTGTCAGACCAGGGGGACTTTTGGACCCTTCTCCAGGCAGAGGCTGTCCCTCTGCAAGGATCTAAAAAACTCCCTCACCCTACTTTATTGGGTCCTTGGATCTGATCTCTTCAAGGGAGAGATTTGCAGGTTGTTTAATGTTCAGGTTTGATTTCCTTCCCTACTTTGATTTCAGATTACTCACCTTCCTCTCAGCCTTTTCATGATCAAAACTAAGATCCAGCTTCCCCCCTCTGACTTCAAACAGTTTTAATCCTGCCTCCCTAACATCTATTTTCCTTCTAATTCCCTGAAGAATTTCTCTTCTGGGATCGCCCCTGTTCACATTCTCTTACATGTTCAAAGTCCTTCACATTCTTCTTTCATCCATGCCACGCTCCCCTATCACAGACTCCTCTGATTCCACTTCTTCAAGGGCAGAAATGTGTATTTTCATCCACGACTTTAACAGGTTAGAAGGGCTGGCTCCTCACTGCCTCTCTGTGTTCACATATCAGAGGGCCAAAGAGAGCCCAGGAGACAATTCACGGGCTCATGCAGCGGCTTAGCCAAGGCTCTCCCACTCAGAAACACTGCAGCAGTGCAAAGGCCTTGTCTGTACACAGAATCACTCCTGTAGCATAGCAGGGGTTGGCATCCAGCTCGCATCTGACCACCACAGCGCAGTAATCGCATCTGCTGTCCACTGGTGGATGCTGGAGGTCTCGGAGTGGTGGTCACTCTTGGTAGAGACAGGAGACAGACTCAACCACTCAAAATACATTTGTTTTCATCTGTAGGACTTGTTTTTTTCTTTAATACAGCCCCGCAACTTTGTCACCTCATAGCCAGCAGGCTGAGAAGGTAGATGTCACTACTAAATTACTACTTACTGTTACGTGCCTTTGTTTAACTGCTGTCATGAACTTCACTTTCCAGAGCTGTAATTGGTCCTTACTTTGCTGCCAGCAGTGCTCCCCATCTCTTCCAGGCTTTCCAATGACAAAATCCCTCCTGTGATACCTCCTGGTAGATGTCTTCAAAGGGACTAGCAGCCCCTTGAGCCTCACATTACTTGCAGGTCCTTGCCCTGCACATACCAGATTTGGCTGTAGCTTTCTCGTAGCTGCCACTGCTGCTCTTCAGCCTTGCTGGCTTGGAGGGGCTGCAGGTGGCTCACCAGACCGTCCTGCCATGGTAGTAGCCATGGGCTCTGCCCTCATCCCTCTGCTGAGCAGTGGGGACTGACAACACCAAGGTTTCCTCAGAGCTCTCACTTCTCTCCCTCTGCCCCATACTGCCCAGACCCTCCTGTTTCCTCCACTATAAAACGGTGTTGTCGGACAGTGCACAGCGTTACACAGATCCCTTTAAAAGGTCATTGTATGTCTTTCCAGTAAGGGTTTCTAACTCCTATTCCAACAGTGAATGCATCACCAGTTTTGCTCCTGCTGGATGTTCTAGCAATGGCAAGTCATGAAGGCTAGGAGCAGCCCTTACACCAACTGCAGTATCAAATCCCCATTTCCTCTGATGTTCCCATAGGATAATACCTATGGAACGGCAGGAATCAGCGATAGCACAAATCAAACCCAAGAGCTCTCCTGTCAGGAGTCATTCAAGGTTTGTTAGAAGTAACAAATCTGGGTCATTCTGTGGTGCAGGGAAGCTGGAAGGGAGCAGGAGGGAGGGGGCAGACGGCCGGGAAGGTTTGTGCCAGCGCTCCTGCTGCTTGCTCAAAGCCAGGGAAAGGAAAGCAGCACATCCCAAGCCTCACCGCTGTGCCTGAGGAGCATCTCCCTTGAAAATCTGTTTTCAGAGTAGTCCCTCCTCTGCATCTTAATACGCAGTGGATTCACATCACCTTATACCTTTGAAAATATTTATTAGGGGTGCTCTCAAGATAAAGCAGTGCTCACATTCCGGCGTTAATATTCTGTTTTACATAAGTTCCCATATATCTCCCTTCTTATCCTAGCGCTTGGGTACCTTTCTGTAGAGAATTAAGTAACACGCCTAATATCTGTCACGCATGGCTTGTTCTTCCTCTTTTATGATAAAAAGGACTCCAAACATCCAAGTGTGAAATCTCCATTTCTATCAGGATAATGTTTTTTTTCCAGGGCACATCCTCCTGTAATTCGGCATATTTGCCGATCTGAATCAGAGCTCTAGGATTATTCCTCTAGGCCATTTTTCTTCAGGGTGGCAGGAGGTATATATGCATTTGGAAAAACAAAAGACTATTCTATCTGCTGTTAGAAGAGCTAACAACTTCTAGGACTACCATCCCTCTTGGCAAATCTTTCCCTTTAGGAAGTGCAAGAGAGCTGCCAGCTCAGCATCCTCCGTCATTAATAGTGCCAGGCTTTAAAGCACCACTTCTGGGTGTGCACCGGAGCCTTGCTTACAAATAGGATGGCTCTGTGTTCAATAAGCACCTAATACAAAGGCACTGGTTCTCTTTCATCTCTCCGTTGACTTACCATATCTTGGGTCAGGCCCTTACCTTGTCAAACAACTTCTGATGTGTTCAGGCACTTAAGACCACCACAGTCAACTAGGGTTGGACATGCAAGAATTTTGGAATAACCCCCTTTGACTACGGGGTCCAGATACCTTTCAAGATCTGGTCCTAAGTGATTCATCCACCAGATGCCTACAGGCTCAGCCATGCAATTAATCCAGTTCTGCTAAATTTAGGCCTGGTGCTCTAACCTCCAAGACCATTCTTTCTCCCTGATAATACAGGTGGCAGAGAAAAGCTGTTTGAAGGATGACACGTACTGGATAAGGATGAAACCAGCCTAGCAAGTGTAGTGGTAGCTTTGCAAATCATTAGAGTAACAGTGTGTAAGTGTATAAAACCAGTCAGTCTGCACATCGCTCACAAATTGGTTATCGTTGGTCAGCTGGAATCCTGGAGAAGGCAGCATTATGAGCTCTAATGCATTGTATTTAATGCTGCAGTGGGGCTCGACGTACTAATTACATGTAAGTTTTCCAAGATTTCTGCCGGGAGTATTTCACGGAAAAGATAATTGTTCTTTGGGGGGTTTCAGCACTGGTTTATTTAATTATGTTGGAGTTTTCATATATATTGTGAATATGCTAGCAGAAAGAAAACTGTCTTAGCCAGACATAGAGTATACTGGGGAAAAGTAAAGCAGATTTTGGGAGGAAGCTGAAGATAATCCTGGCTGCTGGGGGCATTCAGGAGCTTGGAAGGGACCACATAACAGATAGATGTAACCTGTAACAGGAGCCTCAACTTCCCAAACACCACTGATGCTTCCTAGAGTACTACCCAGGGTGGGAAGGATAGCAGCTGATAAACCCCTGAGAGCACCAAATAGGTATGGTGTAAACACCTTTCTCAGCATCAGGTAGAAGAGATGGAAATGCTGCTAAAAACTGTCATTATTTACCCCAAGAAATGGCTGGAAAGCTTTGGGCATGTTCTGTTTGATCCAGGTGTGCAACCACCTTCCTCCCCACCTACCAGGTGGGCCTGAAGCAAAGGGGCATCTCTTGTGTTTATATCTCCCCCACTTTTGTGGTGTCCGTTTTCCTCCTTCCTTCTCACTGCAGTTACTAGCCTGGATTGAGAACATCCAGAGCGGAAGGAGAAGAGGGTAAGTTGCAACAGTTCACTGGTGAGAAACTAAATGGGACACCAGTCTCTAACCTTGACTCAGGGTTACCTATATTGAAAGTATTGCCACATGGCAGACATCAGACACCACTAATTGCAGCAGCAGCAGCTCTCACAGAGGGGAACTTTCCAAAATAGCACTGCTTTTGCTTTGCTACCATAAAAACATCCCAACCAGTTTTACATTAAATCTGCCTGTAGCCTGTCATTCATGCAAAACTAGCCCTACACCTGCAAGAGTTTCAAAGTTGTGGAAGCATCTTGATTCTACGTTCTCAAAAATGAAATTTTTAGACTTTTAGCTTTCTGTTTGGAAATAACTTTTTTCATTTTACACCAAAAAAGAAGCCATTTAAATAATGTCACAGGTAAGATACAGCATTTTGGCTAACCTGAAGGAAAGGTTTCTGTTCTTCATTCATAAAATTCACAAATCAAACTTTTGGGAGGAAACCTGAAGCAAGCTGGGAAACCCTCTGAAATCACCTAACTTCTCATGAGCTTGGAAAAACATCCTGATCCTCACTACAAGAGGCTGAAGAAACATTTTGACAGGCAGCCTTTAGTCAAGGGTAACAGAAGCGATTGCTGCTGTCTCTTGCTGTTTCAGAAATAATCCACAAGAAACTGGTGGCTGCCAACGAGAAACAGCTGTTCATTAAGAGACTCAGTCAAACCGATAGCATAAAAAGCTGTTTTCTGCCAAATTCAAGGGGAATACACCTCAGAAACACCTTTCATACCATGTAGGCAGATTCTACATTTGCAAAACGCAGTGTTTGTGCCAACTGCGCCGAGATCGTAAAACCAGTCAATGCTTTTTTGACTGCCACCAGTGTAAACTGAAGTCAGTCAGATTCAGCATAATTCACTTCTCTCTTACAGCTCACAAGGCAGTTCCTTAAACAAATGGTAGCACAGGCTAATAAAACAGAGCAGTAATAATAATGAATGAATTGCTCATTAAAATAATAATACTGCTATCACTAAAAGAATAATGAAAACCTCTTTTACATAATTCTACTTACCCTGATTATCCTGAACAGCGCAAACAGGAGCATGGACAAGGCATCTGAAGCTGCAGAGGCAGCCACGCTGGAAAGGCAGCAAATACCCACTGCCCAGACAACCTTTCATCCAAAGAGCACCCCCAGCTCACACTCCTAGTCCTATTGGCTTCACCTGCTTTCCACTTTCTAATTAGCCCTTTCAACTAAAGTCACCTGAACTCATTTGTTTGTAGATAGTTTAGTCTCTGCCCACCCTCCCCTCTTCCTATTCATTTCAGTACTTTGTATTATTTTTTTTCCTGAAAACACCACGTTTCATATTATTGTGATATTCTGTATTTAAGGGTTAGTTAAATATTGAACCTCATGCTTCCAAAAATAGATGCTATATTAGCATAAGGAAAATGAAGCAAGAGTGAAAGGAGGGTGCAGAGAGGTGGGGTTGGTCTCTTCTCCCCAGTGACAAGCAATAGAACAGGAGCAACGGCCTCAAGCGGTGCCAGGGAAAGTTTAGATTGGATGCTAGGAAAAATGTCTTCACAGAAAGGGTTGTCAGGCACTGGAACGGGCTGCCCAGGGCAGTGGTGGAGTCACCATCCCCGGAGGATGTGTGGAGGAGGTGCTTAGGGACATGGTTTAGTGGGGGATTTGGCAGTATTAGTTTAATGGGTGGACTTGATGTTAAAGGTCTTTTCCAACCTAAATGGTTCTATGACTCTATGACTATTTGTAACCTTGGGTGTACTGACAATCCGCTCAAGGCTGCGTACCTGCAAAACTTCAATTGACTTACCTCTCAAGGTGTGACTGTGCAAAGACACAGGCTCAGCTGTGGCAGGAGCCAGCGAGCCTTTGCCTGAGGAAGGGAGAACTTCAGCGCTTGGCTCTGAACACAAAGCGTTCTCAAAACACATTTACATTAACCGTAGGCTTTTCAATTCATCATAAACCCCAAAATCATACTCGATTTTCCTGACAGCCCTGCTCCCATATAGCTGCATTAACGAACATTCCATTTTCAAGATCCTAAAAGCAGTCCTTAAGAAATCCGGTCCTTTACACGCATGGCTATCGTCGCATTTCCTAGTGCTATGACAGGAAGTCAGAGCAGCACTTCAGAACATCAGGTTTAGAAACCAGAATGCAAGTGAGCACATCTCCCTTGTACACTACCGAGGGGAGACAAACAGGTTCTCCACACAGATTTTGAGATTCCTGTTTTGACAAAAGCCTGCATCTACCTATGGGTTCACCACCCCTCCGCAGGCTGGCCTCAAGCAGGGTGCAGTGAGTATTAGGAAGCCAGGAAAAGAATATAAAAGAGCTTAGGGCAGAGAGAGAGGCCACCATGCTGAAAGGAAACATCAAAGAGTCACAAAAAGCAGAATATTTAACCTAACAAAGCAGAATATTTAGCCTATTGAACTCATCAGGAGCTTTGCTTTTGAATTCAGAGGAGCTCTCAGACAGGAATTTAGCCAGGTCACCAGCCCTGACACCAGAACCATGCAATAAATGACGTTTCAGTTTGATGGCACATGTGAAAATGAGGACGGGTTTTCATTTCGTAACAACATGAAATGATGAGGGGGTTTATGTTGGACAAATATTTTTTAAAATCAATTAAAAAAAAAATCCATGGCATTTTGGACACATTAGTTCTTTTGGCATTAAGAAAATACTCCTTTTAAGTTTAAATTCTCACCCTCTTCTCAACTGCCCAAAAAACTGCAGGAAATCTGAAACTGAAACGCTCTACTTGTGGGACCTCAGCAGTGTCCAACCAATGCTCCCTTGCAGTTCAGGTCTGGAGGGGCGTCCAGAACAGGGTGACTTTCTGCAGCGCCCAAAGAAGACAAGAGGAAACGGCTCAAGTTGTGCCAGGGGAGGTTTAGAATGGATATTAGGAAAAACTTCTTCACCGAAAGGGCTGTCAGGCATTGGAAAGGGCTGCCCAGGGAGGTGGCAGAGTCACCATCCCTGGAGGGATTTAAGAGACTTGTGGGTGAGGTGCTTAGGGACAGGGTTTACTGGTGGGCTTGGCAGTGTTAGTCTAACAGTTGGACTTGATGATCTCAGTGGTCTTTTCCAACCTAAATGGTTCTACAGTTCGAAGATTGGGCTTGATCCTGCTTTATTACCCAAGCTGAGAACACACAGAGAAAACCACAGGAGACTCTCAGGTACTCATTTCTGCCTGCTTGTACCTTAGTTTGCTTGTGTTGTATTTGTAAAGAGCCCCGGCAGTATATCTCTGCATACACAATCTACTGAACATTTCCTAGACAAGTATAAAACATATTTTAACTGCTGTACCATAATTCTCTTCTTTTAATTAGAAAGTGTGCTAAATACTCATGTCCTTGGGGATTCTCACTGAACTAGTCAGGTTTCTGATCATGGAAGTTTTGTGTTAATGAGACTTTTAGTTTGACTTACAAAAGCTCTTACATTTACACAGCAAGGCTTTTAACTTCAAAGTCCTTGAGAATTGTTGCTGTGCATCTGCCTTGTCTGGGGCCTTAATTCACAGTTCTGGTCTCTGTTTATTATATAGGGAATGTTTTGTTTAGTGTTTATAGATATATATTTACAGCATTTAAGGATATTAGAGCTTATACCGAGCTCCATTACTATAAACACTGATCAAAGGGCGAGTTAAGTCAAGCTGAAGCACTAGAGGAAAATATCTCTGCAGTCACGATGGGAAAGGGCAACTGGGAGAAGAGGGGAAGCTGCCTGCCTGGCTACGCCACTTCCAAACCCTCCAGCTCTTCTCCCTGCCTTCCTGTGCTGCTCACCTGCAAACCACCGACCCCAAATGCATTTTCATAGGGCAGGAAAAGCACCTCAGCTCCTGCAAGTATTAGCAACCATGCATTTGCTCGCCACTGTCTATGTTCAGGAGCATCCAGTGCTCCTCAAGCTCCAGAAAGCCTGTAAATGCCAGGCAGGAGGCAGTGCTGAAGTTTCTGGTTTTATTATGTTTCCTAGTTTCATTTTTTTCCTGTGTGAGACAGAAAAGGAAATTGTTTTGGTGACCGTTTAAGTCAGTGCAGATCCATAAATACTTTTCCACCGTGTTTATTTTTCTTATGCTTCTATGAATGTTTTTCTAGAGTCACACTAATGCCCTTGTAAGTCATATGTCACATCCATCTCCTCATCAATTTTACTTTTAAAGGCTGTCACTTAGGGAAAATTGGAGAAGGCTGTTTCAACTTGAACATTATCTGGTTATGAACAGTTCACTTTTCAGTTTTATAAGGGAACTGGAGTGCAGATGCACGGTTACTGTATTTCAAGGTTTCAAGTACCACAGCCCTACAGCACTTGCACACATTTGCACACCTACTGTCACCTCTGCGGTTTTCTAGATGTCCACTGTCCTGCTGATGTACCAAGGCCCCAATTCAAACAGCTCCCCCGACACACACGAGAATTAATATTAGATACAAAGCTCTGAATGGATCGTTCAGACAAAACCCAGGAATTCTGGTAATTTAGGACCCTAAACTGTCTCTTAAAAAAAGTTGGCCTTAGACGTGGGTTGTGAGCACTTGAAAATCCATTCCTGAGGCCCTTTAGGAGAACATTAGGCTTGAGTGGTAGCCACAGGGTCCAGCTGGGAAGCAGCATTTCCCCAGGCGTTTGCCATGCACACTGGAGCTCCCCAAAACGGGGACAAACAGGTACAAACTCGAAGCTGAGAGGAGATGAATGAAGGCTCACGGACACAGTGGAAGATGGGGTGATTTACGGGAGCACAAGCCCACCCTCCACCTTTGCTGACTTGCAGCGAAGACCCGCTTGCTCCTGGCAAAGAAGCTGCTGGGGCTTCAGCAGCTCTTCCCCATCTTTCCTTAGCTACGAACTGGGGAAAACATGTTCATCCTAGAAGAAAGAACCCTCCAGCAAGAAGGAATAAGCAATGTTTGGTGCATTCATAATATAGATATTATTTGGCAAACTAGTTAAACGAATTGTTTCCTTTCAGGATCCTAGTGATGTGTGTGGTTGGCAAGTCTTCCTCCCTGCTGCTCGGCCACCTGCTCTCCCTATTGCTATGCTCGCTCCATCTCCAGCCCCAGCTGCCTGCTGCTCAGCCTGCAGCCCTGCAAGAGGCTGCCTTTGCTTCAGCCAGCACTGCCGTGCCCACTGCATATCCATGGGGCAAGGGTGTATTTGGTGTACGTCATGGGCACCTTCCAACTAACACGTTACAGATGGGCAATGTTCGCTGCCTCCCTCTGGGAACCCGGTCGTGTGGGTGGGTTGGTGTAGGCACCACCCCAGGTGAGATTCAGTGGAGATGGACCAGCCACAGCACTGCTCCACCAACATCCTGCCCACGGTTAGGGTTAGGGGCAGCCGCAGCTCTCCTCGGAGCTGGAAGTGGGGAAGCCCAGACAGATCATCTGACACAGGAGCCCTCTGTGCCTGCCAGTGCTAAGGGCAGGGCAAACACCTCCTGGGGGTAAAAACATCCCTCACAATTTCTCACTCCCTGTTGTATCTGTTGGATTATTATTCATCCTTGCTTCCTATGATGATAATATTATCTGAAGACCTTTGCAAACCAGACAGCATAGTCCTATCCTGAGGATCTGCTGTGTAAGCACAGCAAGACTGAAAACACACAGGCTGAAAAGCATGGACTCTGATCCTCTGCCTACAGGAAAGAAGTCCCACTGCCTTGTAGTTGGAGGTTAAATCAAATCTCTCAGGTGATGAAACTTTCTCACCAAGTACATCTTTGTCCCCCTCCTGTGGCTGGATCTGATCATACACAAGTGTTGGTATGGCGGCCAGGGTTGGATGGACCCTTGGCAATGAAGAAAGTAAATATTTTTCATTGAAAGTAATGGTATTGGAAGGATGCTTTTGCCCTGTCCTGCCTATCCGCTTCTCCAGAGAGCAAAGACCTGAAGAATTGGAGTGGGTGACTTCTTTGGAAAGAAATGTTGCTCTTCCCCAAATACTAACTGCAGTCTCTTTGACTCACTCAGCCCTTTGTTCCTCTTCAAGGATGACCAGAAAGAGTTCAGTCCACCCTGGCTGTGCTGGCTTCTGCACTGGATTTGCAACAAAAGCATTCAGTCGGCTACCTGCATATGCCATTTTAAAACAATCCTTCTGCCGCCTCTGAAGAGCAGATCATCCTTGAAAATTAAGTTAGAGCTGGCTGCCTGTAGAAATGATTACAGCCATGTTAGGAAATTCTTCTAAAGTGTCTCTGGAGTTTGGGTAAATAAATAAATAAATGGATTGTCAGGATATATCTGCTCAGGGTTCCCACCATTCCCTGGGTGCAGCCGTCATGTGAACTCTTCTATAAGGGAACAGGAACAGAGACATCCCAGGAGGATTTATCCTGACCCCACCACTGCCCTGCCTGACCCACCTTTGCCCTGTGAAGAAATTCTGGCAGCCAGTGCTTGAAAAACAGCCTTTTATGTTCTTACTTTCCCCCTCTTTTATTAATTTGCAGTCACAACCGTTGCTATTTGATCCACAGAGCCAAAAATGTCCCGCTTCATTATTCAGACTGTTTGCAGCTGAGCAGAGCAGAAGGCCAAGCGTACACACACACACGCTCTGCAGACCTCTAGGCAAGGCACAACACTGGAAGTTTAACAATCAAGTGCCTTAGGATGTTTTGTACCTTTTGCAAACGCTTGTTTCGCAGTTTCTGTGTCATTCTTGCTGAACCTCACTTCGTGAAGGTTTTTATTATGCGAGATTTTTGTCATAAGAAGTCTGCATAAGGATAAGGAATTAAACCCATGTCTCCCAAATCCAGATCAGTACCGCAACCTTTGGCTCATCCTCTCGCCTCACTTGTCTCGCAAAGGGTACCGTACAAAGGTACACCAGAATACATTATACCCCAAGGTCAGGAGTGTCGGATGAAAAGGATGAACATATACAAGCCCGTGTCCTAGAAATCTGCTCTGTACCCTCCATGGGTTTGCAAATAGCACTACTTAGCAGCAGAAATTAAATCCACAGCCTTTCAGCAAAGCAGGAACAGCATGTTGCTACTGCTGCTATTCTACGAACCTCAGAGGGTAACACATCCAACATCACCGCCCGCGCTAGGAGGGATGTGTTAGCTCTCTGAATATCCCTGATTAACACAGCCTTATCCCAGCATTTTGTATCAACTACATACACACCGCAACACGCCTTGCGTAGGCTAGTAATATCTCGTACCAACACAGCAGCAGCTTCAATAATCGCTAAGTCAAGTGGGTCTGCTGCCAGGCTGTGCTGCCGAAGCACGTGGAGACCACCAGGAACCCCTGCGGTTTGGGCTAAAGCCGGGCTGGGAGTGAGATCCTGCGCTGCACCCCCCAGCCCCTCTGGGGATGCAGCAGGACTGCGCAGAGCCCAGCAGGTTTTCAGCAGCCTGGGGAACTGCTTTAACGTACCGCAGTTTCCCTGGAGTACTTCTGTAACCCCCTGGTGCAGAGGGGCTGCTGTGAGGTGGAATTCAGGCCCCCCACCTTGCCTAAAATATATAGGGTGTGCTGGATAATCATTCCTCTTTGAACAAAGGCTGGAAAAGTAGGTATTACACAGGTAGGTCTGCAGTACTGTGGGTATCACTTGCTCTTTTTTACCTACCCACCTTCCTTGCTTAACCATTCCCTTCCAGGACACCAACCTTAAGCAAACACGTCCTTGCTCTACACAGCAGACAATTCTGTGTAATGCAGAGAAAACCCCTTTTCATGCTGGGGAAGTTCTTCAGCAGAGGTAAAGCCCTAGGATGCTAATCTGAATCACCAACCCAGGTTTTAAAAACAGTTGCCCAGGAGGATAAGAGACTCGGGCCTGCAGCTCGCTGCTGGCTTGGCTGCTGCCTCTCCTCCCTCGCAGGGCTCGGTCCCTGCAGCTCCCATGCCAGGAAGCCTCCCCCCAGCTCTGCTACATGAGCACTACTCACTGGTGGTTTGCCGGGTCCATGGCAGTGGATCAGCACAATGAGCGCTCAGCCTGAAGACAGCACCCGGAGCAGCCATGCAAACCATCCCAGGATCAGGGCCTTGAGGATCTCGCTCTTTTGGATAGTGGCACTTTCAGATTTTGTGGTTGTTTCTAACATCTTTGTGTTTCTCTTACAAAAATATCATCTCCCTTTCCTCAGATCAGAAACCAACTGTGCTGCTGAGCGGGTATCCCTGCACGTGAGCGGGTATCCCTGCGTGTGACCCTTGTGCTTCCAAGACAGATGAGAACAGGGTGTTGTGTGGATGTGTACTCGTGGGTAAGGTCGATGCTCCTGCCATGACTTTGCCAGCTCATGGCTTTCTGCATTGCTATGGGAGCAGGGCGAGCCCTGCGGTGGAGGGGGTATGATCAGTGGAGAGCAGAAGAAGGTCAGGGGGTAAAAAGACTCATGAGATGCCGACAGCCCTTGTGAAAAGCAGCAGCACAGGCTGCAGGGCTTGTTGAAAGACCTGTCCCATCAGGACTGCTTAGAGTAGCACAAAGGAAAACGGGAAGCAAATAGAAACCTTTGACAAAGCAATGCTGGAAGAGTCCTGAGAGAATCGATGGGGTTTTCAAAAGGCCTCGGCATCTGTCTGATTCTCTCCCACCTGCACTCAATGGGTGTTTTACTGCCAGCTCTGCAGGAGCAGCGGTACAGAAAGTCTCTGAGCCATGCTGGTCCTAACCCACTCTGCACCACCTCATGTCTTCAGTGGCCTGCAGTGATTGCCCCTCTTGCTGCTAGCTGGAAGGTGCACTTTCTGAAAGGCTCTCTCTTCCCTGCACTGTATCATGTGCCATGATATTGGGAAGCAACCTCTACATTGCTCTCTGCTACTGAACCAAGCAATCCTGCATGCAGAACGAGAGCTCAGATGTCCCCCTTTAAACCACTGCTACTCTTCCCACCCTGCCTGCTCTGGACAATCACTTCCCTGCTAGGCACTGCATACTAGAGAAGATCTTTTTTCTGAAAAATGTTATTAACCATCTTTTTGTGAGTGTACTACCTCCAGAATCCTTCCTTCAGTGGTAGCTGTTGGCTTCTCCCTGAGCACGCCCTATGCCTAGCGCTGGCATTTGGTATCAGGAACGAAACAGAACAAAACAAACCAAAACCATACTTGCTTTTCAGGCTGGCCACAGTGGGAGTGTGGCATGACATACAGCCCTAGAGAGAAGAATTTGGTTCACTTAGCCTGAGTCTGAGGGTTGTGTCTGTGAACAGTTTAACATAAAGGTCATCAGATAGCTGGCACAGTTCCTATCCACCCTCCTTTGCTCTCAAGTCTGCCATGCAGTGAAAGACAGCCTGCACTCCTGGGACACAGTATCAAGCTGTCTCTTGCTGACACTATTGCCCTGAGAAATGGCAATCCCCTAGCATAAGAGGGCAGAGAGCAGAACGTGTGCCGTCCCAGTTTAAGGGGGAATTGGGGGTTCCTCAGCCCGGAACATAACTGCATGGCATACGGCACAATTTCTGCTCAGCTTCTTCAAAAAGTCTGGTTTGAGGAATAGAGGGAAACCAGGTATATTGAGACCTGCAATTGTACCTGTGATCTGTGTCTGGGAATGGTAAGGGTTGTCTCTTCTCAAGCTGATTGGGCCGTGATTTGCTCAGGTTCCTCAACTCTTCCTGCTCCAGGGGATGTTCAGGACATCCCATCCCATAGCAGGGGAAGATTTCCTCCTGAATTTAGTGGGCTGAGGGTCAGGAGAAGGAACTCAGCCCAGCGAAGACAGATTTTAATTCACGAAAGAGCCCTTGTGTTTTCTGCCACCGTGAGCAGTTCAGTTTGGCTTGCCTGGGAGGGCAGCAAGCGGCTGCTATCCACGTCTCTTTGAAAAAGACATCAGTATCACTCTGAAAACTTAGGTTTCATTTAGCCTAGTTAAAACTACCCTCTGTTATGTTCTGCTGCAATCATTTAACACAAAGGAGTTCATCAACACTTTAATTCTCCAGGTCTCTACATCCCAGTGTCTGGGAATGGGGATAAGCCAGCAGTTTTTTGTTTAAACACCAAAAGAGTGTCAGAAAAGATTAAGCAATTGCTTTGTGAATTCCTACAGAGGAAAGCACTCACAGATGCAAGTGTCAGCTGGGCTGATGCTGTTTGCCACTATAACAAATGAACAATGGCACCTATTCGTGCCCTGAACTTGCCATAGTCAAAGCCGAACTGCTACAGCAATGATGGGGTATTCTCATGTGCCTCGACACAACAGACTGTAAAACAAGCAAGCAGAAAAGAGAGATGATTTGAGGGTAAAACATGGGCTGGTGCAGATACTTGCATTACCCATGCTTTGGCTGTTTTTCAACCACAGCACACGAGGATTCTCTGAGGTCGCAACAATCAGGTGGTTAGTAGTAAGGGTGGCAACGAGCCAGAAGCCTGGACCAGACAGTCAGTGGACCAGGGAAACTTCTGTGACTCAGTCCATGAGATGTCCATACCTGTGAAGTGCCAGGGGGCTGTTTCCAACACACTGCACACCAGATGCAGAGATATACATGAATTTATTTGCTGAACAGACAAACATACCTCCTTCCTCCAGCTAGCAGAAAATTCAGCTACTACCACGCAGGTGTGTCTTGAATACCCTGTGCCACTGTGACCTTCCCACAAAAAGGGGATAATGGAAGTGCAAAAGACACTAAGAGAGGCTGCAATGATAGCGAAAGGTATGGAACAGCTCTACAAAAGCAGCACTATCAGGGACAAAGATGCAAAAATGCAAAACCAGCCTCCGGTTCAGGAGGTGCTCAAATCCCCACTTCCTGCAAGCTGGGAGGGTGAAGCTGGGCAGGGGGTCTCTGTACACATGCTGTTAATGCACTCTGTCTTTGGACAACCAGCCACTGCCACAGACAGGTCCTGGCTGACTTTTAGCCTGAACTAACTGCAGCCACTCAAATCATGTTACACCATACGGGAATAATGAGTCTCTCTCCCTCACTGATACAAGTCACTTGTCTGGAATTCATGTAAAGAGTGGCTGTACTTCAGCCCAGTTCCCAGAATCTAGGGACCAGATTCTTAAAAGCACCTAACTGATATGAGATTTAGGCACCTCTGAGTATTTGGGTCGAGTTGTTCCCACACACTGCTAAAAACTCCGTCACATTCCGAGTAAACATGAAGGCTGCAGCACAACCCGACTTGCGGTGCCACTGGGGCAGAGCCGAGGCATTTTTCAAAACTGTCATGTTATATTCCACTCAGAGAACAAAACGGGGAATTTCAGATTTTAATTTGTCACTTTACATGTAAATTAAATGTTGTATATTGTCACAAGTGAATTCAGCCAGTATTTGTAATAATGGAAATCTGCTGCTTGGATTTCTAAACAAAAATTCCCCATGTTGCTTGTGCTTCCCTGCATGAGCCATTTCATTTTAGCTTTCCTGTGTTCTCTTTGAGACTGCCTAAAAGAGTTTGGAAAGAAGGACTGAGGAAAAACAAGAACGAGAAATAATTGTCAGGATTACTCAGCAGGATGGCTGGATGACATTTTGTCCCTGGTTTTTGTGGGCAGAACTATTGCAGTGCTTAAAATTAAGCGCGTGCTTAAGTGTTTTGTTGATCTGAAGCCAGAATACTCAAAACTGTATCTGACTAGTCCCTCCCGACCTGGTCCAAAGCCCATTAAAATGGTTACAAAACCTTACAATGCCTAAATGTGCTAAAACGCCCCAAACATCACCCAGTTGAGATCACCCAGTGTAACCACAGCCCTTCCTCAACGAGGTGACTGATTACATTTAGTCCTCTGGAAAGCAGGAGACGGAAAGTTAAGTATGTTGACATTCACTTTTAAGAGCAAAGGAACTGGAAAAATAAAGCAACCATCAGAAAATGATGCCTTTCAGGAACCTAGAAAGACAATATTCCTCCCTCGCCTTTCCTCCGTGTCTCAGGGTTTCGTTATTATTATGTGGGCTATAAGCCACTTGGAAAGCTCAGGGTATACAGCCGCATGAATTACAATACAGGGAGATTGACTGGGTTGTAACCTGTAATGTATTACTTATTTTTTATTTTAATTGCAAGCGGTCTCTGAAACATTATAGAGCGTATAGTGCTAGACACAGCAGAAGTAATTAAAATGAGAGGGCCACACGCAGTCGGCAGTAAAACACCAAATGTAGGCAGCTTAGGGAAAATGTCATTGATTCAGCATCAGAGGGGCCGGGAGGAGAAGAGGCGGGATTGAGATTGTCAACAACAGATCATACTCAAAATGCAGCAGCAAGCGCTACAACCGTTTAAAGCAAAAGCAGCCGAGGGATGTGTTGTTGTAGAGCTGCAAACGTCTCAAACGGGGACAGTGACGTCAGCTCCTCAAGGTGGTTTCAAAGAAACAAGCTCAGCCTCAACAAGCTGCTCTTCTCCCATCTCTGCGAGGGAGAATCTGGGTCACGATTTCTCCCGTAGGAAAAATGAAATGCTTTCACACCATATTAAAAATAGTAATAATTAACTAAGGGAGGTAGAAAAAGAATCCATGGCTGTTCGTCTGAGGTGGATGTAGAGCAATACAACTGCGACTCAGTTCAAAGCAAGGCCAGAGAGCTCATCTGAGGTGAGCAAGGAGCTGCTGTTTTGTCCAGCTTGCTTGTCCAACACCTCCTCCACGACAGACACAGTGTGAAAAGGGCTTCAAAGCATTAACATACCCGTGTTCCTGCACACCCTAACTGGGTGTCACCCTGACTCGTGTTAAATGGCATGGACCGCTCTGAATGTAATTGGCCACAGCAAAGGTTAATGATCATTTCTACCTTTAAATAGTTTATGAAGGTGTTTGATGCCTTCTAACAAGTCAGCTATTGGAACTTGCTGCTCTTTCCACTGACTTGCATATCATTGATCTTTCTTCTTGAAATGATTATCCCCAGGCAACCTATAAATCTCACTTACTCTGGCTCAAAAATGCTGGACAATATAATGAACTGTTATGAGGGCAAAGACAGTGGATGGGGTCACCGCTTATGAGCTAGCAGCATATGTACTTAGGCTGTGCGCTTGGATCTGCACAGCTTCGTGCGCGTCTCCGAGAGGCAAAGAAACAGAACGCTCAAGGCAGATTCTGTAATTAGAGAGCAGGCGAGTTCCAAGTGCATCACTATATGACAGCCTGTGCATGCCTCTAAATATAATGGGCTTGGTAGCAATCCGGGGTATAACATCACATCCCACGGTTTAATTTGAAAACTCTCCTACTACAGAAGTATCTGCAAGGGCAATCCCTTCCGCAATGCTTCACCCTCAGTGAGCATCCTACAGGCCTTTATCAGAGACCGAGAACAGAGAAATTAAAAGCTGCAAATGTCCAGAGCAGTCAAAACTTTCAAAGTCCCCAGTCACAATGCACAAGTGCTTGACAATTTTACACTGAAGGGTTTTGATGCTTACAAGAGTCTGCAAAGTCCTGTGTGAAAACAAACAGAAGAACCTCAGCCGTGAACTCTCCCCGCAGCTCCAGGGTGATCTCAGGCATGTGGATGTGAATCAGCCTGTCAGGGGGTTGAACTTGTTTAGTTTCTGCTTCCAACCACTGAATATCTTCACACAGGGGTTTGCTGGGTTTTTGTTTGTTTTTGTTTTGTTTATTTGTTTGTTGTTGGTTTTGGTTTTGCAAATAGAGAAGCTGTTTATCTCCAGGATTCTTGAGAACAGCTTGACAGTAAGTCTGTTTTTACTGCAGCAAACATTGCTTGTATTTCCTACAGCTGGAGGACCTCTTACAAGAGCCACTGACCAGATTCGTTTCACAAATCCTTGAACTCCAAAACTCAGCCAGGTTTGCCCTGAGAAGTTGGAACTGCTAGGTCCAAGATCTAAGCTACCTACATGCTTAAACCTTTTCTCTTTTCTCCTTTTCTGAAGGAAATCAGGAGTAATATTTCATAGGTACCATCGGTCAGTAGAAGTGACGCATGTTATTAACTAGTTTTCTAGTTAGAACGGTCCACAACTACAGAAGGTGATTCAAACTGGTAACTACAGCTCCAATATTAGCACCAGATAAAAAGCAGACTGCAGGCTCAGCCTTTTTCCCTTAACTCCTTCAAAAAGGAAGAAAATGAACAGGAAAAAGGCAAAAAATCTGCATAACCATCAGTGAAGTCACTAAAGACAAAATCAAGGGAGATGGAGGCAATGGGAAGATCCATGGATAAAGCTGCTACTTCTGCTGCCCATGCTCGCAGGAGCATAACGAGCAGTTCATTTTACTCTCAGGGCTTCCCCGTTGTTAGGTACATCACCAGCGGGTTACGCGTGCCGTGCAGCAGCGTGGGGACAGTACTGCTGCAGAGCACAGACTGCAACAGGGCAACCAGCAGCAAGCCCTGTGCAGTGCTTCCCCTAACTGCTTTGCATCCGTACCCTGATGCTAAGGAAGGAGCTGGTGCGCTCTTCCTCCTCCTGGCATGATCCAATAGTTAATTGGGGAAGATGTTTGTCCACACCATCATTTTTAATGGGCCCAAAAAGAAAAAATTCAGGCAGTTCTTAAACCCCAGACAGTGAACACAAATATAAATCTCCCTAAGCAAACCCGGGAAAAGTCCTGATGCACTTTACAAGCTGTAAACACTGCTTTTATTAGCCATTTATGGGCCACTTTTCACAACGCAGCTTTAATATTAAACAATAAAGCTCAAAATACACTTACAAAGAAAAACAGTCTCTCTCATTTACTCCTGAATTTGAAGTGTAGCATCTCCTGATGACATGAAATCAGCAGAAATAAGGTTATTCAGTTTAGGCTGCATATTTTTCATGCTTGATGCCTCACGCAGTGCATAGCGTGGAGTGAGACAGAGAAGAAAAAAATTGGAAGCCACTAGAAACCAGTGTAATGAACTTCTGGAAAGTGTTGAGCAGCCCTGTTACCCACATCAGTATGCACAGACACTTCAAGGAAATATGTCCTTGTGGTTATGGGTATTTATCATTTATAATCTGACACATCAGACATCTCGTGTAAGATAAGGCCTGACTGTATCAGGGACAGCATGCAAAATGCATGCAGTTTATATGCAAAGAAGAGTAACTTCTTATTTTGAGCCTGTTTTGAGTCAGAATAGGAAAGTACTGCTAACCCCGACTACCAACGGAAAACAGGCTCAGGGGGTGAAGGGATTTGGCCAAGATTACGCAGGAACCAGAAAGTGCACGAACATCAGCATCTCACCCACACAAAATCTGCAAAACACATGCTGGCCCTCAGTGGAGATGAGGCAAAGGTCGCTTTGGGCCTCTAAAGTATGCCAGCAGCTGGTCAGCGTGGTACCTTCTCGTGTACCACCCAAATCACAACTGCCCAGGCTTTCTGGTGCAAGCAAGAGGATTTGTAATCCCACCATATCAGCATGTGCTGTCCCTTCACAGGCCCTGGTCTGCTCAAACTTGGCTTCACGAAAGCCAAAGAAAACCCAGCTGTACCATTTTCTTTTTTTCAGCTGGCAGGCACAAGGTTGTACATGCATTTGGCCATTCTTCAAACCCAAACCACAGCAGGCAGGCAGGCTTGTAAGAAAAGCCCATTTTAGGGCTTGTAAAAAAATCTTAAACTGTATGGGCCAAGTCTCCTGGCAGCTGGTATTTGCTAGGGATGGCTCAGTTAACCAGAGGGACTGAGATTCCCTTGCTGAGCGGGCGACTGGTGAAGCAAAACCAAGCTCCCAAATGAGTTTACCCATCACACTGCAGATACACATTAGGAATATCCCAAAATAAGGAGCAAGTTTTAGTGTAGACTGGGCCTGGTTCATCTGGCTGAAGGGGAAGACAGAAGGAGCATGTTGAAGATTTGATCTGTGGAGACAATTGCACTACAGGGACACACTCCATGGGGTCCTGCAAGTCTAGCACCTGGGTCTCCAAATTCCATCTCACCCACCCTGCTCTCAAATTGCTCTCACCCCAATACCCCTGAACTGTTGTAGAGGGTTTCTATGCCTCACTAAAGAAGTCTGTTCCTCCTTAAGATGTTTAAGGAACATCTCTGGAAAACAAGACTGCCTAGTAGTTTGTAAACTGATTTGAAGTCCTTCAACATAAAATGTTCTAACTCACTATAATAGATGCAAAACTAATGATACAAAATAGGCGTTGACAGAGTGTCGATCCAAGTCTTCCCAAACGCGGCGGGGAGCGTGATGCTATACATGGACCACAGTCTGGGTCCGGTGAGCTCTATGAGCAGAATACATGCACCAAGCTTGCCAAAGCTCAGTCAGGATCAGGGTTCTGCCTATTGACTTGTCTAATATGACTATTAAATAAATCACATCAATACTAATTATTATGGAAACTCCAATGATTTTGTAAGGAAATGTTTCTGTGAAAAACTCTATTAAAATCCAGATAGCTCTGGAAGGAAAAACATGAGCTAGTCAAAGCCCCAGCTGCCTCGGGTGACTCTCACACACTCAGTGAGTGCTCATGTACCACTCTGTACAAGCTGCAGAAGTAGCAGTCAAGTCAGACTTAATTATAGTGCATATTGCTGAATCACTCTGCCATAAGAAGTGGCTTTTGCCCAGGATACCTCTAAACCCCTCTTACTTTCCACTTAGCTGGCTGCGTCCAAGTTGGGTTACCCACCTCACATGGAAAATGGTCTTTGACGGCCTTAGAGAATGTTTACCTCCAGCTCTCCGGAGATGTGATACCGGATCCAAAGCCAGACAGCTGGCACAAGCCCATCCATCACTTAAACATCCCTCACCTTAAAAGGAGCAGTGGGATCTGTCAATATGCTGCAAATATGCCCACCGTACTTACAGCAGTCATTTCTCCCCAGCTACCCAAAATAAACACTCAAGAATATGCAATGCAACATGTTCATCCAGGTTTTTTGCTGGAGTATTGGCTACAACCAAACCTCACGGCCCGTGTCAGTCACCGACGGTACCCGGCGCGGCAGGCACGGCTATGTCCTGTTTGCACGGCGTCACCGAACAGCCGCTGAGCTGTGGCCGCACACCCGGGAGGTCTGTGTTGTCTTTAATGACCAGAGAACAGACTGCTGTTTTCTCAGCGGAGTGAGTGTGGAAAGCAGCTTGTTTTACATGGATTAAACAATTATTGACACTGTCACAGAAAAGGGCTTTTGGACTGTGTCTGCTACAAGAATAATAGAGTGAATGGATTTTTTTTTTCCCCTGAGCACTCAGAATTTTTAGTAAATGCTGGTTATTAAAGGGGCCTAGAAAAACATTGGGAAAAAAAGGAATCATGCAATTAAAACTGTGCCATTCCTAAGTGTAGCCACAAATCAGTGACTAGGGAAAGAGGAAACTTGCCATTTAAAGACAAACTGCTCCAATTTAGCTAAGACTAGGATCTTGAAGCAGCAATTGTCAACAAGAGAATAATGAATATTATCCTTAAAAATATATACAAATTCTAATTACAGTTGCCATTTTTGAGAGTGGCGCTGAAGATTGCTATCAGATGGAAAACTGGTGTCATCTTTCTACCCTTAGGGACACGAATGGTCAGTGGAAATGACTGTAACTGTAAACCAGGCTCCAACCTGCTTTGATACCGGCTTTGCTGTTCGAACGGGATCCTTCAGCTGTCATATCTGGATAACAAGCCACTGCCAATAGAGCAAGAGCCCTCCATGCCGTGGCAGGGGATGGCCAAATCCTCCAGCTCTGAGCAGACAGCTCAAGTCTGATGGTGTGGGGGGAGACTCCCTTCAGCTCTGCTCCTCCACTCCCTCGTCCCAGCCCCGGGAGCAGAAATCCCTGCATAGCAGGGCCTTCACCCTCCGAGATGCCGCTGCCGGGGCTGGCTATGCCGCACGCAGAAGGGCAGGGTCCTGTGGCTGGAGAAGGCAGGTGGAGCAGTGCCACAGCCAAGGCAAGGAGAAGTCACAGGGCAGCAGCCAGGCTCTGCCACTCCTGCCCTTGCCAACCTGCAGGGTGACATCATCAGGGCTTCCCCTTCCCATCGGATACATGAAGCTCACACTCTGCATTCCCAATCATTTGATGGCAAGTTTTAGTAAGGAGAAAGAAGCAGCTGTAATAGTTAAACCATCAGATCCGATTTCTAGGGATCATGCTTTCTGTGGACCTGCCCTCCAGGTCCACAGAAACACTTCCAAACACTGACTTCTCCATGGATTCATGGGCCAGCAGTCCACTTTTGCCCTCTGAGGATACCTGCTCAGTCCAGATGTTCAGAGCGGGGCCCTGCTGGGACCCTGAGCCAGCACTTCCCACTGCTCAGAGCAAACCTCCCACCTAACACAGCCCTCATGGAAAATCAACGCCCAATTCTTCTGAGTTTGGGCAAGCAAAAACAGCCATCAAAGTTTGAGAAGCCAAGGCTGTCCAGCAGCATTCTACTTCAGAAAACAGAGCTGGTAGCAGCTCTCTTACATAGTGGCGTGGCAGCAAATTCAGGTCTCCGGCACTCACAAGCTGCTGTACGGAGAGCAAGGGCAGGCTTCCGCAGAGGACAAGGCAGCTACACGACAGTGTAATTTGAAAACAGACCCAAGCTACAGATTTCAGCTTCTGAAATAAGGACTCAGATTCCAGTCCTCTCCTCCCCTGCTCTTCCCAGCTCCCTGCAAGCCTGGAAAGGGGTAATGCCAAGGAAAAATGGATCCCAATCCAGTGTTTTACAAAGACAAAGCTGGAATTTCTATGAGCTGCCTACAAAAGTACCCACTGAGCCAGAGACTGGGAAATATCAAACTTCTTCTCCAAAGGGGAGATGGGTCTGGAAGAGAAATTTCTTATTTAAAAGTAGAAGGAAGTGAAACAAAGTAGCAGCATTCCCTTCACTTTAAAACCAACACAAAAGAAGTAAGGGCTTTGATACTGATAATAGTGTAAAAGCAGCGTGTGCTGTCAGTGCGCTCATCCTTTTGACCTACAAGACAGCTCGCCTGCTTGTTGGCTCTGTCTCTGGGCAGTGTACCCGAGATCTAACACAAAGTAATTGTCAGTTCGTTGTGACTTTGACTGGAAATCCCAGTGCTGAGAGGGAAATCTGCTAGGCTTTGAAGCAGAGATTTTGGTAGCATCCATGCCTTCCCGTCTCAGAACTCACTCATTTGATGTATTGTGGAGTAAGGTATTTGTTATCTTCTCAGAGAACATGCATGTAGCTTGGTAAATCTATTTCCTGACTGCTTTCTAAGACCGATAGTACAAGGGTTGTTTCTCAGTTATCAGTTTATCTGATACAGGAACAAAGCTGGAGACAAATGCAGACACCTTCGCAGTGTTGGTATTACATGTCACTGCAAGGTCCTCCCCTGGTTTCTTCCAGGTACCCTACGCTAGAAAAGCAGGTTCCCTTCATGTAAACTACCATGTAATTGCATTTGTATCCAGCACATCAAGGGGTTTAGGAGACAATTTGCCCTAGACCAGGAGTATGTACTAGCAGCAGCAGGAATGACATGTCTTGCTCCAGAACCCATGCACTGCCCATCAATACAAGCTGATCTATTCCCCTACTGGGATGGACTTGTTTCCACTGCCAGCATCCCAGCATGCTCCCATCTAGCCATTACAGGATGAGGCTGGTTATTTTTCTGCCAGCATTAAATTGTGATAGGTTTTTCTCAGCCATTGCCAGACTCCCCCTTTGCTGTGCAAGGAAGGAGCCACACTTGACATTTTATGCCGTCACCTCAGGAAACTGAGCCTCTCTAAAACTGTTTTGGGACACTGCTATGAGCCTCTTATGAGTATTAAGGCATCCTGCTCGAGCAGCAGGCAGCACTGCAGCACGGCCCTATCGGTATTGGTGGCAGGTGGCAGGTCCTTTCCACACTGTGACTGCACCTCTGTACATGCAAGGGAGGCATCAGTGGCTTTGACAGCAGCCTGTCATTGCTCTGCATTTACAAACACCTTGGGGAAAACAAGACCTAGGGCATTTCTCTGTGACAGGGAAGGGTACCAACGTACCTGCCCAGGTCCTGGGGTAACCAGCACACCTTCAGTGCTGGCCCCTTCTCAGTTGTTGGGGCCCTAATCTAACCCGTTTATGCAGGATTGCAGTGAGGCACTAACTCCCTGAGTTATCCCTTTACCTCTTTTGAATTACCTCACAAGTCTACAATCTTTTACAATTATTTCTTTTTATTTCTCAGGATCTGATTTTCTAGGTTTCACCCCCACAGCTCCCCGTTAGCTGGTGTAAGGTTTTGCCGGGGTTTTCCTGCTGTTGTCCTGTGAAGTTTTAGAAATGCTTTTCTCCGTTCTGTAGCACTTTTGACAGTAGTATCACACGTATCTCTGCTTTGCCTTACCATTTAAGAATGATGTATAAATAAGAAGCCCAATTTCAATACCAATCAGGGATGCTGATCAGCAGTTTATCCACACAGGTATGTTTATAATTGTGTCACTACACAGAAGGAAACTGAGGCCCTGCAAAAGTGTGACACCTCCTTCTAGAAAGAGTAACTTACAGCTGTCACTCAGAAGCAATTGAAATGTCCTTTCCCAGGGTATTAAGTTATACAGTCAGCAATGTCCACGATTTGAGTAATTCTTGTTTGCAATGGACCTGGCTGCCCTCCCTGGCGTGCCAGCACACCCCAAAACAACCAGCCTGGCCTTTTCAGGAGATAAGCACCTCTTGCAAAGGTACGGAGAGAGCAGAGTGTGTTTAACATCTTGCTGGATCAGCCTCATAATGTGTTTAAAACAATGGAAAAGGAAAGCATGTGTTCCTTTCAGCGCAATCTGTGCCTTATAATCAAGTCTAAATGTTCACAACCCGCTCGGATCCTAATGAGGAGAATGACTTAAATGGCAGAATGTTCTGCTCTTTCTACAGGTTTACAAAAATGAAATTAAACATAGGCTTTCTATTACAAAACAATAGGCAAACTGAAGACCAATTATGCAAACCCATCAGAGAACCTGGTGAACTGTGGAGAATTTTGCATTTCTGAGGCGGAACGACTTTTTAGATGAAAAAACCCCCTCTACTCCAAGAAATTGAGAACATCTGTGCCATCAAAGAAAGAATGCAGTGAATAATTGGACAATCATAGACAGGCAGCCATTTGAATATGAAGCTGTTTGTAATGTGGCAGTGGAAGGGAAATTACAGAACGCCAGCGTTGCTTGGCTGTCAAACCCCTGTGCTTTCCCCTTTGTGCCTATTATGGCATGTTGTGTGCTCACTTTACAAGAGTCTGCGGGGTCGGCAGTGGGGTCTCTAGGGTTATCTGCTTCCATTATTTTGCACATCAAACACATAATGAAAAAGGAGCAGTCAGAGAGGTCCTTGAGCATTTACTTCCTCTAGCATCCAAGTTTAAGCACACCTTTAACCTCTCCCTGACAGGCAGCCCAACCTGCAGCCATCCCCCAGACAGCTGACACGCAGCACGGAGCAAATATCCTCTATCTCCCAGCTGACAAACTTTTGTGACCCCTTGCCTTGAGCAGTGATATTACCCTCTTTGCCAGCAGGCAAATCCCACAGGGACACTCCTGAGAGAGATACACACTGAGCCACCTCGTAGCCTTCCACCTTGCAGACTCCCAACCCCTCTGCAGAAGTGACGCACAGAAAACCCCTCGTTGCACCAGTTGATGGCATCTAAGCGTGGGCTGGACTGCTCTGAATCACAGGCACAGGGGCCCAAGAGATCTGAGCAACACTTGAGAGCGTGGTTCATCTCTCTCTGCAGCATCCCAAATTATCCGTCCCCAGGAAGAAGAGACTGAGCAGGGCACACGTTGTTTCCAGGAACACATACCTCCGTACCAGCTCCACGCTGCTCCTCAACACAACCTCTCTCGCAACACAAATTGCGGTGCCACGTGTCATGGAACTGCAGCATTCGGGCCAATGTTTCAGGACATCTTCCAGGACAAAAAGGAGAAAATAAAAGTGATCAACTTAGCTGTGATTTCATGGCTAGTTGCACAGATATTCACATGTTACTTTGCGCAGTCGGACTAATAACCAGCTTTCAGAAGGACAGACAGCGTAATGAATGGGTTGTAAAACACGCTCATAAAAACATTATAGCATGTCTCAGAGCATTTGTTAGCTGTTTGTCATTTACTGGGCCCCCTGTTTTACATTTTCTTATAATTCGCACATTTCCTATGAAAAATAAGCATTCAATGTGCGTGCGATTTATTTTAATTTCCCTCCCCCCTCACAGGATGATAGAACTTTTACAGCCATGCAAGAATGGCAATACGTAGTCACGAGGTTCATTATACAGTAATTAATACATGTTAAGTATCCTGTAAATATTATGTTATAATGGCTTTAAGTAAATACATACTGTACGTTGGCGGTACCTATTAAGTCAGCGCCAGTTCAAATGAAATGTGACTAATTAATCTGTTTAAAAAGTCTAATGTCAACTTGGATATTCTTTAAAAATTACAGTACAATGTTGCAAGCGAGCGGTGAGTCAGTCAGCATTTAATTACGGAACTTTGACATTAACGGTTACTTTCCTGGCTTATTTAAGTGGATTGGACACACGGGCCAGCATCGAAGGAATGAGAGGGGTAGAAGGAAGGTTTCCTTGTTACGAGAAGCTAAAAACCTGAATAAAATATCCCATTATCGTTACTGTGAATGGCTGCAAACTTGCACATGGATTATCACGGCAGCATCTTGCTGAGAAAGGCCCAGCCTGTCAGCACCCGATAACGTGCTCCACGCGGACAATGCAGCCACAGCAGTGCAGCCTTCGGGAGGAACTGTTGGAACTCCGCTGCGGTTTTGTCCATTTCAGGCATTATATCACTTTATTAAGGGATGGTGCCTGGCGCAGCCACGCAGCAACAGCAGCGGAGGCTTTGTTCTCTGCTCAGCTAGAGGCTTAGACACCGCCTTTGTCCTGCACAATGTTTTCCTTCCCTTCATGGAAGGCAGCCCCTCACAAGACTATCAGCCTTTTAACAATTTCAGTCACTCTCCACTGTCCTAAATACATAAAGAAAAAAAAAATCCCCCAATTCCTTCAGTTGCTTTTTTTTTTTTCCTTCTGGCTTGAAGCACAAACGCAAGAGAAGGTGAGACGTGCTGAATGAGGGGCCCAGGAAAGGTCATCTTTTCTTTCACCTATGCACTCAGCAAGAGTAGACAACAGAAGGCAAAATCTTTTCCAATGCATCTTGCATGTATTCATTTTCCATCAAAGCCGTCCTCGTAGGATGCAAGTGCCTAACGAACGCCTATCAGATCAGACGTACTCCTGTACTGCTGGGTGTGTATAGGTGGCTATCTTCAGTCTTATAGATGCCAAAAAAACCCAACCCCAAAGCAGCTCTGTTGATCGCAGCCTCCGTCCTTACCAAGAGGGGGAATGCAGGCGTTTCATAAACACACATGGTCTGTTACACGGTACCTGATCAGCCCCAGCTCTCCCAAGCCCCTTACAAACATCCGTAGCCCCAGATTATTGCTCTCCAAAGGTAACGTTGCTGAAACATAACTAAGCTCTCAGAGTTCCATCTCAAATGAAAGAAATTTAAGAAGCCTGCCTTCCATTAATGGAATTTGTTAACGAGTCTGTCTTCCAGACATTCACACATATTGCCAGGACCTGGATGCAAGAGGTCTTGGACTCTTTCTACTTTTCCATAGTCACTTGCTTCAGGTTTTGCCATCGAACAAAACCTGAATAAGCTTTTCATGGAAGACAACTCACTCTCTAAACATGTATGTAGCCTGCTGCTTGAGATAATAGTTTTCATAATACATTTTAAGGGGTAAAACCTTCACCCTTCAAGGTGATGGCTGGAACTGACACCCCCCACCCTCCAGGCGAGCCAGGAAGCACAGCCAAGACAGAACACTGAATACTGGGAAGCATTTCAAGATTACCTGTTACATCAAAAGCAGCGTGGCCAGCAGGCCAAGGGAGGGGATTCTCCCTCTGTACTCTGGAGACACCCCACCTGCAGTTCTGCATCCAGCTCTGAAGCCCTCAACATCAGAAGGGTATCAACCATTTGGAGTGAGTCCAGAGGAGGCTACAGAGATGCTCCAAGGGCTGGAGCACCTCTAATATGATGACAGGCTGGGAGAGTTGGTCTTGTTCATCCTGAAGAAGAGAAGGCTCCAGGAGACCTTATTATGGCCTTTCAGTACTTAAAGAGGGCTTATAAGAAAGAGGGGGACCGACTTTTCAGAAGGGCCTGTTGTAATAGGGCAGGGCATGATGGCTTTAAACTAAAAGAGGGTAGATGTAGACTAGATATAAGGAAGAAATTTGTTCTGATGAGGGTGTTGAAACACTGGCACAAGTTGCCCAGAGAGGTGGTGGATGCCCTGTCCCTGGAAACATTCAAGGTCAGGCTGAAGGGGCTCTGAGCAACCTGATCTGGTTGAAGATGTTCCTGTTCATTGCAGGGAGGGAGTAGACTAAATGACCTTTAAAGGTCCATCCCAAACCATTCTGTGATTCTATGATGAGGATAAATTACAAGAGCTCAAGATAGGCCAAAAATGTGTATGTAAACATAAAGGTTTGGTCTAGAAGCCGTGGGCTGCCTAAGCTATGCTGAACTAGCCGAAAGACAAGAAAGTGAGGTTTAAGAGAGGTTTTTCTTCCATTCCTCCTGAGGCCAGCAGCCACTGTCTGGTCTCTAGCAAGTTCATCGTGGTGTGAAACTATCCTAATTTATTTTCATCTGATACAACCCAAAGTACCATTGGGACAGCTGGCTATCATCTGGCTGTACTACCTCCTGGGCAAGCCCTTTCCACAAGCCATCAAAAAGGGGTCACTTCAGGTGGGAAGCAGAGCCTCTGGCTTCCTGGCTGCTCTGCAGCAAGAAAGTGGCTGGGACAGCTCTGAAACCTGAGTCCTCTGTTACAGAAGCCCCTGAAAGGTTGCCTTTTATTTAATGCTTCAGCATTGGCTTTAGAAACAGGGAGAACAGCATTCCATGGCATGCTGATGAATACAAATGCATAAACAGCATACCTAAGAGGCAGAGCTAGTGGCTGGAGGTGGGAGTTTTGCATCCCATGATGGGATCTCCCATAGCTTTCTTCAAAGGTAAATTACTTAACAACCTTGTGCCTCAGTCTCCCTACTGCTAAATCACTATAATATTTGGCTACCTCCTAAGATGTTGCTGGGCTTATCTAATTAATATTCACAAGGCATCCAGAGATAAAGCAGTTTCATAAGTGTATTGTATGGCTTGTAATCTTTTGATGTTGCCATGCAAAGGAGACATCACAGAGCACGGGAATACCCTGGGAGAGCTCCAAGTCTGCTTTTCACTTCCAAGAGCTCTTTTCTTGCAGTGACCCTTTCTTTTAGCAGCACATTCACTTTGCCCTCTCGTGGGTGGGAGTGATGTGCGGCATCCCTGCTACAAGCTTCCACGAGCCATGAAAACCTGCTGTTATGACCAGGGAGAAGCAACCAGCACTATTATTTGTATCATTTGCTGAGGTTTATAACCTAGAATTAATTTTCAAATTGAGTCCAAACGCTGCCTATTTCACACATATCTGGGTAGCAGACAAGAGCCTTTTTAGCAACAGAAGCAAACAGAGCTACAATCAAGCAGCTCAAGGCACAACCCTCTAATAGTTCAGTAATCAGTAATAATCAACCCTTCTCTTTATGTTCAGGGAGACCTAATAGAACCCAGCTACTCTACAGTGAATACATGTTCATTTGTAAGACTAAATGCAAGCACACGTTATCTACTTAATTAAAATCTAAATGCTCTAACCAACCATTTGTTGTTTCTCCTGGGTGCACGTTACATACATTACTGGTGTTTTCCTGAAATCCATTGCTAATGGATTAAAATAACTCGATGAAATGTTTCATTTGCTGCATGTCGTTATGAAAGAGCACAAAATCATCTGATGCTGCGCACGTTGGGAACTCCTCTCCACTGTTTTCCCAGGACAGCAGCTCCCACTTCTCTGTGCTAGGACCCCAATCCTTCCCCCAGGTTCCTCTTGTCTTTGGGGACAGGGAAAACATGACTCTTCCAAACACCAGTGAAACTGCTCAGACTGGAAACTCATAAGCATTGGTCAGCAACGGCGTCAGGAAAACTTTCACAGTACAGACCTGATGGGGTCACAGGAGCTCAAGTGAGAGGGGAGATTATTAACTATACAAGGGGAGGGATTTGAGATCCCAAGTGTACTGTCAGGTCTCACAGATGTGACAGAGCCTATAGAGAGCTGCACCCTCTGAAGTAACAGCTAGGACCTAGGCAGCCAGCACATCTCTAACAGCACTAAATACCCATCTTCAGGCAACAGAAATGTTCCCAACTGTTCAGGCGACCTACAAGAGGGAAAGACTTTGAATATGGGAGTCCTCTCTATAAATCTGCCAGACTTTGGGAAGAAAAGACAGTAGAAGATAATTACCTGCCATCATTTAAGTAGAAAGGAGGATTCTTATTACATGTTGTCCTTGGTTGTTTCCCGTTCTTGAATCAATGTAATTCAAAATCTCTCTGAACTGGACAGCACAGCCATACTGAGTTAATTCAGCCTGTGTCTTCATGGCACTAGTAACCACTGACCAGCACATTGCCCTTGCAACCCCTGCAACCTGTGCCTGCACTTCCAGAAGAGGAAACCCTCCATACTTCAGGACAAAATTTTCCCCAGAAAGCTCAAACATCTTCTGTAAGGATTTGAATGTTGCTTCACTGGCAGTGAAACATTTGTTTCCTTGCTCACAAAACGGGACATTTTCATGTCTCTTTTTCCCCGGTGAGCAGAGACTTTCCACCCACCCTCTGTGGGGGAGCTGATGCCTTCTCCAATGTGCTGTGCCTTGGTGCTCTAAGGTCTCCCCAGAGCCTTCGCTTCTCCAGGCTGAACAAGCCCAATTCACCTCCTGACAGCCTCACATCATTACTGCAAATCACACTATTTATAGAGATGCCACCAGGAATTCTCCTTTGCTTCCAGGTGACACAAAGTAAAAGGGCACCTCCTTCACGCCATTCAGTCTGTTCTGCATGGTAATTAAAAACAATTTCTATCCTCAACAGGGTTTTGATTCAGGTAACTCACTACCCCCAAGAGCCACCTGTGAGACTAAATTGTGAATGCAAATTAATGCCAGCTTTAACAATAATGTTTTTTTTTTTCCTCCTTTTTGCCTCTTTTGTTAACCACCCTTTTTTTGAAGCGTTCTTGCCTTTGATATCTAGCAGGTGTCCAGAACAGATCGGCCAGGGGACAAAGAGGGTTTTGTGCCCCTCTTAATAGATGTTCTTCCGTGTTCCCTTGCCGCACTACTGGCATGTCAGGCAATCCCAGTGCAGTGCTAGAGCTTCAGTCAGGAACGCAGAGGGACCTGCCGCTCCCCCGCAGCAGCCCTGTGCCAGGGTTCTCCTCTGTCAGATGAGAGCGTGGAGTTACTTGCCGTGGTTACAGGCAGGAATTCCGCTGGATGTCTCTACATACTCCTACCACAACAGGCAATTGTTCTGGATATTACTGTAATATGAGTAGAAACATTCACGTATCCTCCGCAAGGACACCAAAACTCTCCAACCACGGAGACTCTGCTCTGGCTCCACCTGTACTTGACATGGTTTGCCCTCTAACTAGCCGTCTTCGTATTTTATTATGTCATTACAATTGTTGTGCACACGCTCCTTTGTAACTCCTGGCTGTATAGCCAGCCTGGTGCTGCCTCAAAGCAGGCATAGCTGAAGGACGCCTGCTATTCCTCACAAAGAGCAGAGCAGTAAATACAAGAACTGGAAAGCTTTGCTTTTGTTCCTTGCTTAGACAATACGTGACCACAGTAGCCGTGTGGAGTGACACAAGTTTTTAGATTTGGTTTAAAAGGGCAGGAATACACTCACAGTGATGCTGCATTGATCAAACACAGCTTACCCACATGCTCACATCAGAGAGTAAGTGTTCTCTGTGTTTCCCATCAAACACACACAAAAGGCCAGATAGGTAAAACTGACCAAATAATTATTGCTAAAAACTGGAAGTAAGCCAGAAATCCTGACCCCAGGGGCTGAAATGCGGAGCCACTTGCTGCTGCTGCTGGTCCCTGCTGGTGTCATAACAAAAAGGCGAAGTTGTTGTTTATTGCCCTTTATTCCTGTAGCATTTGATGCCCTTAATGCAGTCTGCACACAGGAGTGTGATGAAGTGCTCTTACTTCCATTTCACATGTGAGGAAAGATGCACCTAGCCTCATATTCTCAAAAGGTACTTGAGCACCCAATGCCCTTGGAAATCAGCTGTAGTGGAACTCTGAAATACCTGGGAGCAACACATACGCCTGAGGGGCTCGTCCAGACTTCCTAATACTGCGAGCTGCATACTGACACCTCGAGAGCCCAGAGATGGGACAAAAGAATGCCCTGGCAGTAAGCCTGCCAAGAGGAGAGAGCAGGTCTCAAGGGGTGGTCTCTGATACCATGGTATCCACAGGCACAGCTGGCCCTACCCAGGGAGCCAGCCGCTCCAGGCAGGGATGCGCTGCCGACGGACAGCTGCATCTCAAGCACACAGCATCAGCATGCTCAGAGTCAGAGCACCAAGGCTGGGGACATGTTTTAGTGAACCCCTTCTCCATGGTGTAGGTTCAGCAGGGGTCCCAGGGATTCTTCCTGTTTGGAATAATTTCATGTATTTCCTGTACATGAAAGTGTTTCGGGGATCCTTTGACTCACACGTGAGAATCCCAGCTCTGGTCCTGACTTTTCCGCTGCCTTCAGCAAATTATTCTTAATCTCTGTGTGCCCATCTGGAAAAGTCAGCTACTGGTGCTAGCCTCAGATTTGATGGATTAACTTGCTACTAATTCCACTGTATTCGAAAAGTGCCGAGTATCTCTTACTAATCAGCAGAAACTTATTAATTCTCATTATGAGTGCTTCTCATGTCCTTTCTGATAAAGCTCACTGGGAGATACAATAGTTCTCCAGAACAGAGGCACAGTCCCTTGGAAAATCAGCAGGAAAAAACAATCAGCCTATTTATTTGCAAAAATAACTGCATCCCATTATGGGAATTTGCCCCACATTAGATTTCCTGAGGAATTTTCCACTCACTCAACTTCTTAATATTAGAGCTTTAATTCCCCACAGAGAAACTGCCTTTTTAACCCATCTTTTCTGGGTAATTGGACTGGAAACAGGTTCTTCATGGCAGAGAATGGAACTGGCTCCTCTGCGGTTGCCAGCCCACACCCCAGAGGCTCTTCAGTTTGTCCCCTGAACACGAAGCTGACGGCAGTCTTCCCAGTTGGTTGCCAGAAGCAAACATCGGTGCTCCTCATTCCCTCCCAGGACAAAGTGCCAGGAAGGATCCCACAAAGCAGAGCTCCTCAGGAAACTCATTCCTGCAGAGCAACACAGCTGCTTGTATTTGGGAGGAGGAGAAGCATCTCCCACTTGTGAAGCTTAATCACAGCTACAGAACACTCCATGTATATACCCTTGGTGCAACAAGGTGATCTCATGACGGAACTCAAACATCCAAGTCCAAATGAATCCGAACATGTAATGGTATTTGCAGGATGCAGACTGGGATGCAGGTGGTGACATTAACCACACAGGGAGCTCCTGCCCAGAGCAGGGCTGGTCTCTACTGAGTAAAGACCTGGATGGATTATCCTCTAACGAATGCAGTTTCTGCTCCCCTCTCTGTGCCCCCTTTGCCAAGAACAGGAGCGGGGGGGGGGGGGGGGGGGGGGGGGGGGGCTGGTTCTTCTTTTTTTTTTTAAACCTGGCTGACATTTTGACTTTGACTATGAGCTACTTGGAAAAGCTACATCTCTTGCTATGCATATTCATGATAACCATCATCCTTGCTGACACATCAGTCACCTTTGGAGCTAAAACAACAAACCACAACAACTTGTGATAGCATCAGGCTCCCACCCACTACCTGCTGAGGCACCAGAACAAGCAGTTGCCAAGCCAAGAGGGCACTTTTCCATACTAGAGATGGAGTTTTTGGGTTGATTCTCAAAAAAAAAAAAAAAAAAAAGGCAAGGAAACAACCCCACATATTTCTTTTTGATCTTCTGTTAGAAAAATAAACTGAAATTTGGGGGTTTTTTTGGTAAAACAAAGTGTTCGTTTGGAGGAATACTGTAATTCTTTATCTCCTTGAAAAAAAAACCACAAGACCTAAAAAATTATTTCTAGAAAAAGCCTATGTTTCATTTCCATTAATTTGTTTCCCTTAAATTCTGCAGGCAAATTCACTTACCAAATTCAGACACTGTTCTGAGTCCATCTACAGGCAAAACATCCTTCGTTTTTTGCATGCAACTGTTACTGAAAGTGTGTTTCGATTTGGAGTCTGTTCTCGGGCAAAGCAGTAAGCCCACATCTCAAAGACAGAGAACAAGCAGAACTCCTATAGCATTAAGAATATAATTTAATGCCAAGTGTCCAGACCATAACACACATCAGGACATGTCAGAAATGACATCCTGAAGGAAAAGATTACTTAATTTACCAAATAACTTGTAAATTCATGTTTGGCCTGAGCAAGACCCAAGGGATTCTTCTGAATTATAACAAAGGTCTCTTGCCCCTCCCTGCCCATTTCACTCAAATGAAATAAAGGCCAAGAGATCGTGGTCCAAGACATCTTTTGGAAGAAGATGTGACTCCCCATGATGTACGGAGGGGGACTGGCCAGATTTGATCCCTAGAGTTTGGCCTGACAGTGGCAGCAGCGTTGGCCTGCGGAGCTGCTGCCTGGAGTAGTTCAGCCTCTTACAGCCTTCCTTGCACCCTCCTATACCTATATATTCTCTCCTATATAATTTTACATTTGTAGTTGTCCCCCATATCCTTCCCTAACCCTTACTCTGCCACCTCCAAATCTGTACTGTTCATGTTCGCAGCATGCCCTCCCCCTTATCAACTTCCCTTCTCCAAATGCAAGGACCCCGCAGGTTATGAAAGAAGCTGGAGGGATGAGACCAATTCCCCTCATTTCCTTTCCAGCAGGCAGATGCTCTTTCCCCACACAGCACACAACAAAACTAAGAGAGAACTCCCTTCAGGTGTTTTCCTACCAACTGAGCAACCCACGTACACATCCGATACTGTCAGTGAGTGCTGAGAAGTGGGATGGCTGGACAGGACAGGAGTAGATCCCAGCATGGGGAGATGCCTAGTCTGGTTACCTCCAGGCTGTGCAGAGTTATTGTTTTAAGAGCTGCCTGAAGGTGGAGTCTCCCCAAAACTCAGACCATTTCCGAATCACCTTCCTGAGCCTGGGTGGGCTATTTGCAGTCGAAGGCTCACTGCAGCAGCAGTATTTTGCTTGCAACCCAATACATAGAAATGTTAATAGGGTGTCCGAAGAGACATTTTAGTTGTGAGCTGTTGTCTTTCTTAGCTGAAAGCACACCAGTGCACCCATAAAAGTCATATAATCTCAGGAGCAGAAGGAATGCTGCTAGAAGGATTGGTTAGAGCCAGGCTGTTTCCTGCTGTATTTTCTCAGGAAAAATCCCCAGGATGACTGTGCAAGAATTACTGAGCCAGCTGCTGGGCTCAGTCCAGCTCTCACCGAAGGTCTCTTGGGTCCCTTCTGCTCTCACAAGCGCTTCTCAGATTCTGCTCAGTGCCACCTAAGATGAGGGAGGCTGCGTCCTGTTCTATTATTAGATCGCCCATCTTAACCATATGTCCACTCTGTTTAAAGAGCAGCTTTGGGAATCCAAGGTCTGCATTCAGTTCTAGTCCCAAGACAACCTTTCTACATAACCTTGGGCAGGAGATTAAGTATCTGTGAACTTCGGTTCCCCTTCTGTAAAACAGGAGCACACTGCTTTATCTGTGCAGGCTGTCAGCTCAGTGACCCAGAGACAGGAGAGGGTTGGACACACTGGACAGATGTACACACAATGAGTAAGTAACAGCGTGACCCTCTAAATGTCACTGCCATACGACTGAACATGATTCTCTGGGGGCATCACATGGATGTTACAGTCCATGCAGCCACTGCTTAGTCTAAACATTTTGTATGCTTGCCTGTAGACTCACAATTTCTGTGGTATCTTTTACAGTCTACATAAAAGCAAGCAGAAAGAACATCCTGCCTTGCTAATACATCCAGGCAAACCCATTAAGTTGTCCCTAGATGCAATCTAAAACCACAAGACCAGGCTGACAGCCCAGTGCTGCTGTTTTCTCTGATGCCGAGACCTCCTATGCCATACTCTCCCCTGCGAGACCCACTGCAAGAACAAGAGTATTAGTTATGGTCACCTAGCAATATAACTAGGCCTTTGGGGAGTCTGCAACCTGCCCATCATGTGGAGCTCTAGCCTGGAGGATCTGCCTGTGCTGATCAGCGGAGTGTAAAAGAAGCTTGCAGCTGTGGTTTAAGCCCAGCTGGCAACTCAGCACCACGCAGCCACTCACTCCTGTTCTCAGTGGGGTAGGGAGGAGAAAATATAAGGAAAGGCATGCAGATCCAGAAAAGGACAAGGAAGGATCACTCACCCATTATGGTCACAGGAAAGCCAGAGCCAACTTGGGGAAAAAATAAATTTAATTTGTTACCAATCAAATCCGAGTAGGATAATGAGAGAGAAAACCAACCAGATCTTAAAACCACCTTCCTCCCACCCCTCCCTTCTTCCTGGATCACCTTTTCTTTTACTTTCTTCACCTGCTCCCCTCCAGCAGCGCAGGGGGACAGGAAATGGGGGTTCTCCTCTTAAACATGTTAAGCACAGGGGCACTAATTTGCTCAGCCTTGGCCAGAGGCAGGTCCAACTAGGAGCTGGGGAAGCTTCCAGCAGCTTCTCACAGGAGACATCCCTGTGGCCCCTTGCTACTAAACACTTCTCAGCCCTCCAAACCCAGCACACTTGCACATGGGGAACAGAAATCAGTTTAGCCCCAGAGGTTGAGTCCTTTGACCCTGGCTGAATCATTTCAGTTGCTAATAAAGCGGCTACATGCACAACACCTAGATACTGGCCAGGGAAAGTCAGAACCGTACTGCAGGATGAATAAAAATGAAAGCATTTGTCCACAGCAAAAGTGCCAGGTTCCATCGGGCAAGATTTAGTTCCACAAGAGTGTTAAATAATATGCTTGCCTATGCTATCCATCATCATGCTGCCATAGCCAGCAAACTTTATTCCTGCAAGAAAACATGAAGTGCCTCCACTGCCACTTTGAACTGCCAATGCCTGTTTTGGACAAGACAGATGGGACGTGAGGACCCCTCAAAACGAGCTGGAAAGCCATAGGACCTGTCCCTAAACAGACTCACAGCAACAGGAACTCGCACATCTGCAATATAATGGAGTTACTCCAGCTTACATCAGCCGATAATCGCAGTCAGACCTGCATTTTTCTGCTCTCGGCTCATAACACTTGGATGGGATCTTACAACAGGAACACAAACAGCTCAAGCCACTGAAACATTGAAACAAACATCCTCTATCCCATGGTGGAGAAAGTATTTATGTTCTTCAGCGTTTGGGGTGGCTCGGGAGCACTGGTGGGGAACCAAAGCCTGTACATCTAGACAACCTGAATAAATCTACAGCTTGTCAAGCTGGTAAGGAAAAAAAGGATATTTGTTTTCTAAGTGAATAAAGTTCAGTTTAACCTTTGTTCTACTCGGCTGCAATTCTGCAGAGTGTGGCGAATTCTTGCAATGGGAGCGGTGGGTATCCAGCAGGCCCCAAAGCTGTACTTTTGCATGAATTAACAAAAACTCAGTGTTCTGTGCAAACCTCATCTGACTGTAAACTGAACTTCTTAATTGAGAAGCCACTTTTTTTCTGATTTAGAGAACCGTTAGAATTCAACTCTTGAGCCTTCATTCTGAACAACAATTTGCCCCATTCCTATCGTAAATCTGCTCCAGGTGCCATACTGTCTCTGCGTGGAACCAGTGAGCTGTAGTGATAAGGGGCTCCCATGGAGTGGGACAGCCATAGAAGATTCAGGTTTCAGCACAACAACACTCAAGGTTTGTCCCAGCTTTCTACCCACGCACAGCTCTAAATCTTTGTGGTTCTTCTTTTTGACTAAACATGTGTATCCAAGGCATGCAAATTCTCCCACCACCAGCTTCTCCTTCCTCCATGTACTGTGCACTGGAAGCACAAATATTCGTAACCTCAGATTAAGAACCTGTTCACTGAGGTCTCTTGAAGATACCTATTTTGCCCTAATGGTGCCTTGCGACGAAGAGGTAGCATGATGTCATATCCCTGAAAACAGCTCCGGGACTAAGCCACACATCCTTCAGAGCAGTAGTGGTGGCAACAATAAACAACAACAAAGACATAGCAATTTCAGTATTGTGTGGGATCTAAATGCATTTTAGGTGTTCCTATTGCTAGCAAATGAACTCATTAGTTTGATCCCTCTTTTGGGATTTGTGGGAAAAAGACTGCTAAGAAAGATGCACCATCACCTGCAAGCTGAATAACCTACATGGATTTGTTCTTTCTCTTTCTACTCATCCCAGACCTGCACTAGAAAAACACCCTGGGGTGCAACCAGGAAGAGATAGGTGAAGACAGGGAGTTACTGTCCTCCTCTCCCAAAGATGAGGGAAAGCTTTATACTATGCCTGAGCAAGGGCTAGAGGGAAGGACTGGTCTCAGGCCCTGTATGATGGGAATACTGGAAGGAAATTGCTATGAAAAGTAGAAAGATTTGTGTGCTTAAAAAGTTGTGAAACTCATTACTTTTGTTAAAGTGCTCTCTGAGTGACACTGCTGTGCATTATGCTCTATAAAAACTCAGATGCTCTTCTGTTTTGCTTCACACTGGCTATTAAGAGATGTATTCCAGCCTGCCAATTCGTTGTACGAAGCTATTTTAGTTTTCTTCAGAGGAAACCAATGCCTTTTCAACAAATAAAGAAAAAAGAGTTCTCTTTTCTTTCTGCCATTGTTGCTGGCAATGACAAGGACTTCCAGCTCTCTGACAAGGCTGCTCCAGGCTGGATCTTCAGGTGGTGTACACAGGATCAGGTCATTGCCTTCAAAGCTTAACTAGCTTATGCCAGCTTGGGACTTGGCACTGTATATTCAAGCCCACTTCAGCTCTCTCCACATTCTCACTTGCTATTAACTCTGCTGAGCTGTGGCCCATATCACCATTTGCTCTGATTTTTCTTGATGTTTCATCTCTCTGACCTTCTTTGGGAGAGATGATAACAGTTTGCCTCCTTGCAAGTCATTGGTTTCCTCCACATCAAAGTAAGCAGCAAGGTCAAGAACCAGCTGCTACTAACTGATAGCTTTAAAACAATAGCTTCTGGTGGAGACCAATCTGCTCTGAGCTCTTCTTTGGGGATAGGTGGGAGGAGTGGGTTGGGAATGGGTCTTTACACCTTCTACTCAAAGCAGGCAGTCTGCTTTGGTGACAAACAGGAGAGTGCTGATAAAAGAGATCATAGGGCTGATCACAGAGAGCACACAGGCAACCCGCTGTTTCCCACAGGAACTGATCCAATACAAACACACCTTCAGAGATGAAACGCTTCACTTTTGTAAGAAAAAAAAATCCTTGAAAATCTACATATGACACAACTATTGTCACAATGAGCTGCTTTGTTACTTTGATAAGGCTAGAAAAGGATGCAGCCTGAGAAAGTCTCACAGGGCTGGGAAACCATAAGGTGGTCTGCACAGTCCTACAAATTGCTGGTTTCCAGTACAATCAAGGTATAGGTGGATGGTGTGGATTAAATCACATATAAGCATATGATACAGCCAAGTTACACTCTCAGGGATTTAGTCAGTTCATTATCCTTTAAAGCAAATACAAATATGAGGAGAATTACCTGGCCTGGGAGAAGAGGAGCAGGGTCATGAACAGATCCCAGAAGCCACCGCTCCTGCTGAGGGGCAACCCAGCTTGGTTTCTCAAACCAGTGTATCCAGCAGGCAGCATAGCATGGTGTGACTGGTAAGGGTTCTCTGGGATGCATTCATGCTATCTTGATACCTCAGCCTAGGGAAGCTGCTGGAGAGCACACACAATATGTTGGGCTGCTTGTTAGCACACCGCTGCTCCCCATTAAACCTGCTCCTCCGACACCCTCACAGCAGCTGCAGCTCATGTGGGGTTGAGACGTCCTCCCCCTTCCCCAGTGGTGCCTTCTGATATCTGCTCAGGTGCAGAGCTGGCTCCTGTTCCCTCCAACCTTGGAAATGAGCCTAAAGACTTCAATTGGGCATCTATGGAGAACAAAGCAAATGTGAATTTGGCTCTCAGCATGGAGGGGTGACCAGCATGTCTCTCATCAAGACCCTGTCTGAGGGGTTTTTCACTGGTCCACAGTCTCAACTTGAAATGCTGCCTCCAGAGCTGCTGTTGAAAGCCAGCTGTCTACCATTCATATTGTTAATTCATTAAAACCAGTTCTTTATCCTCTCAGGAAATCACGGCAGTCCTGCTTACTGGCAGACAATAACATTTGAGGGCTTGCTGCTGCAATCGCTGACAATATCAATTATTTAGTTTTCTGCCAATTCCTATTAGACTTTTCAGGCTAGAGAATTTACACTGTGTTATTGAATTAAAAAACAGCTAAAAGCTTTAGGGAATCCAAACTAATTAGCCGGCATTTGTAAACCCCTTTGTTCATGGTAATTTGTTTACAAGAGTAGCTCAACCTTTTAATTATGGGCACACTCATAGGCCACATACTGTACCACTACAGGCAGGATTTTTTGTTTGGTGCAAGAAGGGCAAATATGGGGAAGCTAATTTTGCTTTAATAAGCAGTGATGACCCTGCTTGGCACTGGATGACCTTAAAATATAAGTGTGTCTATAATTATAACTAAGGAAAAAATAACACTACACATGCTTTGAGCGGGCCAGAAATCATCAGCATCCAATTGTGTCAGCAGTGCAGCTCCACAGCCCTGACTCTCACTGTCTTGAGCCTCTCTTAAAGATCTCCAGATAGCTCCTTACCCTCTTGCCTATTCTCATCTATTTGTTTTCTCCTTCTGCTTTAGGCCTGAAAGACGAATGGTTTAGTTGTTACAGAACAGGAGACAACCACACTTACGATGACAATGGTGCCGTGCCAATTTGCACTCATCTCTTGGCAGCAGGCTGTCCTCTCTGTCTGTGCTGTTGAAACCCGTGAACCTGCTCCGCAAACCACTGCCACGGCAGGGGCACCATCAACGTTTTACGGGTCCTCTCCCTTTAGCGTGAGAGCAAAGTTTTAGCTCTGGAAGAAACACTGTGGTTCTGATTGATAGAGGATTTTTAGTCCATTAAGTAGGAAGCTGTAGTAAGCTGTTTGCTTTCTTTCCTGATCGCTTTACCAGACTGAGCTATTGGGCAAAACTGTTCCATGGGAATGGGCAGAAGTGTTTGGGCTGAGATCCCAGGAGTAGGAGGTTTCCTGCCTGCAGTCTGTGACCATCTCTCCTTATGCCGCAATGCATGGACATGTAAATAAAGGAAGGAGCCAAAGAATGTTTCCCAGCTGTGTCTGGTTTCTTCAGTGAAAAGCTGATGTGCAAGGCTCCTGAGCAGAAAATCAACAGTGAATATCTTGAGATTTGCCTCAACACTGAACAGAAATTCTGAATATGTTCATTTCTGGGGTAAAGGGTAGCAGAGAAGGGAAGGAAAATGAAATGAGATGTCTCTCAGTGAGGGAATATGCAGCAGATTACAGGAAATCTTGAAATGGGAAGACTGCAATGAAGTACCCAGTTTATTTTTAGTAGTTCCAAGGAACTTGTTCAGATAAAATCTATGCTTGTACTTTAAAAAAAGGTATAAAACTTAATGTTTTTTGGGAAAAAATGCTAAGAAAATTTTTGAAACTGCTTCATCTCTGATACATACACACTTTGCTTGGCATCCCTTGGTGTGATCAAACATGCTGAATACGCACCGCTACAGCCTTACCCCATGGGCTCAGTATGAGTGCAAAGCAAGCTCCCTCCCCATGTAGTCCCAGTGACGGATATGGCCCCATGGCAACCTTCACCCCTTCATCAGACAATTCACACCAGGGCAGGTGAGTCACAGTAACACACACAGTGTGTTGGGCAAGTATCCTGCGGGCAGCATGGTCTAACCAGAGGACAGATCCGACCACTGTTTCCTGCCAGCGTCTGGCACTGATTTGCTGGGCCATTGGCCAGCAAGCCCTTTTCTCCTCTATTATTCTGTTTTCCAGCCTGGAAACTGTTCCCAGCTTATCTTCTATCCTCTGCCGTTTAGGCACGCTGAGGTCTGCATGGATAGCATACAGCTAGCAAAGTCTCAAAGTGTCAAATGGCAACATCGCATTTAGCTCTGCTTTAAGGGCAGCTGAACATTATGTTTCAGTAGAGCTGCTGCTTTAATCCCTGTAGGAATTTTGTTATGAGGCTCAAATAGCATCCATAAAAATGGAGATGGGCACAACTGTCCCTCAAACATCCAGGTCTTCCGGACCACATTTAGTTAAAATATCGTTAACTGTGCAGCATGTTTGACAAGAATGTATGACAGCACTAGCCATATGGAAAGCATAAATATTAAATACTGTATATTGCAGCCATTTGCAAGAAACTGCATTAATCCCTTGAAGGTTAATGAGAATTATTCATGTGCATCTGAGGGAGAGAAGTACTTCACTTTAGAAATTGAACAGCTTGACATGCCTGATTTTTCACTTCCCAATAAATATGAAAATGGAAAATGGATGGACATCTCAGCATTGTGCCTGAATGAGAGGCTCATTGAACAACTCCGAGGTTTGTTTTTTCAAATCAATATTTTACATCATTAATATTTTCAGTTCCAGGAATCAGTGAAACAGTAAGTCCTGACTGATCATAGACAGTTTGCCCCTGCGTAGATATTCTTGCAAGAGAGGAAACAGATGTCAAGGAGTCAAGACAAACCTGGTTTATTTAGTTAAGTCCTGAGAGTAAAAAGGAGGAATCAATACCCGTGTAGGGCTTGGTTTGAGACTATGTGAGAGGGAAAAGAGAAGTGAGGCAGAATTGTCTGTGACAGGCAAGGTCTGCAACTGAGATCGTGGAGATTACTCCTTTCACACGACCGAAGCACCTCACCACAAAACATGGACAGATCTCGGAAAAGACTTCACCTGACTACTAACCGTGATTTCTTGTAATCACTATCAAAATTATTTCAAATGTTTTTGAAACAGCTTTCTTATAGCCTGTTTTGAAATGAACCACCTGCATCTGCAGAGCTACTAAAAACTTGAAATGATAACATTTCTGTGTGTCTTTGATGAAAATCATTTGTTGTCTGTGAAATCCTCCTGCTGCTTTGCAAGGAGCAGTTTATAGAGATGGCTAAAATTTGTGGATAGTCTTCTTTTAACTAAGGGGTGGTTTGGTTTTTTTAATAGCATCCTTCATAATGAAAACACTTTCCCTTTCTTTTTCTTCCACCTTGTACTTTTTTCATCATACAGCCACCATAATTTGCACATTTTGGCAAATTCCAGCCATTATTGCCGCATGGTTCACGGTAACTAGAAGAAACGAGCTCCACGCTCACACCAGAGCCTGCTGCTCAGTATCTCTACCAGGCATGAACACCATCCTATGGAACAGTGGAACATTTAGTTGTCTGAGCAAAGAGAAAAGCTAACTGTGAATAGAAACCACACCTTCAAGAGCCTTTAGGTTAGCTGCCAGAACAGATTTTCAGCTGATGTGAACAACAGGAGTTCCTGCAGCTCGAGGAAGCAGTGGAGCTGGACTGATTCACACAAGCAGAGGATTTAGCTCTGCATATGCTCCCTTCGGTCTTAAAATGCATGTGCTCCAAGCTGCACCAGGTATAAAACAGATCACTGTAAAATACAGTGCTGAAGAACTGCTAAAGGCACCACCTCTGCAGAAGCACCTGGCGAAGCGATGTTTGTCCATCTGAGCGAGCAGAGGCCATTACAGTTTGCCTAAACTCAGCCTTTGCCTTCACCACTGGCACCACGGTGCTGGTTTGGACACGGCAGCACCCTCGGAGGGCTGCAGCAAAGGCAGTGCTGGGGCAGGGCGAATGTCTGAAGCGGCGGCAAATAATGCTGAAGCCTGCTTGAGGGGCTGAGAAAAGGGGCTGAGAGTCAGCGAACCGGGGACGCCCCAGAAATAGGGTCAGGGGAATGAGCGGGAGGCTGAGCTGACAGAGCAAGCATGCTGCTGTCTCTGCACAAAACGGGTCAGTGCATCACATCATAGGAGTTTTTCCTTCTCAGATGTCTTGACTTCCAGTCCTGGTGTTTCAGAAGCGGCGTGAGTGAACCAAGTCCAGAGTGCCAGCAGACAGACCGCCCTGCAGCGCCTTGCAAGGGCTGGGAAGCTCCGGGGAGCAACACTCTGCTACTGGGCGCATCCTGCCCTGTTTTCTGCACCACAGCAGCCCCGTGCTGGTGTGCAGTGATGTGTGTGGGCCAGGCACACACAGCCAGCTACCAGTCCCAGGGAAACCTTACCAAATGTTGCACAGGTCTACACGCAAATTCAATCTTATGGTTATCAGTAGCTGGAGTTGTGAGGAATTAATGCTCTTGATTCCTCTTACTCTGTGCCCAAGGTCAGGAAAACAGCCAAGCAAGAGTGTTTTGCATTAAGGGTGTATTTATAAACAGCTTTCGAAGGGTTAGTTAAAGGATGTTTGGATAAGTAGTTAATCAATTTGTACAAATTATTATGAGATGAGATGCAGACATGTAGGTTGCTTATGAATGCCCTAACAATATCAACTACTGATATGCATATAGCCATGTAATATAACACATATTAATCATCTCTGCAACTACTATTATTAAGCATTTATTAAAAAATCAGTAATGTGAATCTCCTTACAAAGTCAGTTAATCCACAAGACTGAGACTCACTGACCCCAAAACAGGCTGCTTAGAAGAAATCGGGCAGGAGGACTCTCCCCTTTCTGAAGGGTAGTTTCTCTCTGAAGAGTGTCTCATTGCCCAGAAATCTGGCAGCCTGTGATCTCCAGCAGAAGAGTTTTACTCTGTTTTCATTGTCAGGCACAGCACACAATCACTGTTAGACCGTAGGAAGGAAAACACAGCTGGTGATTCTGGACTATGTTATATTTTTATTCTGAGTCATTTACCACCTCCTTTAAATAATCCCAGAAGCCTCGCAGGGATTTACTTTTACAGCATTGGATTGCTCAGGAGTGTGTCTGTTTCTGGCCTTTTCCTCCTGCTTTTCAATTTCCATTCTGACCTGCCTCCACTGGAGGAGGGGATGTGCTCACAGTCACTCAGAGGAACATTTTAAGGCTCTGAGGATGATCCACAACTGATACAAAGCCGAGCAGACCTGGTGGCTTCAATGAAGCCACACCAATGGTGGGTTTTCAGCTTGCAAAGTTGCACTGATACCGCCTTCCCAACAAACAGAGCGCAGCTTTGGCTGGGCTGGAGATGTCCCATTTCCAAGCCATGGCATGGCATGGCTTAGTCCTGTTACGGGCTCTAACCACATACAGATAGAACACGAATCGACGTTACCAATTGATACCTTATGTTTGACAGCACTGACTGAAAATTTCAAACACGTCTTCTAAATGTTGACTTGCTCAAAACTCTACTGTAGCTAAGCGCTTTATCCTATGAGCAAAGGAAAAAGGCACATTGAATACTGAAGACCATTTTTTTTTAGTGACATACACAGTCACTGTAATTTTATCAGAGTGCGCCACTGCATCTGCCAGCTACAAGCACTGCTGTGTGCAGTAACACGCCCCCACCCCATTTTATCTGGCTGCATTCAGCAGCCAGGTTCTCCCTGTACTCAGTGGAAAAATGTCATCCAGGCAGAGGGCCATTAGGTAATTAAGTTAGAGGGGGGAATATCCCACTCTTTTTTTTGTGCAACTGTGGATGGTTTGGAATATCAATGCTTTTAGCAACCAGACTTCAAAGACATCAGCACATGGGTGCTACTGTTCTGTAAAGGTATTTCATGCGAGACACACCAGATCTTACTGCGTCCTGCCTTACCCTATGTTCTGCTGCTTCATGAAGCCAGGAGAAGACTTGCTTTGCCTCAAATTCCTCTGGAAACCCACAGACAGGAGGAAAGCCACCAAGAAATGAAAGCCAATCCTTCCCCTTCCTCTGCTTTGCTGCACAATATTTGCTTGACAGGTTCACAAGGTGAACCTACCATGAGCTGCAAGATCAGAGCCAACTTCAGGAATAGGTGAATTTTCCACAGCTGTTTAACATCTACAGTGAGAATAACCTGCTCTGGAAACGAGATTCCTTGCCTTGGATCTGTTGTGCCCCCTTTGGCAGAAGGTGAGCAAACACAAAGTCATTGTATCACCCTCACTGGCTTTTGGATGGGCTGCTCAGCAACGACTACCTGCAAGGCTCTGCTAAAACGTGGATGCATCCTTTATAGACTGAGGATTTTGTTGTCTTATAGTTGTTTGGCCTCAAAAATAACCATTAGAGATATCAAACAGTTGTGAGGTTTTACGCAAGTTGACCCCGTTAAGCCACAAGAGAAATATCCCTTTAGTTAATCTGAAGGCTGGACCTTCCCTGGGAAGCTAGTGGTATCTCCCTTCAGGTTTTGTGTCTATACCCCAAATGCCATCCTCTAATTTTCCAGATGATTAAAGCTTTCATTTCACTTTGGGGAAAGCAGAACTCCAAGAACCTGTGCAGTTAAAATTCAAGAAAGCCCAGCTCTTCTCCGGGAGACATTTTGTGTGCTGCCCACAATTAGAGCAATTGGTCCCTTTACATAAGTAAAGCAATTCTTTATGGCAAATTAGCTTCCTCTTAATGAAGACTTGTTATTTTCAGTAAGTCAGCGCTTTTGGCGGGGAGATTTAATAAACTTTATTCTTCTTCCCCTCATTGTGATAAGCAAATTTAATTTTACTCGTATTATTCATAATATTAAGCATCTCTTGAACATGTATCACAGGCAATATGAATCAGTTTGTTCAGTACAAAAATCCTCTTTTCTGATATAATATTTAGGTATAGGGAAAACATTCGGTCTCTCATAAATGGGTGCTAAGATGGAGTAAAGCTACACATAGAAGGTAACGCTGACCCTTTGGAGAGGGCCCAATATTGCTGACATTCCTCTTGCCTCCAAAGAGGCAACCACTGAATAAAAAGGGCTGATGCCAGAATTCCCAAAGGTTATTTCCAGGCACTTGTGTCCTGCCTCTGTCTAAGCTAGGGAGTGGTCACCCCAAAGCCCACATGCCCACCCTCCCCTTGCAACATGCTTCTTTTCCCAGCAGACCACGACCATATTAAACTGCACAAAATGATGCCTTTGCTGTTAAGCCTCAAAGTTTTGTGCTTTGGCACACTGCAAAGCATTCAATAAGGCATGGGACGAAGCAAGACAGGAGCAGAACATCATATATGCATGCAGAAGTACGATATCCCCACCTTTGCTCTGCCCAGATAACCCACAAATGATACCGGCTGCCTACCCACGGTCTCCAGCACATACTTCTTTCCTGGCAAGTGCTTTCTGGGCTATCGCACCGCTGTACCGCCAGTCGATGCAGCCCCCAGGCTGGCAGCCAAAGTCAGACTGAACATACGTTAATGAAAGGGAATATTCACCTTATGCAAAAGGTGAATCAGGGAGACAAATTCAAAAGCTTTCTGTGCCATTACTATAGGAAAGTGCTACAGAGTTTAATCAGGTCTGTCGAGAACTTAAAGATGTAGAAACTACTCTAAACCAGGCTGTCTCCTATAGAGAACGAGACCTTTCCTGTGGATGCCTTCCACCCTGGCCCTACTGCATGGCTATCTAAAAATCCTGCATGACCCTTACATAGGAGCAATTTATACCCATTTCTACAGTGCATTAGTATAATGGCTTGACTGGTAGAAATTCTCCTTTTAGAGAACAACAATAGTTACAGAGCCTAAAAAATATTTTTCGCCCTCCCTCACTGACCTAACCATATGCTGGAGTTTCAGAAACAATCAAAGGCTTTTCAGTCACTCCATACTTATGAATGATGGAGACTCTGTATCACTTCTTCCCTCTTCAGGGATACTTTTCAGCCTAACACCCTTCATTTCCTTTGGACATCCTCTTTTCTCTAAACGTTACTGACACAGAGACTTGCTCTCCTTACCTCACTGTTCCTAGTCATGCCTTACTGGCTCATTTGGTCCAAACATGATAAATCAATTTCCATCCAATTAGGCTATGCCTGAAGAATTAATTTGTTACACTTTAGACTGTAGTATTTTGTATGTTCCTAAACGCAATTAGAAAACTTTAATTTAATCTGACATGCCCAAAATGATCGGCTGGTACATAAGACAATCCAGTTGTGGCTTTTACAGCATGCGATTGTAGTTGTAATTGATTAAAATTGTTTTTGCAAGTGTGTCTTGATGTCATACATAACTTGATTTGCTTTGGGTTTTACTTCTGCGAGCGCATAGGCACAGCAGAAACTTTCTCAGTGTGAGCAGTTCATCAAACCCTGCGGGATTTATGAGTAGCGATAGGCAGGTACAGGGCTTGCTAGCCCAAAGCATTCATTTTCTCCTCAAATAGTGTTTCTGTAATCAGAGATGGTAAAGATGCTAATTGTAAAGACACCAGATGGATTTTCAAAACGATGAAGCTGCTTAGGCTAACATCCACAGGGGCAACAGCAGGAAGGTTCCTCCTCCTTGCTTTCAACATCCAACCAAAAAGTGCTGGGCTTAAGAGCCCAGTTGCCTTCTGACAGCTCTGTTCACAGCTGAGTGTTTCAGTTTGCAGTTTTCTCTGTTTGCAGTAGCAGGAGTTTAGGGTGACCAGCCCTGGAAACACAACCTGGGTCTAAGGGGATCCCATCAGTCCATGCCCCTGACCCACAGTGGTGCACAGGGAACGTGACCTTTGCAGTGCTGCAAGCGATGGATACAAGAGAGGTTAATGCTGGCAGCTGGGACTACCTCAATGTCAGGAGTGAGCAGCCCTGCCCAGGGGGGCTCTGGCAGAGGAGGGACCCCAGCTGCAGCTCTGGCTCCAGGCAGGGCTGTACCTGCCGGCTCTGGGGACACCTCGCTGCAGCCCTCGTCAGGGCAGATATGATCCTCAGTCACCTCAGCCTTGCTAGTTTTGGTGCCCAAAATTAAGTCATGGAAATCCCGCTCCACCCCTCATCAACACATGTTGAGAAAACAGGCTCCAATCTCACCCGAGAACCAGCCATCTAACTGTGTCGAGGAATCCATCTAGGTACTTCCAGCTCCTGCGCTGAATGCTCCACCAAACCTGGTCCCAGGTACTCAGACACTATTATAAACGGACATAAGATGTAGTAGTTTCTTGCAAGATCTGGGAGAATACTTCACTCCAGGAAAACACTTTGCAAAAAAGCCATTTCTTTGAAACATTTCAACAACAACAAAACAGCTGCTTAGCTCAGCCAAAAATGACGGGGTCAAAACCACACTGTTTCTTATTTTCAGAAATAGGCGACAATGTGAAAGCTGACTGTAACCGGACACGACAGAAGCCTAATGCCTTCAATTTTACTTACCCACTTCTGAGAAGTGTTTATATTTGAAATCATGGTGAGTTAACATGAGTTAAAGGCACATGCTCTCACCTCTCCATATATAAGTAACGGATTGTTCCCTGGATAATACCGTGGCTTGTCAGAAATATATAACGTAGACACTGTGATTTTTCAGAGCATGTAGTTATTGCTATGTCAGTAGGTAAGAGAATTTCAGAGAGGTGGGAAAGAGGAGAAGATACAACATGGAACTATTTTCTGCCATGCAAGATATGGCACCTATAAGTTTGCTTCTGATTTATTTTCTCTGTTTTCTTAAGAACAGAAGCTAGAAGGGAATTTCCATTGCATACATGTGATATACTTTAGCAGACAGGAAGCTTAGAAAGTATTAGGCAGCACAATGAGACATAAAATGACATAATGAATGCCTGTGTTTTGGAAGACAGGTTGGTACAGCTTGGGAAAGAGGGCAAAAACATCACCCAAATCTCAAAATGACCATGAAACAGGGTGACTGCTAACCTAGCTGTTGATTTGAAAAATATACATGCAATGCTTCTATCAACTACTACACTGCATATTGAGAAAGTAAAAAGCAGATGTGAAAATGCCAATGATTTTCTGTCCCAAGCTTCATATGTTCTTTCTTCAAATGAAAGTAGCCAGCAAGCATTTTAACCTTCATTCGTTCTCTGCTGACTGTCTCAAACGGGCAGACAGGCAGGGTGAATAGCCAAGAAAGGAAGGTTCTTTCAAATACATTAATACTGACATTAAATTGGCAACACTTGCACCCAGTCCCTGGTGAGGAGTGTGCTGACACCTTTCCGTGTTTCTGACAACACTGGAGAATAACCTACAGCCATGAATATGAAGGTGCCAGCAGTTCTGGTCTCGGCACAGTATATAATTGCTGCTCCCACAATATACAGAAACACTACATAAACCTCTTCTTTCTCCCTGCTCCCAGCTTGGTGCTTATCTCTGTAGAAACCTCCCCTGTCCTGCAGTCTGTCTGGACTTACCCTCCAGCCACTTCGAGTCAACTGATGCTCGAGGCAACACGACTGACCGTCAGCTGGCCAGAGTCAGAGTTGGCTGGACTTGGGATAATTAACTTACTTTCAGCATCATGTGCCTGTGGGTCATCTCCTGTGATTGCAGGAAGCAGCCCTGTCCCACAAACCCTTCCAGAAAGAGGAGCTGTGTTATAAAACTGGGTAAGTTCACATCCCACATTCATGCTATACAGAGGCTGCTCCAGAACTTCCTTCCTGGGAGAGACTGAAGTTTCCAGTTTATTGATGGCCAGTCTATACCTATTTGTCCTCTTCAACAGCTCTTCACCATCACAGCATAAACTCCCTTCCTCCCTGTGGGCTTAGAAAGAGCAACCATCTCTCTGCTCAGCCATGCTACCAAAGCTTTCTGTTTGACAGAAGCTCTTCATCTTCTTGATCACCCTTAACGGCCCATCTCTGAAGCTGTTCCAGCACAGGCTCATCCTTCTGCAGCTGCCTAACCAACAGGTACTACTGAAAGCCAGCGTACCTACTACAGGTAGAGCCGTGTCACATTTCTTTCTTTCTTCCCATATCGTTAACCCTATTTTCTTCAAAACACGCTGCAAATCCTCAATTACTTTGCTTCATTTTAGTTTCAAACTGACAAGATGGTGCAATCCATTGCAGTGAACCCTCGCAGGCTGCCCATGATGCACAGAGCACTAGCCTAGTCACTGCTGTCCCACCCACGCGCACAAGACCAAAGCCAGAGCACCTCTGGATATGTCTCCACATTGCAACTAGATGTCCTGGGTGAAGAATAAGTCAGTCCTCAAAAGGGGTTTTCTAACAGCTCTTCATTCAGTCACGCAGCCCACACTCCTCCCGCTCAACAGAACTTGTGCACCAGACTTCCCACCTCTGGGAAATGACAGCACTTAAATGAGGCATTTCAGTTTCTTTTGAAACAGACATCACAGGGTAATAAAACCCAATAGATTAGGCCAGTTCCCCCACATATAATGTAATCAAACAGTGCGAATGCTGGGAAAAATAAAGGGACAAAAGAGGCATAGTCTTGTAGCCATCTTTAAAGGCCCCATCCAGCAAAGCGGGTGAGCACGCGCCTAATGCTGAGCCCTGTGCATGAGTAATTGCACTACAGCATCCTGTTTGAACTTCCGTATGTGAGCTAACCCAGCAATGCTCCAGCAGGAGTCAGGCCAGCTTCCTGCTGCTAAAACACGGTGCATTACTGACATGTTGTGCAGGATTGGGACCACCTCTTTCCTGTTCTTTTTAATATAGCAGGTGTTAATACACCAGGTGCTTCAAACTGTACCTCTAAAATATTCATTTTCCTGACTATTACATTTCTAGTCATATTATTTAAATGTATCAGGAAAGCTTCAACTAAATCTTTTAATCCCATTTGATCTACAAACAGAGCTGCAACATGACAGGTTGGATTAATGCATTTGGCATTTGTGAAATTATAAACCTCACACGGCAAACAGACAGCAACTGCTACTGCTCTTTCCCTTCCGCTTCTGTAACACGCGGCTAAACTAAAATAAACCCTCTCTCTACATCTACATTTGATTGAAAGATAGACATGCAGGAAAGGGTGAAGTATCCTAAGTGATGGGCTCAGTGGGATATTGAATTTATGTCTACGCTTTGATGCTTCTGGGTTTCGTTTTCTGCTCCTGAGTAGAATTAATTCTGTTCCCCACAGGAGTCGATTTGGTATTCTACATAAACCCCCCATTTTATTGTTTTAAATCCAACTTTCAGGGAAAGGCAAGAGGTCAAGGGGAGACAGAAGGAATGAAACGCGGAGAGGGGACCTTTTACAACCCAAATGCCGTTAAGACCCTTTTTAATATACTCCATTTTGTCTGTCTTGGTTTCAAAAAGAGATGAGAGCTCTTTTAAAGGGGTCCCTGAATCCTCATTTCCAATTCCACCTTCTCCCTGACAACTCTTCACCTTGTGTTCTTGACAGTTACACAACTGACAGCAATACCTTTCCCCTTACGCTCCACAGCGAGAGCCAGAAACGAGATAGCCACCTCCCTGCAGAGCCTGATCCTGCGTCCCCGAAGCCAACAGGGAAAAACCCCCTTGGCTCCGACCCCACGCGCCTGCACCAGCTGCGGTGAAGCAGGTGAGCTCTCACGAAGAATGGCGAACCAACAAAACGCTGCCCAGGCTTCCAGAGACGCTCATCAGCATTCAGAGCAGCTGCCTCCACGGCGTGGAGGACACTTCAAAGAGCCTAAAAGCAAAAGTATATAGGGAACAAAGCAATGAAAGGAAACAAAATAGGTGGCTGCAGGTAGGAAGGAAGAAAAGGGCAATGCTATAACCTGGAGGGCTTTGTCTGAAAGTTTGTTTCCTGACAGCCTGTGCCCAGCTCAGAAGATGTTGTTGCTCTGGATTTTTCAGTTGTCTGAACGCTAAGCCGATGGTCAGCTATTAATTCAAATATCCAGGTTCCTAGACACAGCAAACCTCTCTGATGCATAGCTACTCCAGAGATGTACGCATGTGTGGGATGCTTCACACATCTGCCCATTTTCTTACACATCTGTCCCTTTTCTTACAACATCGTTTCAGTGACGTGCCCCTGTACAACCAGAAGCACCCAGGGCTCGTGGCAGAAAGGCGCTGAATCCCCTGGCCCAACTGCACATCAATGGATCCAGGGCAGAGATGTTCCCCACCCTTCAAAAGCCAGGGCAGAGGGGACCAAAAAGCAATGCCATGCTCAGGACCTCAAATCTGGGCCAGGCTCTCATCTCCTGAGAAGAGTCTCTGTCAGTTTGGAAGTGAAAAAGTGAAGTTTGAAAAGCTAAGGACAACCAATATTTATCTTTGGCTGAGTCTGCAGATAGCATGACACAAAACCTGTGAACTATACCAAACTCAAACTGTGACTCTCCTTTGAAATCTACTGTTCTGTGGAAATTTCATCAGGAAAGCCCTCCTTTGGAGAAGGATAAATCCTCCTTCAGAAGCAGTGTAGAAACGCTGTGGAGAGGCAGCAGGCTATGCAGGACCCAGCATCACACAGGCATTGACTGACTGACCCTTCCTACCCCAGAGGAGATGTACCTGTGGCCGTGGCAGTCAGGGATGCTCATACCGAGCCCAAATTTATTTAATCCTAGGGCCTTGGATAGCTTTAATGCAGTCCTACTTACAGCCTGCAATGTGCAAATGACTCTCTGCTACTCTGGCACTAATAGTGTCAAATGGCATTAATTAAAACAAATCACTTATAAAACAGGCTGGATTCATCAACAATAAGTGCGGAGATTTTTTTTTTTTTTTTTAGAATTTTAATGAATAAACAGCAATTCCTATTCATTATTTATCTACTTCTGAATTTTAATGAATAGTTCCCAGCGCTCATTAACAAATCTCTGTATTTATGGAAAACTGGCACTTCATAAATATCAAATTGTGCTATTTTATGTGCTGGTTTTATATAAATATAGAAATTCTGTAATTATCACTCGAACTGATCATTAAAATTCAAAAGCAGATAAATAAGCCAAAGCTTTCTGCCTTATTATTCAGATAAAACATCTTTCTTTTCTTTTCTAAACGGTTCCCTGTCCCCCAACATGTCACACCCTTTCCTCAGGGTGGCATGTAGCCACCCCTCGTGTTGCAGGTAGCACCCTTCTGATGTGTTATCTGGGGCCTGTGCTCTCTTCCAGCAGCAAGGGACTCTTTTGTTGGTGTGCACCGGCTGTCTCTCAGCCCTGTCTCTCTCTCTAGGTCATGAGATTCCTGGTTGGCATTCTCATTCTACACTGATCCGTCCTTTTTTCCCCTGACATTGTTATTGACTTTTGTATTATCGCAGCATAAACCACTAGCCATTTTATGCAAATCCGTATGTTGGGTGAAATCCGTGTCAGGTCCATAAAATCAAATTCCAACTTGCAGTGCAATGTAAGCGTATAGAGCTGCCTTTGTTAGAAACAGCTGGGAGGAAAACCCATCTGATCCGATCCAAACCAAAGTAAACCAATGCAATCCCCTCTTTATCTGATCACACTCCTCTCTGGAGCACAGAAGTCCTACCCTGAGCTCAGTTGTGTAAGCATAAAGCTGCAGCAACACCACTGCTGTCCAGGAAGCTGTCCCAGTTCTACATCATTTCAGATTAGTGCTTGTTCCAGCATCAGTTATACACGTGAAGAAAAAAAAAAGAGTACTGACATTAAAGTTACACTCAAACAACACACTGGTAACCTGCGCTTCAGCTGGCTTCGCTACACACCGTTTGAAACCAAATCCACAGGATAAGCCAAACGCTTTCTAGATGTATGGTGGCGCTCCCATCCCATAGGACAAGGTGCTGAAGAAGGTAAGAGATGTGTCCAGGGTCACAGAAGCGTTCTTGCTCAGAGGAAGCACCGCAGTGCCTACTCACCGGTGTTTGAAAGGCAGACAAAACTATGACTCTTACAAAGCAAAATGTATATGAACCTAAAACCTCAGGAGATTCTGCAGGTAGATGTATTATCAGAGCACTGCAGCAGTCGTGTTGTGGTAAAGGTTATTTCCTTAAATATCAGACCAATGAAAGCCATTGCATTTGAGGTCAGGGAAATTTGTATGTTCCCTGCTTGCATCAAGCCATGAAAGCAGAGGCTGCCCAGGCTTTGCCTCTCTCTTTGGAGCAATCTGTGTGCAATGTTTTTCCCAGGTTTTTTAAGTTATGCGACATGCTTGCCACAGCAGCTGGAGATAGTTGTGACAAGTGTTGAAGAAGTTAAACGAGATGTGATTAACAAATATAACAGCCATGTCTCCTAACATTTACTTTTATTTTTGTGTTGTCTTTTGTTCAAAAATCCTAATCTCCCTGGAGTTTTGCACGTCAACACACCTGTAATGAAACAGACTTTGGATCTCAAAAGACTATGGCTCCGTCTGAGCACCACATCATTTATCAGGTTTGCCATGGGAAAATTCCTTTCCAGTTTCCTGACTAGGCTTAAGTGGTTCATAATAGCTTAGTCCAAAACTTCCCTTGTGTGCTCACTGGTATTTATTTGTTCCCCAAGGCTAAATCAGATCAACACTGTTCCAAATTGCAGAGTGACCTGCGTCAACACTCCCTACATCACCTGTGGAAGAAATTACACTTTTCTCCTTTTTTTAATCTATTTTAATTGTAGCACAGTGGAGTTTAGAGAACATGTTGAGTATGATGTGGTTTAGGTCCAGCATTCCCATAGCTCCTGACACTGAGGAGGACAGGCAGTATACTAGCACTGCACCTCGTTTCTTCCTCATCCTTTCCTTGGCTTTACATAAGCTTTGCCTCTTCCACTGAAAGAGTAACCATCCTCGAGCAGGAGGAGTGAGCATAGTCTGTGTTGGTATGGCACCTCACATGGCAAGGCTCCCCTTCACCACTGTAGGGCCAGAAACAAAGACGAGACGAGAAGCAAGATGGATTAGCTATGGCACACAGCCATCACAGGCAGGCTGCAGAACTGGCTGGCAGGCCCTGGGAGAAACCGCCCAAAATCCCCACGTGCAAACCTCACCTCCCAGAGTGATGCTGTTTCTGACAAGGAATGCTGCAATTAGCTGCTACCACAGGAAAAAAAAATCCCACCTCTTTTTCTTATACGCTTATTTTCCCCTTACCTCTTTACTACTTTCTAACTCCAGCTCCGCTTTTTCCGTCTGACCCTTTTTCCATTGTGCGGGGCTTCTCCACAGTGCTGGCAGCTGCTATTCAGTCTGCAAGGCAGCCCAAGGCTGAAGGTTTCATTCCAGCAAAGCCCTCCTAATGTTGAGCATTGTGCATGGTTCAGCAGTGCAGTCATTAATCCTCTCCCACAGCTCCCTGCCACCCCTGGGGGAGGCTCTCCTCAAGCAGACATATCCCCTTGGCCTGTCACGTTGAGAGCCAGAACCTCTCAAATATTTTTGAATTTATTGTCACAGCTGCAGAAAAAGAAACATTTGACTTTTCTGTCTAAATCAATACAGGGTTTCTTCCTCTATTTTTTTCTTTTTATTTAAAGGACATATGCCTACACAACTTCTCCACTGCCAAGCTCTTCAAAAGCGCAAGCAAAAGAGGAGATGTTGGATCATTCTGGTTGTAATTCCAGTACGTCTTTCAATTGTCCATCTACAAGTGGGTCACTCATGCCTTTTGACCACACTTCCCCTCCATCCCAGGCTTGATGTTGACCTACTTTCCCATGCCGTAATTCACTAATATTCCCCTCAGCATCCAGATAATAAAATGAGAGGAAAAATCCAAATCTGACTTGCACCAAGCAATTATTTTCATGTCCATCTGTATTTGCTGCGTTAGTGCCAGGGTTTTGTTAATGCACAATAGAGGATAATGAGATCACTTTTTAATTCTCCATCTTCCATCTGAAGCTCTGAAAGCACTGGGGAAAGACAAGAGCTGTCATGTTTTACCAGGGTAGTGCTGGAGTGCCTGTGCTTCAAACAGCAGCGATTATGGCCCTGTGTTTACGGGAAGGTGAAAACAATAAGTGGATAAATATATAAATGACAGGAAATCCCTATGTTAAACATTTGACATGGTTTCAATAATACCTCAGGCAATTTGTCTCCCTTTACAAATACTGATCCTATACACAAAGTCCTCAGGCAAGCACAGACAAAAGCAGAAGCAGAGGTGGGGAGATGGAGCACGTTAGGTGTGTAAGAGACAGAGGGCTTATTTTACAAACAGCCTGAGTGGTACATATTGAAAACACAGCACTGAAAAATATGACACCACAGAAAATCTCTGCTTCAGGACTGTCCCTGGGAGAAGGAAGTGTAGGTCCAAACCCTCCTTGTCACCTAAAGTGTGAGCCACACAGCACAATGTCCTCATCAGGGCAAGATCACCCTTGTACGTACTGCTGAACCGGGGCTGTGGAAAGCTGGCCGTGCAACCTGGCTAACGCACCGGCAAAGCCAGCCCTGGACAAGCCTTCCCACACCGAGAGCTGTGCCAAGGCACAGACCGGCTACCATGCCGTGAGTGGACAGGGATTGATAGGCCTGAGGGCCAGAAGAGACTGGTGATCATCCAGCCTGCCTCCACACACACCATATGCTGTAAACACTTCACAGGTGTATTATACACTGCACGGGACTTCTGGAGGCTCGAACCTCACAGCTCTGTGTATCCTGGGAGTCTGCTGCCTACGAGAGGGCGTACGAATGTTCATTACACGTCGGAGCAAAATAACGAAGACCTTAAAATTTAGCAATGATATCTGAAAAATACAACACACGGAGAATGCGGCGTGCTGGTAGTTATTTTTCTGCCTTTTAGGGTTGTTACATTCCACAGCTAGCTGTCGTATGCTCTCCCTGGTGACACACGATGCAATGTCCCCACCATCTGCTGCACGGAAATATCTCTCCAATCCCCTTTCCAGGAGAAGATGTACGTGAGATTTCGCGTGCCTGCGTGTGTGATTCGTCACGCGCCTCCACCTGCGGCTGCCGTCGCAAGGCAGCACATTTCGCTGTTGGCAGGGAAAGCGGTGGGGTGCTGAGGTCTCATGAGGCCACGCTTAGGGGGAATACAGGTTTGAGTTTCAAACTCCGCGTGTTTTTGCAGGAAATACTGACTGGGACTTCAGTGTGACGAATGCAAACAGGCTGAAGGACGCACTGGCTGCGTGCAAATCACAGGACTTCGGAGTGCACATGACCTCCTCCGTGACAAGACACACACAAGGATTTTCTAAATGCCCTCAGAGTATGGTCTGGCTGATACTAGAAGCCTTTGACATAGAAGCAGAAGTTTTCCAAGCTATACTTTGTTTAAAACATAGATTTGGGCTAATAAAAAACACAGTGTAATCAGAGGATCCCGAAGTATGCATAACATAAGCCAGAAATAACTAGATGGCCTTTTAAATCAGATGTTTTATCATATTTTTGAAGTAATACTCTTGATCTGCAAAAATTTACTAAAGAAAGCGCTGAGTAAATATAAGTGAAGCAACTCTGTTGTCCTCAGTGGAACTGGGACTGTTTACATCAGGATTAAACTCGGTGCACACATTTTTTCTGTTCTCAAAGTCCTGTTTTGACAGAACAAATTTTGCGCTCCTAAACCTTTAGGAAATTCCCCAGAGTGCAAATTCCAGGGGTAGGCAGAGAGACACCACTTCAGAAGGTTTCCCAAGCAACAAAAGAGTCAACAATACCATGCTTCATCAAAAAGAAAACATGAAAAGAAAGATTTTGGACCAAAACACAGGGTTGCTTTTTTAAAGCAGGAGGTGTTTTTAAAGTGCCAGGTTAGTATAAATGCAATATAGCCTGGGTTTTTAATAAATGTTGAAGTCAATTTTTCCCTGGTGAACTGATTATGATGTCTCCTGACAGTTTTTAATACACAAATATGAACTATGGATTAATCGTATGACATTGAATCCACTTGTAATTGTAGTCTTCGTAAGAGTGACATTGTGGTGCATGGCACCTGGTGTGTGTCTCCAAGCTCCACTCTCAGGAGAATTCTGTTCTGGCCTCACAAATGCCTCTGAGACTTTTAACTGACTGGAACCATCGCTGGATAATACTGCATTATACAGATGCTTGAAGTTTTTGGAACAATTCTGTTAGAGTGCATGAGTAGCTGTTGGCTAACAGCAAGGACAGAAAAATGAGGAGAGATTTACACAGGAGTGTGATATGCACACAGACATCATTTAAATAGAATAAGTAGCCTCCTCCAGACATATTTAATGACACGAGAGTAAACTCAGCTCCCAAACTACAGTCCAAGTTCACAGCATGAGTTGTTGTTTCTTAGCTTCGCAGTTGGTACCCTTTCAACCACATCTAAATACAGCAAAACATCACCTCCCAAATACTGGGGGTCCTCAGCTTTGTCCACAACCACAACTGGACTGAGGTCTAGTGAGCTCTGCAGCTTTCATCAGCTTTGCTGTGTGGTTATCTGAACCAACCAGTAAACAGCTTGGCAGGGGAAGCAGCGGGCAGCTGGAAGGAACAGCCTTGGCTTCTCTACAGCACTTACATCTAACACAATTCCTTGGTCATAATTTGAAAGTAATACAGAGCGTGGACAGGCAGCCAGCCCAAACATAGGATTGCGAGAGATGCCCCTTGACTAGCTGGAATGTTTCAAAAGGGACATTTAAAAGTGACCATAGAAGCCACAAACTCAAGTCTCATTAACTGTGTGCACACTGTACTTGAGCTGAATGGCTCTGGGGTCCTGGCACCTGACTCCTGCACTAGCCCCCACCAACAGCCCATGCTCAGCTTGATTTCAGCTTGACTTTTTACTGCTTGTAAATCCCTTTTGCCCCGCAGCAAAGACAGAGCCCTCTGGGAAGGTAATATTTTCTGACATGACTGCCATGAGGGAAATCAAACCGCTGGGACTGGGTAAGTGAAGGCCACGCCAGCGAAACCTGTTTTGAGGACACTGCAACCAGTGGATGCACCTGGGAAATGAGTTTTTCCCCAGGAACGTAAACTGCATCCTGCCAGAGTAATAGGATATGCATATATAGAGGAGACGGTTAAGTAATGAGAGAAATAGGTATAAAGTGGAGGCAGAGATGATCCAACACCACCTTCTTCTGCCTTGGCAGCAGTATGTTTACACATCCAAAGACACGTGGATTGTCATGCAAAGCAAATTGGTAGGGATGCAGGATGAAGCTAATCTCAGGGAGGGTGTGAGCATCTCCCAGTGTCAGGACAGCCCCCACAAGGTTTTGCACATCTAATTGGAAACAGAAACTTGTATGGAAAGAGCCCAGTTGCAGTGTGAGCCCTGCAGCAGCCAGCCCAGGCAGGTGCAGATCTGCATCGAATTTCTCAAGTTTCCACTAGGTTGGAAGTGGATGAAGCTCAATAAACACACAGACCTGCACAGGCGGACTGACATGGCAGGAGGTGGAATCAGAGGCTATCAGCTGCTGCTGAGTCACTTACACAGACAAGCATCCTCTGAAGTTTTACCTGCATGTGGGTTTGTTGAGCTTGCGGCTGTTTACTCACCCTTCTCTGGAGCAACTGAATAGCTCAAGAATACTATTAACCCCATGTATAGGAAAATACATACTTAATGTATGATTTTTCAGACCCAGGATGTTTCACTATTTCTGTAAATACGGTAATTTTGCTGTCTGGTTACATTTTCCTCCATATCAACCTGGGCAGCATGATTTGTAGTCCCAGAAGAAAATCACTGTTATGTTAGCAGTACACAGCAGCAACAGTTCTAACATCTGACACAGCAGTAGTAAGCTCCTAACCTGACATATGGAAGAGACTCTTTCTGACTCCAGCATGCTTTGGAGCAAGCCCTAAAGACCTCACCCATGTTTTACACAAGTAGTGTTGCTTGTGATCAGTGCTTGACTCCTCGTCTGCTGTGGCTCCTGGGGTCTTTTTATTCTTTCCGAACTTACAGTGAAATGTGAGCTCCTCAGACATAAGTGGTTAGCTTGTGGTTAAGTAATGGGAGGTAGAAGGCTCGGTTAAATCCCAGCTCGGCCACAGACATCCCAAGTGAGATTGGCCAGATTGCACCGGACCCAGTTTATCCCAGAAGCACAAAGTTCCCCTCAACAGAGTTGCTACCAAGTGGAGTTTTCAAGTGCCTGGCATACTTGTAAATCAAGTCCTTAACATCTCTGCTGAAGTCTCTGCTAACATCAACAGCTGTAGGGTAGGGACAATCCTACTGCCTTTCTGTCGCCTTGTGTATGCTGGAAACTCATTAACAGACACTCTTGGCTGAAGCACTTGTACAGCACCAAGCACACAGAGCTCCAGTGCGTTTAACAGGGAAGCAAAATGCAAGAGTCAAGGAGCAGAGATTTTCCCTTATGAGAGGGTCAGCAGAAGGGGGTTCTCCCACACCCCGGGAAGCTGATCAGAATACAACCGAAGGAAAAAAATTATTATAATTCTCTGAAAGGCACTTGGAAGATTACAGAGGCTGACTCATGGGCACATTTAATGGGTTTCTGGCGGAGCAATTGTACCTCCTCATTTGAACTGCTCAAAACGAAGGCAGAATTTTAGTCACAGAGAAATTACATCAAAAGCAAAAGCCAGATGTTTTGTGAATCCCACCACTAATGAGCTACAAGTGCTGGTTTTTCCATTGTACAAGAAAATTATGAATTTTTAAACATATACAAAACAAATTGTTTGTGATTACATTAGACCTTCAAAAGAAAGTGGGAACATAAATTCAGAGATGAATAGCATAATATTGGATGCTTGCCTCACTGCTTGACTTCAATAACTTATCTCAATAAATCCCCCAGCAGAAAGCATCTTATGTACTTCAAGCCTGGAGAAGATGAGACATGAATGCTGGAGGAATTACAAGACAGAGGGGCTTTCTTGCAACAGTGAACAAGCTGAAAATTACAAGGTAATGGAAACGCAGTGGGAGGCCCCGTACCCTGCCATTAGCTCACTCCTACAGTGATTGCTGCAGAAATCACTTAGGTTATGTAAGCACTGTACACTGTTTCTGCACTTTGCATCTCTCTCCACCTAAGCACACAGACAATTTAATTAGGCAAGAGGAGATTCCTGAGCAACAGGGACTTCGGCTTGCAGATGAAACAGAGCTGCCTCCCCGACCGAACAGCAGCCCTTTGTCCCAACGCGGTGCCCTCTTTGTTGCGCTCCGACCCCAACTGTACAGAGCGTTTATTAAAGCGTTTAGTATTTTTAAGCCAATATAGCCCCGACCTCCCCAAGCCGCACTACTACCCTGACTGCGGAGCTCAGGAAAATGAAGAATTAACAGCAGGAGGGTATTAGGTTTGAGTTGCCTAAAGGGCAATTAGTGCCTGTCCCTCATGGTCTCATCCCATAGAAACACTTGTTATTCCAGTCTTGGATAATAAGTCAGCTTCATATAAATGTCCCTGTGCTGTGGCTCTCATTATACCAACCAGGAGGTTAATGAGGGTAAGACACTTTTCCACTATTAAACGGGAAGACGAAAGCCAACCCAGCAGGTGCAACATGGCAGAGCAGAGTGGGAGGTGCACTTACAAGAAGGCACAAGAAAGTGGGCAAGAAGAAAATGCTTCCTCCAAACAGGTATGACACAGAAACCAAGGAAATCCTCTGCTGAGAAGTTGGAAACATGAAGGAGATACAGGGGAGATCATGTTAGGCTGTCCCCAGGAGCTGGGGAAGGAGAGAGCAGCAGTAACGGCTTATGGAGCATCGCTGAGTATTTAAGAAATTACACTGGTGCTGTGAGTGGCCTTACGATGCCGGCATGAGGAGGCACAGCACCAGGATTGTGGAGCAGGGGCCTTGATCATGGACTCTGCACACTGCAGAGAAGCCCTCCAAGACAAGAGGCTACTAGCAGAACATCGCTGTCCCCCAAAATTTATCCTCTAAAACCTGTTCCCTCCTACCCTCTTTTAGCTATCACACCACAAAGTCATCAGCAATCTGTCCTCAACCCTGAAGGTTAAGGGTTGCTCGGTCTCAGAAAAGCCAAGTAAATGAGATGCCCATGCCAGGCTGAACTTCCTATCTCTTATCCCTCACTATAAAGTTGAACACCACAAGACCCCGGGCTCTGTGCCGCTGGCCAGGTCTGGCCCTACCTCAATTGAGTTTTACAGACAAAGAAGACAGCTTCTCCTCCAGGGACCACAGCAGCCACAGAGAGAGATTTTATTCATCACAGCAAAGAGGAAACACAAGTCACAGGAGATCAAACCTCCAGCCTGATTTTTGATCTTAGGTGCTTAAAAAGATAGGCATCTAAATCCATATTTAGGTACTTACATGTCTCAGTGAAGTATTTTGGGGCATGACAGCAGAAAGCTTGACTCTGAGGAACTTCACGCTAGATACAACTTGACACTTCTGATAGCTGTGATCTCGTACACCCGCATGCGAGTCAGGCCCAGCCTTGCCTGATGTCCATCACAGCATCCTCTGGAGAGAGGTCAGAATCACGCCCAGAGTGGGGCTGGTTTAAGGCATGCCTTAATGGAGACGCTTGCACTGCGTGTGTAATTCTTTGGCTCTGGGAGCTAATTCCTCAGAGGCAGTGCCCTGCATGGAAGCCCCCTCCAAGATATCAGCATGCACTATAGAAACCAGCAACTCCTTTGATATACGCTGCTTGCATTTAAACTCAACTCTCCTCCAGCATTTTCCAAACAACACTATACAAGCTTTTCTGAGATACCTTGATAGCTTCCAATAACTAAGACAGAAAATGCAAGATATATTGCAAATGACACTGAATTCACCAGATGACATTTATTCTTGTGCCAGGCTTCAAATTGGGTGGGACAGATTGTGTTCTGTGGTGGAGAAGGGATGGATTTCACCCTCTGTGGCGCAGAAATGGTGGTGACTGTTACATCCCTGGTATGAAACACTCAATTATAAAACTTTGTCTCTCACTCTATTCTAAAATAATTGTTTCTCTAAAATCAGTAAGATACTGGGTATTAACTGCTAAATATTCTTGTCTTTCTTCTGTATCCAGAGGACAGGAAGTTTAGAAACATTGGTACTCTGTGTGTGAAAGCGAACCTCAGATCCCAGAATGTGCTGTGGTTTTTACGGGTTTCATTTCAGGAGCTGGTTGACTTTTTAACTCAAATCAATAAAATTCATGAGTGCATTTACACACTCATCCAGCTTTCCTGGACATGTTAGATGATTACCAAGCTTGCCTGTTTCTAATTAAAAACAGACCAGTGGGCAATTGATTTAACTTCTACCAACTTGTAATTATGTTTGTTCTACTGCTCTACAAACAAAGGTGGCAAGGGAGGAGGGGCTTCCGCTGGATTTTTGTGGTGCTGCCCAGAAGAACCGCAGAGCAAATCACCTGTGGTAAGTTTTACTGTGAGAACTGCGTTGTTTTAACATCATCTCAATGTTATTTTACACAACAATAAAACGGAAGATGTTGGAAAGTAAGAACTGTCATATTCTCTATGAATCACCACTTATCCCACTCCTCCCGCTCTCTGACCAGGTTACTTACATGATGAGCTGTCTTCTGGTTTTCAGTCTGGCTTCTTGTTTACTTGTGCTAGGAGTTTGTATATGGGCAGATCTTTCATTTCTCCTGCTGCTCAAACATTCAGAAGTGGAGTTTCATCCTCTTCTGCCTTTCCTCTTTCTCCATCACTATTCGGGCTGTAATGAGGACAAGAAATACGATCCAGTTCTTCAGTCCATAACCACCCTTCCCATCTGAACTGGTTTTTTATTACAAGGGTTCCTGAAGAGTTATCCTGCATCTGTTCGACCAGTACCTCAACTTGCAGGGTCTGTGCCTGATTTAACCCAACTGTCTTCTTCCCTGCCTTGGCACTTTGTACAGGCAAGGAGTTCTCGCAGCCTCGGCGTAACGTTATGGCCAGACAATGTTTCCTGCGCGATGGAGGCAAGCTAAAGTGCTTCCTATCACCGTATGGTGTTAAATTCCATACCCCATCCCCAGCAGCAGAAAACCATTGACAATGTCTCCTAATTCAAGCTCTGTCAATTAAATGACAGCAAGTAAATAACAACTTAAATGGCACTCCATAACTAAAAAGACTCTGCAACAATTGTTGCTTTATTGCTCACTTGTGTCATATTAAGTATCACACAATTCTGAAAAACATCCCCAGAAGAAGGAAAAAAAACCCCAAAACACAACAATGAAGGAAGGAAGCAAAACCAGTGAAATAAGAGACCAGAATCTGCTTTCTGTTGTTGGGTTTACACAGTTCATCTCTAAGACTGGGCACAGTTCAATGCATCTGATGAGGTGACTGGTAGATGGTTAGAGTGAAGCTGGTCTGTCACCACAATTTGTATTTCCATCTTTTATTTGTGATGCGAAGACACTCAGCTATTGCCAGACACTGAGTCTACACTGGGTTTTCAGTGAAAAAAATACACAGTTCAAACCTGTGATTCAATAATTTGAAGTACTGCATCACCTCTGCTCCCTTGGAGATAGCTGATGCATAAGACAAATTACTTACTGTTGACACTAACTTGTTTCACTGAGGTTTCTTATTTGTTCTGAATGATCTTCAAGTACTAGTGAGTGTTAAATGCACACCACCAACCAGGAAACGCTTATAATGACAGCGATTCGTCATACGTTCTCTCACCACTGGATGCCTGCAGGATGGATGTGGGACCAGGCAAGAAACAGAATCCCTGAATAATTTAGGTTGGAAGGGACCTTTGGAGGTCTTTAGGCCAACCTCCTGCTTAAAGGTGTCCCAACTAGATCAGACTGCCAAGGACCTTGTATGTGTTAAATATCTCCACTGATGGAGATCCTGCACCCTCTCTGGGCCCTGGTTCTGGTGTCTGACCACTCTGATAAGCAAATTGTTTTCTTTATATCTGGAAAGGTATATCCAAAAGGGTTATATATCTGGAAATGTTTTCTTATTCCTTTTCCCTTATACCACTGCAATTTCCTGCACTGAACACTGTTTGTTGCCTCTCCTCCTAATAAACGTAAAGCTAGAAACAAGCTGTGGGGAAACCTTTGACAGCATCAGTATTTTGCAATATTCTTTAATAACCAGGTCCTGTGCTCATATCCAGAGATGTGTTAACTCTTATCAGGAGCTAAGGTCTAACTCTGAAGTTACTAAAGTTAATGAGAGTTCTCCCGTTAGCGATACCCAACATCCCTTGATGTCAGTGACAATTTTTGAATGCTCAACAACATTTCTAAATTATTAAATAAGGACTCATGTGAACGCACTACTACCTGTGATTTTGCTTGGCTACTGTATATACTGCAGTAACTTGCACTGTCAACCAAATTCATGTTTTCCCAAAAATAACAGGGTGAAGAAGGATCAGTGAATTTACTAGAACGCCTGAAGCACGTCAGCACAAGAGACATGGCAGTAAAAGAACCGCTATCTCCAGCTGAAGCACTGAGCTCAGTGGTCTGACAGCAGCTCTGGCTGGTACTTTGCTTATCATTGGGTAGGAAGTCATTCTGTTTCTCTCCCAATATTTGCTACCGTAGATCTCAAATATAATTCTTTCTGAACAGGAAAGCACTCCACAGATGAATCAGTTCCATTTGCCACAAAGGCAACCTGGTCTGTTCCATAATTGATTTTCCACAGACAATTGATTTAAACTTTTCAAACCCCTTATGACGGCAGGATTAGATCTGAGCCTTTACAGTGCCCTACAGTTTGCGGTGTGAGCTCTAAGCTACGTGTCTCTTTCACAGAGTTCTGCTTAATTGGACGAAGGGGACGGAGTTCAAGGGCAAGCCAACAGAAGGTGTTTTATTTAAACATAGCCCTGAAGTACCTGTTCTGAGAAAGCATGTCTCTCACTCCCATGTATAAATGACAGATGCGATGTTTCAATCCCATTTACCTCTCTTGGCTAGGTGGTTAACACAGAAACCTGATGTATTTCATCCTATAGCATTAGTTCAGGGAAATGTGTTTATTATGAGTTCCATTGTAATATACTTAGCACAGTCCTTTCAAGTGATGACTAGAGGTTTATTTAGGAACTAATTCAGCACCAACTGTGGTTAAAAAGAAGCTTTCACATGTCAGTGGAAACTGCATTGGAGCTTTACTGGCTGTTACAGTTAAAAATATTAGAGCTGAGACAAAGGGATTAAGCCTTTTTACATGCAGCTTATTGGCAGAAACAGCATGACTTCTCCCAGTGCATTACTGTTTCCAGTAAGTTTTCTTATTAGGATAGGTGGGAAGTACCAAACCTTCCTGGCTGCCATGTAAGTATGTTTCCTTCTGACAGAAGTTTAGTTTGGCACTCCAGAACCGTGAGTTCCCAACAGCCACGAGAAACATTTTCACCAACATTAGCATGGTCAAGCAGCAGCAGTAATGACCCACTGCCCAGAGGGCCACCTAGCACGGCCATCGTCATTTTGGGAGGGGATGAAAGGACTAAAGTTTACAGTGTCTCCTCAGCATTAAATCATTCTCAAATTGAAAACCAAGTATGGAAAACCTCAATTTACAGAATATTCTGTTTTTCACAGTCCAATTGAACACTCAGCAATTCTGCTGTCCTAGTGGAGACGAGGCACCATCCGTACCGGCCTGGGTGCTTCCACTGGTGATATTTACTGGCTGGACCACAAAGGAGTAACAGGTCACAGAACTGTTAGAACATGTTCTAGATCAGCTAATAATGTCTGAAGTTCTTGGGCTAAGGAAAGAAAAAAAAAGAGGGACTAGGGATTTGGTGCCTGGCAAAGCTGACAATCATGTACAGTAAACACAGACTGTATTACTAAGCTATTTATGTTCTGAGTACCGTGCAAGATTTAAAATGACCTGTATTGGATGGAGTTTTCTGCATTAAGAAAATTGTATTTTCTGCATATAATGAAATCTTCTTAAAAATAGTATTTTAAACTAGCTGGAAAACATTGCTATGACAGAAAATGAGGCAGCCAGACCTCTGAGGAAGATCTGCCCAGACCTACTGTACCAGGACACCATGGGAGGGCTTTAACAACCCCAAATGAGGTTTTATTTAAATAGGAAATAGAACTAACAGCTTTTCTTTTACAATACTCATGACTGTGGATAAGATAAAGGTTCCCACTGTGTTCCTGGGGGACAAATCCTTTCCTTAAGGCTCGCTCTCAGTGCGGTGCTCAGCAGCTTGCAGACAACAGCATGCAGGCCCTGTGGGTATCTACAAAGTTTTTTTGTGTGCCACTGCCAAGTCCTGGCATTGTCCCTGACCCTGTGGTCACCAGCTCCCTGTTGCTCCCTGGGCTCTCCCTGCTGGGGTCTCCCTGTGCTTGGCTCTCCCCAGCTCCTGTCCCAAAGGTTTCTTGGAAACACCCCCAGCACACTCTGAGAAGAAGCAGTCTCTCGTTCCCCCCAGGCGTTGGACCTGACCCAGGAGCTCTCTTTTTGAAGGGACAAGGACATATAAACACATTCCTCTTTTCCATTCTCTGAATAACTTAACCCCATTTCCCCCAGGAGTCTGGCCTTGCCATTCCAGGCCCACCAGGAAGCACCTGCCATCACAGGCGGCACCACCAGTGCTGTGGATGGTTGCTCAGATGGTACCACAAGTCCAGCAGTGACCCCAGGACAATAATTCCCACACACTGGCTTCACGTTCCTCCTTTCTAAAGCACAAAATGTGGCAGCCCAGCAGCCTGACAACAGCCTGAGACAATCCACTGAGGACAAAGACAAAGATAATTGCTATTGTCTTCCCTATTGTCATAACTGTGCGGAGAAGAAACAGGTTCCCACTGCCTCCCCTCGTCACATAAAATCGGGCTGTTTGTTTTTCTTCACAGTGACACTACTAAGTTACTCTGAATGAAGAGAGGAGGCAGTCAATAGGAAGGTTACTCCTCATGGCAGGCATGCGGACACCCAGCCGACAAGGTGTTTTTCACATTAGAACAGCAAGGTTTTTAACAGAGTCTAAATGTCTTTAATCACCCAGGCTAAACAGCACTAAGCACAAGTTCAAGGTGACTCCAACGGCTCCTATTGAAAATCTGCATTTTCATCTTCCTTAGGTTAATTCATATTTTAATTGCTCATATCACTGATTGAAGTGCTAGCGAAGGGAGCACTTTCATTCCTTTGATCTCCCACTTTCACTACACACAGGCAAGGTTGGACGTTACGCAAACCTTTAAAATTGCTCTGCTTCAGGGGAGAGCACGCGGCACAAGGTGGAACGGCTGAAATCACACAGCATGAGTGGCAGCAAGGCCTGGGGACAGGCTGCCTCACGTTTCTTGTGCTAGCCCGTACAGTTAATTGCTTACACCACTCCCAAAACAAGAGAGACTTCATCCATTTTATCAAAATGCAAACTAGGAAGATATTCAGAGAATCCCTATTTTTCAGTGAGCTTTCAAAGTTCCACCCCAGGGTCAGAGCCCTGCACATGGTCTGTAACACAACCTGCTCCCCGGCCTTGCGGTGGGTGGCCATGGCCCCGCGTCTCCCATCCTTCACATGGAGCTAAACCAATTAACAAAATACCTCCTCATATACAAAGACGAGTCAGTAAGACACTGACACAAAGGGGACAAGCAAGGACGGCTGTGATAAATGTAGATAACATCAGCAGCAGGTTGGAGAGGGGAGGATGAGACCTTTTGTTCTTCCCACTGCACACCAGTGAGAAGCTTTCAAAGAAGTTGAAAGGAGAAAAATTCAAAGCCAGCAAAAAGAAATATTTTTATACTGTGATTAGCCTACAGCACTCCTTGCCATGGGATGTTCCTGAAGGAAAAGCAAAAAAGATTTGAAAAGGCATTGTAAATACATATGCCTATCATGGCTGTGTAAAGTTGATGGCTGTCAAAATGGGGGAAGGGATCTTAATATTTTCTTTCAGCGTGGGCTCCGGGGAGGCGTTTGTTCCTCATCTGTCAGGGGTTTCAACACTTACAGTCTAAGGTGTCTGCTGCTGTCAGAGAAGACCCTGAGCCAGAGTGGCTGCTGGTGCACCCAGCCTGGATGGTCTTCTATTGCTGGTGAGTGCTGCTGCCAGTAGCAGCTCATGCTGCTTAGCACAAGTACCAGCTGAACCATCAAGATATTTAAAAAACCCCACCAACATTACATTCTTCACTCAGAAAACCTAAGTACAACTTTTTTTTCCTCCTTTTTTCCTGGCTGCCCAAGAGCAACCAGGCAATCGCAGTATCCCTGAGGGGCTTCCACTGAGGACATGAGCACACCCCTTGGCAAGTGAAGCCTGATCATTTCTGATAAATATATTCACGGTTCAAACCCCAGTGTTGCTGTATTGACAGAGGAGGTTTGCAGAAAGCACTGTGCACACCAGATCTTTTTGCACATTTCAAAGCCCCAGTGAAGTTGTGCATACAGGCAAGAGCACTCCCTCAGGCTCTAGGCATGGGGACCGCAGTGGGGCCACAGCATGTCCCTGCACTGGGGTGATTCTTCTGGAGATAAGAGAGGAGCTGCTGCTGCCCCAGGGAATTACCTGTGCCAGCAGCTCCCACCATCCTTTCAGCTGGGATGAAGGCCTTTCACAGGAGCCTGTCGTCTTCCTCCCTGTCAGACCAGTTTGCCCAGCTTTAGATGTGCACTTCCTCCTTTAATTTGATTAGTGACAGCTGCTATTATCTGAGGAAATCTAAATTGCCTCTTCCTGTGCTAATGAATCACTGTACTATGTGTGTGGGGATTAGAGAACAAGATGGATTTATTAATACACTTCTAATTAAAGGGACAGTTCCACTGTTGCAGTGCCGTTCGGTAAAGGGGTTGTAGCAGTTTTTGGAGGTGGAGAGAAGAGCCAATGGGTTGTCACTTCTAATTACAAAACACACTTGTACCTATATATCTTCCCAGACTGTAACTAGTGAGTGGAGATACTAATTTACGTGCACGGAGCAGGGCAGCAGTATCAATGGGGATGTCACATTAAACTCTCTTTGTCTGCACACACCAGATCAGGTCCAGCACGATGCTGCTGCAGCTGCACCGCCTGTTTCAGCAGCCAGAATGACTTTAAACCAAGTGTCTGGAAGTGGGAGGATGTAGCAGGTCATCCTAAATTGACTTCTCTCCCACACTCCTTAAGCATCCTTTATTATCTGTCAGATAATAAATCACAGCTATCTGTCTGATTAGATTTTGGGTCTGACTGAAGCTAACCACTCTTATCTAAGATTTTTAAGTTACAGTTGCTCAGGCCTCTAACATGAGAGACTTTAATGATGTTATTTTCAAGGTAACTGGGCCCTTAAATAATCACCAGCCAGTTTGTAAAATGCTAGTGAAGGATTTTGTAAACTAAGCCTAATTACGACAACAACAGACCTGTTTGCAAGAAGATGTGATCTGAATAGTGATGCCCTCTCATTTAGAGAATTACTCTCATTTAGTCTGTTTGGGAGAGTGCAAATTAAAAACCATGCTTGTTTATATTCTTTTTATCTGATACCTAACACCAGAAACTCAGAGAGATGGCTCCCAGCCTCCCTTCAAAAATATAAAGGAGCAGTATGTCTCCTGCTGTACAGCAGAGATGGGACTGGCCAGGAACAGCACTGCACTGTCTTCACAACCACCGCCCCAGCCAGCATCCTGAAACCCCACTGAAACCCAGGGGGAAAGAGACAGTCCAAGGGTACTCATGTCTCACTCTCCAAACCAGGTCATGTTTTTGGAGAGGAGAATCACAGAACGGTGGGGGTTGGAATGGACCTTTGGAGATCATCTAGTCCACCTCCCTCCACCAAAGCAGGTTCATCTCAAGCAGGTTGGACAGGAACACATCCGGACGGTTTTGAGTATGTCTGGAGAAGGAGATCCCCCAACCTCTCTGGGCAGCCTGTTCCAGTGCTCTGGCACCCTCAAAGGAAGGCAGTACTTCCACATGTTGAAATGGAATTTCCTGCATTCCAGTTTGTGCCCATTGCCCTTTGTCTTGTTGCTGGGCACCACTGAGAAGAGTCTGACCCCATCCTCCTGACAACCTCCACCCTTTAGATATTTATGAGCATTGATAAGATCCCCTCTGTCTTCTTCAGGCTGAACAGACCCAGCTCTCTCAGCCTTTCCTCCTCAGAGAGGTGCTCCATTCCCTTGATCATCCTCATAGCCCTCTGCTGGACTCTCTCCAGTTGTTCCCTGGGGAGCCCAGCACTGAACACCGTATTATAGATGTGGCCTCACTAGGGCAGAGTAGAAGAGGAGGATATCCTCCCTCGACCTGCTGACCTCGGTCTTTGTAACGCAGGCCAGGATACCACTGGCCTTCAATGTCTAATCAGCACACGATTAGACATTGTCTCATCTGGTGTGGCCATTCGTACACAGTTAAGCTTATGTGGGGAATCTTAACTTCTCCAGGGGATGAGCCAATAAGGAACTCTAATAGAAGGAATTGAGGAAGATCTTTCCTCTTGGACCCACCTTCCATTCTGATTCTTTTGCCCCTGATTTACCTAAATATTGATCAAGTATCAGTAAGATTAAGACAGAACATACTGTGAACAAAGCACGTCCAGGATGATGAGCTGGTCAGCTGTTCTAAGATGGTCACTGCGGCATTAACTGGGCAGAACAGCAATATTCACTCTTAAGGCAATACTGTTTGTGTGGTAGGTGGCTGAGCAGTGTGAATTTATATACCAGTAATCTTGACCCACTGTAATCACCAGAAGTCTCTTCACGGACATCAACCCTGGCTTTGGTTCAGACCCTGACCCCCAGAAGATGTTAACCCCTGCATCACCACTGAAGTCACCAGAACTATGCCAGGCTAGGTCAGCTGATGCTCATGCCCTTTCCCTCTACTGTAACTCAACACGCATAATTACCTGCAAAAGCATTCTGCTGACAACAGCCTTCACTTCTCAAATGAACCATTTTCACTGCATTCCCAGGTTCTACATCTTCCCTAATAACATCGTACTCTAGGTGGATTATCCATCACCATAAAATCATTCATTCTTTCAGACACAGTTAATTTTAATGAGGCTGGCATGGACTAACAAGCCATTGATTCACATTTATGGATACAGTAAACAACTTTTGGTTTCTTTCAGGCTCTACCCTTGCGCGTGCTGAATAGATTTAGCCAACGCTGCGTGCTGGACACACGCACACCTTCTTACTGGGAGATATCCAAACATTTCCTACACGGTTATCACTGCATTTTGCCACAAAGGAAGAGAAACTGGGAGCATACTGGTATGAAGAGACCTGCAGGATAACTTGATTGCCTGTAGTCATTTCAAATAAATGAACACGACTCGTGTTTCAGTTGTCACTTTGTAAAGCTGACTCATAGCTCCAGGAAAAGCCTCAAGAAGCAAAAATGCTTTTCATTATAGATTCTGTCTTTCATTGGAGATTAGAAAATTAGGGGTACCCAGACTGCTGTTATAATGGAGGATGGGACAGTCCCCAGCTTGACGCCAGCTAATTTTGCTATTGGGGAGCTCACTGCTGTGCTCAGTAGTACCTCACATTGACAGCCATGGAACTAGATGGAGAATCCCAGCCCCAAAAATGCTGTTCAAATCATAAAAATAACAAAAAATCTTTAAACAGTTCTGAGCTACCTGACCCAAAGCTTTCATCTTTAAATTCAGCTGCCTGAATTTAGCCTGTATTAATCACCCTATGATAAATCTCTACCCAGACTTGATATATAAATTATATATCTTGCAGCATGTGAAAAGGACAAGTCCCAGGATTAGAAGCTAACTTGGGACTCCAAGCCTGAGGGGGCCACTCAGTCTTGTATTACAGGCACGGAAGGGTCTTCAAGACAAAGTATAATCTGTGCCCTTACTTACTTGCCTATATCCCGGTGTTAAGTTTCAGAGACACTCACTTGCAGGGCCTCCCAAGGCCCTCAGTTCCAGCCCTCACCATATATTTCATGAAAAGCTTTTTGTGGCAGGCAATCTGAATCTCCTTGGCTGCAGTATAAAGCCTAAGTATCCTTGTTCTATCTAGTGCAGATAACAAGGACAAATTACTCTCTTCCCCTTTTTAAGTGCTTTAAAGATGCTTCCTCTCCCCTTAGCCCTGCTCTGTCTCAAGTACATGCTCTTCCACAGGCTCCATATGCTTCTTCTCACTGCTGGTAATGATGGGACGACAGCACTGTGCCTCCCTTCCTCAGAGAGACAAACACATTTAGAAGATTATGAGTTTCAGACACTACTGTAGGCAGTATGGGTTTTTTCAAGGTACTTTGAAGTGATGGATAGCATTGCCAACTGTAAATTTAGCTCAAGCATTGGAAAACAACAGCATTTCCCTCACAACAAATTCAAGTGGTCTTCTGCATTGCTCCAAAGTCATCACAGAAAGCCACCCCGTGGTGTGCTGACTATTACAGCGTTCCACCACCTTCAGCTAAAGCTGGGAGGCCAGACTATGAAACTAAGTAATAGGAAACTTTTATGAGAATATGCCATTTGATTGGACATATTCTACTGGTCCTGAGCTGCTACATTGAGAGGATGCACCCTCTCCTTGGAAATCTAGGCCATGTTGGATGAGGCTTTCAGCAACCTGGTCTAGTGGAGGGTGTCCCTGCCCATGGCAGGGGGGTGGAACTAGATGATCTTTAAGGTCCCTTCCAACCCAAACTATTGCACAATTCTATGACTGAGCAGCAGGCATGCCTTACACACGAGGCTCGACTGGATGCAGAGTGACTACCAACATGAAAGGGGGCCTGAGGGGGCTCCCACTGCACAGGCAGCACAGCGCACATGCTGAAGCAGGCCCAAGTAACACAGAAGCCACAGCTCCTGCCTTCTGTCAACATGTGCGTCATTCTGACATGCAATACAAACAACAATTTCTCCTTTGCCTAATCAAGAGACGTTAATTTAAGTGTGGTTATCAGCGTTTGCTTAAAGAAGTGCAATTATTTCTGCTTTCACAGCATAAAATAAAAATCTCAAATAAGCTCCCAAGACAGGGCCTTGGGTTTGGGGTCACTAAACAAACAAACTGGCTTTGACTTCCTGGGATTCACAGATCATAAAAACCTACAGCTTGTTATGTTCTTAAAAGACAAATTCCTGAGTCTCAGGGGAGCATCTACTTGACAGTACTTGAGCTCCTGCTCCCATCTCCAGCAGTAAGTGGATGTATGCGCAGATCACACCAAACAGATTTTAGACATTTAAGCAATGTAGGTGTCCATGTTTTCAGAAGGTGCAGAGCAAGAAAAGGGATGCTCAGGCTTTTAAAACTATTTAAGAGAGGCACTTAAATGAGAGCACCATGGCTCCCCATATAACCTACGCAAGCAACCAATCCTTGCCGAGCTCTGGCCTGTCCTCCTCCTTCCCCAGACTGCAGAGGGGTAGCCTCCTTTCTCCTTGGTAACCACCTTCCTAACTTAATTGCTCCAGTTCTGAATAGGAGAAGCATGGTTGTAAATGTAGCCAAGTCTTGAAATCAACCTGGGGGTGCACCTCTTTTCCCCAAATCCATTTCGTTCCGAGGAATTACTACAAGGACTATTTCTTGCATTCAGCTTGAGAATATGTCCAGAAAAAGTGAGAAGCTGTCACATGTGACAGATGGGTTTGCAAACAAGGCTTAAAGAGTCACTTGGGAAGCATTTGAAAGGACACAAGCCCAGAGAACGAATCTCTAGCTGCTGTTTCTTCTTCCTTACTCCTTTCTGCTGCAAGGCATGCAGAGAAGAGGAGAAATGAGGATCCTTCCATGTTCAACAAGGAGCGGAGTCACAAAGTAAATACGGAGTGCGTACTCCACAGAGATGTCCCAAGAGCCATGGACACACATAACCCCCATCACGCAGCATCGCTGTGCCTGGGGCAGTTTGGAGGTGCCCTAAGAATAGCCTGTGAGTATGAGTGGGGTGCTGAGCCCCAGGCTGCCTCTTGTGGTTTGCACAAGAGTGACCCACCAGGGCAACATCCTGCAGTGTTAAATAAGCTCCTTAAGCTGCACGGAATTCTATTCAGTTCTAAAATGAAGGAAAACAGGGTAAGAAACAGACTACTTTACATTCAGGGATCCAATTAACCAACGCTGTAGAATATATCACTATCAGAGGGTAAGGAAAGGGAAAAAGAAGCTAAACCTTGGTATTATTAAATGCAAAATGTAAAAACATTTAAAGTGACACCTTCAGGAAGACAGCTTTTAAATTATTCACAGTCAGTGCAATACAATCCACAGCTAATTACAGTCTATACATGCAAATGAAAGTAATGATAATCACAATTACTTTGCACTTATATACTGTAGCAATTTTAATCTGAAGACCTCAAAGACTTTATAAACATTAATTAATCTTCCCATCACCCTGATGTGTTAGGTAACTGTTACCATAATTCTCATTTTAGAGACAGGTAAACTGGGGTTCAAAGAGGTTAAGTGATTTGCTCATTGCCACCTTCGGGAGCTGCAGGTGGGATCAGAATGGATGGTGCTGTCCTGTCGGAGGGCAGCCGTCACACGCTACTGCCTGGTTCTGAGTGTTGGGGCTGAAGGGGAGAGGGCTGAGGTATACTGAGACAGGGCAGGTGCATGAGCTGAGGATCAAGAGGTTGACAAAACCGCTTCACTTGTACTACAAAGACAGCACTATATATATAGCACACCACCCTGCAGTAGTTCCACTGCTGAGATCCATACATTGACCCTAAATGCGCTGACACTGATTTTAAGGTTTGATTCTGCCTTTCGCAGAGTTGTTTTATTTTGTCCTTTTGTTTCTTCAAAGAAAATAATTTCATGAAACTTTGTCTAGGAGACAGGTTTGCAGAGAAAACAGCAAATACCAGAATCACTGCTGTTATCAGCTTTGGCTTTATCTAATAAATACCTTTTATTTGGACTTTAAAACTGCAAAGTGAGAAGATACAGTGCACTGCTGGGAAAGAGGGCTGAATTAACAAGTTTTTGGCACATGGGCTCAGATTAAGCCAACCAAGTCAGTCCTGTGCATTCTAGTTTCTGTACATAGGCTCCAGGCTCTCAAAAAAGCTTCGCCACCAGGTAACGCTAAGCACAGAAGTGAAGGCAATTTGGGCTGGATGCATCTGGCAAGCAGACACCTATGGGCTTCACAGGTTAGGTATCTATTTCCCACTGATATCCCATTACATTGTTCAGACTCTGGAGGAAGAAATATCTATACTGTGCTTCTGCAGCACCTACCCGAGGGCAGCAGTGGGGCAACCTCACAGGTGCCACCACAGTAAAAGTAATTGGTCTAAAAGAACATAGACCCCTCAGGACAGGTTGCTGTTGCTTTCTTGGGCTAATGATCTGAGTCCCAGGATGCAAATGATGAATGGACCTGAGAAATCCTCTTGGCAGAATATCTGACAATCGGAAAGACAACAGAATGTAACTTCAAACTCCTCTCACCTGTAATTACTTTTCTGGATTTGCATCCCCTGGCTCAGAAAGTGCACTCAGATTTTGTCCTTACCCACACTTCTAAAGGCTGTTGAGTGTTAATCATTGTCTGGTACCATAAAATGCAACAGCCATCAATATCAAGCCTGCCAACTTAACAGACTCTTGTAATGGGTACATTTCTATAGACCTACACAATAAGACTAATTGCATGGGCTTGCTGTAAAAGCCAGAGGTCGTTTGATTACTAGCTGTTTTGTACCATGAAAGTGCACATTAATTATTTAAAAGATGGACTTATAATTATTGTAAGCTCTAAGTAATTACCTATAATTTTGGCAAGTGTTAGAAAAACTGATAGTCTAGCAAATTCAGGTTTTAGTCATTAGTAAGCTCATAATTACATTTAAATTGCAAAATGAGAATTATGCAATTTATCTCCCCAATAATGCATAAACATTACAGTGATTGTAGGTTTTAATGGACTATATTATTACTATAAAAAGCAGAGCAGTGATGGGCAGTGAGGGGCAATTTGAGTTCATTGCTGTTATTTTACATTGTAATTGCTTATCAGTGACTGCACCGTGATGGTTCTTCTCCTTGACTAACACGGGATAAGTCCATTCCACCCATCAAGCTGCACTGCAAATAACAAGACTTACTTAAGAGTCACTAAAAAGAAGTGATTAAACTTATATCAATACAGGACTAATTGCTGTAGGTAAACAATCTAGAAATCACATATTTACTCTTCCTATCCCTTAAGAAAATTCCCAAGTCATGCTGTTTTGAGCAGGGCTGCCTTTTCATTCATTTTTTTCAGGATCTGTTCCCATATGCTCCTCACCCATGCCTGAGGCTACTCAGTGCTACGCCACCACCTATAAAGAACCAGAATGAATAAAAAATGCCACCAAGTAATACATACACAGGAGGATTTTTCAAACGCTGCTTCTCCAAAGCGCCCATCTAACATCCCAGCATGCCAATGGCAAAATCCATTTCAACATGAGAAAAGCAGTATAACGACCAGATACAGCCTCCCAGGCAACAGAACTGGTCTGGAACAGTAAATTGTTCAGCATCATCCCATGACCGAGGATCTTTCTATTAACAATAAATGCAAACCATCAAATCTGGTCAAGTAACTATGGATGCATACGCCCTGATTCTTACAGACCACCACCTGCCCCCTCCTCAGCAGCAGCACGTGTTCACAAAAGAGTTAATCCCTGCTTAGCAAGATCCCCAGTGTTTTCTTCACATGGTAGTAGAAAGTAGGAGAAAAGGAGCGAGACCTGTCTGAGGCTGGGACGCACTAAATTGCAGCATGGGACAGCAGTTTACAAAGCATGCACTGACATCCCAACAGCACTCCCGCTGAAGTCAAAGGAAATTTTACCATATATAGTCACAAGGGCAATAAATTTGTTGCAGTTTAATAATGCCATTGGTCCTTTCGTTTCAGGTGACAGGTGAAGTGATTTCTGTGTGTGGGCTAAGCACTTCATCTATCAAACAAAGTGTCAGTCACATAAGATCTAGGAGCAATACTGGAGAACAGATTAGGATAGAAATATAGGATGTTTTATCCAGCTGAAAATGACTACAATTAATCCATGTTAGCAACTAGGTGAGGCCGACGGGTTTATATCCAAAACACAGCATTTGCAGCCAACAGCACTTCTCTACAGCCAAACAGTGATATTGGAGTTCAATACTTCCTGAAAAGAAAAGGCAACACCAACCACTGTGAATCACTCTCGCAATTCCCTTATGGATTTTCACCTTCCCTGTTACATGGACTTCTCAGAAAATTGACCCAAGATTGGTGGAAGTGAAGACCATGCCATTTATCTTGAAATGAGGGCCTGCCCATGCAGTTAATTGTTTCATGATTTCCGTCTGACTCTTGTCTACAACAATCCCTCCTGCCCATGGAAAACTTGTCCCCGTATGATGTAGGAGGAATGAAATGCTGGGACTGTCCTTCCAGGCCTGTCTGCAGTGAGACACTTTCACACTGTGTGCTCCTTAGAAGCTGGAGTCTTGCCAGTAAAACTGGCTTGGTGTGACACCAGGGAAATTTAAGAGCTGCTTTGTATTGTTATTTTACAAGCCCTTATACAGTGTTTGTTTTAAATGATGTGCTGTGTGATTTAGTGGTGTTTGCTGAAATGATGAAAGCCAGTGCCCGATGTGCTGTACTGTGTGACTGTTGTCTTCTCCCGGAGATATTACTTTTCACCGGAGTTTCCCAAAAGGCAGCAGCAGCTTTAGCCTTTGGGCACTAGATCTGCTCAGAAATTCCAAAAATAACTTCCAAGGGAAATGAACATGCCTTTAGCCCAGCTCTGCAAACCATTTAGCAGAGCAGCTCTTTCGGATGACGGATGGCAGGCAGGCAGTTGCCCTGTGAAGTGGTCGATGCAGCAGGCACCCACAGCTGCGGTGGCAGAGCCCACTCCTCGGTGACCAGGGCAGTGACTCAAGGCCAGCAGCACTGTAAGAGCCGTTCCGAGAGCAGGCCGGGACCTTGGCCCTACACCGCTAATGTCAGCGAGGGTTTTGTTACTGGCTTCAGCAAGCTCTGGGTCAGGTTTTTATTAGCTATATGTCCGAAGGCCACAGTCAGATCATTTCTGGTGTCAATACTCAGGCTGATCCCCACACCCCCTTCTGTGAGCTATGGCATGAAGGGTCTTCTGGCTGGACAGCTTTGTTGAATCAGGCAGATCTGGCTGGTGTGTATTTATCTAACAGTGAGAACCAAAGTCTCTGCCCCAGAGGGCAGGCTTACTTTTTGTCAAACGATAGGCTCTAGCTACCCTAAGAGCAATACAGATAATTCCTTGGAACTCACAAGCTGATGAAATTCCTGCCCTGTATAACTTCCAGGTTGCTACAGGGTGAAAGTTGGAAATAACAGGACCCTGGGGACACCCATGCTGCTCAAGAAATCTAATCCAAACCCTTCTCTCTGCCAATGCCTCAGTGAAGATGCACTAAGCCTTACAGGAGCTAAACAAGGGATGATGTTACCCCACAACATCTACTCAAGGCTTCAGCCTAATCCCCATTTAGCAGTTTCACCTATACATTTGAGCATGAGAATTTATACCCCTTCCAAGCCTTTTTATTAAGCAGCTTAATTCTGTATTAAAACATAAAAACTCTTTGCATCTTCCTGAATTCTGGTCCTTTGTAGGCACTGCCAATTTATATTACAGACACATCAAGACTTTGAAAAAGCCTCCTTTCTCCAGCAAGCACTCTTTGCCCTCTGGTTCAAAGGTGTGCCTGGTCACAGGTCAGTGCATAACCAGAAGGCATCTTAAGAGAAACAACTTTTCAGCCAGCACACGTTTCCTCTTGGATGATGATAGTGACGGCTACGTGGGAACATAGGCTCACTGGGCTGGCAGAGACCGGACGGGTCACTGAGTCCTGGGCCCTGATAGCAGAGGCCACTGCATCACATAGTATCCTTCATACATGCTTCCAGCTGTTCCTTTAAACAGACAGTATTATTGCTCCTGTTATTCTGACGTGAATGCTGCTCTGTTCTAGAACCTTGTTGCTTTAATGGTTAAATGTCATCTTATTTCCAGCCTAAATTAATGCATGGTTAATGTATATGTTTTGCTCTTAGCCAGTGCATTCCTCTCTCCCTGCTCTTGACTTCTATGATATTTTTAGACAGCAATCAGATTGTCTCTTGGTCTGTGATTTGCTAGACTAAACAAGCCAAACTCCTCAAGTCCCCTCTCCTACACTATGTTCCACTTTCCCTTAATTGTTCAGCTCAAGTTCACCTTTCCTGGATGAGACTCACTGGAGGGTACTGCTTCAGACACAGACAGCTTGCACGGAGACTTCCTTTCCCTTCAAAGGCGGCCTTCATCTGACAAGCCCCAGCATCACATTGCCATTTCCATCACTGCAGCACATGGGTGCTTCCCATGATCGACCAGCACAAAAGGAAATTCGCCTCATTTGTTTCTAACTGATGTCTGTTAATCTACTAAGAAAAAAATCTTGCTATTAGTCCAAGCAAGTACATGACCTCTCACTTCATATTTTTAAAGTCTAGGAATTAATGTTGCAAGCTATTTAAGACTGTACTGATGTGATAAAGCCACTTTTTCCGACATAGAACTGAGAAAAAAAATTGTTTCATTACAACTGCTATGAGCCTGCTTTCTCAGATTGTTCCTACAGGTTTGGCTTACACAGCTGCAAGTTACCCAGATGCTGCCAACCTCTTCAGTGTTGGTCTTGAATGAACAGAAGAGCTGCTCTTCAAGACTGGCTGTAGGAGAGAAAGAGATGTGGAGTCCTGGCTAGGCCCATCTCAAGTAAGCTCCTCACTACACGGCCCTCAAGACTCCAAGGAGCACGTAACATAAACTAATAGAGCTACCAAACCCATTTTACGTGTGGCTTATGAAGGGAAAGGTCAAACCTTTGTCCTGACAGAACTGTGGAGTATAACTGTCCATCAGGTAAGTCTGGAAGGAGTTGCTGCTGCTGAAGTCACCATCCCAACTTGGCTGGGCAACGAGCTCAGCTAGTCCAATGTCCTCAGGGCTCCTCAGCAGTCTGTACCACCCGATTACTCTCTGGAGATATTATTGTACACAAGGCCTAAGGCAAAAGTGCTCACAAGAAGGTACCAAAAGTTTGATAGGCCTAATACTGGTCTTGGTAACTCAGTCCTAGAAACCCCAATAGACAATTACATTGAACTTACTTCTTTTCCTGCTGATGTTCCAGGAAATGTTTTGCAAGTAGCATTTTTATCCCCTGGATTAGCACAAAGGCCCTTTCTTTGGTTGTACAGGCACAGCAGCAGTAATCACTCATAGTGCTCTGTATCTCACGACGTACTCACAACAGATGGGGTTTTAGGGACAAAGTCACTGTCTAAACAGGGGACTAATGCCTGCTGGGAGCACATGAGATGTCTGCCAGTGCAAAAGTCACCAGTGATATTACTGCCAGAGAGGTTGGGTTACCAGGGGACTGAAGGGAACAGCTCTGAAATTCCCCGGATCAGGTTTTACAGATCCCTCTCCAGTCTATCTAGGTCTGAGAAAAGGCAGCTGAGCCTCATTAGTGAGTCAGCCAAGCAGGACAGGTAGCCTCAGGTTACACTAACGAGCCAATTAAGAGGACTTATAAAGGAAACTTGGCTGGGTAAGAAGGGAGGAGAAAGCCTGGCAGCATTGGCTGGGGAGGCTGAAGATGGGCTGCTGAATAATTACCAAAGCTTTTCACAGTGTGCCACTGGGGAAAGGGTAGCCTTAAAAGATTAAAGATGGCTGATTTGGGCCTGTGATGTTGTCAATTTGTCTCATCAGGGCCTGAAGTAAACCAAATAGCAGTAAATAATGATATTCTTGCCCTGCCTGGCAGGATACCTTAGGGCATGTTGGAGGCCCTGCTTGATCTAACACCTCTGCACCCAGTGTCCCAGGATCCCACCAACACCCTTGAGGCCTTCTGAGGTAGCTGAATGAGAAGGTTGCTCAGCATTCTGCTGAGTGGTTTGTTGTGGTGGTAGACTTGGCCCTATCTATCAGGCAGGGAACAGATGTTAATTACAAGGTTGTTGCTGTGTCATCTCAGGTGGATTCTCACTTGTGTGCTGCAGGAGTCCTCTCTGCAACTCTGCACATCCAATGTATGTGACTGGCCTGCCTGGTGGCTTGGAAGCCATTGTCAAGAGTTGCATTTGGGGTGGTGGAAAAAGCAGAATTCACCACAGACAGGGGGCGAGATCAGAATAAATACAATAATTTAAAGCATCTGTTATTTTCTTGCAGGGAAACACCCTTCAGTCACCACAAATGCTAAGGTGTTTGCTTTCCATTGCATTAAAAGATGAAGTTTCAGCTATTTTGATAGTGTCAGAGATACACAGCTCACAGAACACCTGTGATGTCCTGACAGCCCAGTGGCTCACGGAGAACAATTCCATCATACAGCAGTTCCCAGTCACCAGAAGCCAAATCCAAATTTCTGTTTTCCAGAAAACAAATTGCAACCCAAATCTGGCCAAGTTCACCTCTGAATTAAACTGGGAATTAAATTGGTAACTCCAGAAAACCTTTTCAATTTAATCCAGTAATCAACCTGTCTAGACAGCAGATCATAGTCAACAAGTTGGCGGGAGCAGAGGGTTGTTGGGCTTTTGGTTTGGGCTTGAAGTAACATTGACTATGCAAACTGACGTCTTCGCTGTCAACCCATTTGCAACTTATACCTGAAGCTATTTTTGATGTCTTCAAGGATCCATTACAAACCAGACAACCCAAATCAACAAGCTGGGATTTAATAAACTTGGGTTCATGAATTCTCTACAAGTTCCCTCTGGATCTGCACAATGGATCTTTGGCCAAGAGTTAGGTCATGTTTTATGCAGCTAGACCAATGTCCTGTTTCATCCCCTGGCAATATCCAGTGCTCCTGAGTAACTCCTTCTGGTAAGCAAAACAGCCCATAAAACCACACAATCATTCTACAGCCATATGAGAAAAACACAGAGAGCTCTGTTCTGAGTTAAAGTCCCCAGCACACTGCTAGCATTATACGAATAATAATATTAGCTGCTTGCACCAAGATGCCTCAACTGGAAAGAATCCCAGCTTAATCTGATGGAACAAAGCTGCCTACAGGAAGAACAAACACAAATAGGTCCTGCAACACCTGACTGAGCATCAAAATGCATATTCCATCCAGATGGCTATCTTCTGAGACCTGGAATGGCAAACAGCAAAACCTGTGTTTGTGTTCAGCTCATCTGAATGATTTCGTGACAGTGAAATCAGATCTACATGGCTGGATATGGCCAGAGAAACGAAGCAGTTTCACTTTTCAAGTGCAAGGCAAGAAAACAGTAAGCTCACACCTCATAGCTTTTTCAATGAAGAATACAGAATTCTGCCTACAGAATTTCGCATCCTAATTGCACCAGTTATCAAAATTGTGTGTTCTTATGTCCTAAGTATTTTTTTGTAAATAGTGCTTAAAATAATACCAGAAATAAGAACACTTGTACAAATTTTCTGAGTAAACAGCAAGTACACTGCAGTGTAACAGTGTCCCAAATACAAAAGAGGGATAATTTTCTTCATCTATTCTTAGTTAAAAATAAAAGAAATGTAATGAAGACTTGGACAGTGTCTTCTGCAGTCCGTATGTAACATTTAACCCCGTACCCCAAGGATGCTGTTATGGTTTCCATATATTAATCACAGAGAATTATAATCTGAGACCTCACAGGCTGCTTGGCACTACCTGTTGTTAGACGAGGGCAGGAGGTGATTAACTGAAAGGTACTACTTCTAAATCCTGCCTCACTTATAGCCCAAGATCGTCACAGATAAGAACATTACTGCTACTAAGAACTACCTTTGCTTGAAACCCTCTTGACAGAATCCAAGTGCAATAAGAAACTTTCAACCATGCGGATATTGAACTAAACGGAAACAGATTTTAATATGAGATCTTCTGTACTCAACGAGGAAAGAATTCTGAGGACTTTAGAGACCTGCAATACTATTTCTTTGGTCTAATGTAGGTATAAAGGTTTTCTCTTTCACAAAGAGTTTTCAATAATTAAATTTTAGGGAGATCAAAAGAGACTTTGAATTTAACTGAAAATGTTTCTCCCCAGATGGAAATGTTTTATGAATCTTCTTTTAAACATGAATCTTTGAGAAAGTGAACAAGGGAAAGATGGTCATCTGCACGGGCTCTAAGTAAACCAGAAACATACAGAAGCTAATGAAACATTAAGTGAAAATGTCCCTATCTTTGGTTACTTAATTCCTCATATCTTGCTCTTTGGAAGCAAAATGTAAAGATAACAGGAATGAATCAACAGTTTGAGAAGCTGACAAGGAGGCAGCATTGCATGCGGGTCAGTTCACCACTAGCTCCTGTTCAGTCATGAAGATCTAATCTCAACATCTTCCGACCCTTTCCCATAGTTCATTATTTTCTAATCACTTACGGTCCTTATCAAAGAACGCTCTGAGCTTCTCGGACTGGAACAAATCCATAAATCAAAGACAATAGCTTTTTGCTTTCTTTAGCGGCCTGACTTTTCTTTATAATCTCATCCATCTGTTGAATTTGAAATTCACTTTGTGCATGTGTACATATAATGCTAAAAAAATAAAGAAACAAGGGAAAATATTTTTAGTACAGGATAAATTGTCCATTGACTTTCTGAGCTAGTGTGAGGCACTAACCCTGGCACCAATCCAGGGAACTGAGAATACCTGCCGCAATCCGTTATCTTGCCTTTCTTCAGCGGAGTTTCTCAGTGTTCCTTTATTGATGCATAGTTTCTTACCCATGGGTAGACAATAGGAAAAAGGAAGGCTAACAAAGTAATGAACTGACTGTTTTGATGGTTGCCTGCAGTTTGCACTGAAATTTTTGCAATGCAAATTAAGAACACATGCTTATTAACCATCAATCTTTGTGTCACCTTCTGAAAGGATATAACAATCAAATTCGATATTTATTTATTTTCTGGATTCCAAAGAGGGCTTTTTCCTCCTAATACTCTGCAGTAAAATCATCCCTATTGGGCCATATTAGTGACTTAGGGATAGATTTCTGCTCTTTAAAGCAGATTACATGAGTGACATTTGTTCTAGTAATTATATCTCCCAGATCAGTAGAGAGCAACGCATTCAGACCCTTTAAAATGGAGCATCTCCCAGGGTTTAATTGATTTAACAAGGACTGAAAAAACACCCAGGCAAAGGGGATGAGAGGGGCTAACGCAAGCTAAGGACATGAGAAGGCCTTCCTCTTCATTTCAGCTAGACAAATAGACTACATTCTTCCACTCTGAGTAACAAACTTGCAAGACTTGTCAATACAAACAGCAGGAGCTAGAGCAGCGCAAAATGATGCAAAGACCTAATGAGCATTCTGCTCACCCGGTGCTTGGAGGGGGCGGTCCTCAGGTCTCTTTTTCCATATCACCACAAGAAGAAAGTTTAGTTTCAAAGGAAATAAGGCAGAACCTGCCTAGTGAAGTAGCTCAGGAGCCATTTTATATTTCCCAGGTACAGGAGTGACTGCAAGGGAACACAGTGAACAGGGCAGGGAAGAGGAATATGCAGAAAAGGACAGAGACGGGAAAATCTGCCTTTAAAAAAACAGTTACAAGGAAAGGAGATATAAAATGGGCGGCGAAAAGCTTGTCCTCTCTTGGACAACCTTCCCAAGCCTGGGCTGGTGAACGGATATGACAGAAAATCTCCCAAAAAGCATGCAGCAGCACAAGCCCAGTGCAGCAGAAAATCTCACAGCATCTGCACACACACCTCCTTTCTACCTGATAGCAGCTCTGGTGAGATTGGTAAATCACTCTAATAAAAGCATCTAAAGACTTTCAAAGTGGCATTTTCTTCACCCCAGCCTGCTTTGGAGCTGGGTATATTACCCTAGATACACTCCTGAAAAGAAACTCAGGCTCCAGCACTGATTCAGAAGGAGCTGATTTGATATATCTAAGACAAAACATCCATCCAGGGTTGAATTTACAGACTAAAAGCACTGGAAAGCAATAGGAATCCACAAAAATAAAGATAATACAGTTCTGGAATATAGATAAATATAAGACATACACTGTAAATGGATTTAAATTTCCGAGGCAACACAAAATGTACTATACCTCACCTCTGTGTTCCCTTTACCCAGACAACTTACTGGGATTTATTTGGAGCTGTCTAACATTTTGATGACATTCAGACATCATTTATTTCCCGATGCACAGCCAAAGTTGGCAGTGTTATTTAGAAGCTGAACAACCAAGGGATAAAAGCCAAGTTGCTTCTTAAGGTCAGTCTAATTTGAAAGTATTTAGATAATTAATAGAAGAGTTTAAGAGTTTACTCTTCCTTTTACATTCTTCTTTGCTGTAAGTAAAACTGACAACAAAATTAAGCTTACCTGTAGTAATAGCAAAATAATAGCTACCATACCCTTGGCACATTTGAGTTGCTGCACCAGCCTGTGAGCCTAAATACTTGCCTGGCGCGAGTTAGTTTGGCTGGACTGCTGCTCTGTGCCGCTCCTGAAGAAGCTGCATTTCTCCACTGGGCAAGATAATATACAGCTCTAGTACTTTATAGTTTTGAGACCTCTCTGGACAAACAATGCTATAAAAGATGTGCCATGTCTTGTCCTCAGTAATTCATCTCACTGTCAACTGGTTACCATAAAATAAGACTCCAGAGCAAGTGAGGACTAAGGTAGAGAAAGCCTGCTCAATAGGGGAAGGTGATGCTTGTCATCTCTGGTGCTGGGTTATTTGTAAAAGTTCTGTCCTCTCTAAGGACCTGGAGGGAGAACAGATATATCCTGAAATAACTCAAACTCCTATATTTTCCATCATATCTTCAGACTATCTATATGACTGTCATATTTTCCATCTTATCTTTTGTTATATTTTTCCATGGAAAGTCAATAAATAAGTTTTTCTTTCTTTGCTTGTCAGCAACACTTCAGGAACAGTTAAAAAAACCACAACACACTTCAAGAAGACTATTTCACAGTATATAACCTCATACGCAGACTATCTCAGGCACAAAAGCAAAAAAGACTGTCATGTCCCAGTTCTAAAGACTGTATGAAGGATAACTTCCTTTACATTCTTTGTCTGACACTCTTTTCCTGCTTTAAAGATGGTTTTCAGTTTTATGTGGGAAAGAACCATTTTCCTCAGCTGGAAAAGCACAGATGATCCTGCACTGTCACCGTTGCCCAAAGCTCACCATCAGTGCCAACGCAAGCACACGCCGAAGGGACATGACATTAGTGCACAGCCTGAATCAAGTGAGAATCAAGATGAGAATTCAGATGAGTTAAACAAAAGAACTAGGAAGGAAGACATCACTTGTTAGACTGTTCCCAAATGGCTTTCCCAAGCAACATCTCCACAGAGGGACCAAGCAATAACTCAGGGGACCAGCAGTCACATCCATCTATTTTCTGCCAACCCCATGCCCAAAGAACCTCCCATTGTTCAACGATGCTGCATGTTTGGTGTGTCTGTCTGTGCAAGAGAGAGAAAGAAAAGGGAGGTTATTAAAAAAGCAGCTTGGCTAAATAAGGGAGCTCATTATGTGTGCTATTTTTGTTCCTCAAATGTCTGCCTTCCTCTCTTTCCCTTGAGGTTTCTAGAGAAATCTGACAATCAGGGCTGAGGTTTACTGTCAGCTTCCATTAGGCAAATCAACCGGGCTGGGGATGGGGGAAGGACAAGGGGAAAATTGCCCTAAAAGTAAGCTGATTCAGCACCAACAATGTCTTTGTGCATGTACCCGCTACCCAAAATGACTTGACTGAGGTGCTTGTCCCATAAACGAGTCCTTCCAGAGCCTCCCCCGTACCATGACGTGAAACACCGTCTTCTGTCAGATCCGCAGAGACAGGCACGGCTAACAGCAACAACTTTCAGAGCTCTGACAAAGCAAATGACCTTCAGCATGTTCCCCTGTCATGGAACTCATTTCCGTGTTGTAATTGATGTGTAAAAGTGATCTTCATTACTTGAACTAAAGACACAGGAGCCTGCAAAACAGACGACTTTCCCAAGAATAAGAACAGACTCTCTGGACATGGAGCATTGGATTTGACATTTCAAAATCTCAGCATAAAAAAAAAAAAAAAGGAATTTCCTTAATCTATTTTTCACTTTTCCTTTAGAAAATACTGATTTTCCATCTGCAATTTTATATGCATTTCATCAGTTTATATATGACGCAGGACTGTAAACTGCTTTCCATAGAACAGAGGTCCAGTTTTTAGCAGAAAAGGTTTCCGCCTCTCAGTTTTTTTAAGCACCATGCTCACAAAACAGGCCATTATTTCAAGGAGAGGCCAGTCTCCAATGCACTGCCATTCATCCTGGATGCACCTTCTACATCTTCCAGGATCAGCCACTACACACAGATACAGAAAGGAAAAATTAGAGTCATCTGCTATAGAAAATACACATCTTTCTCTGGTTAGAAATACTGGGGTTTTACTGCAGAACACAGCTATTTGCAAAACTGCAGCCATCAGGGCAGGAAGGCAGCTTGTACATTATGGTTTCCACAGTAATATCACTAAGAAAAAATACTCTCTTCTCCAGCTGTGAGATGTCTATGAACTGTAATCATGCATGTCTTCTTCGTCATCAAGCAGTTGTGAGGCATCATCAAATCAAACTCACAGTAAACAGGGGATTAAATCAAATTATATATCTCCTCACAATCACAGAGTCATTTAAATAAGCCCCTGACCCACAGAAAACATCACCAGTATAGCCACAAACATAAAATGAGATTTAGGAGCTTCCACAGCACCTGTGGCTTGAGGACTTTACGTGTTATAAATGCCAATTAACTTGGCAGTATTGCACCTCCTTGGGGGTACTACTGTTTCAGGATAATACTACATCCTTCCCAGAAATGGAGAGACTGCCCAAAGTTTTGAGTTAACTGGTGGAAACGGGCTCTGCATTGCTTCCTGTCCTTCTCTGGCCATCCCTCCCCCTCCTGCACAGGAGACACCAGCAGCAAACCTCTCCCTGAGAAACTCCTATTTATTTCTGAAGGCTTCAGCCACGATTTAAGTTTGCAGAGTAAGGAGCATCTCTCCCCTCTGGTGTGCTTGGTGTGACTGCTACCCATTTCCTTACCAGAGAGCTACTGGTGAGATGGATGGGGGGACATGGCCTCTGTGGGGGGGTAAGAGAGCCCTGGACAATTTTTCAGGCTCCCAGACAAGCCCCAGGGCAGGAATGCCACAGGGGAAGAAACTCCTTATGGGAACTCCAGTTTCTCCTCAGCCAGACACCCTTGTACTCCAGAACCTCGGGTTTCATTTCCGTTCCTGTCCTCATGTCCTCCCCAGCACCTCTTATCTCCAGGTCCCCAAGTCACGGATGCCGCCTCCTCCCCTCCGAAGCCACAGCTTGTGCTGTGGTAACAGCTGGCTGAAAAGCCCAAGCCAAGCCACTTAAGAGTCCATGGCTAAAAACGAACAGATGCTGTTTCCAGTTCCTAAAGACCACTTGGGACTGAGCAGGAGGGACTTAGTAATTGTCTAAAGCTGGATCTATACTGAGAAAAGCCAAAGTTTGGAGGATAAAGACTGTGCTTCACCCCTCAGTATGTTCTTCTTTCCTGCAAAGCACAAGACAGTTTTGTATTTATGTTTAATCGACTAAAACAAGAAACGAACAAAACTTTGCTAGGACGGTTCGTGATGATCCTCTTCCACTTAAGGATTTCTATATTAGTATTTTAAAGCTTAGAACGAAAGCTTTCCAATATATCTCAGTGCTTTGAGCTCCTAAGTGCCAAACCTAAGCATTTCAGTGGAAAACAAGTAATTTTTAAAATTACGTTCCTCCCATTATGGGTTCCAAAATTTTAGTCTCCTGGGCCTGGATTTTTTCCTCTTTCAGGAAAAACACTGCTTCATATATGGGTTTGGAAAGTGCTGCACGAAACATTAGAGAAATAAAAACTGCAGCATTTGTTTTTCTTCAGCATAGCAATAGCAAAACAACCTTGCCTAAATCTTCATCTGTTTCTGACAGGGTTCCCATACCCTGCAAGTTATTCCCACAGAACAGCCACATCCACCCAAGTGAGCAGGCTGGGGGGAAGAATAGTCTGCACCGGGGCAGGTCCCAGCCTGAGCTTCCCCAGCTGGGGCTCAGTGTGGCCCCATGGGGCAAAGCTGCCCCACCAGAGACACGAGGGGCTCTGACAGCCCCAGAAACACCAGGAGATGGTCCTGAGAAATACCTGGGATGGCCCCACACCACAGAAAACTGATTTCTCCCACATGAGGGGACACTCCTGCTGCACGCTCTTATTAGGAGTCCATTTCAGAGCTGAAGCTTACAGGATAAACCACTCAACCTACAAGGAATTGTCAAAAAATGCAGCTAAATAGCAAACACATGTAAGTCCCAGGCATTTCCCTGAGCCCCACTTGTTCTTTTTTTAGCCTCAGGAGAAAAGCACATTCTTCTGCATAATTTATTTCTTTAACAGTATTATGCAGAAAACTGCAACTAAATTGCTTTCCTGATTAAAACCAGAGTATTTTATATTCTCCCTCCTCCCCCCATTTCTGGATTATTTGCTTTTTATCCTAGACCCTCTTCTCCCTAAACACAGCTCTTCAATTTTGCCTAGGAAGGATGCAAAGCCGCCCTGCTCCTACCTTCACAGCACATCCCCAGGTATGGGCAGGGAGACCTCCCCCCACTGCCCCAGCCCCTCTGTAACCTGGGGTCGTGGGAGTCCATGGGCTGCTTCCCTCGTGGGACTTTGTGGCCTGGGGGGTGGGCTTGCTTAGGTGAAGGAAGTTTATTGATGAAAGTGATTTATGTCAGACAGTGAAACGGCTCTTGGAATAGTGTTAGGACTGGTGTTTACGGGGCTGAAAAAGCCAATTCTATACAGGAGCTGAAAAGCACAGCCGACAGCACAGGCACTTGTACAACAGCAGAGCCACGTTCAACTGCCCACAAATCACAAGGCCCAAAATCAGTGCGAGAATGACTTGCATTTGGATCGTTACTTGCTGTTGCTCAGGTTTTCTGCCTGTGAGTGTCAGAGGGTAATTTTAGCAAAGCTGGAAAAGGGACTGGGGATCCGTGGTTTGTGGGAGAGCAGTTTCACCTCCCTGTGAACTCATTTCTTTGTGCAGCAGTGATGTGGTGCTTCAATTTGCATTTAGCTCTGGATAAACATATTTGCTTAGGTCTTCAAAAAACCTTCCTTTAGAGACCAGCTCCAGTCCAGAGGCTGGTTATAAACCTTTGTGTGCCCACTGCCATGCTCTTAGCAGAAATAAAAAATGGATGGATTTTCACTTTCATTTAACGTCTTTGCCTGGTACGAGCAATCTGATGTGATGAGTCAGTGCTGAGCCATGCTTTATGGTATCTGCCTGCATCTAAGAAATTAGGGCTGTGGCAGTTAAATACAGGCACACTCAGTATTATCCGACAGGCTTTATTTTCAGAATGTTGGGGCTGTAGATTTCTGTGCTTCTCCCACCGTGCGTGTTTAGCAGCACCAGTGGAAATGAAAATGCAATTGGTGCAGCTCTGTGCAGATCTCTGAGTTTTCATTATAGCAGTATGGCCACCTCCCTCCTCATTCTTGTCTTTAATAATCATGAGCATAGTAAGTGGAACCAGGCTCTGGGTTACACTCCCAGATGAAAAAGGTCAGAAGACATGGGATGGAGGGCAGGTAGGAGCTGTTGCTTGGCCATTACACCCCTCTTGTCAGCTGATGTAGGATTTTGTGGGGTATTATTATTATTAATTAGTGGGAAAAGATATCACTACTGGTCACCTCTGCCTCTCTCTCCAGGCCCATCCTTTCCCATAACCAGGGAAAGCAGCCTGTGTAGCTGAGGTGTGGGTATCACTCACTGGTTTAACCCAGACTTAAGGAGTGTCCCTCATTTTGGGGTTATGGAGTTAACAAGGCACTCTAAGAGCACTGTGAGTCTCTTCAACACTCAGTCCAACCTTTGCCACCAGGTCTGGGACAAAAGACAGGATTTCAAGCATATATTGAGCACTTGTTCAAGGCTTGATCTGGTAGGGGGAAAAAGTCCTACTGCCAGGAACCCGCTCTTGGAAAACACACTTCCAAGAGACACAACCAGCTCAAATGCCGCTGCAGGAACAGAGCTGACTGCCTGCACGGGTCTCTCTGCTCTGCAGATGGGCTAATACCCCTCTACAGTGACTTCAGCTCATGGGTGCTCCTGGGGCTTATTCCTCTGCCTTGCACTGACTGCAGCCAAGTCCCGGGACAAATGTGCCCAGAGACACAATCCATGTGGAATAGCTGTGTCTAACCACTGAAATCGTGTCTATTGCTGTCTGCATACAGGCAAGTCACAACCTCACAGACGACTTATATCCAGGCTGTGCTAATTTCATCTGTGCTGGCTGAACTATGCACTTGGTATCATCCTGTTTATCATCCATGTCTCTACTAATAGGCTCCATCAGCTATTATAAACCCATCCCCGCAGAGGCTACTGACACATCTAATGTGTCAGAAACATACCTCTCTTTCCGAGTAACAGATCGTTACTGCACTGGTGCTGTCTTTCTTGCTTGGATCTATTAATCATTGATCTTCAGCTTAAAACGTCAAATGAACTATTTTCTCTAATTTAGCCTATTTTTTGCTCACTATTAACTTTGCTCATGATAGCATGATGTGGTTTTCTAGGGTTGTCATAAGATCCTGGTAGGAAGGGAATACCTTTAACGGGAGAAAAGTCGAAGAAAATTATATTAATGGGGCAATTTTTGACAGATATGTTGAATGAATTATAAATGGAGCAACAATTCCCAAATTTCTCCAAATTAGTGACCTTTTCTTAGTTCATAAGTTAATACATATGAGAGCTGCCCAACAGTAACTACAGATAAACAGTATTTAGTGCTTTTATTTGCAAATTAGTCTGTACTATTAGGCCAACTTTATTTCTGATGATACCTCTGCAAGTTGTTCTCTGAAAACAGGGAACCAAAATCATCTAAGGAGCTTCTGCACTGTTCCCTTGGGAAACAGTGGGCTTGTTCCCCACTTTAGACTTGGCATTGCATTATTGCAGGTAATAGCCTTTTGAGAGCAGTGATTAAATGCACAGGTTGAACAAGACTGTATATATTGTGCTTTACATTCCAGCTGATTACATCAAATATTCCAGGTTCGCAGGGTCCTCTCAGTATAAGCAATGCTCTGCTAAGCAGACTCATCATCAATATTTAAACGTTCTTTCCTATCAAGCTTGCTAACAGCCCTATTTGATACGCAGCAATGGAAAAGATGTATCAGGTTGCAATAGGTTTTCACCAACGTCTTCTGTAACTACAATCCCATCTTCTGTCTTTTCCTGAGCCCACCTCACCAAGGAACCTGGTGTTACAGTCCACACTCCTACTCTAATCCCAGAGATCTGCTAACAGAAGTCAAATGGCCCTTTGGTGTGGTGTCAAGGAACTACACATCCATCTGGCCCCTTGCCTTAGGACTCCTCTGCTTCCACCACAACACGCCCTAAAGCTCCTCCTGGGCTAAGTGTTTCCTGGAGGCTTTCTCCTTCCTCCTTGAGAAGATATTAAGCTTTGGGACTCCTGTCTTCTACGCTGTACACTGGCTGATGGGGAATAGGCATCCTGGAGCCACTTTTCCAAGCACGTTTTCCAGAATCTTTTAAAAGGAGGGACTGCACAGCCTGCGTTGGATGGTACATTGGACCGGAACCCATGTGTATCCTTTCCTGCACCCCCAGTCAAGCTTCAGGCCCACAGCTTCAACAGAGACAGGGAAGGGAAGGACACCTCTCCACAGATACTAATAACTGAACTTACAGCAATAATAAAACATGATATGCTCCGTTAGATCTTTCATTTGAAATAAAATCCTGTGACACAGAGATATCATTATCATTTTTATCTCATCAGAAGTAAATATCACATTTGTGGGTAAATATAATAGATCAAACTGGATGCTTCTTAGCAAAGGAATCTGTATAAATACAAACAGTGGAGATTAAAGGGCTAACAATGATGGTCTTTGCTGCTGAGGCTCCAGCAGCACCCTGTGTGCATCCCCAGCAATACATTTCCAAGGAAGATTTTAAAACTAAATCTACGATATTACTTCTTCTCCCCTGTCAATAATCTGGTAGCCCTAGGCACACATGCCAATGGAAAAGCAGGCTGGAGTTCAAAGATGTGGCACACAAGAAAGTAGCAGGGATAATTTTCACCTGATATCACATCATCAGAAACTGCTACACAAAATTATTGTGAATTATGGGGGCCTGCTGTGCATTTGATTTCCCACAGCTGCTACCACAGCAGTCACTTTCCTGAAAATTAAGTGCATGTTTCATCTGCTCACAGGAAGGGAAGAAGGGAAAAAGGTAAAGAAAGAAAAATTTATAGTGGAAAGCCCACTGAAAGCTCCTGTGCCATACCGAGGAGCCGCAGCCTGTTCCACGGCAGTAGTCCAGGACAAGCGGCAGGGACACGTGGTGCGGTGGCACTGGGCAAGATGGGCTGTGTCAATCAGAAGCGGAGCCAGGGCAGACCTACTGGAGCTGTGTCCAGCAACTGCAATATGTTCATTCAATTTGCATTCCCTGCAACTCACTTCTGTCTCTTATCTCCAGCAAGGGACACTACACAAAGCAGATTATTCCAGTTTCTCTCCTCCAAAGCAGGCAGCAGCTTTAAAAGCCCTTGCAATTGCCAGGAGCTGCGCAATAGCGTAATTAGAGCCTCCAAGACTGTCGGAAATGAGGGGCCATGGGGGAGCGAGGGAGGGTGTTCCTTACATTCCCACATGTGAAACTGCAACACAAAGCTCCTTCCTAAGCACTCACTGTGTGATCACCGTGCCTGATTTGAATGCCCCCACTTGTCGGGTTGGTACGGCTTCCCCGTTGTGAAGCTGACAGGGCATAGCACCAGACTGACAGCCCTGAGCCTGAGCAGAAAGGCAACGGCACAAATGTGCTTCCCTCCTCCACCCATTATCATTCTGCTCCGGCAAATGTTGACCGGAAAAGCCATGTGGTTATTTCATTTTCGGGCAGATTTTACTAGCGTGGAAACAAAGATACTTCAATCACACTTTTGTGTCCCAGGATCACCAAGTGCTTCTTTGAGTGCTAATTAAATTTCACAACCTCCTCAAACAGTAGGTCAATCCAGCCGGGCATCGCTGTAGCTTTGTTTCCTATGGAAATGATGCAGAGGTGCCCATGCTGGCTGTCTGGGTGTGCATCTGCATGCTCTCCCCCTAACACATGCTCAATCCACCGGTTCATTTAAGGAAGATTTGACAGAGGGGTAGAACACCTAGAGAAAACGAACCTCCACAATTTTTTGTGGCCCTGACCAACATCACTTCAAGGTGCAGATGGGAAAGGCTGTTGTGCGAGTTCATCGGGCACTGCGGGCAGAAAATGCCTCAGCCATGGAAAAGCTTCAGCCAGAGCTTGTACTTTCTTGGACAGTGAACTGAGAGATATCCAGAGAAAACTGGACTTGGATATTCTGTCTCACAGAACAAATCATTTATGGACCAGAGGAAGACAGACTATGTTAGCAAAGGGCCTTCCACCAGCTCACGCAAACCAAGCCCAGATCCAGGGCTCGTTTTGCAAAAAGCCAAGTCTCCTTCACTATGAAGCTGAGGCAAAGAAGAAGTTACTGGAACTCATTTTAATGGTAAATTTACCTTGGTATCAAGCTGGTATTTAAGACAGATACAAAGTTATTCTGTGGGAGTCAACTGAACAGCAGTTGGATTCTTCTATAATACGGAAAATGATTGAAATTTGGGGTTAATTAGGAGTATTAAGTGCAGTTAGAGAAAAATGGAAAAACAGAAGTGCAAACACATGGCAGTACCTCTTCAATATAGTGTGCAGTCAAGTGTGACATCTTTTGCCTGTCTGAAAGAAAAAAAAACGAGTTTGAGATGCAGCGGTGGGCATTTCTGTGATCTGGATTGCGACTGGCAGGAGAGATGAAGTGGGATGAGAAAACGAAAGGAGTAGGGGTTTGCTTTAATTCAAAGCATCTTGAGCTTTTAAAATTTTGGCCCTGTCTAGATAACAATAATGGAAGAAACAATCCTTGGTGATAAGTATCATTTTTCTCTAGAAATTTCCATTCCAAAAAAAGCCCTTCTCTGTCACTAATATGTCTGACACTTAATAAAATACAAATAAATACACCTCAATGGGTTTTGCCACTTGCTTTGTTCACTGTAACCTGCCAGTTAACTCCCTGTCCCCAGAAGTGGCTGTCATTGCTCATTTGTGCACAGATGGAGATCTTTGGGCAAAACATGGCCTTCCATCAGCTGGAACTGTTCAGTAGGACCAGCTACATTAGCCCCAGCGTTATTCAAAATGCAGCAGAAGCAAACATAGAAATTGCACTGAGTAAAAAAGCACAGGATCATTAAGGGAGGAGAAGGGGGGCTGCATTTGTCTGGCTTCTAAGATGGTACTGTCAACAATAGAGGAAAAGGGATTATCCTTTTTCTTCCAAGGTTGGGAGTCCTGTTTCAGGTTTCATATAATAAGAATGGTACAGCGCAGACAGCAATAATAACCTGCTCTGAAAGCTGCTCACTGCACAATGGCAAATTGCTCATGGGCAGTGATGGCAAAATTTAATCCCTGCTCTGCTTAGAATGCAACCCGCATAGCCACTCAAGACAACATAATAGCACTTTTGTAGCTCTCTGCTACAAACATCACTTTGAAAAGGATACAGCTGCGGAGGGGGGTCTCCACATGCGTCATTTTTGGCTGGCTACCAAGCTAGCAGAGCCTCAGACACACTGTGCTCCCTCATACAACTCTGCCAGCTACTGCACAGTCACGCTTGGGGAAGGGAGAGGAAATGGATGGAGCTGTGTGAGCAGTAAATTCATGATAAAATTAAGTTGCTTGGCCAGGTGAACAGGTTAGAATTCATTTGCTGAAGAACTGGAATGAGAGAAAACTGGGAGACCGCTCCAGTCTGGAATTTCATTTACAACCTATAAAGCACTATATGTAGTCCCCTAAGTCCCTAAAGCCACAGATGTGTCAAACATCAGCCATTCCTTCATCAGATGCTGACCCGATGATATGGCCACGCACAGAGGATCCCAGACAGGACTAGAGACAGCACCAGCTATTTCTCTTCCCACCTTCCCTCCACTGTTTTCCTGAGCCATCAGTCACACTGTTTCCAGCTGCCAAATAAATCAACCAAGTGACCAAAGGAGGCCAAAGCACACCCCGTTTCCTCTCCCCACTGCGCTGGTGCTTCACAGCCCCAGCAGTGCCCACGTGTCCTGCTCAGCAGCCAGAGCTGTGAGTGCAACCTCCTCTAAAGAAGACCAGCTTGGAGATCAACGTGCCTTCCGCAGCAGCACTTGTCCAAGCCTGGGAGCACTGAGAGTGCAGGCAGAGCGTTGCTCGGCATGCTGCTGCGCTGCGGGAGATGTCACAGCTCCTCGGGAGCAACCTCGTTCCCCTCCACGGGTGGTCCTGCCCTCCGAGCCCTGCCAGCAGAACAGCCGATGGCAGCACAGCCTTGCTGACACCCCAGAGCCACCCGCAGAGCCTGACAGCAGGGCCCGCTGCCTCTGCCCGCGGCAGCCTGGGAAGCACTCACACAAGTGCCGCTGGCATAGCTCTGTGTGTGGGAGGAACAGGGCTGATGTTGTCCAACGGAGGCGGTGGGATGAGCAGCTGAGAACAGTGCAGTATCCAGCTGACCCAACCCCACTTAGAAGAGTCATTTCCACTCTGAGAGCACAGTTGTGGCTGGAGGGCTGCAGTAGCCAAGGGAAGAAGAGCCTGGGTTTTTAGAGTCAGCTATGGACCAGAAGGAGCAAGAAACCCCACCAGAGCTGACCAAGATTGCACGTTTAATCGCTACCAATGGGGTGCTGGCTGCTTCTGAAAGCCCCAAGAAGTATCAGCCAGAATTAGTAAGCTTAAAGAACCCAAGAAAACTGTAAGCTTCTTATGGATCACTCAAAGAGCAGTAACGTGGTGGTGTTTGGCATATGGTACCACTTGGGCCTCTGCTCTGCATCCACATAACTGTAGAAAGGACTTCCTTAGGATGGTCTGCTCTCCCTTCCTGGCACAAATAAAGATACACAATTTTGAGTGAATGACCTAGTGCTTCTGTCATGTCATGAACTTAACTGCCTTCTCCTTCCTCCCCACCTCACTGTATTACTGATGGCAACAAGGGAGTTATTATCAATCAAGGCAAGCTACATTGTGATCTGTGCCACTGAAATCCATTTCAGATCAGAGGATAAAATGTGATTATACTTACACTTCCTTGACACAGTTCAGGCAGCAAAATAACAGCCTTCTGGAGACATTTTTCTTCTTCATATTTAGATTTGTCAGTATTGTGGAGCTCTGTGAGAAGGGAGGGAATTATTACAGCAGCTGGGATTCAGTGATATGTTTTAGTTGCCTTACAAATGAAGATGTTCAGTTTATTGTGTTGTCTTCCCATCTTTTTCATCTCCAAGTTGCTTGAATACTGTCCAGAACATCCTCCAGATTGATGAGATTGCATTTCAATCAATACGGCTCTATGTAAATCTATTTTTGCTTTTGACACATCCCATAAATTATTTCTACTTATAACCTTAATTGGTCTGTATTCATCACAGGAGATGGAATTTCTAACTCATGCAGCTGTTTATAAATTAAATTTTCAATTAATGAAGAAAGTATGAGATTAAGCACTTCATACTTCCCCAAGTGTGAATTTGAAAAGGATATAATCATGTTTTATATGGTCAGACAGTGCTTGGACGTTTTTGTGTTAAAGATGTAAGCCCTAAAAAATCCCAGAAATGCAGAAACTGGCTTGACCAAAGTAGTCTTAGTCAGCCTAAGATTGGGCTTGACCTGCTGGTGGGAACAGACACTATTCCTCACAACCAAAGTCTCATTTTCAGTAGAAAACCACATGTTGGCTTCTCCTTCCAACATCAGCAACGAGTTTGAGCCCGTCCATCCAACCCACAACACCAAGGAAGCCTCCCCTCCCATAGTGCTGCTGCAGAGCGTCCTAAGCAGTCAGAAAAAGCCCCAAAGCTCTACTCTAGAGTGAAAAACAACCTACAAAAAAAAAAAAAAAAAAAAAAAAGATTTTTACATCTTCTTCCTCTTTTCAGGAATTGTATTACAACTTTGCATGTACTTCCTGGGTCTCTACAAAGTATTTCAGGGAAGGGTCATCTCCTGAATCTCTTCAGATTCACAGAGACAGTTTTCAAATCAGTAGCCAACCTGAGAACAATTCAGTATTCTCCTCACAGCCTCACGCTACGTAGCAGGAGAGCTGTGAAAAGGTGAGTTAACCAAAAGCACCAATAGCCATTTTTAAGGAACAATCATGTAGAATTACTGTTCAAACTTGATCATACACCATAATACACAGAGTTCGTCTGCAGGATAGCGCACTGAAACTGGGAAAGAATGAAAGCTCTTTCCTGTCTTTTACAACTGGAATTTAAGACCTCTTCATTGGCCAATTTTCTAATACCTGCAATTTTTATTTTCTCTTATTCAGTGCCTCGTTCTTCCCCATCTTTAGCAGACTGCCTTAGGCAAAGCTGTGCTCCTCTCCATTTCAGTTTTTCTCTCTTTTACCTTCACCACTTAAACAGAGAATTTGAAACTACAGAGAGCAATTAGGTACATATCCTTGCCCTATCATTTAGTACAGGCACAGAAAACTCAGGAGAAAACATAAATATATAAAAAAATCAGTAGTTGAATTCCAATATAGTCACTGCTCATGAACCCACGGTGACTTTTGTACCAGTAAGAATCAGGATCTAGAATCTGTGGTACATTACCTGCTAATGGAAGTTTATAATATCAGTTATTAGAAATGGTATCAATTCCTGTATGTATCCATCCAGCAAAAAATGAGACATAGTGCTGCAAGCTTCCTCACGTAACTCAGCTAATACAATCCAAGCATGTCTGTGTGTGTTACCTGGTGTTTAAAAAGGGCTCCATGGCCAATAATAGACTGGAAACTAGTTGGACATGGGTCTTGGGAATCACACCAACCGCTCTAGAAACCTGTCCTTACACAATATGAAAACCTGCTCAACGGAACAACTGGTCTTTGCTTTTGGAAAGGAACGGGGTCCTGGCGCAGGAAGAAGAAAGGTTTATTCAAGAGCAGTGACTGCTGAAGGGAATACTAAGGACGAGAAGCTAGGAGTCAGTAAACAAGCTGACGGTTAAAGAGGAAGATTAAATAAAAGTGTAGGTTAAATAAAACATTCGAAAGGAGGTGAACCAGGGGCTGAATCCTGGAGGAAACAAGTGTTAAGCAGTAACAGCGTGTGTATGCACATGCATGTCTTGCGGGAAGCCTCTCCACTGCATTCTTTCTCCCTTTTCTCCTTTTATAGCCACAGAAGGGCCCCACACTCTCCCTAGCGCCGCACACAACCATGGCATCCATGAAAAAGCAGGCTTTTGTAAATGGACAAGAGAGAAAGTGCCAGGGCAGCCTTATGAGAAAGGTGAAAAGTAGCTGAAAAGTTTAGAAGCTTCTTGTCTTGAAAAGGTACCCTAGAAGGCTGGCTATGTGGTGACAAGCACAGGGAATCCTCCTGATGGCCTATGGAGGGGAGATAAAGCTTCTTCAGCTTATCCATCCCACCTGAGCCTCCCTCTTCAGGGCAGCTGATCAGCAACACCAATGAGCCAGCCCACACAGAAGGTATTGATCAAGATACCGATCGTTCAGATAAAGCTGATACTCCTTATCTCATCCTGCTTTGCAGACAGCCCAAGCCAGGTGCCTGCAGAACACCATGCTGAGCAGGGACCATGGAAAGGGCTGGCCAGGGCTGACCACCACCTCCTCTCCTCCTTCCCATCAGGGAATCTTCAGTTATCACCTCTTTTTCCATCTCAGCTACTGACCCGTTTCCTAACTTTATCAAGCCATCTATGAGAGGAATTACTTTCTCCCTGAGGTCAGTCTTGGGGGTGAGTGTGTTTTGGAAGAGCAGTAACTTTGATAATGAAATACTTTGCAAGCCAGAACATGCTCCCTCCATGCTTTACTACCATATGGTTAAATTTTCCCCTCCATCAGATTTAATAAATAGTGTTTACAAATTCTTAGGCATGCCTCCCTAGTAAAATCCACTAAACCCACAACAAATATACTTATCATGGCATTAATTTGGTTAGAGATTTTCTCAGAGTATTGACAGCCATATCTAATTTCTAAGGATTTATTTTTATTTCAAAATATATTAGATATATTTTTCCTTTACCCACTACAATTCCTTTATAATCGTGTTTCCTCTGAAGGCATGGGGCAGCTGCTTTACAACCACCCACTGTTAAACTACATCCTCTCAAAAATATCCTTCAATAATTAATATTTTATATTTATTCACAAGTACAAACTTAAACTTTCCAATACAGATCTGCAAAGCCCGAAGTTCATTCTTCCTACAACTGAACACTGACATTTCGTGGTTCAAACACCACTCCCTGCTGGGAGATTATCTGGTACCACCGTCTAGATATTAATATCTGAGGTCTGTGAAGTAGGCTTTAATAATCTCAAATATAAATTTTAATATTAATTCTCTCACTCATACTTGTTCCTTCTTAAAAATGCAAACAAGCAGACACCTAAGAAGGAGGGACTTCGATTTATATTCAGCACCAGTTCTTGATGCATTTCCTTTCTCAGTCAATCAATTCGCCTCTGTTAACAACAAAATATCTGGACTAGTAGTAAACTAAGTGTCCTGCTGATAGATTCAGATGCCTACATTTACCTTGAAAAATGGATGTCATCTACCATATGTATGCGAGACTCCCTTCCACCCCAGTAGTTCCAGCGTAGACATGTCATGAAAAATGAACGCTAACGGGGCAAGGACCTAACCCACTGTAAGTACCAGCATCTCTCCATGTTCCCCACTTGCCTGGAGCCAGGGATTCATCCTCACCTCTTTTTCTATGGAGAAATGCTGCAGTAAAAGACTGCGATCAATGAGCAGCTGCTTAGCTCCACGATACAAACACCCACATGTCAGCAACAAGCAAAAGATTCCCACCACATTTATATCGTTAGAGAGCTCTGACAGCCCAGGGAAGTGCGAAGTGTTTATGATGACAAGTGAACTCAGGAATGGAGTTTCCTTCTGTTTGTATTTCTCTTGATGGGACTTATTTCCTCGGTTATGACAAACTCCATTCTGAAGATGTGTGAATTGTTAGAGTGGAGATAAAATGTGTGCAGCGCTGAGCAGGAGAGCTATAACTACCCCAGAATGCAAGCACCCTCTCACATCTGGTCTTACCCAAGGTGCTCTCAGCTTACATCGTGCTTCCTGAATCAGACTGTTCTCATCCCACAAATCCATAAATAAACTTTGGAGGACAGAGAGAGAGAGAATCTAATTCCCTGATTGCAATGGCAGACTCTATCAGATAAAACAGCACCTGAATTCATCCTCACATACTCTTCACCCTCCTTAACGGCATGACAGCAAACTGAGACTCATACATCTTCCACTAATAAATCTAACCACCTCTGTGGTAGGAGTTTTCCTGAAAAGGGGGGCAGAGGTTTTATCTGAGCAAATGAATAGTTCCCAGTCATCTGCTCAGTCCATTAGCATCCAGACTGTGCTGCATTAGTTAGCTGACCCAGGTGCATGCCTGGAATATTATCAAAAATCGATGTCTATCCAAAGATGAAGTCAAGCATTTCTAAATATGGGGAGGAGACTCAGCAGAAGAGCGTGAAGAAAGAGCTGCTAATTTTCTGTACGCTCTTCATGATGAAAACTTCTTTTCTTCACTTCCAATATTCAGTCATTAAGTTTCCAAGGTCAAATATGCAGGGTCAAAATTGCAGCTCACATGAAAGAGCACTGCTGTATTGGTTTAGACCACTTCAAAATGATGGCCTTAGCCTTGGTTTTTCTAAAGTCACGCTGCCTTTCCAGTTGCTTTGGACAAGGGTTTCCCATAGAACCAGTGCTTCCCAGTAACAGGAAATGTTTTTGATGTGGTTAAAAAGCTTGACACTCCAAGTATGTTATTAACCAAACCACAGTGCAAACTGCAACCTCAGAACAACTAGCACAAGCTTTTCCTCTGTGTTTACACAACGCCTAGCTCTGTGGAGGCCTGGTCTGTGCCACAGCGCATGCGACCTTCCTGAAATAATAATTACTAACAACAGCTCTGCAAACAACAAGAAGTGTACAAACAGTGGCACTTGGATTCTGGTGACAACATTCCCCAGCACATACCCAGACCACAGCACAGCTACCCCTCAGGCTCTGCCCTGTAACCCGTGCTGCTTTGGTCTGCAAGGGGCCACCGATGGAAGGATTTCAATATCGTTCTGCATTCAGCTAATGCAGTAATCAGTAAACGCGACGCATCCTTTGCTAATGTGCTCAGTGTTATGTTTGGAAAAGGAGAAGTCAGTGAAACATCCCTTATATAAACATGTTCTATCTTCCCAACCATGGAAAAGTATTTTCCCTTTCCCTTATTTTCTCTCTGTGGCTTATCTATTCACATCTGCTAAATACCCTTGATTCGGTCCACAGCCTCAAAGCTTTTATGTGGCTTCTGCTTCACTCCAGGAATTCTGCAAATAAATTGCTGTACTGGATTTAAGGAAAGCATTTGTTTGTTTTCAAATCATATACTTGCCTAAATGAAATGGATCTAGCTCTGTATTTTCTCCCAAGTTGTTTGAGCTCTAGTAATTGTTTGCTGCTGTATGTTTGAAGGCAATTAAGGGGACAAGGGATGAGGGAGAACTGCACCCTGCTCCCAGTTCTACATGACCTATGGAAAACACTAAGTCACGCCTCAGACCTGGAGAGAGGGAAGATCTTTCCTCTACCAACACCTCCTGCGTACATATCTACACCTCACCCTGCTTTCAGCCAAAGCAGAAGGACCCGCACTCCCAGAGCAGCCGACCTGGCCTGCTTTTAGACACCACTTTACAAGAGGAATCATACCTTAAAAGTGTCCTTTGTTCTCTGTGGGCTTTAAAGGAAATTTGAGCAGTTCATTCACATGGAGATGACAATGTTGTAGTAATTTTGGACTGCTTAATTCTTTTCCTGGTATTTTGCTTTATTGTTTTAGTCTGTAGAAATAACGTGGATCTGATTTGTATCTGGTACACAGATACACATCCAGCCCAGAATGGAGAGCCTATCAGAAATGCACCTGGCCCTTTCAGCTCTTTCAAAAGGGGTGCGTACCACAGATGCCTGCTAATATCTTAAGCAAGTTTCTTCTTTATACCTCAGTTTACCTAATATAAAATGGGGATAAAGATACTGAAACTGATATCTGATTTCAAGATCTTGCACCCGACAAGACCCAGGGGCTATTAATAGTAGTAAAATAATGGGCACAAGTAGCAGAATCAACGATTTTAAATGACTGATCAGAAGTTGTTCAGACAGCAGAGGAGAAAGAATGAGAGCTTCTCAAATATGAAAGCTCAGACCTCAGGACCTTTGAGGACAAAGGTATTGCCTGATACAGGGAAGAAAGTTGTGCAAAGAATAACCTTGTACATAGCACTATCATAATCAAAAAGATGTTTGTGAAAAGGCACAGAACAGAACTGCTGTAGTCAATGGATGCAGGCCATGTTTGGTGACAGGGGTATTTGCTTTTGTAACCCCGAGTCATGTCAGGTCTGGAAATCAAGTTCACAGTCAGAGCACACTCTGGTTGTATCACACCTTGATCACACACAGGGGAAACCATTCCAGAAAGGAAGCATGGATTTGTTTTATGCTATGATAACAGTAACCAGCACATCTCATAATTTCCCCTGTGCTTCAGCAACGGAACTGGCTCCTTCCAGGTGAACAGCAGGGCAACAATTATTTTTATTGGCTAAAAAATTCATCTGATGCTTTCTTCTTGATGTCTTCCCACCTCTCTCTGAGTTAGTGTCCATCAGGGCTACAGCTTCTACTTCCCTGAAGTATCTTCAGCATAAGGCAGTCTCATCCTGACAGAAAGACACTCACCAGCAAGGTTCTTAAAATAGTATTTACTTTCATCATTAGGTTGACAAAACCAAGGTGACAGATAGCCCAAGCTTGGTAGAAAATGATGCTGTGGCTTCACACCCACAACATAACACTGCTACAATAGCAATAACGTGTGCATTATGGATTATCAATCCTGCAACAGCAGAAATGGCATCTCTCCTAATCAGCTGCTAAATTATTCTTAACTAGTCCCTAAATTAAACATTTAACCAGACAACCCTATAGAGAATGCTTCCTAAGTAGGTTTATGAGATCTTAAGAGCCTGATGTGTAGCACTCCGGAGAACCAAGGGTTTCTGCTTGGCTTTGGCTAAAATGGGTAGCACAGCCCTTCCAGAGGCTGAGCCTGGGCAGCTACCTGAAAGGGTGCAGCTCCCCCAAGCTCCCCTGTCTGAGGCCCATATTCCTTGCTGCCACAGGACAGCGAGAGGGAAGTGAAGCAACTGCTGATCTGCTGGATGCCACTGGGAAAACCTGACCCTTTTTGGCCACATGTGTTTAAGGCATAGCTGGGAACTAATAAGGATGCTAGTCTGAAGATGTTCACTTAGCCACTTAACTTCATGACCTTGTGCAAATTGCCTGACTAAGCACCATCTATAGCTATAAAAGTGGATGCAAAACATAGCCTGGATGATATATCTGAAAGCATTATGCATGATGGGTGTCTGAAAGCTGCTCCTGAGCTATTTCAATACAGAAGGAAGCCATACTGTATAAAAACCTGCTAGAGCCAGAGCAATTCTCTGCACCTAGAAGCTTCCAAAGGCACCTCATATTGACCTACAACACATCGTTCTCTGAAAGAATAAACACACAGCCAAATAAGAAAAATGCACATAGACTGAGGTATATAAATCTCCTCTGCAGGATGCAGTAGAGTGACCTTTTACTGAACCACGTGTGGATTAGCTCTGCTATATTACTCAGATATCTTGAATGAATCCCCTTCTGGAAGATCACTGCATATAAACCAAATAAAAGTGGAGAGATTTAGCTGTTGGAATATTGCTTCACCTTTCCCAAAATTATTCTGTGCACATCTACATGTACCAGACTGTATTGAAAAGATATGAATTGATCTCACCTTATCCCTTTTTTGTTGCTGTCAAGGTATTTTTAATCACTTGTCTAGTATTATTAGTCTTTGTATTTTCTCTTGTAAGCCCCAGTCAAAGTCAAGGCTTCCTTGTGCTTCGTGCCTGTGAATGGGCCGGTTCCCTCCTCAGCCACCCCCCTGGTTATCCTTGCTCTCCACACGGTGCAGCCATAGATCAGTCACTGCACTCTGTGCAGGTCCTGGTCTTATTCAGGCCTGTGGTTCTTCCTCTGAAGTCACTGCTTTGGCTTTCAGGCTACACTTGCCTCTCTGCGCCCACCTCTGCTGTTGTCCTACACCTCAGTCTGCTCTTTTCCCCTCCTCTTCTATCAGGCAGGACCTTACAAAGTGCATCCCAGGGAGGCACACACTGTTCTGAAGAGTTCAGTGTCCGGCTGGTCACTGCATGCAATGCCTGGGAGAAAGGGGTATTTCAACCCCAGTTTAGCAAGTGGGAAACTGGGCCACAAAGAGAAGGACTTGCACTCGGTCAAATAGGAAGATGGAAGGTGAACCCAGATTTGAACCCTACTTTGAGACACACAGCCACAGAAATATCCTTCTGTCTTACTGCATCTCTTTTAATCTGAATGCTATTACCTTGACCTTTATTTTTCTTTTCCTTGTAGATAAGAGCTGTAATTATTTTGTAGCATCAACTACACTTTGGGAAAAAAAAAAACTAATTATTAATATATTACCTGCACCCACTCCTCCAGGGGATGGGAATTCCTAGTTTCACAGTGAGCACAAAAGTGCTGCATCTAGTGTCACTGGCATTACCAAGTATTGTCGGTAAGCACTTTAAAAGCAAAACGTGACTTCATTAAATCTTTATACTATTGATACAGAAAAAGTTTTCCTTTAAAAAACCCCAAAGCCTGACTCAATCCCTCAGCGTGCATGCACCTGTGGAGTGGAAAGTTTTCTGGATTGCTCTTGAGTGCCAGGAAATTTTTTCACCCACTTATATTTTGGCGCCTTTCATCTCAACTTCTTTCTGAAGTTGATCATCCCTGTGGTGCCTAAATGAGAGATGACAGTGAACCCATGGGGAAAATAAGGCTGATGAAATGCAAAGTAGCGTTATTTATGCCGAGCCTGTGTGCAAAGTGCATTTCAAACTTCCTTGATTTTTCAGTAATAACCAGTGTTGGGGAGGATGGGGCAAGCCAATATTTGCATTTGATATATTTCTAAATATCTCATATTTTTCTTTCTCCCTTGGCTCAGTGAAGCACAATTATTACTTTTTTTTTTCCTGTTTGACTTGAAGGTCTGAGTGATAACTAAAGCTCTGCAGGAAACATAACTAGCATCTTTGGGGTCTGCAGATGGGAGAGGAAAATAGGCTGGAGAGGGTGGGTTTGGGCAACCCCTCCTTTCAGCCTACAGGAGATGAATGTCAGCTGCTCAGATTTTGAGACATATTGCTGCGGTTGCTGTGGGAGCCTCACACCGATGCTGTCACTGTCATATTCCTGTTCCCCATTGAAATGAATTGCTTGACTTTGAAGTATTATCATGGTTGCTCCTCTTTAAACAAATATCCTGTCTTCCCGAACAAAAGACATCAGCTGTAAAGTGCTGCTCCAGGGCTGGCCACCTCCAGGCAGGGCTGGGGAACAGTCAGCAAACCCCTCTGCCGTACAACAGTCCAGCATGTCATCTGGCCAGGATTTTGACAGCTAAGAGCCAAATAGTGATTTGTCTGGAGCACCCACCATCCCTAGGACTTCACTGACCTGAACTGGCGCTATGTAAAAATCACCCAGAGGAGGTAGGATCACTAAGATCCAGAGATAAGTCACTCAGTATTTCACCTTGGAAGTATGACTGGAAGACCCATCTGACCTATAATGCAAACCCAAACAGATCAAACCCTCTCTGATATAAATCTGTGACATCAGTGAAATGCATTGAGTCAGGCAGGAAAGCACAAGAAAAACCTGTCCTGTTGATAATCTGACATTCTGCCTTTGCTCCTCATATTGCATAAATCAGGAGGGGCAGACATCCTCCCACTGTTTGCATGAAGGGAGTCTTGCTAATTTTTCACATCTAGCATTACAAACACAGCAGTAAGAGAGAGGGTGAGACAGCCATCAGGCACATACAACAACAGATTTGCAGCTCTCAGGCTCAAGGCTTCCCCACAGCGGTGGCTCCGTGCTTGTGAACACTTGAAGTGCATCCCTAATGATCTCACCCAGCCGTAGCAGACAGTCAGGGGTTTGATGCTGGTTATCAGGCCTGGTGGTGGACTAGCTGCCCTGCTGGGCCACTGAGAATTGCCAGAAACTTGTGAATGGAGCCTCTGTTTGGGATCTTCATTGTCTTCATACCTTTGTAATAAGCAGAAAGAAGTCCAAGGGACAGGTCTACAGCTCCTTTGGTCACGGAGTCAGAGAGGAGTGAACCCAGGGTGTCCCCAGAACTCCCATGGCCCTGTGTCTGCTCGCACTCAGGCTCCCCTACCCTCTAAGACCCTGCAGATAACAGGGTCCCCAACAGGCAGAACTGGCAAAATGAAATAGGCAGTTCCAAATTTAGAAGGTAGATCTGCCACCCTGGAGCAATGTTTTTGTTCCTAGTGGCACAGCAAAGGCATTTTTTTTCTGCCCAGGCTAGGCTAAGCAGCTAGTCCTCACTGAGATCTAATTCTGTACTTAATCTGTCACAGCCAGGCACTATAAGGATGTCTATATGAGCATGGCAGCTCCAGGCTCCCTGTTGTCTAGAGATCCCCAGAGCCAGGCAAGCTGTATGAGCTGGCAGGCAAACCGGAGCTCAGCACTGGGAATAGGCCTGAATTCAAGCCCAGTGCTACAGGAATTATTGACATAACACCCCGGGCTGTGTAGTGCAGACAACGACACTCAGATACAGCCAAGAAAAGGAGTACAGCCATAGCCTAATTGTCCTTTTTGCATGAAGCTGAAGAAGTACGCTACATTAATATCCTGGTGCACTTTGCTGGTCTAAGTCCCATCCAAAATAAGGGCCCCATTTTGCTTCAAACCACGCAGGCAATTATTTGCTTGCAACGCAAACTAAGCAGATTCTGCTTTAACTTTCCAAATTAACAACTCATTGATCATCAGCCAGGCATGAGAAATATCAGCTCCCACTATAAATGCTCATGAAATTTACGGTCACAGAACGGTACAAAGAAAACCGTACCGCAGCCTTCCCTTGAGGGTTCATGTAACGCCTGCAGCCTCCAGCTGACTGTGGCAGGGCAGGCCAGACCTCTGCCCCGAAGCTGAGAAGGCAACCCTGTTGGCTGGTGGTTGGTGCAGGCTGTTTTCTCCCACTGGAACAGGCACCGGAAGGGAACACCACACTTCCTCAGTTTGTTGCGCTGACTTCCAAATACATAGCTGTAAAAACAAACTATGGCCCTAAAGTTTTGTGTGAATGAACGTAAATCATTACTTCGAGCATGCAAACGGCAAACCTGCTTATAAGATTTATTATTGTCAAGCTGGGCAATTACAGCATGGAGTCAAGTGTGTGTTTTAATAAATGGAGTACCAAAGCTCTTGCCAAAAAAAGAGGAAAAAAGAATTAAGTCAAACTTAATCTGATCCAGATGATCTGCACCAGGTTTTACCCAGCATGCCACTGGTTTGATAAGACAGCCGGGTGTTCCATCCAAACCCAGGAAAGGCTGCCCCCCCTCCTGAGGAAATGATACACGTTAGAATCCAACTGCAAGAAGATGCAATGGACTTTTAAATGACACAAATTAAAAATTAATTAGCTCTTTGGGTTTTTTGTTGTGTGATTGGTTTTGTGCTCAGGCGATTAACTGCCAGCAGGGTGGCGACCAGCAGAAATAAGCTTCGCTGCAGCCCCACGAAATGGCAGGGGTGGGTAACAATACGGAAACAGCTGGTGGCAAGAGGCTCCAGCACAGCTTAAAGAAAGGTGAGAATACCCTCCCTGACTCACTTCATTTGTAAAAGAAAATCAGTGAGACCGTCTGCCAAAGTAACTGAACTGTGGGAGAGAGATATTCTGTTCTGTACTCTCTTTCCCTTACAAGCAAGTGCAAGAGGAATATAGTAGGTACCTTCATCCATCAGACAGTGACCACTGAGGAACACCGCTCAGTTTGCTTTATTTCACTGCTTCTCCTGCCATACACAGCCTTGTCCTGACAATAAAGTGCTGCTAAATGCTGTTTCGGTCCTCTCTGCTTCTGCAGACCAGGTATCCCTGCCTGCAACTGTACCCTGCCCTCAGCCTTCCCGCAGGGATCAGGCAGACTGCTGCTGTCCTACGGCTCACGTACCGAACCGCTTGGGTCCAGGTCAGAGACTCAACATCTGGGCTATTTGGTTCCTGCAGTTGTCTCTTATTGTAAAAGGATGGTGTGGCCTGAACCTGACAGAAACACAAGCATGGTCCAGCTCTGTCCCACACTGTTCCTCCCATCTCAGTGTCAGATGAAGTTCTCCCATTCTCCCCTTTCTTCTGTTCTTCTTACTGAGAGTGTCTCTCTTGGGGACAGTGAGTCCCTTTTTCATTTCCACAGCCTGATCTCACCACCATAACCCTGCTAAAAAGACCAACACAAGAGCTGGGATACCCACACTCTGACAAGACAACTCAGCTGTGTTGCACTGTGGGCCAGAGGATGGGGACAAATGGTATCCAAAACCCAGCAATTCTTTGCCTGTTATCACCAATGAAAATCTATTTTCTAAGAATCTAACAGAAGGTTAATGACGTCCCTGATTTGGCAACTTCTGCCTGAGTTCTATTATTACCTTCATGTTTTTTCACAAGTGCCCCAAATCTTGCCATCATTTTCTTGCCTTGCTACTAGCCTCAGTTCAGGGTCACAAGCAAATGAGACACATCTGCTTTCTATTTAAGTCAGCGAGGAAATATTTATGCAGCAGGAGAACCTGTGGTTTTGCTTGCAGTGTCAGAGGCGGCCATTCAAGGTACAGCGGGAGGCTCCAGGGCACCTGCAGATAGCTAGCTGGGCTGGATCAGCCTCCTGGTATTTAAGTGGTTGGCGGCAAGCCATTAATTGTGTTTGGGTTTTTGCCTTCAGTAGGTGGTTTCACTCCACTGGAGCCCAGCATCATGGGGGGCGAGAGCGAAGGAAAACAGAAAGGCATCACCAGTGTGTACTCAGTGTTCTGACACGCTAGTTAAGTTCTAAATTATGTTTTTAATTACTTGGCATGATTTATTGAGACAGTGTCTCAAGGTCATAAAGCACCACAAAGTGACACAACTTGCCTGCCAGCTTGAATCTCTGCCACTGAAGTGCTCCCTTCTCTTCTGCTCTGTCATGTTCCTGGTGCCTCCTCCCACACCATCCAGCATCTCTGGTTGGACGGGATCAGACTTAACACTTTAGGTACCTTCTGGGGCTAATTTGGTAGCTCCTAGCCAAGGCTGGATTGGGAAAGGTTTGGGTATAGTAAAGCTGGACGGAAGGGTTGGGTTCAAAGGCATGGGTAAAAGAGATCTGCCAAAGACTGTAAAAAACCTCACCAGTCCCATTGTTGACCTTGTGATAAAGAAAAGAGAAAGCTAGAAAGCAACCAGGTAGGAGTAAAAATGGGCGAAAAATGATGCTACTGTAAGGCCTCTCATACAGCCAGTTCATGCAGCATGACACAGCCTGTCTGGGTGGGTGAGAGAACAGACCTGCAATCCACTGAACTTGTCCTGCACCAGCCTAACACAAGCAAGAGGGTGGTCAAGGCCCTGCCCAGTGCTACTTGGCCCTGAAAAGCCATAAAGGAAGACTCACTGATCTTAGGTGTACAGCAGGAGCTCCCTTGCTTTGCACCCAGTGTGTAATGATGTGGTACCGCACTGCCAATTAAAGCTGCTAACACTCTCCGTGCCTTTGGGAAGGAATTTGTGCCCTTCCTGTGGCAAAACAGTGCAATGTGGCATGGAAGAAACTGTGGAATTCAACCCTGATGCATTTTAAGGCTTCTATAAATAATTAATGGAGCTCATTAATTAATAAAAAGAAAGTGAAATTGAAAAAGCAGGAGGAGAGGGGCAATGAATACCCACCGGGGAATAATAAGTATGTCCTACACTGCAGCTTACACAGACTGAGGTCTTTTAGGGAGAGTTAAAGTGGCTTTGTGGTTTGAGCTAGAGAAACAAATCTTAGCTGGAAGAAAAATCTTCTGGGAATAACAAAGCTACTTCCTAAATCCAAGTTACACTTGGGAAGATTTTTCAAGATTTACACACTCAAGTGAGAACAACATGGGATATATACAGATGTATCTGTGTATTTCTCAAATACATGAAAAAAAAAAAAAAAAAGATGTAGCTGGTGCCCGAGGTTGCCTTGCACCAACAAGTCTTTGGGGAAGAGATAAAATACAGCAGTGCAGAGAAAAACATCTTCTATTAATTAGATCATTATTAGTCTCCTCTGGCTCAAACGTGGGCAGCTTTGAAACCCTAGCTGCTATCAAAGAAAAGATTTACAGAAGTTCCACAAAGACAAAAAGAAACAATAAAGTCTGGTAATATCCCAGTGGGCTAAGAATTGGTACACTGACTGCAAGTTACTAATTACAGCAGCTTTGAAATCAGAAGCTTAAATCTGTGTGAAACAGCAACACGGTGCTTTGGGCCACAGTTTCAAGCGCAGAGAAGAAACGTGCCAAACACACGCACCCAGGCACAGGCAAGTCATTCCAAAAGGAAACCAGGAAATTGCAGGTGCAGCTGAACGCTTGTGAGCGCACAATTACCCAGTGGGTGTTTGGAACTGCGTATTTCATACGCGCGATTACCTCCTTGCACCCCTGCCTGCATACTTCTGTATGCGATTTAAATGCCTATCTTTGAGAATATGACCTTGGTATCTGAAAATACAAAACTTGCTCAAAGTGCTGATCTGAATGCCTGGTAGGCATCAGGGCTGTAAACAGGTGAAAGGGCTCTTTTACCTCATGTTACTGACACGCTGCCTGACATGAAATTGGTACTTTGCTGCTGCTGCCTTCTCGTCTCCTGCGTATTTCCCTTGGAAGTTTTGGCACGCAGCTGGGGAGCTGTGCAGCACAAGTAAAGGGAGAGGAGATGTATGTCTACCCTACAGGAAGGAAATGCAGAGAAAGGGTACTAAATGAGGTTGAAGCCTGCGATCTTGCCAAATCAAGAAAATAGAAGGTAATACAGGTGGCTGTGCTAAAGGGCTACCTTTCGCTGTCAAGCAGCCTGACATTTGCTCTGGTTTCAAATATTTCAAATAGTTGTAATCTGTTGCAAAATATCCTTTGGATTTTACTGTCAGCAGCTCTGCAGCGATGCGGGGTCTGTGTACGAGTCCAATCGTCCTCTGCTGCCCCCCCTACAGCCCTGCCCAGCGTGGCGGCTGGCCAGCAGTGTCTGGTACACAGCATCCATGGGAAAGAAGCACCCTTATTTTTCAAATTCTGCTAGAAAACCCTTCATCATGAAACAAACACAACGCCCAATTGATGCAAAATGTATTTCGCTAGAGGGAAAACCAGTCAATAATAAGATAATATCCTAAATAAAACTTTTACTTCCTGCTTTAGAGCCTGCGTGACTCTACACCATGACAGATGTTTAAGAACACCCAGCAAGCTATACACAAGTGGCAAAGAAGTATTTCCCAGTGCAGGGCCAGCAAAACCCTTATTTAAAAGCTTTCCTCCCCCAGTGTGAAAGACTCAGAGCTAGGGTAACGTTCAAATCTGCTACACCATCAGGTTTTAGTGCTGTAACTCCACGGTACTAGCATCCCATGCTCCCAGAAAACTATACTAATCCTAAATATGTGTCTGAGATAACGTCTGTAATTTACAGTGTTGAGGGAAGGGTTTGGGATTTATTTGTGCTCCCTCACTTGTACTGCCAGCAATCTGCCCTGCCTTCCAAGCAAGCAAAAGAAGGGAACAGAACTTGAAGAAATCATGCTAAAGAATGGGCATTGGTTGTAAAAAAATTACGTAGTTATTCATCACTACTCCACAGTAGTTTTAAAAGACTACATAAATGTAAGAATTGATGCATGGAATAAAAATAAATAAATAATTATTGCCACCTGGTATGGAAAAGAAATCTCTGTCCAAGGCTGCAATGATTTATTAATATAAGTAATCAATAGCAATAGCTTCATATCAGTTTTACATCTAATTTAAACTTTCAGGTCTCAATGTACTCATTAAATAATATAATAGATTTACATATTTTAATTATATTTTATGGATTCTGAACATAATGTAATTAAAGGGTTTTTCAGCAGAGATGATTAATGAACAGGGCAGCCAGTCTTTTGTACAGCCATTGTGTGCAAAGGACTTCAGTGTGGTACGAGCTCAACCCCTGACCTGAGCAGCAGTAGATTCATCTACCCGTGTACCCATGTGCATTGAACAACAGCAGGCATGGAAATGAGGCACCGAAATGGGTCAACCAGAGGCCAGAATGAAGGTGCAAACCCTTTTGGCTTTTACTCCTCTTTGAGTGATCAGTTCCAGCAGCAACGTAACAAGAGATGGGGCTTAGAAAAGCATAGCCTGGAGAGCGTATGCTCGCTGAGCAGGACTGTGTGAAACACAGAAAAGGTATTTCTGGTGATATTCCTTTGACCCAGCACTGCACCTGCACACGTTCAGCTGTGTTATGTGTTTTACAGGTGAGAAACTGAGCCTTGGATGGAGGGGAATGAACTTGACCCATGTCCCAGAGCAGGCAGGGACAGAGCCAGGACGAGGGACAAGGCTCCCATGTCCACCCTTCTTACCCAGCTGTTACACTGAACGAATGATTTGACAAAAGGCTGGTGTGCCCAGAACAGATTTTCCAGCCATATCAGACAGGTAATAAGAGATCCTAAATCTTTCTGCAAGCCTTGCATCTCTCATATCCTTAAAGAGTCACAACTACTATAACATCATCGCTATCGCTTCTACATTCAAGTATTACCTACCAGTAAAATGCAGCTCCCTTGAACCAAGGTCAAAACCTACTGAACTACACCCCCAAGAGCTTCAGCAACCAAAGGGCTGAAGACAGGAAGGAAAGACGATTTGAAATAAAATCTGAAATGAGGAAACGAGGTCAGCATTGCCAGCTCTCCTGACTCCATTGAAGGTCTTTGACACTTCATGTTTCCTCTCCAGCTTCAGCTGTTTGGTCTTGTGAGCAAAGAAACAGAGTTTCTAGTCCTCATGACTGGGGAGGGGGAAACAGAAAATGCAACTTCAGGGCAATCAAACAAGAAAAACCAGAAGGCAAAGAGAAAGAGCCCAAAATTAATACTTAATGCTGCCCGAGGAAGTTCTAGTCTTAGTTGAAGCCTCCTGGCACTACTAAGGTATAAAAAACTACTACAGCGCATAACAACAAAAGAGCAAGCAGTCACTTGTCTTATGATTTGTTGGCCCCTAGCATTTGAAAGCCTCTGTATGCTGATTTACGAGTCAATCCTCAATTATTCTCCAGCTTCCTTGTATAAAACCATTCTCTAGCACCTATACAGATAATACATCAATAGAGCTCTAGAATAGCCATAAAATCTGTGATGTGGGTTGTTCTGCGGCTTTGAGATCCCTTCACTGATTAGGGAAATAATGTAGCGTTCCCCTTCTACTTCATTTACAACAACCCTGTGCCCTTCGCTGCTCCGAACTGCAGCACCCTCCTGCCTCAGCTACACGCTCCCTTTCCAGCAGGGCACGCAGGAGCTGGCTCAAGCACAACTGGCTGCAAGACCGAGGGAGGGCAAGGATGGCTGCACGATTTGGGGATGAATAAATTTGGTCACAGGTAGAGTTCGGCTTTGACATTCCAGGAGAGAGGGGCCAGGTAGCCAAAGCATTGATCTGACCGTCAGCAGTGCGTAGGAGACCTGGGAAGCAGAAGGCAAATACTCCCTCGGCCCTCTTGCCATCCTGATCTCCGGTTACATATTCAGGGGTTATTCAAACACAGTTTCTTGCAGACAGATCCCATAAATTCCCCTGTTCAGAATACAATCTGGATTTCCTGATTTCCCATAATTTTCAGTGGCTTCCACATTTTTTTCTGCTGTGTATTTTTCCTTGCTGTGAACTTTGGAGACTTGTGGGATGTAGGTAGGGGGCAATTTTGGCTTGGTCTGGCACTGGGGCAGACAGCAACAGTAAAAACACCCCTGGTATTTCTGTTTTCATCTGAGCCTACTTCAGTGTCTGGAATTTGATTCAGGTTTCTGGTGCAGGCAGGTCCAGGGAGACTCTCAGTATGTGTTATATCTTAACAAGCCACAGACCTTCCCAAGCTGAGGCCGAGTTTAAACAAATCTGTGCTGGGATGAAGACAAACCAACTGGGACAACTGGGCAAACTATAAACTACAAATAGCATCTGTTGACTGCTCTAGACTGTTTCATAGCAAATGTTCACATACTGCACAATTTTTCCTACTATTACTCAAGTTGAATTAGATCTTATTCTGCAGAAAGCATCACTGTAATAAGCTGTATAACAGGAAGTTGGCAACTTTTGTAAATGTTTCCTTTGATTTTCACGTATTCTCAGCTCACCATACAGTATGCTGGGCTTTTAGTCACAGAAGGCTGCTTTGGGAGTAGCAACTAGTGATTTAATTCACCTCTGTTATCTTCCTCCCGCATGAACTTTTTCTCTATCACATAATAATTTCATTTTCATGTTTAAATAATTCCTTCTTATCGGTCCTACTACCCTTTTCCCCTGAGTATGCAGAGATGACGTTCCAGTTTCACTGATTTTCCTGGAAAAAAAGGATTTTAAATAAAGTGTAAAATACAACTAAACCACAACAAGGTTAGGCATTCTGCCAAAAGTCAACCTGTGATGGCTGAAACAGATATCCACTACGAGATATTCCAAAAGGTGGCACTTCCTATGAACACCAGCACAAAATCATGCTTGTGTTCAGCTCTGTGCTTGAGCAACCTCACTTCCACACAATTTCCACTACAAGAGAAAACATTAACGCCTCCTAATGCGCACATTAGTTAGCCAAGGTCAGTCCTAGGGCTACAGCTGTATCTACTAGCAGATCAGTGGTGCTTAAACATCCTACTAGTTAGGACTGTATCAGCCTTGACCTCTAGACAAGGTCTTTCCTCTTCTGGCTCAGCTCTACCATCAAATCATAAAGCTAGTTTCATTATCTTTTCTGAAGAACCTGAATGCATCACTTTCCCATTATTGTCCATGCTGTAACCATCAGAAACTTGTCCCCAGGGTCTCATCTCTCAGATGGCATCCCTGTTCCCTTCAGCCTCGGCTCCAATTCCAGCTCCCACTGATGTTTCTGCATTTGTTCAGTAAACACACCATGTTCTGTATAATGTAAAACACGAGCATCTCGTACGCTGATAAAATTACTTCTGTGCTTACACAGCTACTTAATTTCATTTTGCCATTGATTTGTCATTTTAAAGTTAAATAATAAACATGGATTGTAGCCAGGATACTGAGTGCTGCTTTCTCCCCCTCTAGTTTTTGATTTATGTGTTTGTTTATTTACTGATGTATCTAAGTACTCCCTAGTGCATTTCACACATAATCTGGCAAATCCTGAGGATTTACTTTCACAATTGATTAGAAAAGTCAATGTTTTACAGATAGGATTAAAATCGAAAATATCTGGAAGCCTTGATGGAATCTACTCAGGACAACCAGAATCTCCAACATGCTTTCAGCTGTATGTTGTGTGATGTCAAACACTGTGAAGACGTAACCATTTCCTGCTACAGATTTAATGTCAGTTATATATACTGGCTCATTTGTCCATTGTGGGAGTGCCTTCTAGGCTTTTCATTTCATCAGCACATGGGGAAAGATCACTGTTTTCCATTTGCTGGTAGTTTTCTTCTCTTCAAAATTAAATCAGACAGGCTAGTAGGCAACACCGAGGCAAGCAGTGTGTTTTCAATATTGTCACTTCAGTAACCTAAATTTAAAAATTCTAAAAATGTCAGCATGTGACATTTTGTTTTCCCCCCCTTTTTTTAGCTCCAAACCATGTATAACTTCTTCAGTTTTATTTATTTTTAAATCAGTGTTTAGAATCTTTTTAATGCTTTATGACAGGGCAAACTGCTTTTTAGCTTTTTGATTCTCTGTCAAATGGCGAACCTGGCTTCCTTTTGATCCACTCTCACAACCAAAAATAAATCAGTTATTCACACACAGCTCGCTCCACAGTGGATTAATTTTCCAGATCATGAAATTTCAGTGCAGAGTGATAAAAAGATTAGGCTGGTGTCAGAGAGCAGATTACAGGGCAGCCTGGAGAAAAGTATTAGATCTACTCCTAATCCCATTTTCCTGGGGCTCGGGTCATCTTGCTGGCCTTCACTGGTGCTGCTAGGGGGTAAAATTCCGTTCCGTTGCACAGTGCCATCAGTAGCTTGAGTTTGTAAGAGGGGCTTTGTTTTGCTGTTCTTAGTGAATTTAATGCCAAAATGTGGGGTGAAAGGAAGGAGACTGTGTGCTGGAGCTGAGAAATTCCTAAGGAGAGCAAGGCATCACTACGTTATTAGCTGACCACTGGAATTTGCAGAACAGTCAATATTGATTGACCTTGCCTGTTACAGAAAGGTCAAGTGAGCAGGGAGGATGAGGTGATGGGGAAGCACTGTTTGTGTGTCTCGGTGCTAAAAAGTCATCTAAAGCCAGAGACAGACACTGCACAGGGACCCACACAAGTCTAAGGCACTGGAAAATACCCCAATCAAGTGAAAATTACCATCCCCAGTAAGTGACAGCCATCATTGCTTAATTGCTACCCAGGGAGGTATCTTGATTAAGAGCAGATGAAGTTTAGCACATCTTAGTGGTGGGTTATTGCTCAGATATGAAGGAAAGGGAAGAAAAGGAAAACAAGAAACACAAGACTAAGGCCCTTTGGTCCAACGCTGGAGGTTTTCATTTTTGCTAGACAAAGCTAGAGCAGGACTGGGGATCCACTGAATTGGGGTGTCTTTCTCTCCTCATGCCACATCTTGCCAGGACTAGGGCTGACACGTCCCTGTTTGGCCATTTGTTTGCTCCCAAGTGGGAAGGAGCAGGAGGGAGTCTGCCTGCTCCAGCCAGACACTTAACCCAGCCTGGGCTGGACAGCTGTCCTTGCAGTCATGCTCCAGCTCTGCTTCCCCCGCAGAGCTCAGAGCAGCTCAAAACCAACTTTTATTCAGCTAGAATCAGGCCCCCTCTTCTCACTCTAAATCCTCTGGCCTCAAGGATGACTATGGCTTTGTCAAGATAATGTGACCACTTTTTTTTTTTTTTTTTTAACCCAGCTATTCCTCTTTCTGTGGAAGAGCTTTGACCTTTAAATGAAGGTGCATGCCAAGAAAAATCCAGAGCTTGTTATCAAGACAATCTGTGGCACAGGCTGTGTGGTAATGTCCTCCCAACGTGATGAATCAGATCTATCAGTGTCTAGATACTAAGGCCTTTTTTATCCTTGCAAACTCAGGGCTTTCCAAATCTTTAAGCCTGATCAGAGATAGAGCACTACAAGAGCTTACTTAAATCTCAGCAAGCAGAAAAGAGGGCGAGGGGGAGAGAGCTCACATAAAATAAAGAACACTACTTTTAAAAGATAAAACATAACTCTAGGTACAATAAAAGCCCTTAGAGAACAGAAGAGATCTTTGTCAGGAATGTATCTCATTTAGTCCCATTGTTTCACTGCGTGCTTTTCAGAAAGCCAGCCATTTATCTTGCCTTTTTTTTCCCCCTCCTTTCCTGATGCCAGTTTCCATTTCATTAGGAAATGAATCACTGATGAGGTGCTAGTCCTGTCTCCTTGCAAGCAGACCTCAAAAACAGGGTAGTCAGGAAAAAGAAAAAACACAATCTTATGGCCTAAAATCTAAATGTTTTTCCAAGTACAGTTTTATTTGTGTTGTGCTGTGTTAAGGGTAGCTGTTGTTTAGTGTTTATGGCACGCAGGCTAATAATTCTGAGTCAGAATACCTATGGTTAGATACCTTCAACATGTTTTGAGGCTCCAAAGGAAGAAATTTTCAAAGGGAAAAGCAAAGGGCAGAAGAATTCCTAAAGTTCCACAAAATTTCCCCTGTGGGTGCTGGGAGCCAAACCTTCCCAGTTCACAGCACATTGCTGGAACAGTGTACTCGTGTCCCTGAACGCCTCAGAGGGATCTCTCACTTTCACAGTCGGTGGACTGCGCACACATTTGTTCATGGAGTTATATGCCCAGACAAGGAGACAATCACATTTCTGTAGCCTGAGCACCCCTGTGATGAGGCATAATGCTGTCGTGGTTTTTGCACAGAGAAGCAAACTCCCAGAAAAGCCATGTCAGCTTGAGTGTGACCTTTCATTCAACGGTGATGCAGATCAGGCTATTTTCTATGCGACACAGCGGCACAGTGAGCACGCACAACTGGTCAGATACGGTATGGTCTACACCCAAACATCCTTAATCTGATGATGCCCGAAAAGCGAAGTCCTGACCCACGCAGCAGTTCATTTCGGCTACTTCAAGTATTCCATAGTGAGAAGGAAGGGAGGGGACACTGCTTTCCTGTCCTCTGCACAAACTCATCCAACACTCAGCCTGAATTGGTATGACACAAACCAAACTGTTGCCAGAAATGCCCACCTTGGAGCTTGAAAAACATGTTTGTTTTTCCCAGCAACATCAGTCTAATAAATACCTTTCTCCCTACTAACCTAGTCTCTTTTATATCCTCTGACAATACTCCTACATGCCTATCATGATGCTGTGTGAGTCCTCACAGCTTCCAGCTCCATTTTTGTTAAATTTCAGTCGGATAACCACAAAAGAAAACAAATACGCATTTAGCATTTGCAGAATCTTGTCCCTCATCTTTATAAGGTTAAGATATATAATGCACACATTCATTTTATACAGCTTCTAAGTGACCAGCCTAACCTGTCCTCAATTTAGAGAGCATGTAGCAATTTGCATAAAGGTATTGGATTGACCGACCCCTAAGATGTGCATGGGTAGGACACACCACACTCACTCCCACCACCAATATGTCTTGAGAACTGCTGTACTGGGAGGTTGATCAAACTCCTGCAGGGCAACAATTCCCACTAGGGCTTCTTATTTTGAAGATCCCGATTTACCTAACAGTAGCCTGATTTTCAGAAGTGAAACAATATCCAGCAGCCTTCTGAGCGTCCCCCTTTCATTCTGCAAAAGCAATGCATGTGCTGCATGACTTGTATTCATTCCTGCATGCATGGAATATGATGCCTAACTCCACCTGTTTCTATAAGCTGCTTGTAATTTTAACAGAGAATACATAAATAGATCAGGACCAACACCTGATAACCTGATGGGCACAGACAGAGCATCTCAGGTGTTGGCAGTCAGAGACATGAATTCAGGGATGACAACATCAGCAGTCAGGAGCACACGTAAGAGCACGCAGCCTAAAAGAATGAGCAAAGACAACCAACATCAAACCCAGAGCAGGGTAGTCTAGCAATTGTGAACTTAGTCATAAGACTTTGGCCAAATTGCTTTATTTCCCTCAGTGCCTCCTGTCAGATTTGGCTCATCTCCCCTGGGAGAAAGCCTTTTCACATGATGTGGGTAAAAAGCCTAAGCTCACGGTGCAATCCTGATGCCCTATAGCCTATCAGGCCACAGAAGAAAACCCACCAAGTCACTCTTAAAATGAAACACTATCCCACCCTCTACTTCTCCTGTTAGTGCTTTAGCTTTGTAAACTGTGTTGCTTTCTTGCTTGTTCAACAGTGAATTGGGTCACATCTCAAACCTACTTATAACCAAGCAAACCTATTATGGTGGGCTTAATGTTGCACTGTTTCTTTGCACTCCCTGTTTCTCTCGATCCTCCTGCTGGTCCTTGTTCTCTGTTCTTACTAAAGCATTTCCAGCTCAGAGACTGTCCTTTTTGTATTCTTTCTTGTGGTGGTGTTTTTGGTTTTTTCCCTATATTTTCTGTATTCCTGCATTTGTGTAATTCATAGTGCAGAGAGTTTTCAGGAATGAGTTTGAAGGGTTTCCTCGTGGCCAGTTTTGTTTCCTGTGTTTCTGTTTTCTCTCCTTTATGCCGGAGCGAAGGAGGAAACCTCAAATGAGCTGTGCATCAGCCCCTGATTATGTGGAGTACCTTTCCATGCAGTAATTACCATTGCCTAAGCTATACCCAAGCACAGCAAATCATTTTTATTTCTGTATGCTCTGCAACACACAGAAAGAAGCCCTAGTCATAGACAGACAGCGTATGAATTTACCAGAAAAATCCCAGGTTGTGTACAGATCATTTATAACCTAGCCAGCCCAGTGTTTGCAGAGGTTTTTGCCCACTAAACATCTCATAAATCATTGACTTCTTTTAAAAAGATAACAATAATTTCAAAGAGGTAAGTGGGATTGGTCTGGATCATTATGTTCTCCCTCTAGGGCAAGGAGTTGAAAGTTTTAATTTTCTTTCATCAGTCTAAGTCATCGCCCAAGGCTGGAGGGTGATGTTTGACTTCCACTACTGGAAACTTTAGGTAAGAGAGGATCTGAACACCCTCCGCAGGGGTCTCAAGTGATGCTACTGCCCTTGCTCAGAAATTTGTATCATAAGATGAGTGATCCTGTGAGCAGAGAATTACAACCCTGTGCCAAGCCCACTGTGGTTTCAGGGCCTAAAGTCACCAGCAGCAGAGCCCCCTGACTTTCTCCTTGTCACAGGTTTACGAGTAAAGACAAGGGGAAAGATGTCGTGTCTGTGGTCAGGACTTCCCAACCAGGTCTGTGTGCAGGGGTATTCTAGGGCACAGCCATAGCGAGTCCAGCATGGTTTTGGTAGCGTTGAATTCAGTGTACGTGTTCTGCAGAGTTGATTTGTGCATGCATCTGGCAACCCAAGCTATTCCTCCAAACTAGCTCCCTGGCATTCGGGAGTCTGAATAATTGTTCTAAATCCTTCAAATCTGGGCAGAAAAAGAAACTATGGCTCCATGAACTCAGATGTACAGTACTCAGGGAGGGAAGGCTACTTCTCTGTAACAGCAGGTGAAAGCTACACCTACTCTCCCACCATGTGTCATGTTTGTGGCGGTGTACAGTTGTCTCCCCCACCCATCCAGGACTTCATCCCTCTCTGCACCAAGTCCCACTTTCTCTTTGCTGGTTCCATTGGCTCCAGGGCAGCAGTGGGCTCTTCCATTGCATCTGTGTAACAGAGGACCCTGGAAGCCCTGTTCAGAGTTTATGGCCGATGCCCTGATGTGTCAAGTCCAGCCATGACAACAATAACAGAAACAAGTGCAGCCCTGAGCTAAGCATTTTTTTTTCAATTAAGCTAGTGGCTTTTTTTTAAAAAACTGTACATTCATTTAATATTTCCCAAAAATGTGCTGATTATTTTAAAAAATTTGCTGAATAATTTATATGACTAATTTTCAGCATGTGCATTGTTTCTTTGTTATTTTTTCATGGAAATGACTTGTTTTTAGATAGTTATAATCATTCTTTGTATTCCTATCAAGAGCAGAAGATCTTTCTGGTAGGACCTGTGCAGAAATGAGATACTGAATGCCCCTTGTAGTCCATAACCATATGAAAAACACAACGAGAGATTGAGAAAGCAGAAGGCAGTAAACGGGAAAGCTCATAAGGCACAAGTGGGAAATGAAAGCATTGCAGAGCCACCAATGACCACTGCTGGATTGTGGCTTACCGGCAGTTCCTGAGTGGTTTAGGGGAATCCTGGCAGGAGAAAGTTCAGCACAGTCACGTGTTGGATGTTCCAAGGCTGAAGCATTCCATCTTTGAGCTTTCTCACAGTATGCTTCACATCTTCAACCTGGAAAAGAAGATGCCGTATTAATATATCAGAGGACAAAGCAACTCGGAGCACACTATGTTAGAAACCTATTTACTAACAATTTGAGATTCTGGCAACAGCTTGTTGATGGCACATTGTACCAGCTACAGGAAGAACTGCTGCTGCAGACAGGAGGGAAATTGGGGCACCAAGTTCATTGCTTTCTTAATCCATCTACTGACACTGCCAACAAAGACAGCCCTGATTCTAGTACCAGATTTAGTGAGGTTTTCCAAACAACATATTTCCTATGGGCCACAGAAGGCAACTGGAGTGACAGACTGCAGATGAGTGCAAGCAACAAGCAAATCAGTCAGGTCCAAAGCACCTTCCCCAGCCTCAAAACAAGATCTGCCTTTTCTGGATCCTTGCAGATACTGGACTCACTGGCAACATGCCTGAGAACATAAATACAGATGTGACAAAAGGACACTTGTGTGCTGCAGAATCATGACCATGCACCAGTACTGCTGGGGCATGCAGCTTGGAGGAGGGATGGAACTGGAACGGACTAATCTTCCCCAGCTACTGTTTAATTAAAATTTTCAGCACCCTATTCAGGATACAGAATTGAGTTATAACTCAATAGGAGTATCACAGAGTATTGAAACCAAATGTATTTCAGTAAAAGGAAATGAAATCTAAAGAAGAGATTTTAAAAAGTATGGATGTATTTCTCAGAACAGTTGCTCCTACCCTCACAAACTGACGACGTGCTCTCTAAAATCTAATACCAACCTATAATGTTTTAAGAGGAGCATATTATATTTAGCTGCTTACCTAGATTTCCTTGTAAATTAAACTGAAGCCCTCAGCGATACTTATCTGCCTTTTGTTCTTTCCTCTCTAATTAAACTGTGGCACTAATTATCTTATGGGCAGAAACAGTCTATAGATTTCTGCTGCTTCTAAAACTCAACCACTGCTCCTGCTACTCACTCACACCTTATGAATATTTTCATCCAGTCAAAAAAAAGCACGCCCAAAACCAAACCAGCAGGACTCTGCCTCAAGTTTTTTCCTTTTCTGCAAGTTCCTTATCTCCCTGGTTCTTACCTGCTTGCTATCACTACTGATTCCCAAGGCCTGACTCGTGCTTATCCTCAATCTACTGCCCTTCTCTAGACTACAAATGGTACCTGTGCTCTAAAAAGCACGACTGTTTCCTGAGTAACACAACTAAAATTGTTAGGATCTTTTCCTGTAGCCTTTATGTGGATGAGTAGTCTACCTCTAGTGTAATCCCATCCGGAGCAATTTAACTGCAGCTGTCAATAGTGTAACCATGAATTTTTTCATCTGAGAAAATGGTTGTAAAATTGGATCATCATAGAGCACATTTCAGTGAAAACACCGGCTTTTTTTTTTTCAAGTATAAGCTCAATAAATGATGTTTCTAACGTTAAATCATGCAATGTTAACTTATTGTTAATGGCATAAACGTACGCTCACTTCACAAAATCTACCACATTAAGACCCTCTAAAGAGAGACAAAAAGGGATCTTAACAAATTTTTCAACTCATCAACTCACCATGGAGTCAACTTAAAGCATTGATTAATAGGACCCTTGCTATCCTAGCTGAACCTGTAAGTAGCTTAATAAGACATAAAATATTCCACTCAGGGTTTTTAGTTTAATACTTTTTTATTGATTTCTTACAAGAAAATACAATAACATTGTGCATATAAAGCAGTCTGCGCAAGGCCTTAGTTTTGCACAGGCACATCAAAAGTAACACTCATTCATTTTGCATGTGTCACCGATCCGCATGACCTTTAAACTGTTATTCAGCAAGAAAATTAAATAACTAGCAAAAAAGCTTTGAAAGAATGATTCATTAGAGAGTACCCAGCATGTGCTACGCATTGCTTCAAGTCACACACATCCATACATCTGATGGAAAACTGTTGACATCTTTTAATGCCAGCAGTGAGTGCGACAGTCTTTTCTGTGGTGAGGAGGCTACCTTGCCACACAGGCATAGGATGGAGTTGGGCATTCATGAGCCTCATGAGAAAACAAAGTCATCAAGCAACTTCACCAAGGTCATCCACTCCTTTCAACCACCTATACGGCATTCACAGCTGTAACATCTCCATACTGTGTAGAGGGATTTCATTCCTTGTTTCTCCACAGCCCTATGTTTCACAGAAGGGCCACTGCAGCTGCCATCCTCACTCGTACCCCACTCCAGACCCACGACATCCTCCTCCCACCACCAGCCCTCTCTTCACCCCAAGGCAGTCTGACAGCCCTACTCCCAGAATGTGCTTTAACCACGAGGCTTTCCGTTTGCTCTGCTGAGACCAGCCTCCTTGGAGCTTATTCTCCCAAAGAGGCACAACAAAACAGCTGTGTGTTTTCCCCAGCTTGAACCAAAGTGTTCAAGTGCTTCTGTTTGCTTGATTTCTGCTGGCAAGGACAAGCTGCTCCATTCACCTCAAAGCCATCAACCACTTCCAACTCCCCTCACAGTAAGCAGCTACGAGTGTTTCCACCTCCGTTCATCACGGTGCCCACGCTACATGGCTCTGAAGTCATTACACAGGGCAAGAGAGGTATCTGCCTAGAGCCAGGACTGCTTAATGGGCAACCAGGGCATTTTTGTTCTCTATTTTCTCTCACTTTGGTTTTAAATGTCTCGCCTAGAGCAAAAGGCCCAGAGTCACCACCACTGGGAAGTCCCGTCGCACAGGGATCTCCTCCATGAGTCAGTGCATAAGGCAGGTTTCAGACATGCTATAACATCCTGAGAACTGTCTTCACCCTGTCCAACAGTGACCCCTTTGTGACATTGCTCAGTAACAAGCATAGACTTTGGGGGGAGGGGGATTGTAATCATTAAATTGTAAATCCCTTTAAATGCAAAGATCAAAGGGAAAGTTTCAATCCGATGACACATAATTAAAAATGCAGACGTGAACGGCTTTGATTCATGAATGCTTATGCACTTTTAAATTGTTGCCAGGGAGATCAGGGCATGAGAAAATTAAAAACCATTACGCTTCAAAAGGATAAATGATTTTCACAGCTTTCTAACATTATTTCCTGTTGTGCAGATTTTTGTGTGTTTTAACATTTCCTCCGCCCTGCCTGGGCAGATTAGTTCTGAAAAATGTTTTCCAGCAAATGTTCAGGACTCAATGAGATTAAAAGGAGATTAGTGAACTTGTTGGATGGAGAGTTCCCATTGGTACTTAAGGGTAAATGCTCGGGGCAGATAAAGAGGAACCCCCACACACATATCTTACCCTTTTACCTGCGTTTTAATTTAAAGAGCCGTGACCTTTAAATTCATTATTCTTTTTCTAATTGAGTCAGTACAATACAATATGGTATAGGCCATAAGCCAAATCTCCCTGAAGTTAAAGGAAATATTCCCATGACTATAGTGGTTTCAATCTGTTTGTTTATCATTTCTCACTTGTAAAAGTCAAAGCACTTAACTGAAAGGAAAAGGCTGCTTCCTATTTCACAAATAAATTGTGACATACAAAGTGGACATGGTTCTCAACGATCATATCCCAGACATTAGACAAAATCTAGGGCTGTCAGCTACAGCAAATGCTCCCACTTCTGATCCATGCCATCTCAGATCTGCTCTCCTTCAGTAAGTAACTTTAAACACTCCCAACTGGCACCTAAGACACCTAAGTGCTTTAAAATCATCCCAATCTCACCAGAGACAAACCGTGTTGCTTCCTGTTTGCAAGCGTTTAGAAGTTAATTTCTTGGACAGCGACATATTGCTGAAATTCATCTGTGAGTTGACAGTTTCCATAAATTCATGGATAGCATTTTCATTAGTGGCCTGCACAGTGCTTCTTAACCACCGACCCTCCACAATAAGGGTGAGGATGACCAGTAACATCTTGAAACCTATACTGCACACAGCTAGGTGTTACCTGGCCACCCTCTTCTCCCGGCACAGCTGATGGAATGGAGGACAATCCACCTCATCAGCAAACACCTACATATTAACTTCAGATGTCTTCGTATCACGTAGATGGTTTTGGTCTGTACGTCTAAAGTTACACAGGATGAACCCCGCTATTCCAAAGGTGCACTTTGGGGTGAAGGAAGAGATACAGCCACAGAGGCACAGCAGCTCTAAATACACCAGAAATCCCATTCTGTTTCCCCGCTTTGGAATTTCAGGACTTCTGGTTTTTAAGAGAGTAAGGTGCAGCTGAAATATCTCTGCATCAGGCCGACTTGCTCCTCACTCTACTGTGGCATTTTTCAGCTGCCAGTCAAGCCAACCTTCACAAAATTTTCCCTGAGGGGGAAAAGCCAGAGTCAGTAGCAGCAGACTAACAGAGCGCTGAACAGTTCAGCAGGCATTTGATGGTGAAAGCAAAAACCTTTTGTGTTTACTTTTGAACATATGAATCAGACATTGTTTCTGTTTGAAACCGGGCTGCTTCTGAAAAGTGTCTCCGCAGCGGCAGCCAGCTGAGATTCAGCACGAGGGGCCATCCCAGAAGTGCACTGATGCCTGCTGTTGTTACCCACTGCGCTTGGTGAGATAGTTTCCGGAATAAGACGCCCGACATTTAAGAGATCTAATATATTACCCCTTTTTCTTATTATTTCTCATATCTGCGTAGCAAATAAGACATGATGAATTTGTTTTTCTTTCAGTTGGCGGTTGTTCAAGAACATGCTAATATTATTCTTTATTTATAGTTATACAGTTATATGATGTTGCTACATAATTCTTATTCTGCAGATTTCAGTCCAAAAGAGATTTTCTAGTCTCGGTTTCTTTGTGACACAGACCATAACACTTAATCCATTTACTGCAAAGCTTACATCAGTAACTTGCATTTGACTAAGGCAAAAGCATCTGGTGTTGACTTGAGGACTCCAAGAAGTGAAGCAGTTTAGTCTGATTTCTTTTTGAAGTGTCTTAATTTTTTATGTGAATTTGGGCCTTTCTCCACCACTGCTAATATCCCCATCACTATTTTGTACGTGAAAGAACAAAACCTCTCCATGTTCAAGCACCTAGATCCTCTCATAAACCTGGCCGTTGAACACTATCTTCCTCCACACACACCCCTGCAGAATGACTGTCCTGTCTTAAAGGAGCAAGAGACCAACTCCTCTACAGGTTTAAATGACTGTCATCGTTTTACATCACCTGTTTAGTCTAAAACCTGGTGGGATTGTAAGAGCAGGCTGATACCTACGGGATAGTGAAGACCCTGAACTGAGAGAAGCCCACTCCTTCCTGTGAACACTCAGACTTTTCCAAACCTCCCCACTGAAGGAGCTGATCATACTCTATACCAGGAGGGTTGTCTGGCCCAGTTCACGGCTTCTCTGAAATTCCTGGACCCACATGCACTTAAACTTCAGCTTAAAGGAATTCACTTCGCCTAAGACGAGGCACTCAATCTCATGACTCTTTCCTCAAGCTTTTTGGCAAGTAGCTGTATTGTTCTGCTCAGCACTTCTTGCCTTTAAAAGCAACATGGCCCTTGGAAAACAAGGGACAAGGGCATATTTGTTGCACCACAGATGTGCTTCAGGCAATCCAAGGATCTCCTCTGCGGATTTGTATTGTGTCTCCACCACCGCACCAAACGGAAGGACTGTTCTCCTTCAAGCCAACCATCATGGCACACAAGGCCCAACACTGCAGTGGTTTCCTACAACCATGTCCAATCTCGTGTCTAGTTGGGACACTGCATAAACATCAAGACTTCCTCCCACTCTCTCCTCGGCTGCAAAACCTGTGATTTTTCTCTGGGTACATTTGTCAGCTGCTCTATTATGAGATCAGGTCTGGGATTACAGTTCTCTGCTATTCACTGCATTTCTTTATCCCACTTGTCACAACAGAATCAGCCTTTCACTACCAGGATGACACCTTAATATAGTGTAGACCAGGTTATGACTGACCTACAGACAGAAAAAGAGTTGGAGTAAGAAGCTCTTTTCTGCATCAGTAGAGCACTGCCCTGAACCGTGCAGGTGCCATTTGACTTTCCTTCCTCTCAGACGTGATGTACATGAGCAAGAAAGCGATCAGCAAGGAATGACTTTGCCCCCCAGTACACCTGAACTATGCAGCTGAGGCTGGGAAAGGTGTGAAGGGAGAAGTCACAGCAACCCCAGTTCTCTCCAGCATGGTACTCCTGCAATTCTGATTTCTGTTGACAGCAGCTCTCAGCAGTAATGTACCAGAAGCATGTGTGCACATCGGCTTGCAAAAATAGGCAAGACAGGTTCTGATAAAAAAGATGCAAGGGCAGTTTCCTACATCACGAATCTCTGCTCAGCCACCATGCCAACTAGTAAACCATTCTGTTTCATCCCCATGGTCAGGATTTTACTCTTCCCAGGACTGATAGCAGGAGCTAGGCAAGAACAGCTGTTCTGATTTCCAACCTGCTTGAAAGCAGAGGCAACAGGAATTCTCACAGCTAAACAAAATCCTTTGCTGTTTGTTGTTATTTATGTTTTTTCATTTCAGTAACAAAACAGTGAACTGGCATTCAAACATTCAGGCTTGTTTCAGGGCTGGTGGTATGACTCCCTTGCTCAGTCCACATTCATTCTGGTCCCTGTAGTGATTACTTTTGTCCCAGGCTCATCACAAGTCCAGGCTCACTGCAAGTCCAGGAAAGGGAAGAAAACAAAACTAATGAATCCAAATGGTGTTTATCAGTAATAAATTTTACAAACTCCTTGGCTGTTTGCAGCAGCTCCAATTTACTGTGCTCAATTTGCTTTGTAGGACAAAGACCACCATAGTTTCTGACTATCTCAGTGGTTTATCAGCATCCTGTGGAAGAGATTATTCTAAAAGATGGCTTAGGTAGCCAGATAGCTAGCATTCTCTTCTAAGGCAACTGCATATTTGAAGCAATTCTCTTCCTTAACACTCAGCCTTGCCAGGGCTAGGACAATTACGAAGGAGAAGATGAAGAGGAAATCCACATCCAGAGACAACAGAGCTGCCAACTGCCCTACTGGAAATTATATTAAGAGATGAGAATATCTCTTCTCACCTTCTAGAGTGACTGGTAACTGAGTGCTGTCTTATGTCACAAGGGGCTCCCAATCTACTCTTCTGTGCACTTTTCAACAGAAATCGGTGTTCTCCACGTTCTGCAGATTTTCTTTACTGAACAGCTACTTAGCAATATGCTTCCTCTGCTCAGCTTGTCCTTGAGTTGGAGTGGTTGCTTTGTACTATGACACAGAATATGTTACAGACATGTTTTTCAGAAAGGCTGAGTTCCTAGAAGTACATCATCACTGTACTCAAGAGAATTGCATTCACCTCCTGACTCCATCACTGACTGGATGACCTCAGCTTCACCAGACATAAGGTAGTGATGACACTCATCACACAGCTACGTGCGTGTCAAACACACAAAAGCTGGTGGTGAGCAGTGCGGAAGAACAGTGAGGCAAGGCATGATTACCAGTAGTTTGCATGATTATTCCCAAACACACACAGTCTCATAATATTGCCTTCATTTGGCACTACACTGCCTGCAAACACCGAGAGGAAAACAATGGTTTGCTCTAGTGTTTTATTGATAACTGGAAGGGGAGATTCAAGCAGAATATCTGCATTGCCCCTGCAGACAAACAAAATCCCCATGTCCCACAGGTAATTACCATCTCCTAATTGGGTTTGAAAACAGGAGATTTGAGTCTGAAAGCACGGCGTTCACACCAAAATGAACAATTACTTGTCTGAGGGATTCAGTGGTTTCAAAACACAACAGGAAGAGACTGAAACTGAGGCTGAATTGAGGCTTTACCTGTGAGTTTGCAGGCAGCCCGTACAGACCTCCGCTGACAAGCTGGCTGCTCTTACCAGTTGGAATCAGAATCCATATTCCCCCCCATTGTCATTTTTATCTGCCACTCTAGGCTCATTACATCAGTTTAACTCATGGCAATTAATATGAAAATTAAAATTGATAGCAAAATTAAGTACTTGGAAGACAGTGACTGCTCCTACATAACTCTGGCATGTCTAATTACTGTTGTAACAAAACCTTGGTTACAACCTGTGCTTTCCAGGCCAGCCCTGAACCACTGCAGCCCCCTCTTCCCTGCCACAGTCCCCGACGTGGCTCTTGCATCTGTGAGACCATGCTCCCCATCCCTCCCCACTGGGTTCCCCCACCATAACACTGTGCAGCAGCCAAATTGGAGAACTTTCAAGAAGCTGTGACATGCATCTGTTTAAGATGCTATGACTTTGCATGCTGTTGACGCATGCAACGATTTCAGAGCACGGCTTACAATGCAGAGATCAAAAATAGACACAGGCTTGCTCAATACCAATACAGAGCTCTTCAAAAAGTCAGGTTTTCTGCCAACGGACTGTCAAAGTCCTGCACCTGATACAGGAGGAAGGACAAATCTCTAAACTTGTCTGTGACCTTGGGGTTTCATTTCTCTGTAGCTTGGCTCACAGAATATCTACTTTGCCAATCCAGATCCTTATTCAGGTTTGTGTAATACTTTGAAGGTGCAAGCTGTATCCCAGAGCTAAAACATTATTAAAACCAGGGTTCAGGTATCTTCCAGCCTTCACTCAGCAACACTTTCGATGTTATTTGCACCAACAGTATTGTCACAATAGCCTCTCACACTGGATCGTCAGCAATGTCCAAACTTTCCACCCATGGCATACGGCCTAAAACTCATCTACGTAAAACGACCTAGCAGAATCAGAATTGTCCTCGATATTTTCCATTACCGAGGTACCAGACACACGTTTTACAAACATCCTTTCAGCATGGGACTGTGTCAGTTTACTGATACATAATCAACATAAATCTGCAACACTCTTGTGCTGACACTGTTGATAGGGAACAAAACAGTGTTAAACACACTCAGCCCTCATTCTCCCAGTGCAGCTTATCTGGAGTTGCTTTGTAGAGAGAATGTTGTGATTTTATGCTGGTGTATCTAATTTTATATTGATACCTGCTGTGTATGAGCAGAGCAATAACTGTGTTGTGCCCAAGAGCTATCCTTACTATGCACCGTGCTGTAAGTACCTTCATCGTATACTTATAAATGGTTCCAAGCAGCAAAATAACATTTGTATTGATCTAAAGAACATTTTATTGATTAAAGACTGCAGAAGAAACCATATGAAACGCAGGCCCATTATTTAACAGTGCCTTTCCAGTACCTGTGTTGGAAATACAGGAACATGAGACTGTTAAATTTCGTATCAAATGGCTCCCACAGAGATTGCCGTAACGACGCAAAGTCGAATCGCTAAGCTTTTTGGGTTATCTCCCCTTCTGTTCTCTTCTGTAGGGGGGAGGGAAAGATCTACAGATGAAAAAATGCTTCTAGATATTGACATTAAAAGGATAAGAGAGTGTATTCAGTTTCAATGCCTGGAAGGGCTGTCAGGCATTGGAACAGGCTGCCCAGGGAGGTGGTGGACTCGCCATCCCTGAAGGTATTTAAGAGACGCTTAGGGACAGGGTTGAGTGGCGGTATTAACAGTGTCAGGTTAACGGTTGGACTTGATCTTAAAGGTCTTTTGCAACCTGAAACATTCTACGAATAAAGGGCATCTCCCTACCTTCTGCTGCAAGAGGGTGCCTAGGTCTCGGACAGGAGAGCGGTGTGATGGAGCAACCATTCCGTAAGGGGAGCTTACGCTGATCTCCACCGGCCTGCACTTCAACAGCTTTCACTGTGGCTAATGCCGAATTAAAAAGACTCTGTGTCATGCTGAAGAGCCAGCCATCTTCAAGGCCTTCTGCTTATTCTTGCAGGTAAAGGAGGGGGGATTTGGAAGAGAGGTCCATGAATGGCGCATGACTGGCAACTGTCTGATTCTACAGAAACCCCTCTAGCAAGCGTGGCTGAGTGTTTTCAGGTATAGCATGGAGCGGGAGAAGCCTGGCACATAGGTACAGGAGATCGGCACGAGTACCGCCCGGCAGCAGCTGACAATTTACCGTACCCTGTAGTTCACGTCTTACATTCCTGTTTTATACCTGAATAGAAATTCAGAAAACACCAACTGACATTTCTGCCAGGAAATAGGAAATGTAAATAAAACCCAACAGCCTCTTGGGAAATCCAAATTCAAAGGCTTTCAGACTCCATCTCCACACAGCTCTGAACTCCACAAGATTGTGGGAGTTTGTTCTTGAATGAAAGATCCAGTTTCAATTGTTTTACCATTGATGTTGTGTTGTAAAGGGAAAGATACCACAAGAAGGTGATGAAAATCTGTTAGGAAACAGGATGAAATCAATACTTCGGGGACAGAAAGGAAAGAATGTGATATGATCCAGGATTCTGACCTTGTTCAATGAATGTTTCACAAGCCTTAATGTGATAGACACGTTTTAAATATTTCTAGTTACATTCACTGTAAGCAGAGAAAAACCTAGTGAGTTTGATATCGCAGCAACGCTAATATAGATTATGTACATCGCTTGGGAGAGAATCCCAGTCATTGCACAGGAACCTGAGGAATGAAAGCCTTGGTAAAACTGGCAAAGTCAGCTCCACAAAGATCACTTTGTGACTTTGATTCTTTGTATTCTCCTATCTCCCTTCTTCAGTCTTAAAAACTTTTCTCTATTGAAGAAATTAAGACAAATTATGCTAGACAGAGGGAACCCAAGCTAGACAGTCAACTGAAAAAACCATTTTCTGTTCTGGCATTTTCCTATACAGAAATCAATACCACCTGCCGAAAGATATCTCCCAAACCACTTCCTGCCAGGCTGAGGGAGTGCCAGAGCACACCGTAGGTAAAAGGACCTGAACTGCAGCATCTCAACCTCCGAAGACTCACTGTGGTCTTTGCTAAGCCTCTTCACATCTCTGCCCATACCAGCATTGCGGATTTCATCGCAGATGGGACACTCTGGCTACAGCTGTGTTAGGAAGCCTTTTCTGAAGATTAAAATTATTATAGAAATAATACAACCAGGGCTGGAAAGGAATTTGCTTTCCAGGCTGTACATTGTCTTTTTAAAACTTGTCCCAAAGCACAGAAAAACAGGTGGCTTTTGTTTGTTTTAAATGCATACACAAATCTATTTAGCCTTCCTTGCACACACCCTTCCCAGTTTGGGTTTGCACTAATAACCATATTGAACATTTAAGAAAAAAATATCTTTTTCAGTCATTGTTTTGAGAGTTATGTAATTTAAATTATTTTCGTAATGGTGCTTTCTGGAAATAAAAACACTTCATAAAAATTACTTCCCAGACAGTACTAACAAATCAATGTATTCTCGCAACTACCAAAAAACCCCCCAATTTTTTCAGGATAATAAATAATAGGGGACATTTGTAGAAGGGATTTTTTTCCTTTAGAAATAACAGCATATATAAATGGTAATTTAAGAACACTTTGTTCTATGTGTGAAAAAATGTTTGGTGATTTGTAAGGATAAGCGCAGTTTGAGCATTGTGTCAAGTGATGGGTTGAGCATTTCTCTGTCTGTGACGGAGGGATAACAACGCATCTATCTCTACTTTATCTTCTATAATGGAATTAGGTCCTTAAGAGATTCTTGGTTTCTGGGGTACTTATGGTACTCAGCACAAGAAGTTCTGCCTAGATTAAATCTGGGGCCAGTCTGACAGACTGGAACTGGGATCTGTGAACTCTGAAGTACAGCAGGTGTTTTAAGATCAGCAATATTGCCCTAGAAAGTGCATTGCTCAACCCCAGTTACAGCCTGAGCTGCTTCTGCAGTGGCTGAATCAAACCAGAGTGCTTAGGGGGAAGAACCTGTAGGTTGAAATCTTTTGGTGACGTGCAGCCACCAAGGGAATGGCTGAGTCTGGTAGTAAGAATGCAATAAAACTGTGGAAATTCACCTAAGTAAAACAGAGCAGAGGTACATATACAGCCAGACATGAGGTCTTCCCCCTTGGGGCTCTCCTTGCAATGTCTCACCCACCTGGAAAATCAACAGAGTCAAGGACAGTGCTGAAATGCACTCTGGCCATGCAGCCTGGCTGTCATGCAAGAAGCGCCTTAGGGATGTTTAGACAATTTAAGGGTGGAGGGTAATGCAAATAGTGTGCTCAGAGCATTTACAAAACAAACCGATTCTCTCTTACTGTTTTGCTACTGGAAGGAGACTTTCCAGTTAGTTACAGTTCATTAACTGCTACCATTGAATGGTTCTTACTTTAATTTCTTTGATCTAATTCAGGCAGGCTTTTTCTTTTTCAGCATTCAGCCACAGTATAAGTTTTGGCTTAGTTAATGAAATATATAGCTAATTTACATTAATGAGTATTACAGAACACCTAGAAACAGTCAGACAGTTCAATCACTCAACAGGCTGAATTTTGGTCTCATCACTGAGAAGAGAAACACTGCCCCATGTAATGGAAAAGCTAACAGCCAGCTTCTTTGGGAAGAGCTTTGAAACACCTGAACCAAAACACACAAATGTGTGGGTTTGGAAGAGGAAATATGGGAATGCTTAATGGACATGCAGTGGTTCAGCAGAGCCACATAAAGGGAGACACCACAGTGGCCTGCAATAGGAAAGGCAATTTCCAGTCTGGCCTCTGTACTGCAAGAGCTTCCAGTAGTCGGGACCTAAAGGCCCACAGCTGGAAATCTCAACCAAGGGACCCTAAGTGTTTCCAAGTCTGAGATCTGTGGTACTTGAATTGAATAGGCTGAAGTGAAGACAACTTTGGAAAGAGACCAAGTCATTCCCTAGCTTAGATTTAATTCAGTGTTTTATCACAAAGGTGTTATCTATGCAGCATATGCTCTCACAGGATCCAGAGAGCTCGTGTTATTTTCCTGTTGCCTTCAGATTTGAACAGTCTGCAGGAAAAACTAGCTGCATTACCAGGGAAAGCAGACTCTAGAGTGGAATAAAATGTTCGCACATTGGAAGAATAAATATATTAGTGATATTCACTCTCATACCACACTACATACCAAGCATGGCCCTAGGCAGGGCTGAATGATGGATGGAAGTCTTCTAACCATGACAGACTACCGTGTGAGAAAGAGGTAGGAATCACAGCCAGGCCCACGTTCTTCTTCCATTGCACTTGAAGGGTCAAAATCGCTGAACCAAACTTAGACCACTGGTGACATGAGTCAGATGTAATAAATTGAGGGCTTCTATTAATTAAAGAGAGCTGTATAAAAAGGAGGTATCAGCTCTTTTAATCTTTAATATCTCCTGATGCTTCCTGGTGACTGCAAGGCAACTTTAGAAACTGTATTAGAAAGCATGCTGAATGTAGTACTCTGAGTTCAGCAGAAGGACTCAGGACAGTACAGGGAAGCAAACAGACAGAAATCCCAGGAAGCCCAAGGCAAACCATTGCTTTCCCACTGTTCATTACAGGAGGGTCACAGTTACCCAGCAGAACAACACAGAAACAGGCAGAAGTGACCAGGGAAAAACATGTGCCACTGCAGACTGAAAAATCAACATTCCTGCTCAGGTTTTAAGCCACAAGTCTGACACTACTTTGGTTCAATTTTCCCTAACAGATCTCTGAAAGGGCAACAGTAATAAATATTGACAGACAAAATCTGTCCATAGAAACCTTTTCCTAATAAGATCTCAGACCTCGGCACCCGGCACAATTGCAGGGTGAGGGATCATGTTGCAGGGCAGAGCATTACACCACATGCTGGTACAGCCACAACAAAGAAAAATATCATGAGCACAAAAAGCTTTTGAAGTCCAAATTTTTAGGGGGACAGTTTATTTATAAAGCCACAAATGTTTCCAGTTGAATTCCTGTTGGTTCCTATATGAGTAAGGAAAGTTAAACGATTGTGGAAAAGGTGGAATCTAAGGCAGAACAATTGTTTTGATTATTCAACTGCAACCACCCCAAACTAGTTTCCAGATAATTTCATTGCAACTAAGCATCTGGGATTTTACTGTCATCATTTTCAGTAGTCAAAAACTCTCTTTCTAGCCCACTGAAGCTTCTCCTCTGCCTCTGGATCTCCCAGAGCATTGTACACTGGGACAATGTAACACAAGCCTCAAAATAGGCCATTACTTAAACAAACGGACGGGGTCATTTTCATTTATTTCATGGCAGCCACCCTCCACCCTTTGTTTTCCTTCGAGGTGGTTTTCTGATTGTCTTGTTTTGAAGTCAGACAATTTGTCCCACACTCACTGCTGTTCGTGGGCTAATTAGAATTTTAAAAGTAATTTAAACACCCTTTGCAGAGTGCTGTTAATTCCCTCCAGACTGCTGGGAACACTAGCTTCAGTGTTTGTTTATTTTAACTGACTCTAAAATATCAAACGCATTAGAGGTCGTACCGGATTTGGGATAATTTGCCTTTAACAATAAATTCATTACAAAAGTAAGCATCCTTCTTAATTAGCATTGGCTTGTGCTCATGGAGAGCTTCACACCCCGACAGCATGGCTGTCACGTGGTGGCAGCTCTCAGTGCAACAAGAGGCCAAGCTGGGAAGGCATGGCCTGGGCACCCCGCAGCGACCCAAGCAGGGTCACACGGGGCACCTGCAGGGCTCACTTCTCCGTCATGAGCACAGGCTGGAGACCCAGCTTCTGGGACACCCCTGCTGCTGTCAGCTGTGCAGGCTGGACTGTGACTGACACTCGTGGGCAACCTGCGACACCAGGCACACCTTGGTCCTTCTTCTTACCACATCTGGCCCAAATAGCTTGGGGTAGGTGCTGGTTTTGTACGAAAACCCTCCCTGACAGAAGTAAAACCCTGACCTAAGCCCACAGACAAGTCCAGAACCGCTACAGCCCCCACCACACTAAGCCAAAGCTCCACCGCCTCTCCTGTGCTGTGAGTTGTGGGTACCCCAGAAGGGCCATCTGCCTCCTGGTGCTGGCTGCCTGGGCTGCTGGGGTGCGCTACGGGCACCCCTCCAGGCTCCAGCGAGGCTGCCGCTGAACATCATGGCTCAGCCAGCCTGCGCCTAGGATGGAGGCACGGACACAGACAGTGCAACGTGCTACACAAAACCCTGAATCAGATCAGGCATGGAAGTGTGCTAACCACCTTCACACTGACACCTTTAACTGAAAATTACTATATGCAAATTGTGTAAACAGAATTAATTTTATGAGAAATAATTATGACATAGCAGGAACCAGCGCCAGGAATGTGGGAAAAAATTAAGTGGAAAAACATCAGCAGCCATTTACAGAGAAGAATTAATACTGTAATACATTCACACTCCGCAATCATTTCATTTATCTTCTTGTATGTATCTCTCTGGGGAAAAAAACCACCCCACACCCCAATTCTATGGAGGAAAAAAAAAATAAATCACTACTCACAGTCCTGCCCTGTGCAAATACCCTATTATTTGCGACAAAAAAGTTAGCGTTCCATTCTCAGTAAAGGGTTGACACCACTTTCCACAATGAGCATTAGTATAAGCAATTAAAACTGAACTACACTTGTCAGAGAGGTGCCTACGATACGTGTTGGTGAGCATTAACAACCACTTGCATCTGGCATGTTTGCTTACGCATTAACACTCCGATTAAGCCAGCTAAGAACACGAAAGGAGCTGTACCCAGGTTCACCTCGCCAAGTAGCCGCTCTTCAACAAGGGCTGTAAGTTGGCAGCTAGAGAGGAGTAAGAACTGTGCAAGTGTACATGGCACTGCCCAGGTAATCACGGCCTCTGACTGTTTCCAACCCAAGGCATTTTTTGAATCTAATGCTATTTATCAGTCTAGCAACACTTCACCACACGCTGTGCAGGCTCTCTGGGTCCCACAGACACTTTTTCCAAATACAACGGTCTTGGGCAAGGAGTTTCGCCGGCCTAACACTTCTGTTTGTCTTGGACACAGTTGCTACAATTTATAATGACTCGATTTCATTTTCCATCTCTTCCTTTTCTAAACACCTTTTTTTTTTTAATTATTCGTTGCTTTTGTTGTAGCTCCAGAGTATTGAGCTGATGGTTTCATGGAATTCAAGTGTGCTCTGAACTGTGGCACACACTTTCCATATAGCTACACCGCTTCAGAAATGAACAGGCCCATTTCCTAATGTGGCTACCAGTACATCACTGCAGCTTTGAAGAGACCAAACACTTATATACCGCTGTAACCATATCTGTACCTGAGGCTGCTCCAGCTGAATCATATGTTACTATATCACTTTTAAACTGAAATTCTTAGCAAGGCACAAGCCAGTACAGAGACCAGCCAAAACCTATCATTTCACTGTCTAAGAAACACTGGCTTAGAGCAGCAGCATGAGTCAATCGCCATTGCTCCATCCACGCCAGCACACGCGGCTCTGCTGACATAAAATCACTCCCCTACTTCTCCCCTGTTATTAATACCCTGTGCTTTTGTTTACCCCCAAAAGACCTTGTATGCAGTGCTCAGACTCTAACACATCAAAGTATTAATGAAGAGTTTTTAAACCATCAGGCTGGCATTGAAAGTTGAGAAACAGTTTCTCCCCTAGGTTTCCATGGTTACTGCTTCCCCAAAGCGCAATTCAAGTCACTTATGTCATAATTTGCTCCAGGTAGCTTCCCGAGCTGCCCTTGAGGTATCTTTCCCCTTTGGATTAGTAAGCGTATGGCAGGGACAGCCACGAATGCTTCTCACTGGCATTTCCAGACGGGGTAACGGGGTGGCTGGAAGGTGTACTGAGCATGCCCCGCAGCGGGTGAGCTACCTTCTTCTGGAGGGTGACCAGGGACGGCTCTTGCTGTTGTGTTCAAGAACCACCATGTGGGCTTTTGCAGATTTTAGGTCAGGTGCTCAAAGCTCAAACCTGGCCTGGCAGGAGGCCGTAAGATTTTGTCTATGGCTGAATCAGCTTTCAACTAAAACAAATTTGGTCAGACTGTAGAACAGGCTTCCTAGAGCAGTGGCCAATGTCCCAAGCCTGTTGGTGTTTACAAGGCATTCCGACAATGCCCTTAACAGCATGCTTTAACTTGGTCAGCCCTGAATTGCTCAGGCAGTTGGACCAGGTGATTGTTGTAGGGCCCAGGTGATTGTTGTAGGGCCCTTCCAAATGAAATAGTCTATTCTAGTCTATATTTACTGATGGCTTTCATAAATCTGGCCTTTACCAAGAGAAAGCACGAGGCAGCGGGTAGCACTGCAGGCCCAGGCTGGTGACCTCCCAGGGCTGTATTCAACATGCTCTAAGGCCTTCGGGGCATCATTGTACTTCTGCAAATCCAACACTAAAGCACCAGAGAGTCTGGCAGACCAAAACCAATGAGAACCCACTTAAAAAGCAGCATAAATAAACATGAGAAACGCATGCAGCTTGTAGAACACACATTTGTGAGTGTAGCTGGCAAATAACAGAATAATAAGTGAAGACAACAATAACTATATATATAAAAGTCCTTAGAACAGCTGAGATTACAGGTCTAATGTTTTCCAGGCTACCCAGTCCCACAGATAATCCTGCAGTAATAGAAATCACCAAGGAGACAATTCAGGCCCATGGGATAGGAGCCTGTGTAGCAGCGATGCAGAAGGCAGTGTATTACCACCTAAAGCTTGTAGGAATCAGCTAATTTAACCAACGTGCAGGCAGCAGGGCACCATGGTTCAACATGTGTAACACGTTTGTGGCTCAGTCACGAGCTGGAAAGCAAGAGCTTCAGCAGATCAGTCTGCAAGAAACAGGTCTACACACTGATGCTCAAGAACGTGAAAATTCTGTTACATATTCAGGGCTATATATAGTCTGCCATCCCATTCTCTCCAGATTCAGGTGTCCCGTCCCAGGAATGGAAGGACACTATCCAGAGCAGATGTTCTTATGAAGAACAATCGTGAACAATCAAATCAGACATGTAATTTCAAATTTCCTAAATTCAGGTACCTTGAAAGGCCAGTTGCTGAGCTGCTGTCACAAGCCCTACTCAAACATCTGAGAGTCTAGAGGCTGAGGCAGTCCTTATTCATTTCTCAGGATCATGGCTTAAGGGATTAATTCAGACTGAAGGAATGCATACCACGAAACAAGAAATACAGGGAGGTGAAAAACATGATTAATAAACAGAAAGTAACATGAGATGTACTGTTTCCAAGCACTTTACTACACTCAGTTAAAAATGTTTTAATTTCTGATCAGCCTAGCTATGTTTATCTACAAACGTATAAAATGACATTATATGTCCCTTCTGGTGGATAAAATGGCAAATAGTTAACAGCATGCAAAAATAATCAGGGCAGCAAGCGGAAAAAAGCTCTTTTCTACTAGAATTTACACATGGAACCTAGAAAGGGAGACTAATTGCTCCCTGGGACCCCCTGATTAGCTAAATCTGACTTGTAAACAGCTGCAAGATCATGATATCAAGGAGCGGGTACCTCTGTTTTCTGTCTCACTGGCTGCTTGTGACACATTTTTCCCCTGATTTGAGCTGATTGGGCCTCTCATTTACCAATTAGGGGATGAGACTGAACAGGGAGGAACAGAGGATGATTAAAAATCTGCTCCTTGCTATTTCTGCAACAACTGTGGATCATCCTCTTCCAAATTAAATCTGGCTTCTGGCTAGCAAGCTAACTGGCAAATGCAAGCTCATTCCCTGAGTGCCAGAGCGCATCAGCTGTACATGTGCCATTTGTGGTCCATGTGCAGGAAACGTGGCATGCCAATTGCTTTCGGGTGGGCTGGGGATGCAGCACCGTCAAGAAGCATGTCACTGAGCTTTCCCACCCAAGTGGGTAAGGTTTGGGAATCCTGTGAGACTCTGCTTTCAAACAACGTCAGCAATTCACACCGTTTCCAAACACCTCCTTTTGTCAACAGGTCTGTTTACAAAAGTATCCTTCTTTAAGTGGGAAGACAGTGGCAATGAAATCCTGACAGTGTTTAAAAATAATTGTAACGTCATCTAGGAGCTCTGGCAGGTGATGCTGTGGGAAGTGTTTGGTTTCTGTTTGTCCACTCTACCTCTTGAGCTAGGGCAGGGGGCAAATGAGCTGCACCCACCCACAGGAAACGTCAGTTAAAACACAGCTATTTAAAATTCACGCTGAGCCAGATGAGAAGTAAAACACACATCCATAGAAAGACCATATTCTCCATGGGACAATTCTTGGGAACAGGCCTCACACAGGAAGGCTTTAGGCCAGTTTCATAACCTTTATAATTTTATAATCTCTGTTTTGGGAAGGAAGCAGCGATCTGAGGAGAGTAGAGCTCTCTTCAGAATAACACGTTTTGGGGGTTTTTGGTTTTGTTTTTCTGAATAATTGTGTCATTCTTTTTTTCTAAATTCATTTTCCAGAGAGAGAAATGTCATATTTTATGATGTCACAGATTTTTTCAGCATGAGAGAATACTTGAGACGAATAACCGCACAGAGGTGGCAATGCGAACCAGAATTACAGCTCCCTTCTCTAGCTCTGATTCAGTGAATAGGGCGAGCACAACAGCCTTATTGCAGTAACTGGGGCCCATTTGTCCCTCTTTAATTTGTCCCAATAATTGTCATAACTGGCAAATTCAGTTCAGGAGATATTCAGGAGGAAAACTGTTTGTAGTTACCAGTGCAGATTAAAGTGAACTGCCAGAGTTGCCAGGGGAAGCTAACAAGGCACCTGACTGTAATATGCTTGGAGTAAGCCGGAGCTGTCAGTCTTCCACTCTTGAGTACTCTCATTTGAGAAAAGCACAAGACCTTGAGTGCCTCTTGTCCTCTGTGATTGCATCTGCACTCCAGTGCCGCCATCCTCTCGGAGTTTGACTAAGCCCCGTGATCACCGAGAGCTTGTTTGCTGTTTTCTCAGCACACATGGGGCCGATCCATTTCTTTTTTTTTTTTTCAGCCCTTGTTTTCCTTGCCACAGCTGAAAGCAGATGCACACACACACTGCCTGCCACTGTCAATGGGGAAATTATGTCAAACGCTGGTACCCGTAACGTTGACTGCAGCTTAAGCCAAAAACTGCAGCGAGTGGCCTGACTGCACAGCATTGAATTAAAATGTTGCGCTTATTCATAAGCTTCCTTGACATTAATATGAATAAAATGGCAATAAGCCTATATTTTACATTCTGTCACTTCACTCTGCATGACTAGTACTGTAACTTTGTATGCTCCCACTACGCTCATACAGATTACACTTACAAATTGCCCCTCTGAATAAAGAGCACTGCGCAGGGATGACAAGTATTGATTTTCAATCTCCCTCCAAAATGACTCTATCATTGCAAGTAAGTCAGGCAATTTGCCTCACTTTACACTTCAGGCTATAGGCCTCAGATCACACTGACAGGCCTGATCCTCCAGGAGATGTTTAATTAGAAAAGAAATAAAAGGAATTACTGTAAATCAGCACTTAGTCAGCGGTGCTACGGAATTTGTCAAGCTCCTTCCTCTCCCTCTCACGTACGAACCTACTAATTTATTCTCTTACCCTCAACAGGAAGTTTGAGGTGGTTGTTCCACACAATTGGAATTGCTGCTTTTTCCCTAGGAAAGGCCAAGGGAAAAGGAAAGGTATCTAGGTATGGCCTAGACACCACCGCACCCTCCACTGACGGTTCCTCCCACGGCACTAACGCCGGGGCACACCAGCACCCACCCGGGCTGGCACGGGCTCACCCTCCCCACCAGCCAGGGCGACACTGCCCTGCACTTTTGCTTTCGGAGCTACGTTTGAGCCTGATTCTGAGTAACACGCAGCAAACCCACCGCTCACCGGAGGGGAACCGCAATGCCGGTGGGCGCTGAGCACGCTCAAAGCCACCGCGCGCCCTGTGTACCCCTGCTGCACCGCTCAGGGACAGAGGCTCCCTCCAGCCTCAGCACCCAAATAAAGCCGTTGGTCAAATAAATTTCATCCACAAACCCCTGGAGTTTTAGACACAATATCACGGTGCTTTTGGGCTGTTGAGAGGTGGGGGCTCCTTTGTTTGGTCTTCCTTAAGCAAACCTGGGGTTGATAGGCTACCTTCCCCTGCCCCACGCTGCCTTCTTCCAGCGGCACAAGCACGCTTGGCAGGGCTCCCGGTGCCCGTACCCACCCCCCACCCCCCCGGCGCGGGCAGGCCCGAGTCCCCCAGCCTCACCCGGCCACACACCACCCGGGCCTTTCCCGCCCACCGCTCCGTGACCGAAACGCTGGAGATGGCGGAAACTCGGCGAGTTCCCACCTGCCCGAGCCCGGCCTCACGGGGTGCCCACGCCAGGAAGCGGCTCTCAGGACGAGGGGAAGAAGGTATTAAAAGCCCCGAATACCGCCTGCGGGGGAAGGGGAGCGGCGGAAGCGGCGGAACCGCGGGTGCCGCTGAGGGGAGCGCTGAGGGGAGAGCCCGGCCGTGGGAGAAACGCGCTCACCTCCTGCTCCAGCCTCGCCGAAGCCTTCCTGATGGGATGGGACGGGATGGGACGGGATGGGACGGGACGGGACGGGACGGGACGGGACGGGACGGGACGGAATGCCGCGGCCTGGCCGGGCCTGACCCGAGGAGAGCCGCGCTGCTCCGTGCCCTCAGGCGGGTGAGGGGCGGTTTGGCCTAGCGCCAGCCCGTTCCGGGAGCCCCAGCGCAGGTGAACGCAGTTTATTTATCAGCTCGAGCACATCCATCGCAGGCAGCTCAGGCAAGCGCGTGCAGGTGCCCTGGGCGTGCATCCACCGGAGAGCAGGGACCTCCGGGAACCGTAATCCTCCCGCAGCGCTGCCGCGGTGCGCACTTGGCTCTGGGATGGCGGGGGTTGTGTCCGCCGCTCCTCTGCGGGCCGGCTGCACGTCAGCCTCGCAAAAACCCAACAGCCGGGCAGCCCCGAGTCCGGAACCCCCCCGAGCTCAGTGCAGGTGTCGGCAGGGCAGCAGGCGGCACGTGCGGGAAACCCTGGATGTGGGGCAGGTTCTCTGTAGTGTGTCATGGGGAGCCAGTTCCTAGTGGGAATGGCGCATCAGCCTTTCCGCCTGAAAGGGCTGCGGGAATAACCTCTCCGCCTTGTAAGTACTTGTTCAAAAAGGAGTATCGCTAAGCAAAAGAGAAGAACGTAACAGCAGTGACTCCAAAAGAGGGTTTAAAAAATTACCTGCTGTTGGGATGTGGTAGGGAGGAAAATCCCTCCTGCAGTTTTATTAAAACTTGTTACAAATGGTGAGCGCAATCATCCATCACCTTGAATAGATTACTTTTTCTTCTCTTTAGCATGAGAAATGAAACCACTTGTTTACTGTAATACATGGAGAACTACTTTCAAAGCTCCCAGCTGGGCCCGGTCTACTGCTCACTATGGGAGGGACAAAAAACATCACCAAAAAAAGGGCAGCCAACAGATTCGGTTTTCAGCCTCACTGTCTCATGTTCCTTGGCCATCGTGGGTGAATGGAGCAGTGGAGGACCACGGTGCTCCTCCCCGAGTGGTGTTAGTGTTGTGTGAAATGAAGGGGAAGCATGCTTCTCGTTGAGTCAAGGACAGCAAAAGCCTATAGAACACTTCAGATTCATTTCTAATTTTGCTGTAAAAATTCAGGAAAAGGTAATTTTATTTTTATAAATGCATAGAAAATTTGAAACATCTGGAATCTTCGGTGTTTCTCTGAACACAGTGCTGTTAGTGTAAGCTCAGTCGAGCCTGTGAACTTTAACTAGTGCTGTGCTGTTAATTGGGGTCACCAAAGTCACCCAGATGACTTGGACTTCTTCCTTTGGTGTTGTGAGCAATTCTGGCTGCAGAACAGCTCATTTGCTATTGATGGACATGGCTTGCCAGCTGACTATGTACAAAGGCTTTTAATAAACAGATCGAGTCTCATTCTAAAGTATGTGCTAGTCAGTGGCGGAAATACCGGGTGGGTTTTTTTTCACCTGAATGATTCAGGAGTTTAGAGAAGAGGCATCATTGTACTAAATAATAATAAAAACACAATACCATGAACCACTTTAAAAATACTTCATGATTTGAATATATTTTTCTCCTCAGAATTCATTAGAACAAGACCCAAACACACAGAGTGAACCTTCTGTGCTTTAGTAGTACCACCATTAATATTTTCAGAAGTTTCCAGCTGCTTCAACTATTTGTTCTGGCACTAAAAAGGAAAGCTTTAATTTCTGGTGGTCTCAGCTAAAAACATCAGGTTGTTCTGTGAACAACAGAGCTACTGGAGTTGAGCTTCTTATGAAGTTGAGTTTTTTGTTCCTTTTTTTTTTCTTTCCCTTTCCACACAGAGTAACTGCAGCCTCCTCATGTGCTCTATGTGAGAGCCAGCTGAGGAAGACAGGCTGGACAGTGACCCCCAAGCAGAATGCGTAACCACCAAGATTCACTTGCCTTTTCCCTGGCAGAGGTGCTTATTTGGGTCCCTACCCTGACTAGATATTAATTGCCATAAAATTTGTAGCACTGTAATTATCTTTGAATTATCTATTCCTATGTAAAATTTTGCTAAGATAGGCTACCAGGTTCATAAGTTTCTGTGGGGTTGTTTTGGTTTGGTTGTTTTGAGATAAATTGACAAGGTGGTCACAAAGGACTGTTTTCTTCAGGAGACTAGGTCACTGGATTTAAATGGCTCAAGTTTCCAGTCATTATCCTGGGAACTTCAATTATATTTTCAGGACATTCAGGAATGAATAATGCTTCCTCACTATCAAACGGCGACTTTACACATGGGGTTTAAAGACGTTTAATGCACTGAGGGGAGCCCATAGTGTAGCGTAACTGAATGATCAAGCATACACAAGGATTTTACAGCCTGGGGTAAGAGGACAATGCACTTGATCTAAGTCTCTTTCCAGAGCTGTGGAGGGCTGCTGAGGTAGCTAGTACTCACCCTCTACTTCTAAAGGGATTTGAAGTCTCTAGGACTGGACTGACTCTCCCACAGGTAGTCATGGCTTTGTGCTGGGTAGGGAACTCCTGCACTCAGCACCATCCTCGGGGATTGTTATTGCTGCAGAAACTATGATAGCATCAAGCTTGCAGTTGATGGAGGGGATATTTCTTGCTGCAGCTTCTGCTGGTGTTTTAGTTCCTTCAGAAATGTAGCAGCAGCCTAAAAGTTCCTCCGTAAGTCCCTATAACCAAAATAATCTAGCTCTCTATGAGTCTCTTTCACAGCATGTCAGCAGTTTGCTATCTGACAGAGTGGCCACGCTGGACAGATAACAAACTTAGTTCTCCTGTCCAGACATTCCCAAGCACCAGTGCAAACACTATTTTAAAGTTACAGAGAGCATATACTTTTAATAAAAAGATCACATATCTAAAAAGATCTCATCTTCTTTCCTGAAGATGAGACCCGAGTGGTTTAGACAAGTGCCCTTCTTCACCTCCGCTCCCTCCCCTACTAGGCAGCTGCCGTACGACAGTTTTCCTCTTTACCTGCTGCAAGTACCAAGAGAGACCTCCCCTTCTGCTCTCTGTTCTCGGGGCTTTGGCCTTCCAACATTACAAGAACATGCAAGGAATAAAAGAATAATAAAATCTTGGCACCTCCTTAGGGTTGTTTTTAAACAGACCTCTGCTGCATTATGTGCAGCCTGTGACAGCAAAGTCATTCTGCACTTACAAATATTGTCTGCTAGAAAACAGAATGCTTTAGCCCGTCACTGATATTCAAGTGTTTGGTAATTTATTGTACTTTGTTATTTAAGAAAAAAAACTATTGATCTAAATATGCCAGAATACAGGTCTGAATTTTCATTGCAGTAGTTATTTATATATGCTGCAAAAGAGATTAGAATCATGCTTAATATAAATCCTTTTTTCTTTTTAAAGCTCTTATGATGTAGGTACAAGCTGTACTATACAAACGGGGAAAATGAGGACACGGGGAAAGTAAATTACTGAAGACCATGCAAAATGAGCAATGGTACTGATTATCACTAAATATTCTGTTGCTGTTATCTCAGGAAGGAGAGGGAAATAGAAAGTGCATATTCATTTCAAAAGCTTCAGATCACTGAAGAAGGAAAACGCTTTCTGAGTGCCTGGCAGGAATGACTGTTGGAGGGCATCACTGCGACTCCTTTGTGGTGTGACAGTTCTTAAATTCCATTACTCATGCTGCTATTTTGGTTGTCTTGCCTAAATGCAGGCCCTAGCCCTCGATTCACTACTACGTGGGGTGATGTGGGGCACTGACTGCCCAGGGGCCTCCTGACTACACGGGATAACTTTTGGGGCTGAGACCTTTGGAGCAAGGACAGCCAACTTTATTTCCTGTGAGAAATGGGAAATAAAGTCCCGCCTGCACTCATCAGCCAGCACCTTCACTCTCTCTGCTCTAAACTGGGAGGACTATAAAATGGCCCAACCTCCCCCCACACACACCTTATTCTTCACCTCTGTCCCTTCTGAGCAGAGTTTCTTCCCTCTGCTTTAGGAATGTACCCAAAATAACTAATCCCAGTCCCATTTCAAAGGGATATACACCTCCGTGTGCTGCTGCCTTCCTTACTGAGATAACTTCTGAAGGAAACCTTTTCATTAAACCCATTTCAGCATGCTCTATGTTGTTTTTCAGAGATTCTGTGAGGAGATAAGTGACAGAGGCTATTTATTGAACCAGTCCAAAATACTGCACTTTACTTAGAATTAAGTACTAAAATTGTTAACTTAGTTGAAAGGATTAATTAGATCTTCGTAACTTGCTCCTACAGAAGAATGGATATGATATGAGGGCCAAGAGGCGAGTAGTTGGATGACGGAAGAACAGCTGGTTACTCCTTGCTCACCATTTAGTCAGAGTAAGTGCTGACCTCAGCTTGCACCAGTTCCCTGCCCTCAGAAAGACCCTACTTCTTGTTTTTGTTGTTTTCCTCATTAGTTTTGCAGTTTCCCTTTACATTTCTCTCTTTTGAGCAGTTTCAACAGATATTCTCCTCAAAGCACCCCAGTCCTCTCTCACCACTCCAAAATGTTTCTAAAGAGGAGGAGAAACATTTTTCTTGAGGGGACTCTTCAGGCACAGGTTGTATTGGAAATCCCTTTTCCCTGCAGCAGCTTATTGCTCTGCTGCTTTGTCCCACATTTCTGCTCACCTTAGCCTGTATATCTGGGATTCTCCTTCCCATCTAGAGAAAAGGTTTGCTGTCATTCCAGCTGTACTTGAGCCTGTGTGGTCTGAAGCAATCATTTTATTTAAGCTGCAGTTTAAAAATAAAATCCTCTCCACAATAATTACAGTGTTTCATTAGAAAATATTGGATGTCTACATATTGCATACATAGACTGTACTCTGCACTGAGATAGCTGCACCATCTGCTCTCCTGCTCCCTGTTCTTATTCCTGCAGACATTAGATAAACATGTTCAGAGAGCAGCAGGCTGTTTTCAGTCATGACATATCTGAGCTGTGTTTAAAGTCAAAAGCCTTTATTTACAGCTCGGTGAAGAGAGAGGACTCATAATCAAGGGTGATAAACTAGATCCATAGCAGTTTAATGGTTGGAAGGGATGGGAGCCATGTAAGTCAAACCTGTCACTTTTAAATGGAGAAGGCTCCAAAAGGAGAAGATGCAGTGCTTCCTGGTTACCATGAGATGGCCTGCAGTGCTGCTGGTTGGGTTTGGAAGCACAGCAGTGGAGCAAGTATGCACTGTCTGATGGATGTCAGAGTGGCCTGATAAGAAATTCAGTGGCTTTTACCCAATACATAGTGCTGAAGCAGCATGACATGTTGGCAGGAATCCTTGAAGGAGGATGTCCCTCCCTGGGATCCGTTGCACAGCTGTTGTTAGTAGAAAAATGGATACTAGGCCTTTCTCCATGCCTGGAAAGGAAGGAGAGCAATGAAAGGGAAGTATTGGCAAGATGGCCCTGTAATGACCTAGAAGTCAATCAGTCTGTCTCATGCCTCCCTGCAGAAACCCACAGGATTTAGTGTCCACCTGCGAACACGCAGCCAGTTTTTATCAACTTACTTAGTCCAAGAGTACTTAAACCAACACGGAGTAGCTTCTACCTCTAAACTAATAATCTAAATCCCACCTGAATCTGGGCACTGACTGGGCCTCCACATTATGAAGACGTAATGGTGTTCAGTTAACTCTTCAGTGCTGTGAATGCAGGAATGGAGTTAACACGAGGTTTTAAATGTGTTGTATTGGTTGAGTCGTCTTTGCAGGGGTTGTAATGGCTCTGGGATTCAGTCTCCTGGTTTAGAGCCAGTGCTTATACCAAGGTAACTGAGCGGCCAAACTGTTCTAGGAAAAGGCTCCTACAGCACAAGCGTGCAAGTCTTCCCAAAGCCAGGTTTTTGAAGCTGAGGTTCTCTAGCATGGTGTGCGCACTTCCCCCTGCTCGTTCCATCAACCTAATTTTACTTGTTTTCTCTCTGATCCTTGGAATTCAATTGTACTGATTTCCTGAGCATTAAACATACATGAACGTTCCCCTAGTCTGCTTAATGGCCCTAGCAAAAAGTGTTTCGACTCATTGGCAATGCAATTGGAGCAATAACTGAACACAATCTACTCTTTCAGGATTGGATGTTGGAAACAGCAATTTTTTTTTACAGTGAGTGAGCGCGCAAAGTTATATTAGAAATGGCTCCTGAGAAGTGACAAATGGGCTTCAAAATGCAGCATAATGATTATTACAAGATGGGGTTGTATTTTGTTCTTGAACTGCTATGCACATTTTATTGAGATGGGAGTAAAGATCCTATAGAGTGAGGCTTCAGTAGCCAACCTGAAGCCAGTCTGGGCTTTGGCAATGAGGCATTCCTGAACTTTAAGTCCCATATTTCTGGGATGGTCCTAAGAGAGGATGGTGTGGCTGAGGTGGGTTGGTGAAAAGCGGTTTAGAAAAGCTGAAGATGCAGAAATCTCCAAGTCTGAAGCATGTCACAGCTACAGCCTTGCAGTTCCTGGTGGTCTAGTGGCTGTCATGTTGCAAAATCACAGGAGTCTGAATTCAAGTTAGTGTTGGACAGTCTGCTTCTAAATTCTCCCTTGGTTTCTGCTGACCGAAGCTGTTCTTGCACCAAGCACTATGTACTATTTACACTTTAGTGCCAGAGATTAATAAAATGGCTCTAGTAACTGAGTCACGACCTAAAGTGTCGAAGACACTGGTACTTTAGACTGGACCTACTATTCAGTCAAACTGAGCTGTTTCTTCCCTCTGCTTCAGGAATGTATCCAAAGCTGATGCCAGCTGATTTCTGCTCTCTGCAGGTCTACGGGTGGCTCTGTCTGTAGGAGTTTCTACTCTCTTGACTTTCACCCAGCGACTCTGCCACTAGTAGGTTTTCTGCAATCCCACAGTCCGTATCTGATCATTAAAGCAGGCAGGCGGGAGGCCACAAGAAGTCTCTCACTGCAGCTGCAGAATGGCACAGATATTTGATTTCCTAAGCTCCGTGTACTAGCTCTGTTATCATATGGTGCTGCTTTGCCTGCTCAGGCCTGTGTCAGCATCAGCCAGGAGGCCCTGCGCTGGAGCACCGTGTGGGTACAAACTCCTGCCCTGCGTTCGTTTGTAGCCAATGCACAGAATGGAATAAGGGAAAATTTCTCCTGCATCCATCTGATATATATATACTGCTGATTCTGATATATATACTGATGATTCCTGTTCCTGGTGTGACTGAGAGGGCAGGACTCTCCCAAAGTCACACTCATCAAATGCAGTCTGAGCTCTGAAGGGAGGGAGCTGTGGGTTAGGTGACACATTCCTGATACGCACCATGCCCCCCAGAAGTAAAGCCTTCGTTGTCCGTGTTAATCCTCTGAGAGAGCAGAAATCATCTTTGCCTGCAGAGGAAGAAGTGTAATGCCCTGTGTCCAATTTTCTTTTCATTGCTGTTTTTATTATGGAAACAAAATGTTCAACTGATTCTAAAATGAAAATGGAGAAAGCTAATTTTTGTACTTCTTGCTAATAAAATTCTTAATGTGCTCTTCTCCCATTATCATAAAGATTGTTATGGTTAACTTTATCTCTGGAATCTTATTATTTTCCCCAGAATTCATGGGCATTCCTTATCTTCAAAACTATTTTCATCTATTGAGATATTCCTCCTGTATCTTATCTTTATCCTCATAGTTAGTATGAACATATCTTTATTATCCTAATTCTATTTTCATAAACAATAAGTGGCTATTGATCACAAAAGCTTTAGGATCTTTAAGAAGATGAGGCAGCAGAAATACTGGAAGCACCGGGTAAGAGTGTAACGAAGAAATTCTGGGTTTACAAGTAACCCAAAATCTGGTAGATAGCAAGGTAGTACTGTCAGGTTCATTTGCTGCATCCTAAATACTGCAGATAATACACTGAGGGCTCGTCCATGTGGTTCAGGGCAGGTGATGTTTGAACTGGCTGTACTGGAACCAGACTGACTGTACTGCCTCATGCCTGAGCATACTTACAAATGGGTTTCAGTGAGGGTTAAAGGGCTGCTCTCCATTCATAAGCTGCTTTTCCTTCTGGAAATATTTTGTACTTTGTAAAGACCTAAGCAAAACTAAAACGATGCAGTTGCAAAGATTTGTTGGGAAAACACCCCTGAGCTGGTTTGCGCTAACATCTGTGACTGAAAGCACAAGATGTGTTTTGAGAGCAGGAAGGGTGAGCGTGACCTGCAATCAGCTGCTGGTAAAGGGCACTGCCGCACAGACGTGGGACACAAAGCCACCAATATTCCGACAACTGACAGTGGGAGAGTAGGGCCTTTACAGTGATTATTTCCATTCCCAGAAAAACAAAAAAGAACAGGAATCCAGAATGATTTTTACCTTGTATTGCACTTGCAGAGTGCAAGAGGACTGTAGTGTGTGGCCCAACCCTTGCACAAGCGCAGTGGTCCACCTGCAGAGCCAGAGCCAGGGCGAACATCGGAACTGTTAAATTTGCCACGGGGTGTACCACCCCTCACTCACACTGTCTGTCGTTCAGGGGCCTCTGCCGCTGCCTGCGAGCTGGTCTGGCGGTCCAGGCTGGTGCCTGAAGGAGACAGCACGGTTACTCTTAAGGCACTGAAAGCCTGTTTGACTGTGTCCAGGTAGCAATTTAACAAAAGGAGAGGACTGGAATTGGTAAGGAATTCTGTGAATTTGATTTCTGAAAGTCTACAGATTTTATGTCTTTTTCTGGGATGGCAGCAGTAAGCATGGCATAAGGAAAGACTGCACCCCACACACCGGAATTCCTGCGTTTCCCTTTGACATCTGGCCAAATGCTTTGCCTTCTCCTGGCATAACCTGAAAACTGGCAGCTAGATGGAAGCCAGGTCGGTGATGGATTGCCCAGGCAGCCACAGCAACTCCAGTGTCAGCGGGTAAGGAGGCAGCTGGAATCCTTCGTTTTCAAAACGGCCCTCCACATCCTTCGAGCCATCAGGACACGCAATGCACATCAAGTGCAGCGTGAATCAGGCCAGCTTCGCTGACAGCACACGCTGACAGCAGGCTCTCTGCTTCAGACCCTCACTCCTGCCGTTAATCTTTCCCACGCTGAGCCAAGTGCTCACAGTGGCTTTTCCTCACCCTCTCTCTGTTGAAAGCAAACTGCTAAGTTGCTGCTGAGGCGAGGAGAGGACAGGGCAGTGTGCCTCAGAGGCTCGAATCACCACCAGAAGGGAGAACCAACAGCCCGTCCTGCCTGAGCAAGGCTGGTGTCAGTGCACATTGCTATGGCAACCGCAAGCTCGAGTGACTTGATGCCATCAGCAAAACCTGTAGGTTGTACTGGCTGTGAGGAAAGTGTTTTGAGGCCCTCGTCACTATTCCTTTTCCCCACATCATTGAACTCGGACCACCACTGAACTTGCCAGCTGCTGTGGAGCACAGGCTGGAAGATTCCTGGAGACATAAGCTTTTCCTTTTTTTTTTTTCCATATAGCAGCTTCTGCTATAATGTCCACTCATTGCTAGTACAAAAAAGACAACAGAAGGATAAAAGCTAATTACAGCTGTTGGCAGAAAAGTGGTGGAGGCTCTCTCCGTGGTGGCAGTGTGATTAATGCTGGTTAGTGTGGGCACAGCCAAAGCTTCTACAGCCCTAGATAAATAATAACGAAGTTTAAAAAGATATATGCTCCTTGAGTTAATAATTTTAACAGGCTGTGAGAAACGTTGCTGTTCTCATGGTAACAGGAACGCTGTAATTTCATCCCTAATTTGAGAATGCTTGTATAATGCGTGCAGATAGCTTTCTGATGGGAACATTTTTTTCCCTTCTTTAATTGAAGCCTTTTTAATGAAGTGATATTATTGTGCAGTTTGGGCAAACAATTCAAAATGGACTAATTAGCACTAAATACACCACTGAAAAGTGTAGTCAGAATTATTTGGAACTAAACTGGTATTGCTGCTTGCAATCCTTGGTTTGTTTATCAATAGGTGCCTGATACTCATGTATGTGAGCATCTCCCAGAGCTCTTCAGGAGGTTCTGAATGGATTTGCAACTCACTGGAGGTTGCAGTTGTAGAGTTATATTCATTAGGTAAGAAAGAAGTGCATCCGCTGGTCCTCATCTCCCTGCTACAAATACATGTAGTCATATTTGAATAAATACCTCAAAAACAAAGACTCTGAAAACCTAAGGATGTGGACAATCAATTTTGTCATATCATGGCTTTGCCCAGAGATCAAGATACACAAAGATATCAAGAGTCTCATCCTTTCCGTAGTAAACCTGAAAAAACATACAAGGCACCGCAATACGTGCTGCAGGTGCAAGACTGAGAATGAGGCTTTCTTGGAAAAGCAGCACGAATTAGGCCTGCGATTCTTTAGCACTTTTGAAAGTATTATCCGTGGTCTCTTTCAGTTTATTACAATGGCTTAGTCATGGAAACCAAATGACAGCGTACATAATGAAAGCATTTCTGCTACCTGTACAAAAGCGTCTCCATTGACTACTAATCTTAAACCATCTCCACTGCTCATTTTTCCTATTAAAGCTCTATATTCAGGTTTATTATTCTGTATCCGTTCAAGAACATTTAACTGCCTGATGCTGGGACAGTTCCAAAGCAGTTTTAGAGTACCTAAAAAAACGAATTAGTGCTTTGCTTATAGGAAAACAAAAAGCGACCTTGGACCTGAATGGATGCGTGCAAGGATTGAACGGGGACCTGCTACCCAGGGGTAGGAGTGGCTGTGTAGGTGGTTCGAAGAGCCTCACTCACCAGCGGGAGCTGGAGCTGAGTGCGGAGGAGGAGGAGGAAATGGCCATTTTCAGCATCTTGTTTTCCTCTTTCAGCACAGGCAGACTGACATGTGATGAAACATACGGATCTCACAGTTAGCTTTTCAAAGGCTGTGTTACTTCAGAATCATTAACCTGGCTGAGATCTTTACATTCTTATCTGCTTTGCTAAATATTTTCATAGCAGCAATTGGTGGTGGCTTGCATATCCTTAAAGCTGAAAAGCTAGCATTTTAATTGATCCTAATTCAGAACCTAATTGTCTTGCACTGTTGGCTAATTAAATGTTCAAAGAAGTGATAAATTAAGCAGGTTGATCATTACAACACAAGTAATTAGTCCAACTAAATCTGAGCCTTGAAAACCACATTCCCCGAGATGACAGGAATTTTGGGGATGTGCAAAAAAGCAAAGTGTGTGTCAAGGTTCAGGAGGAAAAAAGCTTCCTTGAATATTTCATGTAAAGTGTCCAAATCTCATACCAGGTTGGGGATTTTCAGGGCTATTTTGTGCATAAGGAATTCTTCTGGTGGCCACGAAGAGAAAACGAAGTTCCAATGTAGCAACTTGAGATGCTGAGATTTGCAGCTGGTTTCCTGCAGGAACTGACATCTTCCTGTATTAGACACACAGAGTTTATTTTGTGAAAATAGGTGTGAATGTTTTTTTTTAAAAAAAAAACAACCAGTCAAACCCACAAAAATCCCAACTCCCTCAACATTAGTTAAATCCCTAAATAGGCAGTTATAAATGTAAGATTCCTTGATAGGGAGCTTCCATTCATGAATGTTTTCACACAGTGTTCTACTAAAAACTCTCTTTATGGTCAAACTAGTCATGATCTAAAGATCAAAATGTATGTTCTGAAAATAGACTATCTGTGCATCTGGCTCAAATTTTCAAGACAAATTTCAGCCAGAAAAAGAATCTGTACAATGCGTCATCACAGCAGCTTGGTATCCGTCCTGCTAATATATCCAAGTGCTCTTTAGTGCTCCCATGCAGCCCACCCTGCACGAAGGTGCGTGTCGAGGGAAGGGGCATGTTGGCAATGCAGTCTGGCAGCACCACATCGCTGGGGACTGGCTGGAACGAGAACCTGGGGACAGCGTGCCTGGGACAGGACACCCATTCTTCCAGATGAAAACAGGGATGAAAAATCATCAGCAAAGGCACTGATATTGTTTAGCTAAAGCACGTGGGGGACCTTACCAGGAGTTGGTCTCAGTTAGGCAAGTGTGGTGCTTGGCTCCTGGCTGCGCGCGAGAAGGATGCCTCAAAAGCATTCCCTGGTGTGATCCCGTGGAGTGCTGCAGCCCTCCCAGCCCCACTCTGCTCTGTGGAGCATCTGCCCGGTACGAGTCAAACTCCTCCACCCTGCCTTGCTTCCATACTGCTGATCCTCTCTCTGGGTTCAAGTCTCAGTATGGTTTTTACCAAAACCAAATTAAGCAACTGTTTGCACCATTTCCAGGCCCAGCTGTCTCACTTTATTTGCAATCACTCACTGTTCAGTTCATTTTCTCTCTTTCTTTGCATTTAGGACAGTGAGATTTGAGGTTTCCAGTCTCCTGTGGTGGAAATAACAAATAGTAATTGCTAACAGTGTCTCTCAAGGGTAAACTGCGAATGCAGGCTTCCCACAGGCTGTGTTTTTCTCGCCTATCTGCAGTGGCTGTGGTGTGGGACCAGCATTTAGATCGCTCTGAGTGCTGCTGCAACAGCTAGACTACTCTGTCTTCTTCTGCCTGCCTCTTCTAGAGGTGATAATAAGTTTTAAAGGTCTTCTGCTTGTCTTCCCACTGCCACGAAGAAAATGTCTTGCCATGGCCTTTCAGTTTATCTATTTCCTTGTGTAGTGGGTTATAACTTGTTTTCTCAGCGCAGACCTCCTGCTTCCTTTGCTGAATCAGCTGGTATTTTGTACTGCAAATGACACTCTTAAAATTAAAGCTCCTAAAAAGTTATAATTTTTTTTTTCCTGTGCTGTAATTGGTCTAGCTGATTATGTTAATTATTCTGATCAAAACTGCTTAATTAGCATGTCTGGTCAATTAGTGAGGGCCTTTGGGGTTTAAGATAGTTATTTTTATTTTTAGTTATAGTGTAGGCAATCCATTGTTATACATTATGTTTCTAGAACTATCCCTGAATTAATGGCAAGTTAACAGACTGGGGTATAAGGAAATGTTTCATAAGCATCCACCGGTATCTCGCACTGGGGATCACTGGCACCTGAAATGCTTCTTTAATGCTTCATCATTGAAATCAGCCTTGAAAGCAGAGTTCATGGCCTCACAGCTGGCCCACACAGGGACAAGAACCAGGAGAGCCATGTACTACCCTGAGCGATGAGGGTTAGAGTGGGGGAAGCTGCAACCACAAGTGTTCTCCCTTCCTGTTCATAAAACACAGGGCCAGCAGTAATTTCCCATCTGTGAGATCCGTTTGAGGAACTCCTTGTAAAATACTGAAAGGCTGCTAAATGTTATGTTTATTTCTTGCAGATAACTTCTTGTAATACTCATTCATAATCAGAGAAGCCTCTAGATTACATTGGCAGAGAGGGTGTCAAAGACAAGCTGTCCACAAATTTAAGTCTCTCTTTTTTTTTCTCTAATATTCTAAATACTTGATTTATTTCTGTGAGTGCAGGTTTTCATTAAACCATCTTTCTCCTTAATTGAGCTAATAACTTCACTCCTGTCCTCCTCTTTGTTCAGTCTGGCAAGCAATTTCCCAGCCTCATCTTCCATCTCATATATCCACTTTTGATCTGATTATTAGCATTTAATCTTCTACAACATTCGGTGTATGATATTCAAACCCAGCCTTATTTAAGGAAGTAATACCTTCTGGTGTGCTGGGTGCCACACATCTCCTTTGTAAGGTAACAATTTTATCTTAGGTTATTGCAAGTTATTCACTCTCCATTTTCATTTCCCCCCTCCCCGTTTTTTAACTGGCATATGACTCCATGAAAAGATATAAATGGAAATGCAACTGCAGAATGAAAATTGAGGTGGGCATAGGTTTATGTGTGAAAAATGCCCACTGAGCAAGCATTGGAGGATTTAACTCAGAAAAACCCAATTTACCTGTTTCTGAAGAAGCTGTTACCTCCAGGTAGCTAGTGGATCCTTCTAGAAAGACCAGATACCCATCCAGCCCCTCACCTTTCCTTACTCCATACGCAAGTCACTGAAATGATTCCCAGAGGCCAACTGTTCAAACTGCGATCTGGATGGAAACTGCGATGCCGTTGCTCTGTGTGTGTATTCATCTGTCAGGCAGACAGGTCCTCGTGTTCGTCAGCCCTGATCACCTTGTGTGCCCAATTTGCTAGTTACAGACTGTTCAGGTTATCGTCAGCTCTTGGTAAGCCCTGGGTATGCAAAGGCAGGTGGGTGTAGTGAAGCAGTTTCTGTCCTAATTGCTTTTTCTTCTGATCCGTGGCTGGCTCTTCAACTTGAAGCACGGGGGGTGTGCTCAGCAGATGAGGCAGACTGGAGAACGGAAGTATTGCGGTTTGCTCTGGTCACTTCTGACAGCAAGTATGTCATTTCTGGGCCAGCTCAGACAAAACCTTTGGTGTGCACATACACGTACAAATGACTCTTTGCTCGGAAACCTAACTGGGAGTACAGATCTGTGAGACGGACCATTCAGAGTTTACGAACAATTAAATGTGGGGGAAAAAATATATCGAGAAATGGCAAGTGATCTTATAGCCAAGTGGTCTCTGACGCAGGAGTACAGTGTGCACTGTTAGCAGAGGGCTGGTCTACTGCGAGGATGGATCAACTGGTGTTACTACAGCATGCTTAATACATAATGCTGCTCCTTCTTCACTTACGCATGTCTTTCCTTCCGCTATTTCCAGCTGAATTCCTAGGGATCTTCTTCCCAGATGCAGTTTGGCATTGTGTTTGCAGCTACAAACAAACACGAGACATGGTGATGAACAGTAGGTGCACCGTCATATCGTGACACCCGCCGCACTACTCACCCTTTCTCAGGTGGTGACCGTCCTGCTGTCACACTTGATGCTGGCAGCTATCCAAAGAGATCAAAGAATGAACCTTTTTGAAAACAACAAAAAAAAATTGGTACAAATCCGGAACAAAAAGCAATAAAATAAATGGCTTTCCTACACTTCTAGTTTAGTTTCCTTTCCGTAGGTCTTGGTCAGCAGTCCACCTCCCAGCCTTCATCCCCAACACATCCATTCCCTACCTGGAATCAACAAACCAGATTATTGGGAACAACCCCCTTTTTAAACAGTTAACAGCCTGGAGTAAGCATTCCTTGTTTTGATCAATCAAGGCTTAAAACTTGCTAGAAAACATTCTCAAAGTTAATGATTTGCTGCTGTATCTTTCACGCGCATGCCTAGAGCCTTATCTGTGAAGCCACGGAATGGTCTTTCTTTTTGTTTCTAACTACAATCCCATCCCTAGCCTATGTTGACACAGTCTGTTTCAAATGCTAAATTATTTATCATTAATCCTAGGTGCTTCATGCATGTCACATAATTAACCTCCCAAATTAACAGGGAAGAGGAGCTGACAAAACATGACATTCTGAGCTCAAAGTCTCCTCTAAGTAGCACATAAATGGAACGCAATTGGATTTACCATTTAGGTCATCTTAGTTCAAACTTTTCTTGCAGTTACATTAAGATATGTTCCCTTTGTGTCTCACTTATGGCAATAGTTTAAATAGAATATGTTTTTGTTCTATGTAAATATATTTAAAGGACATCAATGATCAAACTCTGAAAAAAGAGTACTGTTACATGCTTCAGGGATCAGTGTAGCATGGCTAGAAATTCAAGAATTATGCAACAAGTTAAGACTTCCTTTGTTTCCCTTCATTGTTTGAATTCATTTGTTTTACAGGGCTCTCTTGATGCCCACACACATACAGCAGCAATAACACAGCAGTTCGGCAACAACAACTTACACATCACACGAGCTGGTGGTGTTCTTTGGAAAAACTTAGCAACAAACACTCACTCTACTTCCTGTCTTCACACTGGATGAGTTGGAAAGGGTGGGGTGGGTTTTGTTAGGTTTCTGGCAAGTAGCATTTTCAGCCCTCCTTCTGAGGGCTGGGATGTTGTGTGTGTGGGGGTGTTGTTTAATTTCAGAACTGATTAGGACTGTGAATTGGTAATTTGGGGACTTGATTGCTAACAGCTGAGACATTATGGGATATTCTGCACTGGAAGATTTGAAATGGCTGAGGGAAAACTGCTCCTAGTGATTAATAACACCTTTGCTCTACACTTCCTCCAGGCAACATGCTCTGAAAAATAGTGTGTGGGAGGCTGGGGCTATGCAAGCAGGCTCAGCTGAGAGCAAGGGGTTTGTGTGTTCTACAGGCACCTACAGAATAAGGAGGAGAATCTTTGCCAAGATGCAGGAGATGCACATTTCTTCCCTAACCTCAGACGTCCATGTGAATGACCATGTAGGCACTGGTTTATTCTAGTAACAGGAACATAAGTGCTTCCACTCTGGCTGTCCGATCACACTGCAAACTCCTCAACGCATAGATTCTTACTCTGGAAATAAGCAATCAACATAGTAAGGCTGTGGCTTTACATCTTGCATACCACCTAGCACTTACCCTCCCACTCACAAATTCCACTGGTTGACTTGCAAGTCAATGGGTGGGTGAGCAGCACAACTGGAAGATGACAACGCATGGCTGGTTTTTATTACTAGTATTTATTCTTTTTAAATGCAAGGAACTAAATTAGGTGTTTTTCAAACACGGTTCCAGTGTTTAGTCCTTCAGTTATACTGAGGGAAACGCAGGAGAACACATTCAGAAAGCTGGATGCATTCAGCTCTTGTCCCTGGTAATGCAGGTGTGGTGGCTGGGCTTCTCCTTATTTAACAGGCTGACACATCACAGTGTCACACTGTGTGATTCCAGCACACCGTGGGTGCTGATGAAGGGAAGGTAGCTCTCCGTTATCCTCTAGAAATCCTGGTGCTGTTCTTCCCCACCACATACCAACACAGCCCAGCTGTCTCTAGCTTGTCATCAGTCTACCTATGTGCGTGTGCCCAAAAATATCCTGAAAATGCTTTTGAAGTTTGTTGCTAATGGTCAGTCCTTACACTCTAGTCCCACTGCAAGCAGTCGTGTCAAACGCAGCAGACTTATTCCAGGAATCACTGAATCCGTAACCGATAAGACAACTGCCACTATGGAATACTCACCATGGAAATACCCTGCCACCGTGCTGCTCTCCTTGTGGGCCCACGCTGCTGCTGTGCACTGGGAATAGCCTCTTTCCATGTAGGAATGCACCCTTCAGCCAGAGGGGAGTCCAAACCTGCTTGGGTGAGGGATGAGGGCGCTGCAATGCCCTGTACACGTTGTTATTGTTATCCTCTGTACATTAGTGTTAATTGCCGGCTATAGCTGAAGCACAAGTGATGGCACCAGGGAAGGAAATCACCAAACAATCTTGCAAAGGCTAGTTCTGTCCTCAGTGAAAACCATTTAGAGCAAAACCAGCTCTATTTACTAACTAGGAAGAATTTTCTATAGTCAAAACCTTAAACAGAAGCAGGACTACATACTAACATGTACCTGGAGACGCGGCTCGGCAAAAGTCTAGGTGATCCGTTAGGAAATAGAGGTCTTTCTAATTACAGAGCTCGGTGTAACCATCTGCTTAGTACAGCAGGGAGGGAACAGGTCAAAAAGGCAAAAGTATTAAGCTCCAAAAATTTAATAATCTGACAGGCGTGAGATGGCTCACCACTTCTGGGGTTTTGCACACTAACAAAGCTCTGTTCAAGCATAATGAACATGTCTTTTTACTCCTTCTTGAAAAACATAATGAGAATGCAGCATTGTGGATTTTTGTTTGGGTTTTATTTTGGTTTCAGTGTGTTTTTTTCCTCTAAGTGTGTTTATGTAAAGTTTCAGGCACAGATCCTCTAACTTTATTGAGAAGTCTTCACAAGTGCTCTCTCTTCAACAATGTATCTGAAGACATTTGATGTGTAAAAGCTCATGAAGAGTGGTTAATGTGATAAAAGCAGGAGCTTGAAGCAGTGACATCTAAAGCGAGTCTGTCTGAAGATCTTGAAATCAGATAGAATAAAGAGAAGGCAAAAATGACAAACATGTTTGATCTTACGTACTTAAACAGAAAATAATTTCTGAGCCCTGTCTTATCCTATAAAAGAGCTGATGAATGTCTTGGATTTAGATACATGTAGCTATATTCGCTACTGAGAAAATTACATCCTTGCCCCTTTGCACTAGTACTGTATTTTGGGAGTTTGAGTTTATTGATTTAAAAAGCAAAATCATCCACTTCATTCCTCCTCCCCTCTCTGGCTGAAGAAGTATTCAAGTGGAAAGCAGAAGTCAGCTTTCTTGTACAGTGAAGGAATTAATTTTCTTAAGGAAAAGCAATGAAATCCCTCCAAAACCGAAGTACTGAAATGACTTTTGGGTCAAGTAGGGAAGAGCAGTGCACACAGAAGGTAGCTGTTGAGTCAAGTGCAGTAACTGCAATGCAAGTACACCCTTTACAGGCAGAAGGACAGGTAATTAAGGTGAGAGAAGACAATTTCTATGGCATTAAACCTGTAAATGAAGGGAGAATATGGAGGAATAATACGGAGTGAGCCCTAAGCCTGTCATTTCTGTATTCGCATCTGGAGCTCACAGACCAAAATGAGAGTTTGGTGACAAGGAGGTAATGATGATCATCCAACTGACCTTAAATTTACCAGTGGACTTCTATAGGCAAAGATAAGCTTGGACCTAGAGCCTATCCTTTAAAAACATAGGTTCCATTCTTACAGAATTAAAGGAAACCTGCCTAACAGTTGCTCATATCTCAAAATATTTCTTCCCCCAAGCCCATAAAGCATGTAAAGCCTTTAAAAATGGGGGGGTTTACCCAAGAAAATTAATTTTTCTTTTCTGCATTCAGGAAGCTCCTAGTTCAACCCTTACAACTACAAGAAAGCTTTTAGTATACCATGGCCCTGCTTCAGAAAAGTATTTAAGTAGTTGCTTTATTGTAAGTGTAATATTACATATACAACTCTGAGCTCCACATTCAGGGGCAAGAAGGCCTTGGAACTAAATAATGGTGCATTAGAAAAATTAATCTGTGTTAATGTCAAAGAGAAGCACAGAAGCCTGAGCCTACAGTCTCTGGTTACACCTGGCTAACAAGGCAGCCTCGGCTGTGCTTACTAGCACACTCCCTTTCTCACAGATGTGCTTTTCTTCCCTCCACCACTCTCTGAAGGTCCTATATGTCACACTTGGTTAGTTACTGCTGTCTCTGTCCAAAGCCAAGACATGCCAATCCCCCCATGTTCTTGTGAGCAAGTCACTGGTGGAGCTCAGCTACAAGTGGGGCTCTGCAGCCCATCGTGAGACACCCAGACAGCGGCTCAGGGTGCCTCCTGGCTCTGTGGCCCAAATGCAAAGTAAATGCATAAGCAAAATCTCTAATTTCATGCAATGAAAACTGCTAAATAAGAGTAAGGAGAAAGCATCAGCTCTAGACCTACAGGAGGCTGTGGCCACCTAAGCCACTGCGCATGGGCTGCAGTAGCAGAGAGCAGCAGTTTTAGTGTTACTTTAGAGACTCCAATTCCTCATGCACCCACATTTCTGGTATTACGCTGAAGTTACACTTGAATGTACAATATTTGCATTTCACTTGCTAATTCATGTTGCTTGTTCTCTCTAATCTCAACATCACAGCACAAATCCTTTTCATGCTCTATTTCCTATGCAGTGCAGCTTCCTAGTTTTGTAAGCAACGTTATTCTTCCCATTTAAGTTCACTTCTGTAGTAGACTATGGACTGGTTCTAACTTTCACTCTCCCAACTTTTGAGGACAAAAATCAAAGGAATTTTTTCTATTACCTTTCTAATTACCTTACAGGCTACTGAAATGGTGCTGGTGACTTCTGTTCTTCCTCTTCTAAGGCCTGTTTCAAAGCCAGCAGGAGCTGTTACGTTCACAGGTTGAGCACAAAACTACTTCTGACCAGCAGACAATCAAAGGAGACATAGTGCATCAGTGTGAACATACTAAGGAGTCGGTTGAGGAAGACAAGAGACAGTCTGCTGAAGGCAGCCTTACACCTTGATGGACAGAATCAGTGCAGAGGAGGTAAACGAATCCTGAAAGTGGTAGGGGAGCAGAAGAAAGGTCCACGAGGAAAACATGAGTCTGTGGAAGGCCATGAAGGGTGGTAAAGATTTTTCCAAGGTACTTTTCAAGCATTGTGATCTCTTTGGCTTTGATGGCTGGGTGACACTTTCTGCAGCTGCCATGCAGGGTATTTTTTGAAACAAAGCCCCAGCTAAGCGTACCTAAGCTAATCAGCACATCTGTCTATGTAAGAAGTTACCAGCTGCCCCTGATGAACAGTGACCAAAATATGCACTCATTCAGTTCTTGCTTGCTTTCTGTGATGTCTACAACGTCACAACACTGGTAGGTCTTAGCCTGTCCTGGTTTAAGATCTGGTGTGGCACCCAGAGAAAGTCATGTTATTCAGGGCTCATTCATTAGTTTTATATCTGCTGACTTTACACTAAGAAATTACTTCAGGATCCATTTCCTGGTTCCATAGGATTTCTTACATACACAACCTGCAAAATGCTGTAGGAGAAAACTCAGTCTGTGCTGTGCAGTGTAATTTAGACCATGTGTAATGCCAAATCTTTCCAAGTTATTTTTTTGCTGGAGCTCTCTGACATTTCTGTGTGCTGGGATATGAGTTATATAATAGCAATTCACAACAGACGTCGGCAAAACTGTCCCCAGCTTCAGCAACGCCGGAGCTCTTTAGATTATGCCTTGTCTGTGTGCAGGGACATGTGCAATGGAAGTTCTGATATATCCACTTTTATTCTCCCAATGTTTGCTTTCCACTCGCGCAGGGAATGGTATGGTTTTTCCTTTTGCTGTGGGGCAACAAGTTTTATTTCTCTTTCATTTCCTTGTGAAGCTATCCTTCCTAAATAGGTCAGAAGACAGCCGCAATGCATTTTTGTGTGCCTTATAGTCCAAAATGCTTTATGAACTTTACTCTTTGAGGCACGCAGGGGCAAGGAAATATCCAGTGTTACTGTTCCAGTCCACTTTATGCTTAATAGTAGATACTTGGGTGAAGAGTTAGTGAGCATTAGCAGCAGCACATGCTTTAAATGCGTGCTTATTTCTTCTGTCTCCTCTCCTGTGTGCTCAGAAATGGCTTGAAGCATGGCACAATAGAATTCAGCTCTATTTTGTGTCTAAAATCCTGCTGATTTTTGCTGTGTTCAGTGAAGGTGCAGAACAATTATATCAGTCATACAGGAATAGAGATTGTACCTGTAACTTGTCAACACATGAAGTCGGTTTTGAAAGTGTCTCCCTGTTGCTGTCCATCTGTTGAGGGAAAATTAAAAGGCCAAGATGCAAGGCTAGGACTCAGCTGTGCAAATGTCACTCTGGATGCTCCTCCAGTTGCCGTTACAGCTCTTTTGCAAGCCCTGTGCTACATCCACTAGCCTCTTCTGGATGTGTCTGGTTTTTAGGCAAATGAAGTTCAATTTTTTTGGCCTTCAGATTGAGTTTCTGGCTCTGCAACAAGTTCATCTGCGGCTTAAAGCAAATCTCGATTCCCCTGCAAAGACACAGATAATGATCCTTTCTATTTAAACAGGGGGAGGCTCAGAGGAGAACAGTAGTTAGCACATGCACATCTAGATCCTAACACAGCAGGACCTCATTCTTACCTGACCCTCATGCACTAGACCATTGATACTTGTTTCATCTCTCTCTTCAAGCTGTTGGCATACTCTGGCCAAGAGAACAACTGGGAGGCATTTCAAAAGTGGAGGCTGGATATTTTAAACTGTTATTTCTGCTTTAGGCTAAGAAACTTAACCATTCTGGGACAAATTATTTGCTGCTACTGTGCGGAGATCATTGCCACTCCATGGTAGAAAGGCTGTATTCATTCATAGCTTATACAGAAGTTTTACTCAAAATTGCTGGCCCTTCTGCTTGTTCACCTCCTGTTCTCCGAAGTACCACCATCTGCGTGCTGAGCAGGATATAGTGCACAGCCATATTGTTATTTGATTCTGGAAAAAAACGATAGTCCCCCTTCTTCTATCCCCTGGACTAGACCGCTTTCTACACAACGGTGAGCCACGTATGTTTTTGCCTTACCTGTAACAGAGTTATACTGACTCATGAGAGAACAGTACCAGAATACCTCTTTCTGCCTCGAAACTAAAGGCTAGGTCAAACCTCAGCATTGCCCTTAAAAGATAACTACACTGATTTTCCCTTTTTACCTTTCTGTCACTAATTCAGAATTATAAGATACATAATTATAGCACAGGTTTTCATTCTCTCTTGTACAGCACTTAAAATGTTTTGTTCACTTACCAAATATGTTGTTTCAATATTTATGGTGTGGGTGCTTTTCATGTGTCTTGGTGTCGTGGTTTAATCCCAGCCAGCAATCAAGAATCACACAGCAAATGTGGTTCCTTCCAGTGAAAGAAAAGATCAGAGGAAAGGACAAGGAAACTCCTGGCTTGAGAAAAGAACAATTTAATAACTGAATGTAAAATAATATTATAGCGGAACTAACAATACCAATAATACTAACAATACCAATACTACTACTAATAATATGTAATGAAAATAATACAACCACTACTACTACTGTGTAATGAAAATAACGGAAAATAAAACAAATTATGCAATTGATCACCACCTGCTGACCAACACCCAGACAGGTCCGAAGATCAAGACCGAGAGAGACAGGCTAAGCCCGAGAAAGATACCGTACCACAGCCAGAGCAAGCCCCAAAAAGAGATGGAGCCACTGAGCGCAAGAGAGAATGCAAAAGAGCAAACAGGAGCCAACATGGCCCCCAGCACACCCCTAAATTATATACCAAGCATGACGGATGGCATGAAGTGTCCCTTCGGTCAGTTTGGGTCAGCTGTCCTGGCTGTGTCCGCCTTCCAGCTTCTTGTAGAGCAGAAGCTGAGAATACAGGGGCAGCATCAGAAACTGAAAAAGTCCTTGGCTTAATGTAAACATTGCTTAGCAACAACTAAAACCATCAGTGTTCTCCATATTCTTCTGAGCACAAATCCAGAACATCGCCTCATCCTAGCTACTGTAAAGAAAAGTAAGCTTTCTGTTAAGGCAGCACCTCTCGACCTTTGCACAACTGATGGTTTTTATTTCACGCACGTTCCCCTTCCTTAAGTGTATTCCTGTTTCTCATGGTCATAAAAAACCAAACATCCCTCACAGAGCTTCGACCAAACCAGTAGAACAGTTTGGATGAACGGCCTTTCTCTCACAGCTATTGTTCCAGACTTCTTGACTGGGGAGGAGGGTGAGTGTGACACAAGCGTGAAGAGTTGGGGTGAGGAGGGCAGTTTGGGGGCTGGGGCCTGCAGGATGTAGAATTTTGCTCTTCATAAATCGTTGCACTGTAGCCAGTGCAGGACCGGAGATCTCTGCCGCAGCCTGATTGTGTGGGGAGCACTCCCTTTGAAAACATGAGCTGGAAAAGCACGGTCTGGTGGAAGGTTAAACTGTTCTACTGAAAATGGACAAACCAAGACTCCTTTGGCAGGTTTGGCTGATAAAACTGAGCAATGACAGGGACTTGAAGCCTTTTCTACATGCAAGAGTTCAACGTATGGGGTTTCCAGTGTGACAGTGGTTGAGCGGATAAAAATGGAGGGGTGCTCTATGGCTTTTTCCTGTCAAAAAAAAAAACCAAAAGAAAAAACCAAACCAAGGTGGGAGAGGAATCACCTCCTTAATCTCCTTGCCATGGGCAAATTCCAGTTCAGGGGTGCAGGAAACCAGCCTCTTCCCTCAGAGAGGATGACCTTGCTGGGGTGCTCCCCCCAGCCCGGCTGTGAGCTGCGGCACTTCCTTGGAGGATGGAGCGGCTGACTGTGGTTTAGTGCTCTCCAAACGCGACCGCTGTGTTGATCACCAAGAAGGATGACGTGTCATTCACAAGCAGCGTGCTGGAAAAAAGAGTTTTTCATGGGATCATTTGTAGTTTACAATTTAACACAAAGCCTGATAAAGCACAAGAGCAGTCTGTTATAGTCCAGAAACACTGTGCACAGCAGCTTTTGGTGTTTATTTATGAAAACAATACAGCGCGGTTCCAGTGGGAACTGATCAAGTTGCATAAAAGATTTAAGGGTCCATTCCATAGCTGTAACAATGCTTTTAGCACTTTCTCAGATCCTTCCCTGTATTCCAACATACTGGCTTGTGCTAGTTTATCTTTTGGACCATAAACCATTTTATGCCTTCAGTATTTTGGAAGTGGTATCATGATAAAACAGATTTAAGCCACAAAATAATACACACATTTTCTGTTTGGAAATGTGTTAAATCTGGTTTTGAGAAACTAACTGCATGTGAAGCTATTAGCACAATATTGGTAATACCCTAGAATATCACACTAAAAGTGGTGGCAGGTTCTCCTTAACGAGTAATCCTGGTTTAATGTAACTGTTGAAAAAATCATCACTGAAAAATCATGTTCAAGAAAAAAAAATATGATTCCTCTCTGAGATTTTAAGCAACTTACTTTGGCATAAAATGTTTCAGTCAAAAGGCTCTTGAAGCCTTTTAAGAGGTAAAAAAGAGGGTTTGGTGTTTGAGGGTTTTGGTTTTTTTCAAGTTCTTTGTTAAAATCATAAGATTTTTGAGCCATCCCCAGGCCTTTCTAAATGTCCAGCAGTAAATATGCTAAAATTAACAACTCCAATGCAACCTTTAAAATAATAGTAACGGAGGCTGGGTGATACTGCCCCCAGTTAACGTTAGCAGTTTGCATCATCAGGGAGTATGGCCTCAGACAGGGCAATTCAGATGTGATTCCCATCAAGAAATACAGGTACGGTAGCGGGAGCGAAGCATTAGCATCGATACCCGTGCTTTAATAGGTACATGAGGAATAACTCCCTCTGCAGTGCTTCGGAGAAAGTAATTCCATTTAGGACTACATACGTTTTCCATCTGTTAATTAGGTTAAGAGAGGAAAAATAACATTAGGAACTTTCACTGGAGTTGTAGTAGCTTCAAAATTGCAAAGAAATTGAAAGAGAATTTATGTTATAGAGTAGCGTTGGCAATCAGCTCTACTTCCAAACCAGAGCCCCAAACCACTAAAACCTTCGCTTAGACTTGTTCCCATTTCACTCTGGTACCCTTAACCTCTTTTGCTTTTCCCATTTTTTTGTAATCATTTGCTTTTCATTATCATTTCTCAAAGACAAATAGTTTGTGAAGCAGTTGTCCAAATATATAACAGAATTATTCTGAAATCTGTCATTTTAGGCAGCAGTAGCCAGAGCAGATGTACTCAGCCCAGGTATGCCAGGTCATATGTAGGAGCTACCCCAGAGAAATGGCAAGTTGATCAAGCCTCTTTTGAAAATGTCAGGTCCCCCTTCAGCAATGATTCAGCACGCTGAGCTCATGTCCTGTCATCACGCTGGCTTTGGCTGGGACTCTGGGAACTGCTGTTTACAGGGTCACCAATTGCCAGTAACTGATGAGATTCACTGAATCTCACTGAAAGACTTGAGGAGTGTGGAGGAATGGCCAGGAAAACCTTTGATAATGCAGACGAGGCTTCAGTCTAAATCAGAAATCAGCTTTCTAACAGAAAAGCTCTATCGGGTTCAATTAATCCACTCAAAAAACCCCAGACTGGGGCTTTAGACACACATCTGAGAGGAAAGCCTTGCAAAGTGGCCTCTGAATTCTCAGCTGAGGATCCTGCTTAAGGGAGGGACAGCGTGTGAATGTGTGTGTTGCTGAAGACCCCTCTTAGCCTTTAACTGCTCACAGGCGAGGACACTTGCGTTCCTCTGTTCCTGTGTGGAATATGAAGGACTTGGACCACTTCTGAAAGTAGCCGTGAATTTCTAGCTCAGTGCCTGTGTGGGGAAAAAAGGACCCTACCCTTTAATTCTATGCTTTGAAGTAACAAAGCTGGCAAGGGGCTATTCCTTGCTTATGACTCATTATTCCTGCTCTTCAAAATACTCTTTTCAGACCTGGTATTTGAGCTTGTCCAACATATTCACCACTTGCCAGTTGAATAAAAGTTTGGATGAGGCATCAATACCCTCATACTTGACTCTCTGATCAATCCGAGAGACGGCACCTAGATTTCACCTGCCACCACGTTTCTGTAGGCTCTCATCCTCTTTCTGAGGCTTCTACTTCCAGAAACCCAACTTTAGGGGTTTAATTGTTTGCAGTAGATGGGTAAAGCAGCCAATTGTCTCAAGTGCAGGCCAATCAATGAGAAATAACACTGCCTTGGTGCAGTCCCTGTCCACTCCCCCTCTGCTGGCAGCTGAAAGCTGGCAGCTCTCGGTTGTGCTAGTGGTCACAGGCAGGTCTTGGAGCCTTTCAACCAAGCCCAGTCTAACATGGGAATCTCAAACCAGAGCAGGTAGGATTTATTTGGGCGTGGGCATGAGAAATAGTCCCCTTCAGAAGACCCTCAATCAGGCTCTTTGTGGCCAAGACTCCTCGTAGGCTGGGCTTGATAACCCATGGGGACCATCCTGGTGAAAGCAGTCCTTGCCTGATCCTACTTGCCAACTTCCTCAGGGGAGCAGAAAGGGGGAAATTTTGGGTGTGGATACAAGAAGTTTGAGAATTGCTGCTGCAATCTGAGAATACAACCCCTTTTTCTGTAGCTTCTCAGAGTGGGTTCTGAGCCACGTAACAGGGGTCGCTGGTGCAAAGAGTACCCCGGCAGTAAACAGCAGTCACAACTGCAGGATGTGCAACACAGGTACAAGGCACACACCTCAGCGCAATTCAGGACTCAGCTCGGTGGTGGGCACAGCAGCCTCCAGCTGCACTTAGGATTTCCTTGTGGGTTTTGGTCCCTGCTTGTCATCCGCAGCACATACTGAACGGAACAGCGTGCACCTCATTACTGAGATTTACTGTTCTATTTGTAGCACTACAGAGCAAAACAGAAGGGTTTAATAAGGTTTAATAATCCTCCCCCCACCAGCTAAGGGCTGGGGAAATCGGTGGCAAACCACAGCCCCACTGTTTGCTTCCCCGTGCGGCGGGGGCTCGTTTAGCTGCCGCCTGCCTGCCACGGCTCTGTGTTCGGAGCGGCGTTCGCTGCAGTCACTTGATGGCTGTGCATGTAGAGCAGGCATCTCATCAGACTTTTAACCTGGGGGAGGGAAGCAAAGCAAAATTCTGGGGAGTTAAATTACCTTCTGCTGCATAGAATCATCCGGCGTAACACAGCTCGGCAATAACACTCATGTTGCCATTAATAGCAAACACTTCGCATTGTACTCCAGAGATTTTTTTTTCTTTTGGCACGGCAGTGATCCATTCAGACTGGAGCTGCCTGAACAAAGCCTAGGGGCTCAGACACCACCAGCAGCATCCCTCTAAATATCTCTGTCTTATTGTGTAATCTCTACACTGACTTGAAGGAAATGTGCCTCTTGCTGAAGCTATAGGGCTCTGTGTATATAAAACACACACTTAGCTGAGTGGCCCTATGGGGCAACATGAGTTATTTGCTGATTTACCTCAAGTGAATCATGATAATACTTCAACAGAATTGTCTTGGCTTCCACAAAACGTGTCAAAGCGTTTTTAAATAGAACACTTAATCCGCGTCTCGCTCCCTCATGTTGTGAAGAAGAAAAAACGTGACTACGCACTCTGATGGCAAAAGCCTGAAAATTCTGATGAAGCATTTGGCGGGGAAGGAGCGGGGCATTTCCTAGCATGCTCAGAGATACCTTACGTTTTCTAGACAGAGAAATGAAAGCTTGTCATGGACACTTTTGGTCATCTTGAAAAATACATCGAGATATAAATAATAAGAATGCTAATAATGATGTCAGAAGACCGGAATCAACATTTCATCCTCTTTCTGTGTACGGACTGCCTCCATCAAGCTGGCAGCACCTGTATGCCTCAGAGGCACAGACAGCTGAAGTGCTGACAGCACAACAGCAATGCTTGACTGAAAGACAACCAAGTGGCCGGGCGGTCGGGACACGGCTGGAGGAGTGAGTGGGCTTGCAGGGGCTGGAGACTGGTGGATGTGGAATTACATTACCTGACACGTTACACTGTTTCACGTTTTCGGTCCCTAAGATGTGCCAGGGATGGATATTTCCTTGGCTAAAGGACACCACCCCTTGAGTCGTTTTATTAATGTTTCTTTATTGTTTAACGATGGCTTGTGTAGCGTAAGGCTGCTTACTCTGTCAAAATTAGCAACCATGCTTTGTGAGGGAAAAAGTCATCCTGTTTTCTCCACGGAGGTAAATCATTCACAAACCAAGAAGGGATGCTGCAGCCAGCCCTTAATTGAATTTTGTGGCATTCTGAATGATAATGCATGAGTCTCCTCTCCAAATCAGGAATGAGGAATTATTACACAGAAGGATAAACAGGATAAAAATGAAAATTAATGCTCCTGGAAAACAAATCAAATCTTTTTGCAGATCTGTTTACTGGCATTTCTGCTTGTAGACTCCTAAGTTAAAGGTCTCTGTTATTGAACCCAGACCCATCAAAGATGATCATTCTCCAATTCCATGCCTTTTTACTCCTGGTAAAAGACCATAAAGTTGCGTACAGCATAAAAACCATTAAGTAGTATGGTAAATAGACCGAGCTTATTAACCTCTGTATAAACAAGTAAGGTAGGAGTTGGATTATGGAGGGTAAGGCTCATGTTTACACACATTTATCGAACTTAATTAGACGTCCGGGGTGGGGTGTAAACCACAAATACAGGAGAAGAAAATTGATTTATTCCCTGAAATTGTCTGGCTTTTACAGTGAGATCTAAAAGTAGATCCTATCAAGTAATAATTTGCTATGTAATTTACAACATTTAGAAATGAAAGGGGCAATTACCAGCCCTCTTTATATGTCAAAGGTGGCTAGACAAGGTTGGCTCAGCATTTTCACAGCAAAAAGCATTCCAGTCTTTCAAATTCAGATCTCTGTCTTAATTGGACATCAGAGGAGTCCATCATAAATTAAGTAGAAACAACACAGGCAATCTAGTTTATGGACAGCTCTTCCTGTGGCAGTGTTGGGGAAGATTAAGGCTGGGAGACTGGCTTATTGCACATTGCAGAAATCCCTCCGAAGATTATTACTGATTTGGAAGACTTACTCTTTTTTCATTTTACTGGGAGGAGAAATAAATAAAGGACTTTAATGCAGAAATTTTCTGCTGTAGAGCTACTCCACTGTGTACTTAACATTCTGTATGTTACAATGAGTCAGTATTAGGTCACTAGCACTACTGATGAGATTGCATGGGACACCACAAGCTATTCAGGATTTAACTTAAGTCTGTTTTCAGAATATCTCGTTCTTAATTTTTGTTTAGAGTAGTTGTCTTCTCTATTAAGATCAGGAGACATATCTTTTTAAAAAACCCATCTAATTCATGGAGTTTGTGCAAGGACTAGGGCAAGGGAGTTCTGCGTGACCTGAGGAAGTATTTTCTTTTCGCTTGGCCTCACTGTCTCTTTCCACATCAACTGTCCCCCCTGAGCTAACAAGCTAATACTTTGAAAACTGAAGCTTGTCGTCTCTTGCCATACTAAATTTTACCCGGGTTTAGTAGGTTTCCCAAGTGCTTTGTCTCCTAACTGAAAACAAACAGAAACAAAACATTCAAAACCAAAACTACAGTTAACACTGCAAGAACTACAGTAAGAAAACAATTATGTCTGAGACCACTGAAATGGGAAGTGCTGTTTTACCATACCCCAGAGCCTGCTTTACATCTGTGTGCCTGGCATGTTTGCATAATAAAGATGATGTCAAAATACAAATTTCTCCTGTATAATGTAGGATTTGAAGCCAAATGGCCAAAAGGTAGATGGCAACCAACTGGTACTGTTGCAGTTTCATACAATTGAAGACTTGTCCTGGGTGGGGTTTAGGTCTTCCCTGGTGTTTGTTAAACATCTGTGGGTTCTTTCATTAGCCAACCACAACAACGGAAACCTTGTATTTTGTCAAAGGTTGTCTGTTACTGGGAATTAATTCAAGACAAGACAAGGGGCAAGCTTCAGCTGTACCGGTTGCTGCTAAGCTTCGTGGGGATAGTTCCTATATATCACACTGTTCCAAGTGATAAGCATTTTCTGTAACAAGCCTATCTGAAAACCAGGCTTGGACTGAATTAAGTAACCTTAAAAGTGCTGGGACTGGTGAGTGCCTCCTGCTCTGAGAAGCGAGACCACTTTTATTGAAGAGGGTATGTGCGGCCAGAGGAACCCAATCTACCAGTCATAACTGCAGTAGTGGGGAGGTCTCCTTCGCTTAACACTGGGGCATGTGAGGGGTGCCTTCTAGTCTGGTACAAGGGTGAAAGAATTGGTTTGAGGACTAAGCAATCAGCCTACATCTCTGATCACGGCTCTTGACATTCAGGAAGTTCAGAGCACTCATCTGCTTCCATTGCTTATCATTGTGTACAGCCCTACCTATAGGATAAAGCAGGGTCAAAAAAGGGATTTCTGCATCCCCAAGGGCTTACAAGAACTCCTCTTGTTGGACTCCTGTTCGATGTAGATTTCTTTTCCCTTCATCTACACAGATTCCTGCTGAATTTCAGCTTTTCAAGATTAATAAGCCAAAGTTTGTTCAGACCATAAGAAAGGCAACTGCCTCTTGCTCACTACTTGCTGTGTGGAAATACCTATGTTCTTTAGGCTCAGTGACGAGTGTGGGTAAACAGCCTTGCCTAGGTGTGGTCCAATGGCCAGATGATTCACTGCTCCAGTACTTTGCACTTGAGAGCTTTCAAAATTGAGTTCTGAATCCAAGATTTCAGTATCCCCACTTCATGCCTAGAATGAGAGCCAACTGAGCACTCAATACCCCCCGTTATGGCACGCTGCAACTTTACGCACTTTACAGCAACTTCATCCTTCTCACGTGGGTGTAAACATTGAAGGATTAAGAAGAGGAGCTCACCCTGTGAGCTCACACTCACGCTGAGTACAGATCAGCATTCAGAAGCTCCTTTTCTAGGTCTTCAGAACAGCTTATTTCTGGTCACCGTGGAGAGAGTCTGTCAGACTGCCTTCTGCGCGGAGGGGGGACCTCAGCCAAGGTGGGGAGTGGGCTGTCTGCAAACAGCCTGTGAGCATTTCACGGACTGCTGTGCCAGAAGGGCCCATACACCGGGGACAGGGACAGTCTGTAACGGTGCGCCCCCCGTGTGAGCACCTACAGGAAACTTCTGATTCAGGACGCGTTTGTGTCTATTGGACAATTCTGTTTTTCCTCCCTCTGCTGTCAGCTTACTCTTAGGCGTGATAAAATGAGGATGAGAGTGATCATATAATTAATTTCACTACCAAAACATCTGCGAGCTCCCTAGGGAGGAGTTTTTTTCCCCTCCCTTAAGAAAACCACTACCAAGAGCTCACTCCACGTAGATGTTAGACTCTTCGCGTACATGGGGAAAGTCACTTTTGCCAGCCCGAAGAATATCAGCTTTGCATCAGCAACTTGGCTTGGACCCGGGATGACCTTTTCATGTTCATATATATCCATCTCTCCAGAATTAATCATCCATTCCGCTGGTCCTTTATCTCAACATAAACACACCAAAAAAGGTGTAGTAAGAGTGTTTTCAGAATCCAAATATTTGCTTTTACTTCTTTAAGCACCGACCCACCACAAGGGTGAAAGCTGCCAACTGGCAGCTCAGAGCAACATTTTGTCTTCCATTAGTCATATTTGAATTTCTGTTGGGTTTTTTTTGCCTGTGAAATAGTGCCGCAGGGACAAATGTATAACAACAGAGGGCAAACGAGGTCACTTGAACACCAACTCCTGGGGCATGTCTGGATTGTGAATGAGTTCATGACTTTTGTTCGGAGCTCCCGTTCTCCCATCGAGATGATATTTCCTGCCTCAGACAGATCACGTTCACCGAGCCAACAACTGCCTCTAGGCAACCAGGATATAACGCCGCGCCCTGAGCAGCACAACACTTAACCTTGTGGGATATTGTACACGGGGTCTGCGTGCGTGTGCAGGGAGGAGGGGACTCCTCTGAATATTACTTACCAGCACTGGCACCCCAGAGCGCTTTCGCAGTCGTGTGTGCGCTCAGCTGTCTGCTCCGAGGGAAAGGATCGTGTGAAATGTTTCATCTCCCTCACCGCACGAGAAATGTATTTTATGGCTATTAATGTTAATCGCTTGTGCTGGGGCTGGGCCAAGGATGCCCAGCAATAGCCCAGGATCGCGTTACGTAGTACGGACACCAAAGGAAAAGTTGCTTATTGAGACAGAGACCTGTTTGTTAGCGATGTGTTTATGCTACAGCTCCCTGAGCTCCAGGAGGAGCGGGGAACTGGCCAGTAGAGAACTGACAAAAGAATTGTGCAGACATGTGCTAAGCCTGTTTTGGGAGATGGGGGTTGGTGGGTTTGCATGTCATCGAGCAGAAGGGTCATTCCCAACTGGGCCTGCTGAGCCGGGACTGCACATTTGTCTTTATGAAGTCTGGAAAGCTTACCTGGAAAGATTCCCAGTGAAGCGAGTCAGAGATGACCGAGTTCCCCAGCTTATTTTTCAGGGTGGCAAATTCTCACGGGGCTGTGTTATAAAAATGGCCTGGCCAAGGGAGGAGAGCACGTATCCTCCACAGGCACGCTCAAAATTAGCAAGAACCTTGAGTGTTGGAGCAGTGATCCATTCCCCTAGCACTCACACAATTTCTGTGACTGAATAAGGGCATTTCCAAAAGTAGGGGCTTTTTCTGAAAGGAGGAAAACAAGGTAAAGTGTCCTTAAACACCTACTTTGTGTCTTCTTTCTGTGTTACAGCAGTGGCTTGCATTTTGTACAGGGTTAAACAACTAGAAGGCTTTATATTACGCAGTGGTTGGTGTTTCAGTGTGTGGGGTTTTGTTTAATCCCAGAATAATTCAGAACTGGAGCAGATTAACAAATCTATAACTAGTATACTCTTTAGATAGCTTCTGTGAATGTCCAGACAGAATCTGGAAGGTGAGGGTTGCTCAGCATTACTTCACATAGACCTACCCAAATCTGTGAAGCATTCATTGTCACGTCATCTGACAAAAAAGAAAGTAAAGGTAGCCACAAACCCAATTTTGCTTATGACCTCAGAATGAGAACAAGTGAATCAGCACAAAATCCGCAGGCATGTCTGCTGGGGTCGCTTTCAGGACTATCTTGAACGCCTGCAATGCTATTCATATTCTTTGGCAAATGGACAAGGATTGTTGCTCTAAAATGGAAGGGTTTTCTGCTGGGTACAAGAAAATGTGTGGTCACAGGCCAGGACAGCCAGGAGATTGGTTCAGACACAACTCGCCACAGGCAGATAAGCTGTGGACACACAGAAGCGGTATGTTACGCGTCACAGTCTAACTACCACCATCAGCACAATAAGAAAGGGTTATCATAGAAATAAACATTCATCCGCAAACCCAAATCTGAGCCAAATTTTCTTTCCTTCAGGACCTCACAGGAGCTTGTGTTAAACCGATGTGCGCAAACCTGACAGTTCTAGAAAACATTACGAAGTCACGCAATGGCACTACTGTACAAAACCGAATTAGAATACAACAGACAGTTCCAGCTGGAAGGAACGATCGCCTAGTCCACGTGCCTGACCGCAAGTCAAAGCATACAGAAACCAACCTCTTCTCCTTGCATTGCCCGCACAGCCGAGCGCTCGCGCCGCGGCACCGAGGCCTGTCCCTTCCCAAAGGGCTGCGTGGGTAACCCCAGGCTTGCGTGGGCTGCTTGGGTGACCTCCTCCGACAACTTGGCTCATCTCAACAGCAGAGGTGTGGCAGCTTCTGTAGGAGAAATGGGGTCAATTGTAATTCCTCTTTCCAGGCCCCTTCTCCACCCTCAGTTTTGAGAACTCGGTCAGATACACTCAGCTTTTAGTCCTCGGTTCACGCTCTTTGCTAAATACGTGAACAGTTTCTCTGAGGAAAGCCGGAGAAAGCTCTACAACTACTCAAATAGTCTTACTCATTGCAGAGTCCCCAAAGGATGTCAAATTTAAACTGAAGTCCTGCTTGGAGAGGAAATGAAAAGAGAGAGGAAGGGGTTTGGGGAATCAGAGGGTTTTTAATTAGTTTGTGGTTGAGGCAGTGGAATTATGTGCTGTAATACCCCAGTGCCTGATGCACATTGCTCTCTCCAGGATCAGCTCTGTGAATTTGCTGAGTGACAAAAGGAAAAGGTAACCTTATTACTTCCTCCTCCCACATTCTAGTCTCACAGATTCACAGAGTGGTCGGGGTTGGAAGGGACCTCTAGAGATCACCCAGTCCAACCCCCCTGCCAGAGCAGGATCCCCTAGATCTCAAATCAGCACAGCGCTGTTAAATTCTACTTTTACCTCTGCCTCTCCTCGGCTTTCCCAGAGTTACCCCAACGCAGAAATAAGGAGAAGTGACAGTAGGTCACGTACATACCTCGCTTCTGGACCCTTCAATCAGTATTGCGGCTGCACGGCCAGGCGGCACTGTTAAGTCCTTAATTCAGCGATGACCCACTCTATCTTTCGTATAAGAGAAACCACCGAGATCATAACGACTTTTTTTGTGTCACGCCCCTGACAGACGGCTGAACGGCACTCGTGCAGCACTCGCTGCACGCATAAACAAAGCGGCTGCTGGTGCTCTAAGCTTCCCCGAGTGAAACACAGCATAAATAGCTTTCAACGCTTGCTCTCCAGGCGCTGCTCTTTCATAGAGAATGGGCTAAGGAAACACAGTGATGGCAAAACTTCCGTCAGCGTAGAGACAGGCATTTGGAAAACTGACTTGACCTGGTTTTTGCTTGGTAGAACCAACTGAAATGCAGTTTATTATGTGAAAGAAAAAACCCAACAACAAACCACTTAATAAAAAAGTCATGTAGCACACATACTCCTTCCTTACAACCTAATATTTCTATCATGCCGCACATGCTGCTAATTCAAAAGGCTGATTTGGTCACAGACAGCCCAGCTTCTAGGATTTACCATTCAAACACACTTGAACTGGCATGAAAAATGCAATAAAATAATTCTTTCAGACAAGTTTAGAGAGAGGTATTCCCGAAAGACAGAATTCTGGCTTCCAGTCACATAAAGCGTACACTTTGTCAATAACACAGTGAAGGAAGGCATGAATGAATTTTATTTCATTGGACAAGCGACTCGGAATACAGATAAGGCAGGGTGAGCATATAAACCTTTAAATAAATGTTTTAGCACTATCTGGAAGGGAGGAATGCAATTGATTCCAATCTTTTCTGACAGAAAATCAGTTCCTCTAAAGCTCTTGGGGCAACAAACACTAACTAAAAGCGGCTGTTACTAATAAAATCTTTAAGTACAACAAAACAAAATGTTGTCATTTGCAACTAATAGGCTACAATTAATGCAAATTATTACTCTGTAGTTTAACTGAAATACTAAACTGTGATATGAAGTCTTTGTTTTACTATGACTTTAAGAGCCATGTAACTTTGAAGAGGGATCTTTAAAGAGCTCAAGAAAAACCCAGCAGAGAAATAGCTGACAAAGCCCCAGACAAAACACTGTGTAAACAGCAGCATTAGGAATACAAAATACCTTGTCTCTCAGGCGCGGGGGTTTTCTCTAACGAGCGTGGCTGTGCTACCTTGAATTGCTACCAGGAGTTACCAGAAAGCACTGACCTACGGTGATGCCCAACAACCCCCTTTGTACACAGCAGCACCCACAAAGCAGAACAAAGTTGTTCTGTGGCAAATCTTGACCTTTTCTTCCCTCTCTGCCTGTTTAACATGAGACTTGTGTTCTTCTCTGCAGTGATCGTGCACGCTGGAGCAGTAAAAACTGCTGCTAGAATTTGGGGGTTGCTTTGTGCACACACGTTACGCTTCAGAACGAAGGGTGCATTTAGCGTTTTAGGAAAGCCATGTTTGGAGCTTCCGCCAGGGAAATCCACTGAAAGTGGCAGCATGTTTACACTATAAATCTAACTCAAAGCAGTTTACTGAACTGCAGTTTTATTTGCAAAACTACAGGTTGTTAAAATCCACAAATCCAACTCAACATTATTATCTCAGGGGCCCAAGGATGAATGGTATTGCTGGAAAAAGCGGTTGTACTCTGTCACAACCTGAATTTCAAATAAAGTGGTACTTCTTTCACGCTAACTCATACCAGTTCAAAGGAGTCACTATATTTCTAGTATTACATGTTCTTTTCCTAATGCCTTAACGCCTAATAATCATTAATACCTAATGAAGAGCACTGGTGGTCTGTCTCCATGCCTCCCCAGCCCATAAATCGCAGAATTTTGGGATCCTAACTTCTGCCTTCCCACCTTAATTGTTTATTATTACAGTTAAGTATTCAAACTTCAGACTTCAGTGTGAAAAGACTTTGGCACCACACAAATACAAGTGGTAAGCTGAATATTTAGAAATAGAAAATCATATTTCTATGGCAGTAGAATCTATTTCAGTGTCCTGTTACAAAACCAAACTTCCAGCACACAGGGTAGCTATTTCTTGAGGGGCTGTTTTTGAGTTTTGCCAAAGAAAGCATTCTGCAACTGCATGGGGGAAAAAAAATAATCAAGTATTAAACAATGGCCAACATTTTACTTACTGCTTGTGGATGAGTATATGGTAATCTATACTTCTGCACTGCTGAACCCAAAATAATTGCATAAAACCTCCAGGGCTCAAGATTCATCTCAGAAACCGCTAAGAAACACATCCTAGAGCTCTTAACACCAGCCAAGAGTAGAATACAACCCCTCTGCAACCTCCGCTCTGAATTGCTCATTTCTGGCAATGGGCACCCCATGTCTATGTTTTAAATAGATTTCTGGTTTTGAATGACACCCACAAGTGCAAGGTTACGTTTTGCACTGAGATGCCCTGATAAGTCTATTAAAGAAATTCTTGGACTTAGGGAGCATTTTGAATCATTGATTTTAACATTCCATTGCTATGAACAGAATTTCCTGCCTTGTGACAGTATTTAAATTCATCCCGGAGAGGGTGGGGAGGCGCTGGGACAGGTTGCCCAGAGAAGCTGTGGGTGCCCCATCCCTGGCAGTGTCCAAGGCCAGGCTGGATGAGGCTCGGAGCAACCTGGTCTGTGGATGGTGTCCCTGCCCACGGCAGGGGGTGGGACTGGGGGGGCTTTATGGTCCCTTCCAACCCATACCATTCTAGGATTCTACTTCACTTTAGAAGTTTTGGAAATGTTTCTAGAGAATTTCTTTCATGTTTTCTGCTGTTATGAAACCCTGTCAAAATTCTTCTTGATTTCAGAGAGGTACCCAACTTTGGTAACTCAAATTTTCACCCAGCTCTAATGACTACAGATCTCATCAGTGGTGCGGGGGTCCTTTGCTTTACACAAAAGCTGCTCCACTAATGATTCTGCTGGCAGTGCTGACACTGTAAATCTTACAGATCTCTTACCTTGTAGGAAATTGCTTAATGAGAACTTACTGAAGCTGACTGACATACCATGGAAAACATTCAATGGAGTGATTTACCAAGTATTACCATCACTGGCTGAAGGACTTCTCTTTCGTTAAATACAGCTTATCTTAAATAAAGTTTCCTTAATGCTAAAGAGAGCCAGTTGTGCTTTTCCAAAGAGCTGTGTGTAACACATGACTGGACGAAGCAGTAAGCTCAAAGATGATTTGAACAAATGCTTAATTAAATTAAAATTTCAGATGCTGAAAACTGGTCTGACTTTCTCCATATTTAAGATTATATAACTCTTTTGAGGAGTTACATGAACGTCTTTTAAAGCACTCTCTTTTTAGTAGGAAAATGTGCAACTTGGAACTGCAAGGAAGGTGAGGTGTGTTTGGAAATCTACATTACCTCCTGTGTACTGTCCTCACCAGCTGCACTGGGAACAAAACACACTAAGTCGCCCAGAACTAGCGCCAGTTAGACAAGGCTGACCACATCCCCACTGCACAGTACTTGGCCTTTGTGCTTTCTGAGTCCCCTACAGCCATGAAACTTGCTTTTGGGGTATTTTTGGTTCAAATTGATGGCGACTGCCATCCCAGTGTGTTTACACCATGATCCAGAAAGCACAGTCCTGATGGCATGTGGCCACATTTCAGTCACAACTGAACAACTGCCCAGTACATTGTCAAAGAACCTTCCGGGGTGGAAGAGCCAGACTAGGGTTGGATACAACCACACCATCTGGGCAGAGTCCACAACAAACTGACCTTTTTATGTTTTAAGGTTATGTTTTCCTCTAGCACTAGCGGGGACTCGCTCTGGAGGGCAGTATGGAAGTGAACTCGGGTGCCTGCAGAGCTGCCCCAGAGCAAAGCAGAGAGGTGAGGAAGACTTTGCCTTCTGTTCCTCCACTGAAGCACCTCCCTTGACTTACTGTATTGTCTCTCTCATTTCAGACCCCTGCAGTGTTTCCTCTGATTCCCTGTCCTTCTCCTGGTTGGGTGAGTTCCTTCACCAGCAAGGAAGCTTGTGATAACGACTTTTCCAAATACAGCTAGTTGAAAATATTAAATGAATGCAAATTAATCATTTGAGCATACACAGAGGGAGGAATCTGGTATTGATCAACTGAAGCTTTTTTCAGAATGCTAAGCCTTGAGACATTTCTGCTGACTTCATAAAATAAAGCTTGTCGTGAGGGATTTTTATTGCTTGGGGTTTTTTACCTCCTGTATCAAATAGTAAGGAAAAGCACCATTAAGATTTCAACATATCCAGTTGTGTGTGCTCTCCTAACAACCACCCCAACCTGTTACATTTCTTGTCAACAGCAGGCAATGATTTACGTGGATGACCCTGACTTGCTGCACCTGTAAGTCTTTAAAACAGCAACACTTTCAGCTACAACAGCTTTCAGAAGCAAGTAATCAATCCTGAACATGCTGTTTCACAAAAATAAGTGGGTGATTTTAAAGCTGTGTTTTCCCCATAGTGGAAATAGCAGGCTACTGCCAAATCAAGCTGGCTGTCATTCCCCTCCACCCTCATGAGGCCAGTGGGATGCCCAGCTGAAATCTGAGGAAATCACGTCGTGTCGCTCCAAGCTGGGGAACTGCACTAAAGCAGAAGGCCCAGGGGCACTAGAGGGAAGGATTCCCAGAACACACACCTGAAAACGTACTGTTACTAGGCAGATCGGCGGCGAGGGTTTGCTGTGCAATCCACACTGACATCCCTCCAGTGCGTAAACCACCAGGCTAGTACCAGCGTCACACAGCGCACTAATGGCACACATTGCTCCTGCTGCTCTCCCTCCACGCCGAGCAGATGAGGCTCAGGCTGAACTCCCCTCTCTTTAGGAGGGCAGTGGCACTCTGGATTCATTCTTCTTCAATTCACTCCCTCACAGAGAGTGAAGTAAAATCCATATGCTGTTTCACTGTGTATAGAACTATGCTATGTGTCCCTCTAACACAGCCGTGGGCAGATAAACGGTGCTGCACAGACTGTACTGTTCTCAGCAGCGTAAACCCGCTGTACCTTGCAGGCACAGTTCTTACCTTCCTTCTAGATCCACAGAGTAGCCATGGCTGGCACAGACATTAGTCTGACTGCTGGCCTCTTCCTCTGTGTGCTGCCTCTCGCCAGGGGACGAGGCCACGGCTCTTCCGTTCCTGTGCTCCAAGGCGCATGGACACATTTACTGTCGTTCTGCACAGTCAAGAAATCAAAAAGCAAATTAATATGATATAAAGATGGAAGACCAAGAAAAATAAAATTCAGTGAGCGATCTTAAGAAAACTGGCTGCTGGGCTGCCCGCTCTCTGCCTTCCCTGCAGCGCTGCTAGGAGTCGGTACTTTCCTCTGACGTGGCTCATCTGAAGGGTGCTGCGGGAGGCTGTCATCCTAGAGAAATACTGCTCACTGTGTGGCTGGATCCAGGTTATTTAGCATGTGGAATGAGTGAGAGAAGCATATTTCTGTTCCTGACTCTGGCACTGACCCACTACTCGACTCCTCAGCTCATTTTTCTGTGTTCCCAAACCATGAAAACAAAAAGTTCCTACCCATTCTCTCTCTCAACAGTATCAGCTCTTGGTGGGCAGTAGTTACTGCAATTCTCAATTTGAAATGTTGCAAATAGTATGAAAAACAAGGAATGCAGCAGATGATAGCACTGTATTGTGGGTCAAACGCAGCTTTGATTGAAATATTTTGTTGTAATTTGCTTTGCTTGGCTTTTCTTTCACATATAATAAAAAACTGAAACAATTCACCAGAATCAAAGCAATGAAACAGCATAACTTCAAATCCTGATTAGATTTTCTTTTGTGGAGAGGGTGTGTGAGGAAGGAAACATAAATCACACTAACTGGTTAACACGTTTAAGGCACTGTATACTAAATCAGGGAGGCCTCATTTACTTCCAGTCTTATTTCCAGCACCCCCCCAAGGACCAAATAAATGTAAATCCTGACTTTGCTGCAGTAACTTACTCTACTTGTTGCAAAGTCTTACAACAGTGTGTGATTCCGAATTTCCCATTACCAGTACTGACAGAGAAAAGCAATTATATACATTAAGAATGAAAAATTTCCGTGCTTCTGAAGTGTTTCTTTCTGACTTGTGTTTGTCTTCTCATGAGTTATTCTTACAGCTGAAGGAGAAGCTTAAATTGATCTTAAATACAGCTTTGTATAGAGCAGGGGCAATATATCAAAGCCATTTAAATGTGAAATAATGTAGACAAGTCTATCAGGAGACTGAACCAGGGGTTGGGACATTCCAAATGAAACCAAAGGAATAATAAAAGGCATTGCTGACTAACAGAAACTCATCTAAAGAAATGAGGAGACAGACAAGAAATCTGTGACAATTTCCACACCATGGGGGTTTTTTAATTATTATTTTTTCTGATCAGCTGAACGATTTGGACCTATTTTAATCCCTCACCACCGTGATAGCTTTAAGTAACAAATATAATGAGATCTTATTTTCAGAGCCATGCTCACTGGCTGATGCTAGAACATTTTATTTTTTAATAATCTGCATCTGCAACACTGCTCTGACCAAGTGATTAAAATTAAAGCCTCAAAACAGAGAACCCATATCCGTTACCACAGGAACAAAATGCTAGCAAGTTGAGGGTTTTGTAAGAAATCATAATTTTTGTTTACTATATCTGTTAAATTATTTAGGAAACCTCTGCATAATTTATTTCTTTCAAGAAGATACTTCCATGCCTTGATGTTATCATTTTTTCAAAACAACCTGTATTCGAAACTGAAATTTAAGCATGGGGTGCTTTAAATATGAGTGTTTGGATTTGGAGATTGTGTCTGTTTGGTTCTTGAATAGGTAACTTTGAAGAAACCAATACTAAGCAGTGCTGGAGCCAACTATATACATATAGATACATACTCGGAGCAGACCACGTTGCTGGTTTTTCAAAAGGCCTTTTTCAGAACCTGAATGTTGTTATTGTAATTACTTGCCTTTTAAACCAGATCTGGTAGCTCCCAAAGCTTCAAATTCCTTCGTGACTGACAGCAGAGAGCATGCAAAATTCCCCTAAATCCAGTCCTGTTTTTTCATAGGTAGCAGTAATGTTCAGGTATTAGACACAGGTACCCATCCCAGAATGAAACCGCTTGCCAGTCCTGCCCTGGTCTCGAACTCAAGTCCTTCCTTGATTACATCACAGAAAACCACACAGTTAAAGTAGAAAATACTCCCTGTCACCTCCAGCTAGAGACAGCAGTATGTTCTTTATCCTAAACCAGTTCGGTGCTTCACCACACAGCCAACAGTTACACTTGGTTCTAACTCACCACCAGTTTACCTAGAACGAAACGAAATTCCCATGGAACTGCAAGATGAAGGCAACTAGCCAACTCCTCAGTGGGGTGGGTTTGGGTTTTTTTTAACCGAGCAGATCTAATTTCAGATTTCTTCGAAGCTCAGTCCTTAGCGTGCTCTCCACGGGAGTAAACTGTCAGCCCTTGTAAAGATGCTGCTCTCCTTCATAACCCCTCTATGAAGCGACCTCTCTGTCCCTGTTACCTGCTACTGGCCCAGCGATCAGCGTTTAGAACTCGACTCTCCCTATTGAGCAGAGTGCTGCCCTTAGTCCCGCTTCCCTTTTGGGCACCACCGTCACGTACACAGCTACTCCGGGAGCCAGCACTGAGGGCTGACACAGCTGAGTCTGAATACAGCAACATCTGCTTTAACTGCTGCCAGGCAGAGTAGTGCCAACGCACACAGGAGCAGGCGGGGAGGGTAGGGCAGGACAACAGCAGTCTGGATTTAAATCAGCTTAACCTGTAACAGGATTATATCCCGGAGTCAAAAGGCACAAACTGGTAGGACTAAAAAGAGGATGACACATACTGTGTGCAATTCTGGGAATGACTTATCCGTGCCTCCTTTTCTTTTCTGCATGAAGGGGCCTCTCACATCTCTCACTGCCTTGTCAGGGCTGGGGAATTAGCACCTTACTGAGAAGGCAGCCAGCGCCAGTCAGCTGAACAGCAGGTCGACGGAGGGGGTTCTCCCCCTCTACTCTGTGCTCATGAGACCCCACCTGGAGTTCTGTGTCCAGCTCTGGAGCCCTCAGCTTAAGGATATGGACCAGTTAGAACGAGTCCAGTGGAGGCCACGGAGATGATCAGAGGGCTGGAGCCCCTCTGCTGTGGGGACAGGCTGGGAGAGTTGGGGGTGTTCAGCCTGGAGAAGGCTCTGGGGAGACCTTATAGCACCTTCCAGTACCTGGGGGGGGGGCTACAAGAAAGCTGGGGGGGACTTTTTATAAGGGCAGGGGCTGACAAGACAAAGGGTAATGGCTTTAAACTGAAAGAGGGAGATTTAGATTGGACATCAGGAAGAAATTCTTCCCAGAGAGGGTGGGGGGCACTGGGACAGGTTGCCCAGAGAAGCTGTGGATGTCCCATCCCTGGCAGTGTCCAAGGCCAGGCTGGATGAGGCTTGGAGCAACCTGGTCTGTGGAGGGTGTCCCTGCCCACGGCAAGGGGGGTGGAACTGGATGGGCTTTATGGCCCCTTCCAACCCAAACCGTTCTGTGATTCCATGATTAAATCAGCCAGCCCTTCCTCATTCAGGTGCCAGGCATCACTCCTGTGTCTTACTGTTACTAGACAAAGTCTGCGACTGTGGGCTAGAGCCTGACCCTCCTTTCTCCATCTTTCAGCCAACGTAGTGCCATCCCTACTCGCCTAGGCGCTCCATATCCTCCAGCTCCGCCTAGATAACCTCACTGACAGACATGCTCAGGAAACACCTCCCCAGTTCAAATTACTTCAGGAAAGTACTTGAGTGACAAGAGATACTCGAAACTGTTTAGATCAACCAAGGAGATATTTTTGGTTGTGGCTGGACTTGAAACTTTCTAGATAACTTTGTCCAAAGAAATAGTGAAGAAATGTAGCTGAAATGTGAACACGTCCAAGATATGCAGTAGCTGGGAGAGGCTGAAGATCACCGTTCTGAACAAGCTATGTGTATTGGCCTCAATTTAAAGCCAGTTCTGATTTGGACCTGGCCTGAGCATTTTCGCTGATATCCATACCTATGTTTGAGCCAGCAAGTATGAGAAGACATGAGACTCAACACAAGCTCATGTAATTTTAACTCATGTCTTTCTGACACATCATCGACCGCACACACTGGGAAATATGACCCGCAGAGTACAGCAGATGTAATGAGAATTGTGTGGGTAGTTATAGCCAAAGATCAATGAAGTTCCACGCACTGACCACAGCCCATCAAGAGAAAACACCGAAACCATAAAACACCTAAACCGTGCAGTTTAAAAGCTACACTTTCACTGTCAAATTACTCCAGCTCTCCCACTTTCATTAGTTGCTGATCTTTCCTCAGTTGGACAAATACTGGCAATACAACAGGTTCTCTTTAAAAAGAGCGAAGTTGAGTGCTGAATTTGCCATTGCCTTTTCTCAAGTTGCCACTAAAACTTTTTTATCCTAAACATGGGCTTAAGAGCTAACGGAAGGAAAGGCAGCACCCCTTCTCTGGCAAACTGTTGCTCCAGTCAGCTACCGAAAACTCACTAACACACAGGTTACACAACATCCCTCTCCCACTCAGGTACGCGCAGCCCTCTCACTCGTGAAGTTAATGCAGTGAGGTTAAACGATACGGTATATTTGACTGGATTTTCTCACCTCCAGCTTGAGTCCTGTCAGGCTTCCTAGGTACGAAAAGGAACACCCTGCCTGCTTTGTTTCCATACATGCTGCAAAAGGGATTGCGTTACCCTCCCCCCCAACCCCAATTACTAGGCTGTGGAAAGAACTCCAATTAAGTGGTTAGCCATAATAGCATGGCAGCCCTTTAGGAAACTGCTTATCTAAATAGAGATGTACAGAAGGCAGTTTTCTCTCTAATAGTGATGCATTTTCAATTTATGCAATACAAAGTGCATTGGTCTGCAGTGTCCCTGGCTACTGATGATTAATAGCCCATACACTGCAAGGGTCTACAAAGAAAAGTGCCAAGGGAAGCAGATGCAGCGGGTTTTATATTATCATGACTACAACAAACTCATTCAGTGGTGTCAGCTCTGACTGCAGGATTCTGATTATGAAATATGATGCGTGTTGAATTTAATGGCTTTCTCTGCCCTTCTGGTGAGTTCACTGCTTTCCAATGTCATTTTGTGTTCTCATCTGAGTGGTAATAAAAGGAATATCATTGACTGTGCTAGCTCTGTAACCACTGTGTGTTTTACAATAAATTGTGTTTCAGGACCTTTCTACCCAGGAGAGTGTGCAGGGCCAGAAAGTAATATTCCCCAGTTTTCCAATATGAAGGCTGTCTGCGAGAGGATAGGAAATTATGCAGGACTCCCCTTCTCTTGAGGCATTCCCCGTGCGAGCAGGACATCTCCTTCTCAAGTGGTTATGTAGTAGAAAGGTCAGTTTAGATTGCAAATAGTAAAAAATAAAGATAAAACATGAAAATAAACAGCTACTGCTACAGAGCAGAGACGATACCTTGATGGCAAAAGGATAAATGTTGTGCAAAGTAACATTTAAATAAGGAACCCGGGCATATATGGTGTTACCCATGCAGGGACGTGAACTCGGGGAGACCTGTAAAGAGGGGTTCCTTCATCCAGCACCATGTAATGTCACCCAACCTGCCCACGGCCTGCAGCACTGGTGTGAGATCCCGCCTCGCAGCCAGCGGGTTTGCTGGAGAGCTACAGGTGTTCTCGCAAATCCCTCTAAAGCCTGCAGAGTCATCACTGGGTTTCTCTAACAAAACAAGCCTCGCTGCAAGGGCGTTGTGCCAGCATCAGTGTTGAAGAGCGCACACGCAAGACTTCTTCTCACGGCTAACCAACACTGCCCTGAGCTGGGGGGGGTTAGCCCCCAGCTGGGACTGTGCAGAGACTCAGAGCCACCATTCTGCATTACCTGCAGGGATTCCAGGATTTTCAGCCCTTTGCTCACATGCATCTCCTGCCCGTGTTAGCAACTTCAGGGGCTCAGCGGCTCACACAGCTGGATCGATCGGGGAAAGCAACATAACAGATATATAGAAGGAAACATTTTTTTGAGATTCTCTGATAAATCAACCTGTCTGAACTTTCCTCTTGGCTTCTGCTGCAGGCTACAGCCAACCTGAAGCATTGCAGGCACAGCTTGCGCAGAGACCGTGAGCAAGAATGCAAGCCCCTTCGTGGAGACAGGGTGAGACACAAGGAGATTCTTCCTCTTCCACCCAGGAAAAGGCACAAATCAAAGTATTACTCACCTCTGCACTTCACAGTTTGACGACTGGTCACATCAGGAGAGCAGCAATGGAACAGCGAGAGGAGCTCCTCACCGAGAAAAACCGTACCTACAGAGTTCCCTGGAACACAAGTGGTATTTTTCTCTTTGTAAAAGCACATTCCGAAGTTCACCTGTGCTGTTTTCTTAGCTACAGCCCCCTCTGATGGAGTGTTGCTGATCCCAGAAACGTAAGACATATTGTTCCAAGCAGGAAGACCAAGTCGTACAGTTACATTTCAGTTCACTGCAGTCTGCACCTTGGGCTGGTGCTTTAAGTGAGGAAGCCAAACTACAAAGATTGTTCCTAAGAATTTACAGTCAAGGTAGAAGCTCACCTGATTAGTAAATCTGCACATTCATCTGTTTTTCAGAAGGCAAAGCCCCCCCACGCCAGGACACAGTCCCATTAACACCGCAGAGAGGTGCGTGTTTCATAGCCAGCGCTGCCCTAATTGAATCCTCTCTTCAACAGAGAAATTTAGCGTTCAGCAGGTCACTTGTATCCTGCACAATGTTATAAGGTTTGCAGCCAGGAATGAAGCTTCTACTTTTACGATAATCCACAACATTTTTCACCTTGTTTTGCTTTGTCTCTAGTTGAAATGCCACTGGTATTCTCAATCATATTTTATGTATGAACACTTAAAAAGCTTTGCCTAAAGGACAAATGAGAATTTTCTTTTGTCCTTTCAGGCTGTACTTCATATATTTTCACATAAAAATGTATTGAAACAAGATTTAAAACTGTTATACATTTTATTGAGATCTACCTCCAGAGGGAGAAGAAAAGCACATTAACATTTAACATGGTGGCTTTGTCTTTTTCCCTTTCCTTCGCTGTTTGCTGAAAAACTTGCAACAGTTGAAAGGTAGAAATGTCAGACAGAAATCTGTGATCTGCCTCAAAATTAAGTTATGTATTGCCATAATAAAACAGAGCATTTGTCCTCCCTGGGATTCTCAGTCTCCATGAAGAATCATCAAAGGGGCTATGAATATTCCCAGTTGAGATCACAGAGAACGAGGGCCCTGAGAGTATTACGACTAGCTTGACAGTCCAGCGGCAGTGTTTCATTCCACGCTGCGTGACCTCGTCTTTTGATTTATTCTGGTACGTGGGCACAAGAAGGTGCGTGTCTCGGTGCACGTCTGTGTCTACAAACACAGCGGCACAGGAACCAGCCACTGCCAAGCTTGCTCCGGCTGGACCCATAGCGAGGCGTCAGCTCCTGAATTCTGCCTGCCATTAACCGAGAAGCACGAGCAAAATCTCCCGTGAGATGCAGGCCATCTTACCTCCTGTTGTTGTCAGCGTGCTGGTATCTGCTGTCTGCAAGCAGAAAAAGGCCTGTGTTTGCAAGCAGAGAAATTGCAGGCTTCTTGGAACCGATACAGGAATAGACAGCGCTGAAACGTCAACCCTGAAAGGAACTGCATCCTTGAGGCTCCTCCGCGCAACAGCCCGTGAAGCGCTCGTCTTAAATTTAGATGTCTTCAGGAACTGTTAGCCTGATACAGCACTGAGAGGGCCAGAGTATGCCACATGCCTCCACGATGTTCTTCCCAGGCGAGCGGCGCCTCTGCAGAATGAAAACGAGCTCAGAAGGCCAAGGCAGGAGGAGTTTCGGGTAAAGAAAGGTTTAGTCCGACTAAGAGACAAGTTTCCCTAGCAGCTGGGTTATGCAGAATGGACAGGGGTGGAGGGAAGGAAGATGGGCTGTTCCCTGTCCAGTATCAGGCACGTTTCCTATCCTGAATTTCTTATGTTTGAAGTTGCAAACCTGGGCCTCAAGTTCAACGAAGCTTTTAAGCACCTGCCTTCACCGTACTGGCTTCAGTGGGGCATCAGAGCAGTGTCAGTCTGAAACAGAGTAAGCCAACACGTTCAGCGCCAACTTTCTGACTGTGCATCCCAACAAGGCACGCTCCACCAACCTCTACAATTCTCTCTATGGATGCCCTGGTGTCCCTGCATAGCACCTTCCTCAGTCTGTAAACCCTTCCCTTGAGATGAATATCATCAGCCAGGCTCCTTAACAAGCTCTGCATTTGGGGAACTCCCCTGCTTTCCCATCAGAAGCGTGAAGAAAGGCTTGATTTCGCTCAGAATAGCTGATTGTCAACAAGTGCTCATTAGGCAGATCCAAAGCCCCCCCAGTCTTGCTGTTTAATTGACGAAAGCCTTGTGATTATGACAAACAGGAGATGCCAGATGGCATGGGATGGTTTTGTTACGTTGGGCTGGGCAGAATTTTGTACCAGTTATGCCTATACAGGGGCACATGCCAAGAATTGTTATTTTTTTTTCCTTGAAAGCTGTACCTGAAGTGCCCAGATAGGGAAACCTGACAACTTTCCTGCCATTCTTTAAGGCAAACGAACAAGAAAAACTTCCCTTTTTCTTTGTTAGCATTAGATTTCCCCCCAAAATTCTGTTGCAATGTTGCTTAGCAGAACAGGGCTCTGACACCTGGCATCCCTTAAGAGCAGTTCTACCATTTGCTCTCTACGCATTGTGGCACATTTCAATCTAGCAGCAGATACCCGAGAACACAGTGTCCATTTAACGATGGGGGAAAGGAGCCCCGTGTCCAAGGAAGCCCCCGAGATCTTTCACTGTGTCCCTGGGGGGGCGGAGAACGGCGCACGTGCTCCCTTGTTTCACCTCCACCTAATCACAGCTATTTTAGAATGGTCGGGCACCTCCGTGCTTCTAAATCCAGCCAGCAGGGCAGGCCTGCGCAGCCACAGGGAACAGATACACAGGACAGGTAGGATTAATAATACTCCTAGAGGTTTTCCGTAGCATGCAGGAAGCCAGCACAAGGGCACCAATAGCCTCCTCAAGCAGAGTGCGTTTTCTCATGGGGATGATCGCTCAAGGATGGAACGGGAGAGCTTTTACACTACAAAGGAACATGATCTTTCTTGCATGAAAACTAACCGGTTTGGCTCTTCAGTGCAGAACTAAGCTACCTTAACTCGACCTGTGCGTTTGCACCTGCGTAAGGACCATTTTGAGATGTCAACAAAACACGTTTTCAGGAGTCGATCTTATGCCTCCCCGCTCGCACTTAATTCGTTTCATCACACAGGGATAGGAATTAAAGGCCTGCACTGCAGTTTAGGCAGCTTGCCAATACCTATTTTATAGCAATAAAATATGTACAAATTAAGGAATCTCATGTGGAAAATTCATTCAACAGCCTCAAAAGCCAAATGAATGGTAATTACTTCAAACACAATGTGGTGGCAATCAGGCAAGATTGGATCATGCTTTTAAACGTACGTCTAAATTTTTAAGAACCAAGATAATTATGAATTATGAAAATAACTCAGACAATTCCGCAGCAAAGACAGTGTTTGCAGAATAAGAAAGGGATCTTCTTTAAGGAACAGAGAAGACTTAATTCCAACAACCTGCTTGGGAATAATCAGAGCAAATGCGGGGCTGAGATTTTATTTCCTTACATCCAGCCATCATTTTATACTTTGGGATGGCTCATGGGGTGGCTCCATGGCCTTGAGGTGTGGAGCAAGTGGAAGCACATAAAATAAAGTACATGTAAAGGGGTTTATCCTGCTTACTGAGAGCAACAGAAGTTGTTTCTAGTTCACATTCACATATCCTGCAATGTAAAAATAAATCTGCCATCTTAGTTCTCTGCGTGAGTTTTCCTCAATATGGAAAACAAGCTTAACGCTTGCAGTACACGCCTGGGGAAAGCTTGCTCCGTTCCGGCGCTCAGCTGGGGCTTGCAGACACATCTGCTGCAGTGTCAGCACTGCAGGTCAAGTCATGTCTAAGGTAACTCCAATCAAGTCCGTTCCCTCCAGGGAGGGATTCGTCCCATGAAATCCTCTCCATCGGCAACAACTCTAAGCCAGCACTCGATTAATTTATCCAACTGTTGTAGACTGTAGCTCAGTTCTAGTGGATGCAATCTGTAACGCACGAGGTTGCAAATACGACTCAGCCAGGAGAGCAACAGAGTGTCTAGAAACCACTTGTTCAGGAAAATATAAAACCTCTTAAAACGTTTTTTAAAAAAGCAGAATATCAAGAGAGACCTATTCTCCCTCTTTCAAAGTTAGAAGAGGCAGGAAAAGGTCTTTAACCCCTGGGGTGGGAATTCCATACCTTCAGTTTATTCCTGTTTTTACCAGAAACCGAAACGGACTCCATAAAAGGGCCAAGTGAAGTGTGAGCACTGTATTTGCCTGAGAGGACTTGGTTTTACGAAAAGTCAGCTCTGGACTGCAAAGCATTTTCACGTGTGCCCAACATGCAGCCGTAGAGCCAGCTGCCGGCGGACGGCCGGGGAGTTAACACAGCACACACAGACAAGTGCAATCACGTTGGTGAAGAGAACAAGCTGATCATTGGCACCTTTGGGATCTTCTTTTTTAACACCATTTTAAAGACCTGCTTAAATCCTAGATGTGATGCAACAACCAATGCTGATGGCTTCATTCCAAATCTTCAAGTATTTCTGAACTGAACCTGAAACTGGTCCATCTGCTGGCCTCCCCACGCACGCTGCAGCAGACGGGCTCGTGCTCCAGAACGCCTGTAGGACCTTTCAGCCAGAGGTGAAGCGTGGGCGCCTTGTGGCAGGTGCACTGGGATAGGACCCCGCACGCTGCAGCCCTTCCAGGTCACCTTAAGCTCACTGCAGAGCAGCAGCAGCTCGGTGCCGTTTCCTAACATCCCGGTACGGTACACCAATGTCCAAAGCTGCTTGGAAATCCATAGCAGAAGATTCACCTGTTAAGGTTCAGAACTGCCCAGGCAGAGCATCCTGTCTGCAGAAAAGGGCAGCCCAACCACCCCGGGGGCAGCACTGCTGGCTGTTTTGTCTCGAGCTAAACAGGATAACACAACTGCCCAGCATAACTTGAGAGTGAATCATTGCTTTCTGGGGAGTTATTATAATTATTTTCCAGGGCACCTTTGTTAACAACAGCAACAGCATGACAAGGTCTGACATCAATTAGGAAAAGCTAACACCTCGAGCTCTACTGATCCCCAAACCTCCCCACCTTCTATTGCTGCACGACAGCCGACGTCACCCTGGCGTGCTGGCACTAACACAGCGCCCTGGGCATACTGCCCTGGGGCGGGCACAGCCTTCAGCTATGGGCGAACTTAAAGAGGGTGAGTGAGCCCCACCGCCCGGCACCAGAGGGGAGAGGGGGAAGATAAAGCTCCTGGCCCCTCCTTGCCACCCTCTCACCAATTCCCAGGGAAGCCCTCCACCAGCTACTGCTTCATATGCATATGGATGTGCTGCTCTTTAATTAAAGCTATCTAAATCAGTCATATTTGAGAAGCCTCTCCCTGTGGGAAGGTCTAGTGCTCAGCCAAATCTGGACTGGACTACTGCGCCAGCTTAATGCACGAGTGAATCCAGCCACCATCCAGCTGACATGTGCAGATGGATTGCCACCAGCTAGGGTTAGAGGTGACAATGACTGACATCGGAACAACCTCCCAGTGACAAACCTGGCCTACTTAATGCACCTTGGTTTCTCTGATGAGTGAATTTGATCTTACAGGCGGTTCAGCAGGTGCCGTATCCAGGTGCCCGACTGGCAGGAATTTTTTTTAAGCTCACTGGAGTTTTTAATCTAGAATCTTTTTTATTTCAGGTGCTCTTCCTCCTCTCAAGGCTATGCCATGCTACGAACCTCTCTTTTCTCTTTTTTTTCCTTGACATTATAAGTGAAAATGAAACAGTTGAAAACTACTTGACTGCTTGAGGAAGGAATTACTTGTTTAGATTTTAAAATTAGAATCCTGTCCCTTTAAAACCTGTTAATAGAAGATCAATTGAGGTCAGATGTGGGAACTAAGGTGCCCCTCCCCATTCCTGCCTTCACTATTCACTGACTTTTCAGCCTCTAGCAAAGATACCTACTGTGAAACAGGAAAGAAATTACAGCTCTGGCAGTTCATAAACTTCAGAGCTAAAAAAAATAAAATAAAAATTAGAAAGCACTGTAGCAAAAGAAGAAATATGACAGAACAGTAGCAGTGAGGAAAAACTGTATATAGTGAACGTATTCCTTTTTCATTTTAAGTTAAAAACAAATCCAACTATATTTCACAGAGTATTTAAAAAGAGTGGAAAATCACGCTGTCTCGACAATGAAAATGTGAGAATGTGATTATGTGATGTTTGGCAGCTTCAAACATGCAACATAGATCTTTTGTTTCTCACCCACCACCTTTTATCCGTAGCCTCCTACCTGGGCTATACACAGCTCCTGCCTGCACCTGGATCTCCTACCGAAAAACAGAAATAACACATTTCCATCCTTGAAATCAAAATAATTCAGAACAAGAAACTTACATCAACCCTTTTTTTGAAAAAGTTGTATGCCTGCATAAAAGGCATTGGATTAACTCCCTTCCAATACTGAATTGCATCTTGAATCCTCTTGCACATCCGGCAACAGCAAATTCAACACGGTGTCTCCTTGTTTAAGGATTGCCATTAGATACACAGTTATTGCTGAGCCTGAGTTTCTGAAGCTGCCGACTAAGTGTTCTGTGGAGTAACAGAAAGACAAACATAACATTTAGGACATTATCTGAAAATGACCACAAATACCTCTTTGGAGATATTGGAAGTGGCAGACGATGCCTTGACGGCAGAAGGAAAAAACCAAGGAGCTTTTGCAAGGGTAATTCCTGTTTCACTGCTAATAGATGAAGATCCAATACCGCTCCTGATTTTCTAGGGGGTTGTGCATATGTGTGTGTGGTTTAATTTAAACAGCTCGGCATTTCACAAAGTAGATACCAAAATTGATTCTGCCTACTTCAGGCTAAACATGTGAAAACGCTGACTGACAGAATCACCTAAGGGTAATAAATCTGCCAAGTGTTTTGTTAAACAGCCATTCAATTTGAAATGTATCCCGGCATTCTGGAATAACAATGGGCTACTGTAACGTATGGCGCATTAATTATATAGTTGACAAGAAAATTACCCTTCAAGCCAAGATTACTAAAATCTTACTAGGCTTTTTCTTTCCCCCCCCCCCCCCCCTCTCTCCTGTTAGATGCAGCACTGAGTGTGGCCCGCCCAGAGGTTCTGCCCACCTCCTGCAGAGTTAACCAGCACGGCAAGGACAGTCAGGGAGATTGCCCTGATGTTACACTGAGAACACTGCTTGCTTCCCCAGGTTTTATGATAGCCGCTAAATGATGACTGTCAACATAAAAACTGGTCTCTGCTTTCCTCGGTGTAAGTTTTTCTGCTACACATAAGAAAAGGTTGCTTCAGTTTGTGACTACATCCCACAGCTTGCAGGTTATCGCTGACAATCTGTCTGGGAAGAACCCGCAGCAGCTTTCAAATACTCGCTCACACTGTGGTGAAAGAGCAGGACCTCTGATGTTGTGGATTACTCTAAGAATACAACAGAATGTAAATACAGCGTTACAAGCGGAACATAATTTGTATGTTTTCCAGGGAAATACTCCCATCTGACATCTGACAGTTCCTGAAACCTCTGTACTCGAGGCTAAATCTGGATGTCCCCAGTAAAGCGCTGCAACAGCGCTTCGGCATATGGTCCCTCGCCTGTATGCTGTCCGTTGCGCCTACGTGCAAATCAGGCTCAGAAACTGCAGTTTAAAACCGGCAAATTCTTCCCCAACAGCATCCTGAGTGCAGGATGCAGAAATGGGAACAGATTCAAAGGTCGTAACGGTGCTGTGTCACGGGAGGACTATGTTCTGTCATAATTCCTTCTAGTTTGTACTTTTATTCAGAAATTTTGGGGTGTGAACGACTTAAATTCTGCATCAGAAGTGACTAATTCTTAGTTTTACTACAGTAACTTGCCAAATACAATTGCCAGCTCTGCGTTTCCTTTTTTGAGTCAGAATCTCTCAACGCACAGCACAACTCTCCAGTGAGTTTTCAGCATTCATGCACTGCTGCTGATATGGAAAAGCACTTCCAGTATTGCCAAGACAAAAGTGCTTACTACCAAAGAAATGTTTCAAATTGTACTGAAATATACTCTACAGAGCTGACGACAACGTGTTTGGACTAAAGAAAAGATTACATGTGCTGTAAGTTGAGCTAAGATTCAAATATCTCTTACACACATAAATCTGAGCACTCAATTTCCTAGGATTTGAGGTACAAGCATCACTTATAATCAAACACAACTGAAAAATGACACCACTGAGCTTTGCCACCCTGAGGAACAGTCTGCAAGGATATATGGTTTTAGCATAATGCCATGCTGCCTTTTAACTGGGTACAGGAAAATCTGTAGGTTTAAAGCGTAATTTAAATAAGTTACATCTTTTATAGTCTGCTTTACTGTAGGTTTTGTAAATTCACCATTAAAATAAATGATCAGGCTTCATGGATTAAAAGACCACTCCAGTTTCAACTGTTGTAAACCCCACTTTACCAAATCACATTACCTTGTAATTTATTCTAATGTAGTACGTATTTCCCTTTAAAGCCAATTTCTATTCCTTAGGCATATGTCCAAATGCCTTTCTGATTAACCTCTCTGATCGAAAGCCCACATAGCTCAAGCAAAATCTTTCCATTTACCTCAACAAGCTGTTTATTATTCTCCTCTCCGGACGGGACGAGCTTGGTACGGTAACAGCGTTTTCTTTCAAGGAGAGCTTCAGGTGGAACAACGGCGTGGGTTAGCTGTGTACAGAAAGCAAACCCACGTAACGTATTGTGCTCTCATCCTGACCAAGGGAGGCTGAAGCACCAGAGGAGAGAGGTTTCTGCAAGGTCAGTATCTGCCCATATCTCGCGGGGTGATCACGTGCTTCCTAGGCCCCGCTTCATAGTTCTGTGAGAGCAGCACCGGTTACTGATGGATACCAGAGCCCAAGCGATACTGTCCCAAATCAGAAATGCCACAGCAATCAAGTCACAAGAGGCATTTGTGCCAGGAATCACATAACTCATGTTTTTCATTCCCACAAAGCACACATTCTAGAAATCTTTCACGAGGATGCCCTCTGCACCATCCCTGCCGGGAACAACCAGACCCACCGTGAGCGACGGCAGCACAGACCAGTCTTGCAGGCTCCATTTCCTTCAGCCTGAAATGCTTTAATTGCATCAAATACTTAACTCCACTCACTATGATGTTAAAAAAGTTGCCCCAAATGCAAAACTTGCAGGAGAGAAAGCACAAGAGGAGGTTAAAACCAAGCAATGAGACACAGCAATTGGTGACAGCAGGGGATTCCAGGTACCCATGTGGCAAGCATTAAAATCTCCATTCTCCCCTGACTTGGTCATTTTCATACTCTCCCACTGAAGACAGTAAAACAGCATTTAAAGAAAAAAAAAATCATCAACTTTTCTACATTTACATGAGTGCAACAGTGGGAAACAATGAAAGCAGCTTGGCATTTTTATAAGACAGTTCAAATAAAAATTAATGGCACATGTAATAATAATTCCAAGCGTATTTTGTTTCCATTTATATCCAACTAAGAGACAATTTTTGGTGCATTTGGTTTTATAGTTCTGTGTATATGCAGCAAAGTAAAATTTCTGCACATGGGAAAATAAATAAGTGGCTATATGACTGGTTGACAGCAAGATTTGTAGAGCTAATTAGTTCAATGAATAGGAAAGGCACTCAAAACTAACAGCTCATCAAATAGTTCTTCATACAAGAGATATCTGTCACCCTGCCTATGCTGAATAAATATTTTTACTGTTTTCCAGAGATCAGTGCCAACAGAAGAAAATAAAACCAGAACAAAACAAAACGGCAACTGACAAACCACCAAATCACCCCAAAACCCAGCTCAAAAACCTGTGCAGTGACCCTCACTGACTGCAGCTCAGCGGGCTAAGAGTTCGCTGGAGACACCAAGCCAGGAACTACCTTCCGCCCTGGCCAAAACCAGCTTCCTGTGACCCACCACTTCCACTCGAAGCGCGCTCACGGCGCGGTAGAAATGGCAGCACCTTGTGTAGACGTCGGAGGGCAGCTGATTCCCGTGGGAGTTAGCTACAGAGCGTTGCTGCATCAAACACGGGCGGGTTTAAGCAAGTGCTTTTGCGTCAGGGGACCCAGTGGGGTAAAGCAGCGCAGATTAAGGAAACAATCATGTTTCCAGCTAATAACAGATTAAGTGATAAAAATCAAGTGTTCTAGGAAGAATGCTGATAACACCGTATTTCACTTGGGTTTTTAAACCCCAGATATATCAACTTATTCAATCCCCTTCTCTAGAAGTTTAGATTCTCAGGGATAGGTTTATTCCCTCAGCACAGCTTGTATGAAATACGTAATTATGAAAGACAAAGCAGGTTACAAGAGGTTGTTCTGGGCAGAACTGTTAGTTACAGTTAGCAAAATAAGTACCTATCTAGCCATATCTCATACTTCTTGATGCAGAAGAGAAAATAACACACTAAGTTAGTAACAAATGCCTATAAAAGAACAAATATGAAGAAGCCAGCATTCACCAAAGGCAGCTTATTGAAGCCTAAAGCAAGGACCCTACACCTCTCCTCCTTCCAGCAGCAAGTGCTGAGCAGGACAAAGAGGAGGAAAAGGATAAACTTTAGAAGCCGCTGAAAGGAAGGAATCACTCACGCAGGCACCAAGAGACAAAAACTCCCTCAAAAGGACCCTGAGAGCTTCTTTACGTCGGCCCATAAATGAGCCTGCCCATCTCCAGCAGCTCCTGCCAACTACCATCAGCAGAACTGTCCCTGTGACAGGGAAACGTAATAATGTTAAACAGTCCGAAGTAATTCATGGCTCCTACAGTTTTATTATTGACATTCAAGTAAACCATCAGCTCCTCTGGCGAGCAATATTTCTAATTCATTTGAAATGGTGATATACCTATTATTCAATCAACACAGTTTTGCAAACTAAATTGATATCTGAAACCATTCCAAGAGATATAATGAGAATGTAGTAGCTGCGTATTTAAAAGAGGAGAAAAAGGAAACCATCTGTTTGCTTTTGTATAGTAATATAAAGCATATCCTTGCCATCTCTTTTGATTTTGCCACTGTACTCCTTTGAAGAAAAACGCTTAGGCTATAGCTGGCTTTCATCATACTCCCCAAATCTTAGTCCTCTGTTACAGCAAATCATTATAATTCTATGCATCGTTTTATGCCTGTAATCCCGAGTTTCAAGCACGCTCTTGGATATAAAAGCCATTTGGGACAAACATAAACTGATGAAACATTGGCCTTGTCTTCTAAGCATTTCAACATAGTGACACACGTTTCGGTATTCACATCCTCCTGCAACAGAGGCGCAGTAGTGAATAAAAGCAGAACTGAGCAACCTCGCGTGGGAACATTCGTTTGGGATTTAACTTTTTAACACCATTTTATCAAACCTTCCTGAGCTTCCTTAATAACAAAGCTGTACAACAGGCACGTTTCCACCAAAGTGCTGAACCTCGCTTAAAAATATGGTACAAGAAAGGTTAATCACAGTTTCTGTTTTACTCTCCTGGTGCTGCCACTGCCCTCACTGAGTTCAATAGCTTTTCTCACGTTGACCAAGGCAGGTGCCAGCGTGCAGGAGGTCCATATCCACAACCAATATCATTCATGACAAATTGTTTCTACTGTGCTCACCCTCTCATATTGAATTCTTGTGTGTGAGAAGGTAGGCCACGGCCAGTGCTGAAACTATAATTAAGGTTCACTGAGTTGCTACTTCCATTATCAAGCCCAGCTTCCAAGGTTTAATAAGTCAGCAGTTCCAATTGCACAAGGCTGAAATTTGACATTCAAGGTACCGGCAGAGGCACAGTGTGTGCTTATCTGTTTATCAAAAGCACAATTTAAATCCACCCAGCTGCTGCTGAATCTGAGATCTAAAAGTATGGCCTGTATCTTCCTTTTCATCTGTTTAGGACTTACATGCTCTAAACACCAAATCTTCCTGTGGGGAAAGCCAGCACAGATGTGTTTCGGTGGGGGCATTAGAAATGCTTCCTGCCCCGCAAGCTTTGGGCTTATCCCCATTGCTTCTTGTTTATTCACACAGTCTCCAGTAAACAAGTGTGCAAAAATTAAGCAACGTGGTAATTCAGGGCGCACAACCTTCATGACCTGATTGTATCAAGGCATAAAACAGGCAAGAACTGTAAAACACATTGCACGACTCCCCAGAGAGCTCCCAGGGTGAACTGGGAGAGGAGAGGGTCCCAGTGTGTCTCACTGCCACACGGGGTGTGCCTGGGCCGGGCTCTCGACCCCAGGGCGGGAGGCAGTGCCAGTGTCAGCAGCCCCTCTCAGCCCCTCTCCCCCACACAGCGGGATTTAACTCACTTGTTGACCCAGCATCAGCTCAGCCCCCCTGCCCATCACAGCGTAGCCCGGGCACAGAGGGGCATGTGGAGCTGTGCCAAAGACAGATGCCCACACTAGAAACCTTTGAGCTGATACAACCTGACGGAACAAGGCCCACGTAGGGGGGAAAACTGGGTAGCGCTCTCCCCAAAATTAATAATCCTCCTGCAAACTCTGCCATCTCCTCTGTGGCGCAAAGACCACCAAGTTAGCATTGGGTCTTCCAGGGGACAGCATGTGTAGGGTGAGCTCAGCCAGCCTTCTATCGCTTTTCCCTTAATCACTGCGCTAGGAGACAGTTACATTTTGAGGAAGAGCAGGTGTAACTTTTAAGTTTGGCAAGTTATATGCATCAGATTAGGTAAAAATGCCAAACGTAACACATATCACGCAGAAACGGAAAATGCATCTGCAAAATGGCAGCTGATACTTGGTGTCCCAAGGATCAATCCCTACAGGACACAAAGAGCGCCAGTGTCCCACCGCAGTACGGTTGTCACACGGTAAGAGTTAAGCTGCAAACGAGACGCTAGCCAGTGTGATTTACTGTACTCTCCAGATCCAGCTTGGCTTTAGCTTCACAGCCTGTTCTTAGTGCAAACGGGAATTAATTTCATCCCGTTTAAGAAGCAGCACAAGTAAGCGAAATCAAACACGGGGGGAAATATCTCCTGAGGTTCTTTCACCAAAACTATTCTTAGAGAATATAGAGAAAAGAGAAAGGCCAACCTAATGTGCTTTTTGCATCATAAAGCAACACTGCATTCAGCCTTAGTCCCTAAGAAGTGGGATTCTGAAAGCCAGGTATGTAGGTCAGGTACGCAAGCCCCACAGAAATGCAACAACTTCCCTGGGTTATTTCTGAACCACTTACTCGGAAAGAACACAGACACGGACAAATTCTCAGGTAGTTAAAGTCAACACAGGCCTTTCCACTTGGGATGAAACACCAGCTTAGAGCTGACAACTTTCATCTTTTCAGGTGTCAGAGTTTTGGCCTCTGCAAAAAGGTGAAGTACAGAATCCTCCTGCGCAAGAGAGAAAGTGAATTCATTTCTCAGTCACAGTAATGAAACCTCTAGCCCCGAAAAAGCTTCTTTCTCTGCTAGTCCAAGCATTCAATTGACTCCATCTTGTCTCAACGGGGTCGTGGTGGCAGAAAGGTAGGCACTCACAATACGGTCCGTGTCTAGCCCCAGAGGCGAGCAGGCTTGGTAAAACAACCAGCGGTTGCTCTATACGGGTCCATGGGCATTGCTTTATAGAAAAAAGGGCCGTGGAAGAGCCCGACAACACAACTGTAACTGAACCTCTCTGCACCGGAGCAGCTGGATGTAAATGGGGAGCAAAGCTAAGCCTGTGTAAATGAGTAATGTGCGTAAACAGCAGCTTACACGAGTGAAATGGAGGCAAGTCTGATGTACACGTTTAGGAGCTATGAGCAAGGCAACTGCCGCAATTACTCTGCATTTTGCATCAGGAAGTCACCATGGAAAGCGTTCCATGCCCTATGCCAACAGAGAGATGTTGCTTAGATTCTGTTTCATGTGCCACAATGGAAGAAAGAAAGAGACTGATCAAAATACTGCACCCTCTGTCCTTCTGTAGCTTACTTACAGAGCAAGAATTTATTCTTGAAGTAATTTCCTTCATCTAATACTATTCTGGGTTTAAGACTACTCGAGTCTAGAGTAATTCCCCCAAACTGTTGCAGCCCAAAGTGTCTGCAAGGAATTGAAAAAAGACCTGCAATATGGAGAAGAGTGAAAAATAATTAGTGAAACGTTCCAAGAAGAAAAAAGCCCAGGTCTGGCAATAGTAATACAACATCAACAATTCTGCTTGTATAAGCAGCATATGTCCACCATCCACTTAGAATGTGACTTTCAATCTTCAATTTTTCCTCCATCCTAGTGAGAATTCACAGCACCTTCTCTCAAACTAACCTAATTATAAAAGATAATGAAATACTCAAATCCATGGACTGGGTTCTCCCTTCTGCATTAGGACACCTTCTTTCGCTTTAGTTGTGACTGTGAAAGCTAACGATGAAACACATCAGAACCGTGAAGACAAGCACATACAACTTGTGAAACTATCTTCAGTGTGTTATGTAATGTTCAATATTGATTTTGATTCAACTAGACTTCTATTAGAGTTATCTGTTCCAGCCAGCTGCCAAATACACCTGCTCAATAATGTGTCCAAATTCATTAACAGTTTTGTTTTAATAATATTTCATTTTAAAGTTTAATTTTATCCACACATTAGCTTCATATTACTTATGCAAATAAAAGCTTTATGGCTATATTAGCAATAATTCATTATCATTCCCTACTGGCTTAGCGAAGGAATTTGTAACTTTGGAGTACGTCCAGAGCTTTTAATTGAAGCTACTAAGAGAAGTCTACATTTAGTTAGAATCATTTGCACATACAAATTAAATATGATTAGCATAAGTCTCTCAAACTCTTCCCAGACTCAAAGACAGATTGTGACTTATCCTTGAGTCCTGTCTGAAGGATGGTGTATTAAGGTGGAATCCAGCAAGCATCCTGGGGGAAGGAGGCTGTGACACTTGCAGCTGGCATCTGTGACAGGTGATCTGCTTATTGAAAGTTACTTCCCACTCAGCTCCATCTTCACTGTTATGGCAGAGGCAGCACCTGTCCCTTCCTCTTCGGTCTACCCCAGACCATCTCTGAACAGAGGGAGAGAGGAAAGCAGTGGCTCGACCCAGTGAAATTTCCCTCCCAGGGACTCAGACCAGGTGGTAAGTGGTGGCAGTGGAGGAAGTGTTAAGACTGTAGGGCAGGTTGCAAAACCAGGTATATTTTAGTTACTGGGACGGAGGGAGTATGTTTTGGTGCAACTCTCTTCTGTTGCTTTACATCTTCACATCTACCCCACATAGGGAACTCACAGGCACTAAATATGCAGAACACGCAAATATACGGAATTGATACCAGCTACAACCTGTTGGGTATCACCACAGAAGCCCTACTGGGCTGGGTCTTCTAAGTCCCAGTGTTTCTGTCTCAGAGGTGCAGGACTGGACTCTAAGTTATCTCAAGAAGTTTTCACGAAAAATGTACTGAGAATACTCCTTTGTGCTCCAAAGAGCTCCTGTTGGATTAGGAGCTGAGGCATGTTTATTATGTCCCAAGTCACACAAGGACTGTGGGTATCTTCCCCATCTCCTACAGAAGATGTTTTAATTAGCCAATTATACTAGTAAGAAGCAATCTAATTTCTAGGCCAAACAATAGCATGGCACAGATATTAAAATCAAATTAGCAAGACATACCAGTGTTTTCCTTTAGCGTGCAAACCCGACCTCCTGCACAGATAATTAGCATTATGTCTGTGTGGTGATCTGTGGCACTTAAAAACACAAACAGTGGTGAGTAATGAATGCGATAACAGGTATAAGAATTTCCCTCTACTCTCTCTCCAGCTTTTCCCTTTTCATTTAGTTGATTAGTAATCACGGTGTGTCCTCTAAACCCACGCTTCAGAAAACAAACAGCCATATTTGCAAACAAGCAGCAACACTTCTGCGGGAGGCAAGAGCTACATGCGATTCCAGGAGATTCGGCTCCCTGCTCGCCGCAAACATCCCGCACAACAGCAGCACAGCCACGCAATTGCTCTGCCACTCCATTGCATGAAGGCAAAGATTCTCCTACCCTGTGCTCCCTCCAGTTCAAGCGAGTGTTGTGGGACAGAAGATGCTTCGCCAAGCACTTGGGTACAAGCCAGAGCTGTTACCCCCCCGGCACCTGGGGCACAGGTGATGCACACCTGTAACGATGATGCACAGTTGCAATGGGTTTTCTCCAAAAAGAAACTCCTCCCATGTAACCTCTGACTCTGGTGGGAGAAATTAAGCTTTCCTCATAAAATACACATATTAAAAAAAGAATGGGGGTGAAAGGGAATAGATCTTACAGCCTCGACTCCATGCGGACTTTCTCTTTATTCACAACTATGAGCTGGAGCCGAAGCAGAGAATCAGTCTGAGCCAGGATGATGGGTGTTGATTGCCAGCGAGTGAAAGCTGAAAGGAAGCTTTTAAATTGTGCCTAGAATCCACCTTCTGAGATGGAAACAGACTGAAAACATGTTTCTTTGGGGATTAAAACCTGACATTTAGAAAACAACTAGCTGCTCTGAAAATGTGTGTTTCCACCTTCCCCCCAAAAGAGAGCAGAAGCCTGTTCTTGGCTGCCTTATGGCAGCAGCTGTGCAGCACACGGAGCTGCTCTCAAAAGCAACGTGGATTTGTCTGAATAAGACATTTATCCTTCAAAGGCCAGGGCAGCAGAGCAACGTCTTGGAAAAGCCAACAGATCAATTCTGCTTAACCCCTGAACTCTGAATCCTTATTACACCCTTTTGCAGGTTCCGAGGCATGAAACCATCTCTAAACAAAACAATAACATAGCCTGCCATACAGTAGAAGGATGAAGTGGAAGAAATATGTTAACACAGCAGCTGAAAGGGGCTGTTGCCTGACCTCCTGAGATGCAGAGCCCTGTTTCAGCAGCGCGCCACGTGCTGCGTTAGCTGCAGCCCCAAAGTAAGGTTTGACTTGGGAGTAATTGCTCCCCTAACAGCATGTGACAGCCCAGAAACACCCAGCATCGGAACGGCCACGTTTCTAGTCCGCTCTTGTGTACCAAGTGAATAATTTCCCTACATTAAATGGTAGCTCTTAAAGATGCAGTACATCCATGTATCTGAACCCAAATTCAATCTGTTATAAATTAGTGTAAGAGAGCATTTAGAGGACTGCAGGGGTAATTTCTGCTTGCCTGGCTGTTGGTGTATCCCAGCCTTCCAGCTGTGTTTACTGTACCACTGGATGGAAATTCTGAGAGGATGTACAATCAAGAAGAAAAGCAAATGAAATGCAACATATTTCAGCGCTGCTCGGGTGTAACTGCTCTCACTAGTTACTCTTCTGAAGTTAATCTTTGTTTGAAGGAGCATAAGGTCCTTTCACAGTTTTTCAATCCAGAATTGAATTCTGGGGGTTGGAATAGATGACCTCTAGAGGTGCCTTCCAACCCCTACGACCCTGTGTGTAAATTCCTTCCCCCCACCTCACCCCGTGTGCTGCTACCTGCTGCCCCCCAGGAACAGTAGGGTCATGCCCTGGATGAAAGCACACGTGCCATCAGCTAAGCAAAAGGGTCAGCTGGAAGCTCAATTCTCTACATGCTTTCTGAAAAAAGTGCACACAGGACTATCCACATGTTCTTGGAACCATCGATACTCAAACCTATGACCCCAGAGCTTGCTACACTTGCTCCTGCTACACAGGATCATCATTAGTTATTTTCTTAATTGACTGTGACCAAAAAGGGATTAACATTAGTCTCTTACTAAGACCATGATATTTTTGTATCTACTGGAAAGCACTTTGGTGTGTCATTTCCTTTGCTATGTGCTGGCTGCAGTAAATAAAATAGTCTGAAGTGACAGTTCCATAATTCTGCAGAACCGCATGCAGGGGTCCTGCTCGCCACCTTCCCCTCAACCGCGTGACGTTATTTCTACAATCACTCACCCAGCAACCTCCCGTGTTCCACAAGGTAACCCTGTGTTTTGCTGTGTTTTAATTCTTGTCATCTTTGCCCCCCTTTTGAGTCAAAACGGAGTCACAGATACCCAGACTGGGTTTTAGGATCACCTCAACGAATGCTTACCCACAGGACAAGCTGGCAGAGCACGCGGGGGAGGTGGTGATTCCTGATTGTGTCAGTGTCCTGTTTCTGATGTAACGGGATAGCTTGCAGTACCATTAGATGGGTATTTCCAGCATTCTTCCCAGCCCAGCAGCCGGGAAGCCCCCACCCAGCACTCCTCACACATCCCCTGGTGGCCTTGGCCACCCGCCTAACACCATTAGCAATCCCTGGCAGACAGGTCAGCTCAGGCGACAGCACGCCCCTATGGAGCACAGCCACCGCTTTCCCCACGACCAGCATCAGAGGCCACGGGCAGCACTGCTGAGCTCTGGGGAAGAGCCACCCAACCACCCTTAACGTGGGGACTCCAGGCAAGGTCTGAGCACCGCTCCTGCGCTGCACTCAGCAGCCTGTCTGCACCAAACGGGACCGTCCCTGTCCCCTTGGGCTAACAAGCCTGGGTGATTATCACAGTGAAGGCTCCAATATGGGTTGCAAAAGTATGTCCACAGCACTGGGAAATGACTTGGGCACTCGCAGCTCGTGTTTGTCTTTAGCAATCGCACTTCTCGCTGCAGTGTGACCAGGCCTTACCAGTGACGAAGAGGTAGGAAAACCTTAGCTGGGTAACCTTAGGCTTCTGCAACACAGCGTGGAACTGGGACGGAAATGTAGAGACAAACAGTGTACCGAGAGCCCACCGTGCAGGATCCTGTTGTGAATACTCTGTAATCGAAGTTCCAGGGCCATGATTTTGGAATGAACTTCCCTCCCCCAGTGTTTAGCTACAAAGTGTTTGAGTAAAGAATGCTAAATTACATGCAAGTCACATTAAGAACAATCAGTCTCATGTAATAGGGAATCTAATAGTTCATAAATGAGATGCAAATTCATTTTTACGGGTGCACTATAATAAGCCAATTATTTCAGAGCTCTTCAATTATGCAGTTTCAAAAAGCTGAATTGCTTTAAAAATTTTTTTTAAGAAGCTTTAGGTTTTTCCGTAGTTTACAAGGAAAAGAAAATCTATCTGCCTTGCAAGCAACATAAAAACAAACCAAAAAAATCCCAAACCCAAAACCCAACCCCCCAAAACATCATGCCAACTTGCAAGCAGGAGCAATACAAATATAAAAGAATAAGCCAGCTGGCAGACTACAAACATAGCAGACACACAGACAACAGACCTCTGTGTTCCCACCAATTACAGACATTCAGGAGCCCATCCTAGTGCCTGCTGGGACGGGTACCACAATGTGCTACATCAGCAGTAGGGAGTCTCAAGAGCAGCCCTGATTTACCACGCCTGCAGACAGAGATGGCATTGCACCTCGATGGCAACGTCCTACCGCCATCAAAAAGGCCCTTTGTGACTTTTGGCATTCAAATCCTGAAAAAACCAGAACACTTTATGGGCAATTCCTATCTCTGATACAACCCTTTTCCATTCACTGAGCCACAAAACACTTCACAGGGGTGGATCACAAAGGAACCGAGAAATCACAGTGGTTTAGGTGGTGTTGGGTTACACGCAGTGCCAGCCTCCGTTTCTGCTACTCACCCTTCTTCTTTATGCTCTCATTATTATTCATATTGTGGCCTCAAGAACAAGGAATTTAGAAAAACTGTTAATACAGAACTCAGGCATTGTCCCAACGAGACTATAAAGTTCTGGCCTCCTGCCTGATCTTTCTTGTTACCATTTAACCTTTTCCACACAGCAAACGCACATTAACGGAGGAAAGGACTTCCCTTTCCAGATAATGAATAGTGGTATTTTTCAGCCTTTGCTTGCAAAGCTTTTGGACCAGATGAAATGTGCAGACAAAAGTAAGTGTGCTAGGAGAAATGCTAACTGCAACGCACTGTAACCTGTCCCGCTCCCCCGACGGCTGCCGGCCACTGCTGCGTGGGCTGCAAGGCCAGCTGTGCCCAGGCATGCCCAGCACCGTTTGTCCTGGGCTGCGGAGGCTCACCATCAGGCTCCAAGCTCGACTGTTGCCCTCTTGTAGTGACTGTTGTTAGCAAGGCTGTCCACCGGCCTGAGTCACCTCGTCCCTTCGAAACGCCTACTGCTGCCCCACAGGTATTCAGAGCTTCCAGGGCAACCTCTCTCAGGGAGACCGCAACAGGAAAGCCAGGAGCACATCCAGAAAAGCTGAGCCAGGGTTCATACGCAGAGGCCATATCCTACGCTAGACCAATCCTTACTGCTGGAAAACTGACACAAGCTTTTAGGCACATAGGTTCTTCTTTTCAGATCGGAAACTGAAGTAGCAGAGTTGACATCTGCACTATCAATCGTTCTCCAGTTGTATTTAGTTCTGAAGCCTACTACTTCTATTGCAGAATTCCAGCAGGCTTACGTGTCTCACACATATCAGCCAGTCTAGTAAAACATACGGCCTGTACTCGGGTACCTCATCTTGGTGCAACTTCACCACCAAAACCATTACACGGGCTTTCCTGCCATCACAGAGATCCAGTTACAGGATGCTGAAAAGCAGGAAAACTTCTGATTTCCTTCCCCTTCTCTCCACACCCATTCTAAGCCTTTGTCAGGTTTGATACCAGGCGCGGCTGAGTAAGGCTTGGTCTGATGCCGCTGCCAAATCTTCCTGGACAGAACATCCCAACAGATCAAGTTTCTGAGTAGAAGCAAAAGAGGCAATAAAGATAAATTATAACAGCCTTCTACACTCTTCAAGTTTTCTAGATGTAATAGAAGATTGACATCCAGATTTAGAATTCATGTAGCTTTGAAAATGCTTTCTGACCAAAGCTCAGAACAAAGTACATCAGTTTGAACACATTCCTATCTAAATCCACGTGTACTGTTTGCTGTTGGAAAATGATCCTCATTTTAACAAAATCCATATTTAAAAAAAAAAAGAAATAAAAAATGCTGTGAAGCATCTAACATCTGGATCAGGACTTTGGTGACTAGGGACCGCAAAGACTCGGAGGTAGCTTTTGAGAAGGGCATCACTTCGCAGAGCTGTCTTGGAAGCGCAGTGTCTGAATCTGCAGCCAGCTGACCTTCTGGGATAGAATAATTGTAATAGTATTCTGGCCTTCTAATGCTGTAAACTGTATTGTGAATACATACATCAGTCTTGGGTAAGAACCTTAATAATAAATTAGTTAATTTTTTTTCCTTTAGCTAAAAGGCAGTGCAAGCCATAGCTTTATTTACAAAAGGTTAAACACTCCTTTAATTGGATTGCTGGCATTTAAGTGTGCAGCAGAATATCCTTCAGCAGTGTCCCTTTTATTTGTGACTGGAGAAGTGCCTACAGAAATGCCATGGGAAGATTTCATTTTAATAAAAAAGAGAAGCTTAAGATCCCTTTGGAGGCTTATGTTACATCTCAAAACTACCATGAACTAATGAATTTAATCTAAAAGGTCCCCAACCACAGGGCTGAAGAGAAATTGCAACGCCGGCGTAGCTTGACCAAGCCGACTTTCTACGCGTGTTAGCAGTTGTACCTCTGTGCTTACATTCTGTTATGAGTACAAACACGCACGTCTGAAGTTTTTAGTCATTGAAAAGATATTTTTAAATGAGAAACATGGTTGCCCTACAGCATCCTAAAGACACTTCAAAGAACGAATCATGTCAGACTCTTGCACATAAACAGAGCAAAAGGAAAAGCCACAGCCCCTCCTCCCCCAAGTCGGTGCTTTGGAAAAAAATATGTGCCAAAAACTGTACTGCTTGGAAGAAAAACAGCCCCTTGTTGGCTCATACTGGGGTCAAGCCGAGGACCCAATTCTGCATGGTGCTGGAAGCTGAGTGCACGCAGCAGTACTCGGCTGAGTTATCATCTCACAGTTATTATATGCACAGTATAGAAGTCTCCTGGGAGAGTGGCTAATGTACACTTTGCTCCCTAGAAAGTAGGGTGGGAATTTATGAGGAAAGAAAATAGGGTCTGTATATTACACAAAGGACCTTTAAATAGGCGTATAGGTTTCATTATTGGAGTATGTTACTGGATGGTCAAAATTAAAAACAGCTTCTAGAAAGTAGACTGCATTTAACTTTCCATTTGGGGAAAAGAAAAAGAAAAACCATTTCAAACACAGCCTCCATTAACTGGGCATGGTGAAGTACGATGCCAAGTTTGCATCAACACAGTGAGTGGCTAACATACAAGCTGTCATCCACCAGGTACCTCCACTTTAACATCTTATTTTGCTTTCTAAAATGTGATAATTATAACACTGCCTTAATGTTGTGGTGGATTTCAGAGTCAGAATCTACCTATTTTACCAATATCTTAGAGAGTATGGGTCTCTAACGCTTATGCAATGGTTGAGCTCCAATATGCTGCAGCTGAAGAGGCATAAAAGAAGAGGTTCTGCTGGAGAATGTGAACAAGGAAAATCCTACCCCAAGACTTTCCTAACTCTCACAGCATAAAGCGCAGCAGCCAGCCTGCTCCACCCACAGACCATCCCAAAGCCTTGCATTCCCCAAACCTCTAACCCCATCACATTCACCTTGAGGAGCAGGATGCTCCAGAGATTAAGTTTTGCCTCTTACTGCACCTACGGTCCTAAGTACTTCACCATAAAGAACAGCAGTAGTTGCAGGCGTACCAGCTGTTTTCTCACTAGATACCCATATTTCCAGCAAGCACCAAACAGTCCCAGAGAAACTTCCCTATCCTAGAGATTTCCAATGTTTCTCTACTGTTTAAAGTCACGGCTCCCAGTACTTAGCTGCGACACTCCCATTTAATGAAAAAGAGAGTATTATGCCTTTGTGGTGTTACAGAAAAGATGGAGAAATAACTATGAATAACTATCCAGAAACCAGAAGGCACATCAAAAGAATCTACAATTGCAATAATGCAATAGTTCATTATTTTCAAGTCATTAACACATTTTTTAAAAATTTGCAGTTGGCAACCCTGAACTTTCCAATTCCATCATCATCCTTGATGAGAGGGAGCATAACCAGTCCCAGAAATAAAGATGTAGGTTTCTTTCTTTGATAGGACAAGAGGAAATGGTCTCATGTTGCACCAAAGAAGGTTTAGGTTGGATATTAGGAAAAAAGTCTGCACCGAAAGGGCTGTCAGGCATTGGAACGGGCTGGCCAGGGAGGTGGGGGAGTCACCATCCCTGGAGGGATTTAGTAAGTGTGTGGATGAGGTGCTTAGGGACAGGGTTTAGTGGTGGTAGGAGCAGTGTCAGGTTAACAGTTGGGCTTGATGATCTTAAAGGTCTTTTCCAACCTAAAAATTGTATGATTCTTTCTACCACAGACCGTCAAAGAGAGCTTGTGGCATTCAGACCTTCTTGGAGTGGAAGAATCCAAATTCCAGCAGACCACTTCGCAATCGCGTGGCTGTTCCATCACACTGCTGCTTGAAAAGATATCCAGAGAATGGAAAAAAACGTTTTCACTTTTACAAATTTGGAGTGGTGTTTCATTCCAAAATGTGAATTATTTTTAATCATGGACACAATCTTTAAAACTACTCAAGACAAAAATAAAATGTCTCATTTAAGGTTAGGCAAAGCATTCATTCAGCCTCCAGAACTATTTTTTCCCTCAATTATTTTGTTTTCTCAATCAACCTTTCTGGTTTGATCTGGAATGAAACCAAATCTTTACAAGACACTTGCTCATCCAGGATTTCTCCTGTCCAGCTGTAATTCCATGTGCAGCTCATGGAAGTGGCAGCTTCCTCCTTGGGGGACCAAGTCAGCGAGGAAAAAAACCAACAAACCTGGAAATAGCAGCTTTGGTTTCTTTTACTCTGTAGGCACATATTTGTCCTTTGAGTCATGATTATTTTACTCTAGTCACCACACTCTACTGGATTTTTACATTTAATGAGTTGCAGGCTGCTGCTTTTCACTATTATCCTTAATCAAGTTTCATTGATCGCTGGGACACAGCATCAATGGAGAGAACATTACAAACAAATGGAAAAGCTGCCCAGAAGCTACTGGTAAGCTTTGTGTGTCCTAGAAACAACACACCCGTGTTGAAAAATGTCACTGCCTCTCCCACACAATCCTGTGCGCTCCTGCAAGAGACTCTGAGGATTCTGCATCGTATTGAAATGCTGTAATCCTGACACTCCCTTGCTGAAAACCTGCTTGATGTGGAGAGGCCGAACGCGCATGTATGCAGATGCTGAGCGAAGAGCGTGAGACTGAGCCGTCTTCCTGCCTCCATCTGATGTGGGCAGGTAAAAAACATGTTAATGCACACAGCCTCCCTCCCAGAAGGAGATCTGCAGAGGACTGAAGGAAAGGTTGGTGAAACACAAGGGTTGTTTATCTCGCCGTTATCTACAACCAACATGTAGAGTTAATGGGGCAGAAATCACCTGGCCAGGTACTAGCGCAGGTAACATGCTTGCAGAAAATTAACAAACCAGCAAGAGTGACCAGTTAGTCTCATCGTAAGAGATTAAAACATATTCAGTATCCTACATTAAACCCATGGGTTAAATCAACTAAATTACACATTTTTCATGAATGGCAGCATATGTACAGTCAAGGTAATGCTAGAACAGAAGATAAGAGAATTGGGGAATTCACGATACACAATATAGTTGTGCCTGAGGGACTGAACTAATTAAAAAATCTCTGTTAGTTCTTAACTGTTCATTATTATTTAGAATGGATGTTTGAATGAAAGCAGGGTGACAGCAGTGACCCATAGTGACACATGCATTGCCATGAATGGTGTTGTGAAAGCAAATGAGTTTGTTTGCAAGCCAGGATCCCATTAAACACTGCAACCTGGTAAGACGCAGGCTCTATCTCATATTATCACACCATTCTTCAAACTCTTCCCATTCTTTTGTAGGTATAAACTGCAATTTCCCAAGGCAGTTTCAAGAAACCAAAGAATTACTGCTACTCTACCTCTACCACTTTCAACTCTTCTCCTTATCGTTAAGGATTACTTTTGCCATGGGATATTCTCTGCCTTGTAAAAACATCCTTCAAAGAAAGCACAGTTGAACTCTTGATTTTTGATCATAAAATTCCCCACTGTATTGTATAAGATTAATGACTGTTTTCTATGAAGAACAAACACATAACAAAGGGTTGTCTGCCCAGAGTAGAAAGAAATTCCTTAATTTCATGTAATTTATGTCTCTCTTATGCCATGAAGAAAATGGATCTCTCCCTGTGCACCTCAGTGGAGCTACACAGGCAATTAATAGTCAAGGTAACCATAACCCTAAATTTCTCCTCCATGCAATTACAGTGGTCTAAAAAGGATAAAGATATCAACACAGTTCAAAATGACCAACTGTAGGAGATAAGGTAGACAGGTTTAAACAAATAAACCAGCTCTGCCACAAACTTAACTTCACGTTAAATGTGCCAAAATCTGTGTCATTATCTTATTTCATCCACCCTACCCCCTTTCTTAAGCTTCTGGTTGTCATTCCGAAGAAAACGTTTTTATTCTGCATTACTTGCAGACTGTACATACTCTGTTTCTTCCTACAACGCTGCTGGGGGGTGATGGCATTCCCCAAAGAGGGACACAGGGCAGGAGGAACTGGCTGACACTGCTGGTAGTCCCGTACTTCAGGCAGCAGCAGGTGGACATGCCCAGCAGCAGAGAGCTCCCCTCCACTGCAAACCTGGCACTGAGCGCGCAGCCGGTGCTGAGCCCTGCGCATGCAGAGCAGCTCTGCAACGTACCCCGGCTAGGTCCCGCAGCTACGCCCACCGCTTCACCTGGGAATGCCGGTGCACTTGGAAATCTGAGAAGGCAGCAGATACTGCGTGGTTTAAAGAAAGGTTTGGAGAGCACGGCAGTCTTGTCCTATCCTTGGATGTCCTAGGATTAGGGACTACCCCACATGACAAACGAGCACCTTGCTCAGTTTCACCTTAGCTGGTAATACAGGCCCCGAGCCTGCCCGGCAGCAGCTCCCCCGTGCTTCTGCAGTGGCACAGGTGCGTCCGCGCCGTGTTAAACCGGGCCTTTCTTAGCTGCCCACGTTATGGGAGATAGCAAGGCAGAGCTTAATCAGGCACGGACTGTGAATGTTTTCCAGCTGGTACCACTCATGCTCAGCACCAGATTATTTTGTTACATTTCTCTGCCCTTTGTTACTCTTTGTTCAGAGATGGTGGGGTGGAATTTACCATATCTTTAAACTGTCAGTTAGTGATACAGCTGCAGTGCTCATGTGCTTATCTTCTGGTTTGCAGCTTTTTTTCCTCCCTGCTTTGTTTTTCCTACAATGTACATGTATTAGTAGCTTTCTCTTGAATTTGCCTTTTTTATGTATGCATTAATTCCTAAATTACAATGTGTCATATCCTTTCAACTGCTCATGAATGTCTTTGTAACTATGATATTTTATGGCAATTTAACTGTGGAGATTACAAATAAAATTATCAGCTAAAACCAGAATGATTAGTAAACCAAGATAAATGCTGTAAATTAATCATAATTTCATACGTCGTACTGAGGTTTTACATTTTCATGTTAACACAGCAGATGCAAATTGTTATAGTGATTTTAACTACACAAAATATCAGTCCTTAAACACAAACAAAGCAGAGTTTGGACATTTGTATTTAACCTTTCGGTCACACATACTTTCACAGAACAACATCCACGTTCTGGCAGACACCTGCCAAATCGCCACACCACAGTTACTCTGTCAGTGCCTATCCTTGAGTTCCCGTCTGACGTGTCAAGGAGCGTGCTAATGACACAGCACGCTCTGAAGCCACTGCTTCCTTTGCTTAGATCTGAGAGAATAAAACTCACTTGCCTGTGAGCCTTGTTGGGGCAGGACACACTGCTCCTTCTGAGTTTATGCAGCGCTGGACACAAGGGACAGGCCCTCCAGTAGGAAAAGGGCCTTAGATGCAAAGGGAACATTCTCTTCTGCAAAACAATGGAGGAAAATCTGTTAATATTAAAAGTAACAGACGTGTACCCTAGCACCCTCTAACATGAAGTACGCACACAAACATTCCTCCTGTGTCCAAATACGAAGCACACACACTGGCCCCACATTTAAATTACACGGCAGTGGCTCAGCGCGACAGAGAAAGTGCAGGGTTACTCCCAGACAAAGATTAATCTTTCTTTGATATATTCAATACTTCACATGCTCCGCATTATCTGGCGAGTATATATGCCTTGCCTTCAAGAATGTGATGTACTATGCCACACATCATCGTCTAATTTATCGAGTGCACCTCTGCAGCATGCACTGTACATCCCTGCCCAGGGTCAGGACTACATGCCAATCTTCAATCTTGCTTTTCCCAGCCCTGGGATTCCTCTGGGTGCCAGTACTGCCATGGTCTGTAGAGCCAGCTGTGTTCACACCGCTCACCTGCGCAGCCCAACACTGCTTGGGTTTCAGCACAGGTGTACAGTCAGCACAAGGCTGAACCAGAAATAAATCCATGACACCCATTAGAAGCAAGATCCTGGGAAAACCATTAAGTAACAGGAAAGAACGCATTCCAGCAGGAGCCGCTGGAACAAGCAAAGTGCCTGCATCCACATGGTCAGATACTGGCAGCCAAACACAGACTCACCTAACGGTTTTACAGAATGAAAACCCAGATGAAGCAGTTGAGATTTCTATTTGCCACACTCACCTTCTTGTATTACAGCTGTCTTTTAAAGATGAGGAAGTTGAGACACAGAAAGATGACCCTGACTCACCCAAATTAGCTTCACTTCAGAGAGATTTCCATGGAAATGGAGGAGAACACACTTCTCATTCCTACCCCAGATCCTCTCAGGACACCTGCTGTGCCCAGCACCAACCAGTATCAGAGCCACAGGCCAACAGGTGCTAACAGACTAAGTGATTAGAAATGGGAAGAGGGAAAAATTAGCAGATATAAACCCACACTTGTTCTGTGTGCAGTTCAGTTTGCTGTATTGAAGGCCTGGGGCTTTGCAGAGAAGCAGCCTGGAATAATGTCTTGCAGTTCTTTGCTATAACCACAGAACAATTTGCCTTGTGTCATGTAACGGACATAACGCATAATGGTGTGATTAAAAAGACCAACCCCACGTATGCCTCTGTCTTCAGCATACGGATGAGCACTGGCATCTACAGCTGCACTTAAATGGAAGCATGCTGCATAAATATTGATACTTGCTGTGATTAATATTGCTATTTATATTAGCAATGAATTGGGTTCACATAAAAATAATTAGCACAGCATGCCTGGGTATTATTTGCTCCTAATTATATCACAGTTCATTTCACCAACAGCAATGTGTCACCAAGTCAATAACAGCCAATGATTAATACACAGAATGTATTACCTTAAAATAATACCCTGTGTAACTCCCTGTGTTATGATGGAATACTATTAGGAAGTCCCTGGATAATTGCTTCAGGTGAGCTCCTCACTGCAGTTACTAAGATAAACAGCAAACGCAAGGCTAAAAAAAGGTGTTACTCTTGGTTTTGCTTGTTCATTTTCTCACTTTTATTCTTTTTTCAATTATTTCCTTTCACACGTTGAGAGTCAAGGGTGACTGGGCACGCCAAAGCATGAGTACCAAGTACCAGCATTCTGAAATTTGGCACCACCAAGTCAAGTCCCACCACTCACTCCGGGAGCAAGTCAGTGTCATTCAAATCTACCCCGTCAAAGAGCAATGGGAGCCCCCCATCTTCAGCCCTGAGAGCTTTAGATATGCTCTTAAAAACCACCTCGCAGAACAGACGGACTCGGGCAATTACGTCCCAATCACACCACCCAGGCAGCAGCATAAATATAACAAACATGTAATAAACCCAGCCAACAAAATCATCCCCAGAGTCCGCCTCCTACATCTGCCCAGCCTCACTCATCTCCCAACTCCCTTGAGCAAGTCATTTAACCACTCTCTTTGCCATCTGGAAAGCTGGGACGTTGCCGCTGCTACAGTACTCACAGGCTATCAGGAGACTTTGTTTACTGGAGTTTGTGAAGAAAACTGAGATTTTGGGATGAAATGAGTTGTCATGGGCTCTATTTTGCAAGATGCTGGCTCTGGCCTGAATCCAGCAAAGCACTTAAACACACAGTTATCCCTTAAAAAAGGGAGCAACTTTTCCACTAACTGTATATACAGAAAATATATTCAAAGGAGCTTAAAAAATAGCTCAGACGAGATAGGGCAATGTAAGACAAGTGCTGAGTCCAAGACGCAAGCAGAATGGTTGTGGTGTTCTCAAGCACATTCTTTTCTCTTTTGGCTTCTGATGGCACCTGCAACGTTTGAACAGATGAAAGTGGCCACGTGTCACAGTTGGAATCAAAAACTTTGAAGGCTAAAGACTCACAGACTGTTTTAAGGCAGCAAATACAAACTTCTTTTTGCTCATCACTTATTACTTAAGACAAACTTGGATGTAAGTTAATACTTCTTGCCAGTATCTGTCAAGCACCGAGCCAGCTACGGAATACTCAATACCCCGCAGCACAGCCACGCACGGCGCAGCCGGCAGGACCACACTCCGCATCTTTACGGTGCGCTGCTGCCCCCGTGTGCAACAAACACTCCTAACAGCCCCTCCTGGGCCGAAAACGCTGCCTGGTTCCCTGCACCTGAAACCCCAATGAAAAAATCAGATGAACGTTTTAAGGCAGGGCTGTCTGACCTTTTCTTCACCTGTTAATGACAGGACAGCACCGTCCCTCTGCATTTACTCCAGAACGATTTCATGCATCTTGGACAGATATTTGCAACAATCTTGTTGCAGCACAGAAAAAAGGTCTTGAGACACTTGGGGTGAGGTTTTTCAGAACAGTTCAACTCTTATTTAGGTGCAAAAATGACCAAAATTTCCAAGCTTTCAGTACGTTAACTGAAGTGCTTTGAAAAATTTATCTGAAAGTGTTACTCTCAACACTTTAGGAAAAACAGGTCTCTAGAAAAATGAGCTTTTAAACATGATGCTGAGCATCGTGCAGAGCTCAAGAAACACCTCAGTGATGGGTACAAATATCCAACAGGAAAGCAAAAAAATGTAAGTCGTCACAGAAGCGGCAGAAACTCCCAGCTGTGATCAGCCTCTGCGTAGCAAAGGTTTCTCCCCAAGCAGAAAACCAAACCAGTTTCCTGTCCTATCAGACTTTCCAGCGGCTGCTCACCCAGTGATCTCCATCTGCAGACACAGCTAAAAGGCAAAATCCGGACAAAGCCGAGGAATCAAAGAAAAACCTCAAGGAGAAAGAATGACCAGGTCAACCATTTCATTTTTATTTCAACCAAAATCAATACTTCTAGCCTTAAATGTTGATAATGCAAAACAACAAGACTTCATCATTTTGAAAATGTTAAATAGGGCATACTGAAATTAATAAAGGGTATTAGTGCAAAAAAATCTCCTAGCTTCTCTTGCCCCTACAAATCCAGTCTTATTATCAGCATTTTTTGACTAAAAAAAACGTAACAGCAAAAACTCAACAGCTGTACTTGGTACCTTAAGAAATGAGCTGCTCAGCAAGTACTCCATTTAATTTATGCAAAGACAGATGAAGTGGCTACAGTTCTCATCCCTTACTTTCTAAACACCTATTTCTCCCATATAATGTAAACGAAAGCTGCGCCCATGCTCCCACCCCTGCCCCAGGGCCACTGCCAATGCCAGACTCAGGGGGCTTGTCCCCAGCACTGGTCTCGCCAAAGAGCAGAAAGGACAGAGACACTTCCCTTTTTTCAGAGCATCACTTGGGGTCCCACTCCTGGGAGACTGGCACAAGCCATGTGCCCAACATGTGCCCAACATGGCTTGTGCCAATCTCCCAGGTGCAGTCTCATTTTCAACGTAACGTTAATGAGCCGGGAAGCAGTACAGCCGTGTACAGCAGCTGTCCTCTTCCCCAGGTTCCTAGGATTTAAGAGCGTGAACTGCCATCACTGGAGATGAAGCTTTGCTGTTGGGGTCATCACTCTGGCTGACACACATACTCGATCCACCAAGGCAGTGCCGGTGTGCAAGGGGAAGTGTTTGACAAGTCCCTGTGTGCCTGATTTTGCTCAGGACACAGGATGACCCATCTCTTATTCCCAAATCATAGGAACTTGTCTTTTTTCCAGCAGAAGATGTGGACTAAGGAATCCCCTGTTTGCATTTGTGATCCTTCTCAAAATGAATCAGATCACTTGCACCCTCCTTCAATCAAGCCCACAGAACCCCGGGCATCTACAGGCTTATTCTAAGGGATCCACCAAAATAACTAAGAAAATGCAAGCTTATTTACCCACAGACTGTAGAGTAACTTGCACTCTAAAAAGTTGGTAGAGGTTACACTGGAAAGGAATAAAAAGCATTACTCCACTAAAACAGCCTCATCGCCTTAGTTCAGGCCACGGGGAAGGTCTTTAACAGACACTGTAACTGGGTGCTTCCGCTTCAGGACGCCGAGAGCGAGGCCCTGAAGCTGGGTCTCCTGGAATACTGCAATAGCTATTATATCTAGAGTTAACACAATGCAAATTTGCTGTTGCAGCTATTTTGCAGGAGAACACAGAGTGCAAGCCCCAGACAGGTCGCACCAGAACTGGTTGTGCATCTCACGGCCGGCCCACCAGCGCCTTCCAGTCTGGTTTCTCTCACCGAAGACCAAAGGAAGAGCTTGGTCCCAGCCTCGCACATCCTACTGCTTAAGCCAAAGGCACAAATGACACAAACACCAGGTGCACTTTAAAGCTCCAAAGCAGAATCCCATCTTCTGGCCACCTCTAACCTTTGTCACGTAGTATCTCAGGCCGCAATGGGCTTATCTGCACCATTTCCTCCTATCAGGAATATTCCTCTATATTCCAATTTCACTCTGTCTTTCAGGATGAATTAACCCCTTGATTGCAAGATTAATTTCCCAATGAAAAATGCACACCTACAGAGAGTGGCAATGAAGACCAACACATCTGCCTGATAGGAGTAGCTGCACGATGAAGCCCGATGGATCGCTGCAGAACATTCTAGGTTATTCAGTCCACTGCCTCCGCCATTCAGAAACACGTATCGCAGGAAAGACAGATGAGATATGGTTACCCACAGAACTTTATTAACACATTCAGGCTTATGAAAATATGCAGGCTAAGCTTTTTCAGGGTGGTGATTTTTTTTTTTTTTTAAAGAAGATATTTTCCACTAACAAAACTGATTTTTAAGTATGGAACAGTCATTTGCCAGGTTTTCAAAGCCATCTGTTTTCAAAGCCTACCTTCCTTGTTGTTTACCACAGGCTGTCTATCTGTTTTAACAACCTCCACTGGGATTTCGCACACCTCATTATGCAAAATCACTACTTATGCATTCACTCCAGCACTTGTCTAACTAATCTGCACTCATAACACCTTCCATAGAAGATGCAGCATCCCTCTTCAGAGGCTGCAGATCAAAAACAATAGTAGCTGGTGTCATAGCAAGACAAAACGTAGCCTCCTGTGTATTACTGTTGTGATACAGGCCTAATCCAAGACTGCTTGGCGCGACTAAAGCGTAATAAAAAAATACCGTATCACAAGAGATTTTGTATCACATGCAAGATAAAAAGCATCTATTTTTAATGTTGAGACATGTTTTTCTTCGTCAAGAGGATTCTAAGTATTTTGGTCTCCCTGGCAATGCGATGAGCACCCTCAGCCTCCTGTGAAATTCCTCATGACCTACTGTTCGGTTCATCCCAGGAACCACATGCTTTCCTTGCTAGCTTCCCATTTGTAACAGGCAGCCCTAACGTCTGACAGGGCTTTATGCTGCTGTTTACAGCCTCCCGCTCCACCCTCCCTCCAGATCCCTTCATACAATCAGCGGATCATTGACAACAATAGACTTGCCGAACTGCTCTGGTCTATCGTGTCAAGGCCTGCTTGGGGACCCTTTAACCACACATCATTGATACAATCCATCACGTTAAGAGCTTGCTGGGGGATGCTTTAATTCACGGATTATTAACACAATAGACTATAATGTCTGGTACCATTATGACTCTGCTTGTCACAGAACATCCTCAGGTAGGTTAAAAAACCCAAAGGGAGTAAAAGAGAGGAAAAAAAAATATCTCTATTAGGATATTAGATTCACTGCATATAGTGTTCTCCAAATAACTATCAAAAAACCCAGATTTATTAACATTATTTTATTAAAAATAATTTAAGAGCTCATCTTTCTTGGAAAATACAGCTACTATCTCTATTCGCCTGTATATTGCAAAATTTGAGAGCTAAACGTAAAACTTGCCATTCTTACATCTTTGAAACATCACAGCTGCAATGACATTGCTATGCGAAGATTTAACTCTAAAATGCAAAAAGACAAAGTGACTTTAAATGATGTTTGTTTTACATGGGGAAGCAAGGGGAATTCCTGTTGAGCAAAGCACGAGAGATTGAAGCTAGCAACAGAATAAAGTGAAATTTCATGGTTGAGTTATGATTTCCCAGAAAAAATAAAATACATCGGTCCTATAAAAGACTTTTCATCTATGAAACTGAAAGCACTTTCTGAGTGAGGTAGGCATCACATCACTATCCCATTTCACACATGAGAAAACAGAGATTGGAAATTAAATGAGGGGGTGGACCTTTCCAAAACGCGGATGTCCGGTTCAGGCTGCACCTGTACCACATGTGAACATCACAGCCCTCCATACCGCTGCCCTCGGCTCCATTTCCCACCCAGGGATGCTATTCCATCAGTCTCAAAGCACTCCTTGGGGTCACTCCTTTTGCATAACCCAGCAACAGGCTCCAGGATCAGGGAGTTCCAGGTTGGAGCCTCCCTGCACAGGGTGGCAAAGGTGATGTGCAGCTGCCTGCTTAGACCGTCACCGGCAGCAGACAGAGCCAGAAGACAAGAGCTTGCTGGAGGTGGTTTTAACAGCCAGTCTGGGAACTGGCTGTGGTTTTACCTAAAACTGCATGCAGCAGGGCCCAGGCAGCATCGCCACAAATCTGTCAACACCTCGCAGCAGCCTTGGTACCCCCTGAAATCAAAATGGGCTTTTGTGGAGTGAGTGCTCACAGAGTGAGACCCCAGAGGAGAACTACCTATGGCTCATACCTTGTAGCATGATGGAATGGAAACGAACCCAGATTCAGTATGTGTATATCTTTGTGTATTTGTTTTCCTCAGACACAAAATGGAAATCATCCTATTCACTCACTGTTGCAAAACATTTTAGGGTTAAGCATGCTGTTATTTATAACACCCTTTATATTGGGAAGGGCTGAAGTTCTACACCGGCATTAGCATTTTTAGGTTCTATGTAATAAAAAAAGATTCACTTAATTAGTGTTTCCAAACAATAGGTTTAAGTTAATATACACCTGTATTCTACATCTCTGCTATAGCATAAATTGCTGGTTTTTTCCCCCGTATTTGCTTTACTTGGCCAGTCTATTGTTCTTCACAGTGCAAGTTCAACAAGTACTTACATTTTACTAGGTGAACAGCACTTTTGCTGTTGGCTGATACAACCCTGCCAGCACAGACATTCACGGTAACAGCTCTAAGTACTTGATCTGCCTTGTACACTTATGAAACGTGTGAGGCCCGTCACAAGGCTTAAACACTGTCATGCACTAACTTCCAGAGACGGCAGGTATGGATCAGGATTATGTTGGGGTAGGCACTGCATAAATACTGAATAAAGAGCAGGCCTTGCACGAAGTTGTCCAAATGATTTATAAGAATGCCAGCTACAAATAGGATCCGATTAACTTTCAGCTTCAGTAAATAATAGTTTCACTAGAACCAAATCCTCGGCTTCTACAGACTCTGCTAGAAATAGCAGGCTAGCTATCCAAGAGGCATTACAATTACAACACTTAGGAGCAGTGGTTGGGTGGCCCTAGGGCAAAACCCCATCACTCTAGATTGCAGGTCAGATAGCTGGCAAGACATGCTGAACGTTTGTGTTTAAACTAATACACTCTCATCAGGAACAGTTCTGTTCTTCACTGCACAGCTGGTTTTCAAAACAGCACAGAGCAGCAGAAACCATCTTAGCACTGTTCTTAACTATTCCGTTTTAGCTCCCTCATGATGTAATTTAGAAAACTGCTGGAACGGGTATCAGAAGTGCATTAAACATAAACACAACGGAAGTCAAGCTGCTGGAGACAAACATTATATAAAACAAACATCCTATAAAACCAAATGAAATATGTGGTGTCGGGATCTCACCTTGGCGCTGTCAGCAGTGTTAGAACTGCAGGCACTGTGAGACCACGGGTGGTGGAGCACACAGCCGGGACCCCAGGCACACAGAGGCCACAACAGCCGGTCAGGGCTCTGATGGAGCTCTGCCTTCAACAGACTCTCAGCGGAGTCTTTGTGAAGAGGCAGCAACTCTTCCTCAGGCTGCTGGTTCAACGGGAGACAGATTTGTCAAGCGTGCTGCACCCCATGTCCCATTGCTCCCCTTCGCATCGGGACAGACCCTTCTTCCCGCTTCTCTCCTGTTCCATGAACACGCTGCCTAAGGCAGGGCAGGAACGGCAAAGTAAGGTGCCAGTCAACAAAACAAGGGTTGCCAGAACCTACCCATTTTGACCACAAAGTGGCCAGAGGAGGGAGAAGCATCCCTCAAATGTACTGTTGGCACTACAGCTACAGGGACTTCTTTTTTTAAAAGCATTTAATGTGAGATTCCTGTCAACATCTATTTAACAAGCACTCACTCCCCATTTCTTCTTTGACCTCTAAAGCACCCCTCATTCCAATATTTAAGCACCACACTAAAACAAAGTATCAAAGGATCCAAACTACAGCGCAGAAGATGGATATAAATATCTGTCCTTTTGTTTCTAATGGAGCTTGAAATTAACACCACTTCTCTATTTCATCACCATTTTTCAGAGAGTTTAAATTCTTTAGGACAAGGACCACTTCTTCTTCCTCCTACGTCTGCACACTGTGAGGGTAAAAAAATGGGTCTTGGCTCCTGTAAAGATGACCAGAGGAGACACAAAGACTGCTGACAAAATACTGCCATAGCAGGAAGTGCAGAGACTGTGCAGGAGATATTTAATATATACTTATACATGGAAAGATAGTTCTCTGCAATTTTTTAAGCATTCCCAAGCAGGGTAATCTTCAGTACGCTACTTCAAAAATCTTCATTAAATAATCAAGTGCTAAAGATTAAGCTATAAAATGCAGTTACTGAGCAAACTCCAAGAATTAGGATTACAGATGAGCATTAGAATTAAGTCTGACAGCAACTGTTGGGGAGAAACCAGATAAAGCATTTTGCTCATCTATGGGTTTATCTTAAGGGCTCTTTTGGTTCCCATGAGCACAGGGCCTAACAGCCTCCCAGTCCTACTCTGTACATCCTTGTACTCAGCTAGAAGAGCTTCCCCTACCATTCTGTAAATGGGAAAACTAATAAGATTATACCCTGTCACACTGATCCAACCTACAGTAACACTCTGACACCTCTTCTCCCTCCCAGGAGATGGGGAAGTTCTCAAACTCCTTACTGCGCGTAAGGAGCTCAAGTCCCATCAAACATCAGGATTTATGCTCTCAAGCCAGAGAACTTGGTTTAGCTTCAGCCTTGAAGGGGCTGCTCTGCCCCAAAAAGTTTGCCAAAGCCTCCTTTGCTCCTACACTTCTCTCGCAGCCAACCGAGTCACTATGATGTGAGCCAGAGAAGACCTACTTGCACTGTTCCACTTCCCTGCACGTTTGGGGATAGCTGTTCAGTATCCCAAAGACCAAAAGCTTAGAATCTAATCAAAATCTTATAAGTCAATATGTTTATATAAACTACAAAAATTAGCATTCAAGGAAAGTCTAAAACCAGAGAAAGTCTTCCCTGATTTCTCTTTGCAAAGCGTGATCAACAAGAGCTAAAGACTCCTGGATACATGGGTGTAGGTTAGTTCACAGAGAAAAGATACTAGCACTAGTAGGAAGCATCTGTGATTCACTGAAGAAACCTTGCGCCATAGGGGTACAGCACATTTTTGCTATGCTCAATTTTAATACCAAGAAACACTGCACTGTCCTAATAGCCCTTCAGAATCTTTCATGTCAGAAACCTGGCAACAAGACCAAACCTGTGACGCGTTCATCTTTAAATCTTGACATCATAGGAATTTATTCATCAGACAGATTGGGTTGGATTAATGGTTTTGCCCCAGTTTAGTCCTCGAAACGAGTGGTCTGAAACTGCCAGCATTAATATGATTGCTTTATTGTGTAGTTTAAATTTGGATTTTGCAGCAAAGCTGCAGAGAATTTAATTGACTCCTTTTATAGCTTAACTCTCAGCTACAACATCAATATTAGAAGAGGAAATGTCATTTCTAATTTAACTTAATTTTTAAAGAACATGTTTCTGTAACCTTTGGTATGTAATATCTTTTTATTTTAATTGAAAAACATCTCTTTTAAGTGATAAAGTAGGCTAATATGAATGTTGATATTCAGTTAACCCATATTTTCAAAGTAAACAAGCCCTTTTTTGCATAAACGGAGGCCATCAGTCAGCTTTGGTCTAATTCCTCTGAACTCAAAAATATAACCCTAGAAAGGAAGTAACTAGAAAACATTTATGCAGATTTGAATTGGGGTCTCTCTGTAGGCAGAGAGAGTTGCTGTCACCAGGAACCGTGCTACCAGTGCACAGAGTTCTCTCGATTACAGAGACTGTGGGCATATTTATGATTTTTAAAAAGCCAACATTCTACCCTGGGACTGGAAGCTATATGTTAGCCAACTTCATGAAAATATTTAAGCTTGGGTTTTAAATCACACTAGCAGCTCCAGCTCAAATTCCTTGCTTCTAAAGTTCTGGTCCCATGCGAATATGTAATGCACCATGAAAAAGAACAGGGAAGCAAAATCAGAACATATGTGATTTAAAAGGCACATTACAACCATTTTAAAACCAATTATCTCTCCTCAAAATACTAAAGAAGGGAGAAAACCTCCCACACTGTAGCTTAACTGGACTCCATCCAGACTCCTTAGCCTAGGAATCCAAAATATGAATCCTGTCCTTTTTTAAAACCTAAACTTCTTGTTAAGTTTGATTTCTGCTAGCTATATCCTTTGAGTTAAGATGGCATCCTTAAAACGGATATTTAATGAACATAACATGAAGTAAGTTCACATCAAGTTTTGATGACAAATACTAGTCTAACCTTTTTTTATGCAATTACTGCCTCTCTCAGTTCCAATTTGCTCTCCTTTATTAACAATCGCCTTTAAATAAAGTAACCATAGCAATGCTTTTCAGCCTTGGACGTCTTTTGTTTAGTTTGCTTAAAGACAAAGTCACAACATAATTTTCATCAACAACTCTCATGACACACCTAATTTTAACAATAAGACATTATTTCAAGTAAGGTATGAGAGAGAGGGGGGTTCCACTGAAAATAATAATTTACCTTTAGCTCTGAAGACACAGAACGTACAGTGTCTGTCAGTACAACGTTCTTACCTCAGTACTGGAGCTGATTTGAATTGTCCTTAACTTTTTGCGGTCTGTTGACATACACAGACAGTGAATCAGAGTGACAATTCTAATTCTCTCTTCCGTTTGCCGTTCCTTAATGTAGCTCACAGGGTCACAGAACACACTACGCCCATGTACTGATGGCAGCAAGTCCACAAAAACAAGCTTGAAAAATCAGTACATCCTGGCAGATGTAAATCAGTTCAGCTGGGTTTTTTTCAGGAAGGGGCTAAGGTGGATCACATATTAATTGTCCTTCCACACAGCTCCCTGTACCACACAGAACCTGTGAAGTTGGAGGGAGTCCTAGTCGTGGCTACACATATGTGCTCTTTACAAATCCATGATGAAACACTCAGGATATATAATCACAATCTTACTTAAAAATTGCATTCCTGACATAAATTTTGACCTGAAATGTGCTTAACATTCTACCCTACAGAGTACCCTGCACAGCTCAAATGTACCAGGTATTTCCACCAAGAATACTCTGGATTAAACTATAAGTGTCATCTGGGAAAGAAAAACAATGTAACAATATAGAAATGTTTGTTTTATTTGCAAAGACCTTGCTGGCTACCTCCAAATTAAAAGTCACCCTGGGAATGTATAAACATCCTTCTGTGATCTTTTTAATTCCGTTAGGCTGTGTCAGTCCCCCCACACAGTCCTTCTGGGTCTCAGACATGGCCCTACACAAACCAAACCATCACTTCAGCTCTGTATCGATTCACAAACTGTACTCCAGCCTACTTGCCATAATGCAAAAATGCCTCGTCTTCGACAGAAGCAGGAATGTTACTTTAAACAATACCTCTCCTACAGGTGGTATTAGGGCATACAAACACCTACACTCAGACCTAACTTAAGCCATTGTCTTTGTGATCTGCTCATGCACATAAATAAACTTGTGATTTATGCAGACCAGGACCTGAGAATCATTTATAACATTGGTCATGCCCAAGAAAAATTAAATTTAAGTTAAAGAGGCACTATTTCCAGCATTAATGTTGGAAAGATGGACCCACTACATGTTTTAGTACTCTTATCACCTGAAATTATCAATACTATCACATTATCATTCAGATCTCATCTTCACACGAGGACTCTTTGCTGACCTCTAGAAGATCCCTATTCAGCTGTACTCATCCTTCAGACCAACCACTTCCTTCAGCCACAGGATTCTTCTACACACAGAGGCCTCCGCTCTGATCAGATTACCCATCACAGTAATCTAAAACTCACTGCTTTATACAGGCTTTTTACAGGCTTTGGCTCGGACCACCACACTGGCAACAAACCCTGTATGACGTATCTGATAGTCTGGACAACATTTTCTTGTAGTTCTTCCAAGGGAAGAGAGATCCAATGGTTCTTTCCAACAGGATCTGTTTCTCACTCCTCTGAGTAAGATGCTTACTACTGTGTAGGCTGCACAAGATATTTTGCTTAGGTGACTAGCTCATGCCAGTTGAGACCTCAGTGTTTAATCACAATACACAATCATCCACAATACACATGGACTGCTACAACATTTTGTAATAGTCTCTGCGAGACACAGATCCCGACAACAGCAACATTTCTATTTATTTTGCCTTTTCCCTGCAATGTCCCTACTTCTCTCTTCTACGTTGCATTTTTACCTCCAAGCAAAAATACTAAGTACATTTAATACTGGCAATTCCCCAGGATTATATATTTTTAAAAAATAAATCAGATTTTCTGCTGTTATAGCCCATTTCTCTCATCTCCCTCCCTCTGGCAACAGCAAGTGGAAAGTTGAGACACCAAAGCTGGTTTCCTGCGGCAAAGCTCAGTGCCAGCCATTCTTCTAGCAGCACGTACCTGCTCGACAGTGCTCACATTCAGCGCCTCTGAATGTTTTCCTTCCCTCCAGGGTGACAGCTCTGAACAACCACCCTCTTACCATACTCATCAAACCCCCAAAACCTTTCTGCTACCACCACAGTGATCTAAACAACTCAAACAACTGCACCTACATACCAGCCTCCCCAGTGTGAAGCAGCTTCCCACCATCTCTTCTTCCCTTCACTTCCTGCTGAAAAATCGTGAGAATCTTGCTTGTGCCATGGGGACGTTTGTATCTTCCCCCTCTCTCACTGGTCAAAATCTGGTTTCCTATAAAGCACTGTAAGGCTGAAGGGAAAACACAGCAGTCAGACTGGGGGAGTTAGCTCTGCTCCTGCCCTGCCTCTCTGGAGAACCTCAGTAGCATTGATCCTTCTGCAGCAGTGGATGACTAGCGCCTCCAAGAATCCTCCAGGTTTTGTACAGAGGGGGAAATGATCTCTTTGTAAGGCTCATTGCTAAATCATGGCCTGAAAGCTTGGCTCAGACTGAAGGAAAACAAAACTGAGCAAAAAACCATGCCTTGTCTCTGCGAGTGGCATGGATGGCACAGAGTGCCTGCAGAATACATCACCAACTGAGCTGAGATGGCCTGGGGCCACCAGCCGAGACTGGATTTTGGCTGTTGCCACGCCTGTAGCAAAGACGACTGAACACTTCATCTTTTATTGGAGACAGTAGGACAGAAACTTCTCAGCTTGCCAACCCTGATAATATCTGACATTTCCCTCAAACCACCTGTGCTTAAAAGGTTCAGAAACCAAGTGAAGGAAAATACCCTGATTTGTAGGACCACTCACAGTAAACAATCTTGGGGTTAAAAGCTTTTAAAAATAAACCCCAGATTTTGACACAACCTTTGTGGATTAAACTTGGGTTGAACAGAAGAAAGCCCTAACTCACTTCTTTTCATAATAAAGTATATGCCAATTCAACAATCAAAACATCAATTAAGACCAAACTTCCAACAATTTACACTTTCATGTGTGTAAGCGCATTTTTATGCTCATTACCTGTCTTACTTACAAGTTCCTGTTTTTATTGTGCCTTTCTTCTTCCCTGCAGCAGATTAACCAAGTATTTCCTAGAGATTAAGGAGATACAGATCATGTACCACACGTGGTGACTAATGCAATGAGACCAAAATTCAAACATGCATATATGGATCACCATTTTGACTTCCCAGTTAAGCTCACCTTAATTAGTGGCCAACAAGCAGCATGTCTCATACTACAGGGATTTAAAACAGTAAGATTCATGTTGTGTCTCAAGTCGATATACGTATAAGTAATATTTCATTTAGTTTAGAAAACGAGTATTTTACTCTATTTAACACTGGAGGCAGTGATGCAGTTTTTAATTAATTTACTGTTTTGGCTTTTTTAATGTCAAGAAAACAAATGGAGCAGTATAAAAATAACAGCAAAACAGCTAACACGGGGGTCTATAATGTAACCATTAAAAGGGCACTTTCAAAGCACTTGCAGAGTTCCAGCCACATGATTCACATTAACTGTAATGAGCACTGGACAGATAAATTCACACGTTGCTTTGAAGATTTATACTAAATTGGCGTCATGTTTGTTAGCACTAAAGGAATACTGATGCTGTACAATATAAAAGAGAAATCTTTCAATTTGCCCCCTGCAATTTTCTTCATAATCCACAGAATTCTCCAGTAGCCAGTCCTACTACAGATTCATAATCTTTCCAATTTTACAGACAGTTAAAAATATTAACTACAGCACAACAGCCAATCTCTGCAGAATATACTGCTAAAACGCTCCTTTGTTTAAAACACAGGCCCAGATAGTTGTGCTCTGAAGCACATCAAAGGCCTGAACAAGTGGAACAGCACAGGGAGAAAGCGGCTGCTGTAGAAGCCAATCCATATTACCTTGCCAAATCTTTAATTGCTATGCATGCACATTTGGCTTGATCTTGTACTGCTTTGAAGTAAAGATATTAGCTTCAATTAATCCCAAAATGACCTCAAGTTAGGGGCTTTGGGGAAAAAAATAATAGAAAAACAGAAAATGGCACGGGAACAATGTGAGAAGCTTGCCCTTCTAATTTATTTCCTCCCCCCCTCCTTTTCTCTTCTTGTCTAAGGTAGGATTTAGTGTTCATGAGTGATGCTAAACAGACCTTGCAAATAAAGCCTCTTCTCTACTCAGCAGAAAGAAGAGCCTCAGGCTGTTTGAGCAGGCCACCAGTACCCCTCAGATGCACACTGCCCTCTGTTGCCTTAAGAGCTGCTGGCCTGTACCTGGAAATGTGGCAAGTGTATATCCCAAACACCCCTGAGCTGATGCTTCAGCCAGTGTAAACAACAGTACATCACGACGAGACAACCCAGGATTCAAAACTATCACTTCAACTAAAGGACTTTCTGAAGGAAGAAGGACATACTGGTGTTCCATGAGCGAGCCAGCTTCCGAAAGGGAGCAAAGGGCCGTAGTGCTACTAGTGCTGATAAAAGCCCGTGTCACCACCTTCCTACCTACCATTTTCATCCCAATGAGTTCAATGTTTCTGACATCATTCATTTCAGGGTTTTATGGAGAGGACACATCAACGCTGTTAGTATCGCAATACTCGTACTGAAAAAAATCTTTATACTATTTTGCCTAACAGTGGGGAAAAATACCTCTCAATCCACGGGAAATTCTAAGGCCTGAAACAACATTCCTCTACCAAACTGAGTCCGAAATCAAAACTGCAAGCGTGTACAACAACATGCAAACATTACACCTTTTCAAAGATCAACCAAAAATAACCCAAACCCAAAGCACCAGAACAACGCTGGAACGCATTTGCTTACGCTATCGCCGTAAGCACAGATCAAGGTTCTGCCCCCGTTTAACACCTCCTGTGCTGGAGAGCGCCGCCAGAGAATGCACGCGCTCGCTCTCTTCAGGATGGCACCTTCACAAGAAGAAAGATGTTTTGTGTGTTAAAACAAGTAGTAAAACTGGACATGCCTAAGGCTTCCCCTCACCGTATTCTGTGAAAGGCACAGTCATACACCAACTGCAAACAGCACTGCCCTCGCGCACTAGTGCTAAGGCAGGCAGTAGCAAGAATAATTGCCTGCTTAAGCTTTCTACTGGTTTTCCTCCATGCATTTTCCTTAGTTGGAAATTCTTTTGTTTTCTGATATGGTGATTTTTCTGAGCTATTCCTTCTGACACATCAGATATAAACATTACTGAACCAGACTCATATTTCATAGTTTCCTCCACATCGGAAGTCTGCTGAACTACTTCGACTTATCTCTGTGTCAGCACATTCCCTCGAGGGCAATATTGTCTTTTTCCCTTGTCAGTTAATTTGTTCATTGCAACACAAGTTTATTGAAAGCACTCTGAGTCTTAATTAGTGCTTTTTATTTGCTGTTTCCCATAGCTGCTGTGTCTCAGTATCAAATGCTGTGGAGCAGAATTGGGAAAAAATTTCATTATAGCCATGGCTTAAACATGAAATATGATAAGTACCTGTAGCAACATACTTGGAACTAACTTTAAGTGCTGAAATCAAAATATTTACAACAAAAAAAAAAACAACAAACCACCAAAACAAACCAAAAACCAACCCAACATCCTTGCAATTGTATGTGCCTAGACATGCCAATTCTCAAAAAGTTTCCACAAGGCCAGGCACGTTTCAATTTATTAACACAGAAGAAGGGAGTGTTCTCTTGGGTCACTGAGCCCTGTCAACCACTGAACCAGAGGACGATATTTACAGAGCCTAGAAACAACTCACACAATGAGTACCTACATCGCCATTGGCTCTCCTACCAGCAAACTGTTCCAAAACTTCTGTTCAAAAGTGCCCTAAACGCTACAAACCTCCTCCAAAATAAAGTGCAAATATACGTTTGTCAATTTATGTGCCTTCAGTCTTGCACCACTGTTGGCTATGATATTTAAGAATTTTTGCCCTTCTTCTGCCTTCTCTCCTGACATTACAGACAACAATTGTACCCTGCAAGGCAGAGCAAGCCTGGTTCTTCTAGCTGCATCTCAGAAGTCCAGCTCCCTGATCCCCTGGCAGTATTGCCTGTACTGTTCCTGTATTAATTAATTTTTCTTGAATACAGGTGACCAGACTTGAGCACAAGGTTCCAGACACAGGCTCACTCACGCCTCATACAACAGCAACAGAAACGCCATGGTGGTACTATCAGTGATCTGCTGGATGTACTGTAGAATTGCCCTGGTCTTCCTCTTCAGAGACTTCCAAATTACAAGACCTACCTCATAAATGAAATCCTTATTACTAGCCCCTAACCATTCACTTGATTTTTATATTAATAAATTGCGCAGTCCATTATTTCAGTCCCTAAGACCACCCTCCGCTCCCAGTGATGTTCTGTCCTTTTGCCCCAATTGACAAAGCTCCCATCACATTGTCGGTAACATTAGTAACTTCTGATTCATTCCTATTGTAAGTACAGTTAGCCACACGTTATTTGGGGGAGCATTCCAGCTTAAACACACAATGGAATGTTAAGCATTCCAGCTTACCATCACAAACTGGGGCTGTTTTCTAGCTGGTTCCTTGTACCAATTCTCAGTTTAGCTAATAATTTCCCATGCAGCTCTGTAGCTAATGCCTTACTGAAATCCAAACAGATTAGATCTCAGAGACTCCAAAATCCCTTCATGGCTTTGAAAACAACACCAGCAAGACCTTTTGGTTAATGTTATTTTGTTTATTTTAATTACATGCTTTCTTGTATATTAGAGGAAAGCAGTCTTTCATGTTTCTCTGCTCTTGTGGTATGACTGAGAGCTCTCTCCTTAATGAATCTTGGGTCTGAAGGTGAGGGAGCCTGAGCAGAAAGCAGAGGTAAATCAAGCACTTTTTCCATTATAAAAAATGTTCTGCTTTCAGAGCTCTGCTGCTTTTGGTCAAAACCTCTAAAATTGGAATGACTGCCAATGAAAAGGTTTAAGAAGAACAGGACAATTTTTAATCCCGATGAAATACAACAGATGGATAGAGTGGGAGCAACTGTTGCCCACTCTCTCAAATCCTGGCAGCTCCAGTGCCCCTTGGATTAGAATAATTGATGTGATCTCAGAGTACTTGACCCTGACCATTCCTGTCTCCTTGCTCCTACTCACATACGCTTAATTCCTAAATATCTATATCCATGGAAGAGAAATACCCAATTATTTGGGCTTGCATGAAGGACTGGTCTAACCTGCCTGCCTTAAGAAAGCCAAACAACGACAGAAGAGCACGCACTTTGCATTGTAGGCTGGTCAAGCGTACTGCAGACACACAGTATGAAGTGGATTTTTGATGTCCCACACACCAGTTCTCATCACATGAAGCAACAATGCTGCCATACCCATGTTGGCTGAACACTATGAGCCAGACACAATGCACACAAAGAGGGGAAAAGAGAATAGCTCTAGGACCAAGACTGCAGCACAAGATCTTGCATACCACAGGTTCCCATTTCTCTGCATCCACGAGTTAGCAACAGCTCTATTATTGCCCCTTCAAAACCCTGTTGCCGTGTGTTGTTTGTAGGCAACAGCATCCTGAAACCCAAAACGTGGCTAAGGATCCCACTATGCCAAACTTACACAGCAAGGAGTAAGAAGATATAACAAGTGCAACTTCAAGCAATTTTGAAAGAAATTTAAAAGAAATATAAATTAATAAAGATACATAACCATTGAAAAAAACACTTTCAAACGGTTCTACATTTCAATGCTTTAAAATAATCATATGAAAACCATGTGAAAAAAAGCAGATAAAGGAACCGATGTGAGAGCTCCTCTGACTGTCTTCTTTAACAGCAGAAGAGACTTCAGGCTGAGAAAAGTGGGGGCCAGCTTTACACTCCCTTTGGGTTTACTGCAGTGAAGGAGTCACAGCTCAGATTTTTTTGGTTAAGTGGCTTAGTTCACAAGACAACATATTTCCTGAGATTTCTGAAGTATTTTATATGCCTGGTTATGCTATTCCCATTAATTTTAATATGTTGCTGAGGAAATGCGTAGTTTACCAATCACATCATCATCAAAATCCTTCTTTCCCCAAGCACAAATTTAGTAAATCATACCTGTAATTTAATGCTTAATCAAGAGGCCCTTGAGCCTGACTCCCGAGACTCACTTCACGGATTTTCTTATGCATAGTATGGAAATGAAGCAGAAGTTCTAGACTTTCATCTGCTGTGGGTTCATGCCCCCATCTTCTGCCATTCCACCATTATGAATCTAAAAGAAAACACTATCTGGTCTTCATGTTCCAGCTGTTTAAGAAATTAATTTTCAATGGAAAATACTGGCCACAGTGAAGTTGCAAACATAAAGGGTTCCAGGCCTGAGCAAGCTCCTTGGCTCTAATGATCTGTACTCAGAATGGAAAGCAGAATTTTGAAACAAATTTTGCCTTGCCACTGAAATCAAGAAACGGCAGTTATGCCTGGGCAAACCAAGTGTGGGAGGCTTATTTGAAAAAATGAACACACACCCCCAAAACCAACCAAACAATAAACCACCAAACCCAAGACCAAAAAAACCCACACCCAAACCTGCTATTTTTTTAACCCCAAAATCAGATTGGAACCTGTGAAACACACTCAGCTGTTTTTAAAAGGATACTTAATTCAGTTGGTCAGTACCTAAATGAAATATTTTCCTTACTTGATTCAAAATCCTAGAGTTCTGAAAAAACATACATGTGAATTTACTTATGCTTAGGGGGCGAGGTGGGAAATCAGTTGAAAATAAACCAAATTATTTATTTTCCCCCTAATATTTCTTTCAGCAATGTTGAGAAAAAGCACCCAAAAGCTAACTTAAACTGCTGAGGGTTGAAATAGCGCAGTTCTCATTCCACACTGTTGCAGTTCCCCCACCTTTGCGCCAGGGAACAGCAGCTGAGCCAGCAGCAAGCACACGCTGCTGCAGCTGGAGCCAGAGCGATGTCAACCTGCACAGCCAGGGACTCGATGCCACCCCACGCACACTCACCTGCTATGGAAGTAAGAGAGCTGCGGGAGCCTTACCACTGCTCAGTCAGGCCTCCAGATTAGTAGAAAATGGTTAGGATCTCACCATAGAAACCTCTCCAAGAACTGTAAGGGCTCAACTTTACAATACTTCTATTTACAGAGAGCATTTCCTAAGCCGAGGTGGCCCCCGCCGCCTATCATAACAGGCGGTGAGAAGCATGTGCCAGACTGCTCCTTGTGGGAAGTGGCTAGAGGAAATCCTAGTAAGTCCTGTTTGATGAAACAGCTTCGTGCAAAGGAAGACGACTTTGAGTATGAATGCCAAAGCTTTCTGCAAAGTGATACAACAGGATGTTCCTAGGTCGGATACCGCAATTCAAAAATCAAAATCCTGGTGATATAATTACATAGGAAAGCCCACGCTTTGCTAACAGTGCAGAAAGGGGAACAATCAGCACGCTGAAGGAACTCGTTTCGGGATCTGAAAACGCAAAATGAAAATTTAAAGCAATTATCATGGAAATGTTTGTGTTTTACATATATAAAATTATATCCATTCCTACATATATCACAGCACAACACCATAAGCACATTTACTACGACTAACAAACATTCCTCCACAAACCTAGATTAGGTGAACTCTTTTATTAGGAACACAAGTCTTTTCATAACTAACAAAGGATGAAACCCATTTAGGTTTGATGTTTCCTTAACGTGAAGATGATGCATCAAAATAAATGAAGTAAATAAAGAGGGCAAGATGTCCCTTCGAATAAGTGTTTTACCTCAGTAAGCAACTTATTTTGTATAAAGATTTTCAATAAATAATTAAAGATAAAACATCCTGCTTTCCAGATTGGCACAGATGCTGGAAATGGTCCCACATAAATAACCTTTCCAAGTGGCAACATGAATAAAAGTAATCAGTACCCTAGCTGTGCAGAGTACAAAGTGAACATTTTAACACAATCAATAATCCCAAGGTAAAGAGATGATGGCTACACAGCAAGACCCAGTGGGATATAGATTTTAGGTTATAAGTCAACAAAGATGTAATAACTCACCCCAACTGCAGCATACTCCTTGGAGGCCTGCATGCAAGCTCATTCACCACCCAGGGATATTCTCAGGAGCAGATCAAAACCACTGAAGGATGATTCTTTGCATGTGCCACAGGATACAGAGTACAAATACAGTCACTGGAGCCCAAGTCACATGGATTCCTAGACACAAGAGCCTTATAAATATCAGCAAGTGAAGCGATGCACCACACTGCCTTGAGGATCTGACCCTAAGTAACTCAACCACTGCAGCAGTGAGGTCTACTACTGTCACCCAAGAATCATCTTCGTTAATCAGTGACTAGACTAACAGGACTGGTCCACATGGGAACCTCCTTATGCACCCATCACCAAAGAATGGTGCCTACAGACTCAACCAGGAGCTGACACATACCTTGCACATGAACTTCAACCAGGATCTGAAAACAACCTTTGTGAAGTGTTGGTCCGGCACATTTGATTTCACACAGTACCATTGCTTTGAGTGACACAGCAATCCTGCCTCCTAAAACATCTGCCAAAATCTGTGAGAGGCTTCCAGAACTCTCTGGCAGTTTCAGTTCTTACGCGCAGGGACAAAATTTTGCACAGCAGACTGCAGGGCTGGCTGTCTACATGAGAATGAAGAGTAACTACCCCTGAAGACATGTAAAAACACTCCCTCGGACTGAACACATCTGAGCACAGCAAATACTCAGCAACATATCTCTACTTTTATGTTTAAAAATTTTATTGTATGTTAAGTCTCTCTCAAGTCTAGACAGAGCTGAACTCTTGTCTGGTTTGTACAGCATTGGCTGAATTGTTAGCTGAGTTTTGCAGGGCAAAAATTCTTTCAACTCTGCACACCTGCATGTTTTGATTTCCATTTTCTCCCTAGGCCACGTTTTCTGCAGCTGCTGCTGCTGACTGCGCGCCATTTCAGACTCCACTCCTGCAGAGCCCATTCCCAGCAGCTTTGACCAAACTATCTGCCCAGGCACGAATCCAAGGACCTCGATTACTCTTCCTGTGCCAGCACACTTTTGTAGATGTGGTAAACCCTTGCAAGGCAGTTAGCAACTGTTCATATCTGGAGCATTGCTGTCTGTCTCTCTTCCCCAGATCCCTTCCAATAATCTTTCTGTCCTCAAGCTGAGCACAACTGGTGGGCATCGTTTAAATTGCACGTGGAGCACCAGAAGTTAGTGCTTCTGCACCAGCCAGCAGGAATTAGAATAGATATAAGAAGCACAACAGAAACGACAAACATTTTTTGTATCATTTTCCCGTCCATTATTGGGAAACCAGGGCTCATAGTAAGGCAAGAATAGATGACCTTCCTTGTACAAAAGTTTTACTGAACACATGAATCTGTACAGATTGTTGTAATCTCCTTACGTTTATGAACTTAACAAAAAGTCAATACTAAATAAATCGCTCACATATATGAGACACAGTGTATCAGTTTACAGCATGTTTCTTCTGATTTGCAGTAACAGTTCATTTCATAAACTACATTACAGATTTTGTAAAAGATTTTCCTCTTGTGATTGAGGATGGCAGTCATGATGTCTGCATCACCCAGAGCATCTCAAGCAAATACACTGAGACAACCAGCAACCACCACTGGAGCTGGAATAAGATGCACAGGTCCCTGTGGCCATTCAAAAACTTTCCAACAGAACATTTTCCACTGGAGGGGGGAAGAAAAATTGAAGTTCATCAAAACATCTTAGTTGATTAATTTGGCTAAAATTCTGATGAAAACCAGGCAGATTTCCATTGGAAAATTACTTCATTTCCTCATAGCTCTGCTGCAATCATCCCAGCAGGCTGATGGAAAGCTGAGGATAAAGAAACTCTGAGTCCTAAAACTCACAGACTAGCAAATCGACAAGCCAAGTTCGCGAGGCTCCCTGTCAGCTTGGTAAATCACCAGGCAAACTGCCTTGAATTTACAGTAACCCCACTGCACCTAAAGCCTCCCGCTCTGTAGAGGCAGTCCTTTTAGCAGGCAGCAAGCCTGACTCCAGGACTCCCAGCCTTCTGGGTTTTAAACACTCCAGGAATTTGGTGAAAGTCTGGATACATTTATTAAAAGAATCCAAGTGTTTGCAGAAGTAACTTTCAGCATTCCCGTTCTGCTAGAAATTCCAATGCTTCATGTTTTCATGCCATTTGAAATGAGAAACATACAATTTAACCATCAGGAAAATAGGACTTAGGTTTTCCAAGGAGTTATTACTATGTGTTGTCCAGAAAAAAAGAGGTCACACTGCCCTAGTTCTTTATTCAGAAGGCAACACACTGTGTGCAAATGAAAATAAAAGCTTCAGTTACTCCTGACTCATTCTGAAACGGTTGAACACTTACTAGACCAGGAACTAACCATTTCATAGCAAGTCTACTGATCACATGCGTCCAAACACAAACGCGTGTGCCAGTTTCTCTGGACTGCATCACAGACACGCCAACTTCGCAGCAATCAACAGCGTCTTACAAACACGCTGCCAAACGCATCTGTTACGTGGCAGCTGCAAGTTTCTTCTATTCCAAACAAAATTAAAACCAAAATGAGGTAAGAGCTTTATCATCCTTATTGGAGAAACTGAAACAACAGAGATTCTTAGTTATCCTTTTATTTCACAACTATCTTCGCCCAAACCTTTGACAGTACCTAAGCTTGAACTGGCACCAACTGTAGTATGTATTCCTGCAGATGGGAACACTCCCAGCGAATGATTATAGAGTCTCTAACAGCAAATCATAACCAGACACAAAAGGTGGACTGAAGCAACCTCTGTTCACATGCAAACTCATTTCAGACAACTGGGATTTCTGTTTGAAAAACAAAGTACATCCAGTCAACCACTTTTCTTTCAGAAAAGAAAAAGATGCACTTAAATTATTAACTTTTATCCACTGCACTTGAATGAAATGGAGTATTTTTCCATGGAAAATCAATTTCATGGAGAATTTAACTGATGGGAATACATCTGTCTCTTATCATGTCAATATCTAGAAGATACGTATAATCAACAATTTCACACAACATAGCAATGCAGTGAGTTCAAGCCTGGAACGTGCCTGTCCTTGCACAACACAGAGCTTTGGAGAGATCCTAGAGCCAGCACAAGACAAGCCAGCTTCTGAGCCAAAGAAGTAGGAGAGGACCAGTGTTGTGTCTCACCTGGGCCAGTTAGCACCAGTCATTGCACTGATGTGCTGCTCCAGGGATCCAAACCGGCCTTTCCATGTACGGCCTCTGCAATAGACAGGTAGCCCTGTTCTAGTCCCAAATGCTTGGGTGCAGATAAGCAATTTTACCCAGAGCCTACTGACACTTTTGCTATAACTGTAAAAGCTGAGCCAGAAAGGATGACATAAAATCAAAACTCAGGAGAAGAGAGTAAGTTTACAACTCTAAAACTGACTGATTGCAATTTATTTAACCATGGAGTACCACAGAGGAAGGATTTATCCAAGACCTACTAAAAGAGTGAAGGACATCTGAGTTTGAATCCTAACATGTGCATTGATTATCCTTCAGCATGGTCATCTTTGTGTTAACTCTTCTAATGTCATATATTAGGGCTTGCAAGGGAATCAATATTGATTGAACCCCACCTCATTTGCTAATATCTTTTGCTTTGTGCTCTCACTATAAAGGTATTACACACTGACCACACAGATTGTACATATAAATTCACGGTATTTCCATTATTCAGACTTGTACATTGCTGACTTATAAAGGCATTAATTTATCAGTGTTTGGGCAGTACTAACAACAGATCTCCAGCAGGAGCTGAGACTCAGAAAACCATTCAGAAGTGAAATATGCACAGACTTGTGGCACCCAACCTCATAGACAGAGTTATTTAAATGTCTGTTCTAGCTCTTTGGCCCAGATCTGCCAGCTGAAAACTATTTCCTATACTGTAAGTAATTAAATTAAAATCAATTGCTTAGAAATCAACTCATCTGCCTTGGTTTGTGAGATCCTATGAGAAAATTTTTCCACAGTGTGCTGTCTGACGCCGCAAATGTGAACAACTATGTGGCATGATCTGCCATCCATGTTTGTTGGAAGAAACTACAGGTGGAAACCCTTCTTGTAGGTCTGCTTTGTAAGCCCTGCATTTTATGATGCCCCGAGTTCAATCAGAGCCTCCAGTTCAGAGCTTGTCCCATAGAGTCCAGATTTGGCAGAGCAAAAATAGCCTGGGGCTGTTGAAGCAATGAAATCTGTTGTAGCTGTAACCAAGGAAACATCACGGAAACATTATCACATCACATACCTTACAAATGACCCAAATACCTGTTTCAGGCAAGTATGCAGCAAGGTATAGCACTGGTATATGGAGCAGTGTCTAACAGGCAACTAAAAACCACCGAGGTGACACAGGCAAATAAGTCTCCTTCCAGCTGTTGGCATGAGTTGAGGTTACATAAAGCAGTAGGCACTGAACTGAAAGGAGGCATTTGGCTTTGATGAGAAGCGCCTGCTCCTTCTGCTGACAGTGTCTGCGTGTAGTCTTGGGGCCTTGTACATAGAGCTTCAAACCCCCACACCCTCTGTGGGTCCCGAACCTCTCTAAACATCTTTTTCCCAAGTAAAACCATGTTATTTAAAATGTTTTACTTCCAACCAAAGGCAGAAACATGCATAAAGAGTAGTACGCTGGAGAATTTGATCTGCACTGGAGAGACATTACCATACGGATTGTCTAAAGAGGGGAGGCCAGTCAGAGCGAGTTGTGAGATGTTTTACCACAGAAAAGAAGTTGGGGGGGTTACAGGTTACCTCCATTCTCCCTTCTGTGAAACACAACCTGCTTGTCTCTCAACAAGCTAGTTGCTAGATAACGATAGAGGCCACGCTTATCCCTTTGGCCTGATCACAGCTGGATTCAGTGCTGGTAGGTGACAAGTTTGAAAAAATCAGTTCCTTTTTATCTTGTCCCCAGAGCAACTCCAAGCTCAGATGCTTGCAGACACCAAGCACAGTATAGATAAAACACCAGGAATTCATACCCTGCTCAGTATCTTCCCTACAGATATGAGTCTACAGAAGTACAATAAGGCAACGTAATGAAGAATCATTCAAATCACTGACAAACTAGCAAAGCAACTCTGCATATTTAAACCTATGAGGCCCTTTTCCTACTGGCCAGAGAACCCCACAGCCTTAACTCACTGTCTGCATGGGCTGCTGCTTATAAGATTATCAAAACAAACAAACTCACAGCATCCCCATTGGTTTAATGTCTGAATACAACCTGTCATTAGCAAAGAGGAATAAAAACTGAGTTTATTGAGTCAGTCTCATTACCCTGTGCTCCAGCTGATGAATCTAAGCTATTTAAAAAAATTAACAAGCTATTAGACTATTGAAAATAGTTTTGAACAATAATCTCTGGAAGCATTATTTCCATGTTTAAAGACCAACTGGTAGAAGCATGGCTGCTAATAGAGGCTGCCTGAAAATTCAATAACTGGGGATAGTGGTCAATTTCTCCAATTTTACTGTCTAATTACGGAATTCTACTTTGGCTGAAATCCATTTAAGTGAGCAACATCTGCATATTGTAAAGAAAGATTAAGAATGCTTTAGGTTGGGCCAAGAAGCCTTATGATATGAGTCGGCAGTTACAAAAGCCATCTCTGATTTACCATCTCCACCACTTCTACTGTATTTTCTGTTCTGTCAATACAAAACAGTGGCAAGAACTGAAATCAATGACGCTCCTCACCACTTTTTTAAACTTCCACAGCAGAAAAAAAAAAAGTAGATAGCTACCAAATAGCCAACACTCTTGCAAGAAAGCAAATATCTGCTCTCTAACAAAACAAAACAAAACAAACCAGGCATGTGGGGGGGAATTAGAGTTCCCTCTCTATAAAGCTAGTGGCAAAATGTGCTGGAATGCTGTACCCAGAGGAAAGCGTGTTTTGCCATAGTTTATGGACAGCCAGTCTGCAAAGACTTAAGGTTGAATTCTCATAAAACCCGCCCCGCACATACATGTTCGTGAATAAAACCAGTGTCCGAGGTTCAAACAATGCCCTTTTCGGAAGGCCCTTATCTGATTGCCAAGCACTGCAACAATCCCACTGAGTAAGGTAAAACAATTATCTCCAGCAACGTTTATGAAATGAGCTGCCTAGAGCTCTGGGTAAGAAGGTTTGTTTAGAACAAAGGGCAGCCACTCCAGCAACACCAGCAGAGAAGGAAAAGGTTCACAACTTGGCCAGAAAACTATCTGAAAACTGATTCGATCAAGCCCAAAGGAAACAGTTATTGAACGACCAGCTCTGCGGGGCCTAAGGCTACACTTTTACATCTCTATAATTACCTTACCTGCAAAATCAATGGAAAACAGCATGGGATTTGCAAAATCTAACAACCCTGCAGTGGTACGAAACTATTTTCCACAAGCCACAATTGCATCATTTCATCTGGAGGCAGAAATACAACCTTATATATAATTAATATTGGGCAAATATACAAAGTTTTCTTGTGGTTTCAAGAGTAGGTTATTCCTTTTAGTTTGATGTATCAAAGAAGACCATTTGAAAAGTTCAGTGAGTTTACTGACTACTGATGAACTTTGACAGGGTCATGGTTATATCATTCACAGTGACAAAGCCTCTTAACAGTTTTCCTTTCTTCCTTAACCATGACATAGTTAACAAGAACAAAGCAAAAGTCAGAATTCCAGGTATTTGCAGAGTTTTCTCAATGGTCTTTCATTTCTATTTGGGCTGAAACTTCGTGCATTCTGAATAATGGAAACAATGTTCAAAGCATACTTTCCCTCCAGCATTATACTTGCTTAATGGTCCTTTACTTGTGATTTTGTGCATTAATTCCATATAAAGGTCTCCTATAGGTTGGAAAAAAAGGAAATGTGTTTTAACATTTAAAGCAAGGCTAAATAATACTGTACTGCTGGGCAATTTTCAAAGCCACATTAAAAGAGGATCATAGGAAAAAGAGGCATCCATTACAAAACCACTACATGGCTCCTTCTCTGTGCTCTACGATTTTGTTAAGGTACTCTTTTAATCCAGCCATTTGCAGTGGCGCTCTCAGGAACATGAAATCAGGCCTCATAATGTGGATTAAATGTTATTTCCTCCTCTAATTGACGGATCAGGTTTGGTGAAGCTTGACCCTTACATCAGTCCCACAGAAACCATATAATACTGGTCCGAAAGTGTTAAGAATATTGAGGAAACCATATAAAAGAAGTATCTATTTCCCTGATGGATCACAACTGCAACAGGATGTCTGTCTGTGGCACGTGTGGGGCAGAGGGATGCAGGTTTTCAGGAAACACTGGCTAAAAGCAATGCATATCACAGGTTGGAGCTCGACATCGTTAACACAAATATCGTGCCTCCGCCTCCAGATGCGCATCCTCTGAGCATTGCCAGTATTTGGTCTGTCGTGACAATCACATTGTACAAGAATCTCCCCCTGTCCGTCACCCAGGAAAGAACCTACAAACCAAAGTTACCTTTAGGGTCAAAGCCACAAGAGAGCATCTTTGACACTTCAGTGTCCCCCTGGAGAGAACACAGAGGGAATCCAGCTCTATTTCTGTACTACCCCACTGCTTCTCAAGGGCTATACAAACTAAACTGAGGAAGTAGTGCTTAAGCAAAGCTTTCCCCAAACCACCATAGCTCATGCAAAACAAACCTTGTGGCACCCCTGCTGCAAGTACTCAAATAAGAGAAATAAACTCATGAAATTTCACAGAAGCAGCTTATCCAACACAGCCACCTGTGCTGCTCTCCCTTTTGGTTCAAGGTCTTTCATGGGGCACATAAGAACACAGCAAGGTGCAATTACCGACCTGTTATTTCAGCCTCCCCAGAGCACAGGGGTGAGGTGCAGTCAGGGCTCCACTACCAACGTGTTCTTCTCTGGTGCTGCAGCTTCACCACTTCTTGGACCACAGAGACCAGGAAAAGTTGTCTGAGAAGCCCAGAACCAGAGAATCTATGGTTCTGTACCCATCAAAGGTCTGAGAACAGGCCTTGCACAAACCATGGCACCTAGGAGGTCTGGAGAGCTTTTGTTTAATTTGCTTGAATGCTTGTGATTTTGTCTCCTCTGGGAATGTTTAAATACAGTTTCTGACACCACAGTATCCTTAGCAAAAGTTATCAAGGGAAGAAAAAAAGAATGAAAAATGGAATAACTTGCTTACGTTTCCAAATGTCATAAAACATTGAACAAATTCATTTTTAAAAAGCATAAATATAGGAGGATAATTCAAACTTCCTTCAAAATCATCACCCCTTTCTTCAGACAGTCTGTCACCATCCGCTAGTCCCTAGATAACAATCTCTTTGCTTCATCCAGGACCTATTTTTCAGGTCACTTGACTGGGTTAGCTCGTATGTTCCATCACATCCCTCCTACTTATTCACCTCTGTCAGGTGAAGACAGGAGTTGTTGATAGCTTAGCAGCACAGGAAAAAAGAACTACTATATGGTGAATCCAGACATAGCCACGGGTAAGGAATATTGGCCTAGTCTGCACTGTTCCAAGGTATTACTCTTCAGGCAGAACCCAGTCACAGCTGAATCCTTACTCTCCTCCTGCTTCGAGGCAGGAAGGTTGTCCCAGCAGCCCCCATATCCCAGGCAGGGCCAGGCAGCACAGGGTCAAGGCCAGTTTCTTGCTCACATAACTCAGAAAAAGCTATACCCGTGAATATTTGGCCCCTGATGCTGGATAAAGTGGCCCAAGGTTTATGAGGAGGTTCCTTACAGGACCACACACATCAAGTCAGAAGGCAGCAGTAAAAGTCTCCAAGTGCCTTTTAAGTCAGCTATCCTGAAGTGAGTTAGAGATGGGTTTGCTCCTTGAAAACCTAAAGATCAAACTGCCCAAAATATTCTTCAGGTACTGTGTTCCAAAGCCTAGAAGCTTCTAGGTTATCTAAACTCAGAATTTATTCCACTGGCTTCTCTGTGTGTGCATGCACGTGTATGCACGTGTTTAATACACATATTAAATTTTAAATAGATTGCTTTAAACTAATCACATCAAGTGGCATTTGTGCAATGTAAATATTTGCTTTGTTCCTTCAACACTCTTTCAATTACACTGAGAATTTCAGAGAAATAAAATTACAGCAGGCTGAATATTAAAAGGTAGGGAGGAAGAAGAGCTAGAAACGAAGCTTCAAAGGGAATTCGACACTTTGATTTTTAGTTTGCATATTCCAAATGCTCACATTTTGCTACACAGATGTCAAACCAGGAGGTAGGTAATAAAGCAGGTTCCTTTAAGATTGAAATATATATATATTTTAAACGATCAAATTAAACCCTATTCCAAGTGTGACAAGTAAAGGATGTATTACTAATTCTTTCCTGAACCTCACTGAACCATCTCTTTCCATCGTAGCAGGGGTCTGTCAGCCATGCAGGTCCCTTGCCAAAAATAAAGAAAGAATGGCAGCATTCCCCATCTGCTGATGAGTCCAATCTAAGGAAAGACAAAACACTGATTTTATTTAACTCTGTTCCAATTATTGTCAGGCAATACAAACAGTCATCATGACACACTGCCAGGTTTATTCATGTGCCCAGCAAGCCAGGCCAGGCATAATAAAGAGATTACACACTCCGTTTGGAATACAGGCAACTTGGAATGGCTTTTATTAAAACCTGAAGCATGAGAAATATTGGGTAGTAGATTTAGGTATCACACAATCAGAAATATGTTTGGCTCGAAAACACAACACATGGCATCCTTAGTGAATGAGGGCGACTATTATTACAGCGTAACAGGCCTGCCTTTCTCTCCTTGCCAAAAGAAAAGCTTGGAATAGCACAGAGCACATGGCACTTTAAACTTAGAAAAGAGAGACTGGCAAGAGCTTTACAAAGTATAAAGGAAAAAATAAAACAGGAGCTCTGTAAAATATCTGTCCCCTTGAAAGACAGCTCATAAAACACCACCAGCTCTGCACTGAAGTGACCTTGGAAGAGAAAGAGCATCTTTAACATCAAGAAATGGGACAGAAGGGGCAACAGTAGGGCTCTGCTTGTTTTCTGGGGTTCTGCTTCTTTCTGGCCCTGACTTCTCTACGAGGCACAGAGTCCTGGGGAGCCCACTCGGGGTAAAGAGGTTGCTGAAGTGCTGAGAGCGTGGGCTACCACACTGACCAGGTCTGCTTCCTCATTTCCCTCTGCTAGTCCATCTCTATTTGTGTCCATCTGCTGTATTCTGTCTGCTAAATACTTTGGGCTGGACCATCTGCCTACCCTGAGGTTGCACAGGTGACATACAATGTGGCCCAGATTCACGGGTAGGATCCCAAGGCACAACCTACACAACAACTAAGGATTCGGAACTGACATCTGTATTCTCCTCTCATAGTCAGCCATCTCAGCTGCGTTCAATTTACAGTAATCTGACTGTCCCAGCAGAACATTTTCTTGCTTATTTACAACAAACCTTCAGGTACACATAAATGTTACAGCTTCCGTGAGAAAAAATGTCAGTTTAAGAAAACACCTACAAAATAAAGGAGTTTGAATTTTTTTGACCCAGGTCAGTGAGAGCTCAGACTGGTTTTGACATGATGGTAATCCATGCCAAGGATGCAGGAACAAACAGGGGCAGGAGGCCCTCAGCCACTAGAGGGAAAAAGGTGGATCTCTGCTTGATGTGACTGAATTCGCTTCACAGGAAAGTCGTGTGGCATAGGAGGGTGAGATGCCTAGAAATCGCAGATTGAGGAAGACTAAGATTCTCAGTGGGGTCCAATAAAATGGATTTAAAAATGCAGATATGCAGTAACTTGTCAGTCTGTTCGTCCTTGTTATTTACCACACTCTGTCCTGTGTAGCAAGGTGTGCAACGACCACCTTTTTACAGTCAGCAGTTGAATAGCAGCTTTGCTCTGAATAAATCCGTAACAAGATGGGTGAAGTCTAGACCGAATTAATCCAGGCAGTAAGTATTCCACAAGGCAACAGCATCAGACTTTAGCAGGGCACAACAAAGGTCAGAGCTACACACTGATTAAATTTTCTTGACCCAACCAGGTTCAACTTGAACCCAGTTTCTCACAGGCTGTGACCACTCAAGGAATCTGCCACTTTTTGGTCACCGGCAGCTAGCGGAAGAGCGGTGTCTTCATCTGTGGACCTCAGTGTGGTTACAAAGGTGGGCACACAACCTGGGGAAAAAGGTACAGAGGTTGGACAAATGGCCCAAGGTCAAAGATGAAGCTGAGAGGCACAGTGAGGCTTACAGAAAGGCTTGGAGCTCTGTGACTACAGGAATATCCTTTCTCCTTACACAGATGTGCCTGTAGCACCCATCAAGATGGCAACTGATATTAATGCCGTTTTGACACATTAACAGAGCAGCAGCTCTTTGCTGTTTTTCTCAGCCTGTTACAGCAGTCAGGATGTGACGTGGGTCTGAGCTGTGGAATATCTGTCTGCGGCAATAATTGAGGCATTATTATCGTTTCAAAATTGAAAATTTGGTTTAAGCTGGATTAGAAAGGAAGTTACAGCAGATATTACAAATAGGAAAAGCCTGGAGGGCTGATTTAAATTAACATATTCTTGAGATACAGAATAACAAAAAACAAATGGGATGTTGTTTGTATCATAGAATCATGACATGGTTTTGGTCGGAAGGGACCTTAAAGACCATCTATTCCAACCCCCCTGCCATGGGAACACCTTCTACTAGACCAGGTTGCTCAAAGCCTCATCCAACCTGGTCTCAAACACTTCCAGGGGTGCAGCATCCACAGCTTCTCTGGGCAACCTGTGCCAGTGCCTCACAACCCTCTCTGGGAAGAATTTCTTACATATATCCAATCTAAATCCACACTCCCAGTTTAAACCCGTTAGCCCTTGTCTTGTCACTCCCTGCACCCTTGTGAACAGTCCCTCCCCAGCTTTCTTGTCAGCCTCTTCAGGTACTGGAAGGTTCTTTAAGATCTCCCTGAAGCCTTCTCCCTTCCAGGCTGAACAAGCCCAGCTCTCTCAGCCTCTCCCAGTAGGAGACCTGGTCAATGGCTTCATTCTCCAGCGCCAGGCCACTGCATGTGTTATTGAAGGGCACTTTCGGAGAAGGAAGGAGATACCCTTCTGCCCCAAGCAGAGATGACAGTCTGGTCTCCTTGTCCTGTGAGTTAGTTGAGCCTGCCAGCTCAGGGTTGGAAGCAAGCTTACCTTCCTTTTACAAAGAATAAAGGCGGGGCTGTTGCTCAGCTTGTGACAGCACACAACGCCACACGTTGACCTCTCGCTCAGACTCCCACATACTGTACTGCCTGTTAAGCTCCTCTTGTAACATGGCAGCTTGCCTGAAGAGTTCATCAGCTGGACACACTTGCACCCATGACATCCTCCCCTATGCCTTTGGACCCTAGAGGTACTTCCAGATTCTGGAGTTCCATGCAAGTTTGGGTCTGGGCAGCTCTTTCAGTTAGTTCCTGGGAGGTCAGACTGGGTGTAGGTGTCCACACAGGCGCTGTACGCTGCCCTGTACACCATGCTTCTGCTCCACTGGGGACCTCTCCAGCACAGCACTGATCGCTTTAATGAGCATCAAAGCATATAGAAAAATTTCATTACAAATGCTATCCAAGGTGGAATTGTGTAACATCAAGGTTTTTATTTTATCAACCACCACGTTTGACCACAGCCCCAGACAGGTTGTGAGATCTTTGGGGTTTGCCCTTGTGCTCTCTAAAAAAATAATAATACGTCGTAACAGAGGCTGCAGCCAGGAGAGATCAGAACTCAGTGTCTCCTGAGTCCACGCTCTGGGCATTTCTGTTTAGGCTGGAGGATATTTGTATTTCTCAAATGTGCACTGGAAGCAAGATGTGAAACATCCTAAAAAATCTGGTAGGCTTAAGAGCTCTAAATTTCCAGAAGAATGAATTTCACCCTAATTTCTCATTCTTAGGAATTATCTTTCCAAGCAGCTAAGTAATGACAGTATCTGATTACAATTCAATTTAATAAAAACCCTGTAGAATACCCACACATACTTGGAACAGAAAAGGGAAATGCAGTTATCTGAAATTCTCCATTCATTCAGAGCACAACACTGCTGAAACCTGGGCATAAATGTCTCTCACCAGTGCTCACAAGATGGTGTTGTAATTGATGCCAAAAATTCAGCAGCTTTATCATATGCAATTTTTTCCTACTGACAAAGTATTCCATGGAGCTGTATTTCAATTCTGATTCCATATGTCACTTCAATTTCTGATCAAAGCTTGAACATAAAAAAATTATAGCTCGCCTCAATGGACCAATAAAAAAGGATCATTTCTTTTTACATATCAACATTTATTAGTCTCAATCATTTCAGAAATATAATCATTATAGTCCCTTTTACTGAGAACAGCTACTCCCCCCTGCTCCCCCTCATCCTGGGGGTTCCTCCATACAGATGCTCTTTTTCCTTTTATTTCTAAGGGTGGCACGCTATTCCACAGTAAAAACTGCCATCATGCATAACCAAGAGAAGAAGTTAATTTAAAAGCGTTGGGTTTTGTTTCCTATACCCAATACCCTGGCTCTTCAACATTACTATTATTTCCTTCTCTCTCCCCCAAATAAAATAAACTTTGACTAAAAAGTGAAAGGAGAAGTCTCAAGTGAGAAGGAATGATTAGGTTGACCATCCTGAACTCTGTATTTCACAGGCCTTTCAGTTGGGGCCAGCTGTGTTTAACCAGAGCACAGCTCACAGCTGGCTACAGCACATATTCCAGAAGCAAACAAGACCTTGGTTGGAAACCACTGGTACTTAGATTAACCATGGGTTTCAGAATCACTGATGATATCTGTTTGTTTTATACGCTTTCAGAATCTTCCCAAAGAAACTGATCCATCCTTCCTACCGAAAACCTAAGATAGATAGGATACTGTTTTCAAAAAGACTTTTACAAATCCCATCAATACTAGAATAAAACCAGGAAAAAAAAAAAAAGGCAGCTTTATTGATTTATACATTAAAATAACATCTGCTTTTTGTGCATGTGCAGTCTCCCATGAGTAATATAAAGAGAGTCTAATATTGATCCTATAAGTATTATCCATCAGTTCTCCTCCCCTTTTTCATAACAGCCACAAAAGATAAGAGATAACATGCCTAATTAGTGTAGAATGATGTAAAAATCGTTGCCTGGACTGAAACACAGAGTGCCAACAGTAACTGAACTTCTTGTTAACTAGAGATCATTTAAGTCAAACCTGGGATCTTGGTATGTCTGAATACAGAACTGGAACCTGGACATTTGTAAGACTCGCAGGCCATGTACAGCTTCTTACTGAAAATCTTATTCTCACTAAAGACATTTGGACCAATTCTAATACTTCCATTAAAACATTCGGTCATTTTCACCCAAAGTGGATGTCCTTGTAATTCAAGCCACCTCTGCTCAAAATAGTTTTATCTCAGTAAAAACTAATCCAAGTTTTGCATGGGATGGAACAGAAACAAAAGAAAAGGTGTTTCTTCATTTTCCAAGGATAACCTTCCAGCTTTATGAGTCAGAGCAGAAGTGTTTAAGGATTATACTTAAGCTACACCTAGGTTTCCAAGCAAAGTAAAGCTAAGATAACTGACTGCGTAGTTCGGCTCCACACGTTGCTGTTATCTCCAAAATTCACATCCTCTACAGGAAGCAGTTGCTAAAAAGTACAGTAACCCATCACCCACCAGGCTGGAGTAGATACTGGGGACCAGAGTAAAATCTATGTGCTACATAAGCACTCCCATCAACACCACTCTTAGTCAGAAAACAGTATCACAGTAAAGCAACTCAAGGATTCTTGTCTACTTTGTTTTTAATATAGGATCAGTGCAGTATCCTTAGCACTTGTGTTCAAGGCAAATCAAACATATGAATCAACATGAACCAACCAATAACCAGCTACCAGCTGAAACATCAGAACATGAAAATACTCCTCATTAGTGATCCTACAGGTATAGCTCTGCCCCAGCACAGGGCTGCTGCAGGAAACCAGCAGCGCCCAGAACCACCTCCAGCACTGGGTCACCCACCTTGGGCTCCCAGCCCTGGTTCAGAAGAAAGGCCTCGCAGTCACCCTACCCAGCTCAACTTTGGCCGTGCCAGAGCCACAAGCTCAAGCACAGCCTGACTCATGTCAGCCACGATGTGGAGGACTGACCTGCCTCGCACCTGAAGAGGCACCACCTGCACACTCGGGCAGGCAGCCTCACGCAAACAAGAGGAAGGCAGCAGCTCCCAGGTTCCTGAACCCTGAGCATTTCACGGCGAGACTACACTTTACATACCACATCCTGTCCAATTTTAACTTATGCTGCCTTTATTTAGTACGAGATACAACACAACTACTCCAACACATAGCAGACTACTCAGATACGCAAATCTTAATTAAGAATTTTTACAGCAATCTTGTCAATCTCATGTCAGCCACCCTGCCAAATACCCTCCTGTAAACAACTCCTGAAGTGCCGCCTGCTCTGCGAAGGCTGCGTACGTGCAGGCAGCTCGGTTCTCTGCTCTCAGCAGGCTTTGTACTGGTTAATGTCTGAGCCTAAGTAGAACAGCATTTTGTTTTTCCTACAGTCCATGCACTGTCATCACACGGTGGGTGCTTCCACAACACTACACAAGCAGCGATGGAGCCACTGCAAGGCCACAAAAGCTGCTGCCCAAGCAGATGACTAATGTGTTGTAATGTATCTGCAGCAAACAGGATTACAATGAAATTGTGGGGCTTGCACTTCCTTGAAGGTTCATGAGCAGGCCTCTGACCACAATTTAATTTAAAAAATCCGCAAGCTAAAGACCCTTGCCTAGTGACTCCTGCCATTCTCTTGGGAGCTGCGGCCTAAGGAAATAAATGTACTGACAAACTCCTCTTTCTCACTGCCTCAGTGCAACTCTTCCATTAGTGACATCTTCCCAATGGCTTAAAAGGTGGTAGAATCGATGCTGAAAACTTCTCTTTAGAAGCCATATTGTTTAAGGATGACTGGTATGGTGCAACATAAGGTGACAAAAGGAAACAGGCACTTGGTTTTATTTATATATCTCTCTGTGTGTACACCTATAGTTTTCACACAGATGCTACAGATGTGTGCGTCCCTTCCAGACCGGTTTAAGTTAGACCCTAATTTACAGGAGATCATCTCTGTTCAGGAAATTATTTAAACTCATAGCTTTACATTTCAGCAAAAATCCCTGATGATTTAAAACAAAACAAACAAAACCAAAACAACAACAAAAGACCAAAATTAAGTTAATCTTTAGCCAGCAAAAAGAAAATGAAGATATGATTGCCAAAACCTCCTCTCCAGCAAAGGAAAGGAAGGAAATATGAACAAAGAATGAAAATGTGTTATTACTATCTGTGCGGACTGGTAATTTTCCTGTGAAAGTTACCAGAGAGCATGGTGTGTCCTACAGACCCTGGTAGAGACAGATGATCTCTGCTGCCTCTGCAGTCCCTAATAGCTTTTCTTACCAACTTAAGTCACTCAGAAGCAAGACCAGCGCTGTCAAACGTGAGTTTACTTACTGCTAAACTCAGCCAACAGATTGCGCGCTTCTGACAGATGTTTCTGTTTAAAGCCACTAGGAACCGTATGGATCATTCCACCTCAGCAGTCTCAAGAGCCAGCCCAGCAACTCCAAGAGCCAGAAATTTGCCAGGAACAAATGAAAAACCTAATTAGATCAACAGACAAAATTTGGATCAAGATTAGAGTATCTGACATGACAATGGGATTAGACTATTAACAAGACATAACAAGGTTTGGCTATTTATCATTTCACAATCCGTTTTTCACAGTACTAGAAGGAAGCACTGGCAAATCACATTAAAGAATGCAGACACGAGACTATCTTTGTTTCAGTTTAGCGTGTGCTCCCTTTTGATGCCAAGTTCTACGAAATCAAAGAGTTTATTCTTAGAGAAAAAACACCACAACAGCAGAAAGAATTAAGAACTGGAGACATAACAATGGAAATAAAAACAACAAAATACTTAGAGCCAGAGACTGGTAGCTTCAGGTGTACAAAAAGGCTAAAAAGTAAATACATAATTGCAGACAACAGTTTGGAGCTATCCATGTGGAAAATCTAGTGCAGACAAACATCTGGATAGACTTTGCAATGACATTCTCATTTTTGTCTTCTCCACCTCTGTTCCAAACATGTATAAATAAAAAATGAGTTTGAAAAACAACCTCCACTGTTGCTTCCCCCTCTTGACAGGCTGGTTGTGGGACTGAACAGGGTGCAAGAGGGCATGGCAGCGTCAAATGAATCTCAGCTTTATGCCAAGCTAGAAAACAGCAATGACAACGGAGCCAAACCCCACACGCCATGGCTGGATCAACTAGGCTCCATGTCCTACCAGCTGGCTGCTTCACAGAGCTCCCAAGGGATGCTTTCCTCCAACCAATGACAGGTTACAGAGGTATAGGTGGTATTTAGGCCAACCAGAAAATGAGCCTGACCCTCCACTGTCCTTTTGTCTTATTTCTGTTCAGGCATTCCACACCTTCAACTTCTGCTCCCACATCTGGGAAGCCAAGCTTGGAAACAACATGAGCAATCATGCTCCTTTAGTGGAAGGAGCCTCCGTGCATGGCTTACCCTGCTTACTGCCTCTTGTGTCAAAAAGGAAGCCATTGGGTCTGCCTGGAGCGATCTTGTTTCCTCCAAACACTTTCTCCCTGCTCGTCTGGGGAACAGAGGTGCAGAAAATGCACTGTATGCCTTACTCACAAGAGAGCAATCCAGTCCCACGCCAGTGCAAACCCAAGCTGGCTTTAGGAAAGAAGTTATCACCATCTTATTTCTCTTTCTAGCATCAGCCACAGAGGCCTGGTCAGATACACCATGACTTTAAAGAAAGGAAATTAAGTCAGAGAGCACTGAACAAGGATTTTACAGATAATGACATGTGGAGCTACACCTCTACATCACCAGCAAGGAAAAAAAAATAAATAAGAAACTGTCCACATGTGGCTCCTCACTCTCTGCCTACTAGGTGTCTTCTGCTTCGTATTTTAATTCACACTGAAGTTCAGAGCAACTTTTTGACATAAATGTGGACAGCATCTAGTACAGCTGAAGTCTCAGTTCACGTCTGGAAGGGCTGCTTAAGTGCAGTAAGTTGAAATCCATTCCTAGCACAAGGTACCCTAAGAGAGGCTTCCCCACCCAGGGCTGCGCCACTAATCCCCCCAATGAAGCGGCACTTCCCAAAGCCTGCTCAAATGTCCTGGGGACAGCAGCAGTCTCAACACACTTGTCATTCCCTGACTCGAGAAGCTTAAGAGAGATTACAGCAGCCTTCACAGTTCATCACTAACCAAACTGCAACCCCAAGCTAAGTACGTAAGTAATGGTACTCTGTAAAATATAAACATTCCTAGGATCTTGGGTGACATGGAAGGGACTGTAGTAGGAAGCAAAGACGTTCACAGCACAAGGAACGGCAGCCCTGATTGCCTGGATTCAAAAGCTTATTTCAGGGCATAGCTGATGGCAACGAGGGGGTGTGCGCCACCTCAAGGTGTAACTGCCTAACCGGATGGCTGTTCACATTCTAAGAGAGCAGCCAGCTAAGGAAGGTTTGGGCTGGAATAAGGCAAGTGAACAGCAATATGGGAGAGACAAAAGATGAGGTTTTCCCCTCAAACTGCTTCATCACATCCTCAATTTTAAATACATTATTAGTTTCAATTAAAGATAAAGTACTTACTTTAACATCTGTGTCAGTGCTGGCAGCAATAAAAGGATCCATTGCAGCAGCAATGTAAGTACACTTACTCTTAAGTACACTGCTTAATCCTTCCATACATGTTTCAAAAATAATTCCTCTTTGTCAAATTAAGTATAGCTTTTTGATACAATTAGCTTTTTGCCTGGAGCTCTGGTGGTCCTGATATGAAAGGAATCTAGATACACATCAGTTCTGGTCTGAGTTCTGCATTTAAAAAAAGAACTAGATAAAAAAATAAATCCTTCCTCTCAAGCTCCTCTTCTCATAAATCCTATTAACAAGAGTTATTCTGAGATAATTACAACAAGGCATCAGCATCTCTCCTTTCCTCAGTGACTTTTGATACTGTATATCATCATGATTATGGAGGAGCATCCCTGCCAGCTCTAGCACCTGTGAATACCACTTTGTCTGCTGCCCTTTAACTAATATTGCCTTTTTTAAGGAAGCATGCACATAAACAAAATTAAATGAATAGGAGAGAAGAGGGAAACTATGAGCGCTTAAGCAGCAATAGATTTTAAAAATACATGCTCTCCAAGCCTCTGGCAACAGCAATATTTCAACAGGACAACAGAAAAAACAAAGAGTTCTGTGAGCACCCACATTATGAAAAACCAGGGTTCCCCATGGATTAAGGTCACCTGGCTTCCCCAGTGCGTGAAAGGGCAGAGCTCACACCACCAACATGCCTTGCGAGTAGATTAACAGGAGGGGCTTTTCTTACCTGCCCAATGGTAGAACAATACAGTTTTACCGCCCTCTTGCTCTGCTGCATCTGGTGGAAGCTGGCCCACAGGTTCAAAACTGCCAGCAGGCAGGAAGAGCAGACAGACACCTCTACAGCCACACATTCAGTACTGGCACAGCATCCTCATCTCAGGAAACCCAACAAAAAATCCAGCCACAGGGAACATGCCAGGGTTGTCCTAGACAGCATTTTTCAAATATATCTGAGCAATTTACATGGTTCCTTACAGAAGGGCCAAGCTGTGTTCCTCAGCTGTTGCACATGAATGGTACCGCGTGCTTCTGCAGGACCCACAGAAATGACCATTTATGTGGGCTTCAAACTGGATCTCCTACAGAGATCTGCTTTCAGAGAACTTTGGTATTTTAAGTCTTCAAACTCACACGGCATCTACTGTAGTAGGAGGTATTATAGACCATTAGTATCTGTAAAATGCACCTCACATTCAAGTATAAGCAGTTACAGTGGCAAACTTAGTTAAACCAAGCTAATATGTGCAGCTAATAACTTCTTCAGGGCTAAAACAGTCCAATTAAATCCCAACACCAAAGTTAGGAATTTTCATTTCTTTCAACTGTTGTTGAGAAGATGACAATGAGCATCTTACACCAATGCAGTTGCAGGTCTTGGTCTCTCATGTATTTGCGCTCTGCACTGAGATGAATGGCACCAGTTCACAGTTTAGCTACTTTTGATATGTAGCACACAAATATCTTCACCATAAAAAAAAAAAAAAAACCCAAAAAAAACCCACCATGAAGTCTTTTTATAACCACTGTAGCTGAGGAGAGCAAAACCTGCTAAGAAAGGCTTCTCCAGTTAACAGCCTAAATGTGACAATTTTAGCAGCCACATATGTACTCAGTACGCTTCAATTTCCCCCCTAGATGTGTTTCTGATCCTAGGTAGGCAAAGCAGCTCATTTGTCCTAATTCTGAAGCAGTGCATGCTAGTCTCCTTCAATCTCAATTAGCTAGCAGGAAATTTATTTAGAAAGCTGACAGGAACTATTTGGGGGATTAATGATCACTGATTTATGAATATTGAGTAGCATTTCAATAATCCAAGCAGAGTAATCACTTGTAGCTGAAGCCAGTTCTCCCAACCATTATAATCTGTAGCAATCACTCAAAGGCAGTTAAATGATTCTGATTTATGACCTTAACCTACAGGGCCCAGTACATTTGCTCTATCAGTGTGTAAATTCTAAAAACGCAATTCCCTGCACCTCTAGAGAGCCAATTTAAGTCAACATTATGCATGAGCTGAGCATGCTTGAATTCTCAGATCTCTTATTTCACTCATTAAATTTGCACTGAACATCTTGCAATTAAAATTTCATATAGATTTTTTCTTATGATTGACATTTGGCCTTGGCAAAATGAGTTTAAATTTTGTTTCTCTAAAGATTTAGAAGGAGATAGATTGATCTAGACATTGTTTTCTGCAAGATGATGATGATGGAGCACTAATGCTTTTATTAGCATTTTGAAAAGCCTCCCTTTTTGCTGGAAGACTGTCTATCAGTAATAAGTGAAAGCAATTCAGTAACCAAAGCCACAGCTACAGCTCGTACAGCAGCATCAGAAGCGTTGCTGCACAAAGTCTTCATGTGACCCTTTCCTGTTTTTAGGCCAATGTCTTTAACTGGGGTGGAACAAATTGGGCCTTCCAGTACAAACCAATATGTGCTCATCTGCCATGAATAAACAGCAATTCTATTATGTGGTTTTGAAAATAAGCCCAGGACAACTAAAAAGAGCGGAAAAGTACGAAAGTGACTTCAAGTCCTGATCAGAAATGGTGAACAGTTTGGATGGACTCAAACACTAGATTTGTTGTGCTAAAATCACGCAACTCATCTAATTTATCTCATGTTCCACCCTTGGGCCATGAGTTCAAAAAAATGGTTGTACCCTTCAGTGACCCCATATACTTGCTCTTTACAGCATACCTTCTGTGCAGTAGAAACAGACAGTCCCTGCATCAAGAACTTCACAGCACAGGGACAAACACAACAGCTGGGTGAGGGAAGAAGACTTTATGCCTGAATTCATCAATGGCTTAACAGGACTGCAATGTTAAGAGCCCACAGACAGAAAAGAAAGCACTACACAGTACAACTCAAGAAAATACAAGGTGTTTTTGTAGAAATGCAGCTCCTAACACAATGGTACATCGATTTCATGTAGGACTCATAGCATTAGGGTCACATCAATAATAAATAACCACGTACAGGCTGCAGCAGACAGCTAATATTAATTTTGAACCTTATGAAGCAAACCAAGAGGAAAAAAAGAACCTAAGGAGCTGACTAAAGGAAGCATCCCCTGGGCTGGAGAAACATGAATAAACATTCACAATATCCAGTTAGATCTGCTGGTCATAGTGACGATGGAAACTGTACTGGAGATAACATTTCAACTGCTGTTTCCCAACCTGCTAGGCAAAAGATAACTAATAATGTTAACACAGGTTCTTACACAGCTGAAGCAGGAGGCAAATGTTTGCGTACTGAACATGCAAGTGATACAAGAAGGTACCCTCCTCCTCATAGCATAAGAAACTGAGACCCTACAGATCGTCCTCCAAACACAAGGAATAATGCTTAATACCTACATATATATTACTTCCAGTTTAACCACTCTCCATCCCATCCAACTGAGCACAGTATTTGCCTTTCAGCAAATAATAAGCAAAGGGAATAAGCAAAAATTTGTCTCACTATGGGAAGAGATCAATAGTGTACCTAAATTCCATTATGTAGCTAAAGGAAAAATCGAGTGCACTAGCCCTGGAGAATATCAATCTTGCAGCAGTACTTAAGGCATGTTTTACTGCAGAATAGTAAAGTCTTTACAGTCACAGCATAATTACACTAACATACCAGTATTTTAATATCATCTCTGCAAAATGAAATTTTGTTTCCATGTCCAGTCAATAATTCTGTCTCATCTCAGTGACGAATAGAGCTTAGTGAATAATTCGTTATGAATAATTTATTCACTGCATTTCACCTTTCATCTCTCTGAACATTTTGTGAAACTCTGGAATGTATTCGTTACACAAAACTATTCATTAATAACTCATGCTTGCAGACCGTGTGTTGACAGTTCACTGAAAATATTCAAACTGATTTGCCACTTGGTCACATTTACGAGGTGTTGTACCTGCTCCATCACTGGTTGGGCTCAGTTCAGCCAAGCTGCATTCCCAGTTGTTCACACAGCTGCAACTCAAGTTCAGCAGCAGACATTTAAGCTTGAAATGGACATTATGTATTATTACTCCCATTTCAGGATCTAGAGAGGATCCAGCTGTGTTCAAGGCCCGTCTGTTCTAAGTGCTGTGTAAAGACTGGCCACAAGAATTGAGAGTGTCAGTAAACAAGAGAGTGGCAAGACCAGGATATTTTACAGATAGGAAATTTAGACAGGAAACAAGACATGCACATTCGTTGCTGGGTAAAAAACTACCTGGCTTCCGAGCCCAAAGAGTGGTGGTGAATGGAGCTAAGTCCAGGTGGCAGCCAGTCACAAGTGGTGTCCCCCAGGGCTCAGTACTGGGGCCAGTTCTCTTTAGTATCTTTATCAATGTCCTGGATGAGGAGATCGAGAGCACCTCAGTAAGTTGGAAGACTTACTTACTTACTCCAAGTTGGGTGGATTTGTTGATCTGGGGTGTTGGTTGACAGTCAGCTGAATATGAGCCAGCACTCTGCCCAGGTGGCCAAGAAGGCCAATGGCATCCTGGCCTTCATCAGGAACAGTGTGGCCAACAGGACTAGAGCAGTGATTGTCCCCCTGTACTGGGCACTGGTGAGGTGCACCTTGAATACTGTGTTCAGTTTTGGGCCCCTCACTACAAAAAACACATTGACATGCTGGAGTATGTCCAGCAAACTACTGGCAAAGGTTGCACCAGAGGAGGCTTAGACTGGGTATTAGGATAACTTTTTTCACAGAAAGGGTTGTCAGGCATTGGAACGGGCTGCCCAGGGAGGTGGTGGAGTGACCATCCCTGGAGGGATTGAAAAGATGTGTGGATGAGGCTCTTAGGGACATGAATTAGTGGTGGAACTGGCAGTGTTAGGTTAATGGTTGGACTCGATGTTAAAGGCCTTTTCCAACCTAATTGATTCTATGGTTCTATTCATGGTTCTCAGAACACTCATACACCACAAGCTGAAGTCCACACCATGGGTCTTTGCTGCAACCTGCTATTACCCACATCTTCATGGCACTAGAGTTACAACTCTGGTTGTAAGCAACGGATTACTTTTCACAAAGGAGACATGACAGCAGTACATGTGAAAGACACACATGGGAAAAGGCAGAGAAATGAAAGATAACTAACTTTGCAATCCAGAAAGCAAAAAAAAAAAAGAAACCAAAACAGATCAGGATGTGATTTCTCATTGAAAGATTGCATGAAAAGATTGGTTCATCAATGCTACAGACACACAGGGAAGTTGTGGACTCTCCACGTTCGGACAGGACAAGGCCCTGTGCAACATCATCTAACACTGAAATTAGCCCTGCTTTGTGCAAGCAGATGGGACTGGATCATGCTCAAAGATCTTTTCCAACCTCAATTACTTTACGGTTCTATATGATGTCTCCATAAAACTCGCTCAAAACAGTAACAATACCAGCTCAGGAGCAGTAGAAGGTTCAGAATATCATCTTTCTGCTGTGCTGTTATATCTGTCTTGCACAGAGTACTGGTGTTAATATGGTCTGGTTGAGCTGTCAACATAAAAGCTTGTTTCATGTACAAATGGATCCATGTAGAAACACACTAGTTGTTTTTTTGCAAAGCACTCATATTAATATTCATATAAAACATTTATATTCATAATACAGGTCTGCAGCAATGTGGTCCTGCCATACACACACCCTCAGAATGGACTTTAAATTCAGCTTGAGGAAAAATAGATGTATATATCACTGCAAGATAGTTTCCTAACAACATCTTGGAATGCTGTGTAAGGTCTATCAGTATGCACATGCACACTTCAAGATTCATAATTAGAACAGGAAAATTTGATACAGAAATAAAAGATGACACATTAACACCACAAGAGAGAAGAACCAGATGCATTTTCAGAATCAAAGGGCAGTGACAAGCAGGCCATCCCACCATCTATGTGATAAACAGAAAGATCTTGGGCTGGCATTCATGCAAATTGCACTTATGATCTGTTCTTGTTATTGTCTTGCACTTTAGACTGTCCATCATCTTTTTTTGTAGTAAAAAATCTAGGCAACACTCAGTATGCACAGAAGAGCAAATCATTACTACAAAACAGATGGTACAACTGAATATTAAGCAATCTTGTATGAAGAACACTGCTTTTAAGAAGAACCCAATTTACAATTAATAGCTTATAGACTGGGAAACGGACTAGCAAAATAAAATGCATTTCATCTGAGTTACTATCAGGGGAATCTAAAGGACAAACTAGCCTCTGGTTCATACAGTTGGCAGAGTCCGGTATCCTCTCCAGCTGATGGAGTCACACACACAAGGTCTAAGGCATAAATCTGTAGTAAAAACTCTCCATGCTCACATCAATCCCAAGGCATTTTACTATTGCATCCAGATGCTTTGTGGAAAAGAGATGAGCCAGATTTCAGCAAATTAGTCTGCCATAATCAAAGCTTTCCATCCATGCTCTTCAGGACTACTACAGGGCAAAGACACTCTTGAGGCTCAAAAGCCTGAAGAACCAAGTCTGCTTCCTTGATTATAGCAGGAATCATAATATTGCTGCCCTTAACTCCCATACTTTTCCAGACAGGGTTTAGTAATCTTCCTCTACAGCTACTGCCTTCACTTGTCCACTGTTTTGCCAGCTAGTCTCAGAGGAGCACACACACATCCCACAGCTGCTCCAAACAACTGAAAGAAAAATCCTATTGTTCACATACTGTGTCAAGGGCCATGAGAAATATCTTCCCTGTCATTGCAGAGGGACAGCTACGGCAGCGTCAGCAGCAAATTAGATTTCAGTACTTATTAGTATCTGAATACTGAAGGAGAGAGAATGGGATACGCCCATACAGCATTTTTACTGTATTTCTTAACAATTCAATTAGCTAAAACTCAAATTTAAACACTAATACTGTGAATGCAGGGAGGTGAACTGCACCGTTCCCAAGGCACACCGGATTAAAACTCGCAGACAACACTCTCATTGCTCTCAAGGTTATGGATTCAAACACAGCCCAAGTCACAAGTGATGGATGGTTCGTGGCATCTGGTGGCTGTTTGATAGTGTATTTTGAGTGAATTGTCATTCTCACTCCATGCCTCAAGCTGGCAGGTACAAGTAGTCTTTGGCGATTACCTTAAGCAGTCACATAAAGGAGTAAACTTAGGGATTCAGTCTCAGAAGCAGTAGTTTGAAGCAGACCCATGGGACTAGAGCAGACTTGCGGATTACCAAAGCCTTTTTCCAGTGGCCAGGGACATTTAATTTCATCCCAGCAATGCTAGTCTAAGATTTCTCTAAAAATCAATGTGTTCTTTATTTGAGGGAAATAAATAATAAAATACAAGTTATTCCATGAACAGCAGAATAATGAAACCGTATTTCTTACACTTTTGTCTCCTCAAGACTCTTCTAACAAAACTTGAAACCTTTCCCATGGTTAAGATATTCCTAATCCTTTTTTCATAACTGTCAATCTTCATTAACTTTGACAGCACAACATAAAAACTAATTTTGTTAACGTTCTTTAGCAGAACCTGAAGTTGTGAGTGGACAGGACGTGCATAATACAATGAGGCTTGCTTGATTTGGAAACTAGTCTCAGGGCTAAGCAGCACTGAGATGTTGCCTGGACTAGAAAAGAGCAGCCAAAGAAATATTTTGGTAATTCCTCCTAGAAATTTATTGCAATTTGCATACACAGATGGAAATATGACTCATGCACACACACTGTGGGTGCAGCACCCTCAGTAGAAGGTCCTTTAAATGAGATAGCTGTTGTTGAATTTGAAAATTAATAAGCTATAGGAGCAATTCAGCACCCAGAAGGGGACAGGGAGGGAGGAGGAAGGGGGGTTGCAAATACACTGTCTGACCTTTTTCTATGCGTTTCCTACCTAAAACCATACAATATACATATTATGACAGATTTCTGCTTACGAAAGGGAAGTGCATTTTAGCACGCTTCCAGTTACTCAACCTCCCTGTTTTGCATTTATAGCCGCCATGGCACCTAGCGCTGAGTGGAAATTAATGCCAACAGGATGGGGCTGACATGGAGCAAGAAAAAAAAATTCACGACAGAACTTGGAATTTCATTTCAGTCGAGATTTGTGGCGTTTTGCCCGTCACAAAACTAAATACCACAGGAACTGAACCACACTCAGGTGAGCAAGCACTTTGGAATCAAGACCAAGGGTGCTTGCGCTTATCCGACTGCCTCCGATGACAGCAGCCCTGTCCTTGAACTGGACTGATGATCACACAATCAAGCCATGACCGATAGAGGCTGACTCAAAATAATTCACCTTTTAGGTGAATTTTATTTCACTTTTTAAGAGAATTAAAAATAATTCTTTAGCTCGGCATACTTGTGTCGTTATCTTAAAAAAATGAAATGTCATCAATGATACAATATGGTCATAAGTAATTAACCACCTAATTAAAATCTAGAAATTAAAAGTAAATCCTGTTCAGATAAAATTGTCCTTCACAGCTGGATTTCAATGGTCCATGAACCTAAGCAATACTGAAAATGAAGAAATTAAGGGACGCCCAACACTGTTTATGGTGATTTGCAATGCGAAGCAAAAAGGAACAGCAAGACAGAACATGCCATGATGATTGGTGTTCTGTTTAATCAATGTTGAGATGTCATCAGCGAGAGATGGCTGGTGTCACTTTGCTACATTAGAACCAAGTCAGTTTTGCAAAGAGGGAGATGAGGAAGACTGCAAACATAAGAGTTCCTGCAGTACTGCAAAAATCTTTGCCTACGCAGAACACATACAATTAAAACCATACAGCATTTAAAAAAAGAAAAAAAAAAAAGAGATGTTGGAAAGTATTAAAACAGCAAGTTGAGGAAGTCATATTTGTTCTCCTTTCCAGCAATGTATAAATATTTGGTGCAGAAAAGCAGTAGTGCCTTATTGCATGGGATCACAGCATCCCCATATTTAAAGGTCAGAATTTGTAACCGACCAGGGAGAAATCAATGTATTTTAAAGTATTATCAAGCTTTTCAACAAAACACTAGAATGACAAGTTTCAGTTGCTACAGTCAGAAAAAAAAGAACAAAGTAAACAGCCCTTACTAACAGTTTCTGTGTGTTCCAAGACAATGCTCTGCGACAGGTTCAGATAAATAGCTGTGATAAAAGCAACTGAAAAATATATTGTAGCACGATTCTGAGGTCAGGCATTGCAGGGAGCTCCCATATTTAAGTCAAAGTGCTAGAGAATTCATGTCAAAATTTACATAGGCCCTTAAATAAGATTCGTCATCATGAATTCTAAACCTTGGATTAATGGGAGAACTGAAGCCCAGCTGCAGGGTAGTAGTGTGTACTGGAAAGAGGCTCCGTGTGTTACATACTGACTGGGAGTCACTGGCAATGCGTGCACATGACTGAAGCAGCCAAGAGAGGCCAGCACAGTACCTGTACAGACAAACTGAGGTCCCAGTCTTACAAAGAACTTGATGCACCTGTGCTTAAGAATAAGGCAGTTGTTTTAAGTTGCATTGGCTGCACCTGAGCAGATATTCCCCTCGTAGCACTCACAGAGGTAACGCTGATGTCGAGGACTTTTAAACATATGCATACGTGACCTCCTGAATAGATGACTCTCTAACCTGGGTTTTGCTAGAGGCCTCTCCTGATGGGCCACAGCAGGACTTGTGTTAGCCTTGACCTCCTGAACATGCAGAACTTTCTGTAGAATACTGACCACCACCACCAACCTCTCCTTCAAATACCACTCTCTGGAAGGGCTGGCACAAGATGCATGTCTGGCTTTTAGAGATGTGGCATATTTATTTCATGTCAGCTTTTTCCAGGATGGCAGACAGTCAGTCTCACCAATTTCTTTCCCCCTCTCCCTGCCCCAGAGGAATGGAAGAATCTCATTCTTTTTAATATGAGGTTTTATGGCAATTTCTACAGAACCTTTCAATACACAGTATACTAGTGGAACAACCCTCTGCTGTAACTACTCAAACGGAATAATCTTTTGCATCCACCAAATACCAGACTCAAGGAGTCTGAAATGCTAGTGCACATCTCAAAAAACCCAAGCTTTTGTCTCTCCAAGTATGCTCATTCACGAGCCATTTGGAGACATGCAGACAGCATACCATAAATCTCTGATTATGTTCCAAGACACATTTCTAATGCGGCTCTCATGATAACAGTAAGGCTTTACATTTGGCTCCCTCTTAGCCCACCCACTGAAGGTTACTGAACTGCTGGCTTGCTACCTCACCTTCCCCATCCACCCAACCACCAGCCCAAGCGCTAGAAAGCGGCTGCAAAACAGCCCTGCTCAGACCCTGGCAGGAGTGTTTTGAGTGCGGAATGAGGGGCTGCTGTTAATTTCAGACTTCTTCTAGTTAGATCTGGGTATTTCTCAAAATTGTTGGACTACTTTGCTAGGTTTTTATCTGCTCATTTTTAATCACCACTATAATTTCAATCTTCTCCACCTACTGTGAATAATAAATGAAAAACAGGAGCTATGTAGTCAGTAGAAGACTATTATTAGGTTTTTTTCCTCATTTGAAATGCCTGTATCTTGCCATGCCAAGTAATGTTCTTTGGTCAGTAAATAATACCACCGGCTGAGCCAAGTATGTGCCCAGAATGAATGTGCGCTGCTAGGTGATACAAAGACTATTATTTTCCTTTTCAGTTCCATGCTTTTTTCTTAAAACAGAATTTGCAGCAGCCTTGTCTCATTTCTAGGAACAGAGAATGCATGGACCACACATGGATTTGTATAACCACTATTGCACAAGCTAATTAATCCAGTCTTTATCCTAGCACCCAGCACTAAAGGCACATAAAAGCATGAAATGGGTTGCATTCCACTGCCCACAGATGGAAATCCAAAACTTGCTAGCACTCCCTCTGTCTCCTCCACACCATCTCTTTCTTCTGAACTATTCCAAACTCCCTGTGGGCCCGAAAAGCCCCAAAGAACAGCTCAGTACTTAACCATTAGACTTCTCAAATGTCTGCTTCACCTTGTTATAAAAATGGGTAAGCCATGGTCACCCAGCTCGTTTTTTTAGCCCATCATTATTGCACAGAATCAAAGGGTCCTTGAGGTTGGAGGGCGTCTCTGGAGATCATCTAGTCCATCCCCGCTGCTCAAAGCAGGGCCATCTACAGCAGGTTGCTCAGAACTGTGTCCAGTTGGCCTTTGAATATCTCCAAGGATGGAGACTCTACAATCCCTCTGAACAAGCTGTTCCAGCATGTGATCACCCACACAGTAGTTTTTTCTTACAATTAAACAGTATTTCCTGCTTTTCAACTTATGCCCACTGAAGACCCATTTTGTCTGCCTTGATCAACCCTCTCTTTTTAAGTGATTTTAAACTAAATATCCCAGCGGTTGTTATCTGTACCAAGGGTGATGGAATGAAGTTCCATTAAGATTTATATATCCCCATCACACCAGCCTGCACAGCTCAGTGATCAAACACGTTGCACACTCTGAAAAGATCCAGCCCTGGAGAGTTTCTCTTGCCCCTAGAGATCCTGAAGAGACATTTGCTTGTGAAGGACTTTGTCTCTTCAGCTGCTCTTGTGCAGTTTAGATCAGTGTTCCTCCTTAGTCAGGTAGGGTCATGTATTATTTACCCTAATGGTCAAAGAGATTCTTAATTTCATCACCTGGTGCTGAGTTAAGTGGGTTAAAAATGATACCTGTTTTCCAGTGCAATTTTAGGAGCCGATTAGAAATGACAAGAAAATGCAGAATGATACTGAAAGTGACCCTACAGATGTTGCTAAACTAAACATCAGGGGTTTTCACAAAGAAAAAGTTTCTAATGATTCAATTCTTCTGTCATCATCAGGTATAAGCTGTACTAGAATATTAACTCTGCAGTTCTGTACTTACCAAGAAAAGCGAGTAGCATAGTTAATAGGTTCCCTGACTAGGGACCCTTGCAAAGCTATACTGCAAGAAATAGGTAGTTTGGAAATGCAAATTAAAGTTGTTATTATTATATATACTATGAACTGTCCCCTATAAGCATATAAATTACAAGAAAATAATCCACACTGGTTTCTTACAGGGATATGAAACAAACAAAAACTCTAAGCACCATATTTGTTTCTACTTTACAAAAGGTAAGCCCTTCATTTTCTTCCATTTTCTTACCATACAGCATTTACTCATTTCATCTGTTCTGTTTTTTATTTTGTTCTTAACAGCTACAGATCACCCATGGCAAAACAGAAAAGAAAATAATTTTGAATTAACATTTCCATTTTGTTAGGAGGAGCCTCCCCTCCTGAAAAGCATTACAAAAGAGGAAATAGATCTGAGACTAGTAATAAATTCACATCCCCAACGGAGACCAGCAAAATAATTTATTATACATTAAATGTCATTGAGGTTCACCATGCTCATGAAGGCTATGAACTGCACAGATCCAAGGGACAAAAGGAACAAGGCCATGCATGCACAGACATCCCATCAAACGTGCTGAACAGGCTTCTCTGGAAGGTCTCAGATCTCCCCACTCCCTGTCAAGCTTTTCTTTATCACCACCTGCCTTTTCTCTATCAACTAATTTTTGACCCTGAAGAAGATCCTAAGGCTGTTCTACTTTCAAATAATAAAACGGACATTTCACAGTGGTTTGAAACACAGCGCTGACCTAATAAGATTGGTTTTTCTTTGGGAAAGAAAAGGAAAAACAACAAATGCATTTCCACATGTTGAAAGAGAAGGCTATACAAATAATAGTTGGCATAGTTTAAGCTTTCTCTAAGCTGGGAAATTAATTTTTTAAAACTGTTTTATTAACTTCTACTAGTGTTACAACAGGAAAAAATATAATTCCCATCTCACGCATGAAAAAAAAATAAACCAGACTTCTATAATATGCACAGGTTAATTAACATTTGCGTAACTGCTTCTTCTAAATCCATTTTTCATGTTTAATAATCAATATCCCCATCCCTTGTGTTTAAGTCTCTCAATCAAGTTCAGTTCACTTAGGATGTAAACAAGGCTGAAATCTGCTGGAATTAGAGCTCTACAGTCTAACTTATCCCCACCGCTTTCTTTGTTGTCGAGTTCTTTTTTAAAAGCAATACATCCCAAAAGCTTAATGTCATCAAAAAATGATTTTGAAACATCCTATTCAATACCGTTCCACAGTACCTGACAGCTCTAGCCATGGAGACCCTCTCCAAGTCACGACTGTGCAGGTCGATGACAGAAGACGAGGAATGCTTTGTCAATGCCAAGAAATTGTTCCCGAGCACGTTTTTGCTTGATGACCAAATTCAGGAACCAAGAGGACAGCATGTAGCGCTCTCTAACCAGCAACAAGACTCACCACACCCGTGGTGCAACACTGAGAAGGCAGCCTTCCTTCATGTAACATAGGAAAGGGAGGCACCTCCAGGGGCAATCCACATCAAGGTAGGAAACCCTGATGGGGTATCTCCCTGCAGGGCACCACAGCACCTCTTCCCCACAGGCTGCTGGGTTACAGGGCTCTCCACACACCAGCAGCGACCTGGGAAGACCAGACAGCCCTCGAGACGTGCAACTTACTGTGAGAGGCAGACTGGAAGAAAGGTGGGGTTTGGGGGTTTTCATGCTACTATACAGGGTGGGTTTCCCTATTTTCAGGCTGAATTCATACCACACTAAGTCACGCTTCAGACTGTTATAGCCCTGTACACCACTCACTTAGCAAAGACAGGACAGACTCAGCTCCCACCGCACCTCCTGCCTCTGCTGCAGCACCCCTGGCAGCTGCCTCTGCAAATTCCCAGCCAAGCAGCTGTCTTTGGGTTGAGCAGAACAGGAATCTGAGCTGGAATATACATATCTGGTGTGCAAAATTCCTGTTACTTCAAGTATGTATCAACCAGTCACAGACATGAGTCAGCTAGACATCCAAATGCCTATTGTTTAGTCAACTATGACTGATTTGTAAAGGGGGTGAGAGGAGGTATAGAATCACAGAAGAGTAAGGCACATTGATTTATCTCTCTCCCCCTTTGGTCAAAACAATTCCTTTTATTTGCAACACACTCGCAACTACAACATCATTCTTTTTGAAGGGGAAAAATAGAGACTCCCCACTGAGATTTAAATGATCTATTTAAGTGATACTTTCAAAAGATACTGTAAGCTTTTAAATTATCAGCTCAAAAATGCTGCATAAATAAAATACCAACAATGGAAAACCATGTGTAAATCATGCTATTATGCAGAGAATTGTAGCAAAAAGTACACAAAGCAAGGAGAGCACATCTTCCACAGTCTGATCTTTCTTTGGTGTTCAACACGTGCACAAACAATAAACTTGGAATAAAGGGCCTTACCCAAACAAAAGGAGAGCATTCTGGAAGGGAGCAAAGCATTCTGGAAAGCTTCCAAAGGGTCTAATGATAATGGTAAATATTTTGGAGTGTAATTGTGTTAAGGGGTCTGGAGTGACTTTCTGGGTCCACTGAAGTCAGCAAGAAGTTTGCCAGTGGTTTCAACACAAGTAGGGCGTCACCTCTGGACTTCCATGCATGGCTTCGTGCTCAGAGAGCAGGTAGCTAACCACAGAACCACCACGTAATTAATATTCATCCATATTGCGAGCAGTAAAACTCACATCTATAGTTCAGATGAACCTAGGCAATGATCATATTTTAAGAAAGTATGATTCATGCAGAAGTATCTCATTACCTTCAATCTCTATCAGTTTTAGAATAAAAGGATGGCTCAATTATCCTAAAGGTGCAATTTTTCATTCCTCACAAATCCAAAGTCCCACTGAGCACATGGAAGGCAAGATGGGGTGCTTTGAATACTGTGGCATTGAGGTTAATGGGAGATTTAAATGCACAAGAAATGCAGGATCTGGTCATAAGAGTATTTGAAAAAGAATTATAATAGTCATAAAAATGAAAGGATATTTATTCAAAAATGCTTCAGTATCTCATAAGTTATTTCTTTTCCATACTCCTTTCTCAGCTGGCTCACTGCTGCTTCTGCTCTCCTTAATCTTTCCTTTCTAATTCTTCTTTTAAATATTTATAAAAAATTTGCACAGATGGGGGAAAAAGCTGAAGATCTGAAACAAAATTAATTTAATAAGGAAAAGACTAGAAGCCCATTATTGGTTTAGGCAGCCTCTTTTCATGCTGTATATTGTAACTAGGAATAATTAATTTGAAAGTCCTTGATCTTTGGGAGCTTTTTCATTAATATTATTATTAATAATAATAGCAATTCACATTCACTCTCCCCACTTTCCTCTTGCTGGCTGTAAGTAATTCAATGCCTCTAGGCACCCACATGCTGCCACAACACAGAAGGCTGGATTTAAAAGCTATTGCTTTCTTAGATGTACAACAAAGGACCGCAGTGCAGGCAGGCTGCTGCAGACCCCTTAATGTACCCTAATGATGGTCTCTCCCAGTCTTCCAGGAGGTAACCTGATGGGTGTGTTGTGGTCACCCATTAGCAGGCCCCTAGCCTGCAGGGCAGGAAAGGCCTGGAGCCTTAGGATATTGCTCCTAGGGAGGGTGGGTGTTGCACAAGAGGAGGCGGGAAGCTTTGGAGCGCAGGAGAGCTGGAACAACGCTGCAGCACCTTTCTCGCTTCACACATCTATGCGACAGGCACAGCCTGAAGCGCATGGGAAAACGTAGTCCTGTGTTGCAAATGCACACAGTGCCGGCAGCTCCACTGGCACATACACGGATCCAGCGCTGCCAGCAACAGCCTCAACACATGGGGCCTGGAGTTCAGGAGGGCAGCTTGCCTTAGGGGGAAGAGCACAGATGTTGGCTTCAGTCCCATCACCCAAACAAAGCCCTTTGCCATGCTGTGGTAGGGCGCACAGCCTACACGGGGGTTTTTGACTTTGTTGTTCACATTATGACAGCAGTTATCAATGCCAGAAGGTACAGCCCCTTGCCATTATGTACCCGTCGTTGGTAGGAACTTAGAAAGGACTGCATGAGATGCAAACCATTTCCAAAAACAGGTCAGAAGCGCAACTGGCACAGCAGCCAGCCACAAAGCACTGGATCAACTGGCCCTGGTCAGCAGTAGCTCTGGAAATCAGTGTGGTGTCCTCTGAGACACCGGGATAACACACTCCACATCAGACTGCACTGCCTGCTTTTAACATCTAGGCTGTAAGGTGTCAGATGGCCTATCCCTCAGTGTCTCATCCTACAGTTACTGCACAAGGCTCTGTTCACGCCTATGGCTTGCCGGCCTTTATTCTTGTGACATGAAGAGCTTTCTGCTACCTTCCTTTTCAATTAATTTTAGCCTTGTACATCTTATTCAGACACCTTCTAACACTGCCAGGACATAGCAATGCTGCCGTCACATGAAAAAACCCTGTTCTCCTTCCAAAATTTTTCTACAGCCATTTGCAGATTTGAGACTTGAGCCTTTCTGGATGCCTGCCTCAGCAAACCAAAGCAAGCACCTCAGAGGCCCTAGAGTATCAGCACTTGTTGTAACATGGAATGGAGGGAAACCTCACAGTGCACCTAGAAAACTACATGCAGTTCAATCGATCTATGCTGCATCCCACTCCCATGAGATAGTGTGAAAATAAGAAAACGCAAGGCCTCTGTTTCTCTTTGGGTCCCAGCCACGCAAAGAGTGAGCAGTAACATCTGGCCTGTTTGGAAGATTCAGCACCAGTTGTGCTGGCAGCTTGAAAGGAGCCCCTGGATGTGTCGCTCCATGAGGCTGCAGATTCACAGTCTGGGGGGTCTCCTACTTGGTGCCACACATGGAGGGGTTTAATCTTCTATTTCCTGTTAAACGCTATTCGCTCCTGTCTGCTCATGAACAACAGTTGATATAAACACCTCATGAACCCCTCTCCCTAAGTTCCCGTTGAGCTGCGTTCTTCCTAACTTTAAAGACAAGAACAAAACACAATATACATTTCACTTCCAAACGGGATTCCTCCGAGGTAAGAATTCCAGCCCATCTGCCACATGTGCAATACTTTTTTATAATTTACATGCAAAATGTCTTCTACGTACAAAATTAAAAGGACCCTACAGACAAATAACTCCCTGTTTCCTGTCTAAACTATTACAAATCAGTGCTAATTCCTGAGATTATAAACCTTTATTTTAAGTAAGACTGGAATAAACATTGGTTGTGAGCAGTTGAATATCAGCAGTTACCTTCCTAAACTGATGAATCATCAGGTCAGCTCAGCCTCTTTCAATTTAAAAAGTAATTTGTCCAAAACCTGAAATTTAAATATTAGATGTATTTTGTACTGAATAATACGCTCTGAATTGTAACACACACCGGTGAATTATAAAGAGACAATGGCAGATATGCAAAACATCATGGCGAACCAAGGTGACCCAAGGGTAACTCTCCAAGTTCTGAGGACAGTGCAAGCAGTGGTTGGGGGAGGTTTCCACGATTTCAGAACACAAACATAGGTGAGTTGGTTGTTTGACTATATTTTAATTCTTCTGATACTCAATTCCCAACCAGATGAGACAGCTCTAGCATTACAGCCTCAACTGAAATAGCAAAGACATAAGACACCAACACTCACATCCAACACGGTCCCATAAGTAAAGGTCTCCACAAGAAAGTTCACCAGAGGGAATTCCAAAAGGGGAAAAAACAGCAAACAAACCTGGGAGAGGAACAGGAAGGATGGCCAAGTGTTGGACAGGACATTTCCTGTCTCCTGCACACAAACCTCCTTGAACAACATAATTTAGGTGTTCACTTGGTCTACCTTTCAGTTCCTGAATCAGTATGAAAGTCCTGTCTCATCCCTCTAGGCAGGCAATTGCACACGTCTAAGCAAGCTGTTTGTGTTTTTCTTAAGCTTATGCAGAGAAGTGGGTACGTCCAGAGGGAAATTCATCACCTCTTAAGCAAGGGGTCTAAAACACTTTACAGTATCTGAAGGGGACCCCGTGTCTCCTCCGACTGTAGAGAAGCTGAATTTCCCATTAGTGAAGTGGAGCTAAAAGCACTTCAGCATCTCACGACGTGTCTTCAGGAAAAGCACAGTGAGAATTGCCCGGTATCCAGGTACTAACCGTAGCAGAGATCATAAGTGTGCCCCAGATACTTGACACCAGCTAGCTTTGCAGTGCTCAATTTGTTTTCCCTCCAGTCAGCTGGAGCAGATAAGTAATGCACACGGACTCTTCACATTGCTCTAAGCCTTCCATCTCAGCTGACGAAAAAGAATGGAAAAACTAAGCAAGATAATAAAATACAGATCTTGGGTGAATACTGTTGTCCCTGAGTGCAAGTGAGAGACAGGAATGCATCTGAAGATAGAAGAAACCCAGCAAAAGCAGGCACTGGACTGCCTGTTGACTCCCATCTTGGCAATTACCATAGTCACTTCACTGGTCACTCCATGGGTTCTACATGTACCTAAATGGGTCAGAGATTTTCCTCTTTTTCATAAGGAGGTTTGCATCTTGCACACAGGAACTGTGATGCTTGGGAAAATATTAGAAAGTGGAAGACAAACTATTTGTTGCCTTCTATTAACAGGCTAATTAATGTTGAAGAAATAACTGCAAAATAGAAAGGCAATTCTCTTTGCAGGAGCTCGTACCATTTTACCCAGACCACCTTTCCTGTTTTAATGCAAGTAGTGTTTTTAAAATCAAGCCAGTACCATCTAATTCATACTGCTAAAACACACAAATCCTACCTTAAAATCTGCACAAAAGCAAAACTACTGTATGGCAGATCCGTAAATTTTAATGAATTTGGAAAAAAAAAAAAAGTAGTTAGTTTTGCAAAAAACAAAATTTCACCCCAATTCTAAGACATTGTATTGGCAAGGGAGAAGAAACTCTCAGGAAATGTTTTTAAATGTTCATGTTCCATTACATAAAACTTGGAAGACAACTTCAGAATGCATTTCAATAAAAGCAAAGCTATCATACAGTTGCAACACAGCATTTTCATCTTCCTTCAGAATGAGACTGTTTCAACACACTTATTTTTTCCTGTTTGTTTTGGTCACATTTGTATTATGCCTTGAAGCAGGATTTTTTCATAACTAACTTCTCGTAGGTATTTTCTCAGCATGAAACATTTAGACCTATTGATTATTCTGCTTTGTAAATGTTTATGCTCTGACTTCCATCGCATTTTAATTCAGGCGTTTTTGTCAATTGCTAAACAACTTATTCAAAAACTACTTGTATACTGCATTTCACCACACTGGTTTAACCCATCACAAGGTAAGAGGAAAATATTGTCAAACCTGAAGTATTTAACTTCTGTCTCTAACTGAAAACTAAATATTGTCAGCTTTTTGTTTTGAAGTCATAGTACACTCTCCAAACTGACCCCTTCACTCAAGTTTTTCCAAATTTTAATTAAATGAAAACGGTTTGAAGAAAAAGGGGAATAGATGGTCTGCTGTTTTTTTTTTCCCTGGGCACAGGTAAATTCAGATTAGACCAGGACATAGTCCATTGCTGAAGAAAGCCAGAACTGGTTCCCTCCCTTTGACCTGCCCAGAGTCATAGAATCATGGAATGGTTTGGTTTGGAAGGGACCTTAAAGACCATCCTAGTTCCAGCCCCCCTGCCATGGGCAGGGACACCCTCCCCTAGACCAGGTTGCTCCAAGCCTCATCCAGCCTGGCCTTGGACACTTCCAGGGATGGGGCATCCACAGCTTCTCTGGGCAACCTGTCCCAGTGCCTCACAAGAAACAATTTCTTCCTTATATCTCATCTAAATCTGCCCTCTTTCAATTTAAACCCATTACTCCTTGTCCTGTCACTACAGGCCCTTGTAAAAAGTCCCCCTCCATCTTTCTTGCAGTCCCCTTCAGGTACTAGAAGGTGCTATAAGGCCTCCTCGGAGCCTTTGCTTCTCCAGGCTGAACAACCCCAATTCTCTCAGCCTGTCTCCACAGGAGAGGTGCTCCAGCCCTCTGATCATCTTCATGGCCTCCTCTGGACTCACTCCAACAGGTCCATATCCATCCTGCTCTTACTCTTACCCACAGAGTAACTTAGAACTTATTACCACCAGAGCTGTGATATTGTTTGGAATTCAGATCCAACAGGACTCCAACCATATGGTTAGTATCAGTCAGATACACTCCTGGCCTGCCCCAGGTTGGGAGATACCAGACAAACAGTGATTTCTACAGCCAAAGGCGGTGGCACCTTGTTTATGGTCGCTGTGTGATACCAGAGCATGCTTTATTTCCACTAATTCCCCTTTTTCTGGAGGAGATCTATAATCACAAAATGTATGTAGCACTTCTCAGAACAGTTGGGTGGGAATATCATTTCTTCAGACTTCACACACATTAAGGGACCGTGAGAGCACTCTATCGAGTTTCAAATGGTAGCGTCATTCCCTATTTCCAACCTATAAGTCATTGTGTAAATGTTGCTGAGTCAAACCAAACTCCACAGAAGATCTGCTACCTGAAGGGACTGCACAGGAAACCTTATGCTGTTGAGCTCCTACCGGTATGAAACACGCTGCATTAAAAATTATCATCGCTCTGATGACCAATAATCATCCATTTACCATAGGTGTAATTCTCCCCTTTTGATAGCCAAAACCAACCGCCGTTTTAACTGCCTCACTTCAAATGACTTACCCGTTTCACTAAAACACTCAGTTTTAAACACTGATAGACTCTCTAGTCTTACAGAATCAATGTGCCAGTGTAATTGCTGGACAGCCATAGCCTGTTTCTCCAGCAATCTTTGTAACAGGCAGAGTCAGCTAAAGAAAACACAGTTGCTGGAGATAAATCAGACCTTTAACTAAGTGCAAATATTTTTGAATGTTTTTTCTGTAATGATAAACTAAAAACGCGGTGGCAAAGCAAAACCACAATGTTAACGTTTGACTTTTATAAGCATTCAGAATTTTATTATTAGTTAATGTGAGCTTTTTCTTTTTTTTTGCAGGTAGACAATTTCACTTTGTATACCTTGTTGCATAAAACTATCATTAACATGATATATTACCTCATTATGCTGGTCTGTTCTACTTCTGAGTAGGATTACAGCTATAAATTTGACACAGTCCATGCACTGTGTGCAAAGGCTTCTGACAGAATCCCATGACCATGAAGAACAGAATATGGAGATACAGTGTCATTCCATTTGACAAACTGACTGGTATCACTGTCAGCATAATAGTCCCAGATCTGCAGCAGAAGAGAACAACATTGATTGTCAACATCAAAAGGGTCAAGATAAATTAAATATTTATGGCTCTGGGCTGTGTTGACAGCTCTCGATGTGATCTCAAAGCTGATCACTCCAGTCTTATACATTTCTTCTGAAAGTTGGCCTACTAAATCTGCAGTGGTTTCCGACGTTTATGTATTTATTTCCTCTGCTACTGTCAGCCTGGCATTGCAATGAACCAGCAGTGCACTTCAGTCCTGCAGGAGGGCACCTCTGAAAACTCTTTGCCTTCCCTGCTTTCCTCAGCCATAACCATGCATTCCTTTCCATAGGGGAGGTAAAATTATTACCTTCAGGAAAAACACAGTAATCCAGCAATGGGTACACAGAAAAAGAGAGGTGGCCTTTTATAGGTAAAACAAGTCTTGTACACCTACTTTTTCCAAAATGGATGAAAATTCATGGAAAAACGTCACTGTCCCAGAATTCAGGGTGGTTGGGTTCCCCCTTCAAGTGATAAAATTAATTTCAAGTGAGACTAACCCCAGGCCCAAGGCTAAGACTGCAACATTATTCCGTATTGAATAGGTGCGGGTGAATGGAATGATTAATGTAGCATTCAGGCAACACAAAAAGCCAGGAACATAATAAATGCCAGCAAAAGTTATCTGTTGGAGACTAGCTCTTGTTTAACAAACCTCATTTCATCTTCCAGTTGATTACAAGTTAGGTTAATAGTGTATATTCCTTAGATTCATATAAGGTCTCTAAATTAGCACCTGATTACAGTACACATTAAAAGGATTAAAAATATCTACCTAGCTTGGAAACAGCCATTAACAGGGACGTGACATCTGAGGGGCTATTACTAGCAAGTTCCCAAAAGGATGGGGATAAAACCCTTTACAAAGGCAGACTTCCATCAGTGAGAAGTAACTAAAGCAAAGTGAGCAGCAGGAATTGATATTAAATACTTGCAGATTGATGAATGAGGAAAACATGAGAGTACTGACAGAGAAAGAAGAGTCACTTGGGAAACAGGACCCATTTCAACAGAATACATTGTAAACCAAAATTCACAAAAAAAGTTCATCTGGGAAAAATCCTAGAAATTCCAAATTGAAGGGTCTATGAATCATCCAAGCACATCTTCCCACTGAGATCTAGGCCATCCAGACAGATAATTGTCTAGCTTTTCCTTCAAAATCTCTAACGACTGACATTGCAAAGGCCTGGTGAATAAATGTAGTCCCTCCTTTTCCTTCATAACTTCAAAAGTTTCCCATTACATCTAGACGAAAACATCCTCGACTGCAATTTCAGATCATATTTACTTGCCCACTCAGTTTCCTTCCCCATTTACTCAGTGATATTTTAATTCATGCACATAAGCTTGTGCATAAAAAGACTGACTTGAAGTTATCTGCATTTGCCAGAAGTGCTTAAGTAGAGTTTCCTCCTCAGTTCCTCCAGCAGAGGAATTAATAATACCGCTGTGTTTCCCTCTCTGATCTGCATACAGAAGGCGGCATTTTTTTTAGGAAACAAAATTTAAGATTACTAGGTAACAGTTAATTTCCTAATTAACTGCACAATATCTTCATTTTTTTCCTTCATATTACTGAAAATAAGGTTAGGGCGGAGAAACGCTCCTCTGCATTAATGACACCTGGTACCAGCAATCTGCAGTTATTTTGACTGGTACAGTACTTAAATTACTAACAACACATAAAACTCAGAGTTAATAGCATTCTGTGGCAGCAAGAAACACACTTTGTCAAAATTATATTTCCATAGGACCAGATTAAATTAATTACAATTAATATTTTTCTAGAAAATGGCATCAGCAGACATGCATAGCAAATAATTTGTGTATAAATTACTCCCACTCCTGCTCTAGATGTTATCAGCTCCAAAAAGCCACTTACAACTATGTGAATGCACTGCCACTCTCAATCATCATATAAGAAAGTGTGGGCAACATTTTGTCAAAATAATATATATCTTTTACAAACACCATGTGTCTGATATTTCCTCGAAGGCTGCAGACTGTGCAGAAAGCAAGCAGCATTTGCTGTAACAAATGTCGATGTTCATTCTTGGCAAGACATCCCTTCCTCAAGTAAGCATTTTTAAGAAATACCATGGATTTACATTATCAGACACAGTATCCATATGAAACTATTTTTTAAGGATTTTTTGGGAAAATACAAAATATTCATGGATTTATTGTAGAAAGACCTAGAGATGCTGGCCCTCTTTGAAAACAAGCACCTGTGCTGGCAGGAGGGCTAACAGCACCAGCTGCCTGGGGCTGGGGCTGGGATCTCCCCCAGGGGCTCCATCTAAGCTCAAGCCCAGGCCCTTCAGGCCCAGCCCAAGCTGTATCATAGCTGTGCCTGTCCCCAGCTCTGTCCCCGAGTTCATTTTTGGAGTTCCAGGATAGCTGTGGTTGTTGCCTTCGCTCTCCCAGGTGTGTGGGGCTCTGCCCTGCCAGTGTGGCAGCCATTGCCCACCCTGGGCTGTCACCAGCTTTGGCTACCGGCCTGTCCTGTCCTTCTGCTCCCTGACATGGGAACACTTTTCCAGTTTAGCTATGCAAAAGAACACTCTCTCGTGTGTGTGGGGGGGGTCCCACTTGAGAAGTCAGCTCATGTTGCAGGCTTTTGCACAAAAGCTGTTTTAACCAACTAAGTTCTTGAAGGAACACAGTATGTTTGAGTAGAGACTCAAATCTGGTTAAGAGATGTTAAAGAAGTAGTTTGAGAGGGGTTAAAAAGGCAGACAAATACATGCCATGACTGCACGAGCCTTCAAAGAAGTTATTTCCTGTCATTTGTGTGTCCTTTTCCAGTTCTACGTCTTCTTTCCCCTTCACTTTAAACAAGGGAAACCCCTTTTCCTACCTCAACCCTGCCTGAAGTGGCCAAGTTTAGATTTGCAAAGTATCTCTGGTCTAAGCTTATTTTAGGTATCTAAATTAGCACTTTAAAGGCTCCAGCAGGTGAACTGACAATGCCTCATGACAGCTCTTTCCTGCTATCATGCCAAATTTGTATATTATTAATGCTGCAGACACCTCCACTTCAAAGAATTCTATGATGTTTCAAGGAGCAGAGTCTCATGTACACACCTGAAATACTTTCATGATGCTTTATACACAGTTCAGCAATATTCACTGGAAGATTCTTCCTAATGTTCCGATTACAGTCGTTTGGCATTCAGATTCCAACAGAAAAAAATTAACACCACATATAAAATTCCTAGTTAGATTCCATCACCGAGCCTGGGTCTCGAGGCAGCACGCAAAGCGGAATCAGGACAAACTCGTGACCAAATTAAAATTCAGCCAGGTAACAAGCACAGCACTTCCTGGGTCATACTTTGCATCCAGAGAAGCAGCACAGGCCATCAGTGAAGAACATCCCAGCCAACAAAACTGGAAGTTATCAGTATTAGCACCATGTAGCAGAAGTGCAAATTCAAGCCTAGCACAACCACGCAACCTATCTAGAAGAAAAAAAAGAGAGAAAGGGGGTCGAGGGGGTGGGGGGAAGCGACTCTTCAGTATTTCCTGTGAACTCAAGTGTATAACCTACCAGGGTTTTCAGGGTTTGCATATAGGATTTTAATGTGGGAAATAAGAGTTACATATGGTAAAGATGGATGAATTCTTGTGATGCTTTATTCAACAGAGACACATAACTTCTCATATTGTGTTTTACTCATGTAGAAAAGTTTCAAGATAAACGCTTGGGAAGCATAATCCCTTCTTGTACAAGTTACTCAGTGACTCCCAGGAAGCCAAGTGGGAGATAACACCATTACGTTCAACTTCTCCAGCATTTCTGTAATCTAAGATTATTCATTTCATACTCAATTGCCCAACTGTTGTGATATCACATTATTAAGAATATTTTGCCAACAGAAAATAACGAGAGGAAGTCAGAGTTCCTCTGAGGAGCTCTTTAAGTGTAGGCACCTAATTTAATGATGCACCCTTCAGAGCTGCAGAGAACAAAGATTTCCTTCACTTGGAAACACAGAATGCAATAAATAACAATGAGTTCTAACCCCTAGCGCTCTTTTTGTTATCATTATTATTACCCACTCCTTTATAATAAAAAGCAAGTTTTAACAAAAGGCAAAAGAAGAACGGCTGGCCTGCTTTTCCCCATCAAACTGGTTTTTTCCATCAAACAGCAGGAAAATGTCTTTGGAGTGGAAGTGTTTGGTTCTCTCAGTCCCCATATTACGAAGTTTCCTCTAACTTTGGTTAGAGAAAAAACATGGAAAAGTAAAATTTTGGAAATATTTTGTAACATTTGCCCCTCTCTGCTTACATCTGAGATTTTGATTAATGCTTTCAATTTCTCTTCAAGCTTCAACTCCACCACTGCCTGATCACTTGTTTTTCTGTACACAAGATATTAGTAAATATTAATCTTTAAAGCTCCTTCAGAAATTTGCATGTGTTCTGTAAACTGAAATCTATTTAATATTTTAACAAATTCAGCCTAACAAATTGAGACCAGTATGTACCTACACTGTGCTACAACTACGCATCCTGGTAAGGCAGTCCACATTTGCTACAGCACAAATTAACCATTCTCTGCAGGTGAACCTCCTACTACCTACAGATTAATATTAGCCCTCTCCTTCGCAGCTCAGTGTTCTCTGTCACCTATAGCAGTGATTCAACAAGCTCCAGTGCACACAAAATGCACCTTATCACCAGGTCTTCAGTTGAATTGAGCCAAAGGCAATACTGATGTCACAAACACATGCATCCTGTCTAAAACATTACTGCTGACAAGGTAGGTTCTCCCCAGGCTAGAGCAGGCACAGAACTAACTTGCTCCCAACTCTCAACGTGTAGTATCAGGGCATATACAAGTTATGGTATATAAACTACAGTCCTTGCCAAAGAGATTTAAACAAAAAGATTTCATATTCAACATAAATTATAGTATAACTAGATTTTCATATGCCCTTTAATACAAGCATTCCACTCCTCTACAGCCATGTGTTTTACAGTTTTTATGGGCTAGGAAGCACAGCGCTTATCACAATAGCTGTGAAACTCTGAAAGAATTGATGCTCCACACTAGTGACATACACCAATGATCCTCCACATGTTGTCCGGAAAAACTACTCGGTGACAGTGCTTTTTCCCTTTTGCGTGTATTGCATTACCTGGCAAGAAGCCAAAATAGAGCTCAACCACACATCCCTCTCAGGCTGAATGTGGCAGTGACCTAACATCTTGCTGCTGCTGCTACTCCTCCCTGCCGTTTCCCATCTCCCTCTTCCCCCACGCAGTTTTAGCCACACGCAATCCCACTCCCTCCCTTTAGTGCTGGCTCTAGCACTTGTCTAATCTCAGAGAGCCAGTTCAGCTCACTAACTCAGCAGTGAACAAGTCCGTTTCTGCTGAGTTTTCTCCCATTTGAAAGAGGCTGACTTGGTTGACAAGAGGATCTGACAGCAGCATGCGAGTGAGTGGGACAACCACTTTCAGCAGTAACTTAGGCCATCCTTGGGAACCTCACCCTGGCTTGACACTTCATGTACATTCAGCCAAAATAGATATTGAGGCTTAAGCACATAAAAAAAAATACAATTCCCACACCCAGTAACAAATAAAACCTAAGCAGATACTGACAGGTTACAGCTATTCATACAACCCCTCTGCAGAATTAGGTAAAAATTAGAAGGTAAGAGCTTGTTAACTGAAAAGTTTAACACCCCCACATTCTACTTATAATAGTTCTTATTTCCAATAATTACAATACCTCTAGCATCTAAACAACACATTTAATAATGTTCTTCTTAGGGAGAGGGAAAAACAACCAAAAAAACCCACAAAAAGCTTTCTAGACAAGTTACAAGACTACCTATTGAAAAAACACTGGCCACATTATAACTTATAACAGCAAGCTGTTTCTGTACAAAGATTTTTACACGTAAACAATTCACAGTCATACTGCAAAAGCATCATTTTTCTTTTCTAAATATGTGCACAGATTATTCTTATTCTTACATAACAGCCAGCTCAACACAGTCACATCACAGCCTGCCAAGATGGCCCACTTTATAAAGATATCGAACAAAGGAGAACAATAGTCCATAATTGCTTTACACATGGCTTTATAGAGTAATTATATTATTAGTCCTGAGTGATTCCAGCTTCCAAGTGTGCTGCCACTAATCTTTTGAACACATTTCTGTTACGAAGTGGATATCACTGGAAAAAAACTTGCACAGTGGAGAGCAAATGACTTGACCCCAGTGCACACAGCTTATTGAAAAGGAGCTATTTTCTGCACCCATTGCCCCCGAGACAGCCCAAGGAGGAACACCTGACCGCTGCTTCTGTGCACCACCTTCATAGTAACCATACTCCCAACGCTTTACACCTTGAATTTTATCTGCCTGGCTGCAGATATTTTATCTGCAGATCATCTGCAACTGTGTTAGCGCCTATCAGCCATTATTATAAACATATCTGCAGATACCCTGACCATATCTGCTACCTGCTAGTCAACTGCAATACGCAGTAAAATCTGATCAGCCAAGGAGAGCTGATACCAGATCAGTCTAACACCTGATCCCTCTTAAAACATTGACTTCTACAAGACCATTTTTTCCCCAACACTACTAACCACAAAGCAACACTTGGACAGGAGTAATTTCTATTTCGCAGTGCTCTTGTCCTTCTAAGAATTATTTTCTCAGCTTGACATTCTGAATGAAAGTCCCATGTAGCTCATTGGGACAGATCTAGAGCTGCTAATGGTATTCTGACTTACACAATACACTCCAGTTTCCTTTGTTTCCCTTTCCTCCCATACGTGGAACCCCTTGGCTAATATCTCTGTAGAGGCTACCTTTTTTATAGCTTATAGGCAGGCCAAGAATAATCACCTTATTATTAAGGTAATGTAGGTGTTGTTACCATGTACAATTACCCAGGTTTGTTATGCCAGCACTGAAAACAAAAACCTCAAATTCCCTTGCAGTTACTCAGTGCAGAGACACGAACGTCTTCAGATTCCAGTTCTATCTCCCGAATCAACCTTTGTCAGAGAGATCCCCATTATGACCTTATTTCAGCATAAGAACCATATTGATCACCTGCAGTTCACTAGCACATAACAGCCAATCATAGTAAGTTGCATTGTATGCTCCCCTACTGAAACTTGAGTGCTATATACCGCTCAGGAACTGCTTGCTTTACGAAGATAACAAGCATTGTTTGCATACAGATAATCTCTGGAGTGAATACAGATATCGCAGAACCACAGAATAGTCAGCATCGGAAGGGACCTCTAGAGAGCACCTAGTCCCACCCGCTGCTCAAGGAGGGTCAGTGAAGCAGGTTGCTAGGGGCCCTGTTCAGTCAGGCTTTGACTATCCTGAAGGACACCTCCTTGTCCCTGTTGCCACTGGGGAGCTCTGAACTGGACACAGCACTCTCAACAGTGCTATGCAGTCAGGAAGGGTCATCTCTCTCAACCTGCTGGTTACACCCTTCCTAATGCAGTCCAGGATACATTGGCCTTCTTTTCTGGCTCATCATCGACTTCTGGTCCAGAAGCACTCATAAGGCTTTTTCTGACAAGGTGTTTTCCTGCCCATCAGTCCTCAGTCTATAGGATCTACAAGTTCATCATCTGCCTCAAGGCAGAACTCCATGCATTCCTGCTGCTCTCTCACATAAAAGACAACTCTTCCTCGCCACTCCCAACCTGACCTTCCTAAAGGGCCTATCATCTATTGCAGCAGTCCAGTCATGTCCTAGTGCACCTCTGTCACCCCAGTGAGGCTACAGACCTAATTCCCAGAAGCAAGAGCACCTCCCCCATCATGCTGTCCTCTCAGCAATTCTTTATTTGTCTAAGTAATTTCTACAGAAATTAAGTAAGACCCCTGGGGCACATCTTCCACAATCACTTTGATCACAGGCTAAAAATGCCTCACATGCACTGCTTAATACAGCTTGTACCCGACAGGTATGAGCAGAGCCATTATATTGTCACATTCAATCCTCTAAAGCCATTAATGCAGCACAATATGAGTGACACTGTCAGAGGCTTAGTAAGGTACAGAGAAAGAAACACAGGAAGATTAAGGTGAAAAACACACTTTTGGGGACAGATGAGCTGAATCACTGTTTGCACAGGCCCAGACAGCACTCTTCAGAACTGCAGGTCAAGCAATCACTCAGGTTAAGAGACCTAACTGGGATTTTATTTCAGCAAACCTGATGGTTTTGCAGACAAGGTATTTTTACTATGCTGTAATTAGAAGAAACCTGAGTAATCCCTAGAAAATTTCTAGCATTGTAGTCAGTTCCTCCTCCCGCTTACAAAACAAGTACAAACTATAATCTCCAGCTTTGCTATGAGAACAGGAGTTATCAAGTTACCCTGAAGGTGTACATCCCTTGGTGTTTATCCCAAGGGAATGGAACCATATGAAAGCTAAGAAATAACCTACTCGGTAATTGCAATTAATAGCATTTACCTCTTACTGAGAGCTTTAAATTTCTTAAATGTTTTCCACACACTAATTAATTACTAAGGCGGGAGGGAAAAGTGTCATTGCATTACACAGAAAAACAAGTATGCTGTGATATACTAATTAATGTGTACAGGTACCACTGTCTTATACTTGCTGTTACCTGAGCCTTTCCATATGTGTAGCCAGGCTGGAATGTGTGTTTGAGATTGTTCTCCAATGCTAAGGGTAGAGAGCATTTCCCAGTTTGTGGTGTCTTTTGTTGTTGTTTTTGTTGATTTTTAGCCTGTTTCCTTCCCACCTAAGTTGTCAAAGATGGATTATTCTGCAATAAGGACAGTGAGGTAAAAGCCAAACTTGTATATAAGGTAGACTTGGACGAATGCAGAGCATCAGGGAGCTTCCTTCTAAATTTACCAGAGTGTAACATACCATAATAGCCAAACATTTTCACAAAGTTTTCAAAACAATGAGACAACAAATAGCTCTTTCCACCTCAAATGCTATACCACAAATGGAGGACAAAATTTGCACTGCATAATCACTATTTTGAAAGCATAAACCCATGGTTGAAATCATAAGAAATACTGAAATCAATACTATCACATTTCATCAACCTATCACTGTTCTCTGACAGTGTAATAGGAAAAGGAAATTTAGCTATCAGCTCACAAGACTTCCAAGTGAAAATCTCATGGAATTCTGCTTATTTCAGACAAAACACAGATGTATTCTCAATGAAACAGTCTGAAGAGAACTACTCTTAACATTTCCCATCATTATTAAACATACTTTTAATACTTTGGCACTCATACCTCCTCCAAACACACCACCATTTTTCAAAGCTTTTTCATATTTGCATAATTAGCTCAATCTACCTCTTGTGAAAAGCCTTATTTCCTTGTGAAGCTGCTATTACATCTTCTCAGAATCATTTTTCCTAGGCTAAGCCTGTTATGGCTGTTATAACCCAAATAAAACACATAGCACAATTTAGACAAGAAAACCCTGAAGTCTACTACAGAACAAGTTCCCAAAGAGCTTCATGTGAATTCAGGTAGCACCTCAGAAGTTTTCATAATAGAAGGGACATTCTCTTTCCTCCCTCCACATAAAGTCTTCACCTTTGCCCCCAAGAATCATTTGAAAAAATAAGTTTCAGGCTTAACATCAGCCATGGTTTACTTTCATAACTGTCATTTTACTCTAGATGCTGAATCTGAAAATCCAATTAAAAATCCAATACTTCAAGCTTGGTCTCATTAGTTCTCGTCCTGCCTGACGATCTGAGGAAAATGAAACCCTAAACAGTCATTTAAAGATGGAAAGAGAATTGGTTTAATTTAGGGAAGTCACTTTAGAGGAGGACAGTTGTGCCTGACTCACATTTTTATAAGAATTCACGTGCTAATCATTTAAATGCCCTGTTTCTGTACAGGGCTGTCCAAGCCTGAATTCTGACGTTACCCTTATACTCTTTACGTAAGAAAAAGTTTTGGCAAAACTGACCAGCCAGGGCTACTTCTGCTCCATTTAACCTGAGGAGGCAGAGGCAACTCATGCCATTACAATGTTAGGAACCCCTGGTTTAATTCCCTGACTCATGAGGTTCTTAGGGAAGTTAAAGAAATAACACAGACCAGTTCTCAAAAATACTTAAAGTTTAACTGAAATAGAAAGCCTTTAACATTTTGAGATATTTCATTTAAAAATGCAAAAAGAAAGAGGGAAAGAGATTTCACAACTTCTGAAGAATTCTCTACATCTTCCGGTAACTACCCACCTTTATAAGTTTTCCTCTACATTCTCCATTTGCCAACAACTAATGTTGCATGTGAGCATCTCCCATTCCAGATGCACTCGAGAGGATGAAGTGCAAAGCAATCAGATATTAAATTGATGAGGAACGTGAGTGTCCGAGGCATCATAAAAGTGGACTTGCTCAGCAAAGCACCTAAACCAAAATGGGCTGCTTCTTATGAACAGACACAGACTGCCCTAAAATATCTTTCTTGATGTCCAAAGGGATGCATTATTAAAATTCTGTTATCTGTACTGAGCCCTCTCAGGGCACACATGCAGCACAGCAACACTCAGCCCCACTAAACAGCACATCACTTGCTGCCATCACGGCCTGCACTGCAGCCACAGCTGGGACACTGGGAGACCTTCCCAGCTGAAGTCCACTCCTGTCTTTTTACAACTGAACGTTAGAGAAGCCCAAGTCACTCCCTGTCCCTCAGTCCTCACCCCAGCAGTCACAGGGGCCTTGCACTCAAGTTAGCAATGACACAGCTGAATAAGGGCATGCTTGAAGCTGTTTGTGTTAGCAAGGGGACACTGAACTCCCACACAACTCTACCTGCAGGTCAGCAGTGCCGGAAGATGCTGAGATCACTAAAAAGCAGAGTGCTATAGCTTCCAGTAGTGAGAGAGCAAATCAGATCATCATTCTGCAACAGAAATCCTTGAATGAGGGCAGCAATAGCATCTGCTTCTGTATGGTGTTATTCACCCAACCCAGCAAGGCTCCAGATCACTGACTGCTGAATCTGCCAGGGCATATCCAGGAAACGACCACCCTCACAGCTGCCTCATTCCTTATACTCTTGCCCTAAGCATCTGCTTCTTGCCACTCCTAGAAAGATGCTGGACATCTGTCTAACCTAACACAGATACTTGCATATCCTAAACCAGGATATGGCAAGAGCGCTGTTCAGTTTCTCCACAGGCTCTCAAGCACAAAGATTAAAGTCAAATTAGACAAACTGAGCCCAATACTTTTATTCTGCCTCATACAAAAATCTCTTTACACATGATCCAACAACAGAAAATGGCACTTTAAGCTGTTTCACAAAGGAAACTCTCATAAAATCTCTCTTTCAATATCTTGTCAAAATCAGCATGCTCTGTGACTAGACGACTGTCAGGGTGATCTATAGCCCCTAGCTAGCACTGTAATATAAGCTAAATTGCCTGAGTCACAAGCAATGATAGAGTCATTCTACAGGAAATTGGAAATCAATTCTTGTCATCACTGTACATAACTCCTTTATCAGAGTTCCAGTTCACCAGTGTAATGCAAGGGAAAGAAGCTGGGAGCTGACAGTCATGACAAGTCCAACAGTCACACACACACGTAAGCACAGAAGGTCTGGTTTTGGAATAGCACGTTCTGTATCGTAGAGGACAGGTGTGGGCAGCCTGGCGGGGTAAAGTAGTGACGGTTAACGGTGGTCACACACCAGTAAGCAGAAAAACCTATAGGTGTGCTGCATCATGTTACTTTAGCAGGATGTACATACCCAGGGTCTCAGCCTGAAAATTGAGGCCACAGCCAGTAGAGCATTCTCTGTGCAATGAGTCCTGTCAGAAAAGAAGGGAGTATCCTTCTAAATCTTACACTGGCAGGCTTTCAGACTGGTACTGTGAGATTCCTTCATGATCACGACTGAGGTGTTTCAGAAACCAGGGCAGCAATAGCAGTGCTGGCAAGTAGCTATTTGTAACATCTTTGGGGCAGGATGCAGTTGTTGGAAACAAGTATTTAAGTCAGTTTTTGTTACCAAGTAGGAGATTTTAAAACTGAGGGAGGAACCAGTAGGTTGATTCTAAAATCCAAGAGGAAAAAAAGAATCCAACATCGTGTTATTCTTAGAGCATGCAATCACCTTTCTGGCAATGATGATATTCTGTGTATATGCCCTACTATGCCTCATTTTACCTAGATTCACCTTCTAAATTCATAAAACAGAAGTACAGAAATTGCATATGTTTTGAAACAAATTCAGAAAATTCTCTGTGAAACAAAATGTTTTTTATTTCCACTTCCTAAACTATCCTGCACAAAGCAAACTCGTCAAGCCTCCAAATACCTACAGCAAAACCATACTCATTTCTTTACACAAACTCATTTCCAAATACTTAACACTGAAAATCTGGGATGCAGGAATATGATCAGCATAGGCAGGATCCAGCACAGCATGTTTCCTCATCTTAATGCAGAAGTGCTGACCTAAAATAAGGATTCCTTCCAAAATACAGATTCAAATAAAATCTAATACAAACTGTTCTGTGTAAGTGTCAAAGTTTTCCTTCTTACTCCCTGACCTATTTGGGAGAAAATAGTTTCTTCGCATAACAAACTTTCGTTATTAGAGAAACATTGAGGATTCCTCTACAGGAAAGCTGAAGAGCAGCACTCTTGTACTAAGCAGAGCACAGCCCACAAATCAAACCACCCAACCACATCAACTCAACCCACCCGTCCAACCACAACTACCCACACAGCCTGGCACACCTACAAGGAGGGGCTGTTCCTTCCTCTGCAAGCTCTGGTTCAACACTGGCTGCAGCAATGTCTGGCATTAATCAGGCAAGCAGAAAGCCAACCGGCTATCAGAAAACAACCGAGAAACTAAATACCATCATCTTGTGTTAATTAGCTGGATTTAGTTTACATAAGCCACTGATTTTTTTATCCTTACAGCCCTACAATTCTAAGAATGATATTGTTTATGTTCTTGTAACCAAGTCTGGACAAAAGCTCATTCATAAGACACTTTTGAAGTGTATGAATACTTTTCAGCTCTTCTGCTCCACTATTCAGAAATATGGTTGTTCCATGCTCATTTTCATATTTTATGTAGAGAGTATTCAGGAAATCAATGCAAGACTTGTGGCAGAAGAGTTGCAAAATCTAAATAATTTTGAAGAAAAACATACCTTTTTTTCTTTTTCTTTAAAAGCGAGTACATTGAAATCCACAATATCCCAGAAAGACACACTCTCCCACTGACAAAGCCTTGCCTGGGTTTCAATACAGTATCCACCCTTACTGACATGCTGTTATTCACCAAACTATTACAAAGTTACCCTGGTAGATACAAGTTTAGTCAGATGTATGTTTGTTTAACATCATTACAGTTTTGAAACCATGAACCAAAGGAAAAGGGGCTTTTAATTAAGGCATGCTGAATAGGAAGAGCATGAAAGCATAACATTTAATTTGCAGAGTATAGTTACACAGAGTGTATTCCTTGGTGGCAAAACCAGCATGAGAAATTCCTGCTCCACTACACCTCTCCCTTCTTGTCCCCATTAAAATGCTGCTGTTTTCTGCTCTTCCCCTCAGTTCTGCTGATATAACTGAGTGTTGTGATACAAGTTCCTCACTGCAATAATCTGGGATATCATTCACTACCCCTGCAACAGTATTGGAATTCTTTTAATTGCTTCCAGTACTGCCCCATAAACATCCCACTGTAAAGGCAGCAAACACTGATGTGGAGACAGATGTGATTTGATATGCATAAAACAACTCCGTGGCCAGTGTCCATGATGTACCATTGTACTAATATTGTCCCCGTGCATTGAGGGCTGGCACATGGTCCTAACAAATTAACTCAATATGACACAGCTTATTCTTAACCAGCACTGCACTAGTCACGGCTCCTAAAGTTCATCATGAATACACTGGCTTTGAAGGGCCAAGACAAAAGTTTGCCCTAGTCTGTTACCAGAGTGACACCCCCAGGTTAGGCAATATGGGCTGTCTCCTTCTCTGATGAATCACTCTTTTTCTTTTGATAGTCTCTGAGGCAGTCTGGAAGTCCCAACAAAGATTTCAACCATCACAGAAAGATGTGCAACGTTCATGCCACTGAGGAAGAGTGGCCAGCTCCAACTAGGGATTTTGCACCAGCAGACATTTCTTCCGTGACCTGCACTACTACATGTACAGAAAGAACCTCCTCAGCTACAAAAAAGGCCCAAGGTTAGGTAACCAGTAAGCAGTGGGAACCACAAATGGATTCTGAGAACTTGCAGAGGTCTGCAGAGAATGAAACATTAGATGCCAACAGCACAAGTAGAGAGAACTGCAGTGTTGTAAGCACCATTGCTTACCCTGAATGCTGTATTTGTAGCGTCCTTAACGTCCACTTTGTCTTGCAGGATAAAGTCCACCTAGTATGAATCCACAACAGGAAGCCACCAGTGTATGAGCCAATTGCACTGACTCAACTGAAAATCCAGAAATATTAGCCTCTACCCACTGGGCAGTTGCCCAGCTTATAACCATCCTGAACAAGACAACGGCAGGACAGTATTGCTTACCAGTATGTATTATACAGACAGACAGAATGGAGTGATCCAAAGAGCCTAGCAGTGTTAGAAACAGCGCAAGCAACAGAGGGCTACTGCTTAATGAAAACTAACTGAAAAAGAAGCTAGTGGTGTTAATTATATTAATTACTGATCCAATCCTCTCCTTTCTCTATCCAAACTGAGGCTTGCTTTATAGTACCAGCTAAAGAACCCAGGAATGATCAATGCCCGAAGTTTTCCAAGTCATGAATCTTCTCCGTAACTGCCATCATAACCATGGGAAAATATTTTATAGCCGCAATAATCCCCTTCAAAGAAGATTACCAAAGTTAACAGCCATGATTGAACAGTAACTGGTCCCAGCTTTGTTTCAGTCCTTAATTTAGACTCTTTGTTAACTGCTAGTTATTGCTGAAGCACAGTGAATTTTGCTTGGTAAATCATTTTAAAGAGCGTTTCTCCATATATAAAAAGGCCTGAAAGAGAGGCTAGGAAAACCAATAAACTTAAAAGTATGGAAAGCTACAGACTCAGAGAAATCTTTTATCAATGCGCAGCATTGTAGTGAGACACATCCCGACATGAAAAAGTAATTTGCATGTTTACTGATGCATTGTGGATATTTGTTCAAAGCCTTTAACATAAGCTGTTAGTTACGCAGCACTGATTCATTTAAGTTCTGATGATTTCTCAAAGTTTTAATTAGTTCTGAGAAAATGTTTTATATTGAAGTCACAAGTCACCGTGAAGTAGACCTTCCCCTCCTTTCTTCCTGTGATTCAAACCCTCATGGGAAAAGTCTTGCATATTAGACTTGGGAAGAGAACAATTGTGGCAGTTCCCTGGTTTCCACACAGGGCCCTGCGTTTTTTAGCACCCAAAGTACTTTACAAAAACACAGCATATTTATCCACATTTTACAGATGAACCCAAGCTGCAGAGAAATAAAATCATTTCCTATGGACTGATAGCCACAGCAGCATCAAGGGAAAGAAAAAAGATCCTCAGCAAAAGTCTTCTGCACATCAGAGAGCGTGGCTGTGGCAGTACAGAGCCCAACGAGATGAGCAGGTGGGCTTGCAAGGTCCCTGCTCAAACCTGTGCCCCATGTTTCCGTCAGCATGGGATCTTCCAGGCAGAAGCAAAGCAGCCCATGTTCATCCACACATGTTGGTACCAACACCACTAACGCAGCTGGTTTGCTGCCTGCCCCCGCTCAGAACACCACATACTAACTCAGGGCAGTCCTGCGCACTCACCTCGAATCCTGGGTTCAGTTTGGGCCCCTCACTGCAAGGAAGACACTGAGGGGCTGGAGTGTGTCCAGAGAAGGGAACGGGGCTGGGGAAGGGGCTGGAGCACAAGTCCTGTGAGGAGTGGCTGAGGGAGCTGGGGGGGTTCAGCCTGGAGATGAGGAGGCTCAGGGGAGACCTTATCACTCCCTACAGCTCCCTGAAAGGAGGGTGCAGAGAGGTGGGGGTTGGTCTCCTCTCACAAATGACAAGTGATGGGACAAGAGGAAACAGCCTCAAGTTGTGCCAGAGGAGGTTTAGATTGGATATTAGGGAAAATGTCTTCACCAGAAGGGTTGGATTGGGCATTGGAATGGGCTGCCCAGGGAGATGGTGGTGTTTACCTTTATCAAATTCTCTTCCCACATTTTTATCATCAGGAAATCATTGCTGTGACTTCCAGTACAGAACCACATACAATATCTATACATTGGCAACATTATTAAAAGTACTACTATTACATTCCATAAGATGATAAACATTATTGGTTTATCCTTTAGGCCTATTCATATGATTGCCAACAGGCTAATTATACCTGTTATTCCACAGATGTGTCAGTTTATGTTTCTGAAATTCTGATTTTCACACGAATTGCACAGTCAATGTATCAGTGTGACAGAGCAGGCCCCCTACCTGCTGGTACAGTGCCACTTGTAAAATCTTGCTGAGCAAATGCTGTTTGACTTGCAAAGCACTTGCAAATACATCTTTCTAATCCTAAATAAAGATCACTATTATCTTGATAAAATACTTGATAGTTCTTTATGGTCCTGCTACTTTTTGGCTGAATCTGTGCAAACAGCCTGCCTCCCTTTGTGGTTGCATTTGCTAATTCACTCGTGCGCTCTCAGCACCATCCCATCTACCTGTTTTCAAGAAGTCAAGCAACCAAAACAGTGAAAATCCTAAGGAAAAGAAAGCAAAGGGGTGATAGACCTCACCCGTTTGAAAGAAAACCGAGGAAAGCTCCATACGATGCTTCTCTGCTACCATAAAATGCCCCAAATTTTACACGACTATATTTTAACTGAGGAAAGCCTACCTGAATGAAGCAGCTTTTGGCCCCACCCTGAACTCATTAAGACTGATAACCTGGTTGGTTAAGAGTGTGTTTGTTATTTGATGAACTGATAAACCAAGAAGCTAAGCATGCAACAGCCAGCCTCTTGGCAGCCTTTCCCCCAGCCAGCATAACGAAAACCCAATTGAACAAAACCATTTGGTGGCATACTTAACTGACTGTTACAGTGCTGCTGTGTCTCAAAGAAGAGATTAAACTTCATTGTGCAACTGTTAAACTATAGCCTTCTTAACAATTCCCTGGGTATCAGTTGATTCTTTACAGTTAACTTTGGTTGAGATATTTTCAACAAGCACTGACTGCTCACAGATAAACCTCTAAGGACAGTTAAAGGAATTCAGTAGGGATGCAAATGGCTTAGCTGTGAAATTTAAGTTACCTCTGAGATACCTCAGTACAGTATACAGGTAGACTGCAACATCCTTAATTATCTGCATTCCTCTATCATTGCTCTATGCTCAAGAATCACACCCAAAAAAAATGGTGAAAAAGCCACACGTGCAACTGAGCCTCACCTGCCCACATCTGTCAAGTGAAAACAATCACTTAGGACCTTAGTCTGCTTATACAGCTTTTCACATCGCTCTGTTACAAGCAATATGATGGCAATTATTGAATGCCATCACAGGGCTCACAAACTGCTAAAGAAAATACCATCTACTACAATATAATGACACATGGCAGTAGTTAAACCATTCACATTTACCAACTAGGAGCACACAGATGGTCAATTGTTGAAGCCTGGCTGATGAGTTGCTTGCTAAGCCACTGTAACACAGCCACTCAGGATCTTAGGAATAAATGCTAAGAGATCCCACTGAAAAAAGCCAGGATGCTTGTGTTCCTAATTGCTTTGGATACTTGTTATTATCGAAGCTCAGGAGAGACCATGTTGCTCTGCGATGCTTTAAAAGAAAAGGTACCATGTATTTTCCTGACACTTCCACACCTGCTGTTTGACATCACAGCTCGCATCCCACTGCTGTACCATGACCATCTCCTGATGCGGTTTTCTTCTGTGGTGTTCACCATGTGACTTGGATACAACAGGCTGAGGTTCACAGACACTAAAGGAAGACCATTTTACAGGACACTTTCCCTCTCCATATACTGGAGGTGACTGTATGCGTATACCACAGTAGTACATAGCACTGAAAAGGTTAAGATGATCCCAAATCCCCCTTAAGAAGTGCTGCTACAGCGCCAGCCATTCTTCACTGTGGGTCTCGCTCTGTGGAGCGGGAAGCAGTTTTCTTTCCACATCACTGCAAGTCATGGCCAGGAGCCCCAAGTGACACAGCACTGCAGGGCTAACATTGCTGATGTATCTAGCCAGAACGAAAGCTCAATAATAGCCACGTCAAAAAATTTTATTTACTACAGTGGGGAGGATTTTCGTTAAACCACAGCACCATCATCCGGTGAAATGCCTGCACTGCTTTTACCATTACGCTACTACCAGATTATTTCGCACATACACATTTTAATACCTACCTCAGCATCTCACAAGGTTTCACATTATGTTTAGAATGAAAAAAGTAATTACGTAAAATGTGTTAAATTATAATATGCCCATATTTTTTTACCATTTAACACTGTTTTCCTCATCTTTCTAGTGCCAATTCCATTAATTCTTCCTTTTCCACAAGTCTCACAGGAGGTGATTTTCAAAAGCAATAGATCTCCAAGTGAGTTCTGGAAAAATCCCTCATCCAGAAAAATACAAATAAATCCATAACCAGCTTTCCTAGTACAGTGAGAAAGACAAGTATAAATCCAACTACCGTTCAGATCTGGTCTTTTTATAACCTAAAAGGTCTATTGGAAAGGAAGACTGAGGGTTGCTTTTCTGCATGTTACCCACACTATTATTTTTAACTATTTCTTAACTGTTAAATTAGAGAGGCATTCCTGCCCAGTGAAGGTTTAACTGCTGCCTTGCAGTCAAGTCGGATGTGATGACCCCGTCTAATACCTCATTCTCTAAGGCACCCTATAAACCTCCTGTAGGAGAACAGCAGAACAGGGCTTTTGAAAAGAGGAGAGCTGAAACGAACATTCTTATCTAGATGCTGAGAAATCAGATGATAAAATCCCTCAAGTCCCCTTGCCCTGAGCACCCAGAGGGAGAGGAAATGGCACTCTACTTACAACTTCTACTGCCTGATCTACCATCCCAGCTCCTCAGCCCTCCCCCACCTCTTTCCATACAAACACACACTGTTCACAGCCATATCACGCAACAGAGAAGCAACCAGGGAATCTTCTCATCCTGCACTAACAGAATGCAGAGAGGCAACCATGCACACACACTGTGTTCATTGTACTCTCATGCTGGCACTGAAGAGCTAACCTAGACCAGCAGCCCATAGCACCAGGCATGTGCACACAGTGACTCATAACCAGTCACCCCCCTTTACAGTTTAGAACCCAAATAGACAAAACAGGGAAAGACATCTGCACAGCCAGCAAGTCACAGATTCAGAGTGGTCGGGGTTGGAAGGGACCTCTGGAGATCATCTAGTCCAACCCCCCTGCCAGAGCAGGATCCCCTAGAGCAGATCACACAGGAACAAGTCCCAGTGGCTTTGGAAAGTCTCCAGGGAAGGAGACTCCCCCAACTCTCTGGGCAGCCTGTCCCAGGGCTCTGTCACCCTCACGGGGAAGAAGTTGTGTGTTCTATGAGTGTCCTGGGTCTTCCACATGCAAAGGCTGCCTCCTGCTTTCATTCATGGCATCTACCAGGCTGCTGAAATGTGGTCCTCTGACCAGCCCCTCCCCACATGGAGGCACACCATAGATGGTTTTAGTAGTCCAGGTCACCACTAGCCTAATGACCTCCCAGCAGTGCTGTGTTCAGCATACACTCACTCTGCAGTACCCTTACGATTCATGTATAGCACTAGGGCTCAACACCGACGCATGTGAAACAGGACCACAAACAGCAGTAAGTTGCCTCCACTGCTATCAAGGACAGCCATATGACACAACCCCTTGAAACTATGCTAACAGAGACACAGAGTTTTGAGAGTCATCCAAAGGTTTTAGAAATATCATTTAAGTTAAACTCAATAGCTACTACAGGTATTTCTTTCAACAAGGCAAAACACAATTTCAATGGTGAATAACTTTAGAGCACCTTTGTAAACACATTTTAAAAAAGAAGAATCAAACTATTCACATTTCTGAGTTTGGCAGCAGCCTTCATTTCAAACTGCAAGTCTACCTGGATGCCTCCATTCTCTACACAAAGCACTTGAACTAAAGCATGTCTTGTATACTTGTGACTTCTGTTGCCCACCATTACCACGTCCCCTAAAAAAAATTTGGGTTAGCCAATACCTGAGCTTTGCATGATGCTGCTGCTTCAAAGAGGGGGACACACAGAGCCAACAACGTACAGAGCTGGACACAACATGAGGGAAGTAGTTTTTATACACGTGAGACAGGTTAGAAGTAGTCTGGCCTTTCAGGTGTCCTGCAGGCTGTGAAAAATTGAAAGCTGCTTGCAACACAACAAATCCAAACCATACAGCAGGCTTTTGGTATTTGTCTGGGACATTTGAAATACCAGATCATCCCAGTTCATGTCTGCTTCTAAAGATCTGATGAGGACTTTAAGCTATTCAAACTTCCTTTGGTTTCCTTAGTTGACATGCTACCAGAACTCCTGCAAAGCAGGGCACACAGCACAGAGCAGTACACTTCGTGGTACTGAATCGCCGGAGAACTCCGCCCAGGCATCAGAGTTTGATGAACCTTAATCACAGAAGACTTGGACTGATGAGCAGGGACTGCATAGCTTTGAGTGGCTAATGAAGTTGCAGTGGGGCATTTACCGAGTGATTTTTAAAGCAAACATCATTGATTTCCTCGCGGCGAAACATAATACTTAAACGATGAATTCAGGAGAGGCTCGGCTAGCTGGTCCCTGGGGAGGGAATGTTTTTCTTCCATCCTGGGTGAGTGCTCTGACAATTAGGCCTTTGAACAGTTACAAGGGTGCAACTCTCATGTGATTCTCCCCCTCTACTCTGCTCTCATGAGACACCCCCTGCAGTTCTGCATCCAGCTGTGGAGCCCTCAACATCAGAAGGATATAGACCAGTTGGAGCGAGTCCAGAGGAGGCCACAGAGATGCTCCGAGGGCTGGAGCCCCTCTGCTATACGGACAGGCTGGGAGAGTTGGGCTTGTTCAGCCTGGAGAAGAGAAGGCTCCAGGAAGACTTTAGAGCACCCTTCAGCACCTGAAGGGGTCTACAAGAAAGCTGGAGGGGGGCTTTTTACAAGGGCATGGATTGACCAGACAAACGGTAATGGCTTTAAATTGAAAGCGGGGAGATTTAGATTGGATATCAGGAAGAAATTCTTCCTGGAGAGGGTGGGGAGGCACTGGGACAGGTTGCCCAGAGAAGCTGTGGGTGCCCCATCCCTGGCAGTGTCCAAGGCCAGGCTGGATGAGGCTTGGAGCAACCTGGTCTAGTGGAGGGTGTCCCTGCCCATGGCCGGGGGGTTGGAACTGGATAATCTGTAAGATCCTTTCCGACCCAAACCATTCCATGACTCTATGTTCAGGAGACTCATACTAGGCAACCTCCTTAAAAGTTTTAACAAAGCCAATACGCTTCAAGAAAACATTTTTCTCTTTTTGAGAACCCAGCATTTTCTAATGTAAAATAATAAGTTACTGAAAAGTTCACAACCAGCTCCAATTATTATCCTAAATTATTGTCCTATTCCTCTGGGCAACTTGGGGGAAAGTCATTGTGTTTCACAAACATGTTCAAACAGACTTGCTCTACCCTTTCCTTTACTTGGCCACTCTGCTTTTGTGCAGTCTCCTCTGTTGGCAGCAGCTCCGTTCTTCCATGGCAAAGGAACAAGGGAATGGGCTGTATTTGCTAACTGTGGGAGGTAACACACACTGCCGCAGCCCCGGGAGACAGGGCTGCTCTCAGTGACTGAAGACAGTTTGCAGCTCCCCAGCCAGAGCAAGTCTTTGCAGCCATTTACAATCTCACTCCCTTTCCCCAAAGGAAATGAGCTACAGAACTGTTTTTCCCTGCAACTGCTGAATGGTTCAGTCTTTTGAACCTTCACACAAGCGGGCCACAAAGGCCAGTATATGTAGCAGTTTTTCAGTATAGGTTTCCGTTATTTATTTCTGGTCTCACCCGAAATTACGTCAAACTGATCTCAACTGAATTATGTCAAACAGTCACAAGTGGGGCTGGTGGAAACAAACAATAGCCACATGGAAATCACACCCAAACCAGACCCAGATCACAGGCTAAGGTTACAGAAGAAATTCCTGCAGACTATTAGCTAAAAACTAGAAGTCGCAAAATAACAGTCAGTTAAGTCCCTTAAAAGTAAACCTGCTGATGGAAAAGACCATAAAAATACAGTGCCAAAAATATAACAGCTGCATGCACAGGTACTTCAGTAGGTGAACACTCTACAGTATCTCAAAGATTTGTCGCTGCGAGTGAGTAACCGAACACAGCAATGCAGCTGGGCGCATGCACACAAGATGACTCTGCTGGCACTGCACAGCTCATTGTTTCAGGTCACAATTAACAAGACACCACTGCTGCAGATTAAATGCAGCTGCAAGACCCAAATGGACAAGATGGACAAAGTGCTGGGGGAAAGGAACAGAAGAATGTGAAATTCAGCAGTCATATGTTATTCATGAAAGGTTATTTAGTAAACTTCTCAACACGCATCTTGGGTTATTAGAGGAAAACCAGAATGTACCTCTATGATTTAAATAAAAATTAATGAAAAATAAAGAAAGTTGGGCAAAAAGCTAATATATGCACTAATGGCTACTAAGAGATTGCCTGTATCGAGTGCTTGTATTAAGTAATAGCCACAGTCACAATACTTCAGTAAACGAAGGATCACTGAAAACTGAGTTGCGGTGCTTCTCCCAGTCAGATTTTGGAGTCTGCAGGCATTTATCTCAACTCACTAAAGCAAGTACAACTGTCTTTTGCTGTATCAAAAACTGAAAAGCTGCCAGCAACACTTAGGCATACTACAGAAAACATTCAGCATTACTTCCATCTGGTATTCATCAGGCTAACTGGATGTAAGGATGGCATATGTTAGTGTTCTCCCACAGCCGAGAGAAAGTAATCATCTTGCTCTCCTTAATGCAAACATCACTTATTTTTGCATGAAACATTTTTATTTAGTGGTTTTTAACATACTACAAACACTTCTACCTAGGAGGCAGCCTTCTGGGGCATTCCCACTGGAACTACCTGAACACTGGACATGGTGTTATGTCTAGGTTTTTCCAAAGCAGGTCTAGGTGCAAGCAAATCAAATAATCAGGCTACAGCAAAAGCTCCAGGTGGTTTGCACCACTGAAAAACACATGGGGCTGTCACTTTGCCCACAGAGGAGATGTCATCCTCTATCTGATGGAAAACCAAAACTCAAACACATTTTGTTTTCCATCATTAGTAATGTTGAATTTGCTGCAAGTCTTAAAATCACACTGCCAAGCTATATTTTTTCCAAGATTAGGTCAATAAAATCCCAAGCAGATTTTTTTCTTTATTAACCAATATTTTCAACCATTATTGATAGCGTAGACCATTCAGACGCTTTGTTACAGAGGGAAAATATCTGTGCCTGTGTGACGGCAGAGATGTGCATTTGCTGACATAAGGACTGAAGGTTTAAAGAATTAACACGGTTGCATTACTAAGTGCAAAGCAAATGGATGAGCTAGCTGAACTCGAAAAACAACCAAAATACCTCCAAAGGTTCAAATTTCTGACTGATAAACCATGGCTACAGAGACAGTGTGAAGTAAAGCCCAGTGAACTGATGGCAAGATTCCCTTCCACATAAATGGACACCAGATCAGGTTCCAGGCTCAGAGTGTGAACACAGAGCCAGCTTTCTAAAGTTTCAGCTAGCAGATGCGAAGCAGAGCTCTCTCTGCCAAGGAGGCACAAGCTTGAGGTTTAGGGTTTTTTCCCCCCCATTTCTTATCCATTTTGAATCTATTCCTATTAAATAAATTAAACAACAAACAACCCCAGACAATGTTGGAGGAACAAACAAAGGAATTCATGAACTACTAAAAATCAAAACTAGCAAAAAAAGAAAATCTCAGTATTTTAGATTCTATTGAAAACAGTCCTTCCCCCACTACCCGCCCCCCCCCCCCCCCCCCCCCCCCCCCAACTATTTTCTTTGAATCTAATGTCCCAATCCTGCTCTCTGCATTCCATGGTATTAAACTCCTCGAAAATGAATGAGAAACATACAAACCCAAATACCAAGCTGGCAGCAAAATTGTACCAGCTACAGGGAAATATAATGAAGCTTTCAACATCACCAGCCAAGAACAATCCAGTAAGGATTATTTTAGTGCTTTGCATTTCACGAGGAAGAAGAATAATTTTTAGCCAGCATGGCCAGAAAGCCTGGTGTGGAGGGGGAAGAACATGGAAAACCTGATCCAGAGTCTCTTCTGGCTTTTCCTGCTTCCCAGAGTTAACAATGTATCGCTGTAGGATATGCTTCAGACATTTAAACACAAATATTTGGGTTTTGAGAAATATGGACTCTGCTGAGAGACTAGACTGCCAAGCGAGAAACCAATTCGTCTAAGCTCATGCTGGCTGAGCACAAGGAAGTGCCACACAACAGTCACCAGAGCTAGGACATTCTGTCTCCGGTTATGAGCTCTTCATTCCCTTTATTACTCCTGTAGGCCTTTTCACTCAGTCCAAGTGTGAATTCATCTTTCTAGAATTGCAGCTCTTAATTTTCTGACCACATTTAAGATAAGGTCCTACCAACACAATGGACAATAGTGTTATTGTGACTGATCTTTGTCCAAGTTCTAAATAACACAGGGGAAAAAATGTTAGGTATCAGAGCTATTTCAGTGGACAAAGCGACTGTTTAACAGAAAGTTCTCATAACAAAAGAGGAAAGGATAAAAAGGGTATAGAGTCAGATTTTAAGGACATGAGAGAACATAAAGCCTTATCACTTGAAGTATGACACACAGCTTCAGCAGCGTCTCCCTGCAACAGCAACATAACCTGCTTGAGCATGACTACCTCTTTTAGAAATGAAGTAACTTAAACTGCTCAGTGAAGGATCCCCCTTCTCTAGGAGGATGTTGTTCTAAGGGTTAACTACTTTCAGGGATAAAATTTTCTACCAAATTTATAGTTTCAAGACAGCCAGTTTCAGATTCCATGTCACAAACACACAGGCCAGTTATAACAAGATAACAGTGAAAGCCATTTTAGGCGCAGAACCACGGCCGTATTAATTACCTGCACCCATATTTCCCTAGGAGTGGTTTAGTGTTGGTTTTTTTAAAAACAGCAAAACCTTCAACTGTGACAAGCATCTTCAAAAGCAGAGTTAAACTGCTGGCTCAGTGCAAAGCAATGCCTCTGAGGGAAGAGCACAACAGCCTGCAGAGGTGGGGGTGCACTGCTGGGGTACCCCCACCCTCCAGAATCCTGGTGATGCAGGTCTTTGCTCACCACCTCTCCCAGGTCCCCAAGAAGTCTTCCTACACATTCTCTTTTTCTGCATTTTTGAAGACTTAACACATATAAGAAACTGAGAGAAGGGGTCAACAGGTAATTTGCATACAAAGGTGGGAGTCTTCCATACACAGACATCTTCTGTACCTGACTACTATTCTCGTCATTCTGAGAGGAAATCTACAGTTCAGTTTTACCATATTAGTGCTTTGGAACAGAGGAAACACTAACTTGATTTCAGTTATAGCTGCCCATGAGTGTTTTCAGCAGGACACAGTACAGTAAAATGACTAGAAACAGGAGCAAAGTTTTATAGCCATACCATATTAATGATCAGAGACTAATCACATCTTACTGAGCCATGAGCATCAGCAAGCCAAAACCAAAAACAGAATATATGTCCTCAAGCTTCCTATTTAGCCAATCTATTTAACATGTACTTTATTTTTACATCCTAACACTGTACATGTTCACTTGTGTACTCTCTAGAAGCAATTAGGTCTTAATAACTTGACACCTTGCCATGCCTCTCTCCTGTTTTGCCATCTACATTTTACATCAAGCAAGTAATATACAAGTGAATAAAAATCTGTGAAGGTCCTTTTAACCTTGACAGTCTGTTGTACTGTGAAAGTCAGAATAGATCAAGAATTGCTCTTATTTTTCCAGTCTTGCCTCTCATCCAAACACATTGATTTAAACATTTACATGCCTATTCATAATTTATTGAAGCATTTGCAGATCATATCATAAATACAGATCTAGCCTGCAGGAAAAACAGTGACTAATAGTTGAAAGAAAGCATTCCAATTAGTCATCGTGAAGTACACCCATGCTCACTGCTTGGTCCTCAGGTGCCAGTGAAGTCCAATAGGGTAGTCTGACATCAAATATGTCATCCAGAAAAATATAGCACTTTCAAATAGTAATACCAGTTAGATCAGAGACTGATTTTCTCTCCTGGCACATATCAGTAGGAAGACATCTTTAAAGAATTGCCCAAAGATTTGAATGCCTTAAGGAGGCTGATGGGGAAAAGCTGTGCTTAGAGTTGCTTTCCCACCACTGGGACATGCTGCATTCTGCTTCAGAGGACCTCTGCCAGACTGTATTTTCTCTATCCAATTAGTGTTAAGCATGGAGACAAACACCAGTATCAGGAGATGCTGCCTATCAGAGGAAAGTTGTTGCTTATCTGCTACCTCTTGTTTGTGTAAGATGGGGATCCCACCCTGGCCATGTCTGCAGCCTAACATAATCCTAATGAGAAGACACTGTTTCTCTCAACTATTTCTTCTGTCACGACATGGCAGACTTGCCAAATGCCCTTCAAAATTTGCTTGGGTACCATTTTGGCATCCCTGCCACAGACTGCTGTTCCTTAAGGTTAATGAGCTAGAAAACACTACCATCTCCTCAGTCAGGAAGCATCTGCATGTCTCCAAATCAGACCTAATGTAAAAACCTTTTGCTCCAAGATTGTGTTCATCTCCATGGTCCTCCTTCCAAGACACTGAGCACCTCCAGCCTAAATCCAGACCTTGGAGATAAATAAAACAATACAGTTTGCTCATGCTCTGCAGACTTATAGCAAATAAGGCATTTTGCAAATAAAATATTCAAAAAACAAACCAAGTGGATGTAGAGTCACCTGAGGGCTAAGAGAGCCATGATGGCTTTTCTTTCCACTTCCTCCCCCCTTATTATTAATAGCTGGCTCAGCGTGTGCTACATGGCACACCACAGCCATGGTCGGAGGCTGTGCAGCCATGCTGTTCAGATGAGGGCTGTGCCTGCTTCAGTTTCCAGTTGCAGATGGTCACAATTAACAGCTTGCTATGGAAAGGGACAGGGACCCTAGAAACAGTGTGTCTGTAAGGGGGTCCTCATATTAAACCATCTTTCTATTGCATTGAAAGAGTTTCACATCAAGAATTTTCAGTGTACTCTAGTAGTCCAGATGACATTTTTCTAGGATTTTAGTACAGATTTTTTTTACCCTCTTCTGGAGGATCAAGCATTTATGGAATTTGAGATATGGCCTGGTCAGTTAAGTCCCTCTGTCAGGCAATTCTAGCTAGGAATAAGGTAAGAGTAGAGAGATTTGATGAATACCAACAGCCACCTCCATTCAGGAAGACAACATGTTTTTTATTTGAATACATTATGCTAAATCTGCATATAAATGAGAAATGTATAAATAGAATTGGCCATTAACTGACTTTTTTTTTTAAATGGGGAGGAGGCGGGGGATGTTGTTATTAAAGGAGTTAAATTCTAACATCTGTTTTTAATTCTGCCAGCTTATTTGTCTGTTTATACCTACAGGCTTTCAAGACATCATTCAACACTGTTAATTAAAGCTGACAAGTTTTGTTCACTGCGATGCTTTCTTGTATCCCTGCAAGCCACTCACTCATGTCAGCGCTGTCATTGCAGGTGACACTGCTTCTTGATGGAGACATGACAAGGGCCAGAGTGCCCCCACAAGGGATGAGGAGAGGTTCACCTTGTCCCCTGTCAGACAGAGGAGGGAAGCAGTGATGGATGGCAGTGACCACTGCTCTGTCCACAAGCATTTATCTCCAGGCTGGGTCAGAATCCTCCAATTTTCTACCACTGCTGACTTAAAACACAAATCCCTGGCAATATTCTCTAGCATATTTCAAAACTGCCAGAGAAATGGGACTCCAATTTAATACTATGATTCCAATTAACATGACATGTCTTCTCCAAACGTATAGACGCACACAAACACACGTGCTGTTTTTCTTAGCAATAAGAACCCCATCTGCAGTCATGCCCTAAGGAAACTTGCTATTTGTGCTTCAGTAAAAACAGCACAACGCTGATTCAAGAGAGCAGCAGTGCATACGCACGTGCCTGCACAGGCACGTTTGTGCCTATGAAGCATTTGAAGAGGTGGCTGATTTGGCTCAGATAAAATGATGCACCCTATGGAAGAAGCCACAAGGACAAATGCTAACAAGTTTATTTATTGCTTCATCTTCTGAACTTCAGAATTCACAAATCCAGACATAGTTGTTATTATTAGTTCGCCATTTGCATATATTTTTCTGCAAAACAAACAAAACCCATGCCACCCAGAGAATACTGGTGGAAGGTCAAGCAAGCAAGCCAGGGACAGCCCATTATAAAATCCTAGCCTCTCAACTCTTTGCATCATACATGCAACAGGCACCCGGGTGACGGCTGTGGTCCCCAATGGGCTGAACAGACTGTGTTAGGACCAAGAAGGAGAAAACCCAGAGAGGTAACGAGTCCATCTTTAGCTGCGCACATTGGGAATCCACTTTTTGCCACACAGAGATTGTACTTATTTTTCCCCACGAGTTGCACAGTCAGATAGATTTTTGTTTTTCCCCCCTCTCTATTTGGAACACCAATGTGCTTTCAAGTGTGTTTTTAAAGCTGTTTCAGTCTGGAAGAGGCCTTTTGTTACACAGACATACAGTGCTTAGTACCTGGGGGCCTGGCTCCCTGGGTGAGGTGTCTAGACATCTCTGCAGTGGAAATAACAACTGCACAGCCCAGCACTGTATGGAATCCACTAGTTTTAGCATTAGGAGTAATTTCATGCCCCAGGTTGCCATAATCAAACACATCTGTTGCATGAAAATTATCCTCTGCCAACTCTAGTGCAAAGCACAATATGCCCAAATTATCTGTGTCCTCAAGATCAACTTCACCTCCTGAAAGACTACACTAAATACCACACTGCTTCACCACGCTTCGTATCATCATCCACACTGCTTCAGTCACTCCAAAATTCACATGACGTTCAAACGGATCTAAAAATCCACTTTGAGGAGAGATGGCCTTAAATCAGGAATAGCAGCTTTGACAAGTAATATTCCAACAACTACTGCACTGCATGCTAGGAATATAAAATTACATATTCTAAATACTTTCACAAAACCAGATTAAAGGGTTTCTCTCAATCCTCTAAACACCAAAAACAGTCATAAAGAAAACTTCATTTAAGCCAGTTTTTGACTTCTTTTGTCTACAGCTACACTTTCATAGTTCAGTACACAAAAACCTTACGACAGATATGCAAATCTGATATTTTCAGGCAGGAAAGGTGAAATCCCTACATATGAAAGGTTGAAGTCTGATCTTTAAAAGAAGCCTGCAGCTGGTTTCCGTCATCTTTCTTTCTCTCCTTGACTCCATAAGCAGACCCACAGCTTAAGGAAAATGATGAGTTTTGTCTACCCGAAGAAAAGAACAACAGACCTCCCCCGGCTGAGCCAAGAATTCGGCTTTCCTTTGTGGGAAAACACTCTGGCACTTCTTAAAATTAAAAAGGAGAGGGGGCAGAAATAAGAGTCACTCTTCAGGTTTTCAGACACAAGATTTCGCAAGTAAATAAGAAAGAGTAATTATATAATGCGTGTTTGAATTAGAGGGAAATACGTTCCAATTTGTTTCCTGCTTCTTTATCTAGTGTAGTCTAGATACTGCTTTGCCACAGTTACTGAAGTGGAAGGTGTTTTTGCAACTGCCACTTTTGCTCTGCAGAATAAAAACAAATATTTGTTATTCTCACTTTCCCTCACATTTTTGATTGCTGTATGATTTTTTTCCAGCCTCAGGTCTAAGAGGTACCATTTACCTATTAATGCTACGTTCCTCAAGTCCTATAGGATAATAGCACATGAATTCTCTTTAAAAAAAAAAAAAAAAAAAAACAAACAAAAAAACCACACCATACCACACCCCAAACTTCTTTATTTTGTTGATTCGGGATGCTGAGGGCCTCTGAATCACTCTTTCAAAGATAAAACTTTTGACATCACAGGGTGTCACACCCTTCATTTGTAGGGTTGTTCATCATCAGAACATTTCTCTTGCTGTGACTCTGCTCATGCCCATTTCCTCCTTCCAGCCAGGGCAGCTGAAGGGCTCTAACAAAATAACCTCTCCAAGCAACACCAGCCAAGCAGAAGAGTGGACAAGTGCACGCACTAGCTAAAGCTAAGCTCTGCAGCCACCTCGAAACTCAAGTTATGAGCTTGGAGCACAACAAGCCCAGACGAATAGGGCCCAGAGAACAAAGTCCGTAACGGAAAACCTCAGGAGCATGGAGAACTCAGACCGATGAAGGTACACAGCATATTCACATACAAACCTCAGAGCAAGTTGCTACAAGTATGCCCATAAAGACTTAACAGTTGCAGAATGAATTCCTTAAATAGATCTTCTGGAACATTCAGAATACATCAAGATTAATGCTAAATACAGTTTTATCAAAAAACCTCACTAACAAAATATTCAGTCTAGAGAAGGCAATTGGAAAACAGCAAAGCACTTCATTTTAGTAATGTTTTGGGGATGTGAATGCTCTACATTTTCTTTTTAAATGCTGAGTTGCCTAATTGAAATGCAGCTCATACAGCACCCAGGCTTACTTCTGGATCACTAAGAAATTGGTCCGATTTGAAAATGTCAGGATCTGGTTAGCAATTCAAATGACCACAGTGGTAATTACAGCTTTTCATGTTCCAGCATGTTGCACTGCATCAAAACTGACACAAATGCCTGGTTTTATAATATCACAGCATGGAAATAAATGTCCAAAACGATATGAAAATGTACTAGTAAGAGATTAATAACTGTTCTTCTAGGAAGAAAGATGGCTCTTTTCAACCACTATATTTAAAAAAACCTTCTCCGATAGCATCTCTCCTTGAGGGAAACTGAATTATATTATCACTCATAAGCTATAATCATTTCTGTCAGCACCAGTCAGAATATTTGAAGGAAAAGAGGAGGAGAAACAGGGAAGGGGTTGGGGGAAAAATAGTGCAATCTTATAAATAAGTCCAGAGAGATACTACTTAAAGGTTCCCCTCCAGCATTTTGTTCTCTCTCCCACCCAGCAGACTAGAACATATTTCAAGTGTTTTATTTTGATCATAAAGTGGAGGAACTATGTGGATAGGGAGCAATATATCATGAGCGATGTGCTCAGCTCTACAATTTTGGGTACCACTGCGTCATTTTGAAATATGGGCCTGAAGCAATATGTGTAAGGGAAACTTTTTTCTTTTTCAGGGAAGGAGGAGAAGGAAAGGTCTTTTGAAGTCTAATGTGCCCCCAGAAGTCTGTTTATGAAATAAAATAAATAAAGCAAGCCATGTCTTTAGTTGTTCTCTTGTGCAGCAGCCAAACCACATACCAGAGTCACTCAACTGCCCTCTAGCTATAGAATGGTTTAAACCGAGATCAACACTTGGTACTTCTGCCTTCTGCAGGAAGGCTATGGGGTGGACGTACCAGCAGCACATCCCACAAGCAGCCTCAGTGCTATTTTGTCTTCTTAGATATCAGAAACCACACTCACTGATCATATACATGAGAGAGCACACTCAACAGACTACTGCAATGTCCTCACGGGGCAACTTGAGCCTCAGAGGAAGCACCGTGCTTTCTCTGCACACTCATACTTTCTTTCCACCTGGCTAAGAGCTTGGGTGTCCGTGTGTTTATCCATGAAGTGAAGGTGGAGATGTTGCGTTGGACAACACCCTTCTCCATCCCTCCCCAACAGGGTTGCTATTTTGTGGGGTGGGTTTGTTCATCCTTAGCAGTATCTACAACATTCCCTGTAATAGAGCAAATAAGGGGGTGCTGCTAGAGCTGCAGCTCCCTCAGCACATCATAACCCCATCATAACCTGGTACTGATGCCAAAAGGAAGAGTTTCACATTATCTATGCCTCTGGTCTCTCTTTGCCACTCCACTCAAGACAAAATGTCTATCTCCACCAAGGTAGAAGTTCTTAAAATCACCCTGGGAAGCAGATCAGGGAGCTGACTGATAGTTGACCACCCTGACCAGATGTACCAGGAGGGGGCAGCAGGGGAGACTGCTGGTTTGATCCACTTTGTCCTGTGGCTCACGGGGCCATAACACAGCTAGCTGGCCCAGGGAAAAGACAGTGGTCAGAAGCAGAATGTTTCCTCCTCTATCAGTGCTAGCTTAAGGCAGAGTGAAAACTAACAGAAGTGAAGCAGACAAAGCAACAGTCTGCTAGTAGTCTCAGGAGGTATCATAGCCACTTACAGAAACAAGACTCAGACACATAAGTTTCTGCCTTGCAGAGTGAAGAAACTCTGCAGGAGATAGTCCCATATTCAATACTATGAGACACAAAAATCACACACTGAAAGAGGGTAGATTCAGATTAGGCATAAGGAAGAAATTTTTCATGGGGAGGGTGGGGAGGCACTGGAACAGGTTGCTCAGAGAAGCTGTGGATGTCCCATCCCTGGAAGTGTTCAAGGCCAGGCTGGATGAGGCTTGGAGCAGCCTGGTCTAGTGGAAGGTGTCTCTGCCCATAGGAGGAGGCTGGAACTAAATGATCTTCAAGGTCCCTCCCAATTTAAGCCATTCCATGATACACTAGCAGCCACTATAAGCATAAAAAGAAAATCCTAAAGGGAAATAAACCTCTAGGTTCCCACCTTATCATGAGGTTCTTTAAGCATTGGATTCAGCATCAGAGATGTCTTCAACGCTGCCATTGACTTTTGCACACCTTGCCTCAATTTCCCCAAAGCTCAAACAACTGCATGCACAGTTTTCTCCCTTAATAATGTACTTTAAAAGAAATAAGTGTCACATCTTCTCTTACAACAGAAGACCAAAGTATTTTTCTTTACTCATCATCTGTGAAATACAGCTGCCGCTGAGACAGAGCAACAATCAAATCTGGTGTGGTTTGCCAATATTCAGAAAAGTCATAGCTAGAGAAGCCCCTGCCATGTCACTTCTACTGGGCAAACATGCCAAACACTTCAATTCTTATGTGAGCAGACAGTAGATGTGATTTTAAGACACCATGACCAACACACAGTAACTTAGTTTAGGAAGGCTGGAAGAAGTTAGTCCTACAACAGTTCATTTCCTTATCTCAAGTACAAGTGCAAGTCATCAAGGAATGCCAATTCCATTAAGGAGTTCAAAATTGCATACCCACAGAAATATGGCTTTTACTATTGGAGGTACAATAATGCTTTCCCTAATTAAAGCAATGCATCTTAAGAAAGATTTTGCAGGAAATAGCACTACATTTAGCTCATTATTTGGTAAAATGTAGTAGGCACATCTTTAAATGTATGTATATTTTTTTTCTGTATTTTTGGTAAAATTTCCCATGTACATGAGGTGCAGACAATACACTGAGACACACCAGCGGCCTGATCCAAACTTCCAAGCCATTGCTATGTGGCTCGACTATACTATTGATAGGACTTAGAGAACTGTAAAGACATGCGGAAATGAAAGGTATTTGTATGCTGGGGGCAGACTGCAGCGCATTGTAAGCAAGTCCAGATGCAAAGACTTCCCTGAGCTTCAAGTCCTCCATCGCTAGACACTACATAAACTCAGCTAGTATCCTTTTCCCCCTCAAAATTATTCACTGCAAATGCCACATCTGACAGTATTTTGAATTTAACTTCTATGTCATTGAAAAAATAACCAAATTCAAACCTCTCATTTACATTTACTGAGAGCATTACAAGAAATAAGAAACAACCTACTGAAAGCATTCAGGACCAAGTGCCATACAAAGCATGAATCAGTTTAGAGCAGAAGAAATTGGCTGCCTACCTTATTTCTCTCCAGCTAAAGAGGTGTTAATACTCACTATCACCCCAAGAATGTTTTCCAGCATTTTCAGAAGGGAGATAAATTTTGCAGAAAATTGACTGTTAACTTTACAGCTCCTTCCAGACTTGGAAGAGAACTACAGCCAAGACTGCAGACTAAAGCTCCAGCCTAGCTAGGTACAGCATCATTGCTACACTCAGCCAATTCTTTCATACTGTCTCAGCAAGAAAGTAATGCCTTGCTTTGGTAGGACTCAAACCACCATGAAAAATTAGCCTTCTCTGTTGCTTAAAAAAATATTCAAAAACATACTAACCACTGACTACACAGAGGAATGAATAAATTAGTATTCCACCATAATCAAAAGAACTCCAAGATGTTCATCTAGGTAAAAGTGACATCTTACACACTCTGCAAACGTATTTCTTACTCTGAACACAGGCTGCTTCTGTCCAAAACCCCAGGGCTTATTCTACAGCAGGGCTACCATAACTTACTGACTGGAGACCAACAAGGAGCTCTGCTATGGGACTATGCAGGAGGAGGCATGTTAATAATCTAAATAATTAATAATAATCTGGTACAAATTATTTAGAGCATTTCTTGTCTTTAGAGCATGGGAATTACATTAAAAAATTGCAGTGTCACCTGTAATCCATTTCTGCTAGGAACATTTTGGTGAAGAAAGGAGCTCATAAATTCATATTCGGACAATGAACCAGTGCACAGAAGTTTACAATAGATTACAAGACACCTACAGAAGAGAGACACCTGGAGAAGAGACAAAGAAGCTGGGGGGGACTTTTTTACAAGGGTCTGTAGTGACAGGACAAGGGGTAATGAGTTTAAATTGAAAGCGGGGAGATTGAGATTGGATATCAGGAAAACAAAGCAACAGAAACTACCTTTGAGAACACAATTTTGAAACGGATCTCTTTGCGTCATGATTGTGATACAAATGCCTCACAGATGTTCAAGCAGGCATGAGAGAAACAAGAGCACCAAGGGGAGGTGACCTGGTCATGAAGAGTCTTGTTCTGATCCCTCTTCTTCCTGTTTTAGGCTCATCTAGGTGCATTGATAGTGCAGCCTAACCGTGGCTTCAAAAAGTAACTACAGTTAGCAACAGATCCTTTGCATGAACCTGAACACACAGAGTACTACATACTATTGTCATTAGGCCAACAAATAGGATCTTAAGTACAAAAAGAGAAACACATGGCTTATGTGAGATATTCTCTTTCTGTTGCAAAGTGGCAATGAAAAACTATCGGACCAGTGACCTTTTCCATACAGGTCTCAGCATAAGAAGGGCCCACCACATGACATAGGCTCCTGGGGGGAGTTACAAAAAATAATAGTAGTAGTAATTAAAAAAAAAATAAAAAGGCAAATAGGCAGATTGGGTTCCCAGTAGATGAACACAGTGTAACAATTTACAATGAACACATGTTTGAAGTCAACTTCAAGTAATATGCTAACAAGAATTATGTGCATCTGTTTCATGCTCCCTGAGAATAATGCCATCAAAACTGAATTCAAATGCTTCAAAGCTACAGAGAGCCTGAGCATGTCTTTGACTAATTAAAATTAACCATGTTACTGAGGTCACAAGTCTACCCCTTTGGACATTGGCAAATTCTGGCTAAGGTCACTTCATCAAGCAAAATAACAAATGTCTGTGTTCAAAAGGCATGAACAATACATTTAATTAAATAACATATTACTGGATTGAGGGAGATTTATGGAGTCATTTGAATTTTGGAAAACTCACAATAGCACTCTTCAGTCATAATACTATGGAGACATAACAATACACAACCAAATTTTAAAAACGGGTCAAAACTAGAACCTCAGCTGAATTATTAATAAGGCTAAAATAGTGTTTGATACAAAAACAACCTATTTTTGCTAAAGAGTATAAATTTGCCTTTGTTTTCTTTAAAATTCAACTAAACAGAAAAAAAAATTGAGTTAACTCTGTGTCAAATACATATTACAGAGGCTGTTGCATCTTCCAAGCTCCTTACATAAATTATAGATGTTATTTTCCTAGATCAAATGCAACAGGGGAGCAGGGAACCAGAACTGGTCTCTGACCAAAGTTCAAGGTACTACAACAGTTGCAAGGTTCTTGCAGTCTTCAGTTTTCTATAACAGAATATAAAATGAGAAAATTAAGACCATGATACAGAAAATTAAGATTAATATTCTCACACTGCACTATGCATAAAATCAGATTAGCATAGTGACACCAGATTCAAATTCTGAATCTACCAGTAATGCTGCTGTAAGCGACAGGAGGTGCTGGGGAAAGCTCAGCCAAGGTGTACAACTGCCATAAATTGTCCCTGCACCAGCAGCTCCCCTTCCCAGTGCAACCGGTTCCCTATTGGGAGGGGCCTCTGGGTATCACTGCAATATAAATATATGTTAAGGTGAGAAACTGACAGTTTTAAAGACCATTATTTCCTTCGCAAAGCATGGAAATCCATGCTAAAGCATTTCCCATGGGATCTGTTCATGTCTGAACACAGATTTACTCACTCTGTTCCAACTGTCCCACATGACTGTAGGTATTTTTTTTTCCTTTTTTAAAGCATATTGGCACTAGCAAACTCTGAAACCTACTAAATTAAAATAATCTCCTTATGTCACAAAATTTAAAAAAAATTAGTTACCAGCCACTGATCTGATTATGGTACGAATCAAGCTAATCAGTGTAATTACACAGTTCAAAAGTGCATATTGTGGACCCACAGATCATCACAGACAATCGTTCTCTAGGTGCCAGCTGTGTTTCAGGTTTGCTAAGTAGAGTTTTCTGTAAAGTTCTTAAAAAAAATTACATTGGTTTCAAATTATTCTTTCAAATTCAACTATAACAATTGGAAGAAGCTTCCTACCATTTGCTTTCCAATAAGAACATTTCATCAGAGGCTGACAATTTTGCAGATGAAGCACAATAATTTCGTGCATTGTGGTGCTACTTCAGCAAAGGGCTAGATTTAGAAATCCAGAGTGCCACCCAATTGCCCTGAGAAAGTCCATCAGCAGTTTACTAAACTGCAACAACATGGCCATTATTTCCCCACGCAATATTTTAACATTAACATATACGGCTGCCAAAGGATTCCAACCACAGAAATATTGTTCAAGCTTAAAGAACAACAAAAAACCCAAACAGAAAAAGTAACCCATGAGGTACCCAGCAGTTTTACCAGAAACAGATCAGGATGTACTACTGTCACATCTACAGAGAGCATTTTAAGAGAGAAAAATGGAAAGGTCAGTCTGACAGTCTTTTCCCTTTTATGTCCTGTGGCAGGTAAAATCTGATCTAAGACTTTCCAGAAATATTGTCTATGATCTGGGAATTCCAGCTTCACCTTTACTCAGTTAACCCAGCTCTGAGCTGAAGTACCTATTCTTTGCACACAGGTTCAGCAGCTCTGGGTTGAAAGCCACTTTGACGCCTCTGGCTTGGTATCCTGCCCTCAACAAACGCATTTGATGCTCACATATAGCCTCCTGGCTGCTTGCTTCCACAGCCATCTGTCAGCATGGCATACTGCCTGCTTACTAGGTGATGTGCCAGTTTTACTAGGACAGAGATGCCAAGAATAGGTGGTTTCAAATGCACAGCCAGCACATTAATTCACTGCCATGTTGTCTGGATGCCCCTCCTCCACCATCTCAATGAAGGCATGAGTAGCCATACAAGAAGAGGCCAGAAGTCCATCCAGAGTCCTCTCCGATTCCTGACACAGGTCATTAACACATGCCTTAAAATGAAACAAGAGTAGCAAGAGCTGAACAATTACAAAACAACCTGCTCATCAACAGCCTGGAAACATTTCAGCTGAGAACACGCATATGGGCTTCTCCGCAGAAAGTGCTATAAACCCTGGAGTGAACCCTCTCACTTAAAAATGAAAATGCCTCTACGCTGTTTAACATGTAAAGCAAATTAAAGTCACTCCAGCTCTGACACCGGGCCTGTATAGAGAGGTTTAACACATTCATTTCAACACACAGTTAAGATCAGTTTGAAACAGCTTCTCTGCCTTGTTTTCTGCAATAGAGAAAAGCTTCAAGCTGAACTATTTCACTGGCAGAATATGATTAATATGGATGTAAAATACAAGAAGTTTTTCTCTAGCTTCATTCCTGTGAAGGTTAAAATCCTGAAGAACAAACACTAGTGCTTAATTTTCATGCCTGTCCTTGTGAATTTTTACATGTCTCCTTCATCCAAATACAAAATACCAAACTGGAAACAGGACTGAGGACTCGACTGTATGCCATGGGTAAGGAACCTTTCGACTGGGGAGATCATGCAGCCCACGGTGAGGACAGGCACACACTCCCACAGCTGCCCCAGCCTATGACCATTCCACGTAGTAACAAGGGATCAGGAAGGACTGATCCCTTGAATATGAGTGGGGAGGGATTTACAGTGAAGAAAAGAGCAGTGAAGAAGAGGTTGCAGACTGTAGGAACTGTAGTGAGGGGCCTTGCCCTTGTACCAAGTTCCACACCAGTGCTGTAGCTGAAGCAGCGAGCAACCAGGTAGAGCATGTTATCCATTGCACGCCTGCCTAGCCTCAAAGCCATTTAACAGAGAGGCTCTATATTGCTGGCACAGGCAGAGCATGTATTAAAAATTAGCCTCAAGGCTACCAGCAACAACACAGGACAGATCACATCACACAACATTAAAAAGCGAAGTTGATGGAGTTCCAATACACACACGGGGTTCCTCTGAGGACATGAGATCCAGCCAGCGCACATAAATATGACTGACCTTTTTTGGCAGAGAAGAGATTTTTGTAAATACATTTGATTTCCCCAGTTATATGGCACACAGAGGTGCCAATTTTGAAACACATCTGAACACAGAGTACAAAACAAATGCTTTCCAGTCCTGAATTAGGAGTTCTACTCTATTTGGACAAAGCCTATTTGGAAAACAAAACAAAAAAAAAACCCAAACACCAAAACCAAAAAAATCCAAACACTTCACCCTCATGCTGTTCAGACACTGAAAGTTACTTACCTTCTCTCCACTTTTGCTCATGATTTCATCTTGGTTTCTCTCTCTCTCTCTCTCTCCAGATCTTTCCTCTACCCATCTCACCCCAAACTCACGACCAGCTCTCAGGTAACCCAATGCCACAATACCCAAATACAGTCACCTACATTTGTAGGGTTTGCTACAGAAAGCGGACCCACAGCCCTCTGTCTGCTGCACCAGAGAGGAATGCTGATCTCAGCCCACCAAGCCAGAAACACCAGCTAGCACAAGTTCACTGACCCCCCAGAAACTCAAAGAATTTACCCCAAGAACAGAACAATGCTGAGTTCCACCAGTTGAGCCCATCTTCTTCTGACAAGAGGGGCCGGCACCTCAAACCAGAGGATTTCACGTTAAATAATATCAGACGTTTGCATTATTAGGCATGTTAGCAACCTACACATAAGGCAAATTTCTTGTTTGTTGCACACATTAGTTGCTGTTGTTTATGGATGCATTTCAGCTCCTTGCTACACATAACTGAGCATTAGCTAACACCACACAAATATTTCAGTAAAAAGGCACTTCCTATTACAATTGATTTGTGAAAGGTACCAGAGCTGTGAAGAATGCCTTTATATTTGTAGTTTTAGTCATGAAAAAAACATTTAAAGTCTTGCCACACTTGTTTATGTTTTTGAGCAGCAGGTCAAGTATACCAACTTACACCAGCCATTTTTACTACCCTCAGGCTGCCATAGCATCACCTATACTTCCCCCTTCATGCAGCCAGACACAGATCCTCCACAAGACCACCTGCAAGTGACAAAAAAGGGACATACACGTGCCCTTACTGAGCAACTAAGTTTTTTAACAGAGCAGGGGAAGGGGAGGTCCCCACACAGCACAGCAGTAGCTCTCTTCCCCTGCTTCTGACCAGTGTGTTAGAGCAGAGAGGAAAGTCTCTGAGCAAACCAGGGCCATTAGCAGGTACCTTAAACCAGTGAGGCTCACCTGGTGTACAGCCAGTATTAAGCTGTGCTCCTGAGCCCCAGGAGAGAGAAAGCAAGTTGTGGCTTTCTCCCCTGGCCTTCCTCTCCTCTCTGCTCCTGGTTGATTGGTGGGACAAACAGAGCTAACCTCGACCCACCTCTGACAAGAAGTCAGTCATAGGGTCTTCACCCACATCTTAAGAAGAGGTGACAAAACTCAGATGCATTCTTTCCAGGGCTGCCTGCTCAGGAAGAGGTCAGCACACTCTCCAGGCCGGGATATGTTTTTCATTTGGTGTATGCATTGCTCAAGTTTGCTGCAAATTCTGTATTTATCTCCCATTATGAAAACTCTCTGCACATTAAGCTAAATTCCTTTGATTCTTGCTATTTCTACACTATAATTACATTAGAGATTTCATAAGCTAAAGCTGTGAAAAGCAACAATCCGCTCTATCTGAATGGGAGCAGATTACACTTGCACAAAACTCTATAGAATTGTGTTTATGTTTGCGTGATTTGCAAAACGCTGTGGGGAAAGACGATTACTGTAACCACCATGTTTGTTTGGTTTTTGAAGTGCTTGTTTTTCCATCATGCAGCAGATAACATCTGTAGTCATCATGCCTTAGTACACTGAGCCTCCAAGACAGATAATTATAGCAGAGCCAGACAAGATAAGGCTGGTTGGAATATCTCAACTGATGCATTCCCTTACAAGCACGAGAGACTCCAGTGCTACTGTTTGTTGGTACCCTGCTCAACATAGCTTCAAGTCCCAGAAAGACAACCTCCAACCATTTGCCTTTGACAGCTTTTAAGTTGCCAGAAAATTCTCCTCCACCCCAAAACAAAAAAAAGTGATTATACCTCCCTTTTCTTATGCCCTTATGAGAAGGAAGCATCCCTGTTTTCTCCCTATTTTTGCAGGGAGAAAATTAGAAGGGCCAAAGCCCAACTAGAACTTAACGTGACCACTGCCGTAAAAGGCAATAAAAAAGTATTTCCATAAATACATTAATAACAAAAGGAGGTCTAAGGAGAACTTCCATCTTTTACTAGATGCAAGGGAAAACAGAGACTAAGGGTGAGGAAAAGGCTGAGGTACTTAATGCCTTCTTTGCTTCAGTCTTTAATAACAAGACCAGCTGTTCTCTGGGTGCCCAGCCCCCTGTGGTGGTGGGCAGGGAGCAGAATGAGGCCCCCATAAACCAAAGAGAAATGGTCATGACCTGCTGCACCACTTAGACACTCACAACTTCATGGGACCAGATAGGATCCACCCAAGGGTGCTGAGGGAGCTGGCAGAAGTGCTCACCAAGCCACTTTCCCACACCTATCAGCAGTCCCGGCTAACCCAGGAGGTCCCACTTGACTGGTCGTTAGCCAGTGTGACGTCCATCTACAAGAAGGGCAGGAAGGAGGATCCAGGGAGCTACAGGCCTGTCCAACCTAAAAGATTCTATGATTCTGTTCTGGGAAGCAACACCAGAGTCCCAGATCAGCCAGTGACTGAACTATACGCGCTTCTGTGTCAGAATTTCACTTCCCTGTTTGCTGAAGACTTCACAGTCTTCCTTCCACTTGAAGGAGATGCCTTTTCACAACACCTGGGGCACACTGATCTGTAGGTGACCCTCCTCCTTCTAAACCAAAGCTTCCAGAACCCTGCCTAGCATTCTCTCTTCATGGAGACATGCCCTGGCTCAGAGCATGGCAAGGCTGATCCTTGAAGGCTCCCTCTGAAGAGGAAGTTACATGCATGTACTTAGGATGGAAGCCATCTCAATTTACAGCAATGTAAGCCCGTGCAAAGCACCTGTAATCACATTACCCAAACCAGAGATTTAAATGAAGGTCAACACAAAAGCCCATTGAGAACAAATTCCAGAATACTGGACCATTTCTAGACATCCATTTTCCCGTATGAAAATCAGACTCATTCTGTCAAGTGATGCCCTTCAAGAGGGTTAGTATTGCCCACACAAAAATACCAACCAATTTTGACAAGCAGTTACCAGAAGAAAGTCACACTGGTGCTGCAAAGTACGCAGAGCTGAATTACAGAAAGCTGCATGTCACAGCCTGATAACGACAGCAACCAAACTTTGAGAAGATGCCACCGCACTATACAAAACCAAACATTAATCCAGAGTCTCCACTAACCACAGAACAGTGAGGGGAAAAGTCACCCCAAAGGATGTATAAAGCCTCTCTATCCAAAAGGTTTAATAAAGCAATTATTGAAGTATGAACTAAACCCACCAAGTATTAAGGCGGCAAGCAAGCCACTTTTAATTGAACGCAAGCAAATTTTAAAACCTCTGCAAAGCAGGCACTGTGTGCGAGCAGCTTATTATTGTATCTAAATAGGTGTCTGAACATGACACCCAGCCGAACTATGGAACGACAGATGCCTGGCAGAAGCAGAAATGTGTGTTTCATATCTCAAAAAAAAAAAAAACACCCCAGAAAAACTGTAAAAGTGAACAGCCCTATTGTTGTTCAGAGCTGCTTGCAATGATGTTGCTAATGGGACTGTCAAGGGACAGCGTGCCATATGGCATTTTGCTGCACACCCACATTTTGAGGGAAAAGGACCCCAAACCACTGCACTATGGTGGCATGGAGACACAGAGGGCAGCAGCTTCAACATTATCCCCTGGAATACCCGGGGATCCATGACTGCGACATAAAGTCATGCTAACAGAAATATCTTTTCAGTCAGGTATGGGATTTCTGTCCCACATGCTTTTAAACACCTTGGTTATTATTTGTACTCCTTAGAAATTAGTAACAACAATTTGCACCTTCCTGGATATAAATGACAACATAAAATATGATAAAAATACAATAAAACCTAAAGCTTCTACCTAGTGTTAATGGGAGCAACCCAGGAGAAAGCTCCATTACTTAGCATGGTATTCTGCTGGAGCGCCTACCTTTTATTCTCTTCATGTCTTATTATGATGATTTGGATTTTGCAGTCTTTTCTCCAAGGAAATTCTTAATATGAAGGGTGGAAAGCTAGTGAAAATAAAGCTTAATGTATAACACACAGAGAAAATGTTCCTGCTAAGTAATACCTCCGAGGACTACATTTTCACTTAGACACCTTATTCTTTCCTGTAGAGAACCTGAAAACTTTGACTAAATATATCAAACCCCACTGGATACATTTGGGTTTGGAAATATCATTTCAGTGATCATAAAACCATTAATATACAAGAAGAACTGGTATTACTACAGTAATACCGTGCTGCCAAAAGTAATTGCACATTAGTGAGCGTACAGCCCCCGTAAGAAATGTCCACATTACTACACTAATTGCCATTTTAAAAATGAAAATTAAGCTTTTATACTTCCTTCCAATAGCAATAGTACAGATCCTTGGTGTATTTAGAAAGGTTTAAAATCAACTCAAACTTCCCAGAATTTTAACTGACTTCAAGACTGACCCAGCAATTGGGCAAGAAAGTAGAAAGTTAGCAGCTACAATTAAAAGCAACTTCGTTAAAACAAACGGAGGGGCCTGGAAAAAATCTAGTATCTATTTTAAGCCACATCAGCTTAGAGAAGGCATCAGTCCAGCCACCTTGAACACCCAGTAAAATGGTCAAATAGGAAAGAATTGAAGGCAATTTATATTCAAAATACATTCAATTTCGATTTGAAATACATCAAGTAGCCCTGCAGAAAATGCCTGGCCATTCCTGAAAGATCCCAACAGGAAACCTGCTAGGAAAACGTACATTTAACGGCTTCCACAATGCAGATTTGCAGCCTTAAAAAAAAAAAAAAAAAAGGTAGGGTTTGCAAGCTTACTCCATTCAAATAACTGACTAGTAATTTTTGGTATAACATCATTACTCAAACAACTGAAAGCATGACCTTGATACATACATATTTTTTTCCCCCTGAGCTATATGGAAAGACCAATCAACGCTTCTTTCTCCTCGCTGAGTGAGCTGTTACCTATTTTCAGTTATTTGTTTGCTCATTGAAATAAAAGTCCTGTTACTCAATCCCTGTTTCTAACAGTTGTACTCACTGTAAGCAGTGGTTCCTATTGTCTCCACATCAGCATCAAAATCGAGATAGCCCCAGTCCACATACACAAACACAGGCAGACTATAAAGAAGCCACACTTACCACTAGCACATGGTGGAGCATGGAAATAATAAATGACACATCAAAGAGTTTCCCAGCTGTAAGAGATTCTCCTTTTTAATTCATCAGCTCATTCAACTGTCACATTATTTCACTACAGTTCATATTCAATGCAGAGTCATCACAAGTGTTTTACTGGACTAAATATGGAATAATTTGTGGCAATTTCATCTAGAAGACACTAATAATGGCCTTATTATCACCTTTTCTGTTATTAGAAAGGATTTTTATGATAAAAAAAAAAAGTTGCTTGACTTTCAGTAATTCAGCATTTGGTCCTAATGTACTTAAATGGAAAAACTCCTTAGAGGTTTCAAAAAACCTAAAATAGAGAAACATCTGCTAAAATTTAGGTGCAGCTGTTTAGTGAAGAGGTCCAATGCTACAAAAGCCATGTTTAAAGCTCCCTCTGCAATCAATTAAAAAAAAAATCTATTAAAAATGTCATGGAACAGGGCAAAGTATTTGCCCAGGGTTCAAAGTGATTTTTTTTTTTTTTTTTTTTAAAGCACTGACATCTTTTGGTCATCAAAACTTGGAGGGCTTTTTTTAATTTAGTGTCACACAGGTATTTCAGCCAAAGCCTAACCAGGCCAAAGCTCACTGCTTTTCCCAAGCAGTCGGGATTGTTTCAGTTACAAGAATAAAGATCCCCAAAGCAGTTTAATTTTTGGTACAGTAGCCCTGTTGCACTTCCTGCTTAGTTACAGCACTTTAGCAGTGAACAACATGACTCTATGTTAAGCCTATTATCATCTGTAGGCTCTTTTTCAGAACTCCACACACATTTGTGTGCAAAGCATCACAGCACTACTTTGTTTCTTTATTGAGGGAAAACCTGAATGCTAGTTACATAAAAGACTAATCCGTATGACACTAGGATAATTTTGGGCCAGGGCAGTGGGAATGTAGGCTTCTCCAACCCCTAGCCATGATGAGGGAGATGGTCTCCCTCTAAGTTGTGTATTGAAATGCAAGAGTCAGACAAATTCCAGTTTTCCCACAACAGCATCATTCGCTAAACCTGTACCAAGCAGGTAACATTCCTCTTGAAAAGGATGTATACTGTTAAAATAAGAAAGGTCTATTTGTTACTGTACCCCAGAGCAATCTGAGCATACAAAAAAAAGTGAAAAGAAAATGAGACTCAAACACAAAGCTTACATCTGCCTGCCTACTGCTATCTGATTTGATATCCTGCTTGATTGCATCACATCAACAGCCCCACACACACAAAAATCAACCCAAAACAGTGTTTTCATCCTTCTCAGTGAGGAAAGTAGATCTGCACGCAACAAGCTAGCTGGGCAAGAACTCTTTGAGCCGACAGTGACTGTGTGTTCTCTGATTAGTCCCTGGACCTTCACCGACAGGACCACCAAGAACACAGACTTTGCCTTCATCTTTCTGGGATATGGCTTAGAAGCACTTTGTAATATTAAGAATTATTTATGTTGCCTTCCTGAATTTTGGGAAAATGTTGACCTAAAGCATTAAGTGCATTTTGGTAAGAGGGAGATATATTTTATTGATCCTTTGAAAATATTTGTGCTTACTATCACTTCTCCTCAAAGAAGCTGTTCAAGCATTAAAGTGAAAGAGCTAATTCAACTTTGAAACATGTTCCCTCGCACACAAAAGACTCAAAACTAATAACAAATCCCACACTCTGAGCTTTTATGGAACTTACTAGCGTCTTTGCGAGAACACAAGCAGTTCCTTTATTCAAACTACGATTTTCCCAAGGATAAAATGTTTATCAAAGATATATGGATATCAATATCTTTTGCTTTCCATAGTCAGTTGAAACATAGACATTCCCGGTTACTGCTGGGTATGGGGATGAACAAAAGCTACATTTTCTGGCCAGGGATGTTACAAAACTGAACCCCAGACAGGTCTGCCCCAAAACACCCATTTTCCTTTAACCACAAAAGCTTCATGTTACATGTAAAGAACAATTTCTGTATGAGGAACAGCTAAGTAGATGATGACTTCTCTGGTGGGAAAGGAGATGGGGGAGGAGGGCAGGAGATTTGCAATCACATGAAGCATAAAAGAAGGGTCAGCTCCTGGAAATTCCACAGTGTAAAAACCAGAGAGCATCAAGTGCAACTTCAGGGGAAGCACTAAACACAACACGGAAACAGTAATTAATTACACACCAGTAATTCAACTCCGGAACTTTGTGCTGCAAGACCCTATGGATGCTCAAAGCTTTCCTAAGTTCAAAAACCAAGTAGATAAATTCACTTGGCTCAGGAAGGCTCCAAGCCACAGATAGCTGATGGAGACAATTCTGAACATCACCACGTGCTTGTCCTGCTCCTACCCTCACCCCAGGTATACATTCCTCAGCTGCAATGGAAACAGGGCACAAGCTCAGGGGACCTTTCATCTCTTCTAGTACGGTCCCATGCTGATGGTTCTCCTTCAGGGAAAACCAGCGGAAAATGAAGAGAAATGGAGATATCCAGGATAAACTATGTATTTCTTTGCTGACTTTTCAGATTAACAAACTGAAATGCAATGGACTGAGGCAACAATTTTATTTTTATTTTTTAATTAGTTGGGTCAAAAGAAAACAGCTTGTCACAGTTAACCTTACTGCTGCACAATGCACATCTGTGAGTGCAAACACTATCCAGAATATCCAAGTGACTTTTAAAAGACTTTTATGGATATACCACTCTCAAAGGATGCTGGACGAGATCAATGGACGCCAACCGAGATCATTATGTATGACTTACCTTGCCCATTTCCTTCCCTTTCTGCCTTTGAGGCTCTTTTAGTGCACTGAATGTCTTTCTGGGGAATTTCATTTAATATCTTGGCAGCATACTCAATTCCTCCTGTCAGATCCTTGAGGCAGTCCTATAAATAAAGGGCAGAATGCTTTATTACTAGAGTCAGCAAAAGAATTGTGCACAATGATGTCCTTACTCATACCACAATGTTATTAAAATGTGCATACTGTTTCTGTGGTTCAGAGGCAAAGGGAGTCAAGCAATTGTAACTTAATGGCTTCAGTTCCCTCGTCTCCTAGATATGTGTAACACTTTGTATTTTGAATTCTGCTCCACATGAGCTGCCATCTCTGCCTCCTCTACTTCTGTTCACTCACACAGGCCCACATCTCACTGCTCTCGCACGAACACATTCTTCGTTTGTGTTCAGTACTGACATGTAATTAGTATGAACAGCAAACTGTGCGCTTCGTTTTAGCAAATGGCAGCCTACAAGGACAGGCAGGGCTATGGTTAAAGGTTAGAGCTCAGGACTCCTAATTGACACGCATAGCATGCAAGAGACCTGGAAGACATCACACGGGGTCCCCATTCCACATGCCCTTAAACTTCTACAGTCTGTTGCTGCAGAACAGTGGCCTCAAAACTTTGATCCAAAATAAAACAGGAAGCAGGTCATTCTAAATGAACTAATTTAAAGCTAGCCAGCTTCAAAAAGACTTCAAAGTGCTTGCTAGTGTTACAGAACAGTTCACTCAGGGATGACTTACAAACACACATTGCAGCCAGACTTGTGATTTTATCATGATGCTCATCCCATTTGTGTGCTCTGTCCCCATGGGCTTACATAATAAGGATATATTTTAGTATTTAATTTTTTAAAAAAGAAGGTATTTCTAACATGAGGAAAGAACTAAAATAGCACCAAACCCTACTATTTCACTATTTGGGAATTGTAGTTCTACAAACACATCAAAACCTTAACCAGTTTCGAAGTGGGCAAAGTTGCCTAATGTATTTTCAGTGTGATTCTCCCATATCATTAAAAGTACTTTCACTTTCCTATCTAAAGTGATTAAACAGTGTTTATTAAAAACTTAAAACTTGATGTTGTCTGGTAACAGAACTGCAAGAAAATGAAGTCCAAAAGCATCGGCAGCATCTTACTCAGGTGCATCAGTTTTAAGGCAAACACACCTACCCAAGACACCTTGCACACACCCCTCTCTTCCCATTCCAGTTTCTGTTGCAAGTAAGGGTAAGAGTAACTCTCTTAACATGTGCAGCTAACTCCTGTCCACTTGACCCCGCCTCCTCACCAAATTGTTTAACTGATGTCCTACTACAGAATTTTGTAGGAGAAAAACAAGATGCAACTGCCAGTAAGTCCTACATTACTGACTCAAATATCTGTATTTTTGAATGTGGACTTCGGGAAGACCCATTTACTTAACTCTTGGGCTCATTTCTTGGCATGTGAGGGGGCTGGATATCAATGCTTGCGACTGGTGTTCAGCAGCCACTGCCTATTCTGTCACACTAACTCGTAACCATGGAGCAGTGGGGAGATGTTATAAACGCTATGGCTATGAAGCCTGCTGGCATGGGGGGAAAGAGATGGAATAAGAAAATTAAAGAAAAAAGAAAAAAAAAAAAGTAAGGTGTTGCGGAAAATGAACCTTCCAAAAGTCCTACAAAATATTTTTTTAGAACTACTCTGCAGTACTGTAGCAGCACTTCTACTTAAAAGGAAAATGAATTACCTATCCTCCACTTACACCCTGTGTCTTTCTGAATTTTAGTATAGTTGCTCGTCTTCGGCTGAGATGATGCGGTTCCTCGTACCTTGCACACTATGTGGCCACAGAAGACAGAATATTCCTATGACTTGCTCTTTGGTCCACCTCCAGCAATACAGTTACCAGTCATCTCCTAATGTACATCTAAAAAATTAAAACTTGCTACTCAAATCCAAAATTGAAGTATTGAATCTCTTATTAAAACGCTCACGTAAGGAAGAACAAAGGTGGCAAGTAGTAAAAATATTGCTGGTCTAGACTCTTAGCTGATGCAGATCAGTATGACTCCACAAGGCCTTATTCATTGTTTACTCCATAAAACTGTTCAGATCAGTTGTCAGCTTTCTCAGTATACACCACAACACTCAAATCCTGGATTTTTAACAGTAGGTTTCCATGAGGACTTCAGTTTCACCAGAATTTCATTCAAGTGTAGTAATACAGTTCAAGTCAGCTTCGCTTAGGCACACGGGCTGTTTTTGTCACACAGACCCATGGGGAACGCTAACAGTTAATAGTAGTTAGCACTATGACCAGTAACATGATTTCATCCATACTAACACCAGAATCCAAAGAATTTGATTATTGCAGTAATACAAATAGCAGCTGCCATCCATTGACACAAATCAAAATGCAGGAAAGTAAAAAGCATTGTTGCACATGGTTTCTAATTATTACAAGCCACACAGTAAACCTACATAAAGTGACATCATTATTTGAGCAACATCCAGATTACTTTCATATCTCTTCATAGCTCTGTGGCAAAAAAGGAATGAACTGTACACTTCACAGTTAAAAGATCTTTTCACTGGACATCTGTTGATGGCACATGGAAACTCTGACTTCCAGTTATCTTAACAACAGCTATAAAAAGATTGTCTGAGGTCTCAAGAAAAAAAATTCTAAGATTACTTCTTTAGATTTATCTGAAATATCATAAAATTAAGATAGATGCATCAAAATAAATTAAGCATCAAAACCAATTCAAAGATTCATTTATTAACTGACAAATGTAAACATTAAAAAGTAAATGAAAACATTAAAGTTCACACAGTTCTAGTACATATTTTTTCTTATACACACAAAATTCATATATATCTATATATATATATATTCATATATATATAAACCATACATATATATATATATATATATATGGTTTAACAGTCAGGAATTAAACCAGCAGTGTGGGGTGGGCTGCATTTCAGATGTATTAAGTAAAAAAGAAACCCCTTTAAGATCATATGCATGTATTTTTCAACCCAAGCATGCAATAATATTCCTTGCTGCCTTTGGAACAGGTATCAATGTCAAAGTCAGGGCTGGAATGTCATCACTGCCAGTGGGGCACAACTGTGAGGACACTCATGTATGCAGTGGTCCCACTGACACCATCAGGTGTTGTTTATGCATGATCCAAGTCTAGATGTCAAGGCAAAACAGAAGGAGCCAGCAGGGAATATACCGCAGAAGAAAGTGGTGAGAAGGATTAGCTACGTAGATGCCAATAAAAGTGAAAACATGTTTTCCCCTTCTCTCTTCAAAACTAGAGTCTACTGTATGATCCTGATATAAACAAGTTGACATTTAGGTCTTAAAAACCACTTAAGAGAAACTTGCAGTTAAGCACACTTTCCTACAATATTCATATTTAGAATCTGAAAAAAAAAAAGATAAATCTTAACCCCTGTGTTTAAACCAATTATTGCTATATTTGGCTAAAACATGGGCCCTTTTGCAATAGAAAGCCAACAGAAATATATACATTTAAATACTTCCCACTTTTTAAAATGAGCTGACCTGCACATTGTTTCTACTTTCAAAATCTGTATCCTCTTTTTGTTTGAGCCACGGAACAGCTTTGAGGAGAAAAGTAACTTTTTGAAAAAGATGACACATCTCAAACCTCTCAGAAAGCATTCGAGTACTTTCCCAGAGGTTTATTCTTTCACTGCACAAAGCGGCTAAACCTGCAGTGCTCAAATGCCCGCTGCTTTTTTGAACCAGAAGCATCAACAGGCAAAGCAGCTCAGCTGCTGGGAAATCAGTCTACTTGTCAGGAGAACTGGATTCCAACTTCTTATTTTCCCTGGACTTGCTCTCCCAAGGGAGCTAGTCAACTACTTGATTTCTGCTGGACTTAGTTTCCCATACATAGATAACAAACATATCTCTTTGCTTCCGCTCTGTACCTGTTGATTTGGATTTCAAGGCGTGCAGACTTTAGAACTACATTTGTGCAGCACTCTAGGATCCTGATCCTGTTTAATTCCCATTGATATATGCTAATAACAAAGTGCATAAAAAGCCTCACCAGTTAAAAGAAAACTGTGTTAGACATATCCGGGTTTACACTTAGAACAGAACCAGCACTGTTTAAATTTGGATGCAAAACCGCGGAGTTTGGGGTGGTGAGAAATGGCACACAATAGCTACAACAGATCACACTTCAGACATAGCTTTCCTCTTCTCTGAATTTGTAGGGTATGGAACAAGGAAAGAGAGTGCTAGACCTTTACAAAGAGGTTACTAAATTGATTAATCTTAAGAGTTGTTCTGCTAGATAACCCCAAACAATAAATACACATTCACTGATCTAGTGAATCTGTATTTATTTGTATATTATTTTATACACTGATCTTGTGACTTTGCATGAAGATTCATCACAAGATTGCTGTAAACATCCTTCACTCTTAAATAAAACACAGCAATACATTAACTTGACTAATTTCCCCTTACCAAGACCACATTAACCTCCCATAATTATGAGATAAACACTGACAAACATAAGAGACGAAACTTGCCTCCGTGCAGGCCGCACGTTCATCGGAATCAAACCAGATAAAGTACTGTCAGCTATTAAATCCAGCCAGAGAACAACTGGTTGAATTATTTGTGCAAAACCAGTGCCATCCTGGGACACTTTCAGCTCCCCCTTTGTTAAAATTCACAAGAGTCCTCATTAAAGAGATGAAGGTGCATTAAATGAAGGCAGAAATTGGAGCTAATTTTAAATATGCACTGGTTTAACAGAACCTTGTAATCTGCTCAGGTGCATTACACTTGTGATTTCCTTAATGTTTCTTTAATGATTTTGGAAGGTAATTCTCTGTTGCATTGCAATCCAGTTTTGTTCAGACACATTCAAGTTTTCCCACAGTGGAGTAAGCAAGTTATCAAGAGAACTAATTAGCTTGACCTTCTGTTTGCCCAGTAATGAGAAATGCATCAAATAGGTCTCTCTTTTCATGTCTGAGTCTGTCAATTAAAGCTCAGGCTTTCTGTTCATGGCATTGTCCTCAGAAATATTTACCACAAGTACAGCCAACGTGCACGATGCCCTATCCACTCACCTCTTCACACTACCAGGTAATAGCTTTGAGTTTTCTTCAGTGGAGGAAAACAGCAACCATAAATGAAACTTCCTTTGCAGAAGCCAGATAAAATCCTTCTGAATTCAGAGTTCCTCAGGCAAATTAAAAGCTAAAGACTCGGACACTAATGGACCTTACAAGCAAGAACCACTCTCAAAGGACTATCCATATCCTCCTGATTTAGGAAATTCAGGAATTGCTACATTTGAATAAACTCTAGATCCTGATTTCTCTAATGGCGCATTTTTGCACATGTAAGCTCTTAGCTCATACATTCGACCTCCTTTTACAAATAAAGCAAGTCAAAAGAAAACCCATCAAAACATCACAATCAAAGACAAAGACCTGAGGAGTAACAGGATCAGGGACTCTGATGTAAATTATCCCTCATGCTGTTCAGACAAGCTCATAGTACTCAGGGTTACAATGGAATTAATTGAGGAATATTATTTTGGAGAGTAAATAAGATGTTGTCTGCCTTTGTTTCTGCTTTGAGATAACCCAAAGGTCACACAAGCGAAATTTCAGCAATTTTTTCAAAACCCCTACATGATCATAGAAAATAAATTTTAAGACCTAACATAAGGCCTTAGCTTTCCATTCCACAGCCTCAGACCCATAGGTGTAGAACGTCTTCCAGACATACTTCTACAAACAAACCCAAAAAATCCTTGTAACACAACAGATCTTTACAGTTCCTCTGCCTCAGGAAACTTCCCTATCTGCTGATTCAAAATTCGCTACCCATTTCATACTGGGTATAAACACTCCAGTTTTTCAATCTTATTACTCTATTAATAAGACTGCAATTCAACTGCAGAGAAGCCAAGGACCAGCCCTCCAAAGAGACTTGCTTCTTGCAATGAAGAGCAGCACAGACACCCAACCCAGTTTCACACCAGTGCCATCCATCACTGTGAAGGAGGCTCTTAAGCTCACCGTGTGCTCCACGGAGAAAGGCAGCACACCCCAATGGTGTTCACAGCAACCCTCACGCTCAGCTACGTGCCATCTAAATCGCCTTTTTCAGGAGGCGTACCTTGCTTCTCCTGCAAGACCCCATCTTCCTCTTTCAGTGTTCATGCACCTGACAATGTCTGTGTTGTGCATTTGAAGATCTTTCAACTCAAACACAGTTAGCTGTCATTTTGCCCCCTGACACATGGCTGAGATGGAGTTTAGTGACAGTCCTCATTCACCAAATGTCCCAGTAATCAGAGCACATGGCCAAGATGTAGGAAGGCCAATTTCAGTTTCCTCTTCTGCTTGAGAGATGTTTGAACTCGCACTTTGCACTGCCCTACCAGTCAGGACACCTCAGAGCCTGGGAACTCACAGTCAGTCCTGAGCAGGAGATGATGCAGATCCGAGCTGGAGGCAGGCAGGTGGGAGAAATTGATTCTGAGTTTTCCATATGCAGGAGACTGCCCTAAATGCTAAGCCAGACATAAAAGTATATCACCATCTTTTCACTCCTCATTTTTCTTCAGTATCGCATTAACTTTGACTGATTCTGTAGTATGCATTAATATGTTTAAAGCATATCCTACAAGATGTCCCTTGGACATAGAAAGGCTGCAAGCAGCTTAGCAGAGGACTCATGAGGCAGAGAAGAAAGGCACTGTGCTGTTCTCAAGATGACAACAGATGCCTGCAGGCTAACAGAGTGGACATTAAGGATGATGCTTCCAGACTTAAATACCTGAATTCTGCCTACATCCCAGCATCAGCACATTAAAGCTTTTGGGAACTGCCTCTCAAGTGATTCCCAAAAGATCTAGGAGACCAACACTCAATGTTCTGAGTCCCAACCTCGATCCTATTCTACTTGACAAAACCAGCCCACTTCTATAGAGCTGCACCCGCATTACTTGCTGAATGAAACAAAGTTGATCATAAATCACTTCAGTTTCCAGCAGCTTTTGGCAGCAGTCAGTCTTAGATGACCAGATCCTATTTGCTGTGCAGTAGGAATACACCAAACTTAGGGAAATAATTAGAATTCAACTGGTGTTCAACCAGCTGAATTAGGAGCAATGCCTTGTGGGTAGAGCACTGCCTGCAAACCAAGTCCCTTTACTAATTCTGCCTTAGAACATGCTTTTAAACCTCAGGGAGGCCATCAACTCCTCTTCATCTGCCCATTTCCACAGCTGATAAATGGAAATAAATATAATCCCTGTTACAGCACACTTTGAAAACTACCTAACAGTAAGATTATGGTAGTACTAAGGGGTAATCATCACCTCATAGTAGATGACACTCCTTCAAAGCATTGGCAAACAACCACCACACTTCAATTTTAAAACTAAACAAAACCAAGTAATTAGCGAGGAGAGTAGCTGCCAGCCAGGCATCGTGTTTTCTCAGTCAGTTTTATATAACCACTGTGAAATCTGTTAGTCCAAGTTTCCTATTCTCTGAATTTTCAAAATGAGAGCAGACTCCATTTGCTCTTGGGCATTGTGCCACCCAAGAGCTGATGCTGACTGCTCAAGGTCCACGGCAGAACATACTACAAAGTCAGAAACAACCCTGAGGCCTTAAACTTATTTTGACATAGCAAAAAAATGAAAACCAAAAGTCCTTTACGTTACAAAAGAAAAAAGTCACTAGATGGGGAAAACACAACACAGAAGAACGTTCTAGTTTTACAATTAGAAGGTACTATCTTAGGGAAACATGTTACAAGGGCACCTGTCAAGATGAAGCAGCCTTCTCCCTCATGGACATTATCCACATCATCTAACGATAACAGACAACTAGGACGGCCAGGTCAGCGTGCTGCGAGCTGACATGTGCTTGATAGGCAAGTGCATTCACGTGGCACTGTGCAAGTTAACATGAGAAAGACCAAAGAGAAGTGTTCCTTTCTCAGTACTCACCCATTTTAAACTCAAAACTACTTTGCAATATTTATATGATGTGGGAAGGAAAGAAAATAGAAACTAGAAACAACTTTAAGATTATAGCACCCATAATGTTAGCTGCATAATCGAATGGCAAAACTAACTCATTTATTACATCAGTATTTCTTTCTTAGTGCCATAAATTAAGCATATTTTCTGGCAGTTCTCCCTTGCCAGGAACAATTCTTTTATTCATGATCCTGCTCATTTTAAGGGCTGAGTCTTTAGAGCCCATTAGAAAAACATCATCAACACATTTTGTTTTTTTAATGCAAGGAAAGAAACGTTAAGCAAGCTGCCGTTCCCATTTTTCAAAATAAATCTGTTCTTCTCTCCCACAGCTATATACCAGTACATAAAACACTGATTTCAGCAGAGTTACTCCTGATTTACATGGCTGTTTAAGCAGTCACAAACCCGTAGCATACGTACAGATACTTCTGTAGTGTTTCCTTAGGTTGCTGAGTCGGCATGCATCTAACCTAGGACAGCGGAGGAATTCGAAGTGCTATTATGCGGCAAAAGGAAAACGTGCCTTGCTTCCTGGAGTAAGGATTACTATTCATATTGCCACAGTGCCCTGAGAGGAAGACCGTATTTGCTAGCTGCTGTACATCTCAAGACAGAGTCTTTTCTGACTATTTACCACCTAAACAGGTAACAGCAAAACTAGAGCTATGAAGCTGAGACAGAAACCTCCACCGGGGCTTCCTCAAGGTCTCCCAGAGTGCCTGTGACAGGCCTAAGCACGGCTCAGGGCCACAGCACCATATTTCCTCTCCACTTGCACTCCCTCTGTACAGGACAGTGCCTTCTGCTACAACTTGGCATCATCCTTCTGAGCTAGAACAAGGATGCAGCCTTAATTCTTCAGCGTGATACGTCAAAACATCTCATATTTTAATCTTTTCATATTTGTGGCAAAATGGCCTTAATGAAAGAAATATTTCTTTACCTTTGGAAGTGCATACATATGAATACTGGCTGGTATTTGAGCTCTCTCCTTTTAATGACAAATGGGGAAGGGTGGTAGAAATCAGGGACACACATGGTATCATTTGAAGGTCTGGGTTAAAAAAAAGGGGGTGTGGCCCATGGTGAGTTCACAATCTTGTGCATGTAGGTGGCTTTCCTGTAGACAGGAAATATTCCTCTGAAAGCCCTTGGGTCAAAAGGATTCAATGAGGCATTGCCATTTAGCAGCTACTTTTAAAAGAGCAATTTTCCAGTTTTTCGTGGAGCTCCTGCCTAAAAAACACACACACTCCTGTTGGTTAGGCACATTATTAAAACATCTAGCTCCAGTACTTCAGTCAGCTATTGACTTTACACCAACCAAAATTTATTATTGCTATTTGTTCATGACTTACATGTCTTTACAAAAAAAAAGTATAAATAATTCAGTCCTCATTTCACACTAACAGTACATTAATTTATTCATCAATTAGTCACAGATGAAAAGCATAACAAAAATATTCCTTAGTATTCCCAGTGCCAGATTTCAACCTGAAATTAAACAAAGAAAAAAAAAAAGAGGCTACATATTGTAACAGATGCCATCATTTTTGCCAGCAGCCTTAGCATCAAAGGTGGCATGTGCGTTCATACTGTGAATTGCATATATTGGTTGTGTACCAGCACAATCCAAATTCTCTATCTCCACCTCCAATAACACAATAAAAAGATACCCCTCCCACCTCATCTGCTTCCTCTCTTTATTGTGCAGACAGATTCTGGTTTGTCTTGCATAAAGCTAGGAGTAGCTGGCTTAGTTCTTGCACCAACACAGGTTGCTTAAACACAGATCTTTTCTTCAAGTCTAGCAAAAATGTAGCATCAGAGCACTGGCAACCTATCTTCCATTGCATTCTTCCCATATGACAGGTTTTTCATGGATCAACAGCTGTATTAAATGCAGATATTTCAGTTAGGAGGTGACACATGCCACTCAGATGTTGGACTTGGGCGTCTGTGTCCATATGGACAGCTGACGACCTACAGCTTCCAGTACTCAACTTGTCTTGAACATTGGACTGCAGTTCTTTAGTGGCAAAGAGGTTTCCCTGAACATGTTCTGGGCAGTGCCTAGAGCAAAGCATATCCAAGTTCCACTGGAATCCCAAAATAGCAGTGTGTGCTGGTTTTAGTCAGGAAAGAGTTAACTCTCCTCACAGTGGCTGCTATGAAGCTGGGTTTCTGGATTTACCCTGAGAAAAGTACTGATAAGGTGTCTTTTCAGCTGGTGCTGGGCAGTGCTTGCACCAAGTTCAGGGTCTTTCCCAGCTTCTGATACTGCAGCTGCGTTCCCAACTTTCTCAGTCCAAGCAGTTTGGGGACACACACAGTTCAGACAGCTGACCCACACTGACCGTACCACGATTTCATTCCATAGCACATCATGCTCGGTACATAAGCGGGAAGTGGGCTCAGGAGCAGGGTAGGGAGGTGTGCAAGTGGAGTCGTGGTATTTTGCTGACCAGAGTTAAACCACGATAGTGTCATACAAATAACAAGCCAGAGTTTAAAGCTGGGAATGGTCTACCAAACCGGGAATTTTACATAGTGGTTTGTAGCTCAGAGACTGCCTTTCCTAATATAGTTAGCTTATGCATAAAACAATTCAGCTTTGTGTTTCGCAGCTTCTGTCTTCTGTTCTTAAAAAAAAAAAAAAGAGACCATTAACAAACATGAAGAGTTGGAAGCTGATTCACTGATATCCCCCATGCCAAAGCAGGTATGTCATATGAGATCATTTAAACCAGGAAGACACATAGTTCTCAAAGCTGGACATCTGTAACCTCTCCTTCCATGACTGTAGTAGTGACACAGCCAGTATCTGTCTGTGTTTTTCCTTCTAACAGGGGAAGAGTAACCAAAATGAATTTTCTGCTACAATTGATCCTTATAAGCACCAGCTGAACAGACACATGAGACAGGAGAGTCTAATTCATACCTCTGTCTACCTCCTGATTCAGGTCACAGGAAGCAAGTCTGATTTTTTCCACATCTGATGCAAGAAACTCAGCAGAAGAATGTCCTGTAGCTCCCAAGGAGCAGACACCCAGCAAAGGCAGTGCCAAGCTCAGCAAGGTCATTGCTGTCAAGTGCTTTTTCCTGTTTCGCTGCCCAACTCGGACAAAGAGTATTTTTTCATTATCTCCTGATATATGTTTACATGTATGTACAACAGAAACCCATGTCACCCTTTTGTAATTAGACACTGTGCAACCACCTGCCAGACTGTCTGTGCTCCAACAACTCAGCATGTGCTTATGTAACCGAGGTACAGAAATCACTGGAATGCTGCACAGGGTGGCAAACTGCAGTAAATATCTTACAGGGAGGCAGTCTGTTTACTTACATCCAAGATATAAAGCTCTACATGCAACTCAAAACAATACCTAGTGGCAGAGGAGATGAATAGATAGGCAATGTTGTTCTTCCTCGCTGTTTCCAGACTTGTTTTCAACCTTATTTTACCTAGAACATAACTACTTTAAAAACACATTTTTCAGTCTGTGGGCACTGTGAATGCATCATCACTGTGTGGGTGTTTACATCCGTGCTTTATAAACAGTGAAACCAAATACAATTTTCCAAACTGATCCTTGATATGGAAGTGCTTAACTTGAGGCTCATTTTCAGGTCTTTTTTGAGGAGACCTCGTTTTTGAGGTGTTATTTTCAGCATACAGGATGGGTGGGGTGAGGGAGGGGGAAAATCAGACCCTCTTATACTCCTGTCCAACAGCCCCAGAAATCGCTGTCTGTCCTGAAAGTGGGCTCACATATTATGGCCACCGAGGCATTACTGAAACACTGAGACCACTTGTGTGCTTAACTAGGCATTATCTGATCTGGAGCAAGAGACAAAACTCCTGAAACCACCTCACTCCCATCAAAATTAGTGGATCTCTAAGAAATCAAGGAGATTTGAGCACCTGAACAACATTAAAGCTTTGGCCTCAATTCCACAATTTTGCACAGCCTGTGGAAGTATTTAATAATCAGATAGCCCTTATAATCTATTTTTTATAAAAGCATGCTGGGTATTTTCATCATATATGCAAGCACATACTCATTTTCTTTTTGAGGACAGTAAATAGAGCAAACAGGAGCTGAACTCACAGACTCCCAGTCCCCAACAGTCCCCATGTTGCATATTTGCTCCTACTAGCTCCCTAAGCCAAACAGAGCAATTGCATTGGAAATTGGGTCAGACCCTTAAAACCAAAAGTGGCCTTGAGTGAAAGGTGCACATCACTCCAGGCTGGCAACATTTTAAAAAAAGAGATATTCTTTCTGTAAGAAAGAACATTTCATTTCACACTGCATCAGAACAAAGCCAAAAAGCCACAGGAAAAAGCAGAAGAGAAGCCTCTGTCTCAATCCCATTGGATGAGACACTGACCTGGAACATGGGAAATCCAATTTTACTTGCTGCTTTCACCCACCTGAAGCAGGGTCTTTAACCAGCTTTCCTCAGTGTTTGAACAAGAGAACTGGCCTAGCAGCTATTGCTGGAGGTTGGATATTTGTTTCAATAGGAAAACAAACTAATAAAACCAAACCCACACCACTTCAAAGCTTAACCCTCACACACACCTCCCCCTATATCTCTCAGACTAGACACTATTTAGCCTTAAAATTACCATCATGTTCAAGTAATCGTTACATCCCATATGCAAACTCATATCTACTACACCCCTCCAACTACTGCACTTCCACATGAAGGATCTCATCAGCCCTGTAGCAAAACGTGGTTTGTCCTTTGTCACATCCATTTCCATTATGTATCTGTCTATCGATCCATTCTAAACCCGAGTTCCTCCTATAGACTAAAATAGCCTCTTTTTTCTGGCTGAAGAGTAGATAGGCTATCTAGGGCACTAGTAGAAAAACTCAACTCATCTATTATATGGAAGTGGTTTGTCTTCATAAAACAGTCCCAATGCGATGGATTGCCCAACATTCATTTTCCCTATCCTGCTTCTAACTAGTCAAGTCAGAGAGCGCAAAGCACATCTGAACGTGGCAAGTAGCAACAAGCAAAGCCCAAAAAGGAGAGGAGGCTAAGATAGATTGCATACTTATAAGGAAAATAAGAAACAAACAGCTATTTACAATACCTCCTGTACAGTAACTGCAAGACAAAAAGGAAACCTGCAACAACTGCCAGTCACATACACACTCCATAAGTAACTGCTGTTTCCCAATGCACCTTCACCAACTTCAGTACCGGCTTATAAGGTCCTAGCATCTCCTGCCCTAGCTAAGGCAAAACATAACCCAAATAGCACTTCGGCTCTTCCACGTGGATCCAATGATTCCCCCTCATCACCAGTATTTCCAAGTTCTCGAGCACAAAAAATATGGATGAACGTTGAATTAGAAGAGATAGGCCTGTATATAACCTCACTGACAAGTGCTTGGATCATGCATGATCTGTAAATGATGTGCCACTCCAAGACAGTCTGTAATAAAATACCTGCCTGACAAAAGAAAAAGCTCTCTCCTGTGACAAGGTGTGCGAAGGCTCTCACCTGCTCCTTTGGAAGACCAGCTGAACAGGCATGGAAGAAGGTGATCAGCACCTTGTCCAGCACACATGAAGACTCGGTTTCAGTTTGCTTACACAAACCCTAAAGGACTGCAAGCACTTGCAGTGTCACCACAGGCAACGGGGAGTTCACAGGGTTTTAACAGACAACCATGCAAGCAGGACATCAGTTACAGGATACTGTTAAAGCTTGAGTAATAAGCTCCAGGATGATGACAAGCTCAAAGGTATTAAGATGACAGTTTTAGACACAGCCATTATTCAAATAGCATCCTGCCACTGAGGAAAATTGATTAGAACTTTCAGTGTGATCGCAGCAATATGTAAATTGGACTGCTCAAATGAGGATATACGGTGCCGATGTGTGGTACGAGTCACCAACTGAGAATCAGAAGTAGGGATGGAAAACTGATGCGATTACTGTGGTCAGGTGATCTGAAGGCCTTGGTTTAACAGACTGAGCAAGATGTACTGCATCAAAAAACCCTCTAGTTGCTCAATAATAATAAAGCACCTGTCTTAAGTACTGAATTATGGAATACAGTACATCAAAACCAGGTTATTGTACAGAGACACAACAGGAAAAAAATGAGGAGTTTTGGTCAACAAAACACAGATTCTGAAAGCAGTAAAAATTATGAAACTATCAGATTCATGCTCCTAAATGGTCACAGTTTCAGCTGTATTGCTGTTCAGACATGAAAAGCCATTTAAAAAGAGCAAGTGAATACACATTTGAGAAAAACAGGCAGGCAATGTTAGTCAACACTATGCTACCAGATAATTGGGCTCCGTTTATTTATTCTTTTAAAACATCTCTTTTTAATTGGTTGAGGGTTTTTGTTTGGTTTGGGGTGGGGTTTGGTTTTGTTTGGGTTTTTGCTTGTTTCTTTTTGGGGATTTTTTTAATCTTCTATGAGGAAAAAGAGCAGAGTTCTCTTATGAAGCAAGTCCACTTCCACATTCTAAGAGTTAATATCTACAGCACCAGAAAGCATGTTTAATGTCCTTCAAATTTTAATGGGCATGAAATACATTCCCATCCAGGGAATATCAGATTCTCTCCTGCTATTAGTCAGACACCTCAAAAAACACTATTTTCATAAAGTGCCAAGTATTCTTGCCTTCAGAACACCCTCAAAACCACCTCTGATATCTTGTCCCAGTAACAGCATCTGACCTTACATACAAGATGAGCGCTGACCACCACCATTGTACCCATGTATCAACAGGAATCACACTGAACACAAGCTGCCATGAAGCTACATGCTGGACAGATGGGTTGGAACTAGATTATCTTTAAGGTCCCTTCCAACCCAACCCATTCTACGATTCTATGCATAGGTACTTGGACACCCAACAGCCAGGCAACTGTAACCACAAGGAAAATGCATTGCAAAAATCCAGTGGGAGTTACAAAACACATGTTGTACACACTACAAAACACAGTTTATCTCACAGAAATGGTCACTTTACAGGCAACAAATCTTTAAAGAGCGGAGAGGCATGCTGGAGTACTATCAGGTTAGTTCAGTTAACAAAAATCTCACCAGTTACTCCATGACTATGGCCACTTCTGTTGGCCATAGGCTCATCATCTAGGGCACGTTTCAGCTGGCCTCTTGTGACACATATATACGTGGCAACAACATATCAAGCAAAACAAATCCAGTGGAGTTTTACAGCATCCAAATACACTGCTGCTCAGATCACTTCATAGCCTCCAACAACAGGGATGCCAACATGGGTTTCTATCCCACCACAGGAGAGTTAACCTGCAAGGCAGATGAGCAATCACACAGAAACTTTGAAGTTCTCAAAGGATGAAAAACACTTAAGGGCATCTAACCTATGCTTGCCAGGGTCCCACAGACATATCGCTTTCCTGTCAGTGGCATCAAGATCAAGACTGCAGGCTGAGAATCAACACTGACACCTGGTCTGCGTCCACAGCAGACAAGGGCATACACACCACAAACCTCTCTAGCAAGCTTTGCATCCACTAAAGCAAGGGAGAAACTTGAAAAACCTACCTGCAGGGGCCCACTGAACAGCTATTCATGACAGCTCATGACAATGACAGTTGTGCAGTGAATAACAGGTGTCTTAAAAGATATGAAGGACTACATATCTTTTGGACTAAAGTCAGCAATGCACTTTAAAATTCTGCGTCTAAACACAGAAAGCTATTGCGACTTTTGAATGGTTATGCCATTAAAAAAAAGACCTGTGTAACAGGAAAGTATTCGTTTCAGTCTAACATTTTAAGCTGGAAAATGGGAACTATAGTAATAGCATCTGCATATTCCTTGAACTGCAACTAGCAATTTAGAAATCTGGTATCCATCTAGTATCTATATCCATCTCTGGTATCCATCTCTAGTATCTACAGTTCCATCTTCCTGCAAGAGCGGAGAGTTTATTCTGGATATGTAACAGATTCAGGCTTCAATGGCTTTACACTCACAGAAACATGAAAAGGCAGAAATAATATGGAAGGGCTCCCCAAAAAGGTCGGGAAGAATCTACTATGGGCCAGGAAGAGCAAAACTGCAAGTGGACTATATGCCCTCATGACTGGTGTAAGTCAAAATAAACCAATTACAGTAGCAAACTACCTTCCAGGTCTTCTTCAGACGGCTGTAAGAGAAATTAATCCAGACTAGAATATTGCAATATAAAATATTCCTGGATTGTGTATTTTATAGTGATACCTGGCATATCTAACTGCAGCATGACACTGACCGAGAAAGTAGCTTATTCTATGAACGGGTTCCTCAGTAAGCCATATTCATAGAGCCTACATTACAGTCAAGTCCCTGTACTAAGTATTTTCTGAAAGTAGACCATGGTTTAATAGCGTATTTCAGTCCCACAAGTTGTGTTTTTCAGCGGCTGCTCCATCAGTAGCTCTGTCACCACTGGCAAAATGGAAGGAACTGAAGTGATTTTTATCCATCACATTAACGATGATAGATGGTGGGACTTCTGGGATCACCTTCTAAACATGCGGGGCAATGGCTACTACTGCACTACAGCCTACCTGCCTTTCTACAGCCTTCAGCAAATGTCTTTTAATGACTTCTCTGAACCCCTGTCATCAAAAAAAGATGCATAAATGCATATTCTCTTTAGAACACAATTAAGTTGAGCCTGTATCCTCTTGACACTGAGATCTCAGCAGTGAATCTCCAGAAATATCACAGCAGAGCCTTATCTCTTGCATCCTAGGGCCGAATGGAGGAAATAATAATAATAAGCAGCACCTTCAGCTTCAATCAGCAGCGCGTTCCAAGATCGCAAATTGCTACTGTGTATGAAGGATCTGAAATGCAAATGATCAAGAGGCCATTAGAGACATTAAAGATTTAGCAGATGTATGTTCATCCTATTTTTATTGGGGCAGGGGAGGGGGAGGGAATTAATTCCAAAAAATAGGTAATTAAATACAGTCACCATAGTCATCCTTTCACAGAACAGTTATGTGTCTCATTAAAAGCATACTTACTGTCTAGTCTTTAGTGTTTCACAGAGGCAAAAAATATTAAAATAAATATTCCCTATTCAGCTATAACTTTAATGACTGTTATTTACATTAATAATTTTGCTTCTAGGATGGAAAGCTATCCCAGAGTTGTCTCACTACAGACTAACCTTCAGATGACCTTCCATTCAATTCGGACTGACCATACACTCCCCTCAGAAGCAAAGAGCCTCTGAGATTCTTTTGCTGCCTACACTAGGACAGCATCAGGACTGAACAGGGTGATCTTGCAATTTCAATTCTCTAAAGCAAAAGAGGACCTAAACCTATCCTCCTTCAGGAGGCATTCCTTAAATTCCATTTAGTGCTGCAAAGACAAAAAATAATCCTTATTCATAAAGCCATCCAACAAATACCAGTGCATCTGTGTGAACAACTAAAAGAACTTTCTTGGGATTCCTTTAATTTCCATACCTAGTCATCTTTACGATCTGTGTCATACAAGTTAAAATCCCTGGTTTTCAACTAAAACTGGACCTAGAAGCTTCTATTTTCAGTCTGCAGGCTTTGGGACTGTATTATTGTCACAGTCACATCATGTTATTTCCACCAAAACAGCTGGAGGTTTCCAGTGTAAGAAGCAATTATTATGAAAAGTGTCAACATGTCATTCTCCCCAAGTCAAATGTTTAACTTCATGTTATAGCATTTGACAAGTATCCTGCTCTTAGCCTCCACCAAGAAAAAGGAAAAAGGAGAGAGAGCAAGCATGCGAGTCACAAGAGAAAAGAACAGTTTACGCACTGCTATGCAAGCGGGTTTTGACATTGCTGACTGATGCCACAGTTGCGGTGCATTTCTAGAGTTCATTGCTTCGGCAGAAGGTAGGCTTAGGTCCATATGCATGAACGAACACACTGTTAGCATTGACCCAACAATATATATACAAAAGGAGCCAGTCTAAAACAACATGTTAAATAATCGCATGTTTTGTAAGCAGTGAAAGCATTTTAGGAGGCAATAGCTGCAATTCATGGTGGAGACAAGAGAAAATGTCCTGCCCATCAAATGCACAATGAACAAACAGAGATTCTCTGTAATACCTTTCAGGTCTAAAAGGCTCAACAACAGTGCCAGGTACGTATGCCTGAAGCTTCCTGGCACTGTGTCTTCCCAGGGTATGTCCACACAGAGAAACAAAGGCATGGTTGTGACTTCAAGCAGGTATAAACTATCAGCATATGGTATATCTACTACCTTAACCCATGTGGTCTGAACAGTTGCATTAGCAAACAACGAAGCACACAACTAGGTAATAGTAAGACAGCAAACTGGCTACACATTCCCACAAGCAAGCAGAAGTGTCCTCCACATCCTCCCTACATTTGCTGGCTAGCAGGCATGCTGAGCTCCCTCCAGTGTGCCAGCACACACAGCAGCCTGACCCTCCTTCGAAGGCACAGCCATAACCTCGAGGCCTTTTCTTCCAGAGAAAGCAGGCCCACCAGCTCTGCGTGACCAGGGGAGCCGTGGCTCACGCCAAAGTCAAGTACATCCCAGGGGATGGCTGTCTGGTTCGCAGTCTCACGCTATTGACTGACCGCCCGCACAGGCCCTGGCCCAAAACACAAAGCTCTGCAGATGGCCTTCCTTTCGGGAACCTGTACAAGTCAGACTGCATGCTGAAGAATGAAGCCCACAGGTAGCAAAAACCACTCCAACAGCTTGGAGTGCCAATGCCTCTTTCTCCCATTACACTTTGGCACCACCAGGACCATGCTATTCTTTTTGAAGCTAACAATATGTGAAAGTATTTGGAGGGAAGGCAAAGAAAAGGGGGAGGGAAGGGAACTTTACCAAAAAGCACTTCAATACTTTTAAGCTGTAGTCAAGACAAGGAAGTGATACAAAACATATGAGATCCCGAATCCCAATTCTGCTTAGAGCAGGATTCTCCTGTTAATACAGTATACTCTCCAGCTACACATGGTATATTAAATTAATGGAAACTCTGAGCTTTAGCATATGTTTAATAGCTACAGTCTGCTTTTTTGTGCAATGATATGACTTTCTTACTGTATACAAAAACCCACATATGGATGCAATTTTAGTGTGTCAAAAATACTCATGCAGGCTTTGATATTACTCAACACCACATATTGTCCATGGTCAGAGCTTTAGGCTGTATTAAGCAATGCAAAAGTAAGCTGGTAAAAAGAGTACCAGTTGCTCAGAACCTAGCAGAATTTACATATAAATATATATTGTCAGTCAGGAGAAAGATATTCTTCCAAAATCAGTCTGAGTTCAATAAGCCTTGTTCCTCCCACAGTAGAGCAAAAATATGATCCCATAACCTAGACCTCTCACTCTGAGCTGTAAACCAGGGCTGTGGGACACAGCAGGACGAGAGGTGACTTTTCAGCTATGGTAGAGAGTACAGACCAAGGGCCACTAACAAGACTAGGCACGTTTGGCTAAGCCTTGGTGACAAGGCAAGTAACCCAAGGTCTAATCCTCAACATGTGCCACCCAGAAGGATGAGGGTGACATCATTTGCACATTCAGAAGGTGCTACATATTGAAATAAAGCAAAAATTAATTATTGTTGCCAGTGCACTGAAATAACTGTGGAAGTATAACTGCTTACTCAGAAAGTTAATAACAGATATAGAGAAATCACAGATGCTTTTTAAGTCATGGCATGCTGTTGCACAGACACTGTGTGGATGCCTCTGAAACAGCTCTCTGTAAACCTACTATATCTGTGTTCCCAAAAGCCAGTAATGTTGGGCAGTTACATCTTGGGCACTCAGACGCAGGAGCACCATCCTGTTTTCCTCCCACAACACACGTAGCTGAAGCAAAACGCTGTACCAGAACACCAGACAACCACACCAAGGTGGTGTGACAGCAGCGTGCAAAGGGAAAAGCAGTTCTGCAGACTGAGTGGGGGATTTCTCAACCACAGCTTTCTCCTGCGAGCCAGGAGTGACACCTGCTGGGACTGGGGCTGCTGCACTCGCTTCACCTGAAGGAAGAGATGCACCCAGCCTGGAGACCCTCACTGCCCTGACTGCCAGCACACCAAGGCTTTGATCTGGACAGCCTTTTGTGCTAACACACACAGAGCTACCAACACTCCAGAGGGATCCCCAAATACTCAAAAGGCTCCCAGACAAACTATTGGCTTCGTGGAGTAGAAAAGCAGCAATTATGCTTGTGGCAGGAAGGAAGGGTCTCCACTTCATAGAGGTGAAGGAGCCAAAAAGCAAGGATGTGAAAGGGCAAAAGCAGCCACTGTAATCCTTTCCAACTCTGTCCCACAAGGCTTACAGTGACAGCAATACCACGCTGGAAGTGGAACAGAGAACATGGCCACAAGGAAAACACACACCACCACCACCCCCAAACGTTGCTATGTAAGCAATACAGGCAAAACAACATGCCTCATACCTGGGCTTTAGACCCAATATTGGACTGCGGCGTGGAAGGAAAACAATAGGTAATGTTTTTGCAATCAGATGTATGCCACCTGCCTGTCCAAATTTGCCAAAAGGATATGAATTTGTCCCAAGGTATGGGGTTGTACCGGTGTCTAATGGCTGACTGTTAACTATGATTTTCGTCACTCTAGTACCTCTTTGCCCTTCTGCATACAATATGCAAGTATTTTTAAAGTAAGTAATCCCAGATCTACTCATGAGAGGATGGCAAATACTATTTTTGAATGAAGGAGAGCCTATTTTCTATGAAACTATGATTTGGTGCAGCTATTTCACAGTATTGACAAATTCAGGAAGGGAATCATAATGGAAATAATGAGTCATTAGCAGTGAAATAAGGCACCAGGATAGGCCAATGCAAGGTAACAGGGCAGGAGCAACTCCAGAATGACACAGACCTGGCATTCACACACCAAGCCTAAACTGCACGAGTTGAAAATGATGGTGTTTTTGGCCAACATGGTGCCTGAGCAAAGGCTACAAAAGGTCAATGTCCAGATCTGTTCTGGTGAAAATCTCTAGAAAGCTCAGCAGAGAAAAGCACCCCTTTGTGCAGTAACAGAGATCTACATGATAGCACAATTAAGTACTCCTTACACTTAGACCCCAGTCTATCTGCACAGTGTCGCTCCTGGGCAGATCTGTGACCTGTGGGTAGCACGGGTTTTAAACTGAGCTTAGGGCTGGTGCGTACATTTTAACAAATCCTAGGAACTCACTCCCAGCCATTTTCCTATAGTACCAACCTCAACTGGGTTCAGCTCTCTGTGGTTTTGAGTTAGGAGGCGCAGGACTGAGACTCAGGTCACAAGCATTTCCCACTCTGTCCCACTCCACTCACCCCCAGATCACAGGAAAAAACAGGAATGAGTGTGGGGTTAAGAAGGAGATGAAGTAATCTGCAAACACAAGAATAAAATCTTAGTTTTGCCTTTTGCAGCACTGACTGTTCAACTGCAGGAGCGCGAGTGCAAAGTAGTAGAGCATCACTGCCACCTCGTGCTACATGAAATCACTACACTCAAAGGGTTTTCTTTTTGCCTCCCTACCTTTTTAAACCACAAAACCAGAACCAACGCTTGTATTATCCTTTTCAGAACAGAGGGCGAGCAAAACACTCCTGTCTCAGACGCACAGGGCCTGCCATTGCCTTTCAGGCCAGTGCCCAGGCCAGCGAGCGCAGCTGGCTCTGCTCTCCTCCAAGGCCCGGGGCACAGGCCCCGGCCGGCTCCCAGCCAGAGCAGAGGGGCCCAGCGCTGCCAGGGGCCTCTTCAGCCAAGCATGGCCGCGCACACAGCGGCGCAAGGTGCCAGCTCTCCCTTTAACCAAAAGGCACCTTTATCAGCACTACTCACGGGTGTCAGTCACCCATGCCTTTTAGTTAGGAAACTCATCCCAAATGCGCATGGCATGGCTTTCACTGCCCTGCCCAGGGGGATGCAAACAGCCTATATAATCACTTTTCATTGACAGTAATCAGAGGTTCAGATTCCAGCTGAAACCAAACCAAGCAACTAAACCCCAGCTCTTACTTCACAAGGACTGCTGGTTTGGCAAGGCTTGTGTTTGTTTCTGTGCTCATGCACAGTTTGAATAAAGTCATATCCTCGTGGAGAGACTTTTGCCACACTGCCTCTCAGAGAGGTGTTCAGAGGGGCCTGCATGACACTCCAGATCGTTGGCAGATACAGATCCTTTACGGGAGCAGACACATACAATTTGTACCAGATGAAATTGAATGCTATCTTCATAAATGACATACAAAAGCCTATAAAATGATAATAGAAAATTATATTCTACAGCATGTTTGAACAATCCCTGAAAGCTTAATGGAGGAAGATGAGAAAATTCTGAAGGAGAGAACAGTTTTTCACAAGACCACACTCCTGAAGAAAGGAGATCTGAACACAACATTAATGCATTTTAACAGAACCATTTGTCTCATTGATATTTTGACAGGTTTCCTGAAACCGTGCTTTTTATCTCCTTTAATCCATTGTTTCAGAGATCAGTTTCAACTAAAAACTAATTTAAAAATACATAATTGTGGCTGTTCTCTAACAGCAGCTTAGCATTAACATAAAAATTATACCTTTGTCCAAAAAAATGCCATAATGTTTTCACATATTTTTAAATCTTAGCTTAAACAAATACTATCGCTAAGATAGATAGGCAACTGGTGAACCAGAAAATAAAGGAAACTTTCTCAGAGAGAGATGGGCCTTTGTTTCTGAACCACCCTAGGGGCCTGCCACAGAAGGGTCTCCAGATTTTCTTGACTCCATGTAGGTATTGGAAAGCAACTTCAAAAGCTCGCTTTATGGCTATGCTCCACGGTTCTTGCGTCAGAAAATCTTCTGCTCTCAGAACAGAAACCCCAAAAGCTCCTCTACCCATTGCCACAGGAAGCTTCACAGGATGGGAAGTCCCTTCATATAAAATTCTGTCTTATCTGACCAAAGGATTGGCTCTAGCCAGATTTGATCCTTGTCCAAACCAGATCCTGGCCTGCTCTGATGCTTCTTCTTTCATAAAAATATGAAAAAACCCTAAATCTAGAAACCATTGCAGAATTTTTTCATACTTTCTTTCCATCAGTTCCCCTTCCTTGTTCTGTGCTAGACATTCAGCAAGACTTTATGTATACACCAAGTACGTACAAAACAGTAGTCTTCCTTCTAACATTTTACCTGTCCTGCTAATTCATCATTATTTTTTCTATTCCTATCTGCTGCCTTCCACCCCACCCCACCCCACATGCTGATTCTATACTTTAGCAAAACAGCATTTAGGCATGTGAAGTTAGGCAAAACGAATTGGGGTGTACTGACGTTTGAATTGATGCAGGATGAAAACACTCTGCATCAGTGAGAACAGAAACTAACCACCGAGCATCCCACACCCCAGCCAGTCACGCCGTGGCTACAGAGACACACACACGTGCATGCTGTGTCTCAGTGCGAATCCATTCTCACATAACCTTTTCCAAAGCAGCATGAAGAACGCAAAGCTCCATTCTGCCCCAGCAAGGCTTTGCCTCAAACGACCAAGGTACCCAAAGGCTGATAAAACGTTTCAAGTCATAGAAAACCTTTAATTCTTTGCTAACAAATATCATTCTCTTTTTTTTATTATTATTCCTAATTGGTACCAGGAATAGGGTAAGGTTAGCGTTCAGGCAGGCAAATTGTGCGAGGTGAGAGCACAGCTGTTGTGCCTTTCTTTTCCCTGCACAAGGCCAGCGCTCTGCCGTAGAGACGGGCAGCCATTTTGCATTCCCTTCAATTAAAGGCAGCCTCGGCACTTCCACAGCATGCTCACTGACAAAGATCCCGCCGCTGTTTCCAGGCCAGGAGAAGCAATTCTGACAGAGCCCACAGACGGCCTTTGTGTATGGAGAACAACACAGCATTACTGTTCACGTCCATCCTCTAGTGAACACGCAAAGCATATGTGTTGTGACAGCCACCCCCGACAGGAGCTTGGCTCTTTCGCTGAAGCTGTCGGCGCTCATTGTTTTAGCTCTGGAGTCCTCCAGTTCAGTCCTGGAGCGTGAGCCAAAGCCGTGGCTGCAACACAGACGTGGGGGAAATACCAGCAGACAGTCAATGGTCTGAAAAACTAGTGCCTAACTGTCACATCCAGGGAAGACAGAGCGACTGGACCTCTCCAACGTACACCACAGCGCAACTTTTAAAGACAGAAATTACAATTTTATCCTTGCCAGCTGCAGAGAAGCAACACTCTGACAAAGCGGTGACACCTCTGACACAGTGGCCTCCTTTCTGACACGTAATTTCAGTGTATTACAAGCCCTAACTAATCTGTCTCATTATGGACTTCAATTCTCTAATGTAACTACATCGGTTCTATTCAGAAAGGTCATTCTCAGCTTAAATAAAACATTTGTCTCCTACAACGGGATAGGAGTAATGAATATTATTTTAGCTATGGATTAAGTGTGTTAATAGAATACTTCACCCTAATCCTGTTTTCTGAGCAGCATGGCTACTTACCGTCTCAAAACGAACTGCGTAATGAGAGCGATTTCATACAGCGCCAGGTTCCTACAGGTTTTATGCAAACGTCGCAGATGTTGCGGTTAACATCCACAACTGATGATCTGATTAAGCCTGCACTGAGTGGTACTGGAACATACTATGAATTAATTAACTTCAGAAGGGTGAAGGGCTGAAGGTGGTTAAAATTTAAATTTGCCATGTTTATACAAATAACTGAGAGGTAAATGAATACACTGAAATACTTTAGTGCTTAAAAATCTATTTGTTTCTGTAGAAAATAAATCAAATTCTAGATACAAAGCAGTAAGCTCTAATATACACGATGCAGATTTTCAATGCAAGAAAGAGCTTGCACTTCGCAGTTTCGGTTATTGTCATAAATTCAGGAACAACTACTTGCATACAACCCTTAACGCCTGTTCAGGGGTCTCATGGGATACAGGAGCACACACCGTACAGTTGTTGTTAGTACAACTGGGGAAAGGCGCTCAAGTCTGCACAGCCTTCCTTTGTATGAACCTCCCCCAGATGCCATGGGTCATACTGTAACCCTTGCAACTGTAATGTACCACTCCAGTCGTTTCTGTCACTGAGAAATGGTGAAAAATTGCCCATCCCAAAGCATGCAGACAGAAAGATGAATAAGCTGTAGCCACTTAAGTGATACCAGTTGACACAGAGATTACAGGGTAGTCACATTTGGTTCTGTCAAGCTGGATTCCCTTGAGTTTCAGCCAGCTGTGTGAGGTAAAAGCCACCCTCACGCAGCAAAGGAGGAGAGGCAGTTCAGTGTGGGGATGGATCTTAGCCCTAGGCGCTGGAAATCCTCCTATCAGAAATGAAGAACCAGGTCCAGATTTTCTAACACAAGCGCATTGAACTAAGAGGCCACAGCACTTTTCTAGCAAATCTACATTCCCCCCCCCTCAAACTTGGAACTGAAAATACTGTGAAGAAACTATGGTTTTCTGGACCATGGTCTTGCATGTTGTAGTTTGGGGAGAGGATCCACCAAGATGCCAGTAACTTACACTTGCCAGGCTGCCACTCTCCACGTGGAACAGAACACGTGGAAGGCTGGTCAGGGTACCTGAGGTGGTTACGTGTCTAACGTTATTTCATCAGCTGCTATAAAATCCAGTGGTTTCATGGCATGCTCCATCCTCAGCAGAGAGAGGAACTGCTAAACTCTAGGACATACAAGAACCCCAAAGGTACATTCAAACAAACACGTTTCAAAGCCCTGAGTCCTGGAAGTCTGGGGCTGGCTTAGCTCAGCTTTGTTGCTTAAAAGTACTGAGGTTAGCCAACACTGCACTGCAAGGCTGCCTGGAAACCCTAGGTCTAGAGCAGGTCCTTAGCTCAGGGCAGCCCCACTCAGACACCAGCTCTGCTGAAGCCACTACAATGTGATCCAGCACACATGCTGATGAGCTCCGCTCCCTGCCCTGGGACCAGCACAGGTACCACCAAGGAACAGCTCCATGCTGGGTAGGCTCAGTGTGCTTGTTGACAATAACACAATTACCTGACAGCTTTTTAGACATAGTTTTTTAAGGCATTGCTTGACCCAGCCTTCCATCATCTGTGCTGTACTCCACTGCAAGTCCCCTGCTATTTAATTCAAAGCAAAAAGAACCAGCTGCAGATGGGTAACAACAAGGAATGGTTTACTGTTCCCAGTTTATAGTTGGCCCAAGTTAACAGTGAGTACACAAACACAGCAGGGTCGTGCACTCAAGTGCCATTCTTCCATGGACAACCTCTTCATTTCATAACGGGATTAATGTCCCACTGACCTCGTCTAAATACACAAGCCAGCAAGAGGGCTACAGTTTCAATGCAGTCTCCTAGCCCTACACTGAGGATATCAAACAATCTGCTAGAAAAGAATAGAACCTGCAGAAAAATAAATTACACTTCAAGAGGAGAAAAACAAACAAGAGCACACTGTGGAGCTGCTCCTTGCAGAACCAGCATGTATTGGCTTCAGTCAGAGCTTAAAAGCCTCACCCCAAAGGCTGCTTTCATCTTTCAGAAAATACATATTTAAAAAACCCAAACATGGATAGAGCCTACATAGCATCATCCAGCCCTTGTCTCATTCCACAACCCCACACATAGGTTTAAACCCCTGCTTCCCATCCCACACACCATCCCACAGCCCATTTACCTTTAAATCCCACACTGCTGGTACTTTCCAGGCAGCTTTCAGTCAGCACTTTCCCTGAGGTGATAATCCCAGCAACAGTCAAGCTTCCTAAAGACATCCCTGAACATAAGCTGCAAACCACTATTGAAGTACCAAACCACTAAGGAGGTATCTGTCTGTCACCATGTAAGTTCCTCCCAGTTGTGAGTCCTGCAACGAACACAGTTGCTTCATATGAATCCCCCATCCCCGCCCCAACCTGCAGCACCTGTGGTCACACAGGTGGCATCCACAAACAACAGCTGAAAAATTTCAATTTCTGACCTACCCTAAAGTCAGACATACACAACAACAGAATTCCACTTCAGCTTTTCCTCCAGCTGCAGCTGAGGAGCAAAGTACAGCACTAATCTTGCAAGTTCAGACCTGCTTTCAAACACATTTTCCTTCACACTTCAGTCTTTGCAGCCTTGGCTAATAACACTCCTACACCAGCAATTTTCATCCTGTGGTTCACACTCATCTTGGGGGCAGGGAGGGGGACCACAAACTACTCAGGAGAGATCCTCTAAAAATCGGGTTTGTGCACACCATATCGCAACCTGCATATGGAACCATAAAAATTTCATACAAATCCCTTTAAATTTGGAGGGGAGATTCCAGGAGCCGAGACTGGAAACTCTCCACCATAATATTCCAATGTCATTAGAGAGATCACTGATTTAAGACACCAAGTTATTTTACTCTCTGTAAAAGAGAGAGCATAGTGATTGACAGGACTTGTCACTGTCCTGTGCCTCAGTTTCTTCACCTGCAAAATAAAGGGGAAATTATTGCATCTTTTTTTGTTTAAGATTTAAGACCTACCTGGGAATAAACGTTGTTTTAAAGGTATGGGTTGCTACTGTTCTGCCTCTTAAGTTCACCTCCATAAACCCCTGCTCAGTACATCAGGTAGGCACCTTGAACACCCAAGTCTCCTGTAATCAAACTTTGGGATTCAGCGCTGCATACCACAGATCTATAAAGCATCCTGTTTGACTACATATAAACAGTGGTTGTTGAGTTGCTTTGGTATTTACACATGGTGGGGAAAACACCACAATACACTGTAAATGCTACTGTAGCTGGTGAGTCAACACTGTTCTGAGTCGTATGTTTGCAAACAATTGACACGCCAACCCCAGCAAACGGGATCGCATAAAACCAGAGCAGGAATGGAATGCTAAAAGCATTGGTCAAAGCAGCAGGATTAGCCGTGCTACCACTGTAACACCATTAAGACAAAACTTACCAAGCAGAGCTACCATGTCAAAACAGGGAAACAGAAAGAGAGGTCATATACCCTGCTTGCTAACAGAAGTATTTCTGTTCCTCCCAACTGTCAGACACAGCTTGGTAATGATCTAAACCCTGTGCATGTCCAAGGATGCCCTGTTAGTTCAAGCCTTGAAGGAAGTTGTTTCTTCAAGTAAATTTGCTACTTGGTTGTTAATCATGGATAAGGTCTTCTATGAGGCCAAGCAAGCCTCTGTGCCTAGCTACTGTCCAAGCACTACCCCTTGTTCCAGCAAGCATACAATCACTGGTTTAATAATTATACATGTATTCAAGATCTCTCACACAATTCTCCCGTGTTACATGACCTGGCCTTCACATGGCTTTGTTTTAAAAGCTTCTTCTGTGTTCCTACTGTGTCCTGGAAGTATCCCAAGGAAGAGCTTTTGTATATGCTTATCGCTTTTAGAAACACATGACTTTATCAGAGCAGTCTCAGTTCTGCTCTGTAGAAGCATGACCCAACACCAATTAAAAAAAAAAAATAAATCAGTGGGAGCTTCCCATTAGGTAGCCTTGGCCTTGAAAAGCCCTTGTACCTCCCTGATGAGTCATCTAACCTTCCTTACGGTGTGCACCAATTTGTACAGCAAACTAATCCTCCTGACACTCTCCATCCCTAACATGTTTCTTCAATTTCTATCTTCCTGGAAGCTTCTGTTGCTTTTAAAATATGAAAGTAAAAATCTGGTTTGACCTCTCTCCTCTAGTAACGTCACAGAAATCAAAGAAACTGTGTAGGCTACCAGCACCAATGAGGAGTATGTCCTTCCTCTACCCGTTGCCTCAGCTGCCACTTCACACAGTGCAAGCGGTTCACTCGCAGGCTTGCACAAACACACCTGGTCTCAGCACAGAAAGCTCTTGCTGAACCTGAGCAGAAGCAGGACACAGCTCACAAGTTGCCTCAGCTACAAAAAGCCCAACTCAGGGCTATCACTCACTGCAGAGACTGGCTGCCCGTTTGCTGGGCGTACCTCTACACAGAAACAAGCCCAGCAGGATTCTTTACACAAATACGCATCCTTAGCAAAACACTGAACAACAGAGAAGAAAAAGGTTTTTTCCTAGCGTGCTGCTTCTATAACAGTGACACAACAACTCTCATCCTAAACATTTAGGTTAATTTTGGCATGCTGAGCAAGATCTGCAGCGGTAGAGTGTCCTAGCTTCAGAAATAATAGAACACAGCTGTGCCACACCTCCCACAGCTGCGAACAGGGCTACAGAGGTGCTTATGCTGTTCTAACTAGTCACTTAAGGGAAACAATTAGGGAAAATATTACTATTTGTAAAACAGCAGGTCTGTTACACTGTTCCCAGGGAATGTTTGCACTTAAGTCTCTCTAACTTGGTTTTGTCCTGCATTGGAACACAGTACTTAAAGTTTCAAACACTTCATTCAGTGCAGAAATCAGAAGCCAACTTCTTTCAAGTACGTAACAGTCTGAAGGCCTTCCCCTGGCTGCAGCACTGCAAAACCTACCCCTCCAGGTTTAGGCCAAAGAGGTTAGTGCCTGGGCAGCGTGCTGTTACTTCTGAACACCGTTTCCCCCACATGTGACACAGTTCGGTTTTCAGGGTCAGCGTATTTGAAACATAAGGCATTAATGCCACCGTCAGAAAGCACCATTCTGCTCCCAGTGTCCCCTCTGCCTGAACCAGACCCTTGGAAAGCTATATTGATTCAAGTCAGGAGGAGATCTGCAAGCACAACCCCCTTCCCCTCAAAGTACCGCTTTCCTAGTAATTCTGTAAGTGTACTTTACCACCAAATACAAACACTAAGCTGAGCTATGGTTCAGTCAAACAGGTAGGTATTCTTGCCATTAATGAGGATTGTTTTCACTTACAAGTTTGCCTTGAGGATGAAATCCTGAAAGTAACATGTGGGTCAAGTAACTACTGTAGACTGCTTAGAACCATATATAAATCCTCAATTTAAAAACCAAATTACTAAAATGCACAATGTTATCTTTTTGCCTCTGGACAAAGGAGAGAGGAGCAAGAAAGAGGAAGGCAAAATTGCTCCATACTTGCATTTTATTCATTTTGATCATTTGTACTTCATGGTAAATCAATTTGTGCTGTTCCCTTGAGGATTTAGGAGTTCACATTTCCTTTCATCTTGTGACCAAATTCCTATCTAATTGTCCTATACTGCCATCTTTCTCTGAAGCAGTGTTCCTCCGGGATGGCTTCAGGATTCTCAGGCTGTAACTATCTAACCCAAGAGGTTTGTTTTGGATTTGACTTTTTTTGTTGTTTCAATGTCTCTTTGAAGGTTTAAAGCTGAATGTTTCACACACCACCAATATGAATTCTATCTTTAAAATAACCCCAATGTGTTAAATTCGAGCAGCCAAACATTCTCATTCAGCAACCTTTCACCACGGGTTGGTAGGAAGCCAGAAAGAGGGAATGGATATCTGTGTTAGTAGCAAAACGACAAGCAAGCTCGCTAAATCAACATGAGTTCTACACAGCAATTAGTAGGAACAGCAACACCACGCTGCTAGTAACATTTACAGGACTGCCAATAGAAAACTTAGGCAGGATTAAAAAAAATAAATTACAGAAACAGAAGAATGCTTTTAAAGATCACATTGTTCTAATTTAATATGAAAAAAGGCAAGAAAGTGATGCTGCTTTGCTTTTGAACTACAGCCCAAAGGTCACAAAACAAATATGATGGTAACATAAGGGTAACGAGGTACTGCCCATACACAGAACTTCTGCCATACTTATAATCTTACAAAATATTTGTTGATTCCATGTATTTGAGATTTTTTTTCTTAGAGGTTTCTCTATTGCTCCCCACTCACTTGCTACATAGCATATGCTATTCCATTTATAGATACAAGCACATACTGCTTCATTAATGCAGAAAAATCCTTGATCAGGGAAAACACTTTTAAAGAAAAAATCAATTCCAACCAGGAAAGCCTAATAAAGCACTAGAAATCTGCCAGATTGGCACAGAAACAAAGGTGAGCTAGGCCTTAAGAGGAATGTAATATGCTGCAAAATTCAGCACTACTAACTCATGCCGTGTGGCAAAAAAAAATAGCTGTATGTGGGATTTACTTTCCAAACTTATTTTATACCCCAGTCTCCTGGCAAAGATGATTTTTATTATTTCCCACATGTATTTTAAACACCCACTCTCATTTACTACAGGTTGAAACCTTTCTTACTTTAACTGGCACAACAGATTGCAGAGAAGTCTCTTAAAACACAGCAAGAAGTCAGTAAAGAGGCTCCTGCAGAGAGACTCCAAACCCAAATCCTCTGAAGGGGTGGCTGGCAACATCCCTGAGGTAAAATGGGTCCCATGCCCCAATCCTCACCACCTACCTTCTCACAGCCCGAGGAGAGCACGGAGCCTGGCATGCACCCAGAGGCATTGACACTTCTGACACAACTATAAGCACACTGGGCTGTCGAAAAGCTTTTCCAAGAAACAGCCATAAGTATAACATGATGGAGCTGCAAGCACCCAGACCCCATCCACTCACCACGCTAGAGGCCAGTCTCCCTCACGAGCTATTTCAGCAACAGCAGCAAGCACAGCTCTTCCCGCAGGAGCGGCCTGCAGCTCCCCGTGCCTGGGCCTTCATGAGGTGATTTAACGGGAAGTCACTGCAAACGCATCTTCTCTGCACCACATTAAGCATCTCTGTGGGACAGAGACAGAAGTCATTCCTGATAGTACCACCCTGCTTAGGGCACTGCAAAATGAGGCGGAGAGAAAACAAAATGACACCCCACTCCCTGGAGTTAGGGCCATCAGCCTCACTCCCTGAGGGGAGGTGGAGCCGGAAGAGGAATGAGCTCAGGTGAGAAACCCACCTCTTCCTCTCCCTACTAATTAAAGCACCAAATCTTTGAAATGAGCGGTTCTGTTACTTTCAGACAGCTTGTTAAAGAGGTGGGTTGGGTTCTTGTACCCTGCCAGCAGAGGCACAGCAACTGATGCTGCAAAGGCAGGACTGGTCTGTTTGAGCCGGTGAGTCAACTCAGTGCCAACAGGGAACTGTCACCCCTTTGCTAAAAAATCTTTCTTAGTCCAAGATGACAATAGCCATAGAGAGAAGTGTGTAGTTTTGGTGTTTTTTTTTAATGCTGTGAGTAGCTTTATGTTAATAAGCTCTTAAGTAATCCTGCCTCAATAACCCTATAAAACAAAATGGCTGTCTGGGGAGGCAAAAAGGTATAAGGCTGCTGTTGTTAGGCAGGAGTTGGCAAACATTCAGAGATTAAAGCCTCACTCCAGTGAGAAGCCTAAGGCAAACAAATTCTCTCCGCTTTGCCCTGCCTGCACATAGGCCTAGCTTGAGGGAGTGGGGCTCTGGGAGCTCTAGCATAGTAGAGGATGCTGAGCTCCCTGCCTGTGATCAGAAATGTTCTGTCCCTGAATCAAAGGGTTTGTGGATAAGGGTGATTTGTGGTAGTTTCAGGCCAAATTCATCTATCCCAAGGGACTTTTACTTTTAGTAATCTTATTCAATGAAATAGCACATGCATTTTCTAAAATCAACAGCTCAGTTGCTTGATACTGCTTAGATGCAAATGAGGAAGAAATGAACTGAGGCTGATACTATTACTGGTTTTTCCTCTCTAATTTTGTTACCTGAGACCCATTTATGTATAAAATACAGACTGGGAATTTAAAAAAATAATAATCCAGTGTTACAGGCAGTGTATGAAACCAACTAGTGCTGTTGTTTCTAGTGTAACAAATTTGATTCACGTGTGACTGCTGCTAACCTTGATACAACTCATAAACTCTGCAGTGACCACTAGTATCAGGCTTAGAGCCTGAAGAGAAATCCTTCGGTAGCAATTAGACTGGTTTTCTGAAGCTAGAATCTGAAGGTCAGCTCTTCCTTTCAGGATGGCCAGCAGTGCTTCTATTGTGCACAAAGTACTTTAAATAGCGGTGGTATTTTCCTGGCATTTTTCCATAGTAAGTACTAGGGCGAAGCAAAACTGAGCATGGCACCCAAAATTAATCCAGATCTGCAGTATGATTTATGTGGGTTTTTTGTCCTGTGCCGATTACCTGATCTAATTCTATAGGGAATACATATGTATCTATTGCTATAATCCTTATTGCCATTTGCACAGCACTGGAAGGGTGTGTTTTGGGTTTTTTTCACTGCCCCTTAGCTATTGTCATATCACCAGGCATTAAACTTAGTTTTTTACTATAAAATGTAGAATTATAGTTAAAACCAATGGTCATTGTCGTAGACACCAACAAAAAAAAATTGTCTAGTATTTGTTATTTTAGGAACACTTATGTAATAAGGAAGGAGGTTGCTGTGAAAATTACCTACTTCTCCAGTTGAGAATTCTGTTCCTACGTAATCTCCCTAATGTGCTGATTTTTTCCATGCCTACCATGACTCCTACAGTCTCTAGGCAGAAAACGCTGAACTGTGAATGACTTTCCGCCCCTTGAGGGATTCTGGCAAGTCTGAGTAATGATCACTTCCATTCTGAAAACAGCTGCAGCAAGGAATGTATTGGATTGCTAAAGATTTTCCTGACTAATAATCCCTCTGCATTTCTATGTATGGCAGACTGATGTTGTCATTTGTATTGTATAAAATGCTCTAGAGCTCAATAGCCCAGCAAAGATATAAGGTAGAGTAGATTTTTATTGTCTGTACATGAAACACCTGTATTTAACCTATAGAATTTAAAAGATAGATAGTCCTGGGATTTCATACCAGCTATTAAAGTAATAACTTTCCATGAGGAGGCAGTGTAAATCAATGCTGCTTGCATTGGTTGGCAACTTGCTAATTTGTTCTAAACCAAGTACTGATATTTCACTGTACTTGGGAAGCTCTGTGAAAATGTCTTTTTAAAGCAGGGAGAAGTCACTGTATCAGGAGCAGGCCAATTCCCAGTGTGTGCGTCTCCCTAATTAGCTGTCTGTAAACCAGTTAAACTCTGCAGCTGTTTCATAAAGGTGTTGCGAAAGGCTTATGCGTTATTTGCTCAACCTAGGAGTGGGGTGTTGAAGTCCGTTTCAATCATGCTTCATAATACTTTTTAATAAGGGACACACTTCAACAAACAGCATGAGAACAATTCTCCCATTAAGAAAAATGGTGAAAATTCTTTAGTATTTAACCTAGAAAAATGTAATGCATAAGGAAATCTCAAATGTATATGGCTTTTAACAGTAAAGCTTGCTCCTCTCTTGTTGTTCTGTATCAGTTGAAAATTATTAATTTCTTCCAAAAAATTCTGCTACGTAAAGCTGTCAGCATAATTCACCTACTTGAGAATAACTCACCTTTCTACCACAGATATAGCATGAACTACTGAGGTGACCTTTAATGAGCTAAGACATTATATATCCTTGATGCTACCTAGGTAATCCCCATGTGTATGAGTGCAGCTACCACGTTTTAAATCCTTAGACTGAACTCCCATCCCTGAACCCAGACAACTGAATATGGTAATTTTTTTTGCTGGCCTGGTACAAAATGTTTGTTAATCACTTTAGCATAATACACCATTAAAAATATTTCTAAATGCCTCCTCAATGTTATTTCCAGGGAACACTAATTCACTTCACTGTTTTGATGTTTGCTTTATTTCTTCATTGATTAGTAAGACATTCTAGGTCCTTGCCCCCATAAACATAGCAGTGACAGTCAAGAGTCTTTAAACTTGCTCCCCTTTGTTAAAAGGGCTTTGCATTGTATTATTTTGTTTTCATAGTGCAAGCGATACTTGTGTGAAGTATCTATGAGTCATGTTTTGTCATACTTACACAGGCTAGGGTGATACTCCTCTCCAGTAATAGTCCTGGTGGTATCAATAACGTGAAATGCTGATTATCTTGATTATCAGTAGAGGAATCTGAACTTTCATTTCAGTTCAGTGTTCTACTCTACATCCATGTTGAGTAGTAAAACTTTATTTCTCCTTTCCATGAATTATGTAGCCATTGAAAATTAGAAGTAGCATATATCAAGCCATAGACAGACTAGGGAAGAGCTTGCAGGGTCATCCGACCTGTTATCTTCCAGAGAAGAATCATTGCTACTCTAATCACAAAAAATGGACCATGATCCAGGCCCTGCAAGTATCTTCTACAGTGTGAAGATGGGTATCTATGAGAGCCAATTCTGTGAAATGGTTGTTGTATTTCTAGTTATGAAATCTCGATCTGTTTTGCCCCAGGTTACTGTCACGTATACAATGGCAATTGCTTCATGTTTCTTAAGATAAAAGTATCTCTGCTATTCTGAGGCGAAGCCAGGAATCCTCTGGCAAGTAGTTACCCGCTGGCCCAGTGAACTGAAAGTAAGGACACTGCTTACCAGTATGAGTAGATGGTTTGCAGTCTGGACTTTTTACAAGCTGCACTGTTTGACCTTCAGCTTGGGTGGTCTGACCAATCTGCCTGACTCCTATTTAGCGTGGGGGAGTCTTGCAGTGCAGGATTATGCATATGTTTATCCCTGAAACCGAGGCAGTACATTAGTGAAACTGCATGCACAGCATTGGCTAATAATGCCACTTTGCTGGTGATAGTCAATGACTCGAAAAGGATTATGTTTGTTGACAGAGAGCACATCTGGCTGCCATACAGCCGTGCACTCCAGAGGTCTAATTCTGTCCTGATTTACTCCCCATCCGGTTCATGGCTGTAACTCTTCCAGATGTGCCACATGTTGATAAATATAATTCTTTTATCAGTGACTAAAACCGGAGAGAACTTGGTCTACTGTTTGTGCCTGTAGATTTTAATTTGATTTTAGCAATACATGTGGATTTAGGAAGCTGACTATAAGCTCTTGCAGTATGCCTGGGTCTGTAATGTCAGTGCTTCTTGACCAGAATACATAACTATTGGAATAAGGCTCTCCAAGCCCCTTCCTTTTTATAAAGGAGTGGTTTTCTCTTTAAAAAGTGTAATTTCTAGGATAGAACAGTTGCCCTGTAAATATACATATATGTGTGTGTATGCATATATGTGTATGTCTGTATAAAGAATTGTAATAGTGACAACCTTTTGGCCACCCAAATCTTCATGATTTTCCCCCATGTCGAATGTCAGGATTGTTCAGTGGTGCAGTGAACAGAACCAGAGTCTGGAACTTACTCTCTTTTGTACATAGGGTTTTGGAAGGTTTTCCAGTATCTGTGCTTGTCCTTAGGAGTGATGCTCCCAGCCGAGACTTGATTATGCATATGATGGCACATCTGTACTTAAAAAAAAAGTCGTGGGGAGATAGCTCTCATAAACATGCATAAAATCCCTTTTTCCACCCTCAGATGGTTCAGATAAGTATGAGCAGTTCTAGTACTAAATGTCTATTTAAATATATAATTAATCTGTATCATCATTCTCGTTTTATTTTGAATTATTACTTAAATTTTTTCTTCTTTTTATGAGTGCATGTCCAAGATGAAGAAGGAAATGTATCTAATGCATATCAAAGGAGCTACAATTAAAGTTACATATCTACTTTTTACCTTACTGTGATTGATTTCTCTGTTCTTATTTATTCACTCTGACATATTTAGTCTCAAGAAAGCATTTGTTAAGTCTTCTTTTGACATATGTGAATTCACAGCTTCCGTCCCACCACTTTTCAGCCAGCAAGTCAGGTGAACATCTGATGGACTTCTTCCAGGACAGTGAGAGTGCCTTCAGCTAGATTAGGAAAATGTAGTGGCTGTCAAATTCAGGGAAAATATTTTGGTAACAGTATTCTGCTTGCTTATATGTTTTCTATGGCAATGCTACTTTTGCACCCCTTTTGGCCCTCTGGTGAGGTAGAGAAGCGTAGCTATCCTTTTTACAGATAGGGAAGGTATCTTTGACAGACTGGTGAATTTAATTAATTGAGTTCCAGGCTTCCCTGCTCATTGAAGTACTTTTAATCTTCCATATTGTATTTTGATTGAATTCCTGTTTACTTCACTTAATACACGAAGCACCCTGTGGTTACTAAACCTGCCTGCTCGCTGCCCTTCTGTATGTGCGCCATGAATGTAGCACGAATTTAACAGAACTGATCTAGTCAGCGTGATTGAAAGGAATAAGAATGAAACTGGGAGTCATACACTTCTGTGTTTACATTTAGGTGATGACACTGATTAACTTTTCTACTCCTTTCCTGTCTGTAAAACAGGGATGGTTATGTTTATACCTTTCTAACAAAAGCTTTTAGTGGTTTAATTACTACTTTAAATGTGACAGCTGCTAATATGGGTGTTGCATCATTAATTCTCTAATTGCAACTTTCTTTAGAATTTGGTAGGGATCCCAAATTTGATAAGTCACCTTTTTGTTTCTGTGGGGAATATTCAAATAAGTCTGCAGTGTTTGGTTTCTGTATGGTTTTTGTTTTGTAAAATGTAACCAATTTACAAGTATGTTGTAACTAATTTCTTCACTATAATTTCCTTGTGCTGAGCAGACTCATTCTTCAAATACCTGGCTCGTCAAGCTCAAGAAGTAGACTAAAATATGTAGTTTGCAACTTTGAATGTAACACAGTTTCCTGGTATCTTAAGAAAAGTAATAGGGACAAGACCCAGAGCTTGTTCTTTTACTTATTCACTTTGTTCCAGTGATACTTTTCTGCCCTTTGTTGGTTTTCTCTCTTTAACCATCTTATTACAGAATATCTCAAGTTGGAAGGGGCCCATCTTGTCATGCACACTTCCTACTTTCTGAAGTAGGGTAGGGCGGAAAATGACAGGGACTTATACTGTATTAACTCTGAACAACCAAGCAGCCTGCAAACCAAGTTCTGTTCCAGAAGATGCAAGGACATTCCTTGGTGGTACTTTAGATCATCCACTTTTTGTTCAGCCACACACAGCCAAACCCTCTGTTCAAAGAAAGCACAGCATAAAGATCTTGATTCAAATGAGAACTTAATGCCTTCAAAGATCTTTCTTATCAGTTCAGTTTGTAAAGGTAGGAGCTGTAGATGAATGGTCAGATGACTGTTTAAAATTATTAAGACATTGAGTGGGTCCAAATTTCCACTACTCAGAGTTCAATCGCTCTAAGTGCCCTAACCTGACTGGAGCTAACTGTGTGTGAAGTAGCGTAATGCCATAGAGAATCCTGTTGACACAAATTCTGCAGAAGTCTAAAAGGTGCTTAATTAAATGATAGCTGTGGGCTTCCCCAATAAGTGTATCAGATATAGGGAAATAGTACTCATTTTAATGCAGGTAACTGGAAATCTAAGCAAGCTTGTTTATTTGCAGAGTCATAATTCTGTCTGTAATGACCCAAAACTCTTCCCATGCATACTCTGCTGACCCTCCTTGAGCTGCCCCCATTTCTAGTTCTCCCTTCGCTTCTCCACATACCCAATACATTGTTCCCTGTCCATTCCTAGACTTGCACTTCACTTGGACTGTTTTTAACACTCTGTCCTCTGACATAAGCCATGATGCATTTTACAAGGGTAGATATACTCGGAGTGTCTGGAAAGGATGGATCATCTTTTAGCTTTGAGATTAATATCTACTTAATAGGACTGTCTCCTATAGCTACTTGATAGGGCACAGGTCTGGCTCATCAGGAGCAGAAGAGACTGAAAAGGTTCCTTTCCTGTTCTGCTCTGACCTGCTTTTTTTTCCTGCTCGTGGATAATAGTGTCTTAGATTTGGGAATTCCTTTGGAAATCAAAATGAATCAGGCAAATAGTTTAAATACTTGGTTTCTAATGTCTTGCTTCATGATAATCAAAAGTGCAGCCCAACCCAATATTTACTTGCTAATACAAATTGCAGGCTTTTTTGCAAAATGGCAGTTAAATACGATTATGATTAGCTCTGTATTTGTATTACTTATTGTATCCTCCTGAAATAATATAGGCAAATATACCTAATAAAAACTGTTTTTTAAAGAATTTGGTTGGTCACACTCAAACTGTTCAAGCAAATGATCGTTTGGGTTTCTCTGTGTTTGCAATGAGGATGAGCCAGCTTTCGTGGATGCTGGTTTGATCTGATCATTGTAATCCGTGTAGGCAGCAGTGACCTGTGCTACTTCACTTCACGCAGGTCAAATTCACAGCCAAATTCTGGTTGCTGGATACTTTTTATCATTTTTAATAGACAAAAAGTCCATTCTACTTAGAGTGAGTGTATGCTTCCTGTAATGCTTCTTTTGCCTGGAAATAATGTGTTTTCAAGTGTCCTGTGTAATGCAAGTGACAGGTTGCTTTCAAGTAAGGCAGTTGGTAGGGGCTCATCAGTTCAGGGCAGTGGAGATGGTGTATTTTCTGCACAGATAACTAGAAGGATAACCCCAAAAATTAGCTGGGTGCACTGCAGTATGAATCTTTGCTTTTCTGCGTAGGGAAAAGATAAGTCTTCTGGCCTCTGCTGTGCCCAAATAAGCTGACAAACCTGGTGAATGGAAAAGCCTGGTATCTCAGAGTCACGGAAAGCACAGAGGTGAACTTGGCAAATGGTCTGCTCTGAATGCATGTGAATTATCAGCTGTAGCCTAACAGCAGCTGAGCAAGTGGCTCACCCTTCAGAAGACAGCCTTCTGAACCAAAGCCAATGATGTAGCTGTGGATCTGTCAGTCAGATGGGTTATCTTGCCTTAGAAAAGGGATGTCAGTGGCAGGATGTATTTGTGATACTTCACTTTTGCATCTGTTTTTTAAGGAGGAATGCAGTAAATGTCTGGCTCTAGCCCTGTTCTCATGTAAAGAATTAAACAACAGTGATTCTCCCCAAAGGATACACTCCAGAAAAGCCACCTTGCTGAGTGTCAGAATTCCTGTTAGCTTTCATGTTCTCTGGAGCACCTCTGGCTGCTGCACATGCAGAAGCAGTACTTTGATGAGCAGATATTAATGGGAGAAGAACTTGGAGCTTCAGATGCATCCCCTGACTGGTTCCACAGGATACTCCAGCAAGAAGCAGGAGGAGAGAGAAACTTGTGATGAGGAGACAGAGTTACAGAGCTAATCATCAGAGATACACATAAGACCTCAAGGTTAAATACCTCTGTGTGTGCAGTGTTACAGGTCATATCAGTGACTCTTTTCCAGAAAGAGGAAATATAACAGCAATTCCTGGGTTTTGCTGTATGTCTGGGGTTGTAACCTGGTGTAGCCCTGGATTTTTTCAAGCTAAAACCTAAAGAGGATGGAGAGGGTTGGCTGATTTAATGCTACCATTAGGGATAAGAAATTAATAGCAAGCTAAAAAGATACTCACTACTTTTATTTCAGTGTCTGTGTATGGTAAAGTAGCCCAAGGCCTTTAAAGAAGATCTGAAAGAAGGACCCTTATGTGCGTTTTGCGAAGACTGCAGAGTAGCGGAAAGGTAACAGGTTGCACACACTTAGCTCCCAGGCTCACAGTTCTTACTTCAGGAGAACTGTATCCACGTAAACAGGGCATTGCATTTCTTATCTGCGTGATCAGTGTGTTGCATGGAATCTCTTGCCTGCCTGGTCCAGTCCAGAAGTCTTTTTTTCTGAACATGTGTGTTATCCTCAAAAATATTTAGTGTTCTCCTTACAGCCTTCTCATCCCTTTTCTGACCTTGAGTTTGGTGTATTCCACTTAAACATTCCCCTGTTCACATCCCACCGAAGTGTATGCTGCACTGTCCTATCCTTTGCACAGCCTGTTGCCCCTGCATTAATCCTTGTTACTCCTTTCAGTGACGATTGTGTGAGGTATTACTCCAAGTGTGGAAGTGGGAGGGTAAAACTGGGAGACTGAGTTCTGCTTTGTGTGTTGGGCTATACTGCTAGCTGACAGGCAGACTTGAATGTAATCACTTACCTCATAAGAATACTGAAGCAAAGAGGGGCAACCTCTTAAGTGGTTTCACCTCTCTCTGCTTCAACAGTGCAGTCTTTTTATGGGGGTGATTATTTTGTAGCTATTCAGCCTTGTTCAAACAAACTGGAGAAGACTGGAGGTCAGATCATTTGGACTGATTAAAACTTACAGGTGGGAGAGGTCAGGCTGTTTTCTGAGAGGCAGAGAGATGCTTTTTTAACCTCCCTGATTTCAGCTGTCGTTGACAAGAGAAGCTGGATAACACAGGTGCCCAAGAGCATGCCACTCTGAAAATAAGGATCTTCCTCTCAGTGAGTTTGTCTTCATTTAGTAAATTAAAACCTGCCATCCACAACCCAGGGCATGGGAGGAGATGGCCTCTTCTGTTAATGATTTTGTTGATTACAAGACCTTGTATTTAATTGCCATGTGGATAACTGGTATGTTCCACAGAAACACTGTGTCATCAGAGAAACTGGGGAAAGTGAGTTGTTTGTTCCGTCTGTAAGTCAGGCATTTTTTCTTCATTCCTCCCTGTGATCTGTTTTGTGTTTTCTATATGCATGCACTTTAATCAATGCAGGCAGTCTTCAGTTATAGGCAAATGGTATTTACTGCTTCCCAAATCAATATGTCTTCTGAAGTAAGTGCCCGCATACGAGAGAGATTCTATGAGCAAAACTGAAAAGCTCTGCCTTGCACTAGAAGTCATCCTTACTACCTGTCAAAGTCTCACCTGATCCTAACTCTGAAACAGGGAACTGATTTACAGCCAAATGTCTTTTTTGTTTTGGTTTTTGTTTTTTTTTTTTTTAATTGGAGGATACAAGGATCAAATATATCAGTGAAGTGTCTTTCAGAGGAGAGTTTACAATATATGTGTTCAGTGAATGCAGTTAACTACGTTGCACTTGGGCCAAATTCCTTTGACACTGAACACGTGTGTACAGAGGGTCTGTAAGTGGAGGCTTGCAGAGTGGGGCCCGTGCCTCTTGGTTTCACTGTTGTGCTTCTGGCTGCCCTGCAGCGGTTGGCCATGGTCATCTAAAATAGCGTTAGTCTGGTAGAGTTCTGCCAGAACTCTAGTTGTGTTGGGGCTATAGGCTGTTGAAGTAGTGTGTGCATGCACCCTGTATGCCTTAAATGGGAAATTACACCCTAATGACCCTGAAGGAATTCACTTGTTTGGGCTGTAATAATGTCAGCAAGCAGTGTGTAGATAAAGTGTGTTAATTAATGTACAGCCTGCTATTTACACATAGGGGTGTGGGGGTTTTTTGTGGCGTGTTACTTATGATGTTATGGACATTCTTTCTAACTTCTTACACCTTGCAAATCCTTTCCCATGAGCCGATAACTATTTTAAAATTCAGAGATGGCTTTCAGTGGCTGAGATGTTTGCTTTAGGTGACTGTTTCCTCTGTAAATGGAAGGAGCATGATCCTTAAATGACATACTTGTTCTGAAAGCACAAATGCATTCCAGTCTGGGTTTCCCACAGCACTGCATATAGGATGCTCTGCAGCATGAAGATAAATACAATGATAGTTATGAATATGCATCAAAATGTGTCTAGGCTTGCCTAATATTTTTCACTTAAAAATTGGCATAGGTCAATATGCAAGTGTTTTGCAAAAAGGAAAAATGTCTTACCAGCATGTCTGCTTTTTAAAATTCTGAAATATGAAAAAGAAATTAAAACCAGCTCATTTAAATTCTGTATTCCTTACTTCAAATGTTAGATGATTTTTGGACTTCTGAATCAATACTAGCTAGGTTTAAAAAAAAAAAAAAAGAGGGGGTGGGGAAGGGAACGTGGCCAGCAAATAAAACCACTGTTTTAGCTTTTAATTTGTTGTTACACTTTCAACGATATTCAAAAACCACTGAATTGAAGCCTCGTTGCTGTTCCATATTTAGGCTCCATGCAGCATATGGATGGTTTGTACTTAAAATCAGTAGTCCAATTTTCTGTTCATTTGCACTTTGGGCACTAATGTATACCTAAAGAAACCATAGGTAAGCTCTTGCCTTACCAGCTCAATAGTGTCACATCTTTGCTGTGTTTCCCCTTGCACTGGGCAACTGAATATAGACAAAGATGAAGGGGTTTGTTTGTCTTGTGGTGACACCAATGGTATGGCTGTATTCTCTTCATTGTGCATGATTCTACACTGTTTCCTCGTCCTATACCACCATCTGCAAAATAACTCTAGTTTCAAATTTTACTGTGATATGACATTGTTAAATCACTTGTTATACAACCCAGGGGGGGTTGAGTCGTACCTTTCCAAATGTGCCACTACTCTGGACTGAGCTATCAGATGTCATTTCAGGCACAAAAACTGCAGGACTTGTCACTGAATAGACTTTTGTCTAGAGGTGCCAAACTTCCTCTTGCTGGTTTAGAATACTGTAGAGGGATTGGGATCTCCAGTCAAGCAGTTGTTTACAACCTTTCGTTCCTGCTACTTTGTGTTTTAGCTCACTAGCAGGAGTTCATGATTCATATTAATGTGAAATACATGCCTGCTAATGTAAGTCGTCTAACTTGTACCAAAGCCGGGGTCAATACCATGACCATTAACACCAATGCTATGAGGGGAAATGCTGTTAATGTGAATAATCTTATAATGAATACTCTTTTTAATAGCTTCTGGTTCTGTATGTTATCCAGAAGGCAAGCACACATTCTCATAAATTAAAGGACTACTTAACTCTTGTGAAGGACATATCACTGAAGCTTCTAAATTGTGTATCCAGCATTAAGCAGGCTTCCTTAAAAATTCTAACTCAGTAGCCTTTGCTTTTGCATCTTCTGGCCCTTATCTGACTGCACAAGGCATTCTTTCCTACTGTACTCCTCATCTGTGATGCAGTAGTCATGATCTTTGCCACTGAAAGTTCTGTAGAATTAAGAGCAAAAGCCTTTATAGTTTAAGATGAAATAACATGTTCCCTAGCTGGAAGCCCACATGCAGTCACGTCATCTGTAGATCAAGCACAGAGGGAAGAAGCAGTGCATTTTTTATAGTGTGTGACATCACTGGCCTCTCTAACATGTTGGGAAAGTAGAAATTTAGGCTAAAAATACAGCATGTGTCTTATTGCACATTTTATAGATAATTCTGTGGTTGTATTTGATTAATTTGTTTATTAGCTTGCTTACAAGACTACTATACATTGATTATTCTGAGAAAGTCCCTCCAGATACACTGAGAATTAATCCTCTACAGATGACGCTTAGGCCATTGCTGTCTCATGGTAACTTGCATCTAAAAGATGCTAAAAATGTTTTTAATGAGTCCCATAATAATAATAAAAATAATAGTAATAATAGTGGATTACAGTCATTTTCTGAATTTTGCTCCTGGCTGGGGAACAGAAGTGAATTTTGAGGATGGAATTTAGCTGTTCTTTGGCATTTCCTGCAGGGAGAGACTCATGAGTGAGTCTGGCAATTTAAGCAGAAGAGCTTCAGGTCTCTTTGTCTACCTTTACAACCAACATTTTGCTTAATTAGTAGCACAGGACTTCACCTTCCCCCTGCTACAGAGGAAGTCTGTCAGGTTTGGTTCTGGTATTCCTGACAAGTATCAGCCCATCATCCTCAGGCACACAGAAGATCTTCTCCAGGTTCCAGGAAGAAGCAAACAAAAACTTTACAAACCAAATTATTTACAGGAATTGTTCCTCAACAGGAAATGGGGCAACTTCTGCTCTGAATTTATCTAACTTAATAAACCTTAAAGCAAGCAGCCAGAGTGTTGTGGACAGAAAAACACCCACATGGCCTCAAAACACAGTTGAATGAACTTATCAAACACAAAACCTAATCAAGAATTATGCAATATGAGGAACCATTGCTAGTATAGGATTCTGGACTGTTCCCTCAGCTGCAGGTCTCTGGAGGCTGGACAGGTAACAACAGTTATGTTTGCCAGGCTGTGTCAGGTGTGCAGGACAGTCATGTACATTTTCAGAAGAGGCATGACAGGTGGATGTAAAACCTCTGCTCAGAATGTTGTCTGACTTACACTTCCTAGCTTTACCTCAACCCATGCAAGCTTGTATCTTTCCCTGGTTGTTAAAACGTGCCCATATGTTTTATGATTTGGGTAACTTCTTGTCTGGGTGGATGGCTTTTTTCAGTTCTTTCAGGATCTGTAAAAGAGAGCCAAAGGAAACTTCAGATCTTGCTGTCTGCCCCAGCAGGTCTATTGTTATGTTAGTTAGAAATGAGACTAATTGAAATCTATGTCAAATTAATTCTTAATGAGATGCCCTGTGTGACTGATTATTTTCAACAGTTGCTTTATGATCCTCTGGGAAAACTCAATCTCTTAACTACATTTATAAGAAAAGGTTTCCATGTGAGCATGAGGAATTTGTAGGATTGGAGTCTTAGATCTGAAAATTAATTTTTTTAAGCTAAAGTAATTTATCACAATGGTGATCCTATAGTTAATAGCAGTGGCTATTTCCAGAACGCACAACGGTGCTTTTCAAAGATTGAGGTGCGTCTGACTAAACACTGAATCAGTACATGGCCTCTTTCCTTTTTATTAGTGCCAAACAATCCATCTCTAAGCTGCTCACAGAATGACCAGTGGCTGGGTAGAGAGGCAATAGGATTTTATCTTCTGCTTTATATGTTTCTTAATGTCTGTACCAGCTTTGGCAAGCTAACTTGATATGAGAGTTTTTGCCTGAATTTACTGGAGGTTCTAACTGAAGTAGAACCAAAGTAGTGGGAACCAGGTGTAAATCCAGGGAAGGAGCGCTAACAAATACACAGCACCTCAATTCAGCAGACTGCCCACGTCAACCAATGCTACTAGAAAACGATTTTCCTCTCCCCCGTGAGACTATGCACATGTATCAAAGTGGTATCAGAGGCTGCCATGGTAATCTTAATATAAAATCAGTTGGATGTAGAACAATATCCAACTTTTTTCCACTCAGTTAAGAAGGATTATGGACCAGGTTTGGATATTTTCCAGATCCCTTGAACTCTACCTTACTTTGTCAAGAGCCTCATTGATTTGAAGGCAAAGAGATTATTCCACTTAATCCCTCTGAAATGTGTTCTTTCACCCAAACAGCACATTCCTAGAGAAAGTTCAAGGGGGTCCTTTCCAGGCTAGTTTGCATGACATACAGGACATGCATAAAGCCTACATAGGTGTGTTTAACCAATTACAATTTTTTGCACCTCAGCAGCAAAATAATGGATAACGCATATAATCTCTGCACATTATCAGAATCTCAGTGTCAGGGCTCTGGGATGTTAATCCAGGATTTCTTTCTGTCTACCATGCTAGTATAGCAGCAATTTACATACTCCTGCATAATTACCTTCTCTGTCTGTTTCTTCCACCCAGCCTGGCAGCTTGAGGCAGTGTGAAAATGCTCCCTGACACCGGGATGTAATGGAAGTGCACCCTGCCTGTTAAGGTAGGGGCAGTGGCTGTATGCTTTGTAGGGCTCCTCTGCACAGGCTGTTTTGCAGCAAGATCTATCCTCAGTTCCAAGGCTTTAGTGCTTAGAAAGGACATACAAGAAAATACTTGCTTGATTGGCAGATGTGCAAGGATTGGGATCAACTTCCAATGCAAATTTTGCTATATGGAAAAAACTTGGGCCTACCTCTTCTTTTTCTTCATGCAAGTTAGCCAAGAATATTTCATCTTTGATTTGACAGGTGGACCACAAAGTGGATAAGGAACTGGCTGGGTGGTCTCACTCAGAGAGTTGTGGTCAATGGCTCAGTGTCTGAGTAGAAACCAGTGACAAACAGTGTTCCTCAGGGATCAGTATTGGGACTGGTACAGTTTAACATCTTTGTCAGTGACATGGACAGTGGGACTGAGTGCACCCTCAGCAAGTTTGCTGGTGACACCAAGCTGTGTGGTGCGGTCAACACTGGAGGGAAGAGATGCCATCCAGAGAGACCTGGACAGGCTGGAGTGGTGGGCCTCTGCCAACTGCATGAAGTTCAACAAGACCAAGTGCAAGATCCTGCACATGGGTCATGGCAATCACAAGCACAAGGACAGGCTGGGTGGAGAATGGATCGAGAGCAGCCCTGAGGACTGCCACGAAGATGATCAGAGGGCTGGAGCACCTCTGCGATGGAGACAGGCTGAGAGAGTTGGGCTTCTTCAGCCTGGAGGAGAGAAGGCTCTGGGGAGACCTTATAGCACCTTCCAGCACCTGAAGGGGGCCTACAAGAAAGCTGGAGGGAGACTTTCTACAAGGACAGGGAGTGATAGGACAAGGGGTAATGGCTGTAAACTGAAAGAGGGTAGATTTAGATTGAATCTAGGGAAGAAGCTCTTCCCAGAGAGGGTGGTGAAGCACTGGTACAGGTTTCCCAGAGAAGCTATAGAACTCTTCTCCATCCCTGGAAGTGTCCAAGGCCAGGCTGAATGAGGCTTTCAGCTACCTGGTCTAGTGGACGGTGTCCTTGCCCATGGCAGGGGGTTGGAATGAGGTGGTCTTTACGGTCATAGAATCACTGAATGGTTTGGATTGGAAGGGACCTTAAAGATCATCTAGTTCCCACCCCTCTAGACTCCCCAGGTCCCTTCCAACCCAAACCATTCTATGATTCTATGATCTACAGCCAATGTCTGTGCACTCAAGACACATGGCTAAGGTAGAATTTATTTTTCCCTTTGTTATCATGCATGTAGGAAGATCCTGATCTAGAATTTTCTATTGATGAGGTAAAGTTAATTAATTTTCTCAATAAAGCAGCACATCTATATTAAACTATTCATTGTATCCTCTTATATTTCTGCAGATATGGCATTTTTTTCCTAATTAGTCACCTCCAAGGTTTTTAAATTAAAAAAATGCCTACATTTGGTGCAAAACTTGAGTGGTCAGCTGTTCAGTAACTGGTCTCTATCTGTGAATATTGCTGACATAGTATCTATTGATCCATTGTGCTTGGACATAGGGAGTTTATGTAGCTGTTTACATTAAGAATGTGAATGACTGAAGGATTACTTCAGCTCTTGTATAGGAAAAACCTGATTTTGAGTTTATGCTTGTTAGTGCACCGGCATCCCATAAAATACATAGTGTGACAGATTGTAGGGGAAAAAAAAGGTGGAAAATAATTTTTTTTTTCTTGCAATCCACTGCTGTCTAGGACCATGAGATCCATCTGAAGTTTTGTACATCATGTGTCTTGGGAGTTTATTTCCCTGTTTGAGTTTCAATGCAGTTGACTTTCTGCACATGTTTTCTGAGATGTTTTAAGTGGTCACGGATTGAATGGGGTTGATGTTGCATGTGTAGATTGCGCTTTTTCAATAATAGCCACTGTGGCAATCTTTATCTCTCTAAATGATGTACGAGCTCGTTTTTTACAAGCATGTTATACAAACTGGAGAAAGGAAAGCACCATCTTGGGGTTGAATATTGTTCAATTCAGTAAGTGTTTTGGTAGCCTGTCCTTTTCATTAAGTGAAAAGGTATTGAAGGACTGTGTTGCCCTTTATGGAGTGGGAGTTAATCAAATTTCCTCTGTTTGTGTATTCTGGCAAGAGAAAAATTTAAATGTGAAGGTTTAGGCAAGTGTAATCTCAACTGGTGCTTGATTTGTAGGCCTTGTACAAGCAGGAGGGGAACTGGTGCTTGGCTTTGAGTTGGGTGTTTGTACACATCCGTGCTGCTTTTTGCTTTCTGATGCAGCACAAGCAGCAGCTTCCCTATCATCCTATTGCTGTCTGTAAGCACCTGATAAGGAGAGGAAGCACTGGAAGATAAGAAAATGGAAGCTTCCAAAGTTTTCAGCCTTGAGCATTTGAAGGGGCAGCCAAGTCTTATGCTGAAAATTGAGTGTTATTTTCCTGTAATACCCTGTTGGAGAGGGAGAGCCTTGGGAACCTGATGCTTCTCTCTTTACTCCTTAGTGCGGTTCCTTGTACAAAATACTAAAGTTAACATCTTGAGCCTTATTATGAATTATGCTTAGGCCTCTTAGGACCCAGTTTATGGATGGAACACAATATAATTTACTAAGATACAAAGTTCTCTGAGTATTTAGCTTGCTAAAATTATATTTTAGAATGAGAGTACTTGGTCAAGTGGAGAACAAATCAGTAGTTTCCCAATGAAGTTTTGATGTGTCCAGTCAGGACAAGCAGATTTAGGCTATGAAGCCCCAGTGTCTGCTCTGCTGTTAGTGTTTCCTGACCACCAAAAGGAGGGTCTGTGTGGTCCCTGGTTAAACAAGGCACAGCGCAATGGGGGACTCACACTGTGGTCCTGTGTTTGAAAGACAAAGAGCAAAGGAAAGTCAATAAACAATCTGTCCTCTCACTTGCTGTTTGGCATGTTACAGGAGAAATTAATTGTTTATTTTCCTTTTTAATTCAGTCTGTTAAGGGTTACCCAGTTAAGCTTGGTGGAGGCTACAAGGCCCAAGTTCAGTGTAACAAAATATTAAAATGTCAGTAAGGCTTATGAACCTTTTCAGAAATATCTGATGATGATGTTATTTGTAAGCTTCAAAAAAATTGTTAGGTCAGCAGACCTGGGTTATATAGCCTGTTCGTTTTACTGCTGGCAGTTACTATCAGTCTATCAATATTGATGTGATCTACTCACAGTGGCATGAGAACCTGTACTAGCTCAGGGGTAATGGTTTTCCATGTGCCTGAGACAGACCACCAAACAGCTTGTTATACTGCATAGCACAGATACAAGGATACTGAATACGCCTAGTTCTTCCTTCTGCTTCCTCCGTGCTGTCTCCAAACGTCCAGTGGAGAACAGGCAAATAGGCCTTTCTCAGGCTGGGCCAAGTGCTGCCAGTGTAAGGCAAGCATTGCGGGCAGCAGAAATAGTGTCAGGCTTCTGGAGCTATGCCTGAGCTCTGGTTGTGGTGGGCAGTGGTGTGTCTGGCTGACACTGCTGGGGAGTCCCTGAGCTGAATAAACCTTCATCAATACGCTGATTTCTTTACTCATGTCGTGAAGAGAACATCTATCTGAGGTTCTGCTGCAGTTTGTTTAAACCAGAGCAAATGTCCATTTTCTGTTTTTGAATTAAACAAATGAAAATCAAATTGGGGACAGGTCAGTCAGAGGATATGGCTATGCTGTTGTGTCTAGAAGCTCAGAGAGTAGTGTTTCATCACTTTAATACATTTAGGTGTGAGAACGGGACCTCTCCTTTCCCTGATTTCAGACAGGAAGCAGTTTCTGCCTCCATACATAAATATTGATTGGTTTATTGGAGAAGATGTTAATGAAAACTGCCTCTAAAGTAGTGAACTGCCATGAAGGATCATCACCTACCTTGAAACTTGGATTCCATTGTTCTGCCAAAGCTTGATTCTGCAGTTTCAGTGTGCATCTGAAATGCAATGAAATCTGTGGAAGAGAAAGAGTGCAAAATGCATTCTTGCTCTTCCCTAACATTGATTTTTGTGGCTATTTCACAACTGTTCCCTTAAAAGTGATGTTACAGAAATGGGCATACTTCTATGCCAGGGAAAATTCTTTGTGGTTTAGCTGCTGCAGATTTAACTCTTCTGTCACACATATTCTGTTTTCACTCCTTAATCTAAAATTAAGGTGACTTTTGTTTTGCAGGAGTAAGTCTGGAGCTGCTGTGAATAACTAAACTGCACTGAAAGGAGTGCTGTGAAACAGTTATTCTGTAGTAACTTTGTAGCTCTGTTTCCCTTAGGTACAGAAGGGCCTTAGTGCCTTCAGCATCCAAGCATCCCTTTAGATAAATCAACATACTTCATTCTTGAAATTCTGCAAAACTGAATTTGAAAATCCAGCTGGGTATGTAAGAAGTATTTTTCATCTTTAAGGAACTTAAATTAGGAAAAAAGACATTTAAAAAACAAAATAAAGCAGTGGAAATTATTTATAAGCAAACTTTAAACAAAAATAAATATCCAGAACTGTGATGAAGCATACAATCTAGAAATACTTTGTATTAAATACCACAAAACAGTCTTTAAATTCTACAACTCCCTTTGCCATTGTTCCTCCCCAGCATATACACACTGATTTCTAATGAATGATCCCAGTGCTCAGCCATAGCTAGGAAGCAAGCAGTGTGTAATACCAGTTCAAACTAAGACACTGAGTGATGTGCAGCTGCTCTGGAGTACAGGGGTAACACCCCTGGCAAAGCCCCAGGGCGGACAGCAGGAAGAGTCACATGTTCCCTGTCCTTGGGCTGAGGGGCAGTGCTCACCTTCCAAAGCTCTTTGCATTTCTTGGCCTCTGGTGCCTCCTTTCCACTGCCCACAAGAGAGCGTGTGGTAAAATTTGATACCTGTGTTGTGCGTTTTGCTAGTTTTGGGGAAGGTCATCCTGTGTGGAAGAAAGCTATTGGTGTAAAAGGGTCTGTAATGAAAGATGGCTGCAATAATTGCAGGCTGTTGAATTTGCACATTTGCAGGTTAATTCATGTACTGCACTCAGACACAGCCAAACATCCAGGACAGATGATTCTGGTTTTAAAAATAGCCTGGTTATTACAAAACAAGCAAGTTAATAGAGATGAAACAGCAAAAGTCTATCTGATTCCAGTACTACAAAAATGTCAGTGACATACAGGAGGGAACCGCATGCCAATTTAACTATTGCCGTTCTTGTAGCGAGTGACGGAAACAAGTCTGTGCAGCATAAGGCTTTAGCACTAACAGCGTGCTGCTACTAAAACAGGGGTCCACATCAGCTCCCTATGTCTGAGCTGCCTTTTTTACCTTGTGATGTGCAACTTGTGTGTCAGAGCTTGATAAAATAGAATATAGACAAGTCAAACAATTACATCCGTGTCCTGCATGGTTGTTCCAGTAGTTCCTCCAGGCTTGCAATCAGAAAACGGAGGGCTGCATGTACAGAACAACACATAGCACACCAAGGGGAGGGAACTAGCTTCTTGCAAATGTATACACATGTGTCTATATGCAGAACATATCTGTGAAATGCTGACCTTCTCATTCCCCCTGCAAAGTACTGGCAGTACTAGCTTCTTCATTTCCTCCTTTGCTCTTGGCTGTGTGAGCTGCGGCAGCGTGGCCTGGCTGCTACTATTTAGTTTATGCTCTGAGAGCCAGATAGTGGTCCCAGTGAAACTGAGTTCTGCCCTGCAAGGGAGGGGTAACCTCTCTGAGGAAGATTACAACTTGGCCTTGATAATACCTAGTAGATTCAGCCAGCAACATAAATACAATGCCAGAGCTCTCGATTTCCTTCTGAATGCAGCTCTTGTGAGGATTAGTTGGTGGGATATGCATTTGTTTTTATATTTGTTAGATTATATAATTTGACAGAGGTTATTTAAAAACCAGATACTGCATTTACAGTGATCTTGTGTACATCACTTATAAAGATAATCTTCCCCTTTGCGGCCAGCTGAAGTTGAACGCAGAGGAAGGGATATGACCTGTCTGGCCGTTCATTGAGCAGAGTATTTCCCTGTGAACATTGACTGTGGTCAACACTGGTTTTCTGTTGATAGGAGCATGTGTAGGGGTATACACTTTCTGCATCAAGGAAAAGGAAGGGTATTTGGTGTTCAGCTTTCCAATTAACTGTGTTTCTTTCTGTGTGATTTGGGGTTTTTTTTGGTGTGTGTTACCCCCATCGTCCTTTCAAGAGTACAATTCATTCCCTTTGTCTTGATCTAGATTATTGCCTTTCAGCGTTTGATGAAAGGAATCTCAGGCCCCAGACAAATAAGAGAAGAGGCAAGATTGGAAGCAATGGGATGAGAGATTACTAAATGGTCTTGGATTTATTGGGCTCCAATCCTGCCTTACCTGCTTGCAACTATTCAGCAGCTCCTGCTGGTCTTGGAGAAAACAGAAGTGAACCTCTGCAGGCAAATGCTGTCATCTGTCTTGGAAGAGAGATGTTTATGCATAACTTTTAATACCAAAAAGTTACCAAATCTGTGGTTCTTAGCCTCACCAAAGTACTCCAACGCTGCTTACATCTGTTAGAACAAGGCTGAGTGCTTTGCACGGCATCTCTGCTGGCCTTTCTACATCTCACATCTGTTCAGAATGGATCCACTTCATGGAGTGGTATGTTTGGACCAACAGTAGTGTTTTGCATTAGCATTAGTAGAAAAAAATGTGCATGGTTATGCAGGAAAACACATGCTGTTAATTTTTAGCAGTATCCTGTAATGTTAGTTTCAGAATTCACCACAAAGATGGGTTTTATTTGGGTTTTGTTGGGTTTTTTCACAATACGTTTTTTTGTGAGGGAGACTCTTACCTGCTCCAATTTAACAGTGGTATTAGAAAGAGTCATTTATTTTACTGTGGTTGAAGAAATTAAATAACTAATTTTCCATTGGTGCTTTAAAGAACTGATATTTTCTTCAAGGTCTGACCCTAAGAAATGTTAAACTTCTCCATTCAACTTGACTAGGCATGTGACATTTTCTTAGTAGTGTATTCCTAATGTGCTTTCTAAGACAAAACATAAGCAGATCGTGGACGCAAATGTACTGCTTCTGTTGTCGGTGGCCTTAGGTGTCTAATCTGTCTGTTTCATGCACTCATGCATGCTTCTGTTTTCTTCTCTTTCCTTTTACTGAACAGTAACACAGCAGAATATACTATGTAGCCCCTTGTCTGTTCTGAGGTAGAGGTGAAAAGGACTTTGTTTGCAAGGTACGGTACCTGTGGAAGAGAGGAGAAAGACGTCTCTGCAGAGATGAATGAAGGCTATAAACACAAGGTTTGGAGCATATCCTTGATGATACATTTTGACTTAAATATATAGGTGAACCTTTTAAATAGGTTCTACTTGTTGTCACCTGACCATACAGACGTCTGTTCAACAGTGAACTGCCGAAGTGACCCTTTGGAACCGATATTAATGTTCTTCTGTCAGAGTTTTGGAACTACATAATCACATAGTTATTGCCATCATCTGTCTTTCCCTTCCCTACTCATCCATTAATGGCATCTGGACCCTGTGAAGATTTTTCTATTATTTGCTGCTGCATAATGAGAAATTATAAAAGTCAGCAAACCTGTATTGAGAGAGAGAGAGTTTAGGCCATGTAGAGAGACTTCTATGTATACACCTGCTCGGAGAAGGAACAGATGAGTGCAGGAGTGAGTAAAGTCCTACACTTGGGTGCTGCTTGCAGCATTATTTCTTGTGCTTTGAAATCTGCAGGCGTGGGGAGGGAAGAAACTAAACTGCAGTGCTGACACTTGAAGGTTGCAATTAGGTCTGGCTTCTTCTCTTGTATGAAATTTTACAATTTTCTAAATCATCAACATAAGCACGGAAAATGGAAGGTATAATGTGTTGTTAAACCAGCTGTAGTGGAAACTTCTCATGATGAAAGTGTAATAGAAGCTATCGTTTTCATGGCAGCTTAGTGTTATAAGGGCAGCATACTCCACTGATGAGTGGAATCTCAAGATTCAGAACATGCTTCCTGCTCACATCCTTGGGAAAAGAATATAAATTCAGACACAGCCATGCTCTAAAGAATGATTTTAACTCACTCAGCATATACCATCAATACAGATGCAGAATAGGATAATGTGGAATGGGTAAAGCCACTTAATGCACTCTTCTTGCCTTCCTTGTTGAAGAGTGTGCAAAAGGATATTGGAGTGACAAGTGAAAATAAAGCAACCTACTTTGTTCTGGCCTGATTCATCAAGGGCATGGGGATTGCATTGTTCTGTTGTCATTCTGAGAGGAACACTTTATCCGTCCTTTCTTTGAGGTTACCAGAGTGAGTCATGAAGGAGAAGTACCCAGGTGGCTTTGAGCACATACCTGTCTCTAGCACTCTTCAGCACACTTGCACAGTAATTCCAGGCTCATAGATAGTAAAAGGATGTTCCTTCTTGAGAGGTTATTGGAAGGAATTAATCAAGAATTTCTTGTTGAAATGTCTGTGTTGCAAAATGATAATTCATTAAAATCAAACCTTTTTTACAGGAGACAGCTTGTTCTGAGACTATCCTATCACATTTTGTCTTTCTAAATCATTTTTACAGGAAAGGTTTTGACATTGTTGAAACATCTGCTTTGAGCAATTTCTTTTATAAACTGTACTATTTGAAACACATAAATGGAAGCTTAAATTGAAAAAGATAAGACAAAATGAATAGTTGCAATGAAAAAACGAAGTTAAGCTTTTCATTCTAATTTAAATGAGGAAAATATTTCTAAAATATCACATTCATATTGGCTGGAAGAATGTCTCTCATTCTGTTCTAAAAATGAAGGGATGGGAAATTATCTGGGCAAAATTAAGTGAACAAAGCAAACTAACAGTTAATTTCTGCTCCTTGTAGAAGGACTTTAACTCCTGGTGTCCTTACATGAGCGTATGATGTTACACGTTACTGTTTTGAGGACCATAAAAGCCCCTACTATTGTTTGTCCTCACTGTGTTTCTGTTCATGTACGACCTTTAAAAGTGAATTCTGCACACCTCAATCAAAACCCCATGGGACTTCCAAGTTCTTAAAAGATCACAGGTTCAGTACTAAGGATTGCTTGCTGCTACTCTGCAGTAAATCTGTATTTCTCATCCCATTTCAGATGCAGCTGTTGCACAAAGTGATAGATTAGCATAGCAGGAACCAGCCCGTAGATTAGTTATGATACCATGAGGGCAAACTGGGTTAATAAGCAAGTCATCTGTAAATTGGCAAAACATGGTACAAGAAAGCATGGAATAACCACAGAAAGTCACCAGTCTTTTCCTTACATCTCTTATAATTGTTTCCACACACACTGGTACTTAGAGAATGAGCCTGAAAATCAGAGCTGGTGTAAACTAGTGTCGTCCCAGGAAAGTCTGGTGGAGTGGTACTGTTTCACGGTATCTTTCAAAGAGGGACTTGCACAAATGTGACCGTAAAATGGCAGTGACAGCAGTGTTGTCCTGACTGCCCAAATCTGTTCAACCTGCTGCTGGAGCGAATACAACCGGGTGTAATATATGGATTATGCTATGACTGGAGGCAGCCTGCATTCTGTTTTTTCAACACTTTAGCAATGCCATTCTCTACAGAAAGATTTCCTTTAGAGTAGAAAAGAAAAGAAGGGGACAAAAAGAAAACTTGTAATAATTTCTTACAGCAAAGGCACTTGACAAGAAGTTCCCCTTTTCTTTTTTGAGTGACAGAAAGAAAAAAAGGAAAACAAAATAACCAACACTATAGCTTTGCAGTAGTGGTCTAAACGTGGTGTTTCTCCTCATTACCAAGCCTTTTGTGTTCAGAGAATTGGAGTCTCTGGGAAGCCCGCATTACTAGCAAGATACCTTTCTGATAAAGAAGCTTTGCCTCTGTGTTGGACAACAGTGTAATAGTAATATTCTTCTTGCCTATCATATGAAGTCTTCTATGACCTGCTGGTTGATGTATATCTTCTAATTTGTCATGGATATTTCTGTGTTTTCAAAGAAATGTTTAGACTGAAAGTTGGGAAGAAACAGACTTAAACAGCTGTAAATACGTGTCAGTGATTCTAAACAGAGAGATGACAAGTGTGCCAAAGTCTGATACTGAAGTGTGACTGAATCAAGCCTTACAGGATTATATTATGGATCTTTCTCCTACTGATAGTCAAAAAGCTATAGCCAAGCCATAACTTCCTACAATGCTTGTCAGTATTTAGACTGGATTATCTAAGCAAGTGGGACACTTATATTTGCAGAAAAAAAAATAATAAATCAGTTATTTGCATTAATCAGGGATTCAACATCTGCATTTTAGGAACATAATCTTTTTATGGTATTTGGGGTGATAGATTTGTTATTCCTTTTTTAGACGTACCTTTTTACATCCAGATAGCACTAAAGGGGGGTGTACAGGTTTTTAGTTGAATTGTGGCCACCTTGTCAGTCAGATGCAGTCATGTGCGTGCTGGAAGTCAATACCCTAATAGAAGCTGTGACATGGGAGCAACCTTTGTATTACTCACTGTTTCGGTCACAGCAGATTTCCATTGACCCATGCGTTGGCAAATAGGCCCTCCCTCTCACAAAGTGGCTCTTGAATTTTCTTGACCTTTTACAGCTCAAATACCTGATGGGCAAACACAGCCTGGGACCAAACTGTCTCTGCTAACCTTCCTTTTGATAACTGCTTGGGCAGGTTTGATGGCACAGCAGCATACTGCAACTCCTGTCGACCTTCTGTATCTGGCTAATGCATGGGCCATTGTTGCTTCCTCCCTGGGCAATTCCCTCTGGAGTGGCTTATACATCAGCATACCCTAAAGTGCAAGGCATTATCACTTGCTGTCACAACAGTGATTGTGTACAGCAAATGATGGACATAAAAATGTCAGTCACATAATACTGATCCGCACATAAAGATTATTTTGGACCAACATAAGGACTTAAGAGGAGACAATGCCATGGTGTTTGAAACAGCTGTAGTTCAGTTTTCAACCTAACTGCAGACCTGTGTCATGGTGGCTATGGGCTCACAGCTTGTTTGTGGACTGGTCTTCATTGCTGCTTGGAACCTCAGTTAATATGCTCAGTTGTATTCCAGCAAGCAGTGTCTGCAAGCCCTTGTCTTCATCCTCTTTTCATGGCTTGTGGCTTCCAAAAAAAAAAAAAAACCAAAACCAACAAAAAACAACCCAATCAAAACCATTTTCAAATGTCATATTTCATAGCTAGGCATACCCAGAAGGTAGCTTTTTCATTTGTTTTTGTCCAAGTTTGATAGTGACTTGAAGCTGGTTGATGATGCTGCCTTGGAAACAGAATTGGGAAGAGGCACAGTTCTCTTGGACTCAGGACAACTACGGTGAAACATGCATCACCTGCCTTTAGCAGAGACACCACAGAGCAGCAGCAGCAGCCCCCGTGCAGCCATCAGCATAGACAAGTGCAGAGCCAGGTCGAGTTAACTGAGAATTTGCCAAGCAGCTGAGCCATTTTAAAAATCCCTGGCATATATGGGGCCTGAGTTGTTTGAGAAGGGAGTTAAACAATGCAGTTGCTCATGATAGCATAGGATGAGATTAAAGAATCAAAAAGAGCCTTTCTGTTTTCCACCTGGGCTAAAAAAAAACCCAACTTCCTGCAGTTAGATTCTTTTAATCAAAATTTTACTGCAGCCACATCAGTTAAACAGAGGATCTGGCATTTTCAGACAGATTTTTAGGGCTTTTAAACATCATTCGAAAAATGTTGTTCCCCTAGTGAGGGGACCCAGATTGCACCTTGGTTCACTGAGTTAGTGAGCTGGTGCTGACAAAGTGTGGAAGTGTGCATGCAAGGAGAGTCAGCCTCAGGCTGGAGGGTAGAGAGTGAGGCAAGATTTCTTTCATTTTAAGTCTTATGCTTAATCTTTCTAAATGTAGAGCCATCACACAGAGTTACAAGGTTTTGTTCTTCTTTGTTTAGTTTCCTTTAGCCAAAATAATTATCAAGTCTGTAGTGCGAGTACAATGATATGATTTGTGTTAAAACTAGAGTGGGAACAGAGTGCTGTTTCATGAAAAGTTTAATGGCTTTGTCTCTTTGTTTGTTCTTTTCTTGAAAAAGAAAACCAAAGTGCTTATGCCTATCTTTTGAAGAAAGATACAGACAGGAAGTAGCCCCCTTCCCATATGGTAGTAGTCCAGTGGGAAAGGCCACGTTCAAACACCTCTTCTTCTTTGTGGAAGGCCGCATTCAGAGGTTGCCCTTTCTGGTTTGTGTTTGTATTTCTGCCTGCTTGTCTGTCTAACCCTGCAGCATATGGACAGTACAAAAGAACCCCAGAAGGAATGCTCTATCTGCCTGGTCTTGCCAGGCAATTGCACTGTGAGCACAAGAACCTCTTCCTAGCTAACATTTCACTGAAACTGATGTTTTTCCACAGAAAGCTTTGGTTTCAACAAATCAGCACTTTCCAGCAGAGAAGTCTTTTGCCTGAGAACTTTCCCCAAATATTTAGTTGTGGTTGTGGTAGCTCCTCAGTAGGGGGAGTTCTGGTATGCTTAGTGATAGGTTCATGTCAAAGGGATGTGGAGAACAACATAAGTCCTTCCATGAGTGTGGTTGGTGTATGAGGAAGGGATAAAAGCCTCTAGGGCTTCTGCTCTTCCTTAAGCTCCATTATCTCCTCTCTTTTTCTTTTTGCAGGTTTCCAAGTTAAACAGATGCTGTGTACCTAGTTTATTATCATTTCCCCTTGGGACAAATTACTGCAGTGCAGACACCTTTCTGTCATTCAACCAACTGGAGTAAAAGCAGTGAAATATTCTGGTGAATATATTGCCTTACCTTCAACTCATCTATTTGTTCTGCAAACATGTGGATCCACTTGGTGTTATCTCTGCCTCAGAAGTTTATCCCATTTCTAGCTCTGCCCAAGAAGCGGATGACGAAAGTACTGACTACTCACTCCACTTAAAGAACAAGGAGAGCAGGAATGAATTCAAGTTTCATGGGAAGAGAGGTAAGAAAGACTTTAGTTAATGCCAAGAACTGAAAAAGCTTAGTCTTCAGGTAACAAGCAGATTAGGAAGCAGGTAAGTGGAGTGTCTCTTCTTGTTGTAATTCCACTTTTTTTTTTTTCCCCTTTTCTGCTTTCTGCTAATTATGAACAGCCATGCAAACAAATTAAGAGCAATTTACTGGCAAGTTCTTTCTCTAGGAATAGTTTCCCCCTTGTGAAAACAGGCTACTACCAAAAAAAAAAAAATCAGCTGCCAGTTCAGAAAATGACTTTCACTGTCCATCTACCTGATGGCCAGATCTTGCTCTCCCCTCTCAGCCAGATCTGTCCTCCCGCTTGTTTGTCAGGCCTTGTGTGTAGTGAGAAGCATTGGTTTTCCATGCGCGGTATTTATTGTATCTCTACTTCTCCTCACCCATCCCCCTCTGCACTCTCTACCCTCCCTCCTTGTTAGACATGATTACATGTTGTTTGGCCTCATTCCATTTAGGTTACTTTGCTGTATCATCCTGAATTTGTGCGTAGCATAACAGCTCCAAAGATCTTCTAGTTTGAACCAAATGATAGAGTAGGCAGAGTTCATTAAAATAAATAACAGCATAGCATGAAACACAGCCCTGAAGTAATCAAAACTGAAATCTGAAAAAGTGACTCTGAGTGTAAAGAAGTCTGTTACATGCTGACTAATACAGGCAGAACTGGGGTCTTGAAAACAGTCAGTTTTATATGCTCTATTTAAACCTGTCAGCTCTCCAGACAAAGACATGGGTGGTGATTGCAGGGGGAGAGAAAGCAGTTGGGAGGGGGATACATGTTACAGAACCTCGTGCCTGAATTTCTCCCTTGATCCCCAAAGCTGGAACATTTTTCCTGTTGTTATTGCTGTTGTTTTTTATTGGGAGTCAGTGGCAGAGGAAAGCCATGATTTAAGCCTAGGAGTGGAGATTTTTTATATAAAGCAAACTTTATGCAGTTGACTGCCTCCTTCCACTTGCTCCCTTGTGTGTCTCGCTGTCCCATTTCTTTAGTCTGCTTGTTTTCAGTGTTTGTAATGTTCCATTTTAAAATATCTCAGTGGTTTTTTCCCCTGCTGTCTTAAAGACACTTCGTTCTTCAATTCATCTTTAGTTCCTCAGGGCACTCAGATTATCACTACTAACATTTTGCTCTTAAAATAAGGGCTCAAGGACCAAGGAATGGTTTAGAAGAATGTGAGGTTTTGTTACCTGTGAGACACTAAACAGGGTGCAGCAGGAGAGGCTAGAAAAATGTCATATTCTTACGTTCTGCCCTCAGCATTTGCTACTGTCAGAAACAGGATTCAGGGCAAGATGGTCCAGTTCTACAGCACGTTATGTTCATCACTGACTTTGTTTCAGCAACTCCTCCCTTGCAACATCTATGAATGCACAGATATGGTGTGTAAAACAAGTGAAGAGTGTTCCCTGTTCACCGTGGTAGAACACACAATCTGAAGATGTGAAATCAGAATTCGGGTCCTCTGCAGAGGTTTCCCGTTGATAGACAGGACACTGTCATGATTTTCGCACTGGCAAATTGGATCCTCACGCAAATCCACATGACTCCCAAGTATTACAGAAGCAGGCCTTGTGTAGGCAAATGTGTGTACATTTCCTAAGCGTGCAGTTAGTTTTATGTCTCTTTAGTACATCCTTCGTTTTGGTTTGTCGCTAGTATTAAACCCCATGGAGTGCATGAGAGTTCTTGTACGTGCTGTTGTATCTGGATTTCAAGGGATAACAACGGGTTAAAAATCTTATCCTGGTATGAGAGGCAAGAGGAGGAGAGTATTTTCAAGTATTTGCTGGAATGTGTTCTCTGGAATCAAAAGGTTTGAGATATTTGAAGGAAGAGCCGGTGTTAGATACTAGGGGAACAACTGGGCTTTATCTTCTAAATCGCTCCAGGAAAGGCTCATTCCTATCAAAGTAATCATGTCAAAAAAGACCCTTCTGAATATGACAAACAGGAGAGAATAGGTGTTGATAATGTGCTACGGGAAATGGAGGTTGTTGAGAGACCGGGCTGCTTCCCTGTTGGAGCTCCTGCCAAGAGAGACCTGGACATGCTGGCTCAGGCCCTCTGCCTCCTACAGACAAATGACCAACAGGCCCTGCTTTGTCTCAGCAAGGCCGCCTTGCCTAACCGAGATTCCTGCCAGCTTGCCTCAGCTTCTCTTAAAGGGGTCAGACGTTAGCGTGGATTTAAAATATTCACTGTTTCTTCCTCTTTGCTGATTTTCTGTCACAGGAGCTCCCTGTCAGTCCTGTAGCCAGACAAAAGCTTTGACTAGCACAGCAAATGTGTAGGAATTAGTCCTGTAGGGCAGGCTGCAACTTCTAAAGCCAGCTTCAACAGCAGTTAATGCATTGCCACAGCCAAAAACTCCTTAGAGAGGAAAGAGCATGCTGTTCACAGGCCCACAAAATCAAAATAGCCCCAGGACTTACCCAGAAGTTAAACTGACCGAGAGATTCGGGGATTCTCAAGTGGAAATGGCAAACCCCTGTGAGCCCAACCTAGCTACGTCAGTTCTAAGAGAAGTGTAGTGTGGTCAGAAGTGTGTGCAGTGCACATAAGGTTACTCTGGAAATATATAGGCAAATAAGGCCGCCTCACCATCTGGATATGGGATGTAAAGGATCGAGAATGTGAGAGGCAATGTGCAGGGAATTTTTCCACATGGATTTCATTTGGAGTTAAACCTTGTGAATATCTGAATCCTGTGGTCCAGCAGAGCATACAGGATTTTGTCCTGTACAATCAGAACTTTCCAGTGTGTAGAAAACTCCTCTGGAAACATAATAGCTTGTACCCTGACCTGGTCTTTAGGAGTCCCCAGATAGCTGTGGAGTCCTACCTGCCTACCATGTACATAGGTAGGACTATGCAAGATGTGTTGTGTTCTTCTGTTGGAGGTACAACCAAGGACATTCAACAAGATACTCATCTATGCTTTCTCGTGAAATCTTGTCCCACCAGCAGGTGCGTTCTTGCAGAAAATGCACTGTCTGCTGCCTTCTGCACTGGCAGGAACTGGCCTCTTCTATTGCACTATGTTTCTATGGAGCAGTGACAGCGTCTGTTTGATTCAGTGCAAAACGGTGAGGTTAAGGGGGAGCTGTGGATAAATTTCACACAAGTTTCTAATCCTTAATTTGCGGATCATTAACTTTGCACTGTAACCCTTGGGAGACAAGGTCACCTGCTTCATGGGCTGGGAAGGTGCTTTTGCAAATAAGGGTGTTTGCTCAACATTGCTGATCCCCGCTGATCCGTTATGAAAGCCACATTAGTTATTGTATCCACACGTTATGTACAGTCATGTGATGCTTGAGGCCTGAAATACATTTAGCAAGTCAGAAGAGATAAGGCAGGCTACAATCTGGCTTTCTTCCCTTAGGTTTGCAGAATGTGTTTGCAGATGTGTTGATCTTTAGGAGGCTGGGGCTGGGGGGGCGGAGGGAGGGAGGGATATTTTCTTCAATTGCCTATTTCAGTATCAGAAGTAAATGAGAAGATGAGGTCATTTTTCACCTCCTAGTAGCTGTGGAGACACCCTTCCCACATCCTGAGCCATGCTGTCTCAATTTTGCTTCAACAATGATTTTCAGCCTTCATGAAGTGGACATGATTTAAGTCATTTTACCTGGCTTTGCGCAGAGCTGAAGGGCTGAACTGGGTCCATTTCAATAATGCTTATTGCAGCAAACCGGTTTAAGTAGCTCACCTGATCAGCAAATCAGCGTGATCAGCATCTTTCAGCTTCTCTCTTAAGTGATGGTTAGGTTCAGCAACACATGCACTACTTTCCCTCTTTTTGCCAATGATTATTTTCCCTCCCAGACTTCCCATGTTTCCAGTAAAGTCAGAGGTGCAACTTATTAATGCATCTAGGTGTGACTGAGAATGAGGAATTCATAGGAGTGACCGTAGCTATTGAATCTCGAAGGATGTACACAAGCTTTGCCAGCCACTAGCTAAGAGAACAAGGATTTGGAGCAAAATACCAAGACCAAATATTTACACTTGGCTCCTCACAGGCCCAGGCAGAGCAAATCTTGCTTGCCTTAGATGGGGACAGTTTTAGCCTGCCACTTTGTGGTGTACGGAGTTTTGGCGAGTTACTTGCAGTTGGCTGGTGCTGCAGTTGGTAGTTGCTGTGTCCAGCTATACGTGACAGGTACCTGCCATTTCATCTCCTCTATCCAGAGGCTGTATAACGTCGATTGCAAGTGCCACAACCTCCTTTCCCCAGCCCCGCACTGGGGGTCCCATTGTTTTCTGTTCTTCTAAGACAGTAGCTGTTAGGTGTCACCAAAGCGTAGAACATAGATGGGGGAACCAAGAGGTGAGGTGTCCTTCCTGGCCAAGACATTTAGTTGTGAAATACTTACTTGCAAGCTGACTTGTGAACGTTTAATTGGAGCTCTTTGCCGCTATTCAGGTTAGGGGTAATGTGGCTTGTACCCAGAGTGAGAACTTCCTCTGCACATCCTTTCACCAGTTTGGCCCCCCCCAGCTCTCCTGCAGGACATCTGGGCCTGAGGAGCCAATGCAACCGCAGAGTCTCATCCACACCTCTGCTGCCCTGGGAGCATGGAATGTCTGACCTGCTCAGCCCACTTGGTACTTTAACAGTAAATTAAAGGTCTTCATTAGCTTGTTTGATAGTTGAATAAAATGCTTTGAAACACTGGCACATTAACTGCAATCAAGTTTTGAAAGGTCTCTGGTTGCTAGAAGGAAATTAGCCTGATAAATCATGCTTTTCAATTAAACAAATGGGTAATTTTTCACAAGCAAGCCCAGAAGCTCTTATTTGGGAAGCTTTATTTGAATTTATTTTTTTATATTTTACACATGATTCTTTTTAAAGAACTTATTTTTTTCATAAAATTGTCACTGAAGTGTAAGATAGAAGCTTGTAAACCCATCCTGTCTGTCTGCCTTGAACATCCTCATAGCAGTCTCATGACCAAGCAGTGGCCTATGAATTGTACTTCCAAAATGATAGTAACTAACGGCGTGACCTTGGTTCATTGCCTGCCTTTCTGCGCCTTTGTTTACCTGTTTGTCTGAAGAAGCATTACCCTCCCCGGGTCAAAAAGGCCTGTTTAACTTAAGCAAGGAGTTCCAGGATAATTATAGTTACTTAGTAACTTTCATCTCAGAATAAACTGGTTAAGACTGTTAAGAAGTGTGATGGCTTCCCTTTTGGTCAAAACCAGCCACTGACCTGAAGGTACCTCCAGTCCTCAAAGCTTTAAGCACAGTCGGCGTTCAAAAAGCACTCTCTGTGCTTTGAAGCTGGAACAGATTGCTGTGTCCCTTACGCACCGAGTCTGAGAGGGACCCCAGGAATGCACACTGACCCTGGTTTCACACCAGAGCTATAGACGTGCTAAGAACTTCATGAGATCTGTCTACTGTAGAAAAGCAAATGCTAGTATAAACAACTGTGACACTGAATTCATCTTGCCTTGGGCAAATTTATCCAGGGTATTGCCATTACATCATTCACATTAAGACTTGAATTATCTGCTGGTTTAGATCTTAGAAGCTGCTACAAGCCCTAGTCAGAGGTCAAGATGCTGTTGAACTTCAGATGTTTCTGAAAGAAGAGCATAATTCTGCCAACAGCAGAGCAGTATCGTACAAATCATGTAAGAGAATTTAATCTATATTATTTTTTTGAAAAGGAGGTTTTAGTGCCAAAAATTTAGATACCGCATGTTAAAATCCATCTGTATAAGGCTACCATAGCTTCATCTTTGAGAACTAAATAGGGTGATTTGGGGCTTTTTTATGATATCAGAAGAGACCACAAATGATTTAAGAACTTCCTTCCACCATCTAAATAAAATAATACCAAAATATCCTGCTGTAGTTTGGAGTAACTGCATAAAACATGATGACTCACGTGATTAGAAATTCTCCTTTATTTTCCCTCCGTGTGCAGTGCTGATCTTCATGAACTGTTCATCACTGTGCATAATTGCATTCCTTTCACCTAAACTGTTTCTACATTTATTTTTTAAATTTCTTTTTCCTGAATCAGTGATTGTTGTTGAGTGTTTCAGTTTGCTCTGGAAGCACTCTGCATGCAGAGACTTGGGTGTTGGATTGTAGTGTGCTTTTTGAGAAATTTTGCATTCAGTCAAAATTCAGCCTCACGAGAGCTAGAGTCTCCCAAAGGACTGTTGGTGACCTGTACCTGTCCGTACCTCGGTTGCTGCTGAGATAAATGTTCAAGGCAAAAATACAGACCATCTTCTTGAACTCAGGTTTTTCATAAAATACTGCCTTCCTTCTGATGATCTCACTTCTAGACAAACAGTGCCCCAGGGCAATCCGGAGATGGCTCTTGCCCTGCTCCTCACCAGCAGGAAGCTCCTTGTGCTCATGAGCAGAAACTGAGGTGTCTAAAACCTGCCCATCAGCCCAAGTACAGTCTGCATTCTTGTGCTGGGGAAACCCCAGATTCAAGGCTTCAAAACCCAAGTTTTGCTCAGCATTCTGGGTGGTATCTGACCTAGAGCACTTGGAAATCTCATCTACTTACGATGGCTCATAAGTGCTCTGCTCTCCATCCAGGCAGGAGATGACTCACAGTGCCTCATCCTCATACTGAGATTTGTTTTGCTGTTATCTCATCTTCCTGTTTTCTTGTCCATTCTCCCCGTTTCTTTGTTCTGTCTGCCCAGCATGTGCTGCGGTAACTGACATTGGAAGCTGTGTGGGCAGGGAATGGGTTTTGGGTTTAATAAAAAGTGTGGTTACACCATCTTGCACAACAGGTCCCTGCTCTGTGGCTGGGCCAAGTGAGTTCTGTCGACCAGCAAAAATACGGAAAACTTGGAATAGCAATAATCAAAAGATATTATACCGTGTTATATATAATAACAACACATTCTAGGCTGTTCGCTGTGTGGAATCTCCCAGGTATACTTGGCAACAAGGGGGAGAGAGATCTGAATACTAATGACAGCTGGAGGAGGGGGCACTTAATAGTATTTTGGCTAATTCCCAGGTTGCCTGCTCTTGAAAAATGTGTCTGTGCTGAGCTAGGCATATTTTTCACGTGTAGAAAATCGGTTTGGGTGTTGGTAGGGCTTTATATTTTGCTGATGCTTCCTACAGTCAGCTATGTGAAGGTTCATGTAGCCATGAGGTCTGTGTTTCCAGCTCAAGGAGGCCTTCAGGCCTTCTTTGAAAGATTTGGAAAACCATAGTAGCTGATCAGACCCAAAATTGCAATTTTGGAGAGCACCAGATGTAAACATACAAAATGAAGAAGTATTTTTGTGTTTTGTGGGTTTGGGGGGATTTTTTTCCCTCTTGTTTGCTTGATTCTTCTTTTTTTAGTAAATCCAGATGACTAACTCAGGGCCTCTTTTCTCCTTCCCTGCAGGCAGAACAAAGTCTCTGATGATTCGCTTGCTTCAAAAAGTCCCCACTGATTTTACCTTTGGGTCTGTTCTACCATCTCTCATTGTTTCATGTAAGCATTTTCTGTGGTAATTAGACTGGTAATAGCATAATCCCTGGTGGCCTTCCTGGAGTGTCTGGCCTCTCCGGGTTGAGAAAGCTCTGCTTAGGGGCAGCATATTTTTTCTTTAAATGGGAAGGGGAAGAGTTGATGTTGTGAATGTTGCTGCGATTATGATGGCAAAGCTTTTAAAAGAGGAAAGTTTTGCAGCATTTCCTAGAAGTGATTCAGGCTACATTTGTCTGATTTCCTCTGGAAGCTCACAGCAACCTTGATGGGGTGTGTTTTGTCCCTGGCTGCTTCCTTCTGGACTCTGGTCTGCATTGTCCCAGAGGAACACACAGATCTCTGTGATTTGTAGATGCAGGTGCAGGCACTTTTTGTAGCTGGGTGCAGATACGTTCAGAGTTTTGAAGACCAAGACCTTGAACTGGCAGTGGAAGGAGATTAAAAACTCCCTTCAGCTTCCAAAAATGCAGCGCCTACACTCATCTGAACTTGTGTGTGAGGCAGCGAAGGAAAACAACTCCTTGTTTTTTAAAGGCTTTTAAAAAATTAAGTAGAGATTGGACATTTTATCTTTGTGGCCTTTCCCCTGAATGGTTGTGACTAACTATTGATGACGCTAATGTCAAGTTTTTCCTTTTGGGATGTAACAAAACTGAGACAGCCTTGCAGAAGCGTGGCCACAGGCAGAGGAAGAACAGACATGTCTGGGGGACACAGCCATCCAGTGGGAACTAACAGAGTAGAAAGGGCTTGCAAATCCTAGTTTCAGCAGCTTTTCTCCAGACCTGGATTCAAGGGATTTCTGCCACAAGAACACAGGGCCTAAAAGCTTAATTTACAACTGCAGGAGCTCTTGCTTCTGTATAGGGGAGAGGAATGGCCTAGAGTGGGGCTTGGCCAACTGATCTCTGATCTTGTGTCCTTGGACACATCTGGTGCCTCAGTTTCCCCATGTGTAGAAGAGAAGGGTTGCTGTTGATGGTTGTTATAAAGCCTCTGAGAACTCCTAATGAAAAGTGCCATAGTGATCTAGGTGGGTTTTTTGCTGTTGTTCGTGGCAGAAGCGGTGTGAGGGAAGCCTACACAGAAGCTAAAGTCAGGTTTATGGCCCAAGTCCTGTTTGAAGAATACCCCAAGCCTGGATTTAATTCCAGCCCTGTGGCACTCGCTGCCAGAGCAGCCCCATCTCTGGGTGCTGGTTTGCAGGTCCCTTCGGAATGTTATTTCTTATTTCCTTCCCTTGTTGAGGAGTGGGGCGAGGACTGGGACGCGCAGGCCGTTCACCCTTCACACCTCACCACCTGTCACACGCACAAGGCTGGTTTAGTGTTCTCAACAATTGGTATTTTTTTACCTTTGTCGTACTTTTGTGCAAATTGCGTTTTTTTTTTTCCCCACTGTTTTTGCAGCCCAGGGAAATAGGTGATGGCTCCCAACCTGCCCCACAGAATAACAGGGTAAGAGTTGGGTATTTCCTTATCGTTAATGCAAACTTCTGAAGCCTGGTTTTTCTCCTGGTTTTTCTCCTGGTTTTTCTCCTGGCTTTCAGGTCGTGGAAGGTTTTCCAGATGCCCGCGTGCCGCCCCTGCCCCAGCCGACTGAGAGGTGCGGCGGAAATTCACCACATCGGGAAAAGCAAAAAGCAAAAAGCTGGTGGCTTACGAGCCCCAGTACCCAATTCCCGTGTCACTCCTAAAGTGACGGGTGCTCCCCGCCCCTGAGCGCGGAGGGCGGTGCGCGGGGTGCCCGGGCCCTCTCCCGGGGCGGGGCGTCCCGTCCCGTCCGGCGCGCGGACTCCAAGGCCCGGCATGCGGCGGGGCGGCGCGCAGGCGCGCTGGGCCGGGCTTGAGTGGCAAGTTGTTTGTTCCAGCGAGCACCAGCTGCTCGGCACTCCGGGCTCCGCTGCCTCCCTGCCCGGCTCCGCGCCCCCCGGCCTCCCCCGCCGCTCCAACTTTTGCACCCTCTGCTCCCTCATCTCCCCCCCGCCCGCCCCTCCCTGTCCCCGGAGCCGGGAAGGAGGAGAAGGAGCCAGGGGAAAAAAAAAAAAAAAGGCACCGACAATAACAGCCCCCCTCCCCCTCCCCATTCAAAAACACAAAATAAACCCCAGGGATAGATGAACTACAAATGAGAAAGAGGAAAAGATGGAACTGCACATCCTAGAGCACAGGCTCAGAGTGGCCAGCATAGCCAAGGAGAGCATCCAGTTGTTTACCTATGGATTAATCAAACTTGCCTTCCTGTCCTCCAAGACGAGGTAGGTGCTGGGGCTGGGGGCGCTTTACTTGAGGTGGGGGGGGGCGGGCGCCTCCTTGCGAGGGGGCAGGGTGTTGGGGGACACGCTCCTTGTGAGGGGGCAGGGTGCCTGGGGGGAGGTAACCTGGCTACAAGGGTGCTGAGAGGGCACCCTCCCTCCTGCAGAGGGGCCGGGTGCTGGCCTGGGGGGCACCCTCCGGCCTTGCGAAGGGGCTGGGGTGGGGGCTGCCTTCCTTCCAAGGGGGCAGGGCAGCCTCCTTCTTGCAAGGGGGTGGGTTGATGGGGTGCGGGGCGCCCCCCAATCTTCGGAAAAAAGCAGGGTCCTGGGATGGAGGACACCCCTTCTTGCAAGGGGGCAGGGTCCTGGGGTGAGGGGCACCCTCTTGCAAGGGGACAGGGTCCTGGGGTGGGGGTACCCTCCTTCCTGCAGAGGGGCAGGGTGCTGGAGTCGGCGGGGGAACCTCTTTGTAAAGGGGCAGGGAGCTGGGGTGGGTGAGGGCACCCCTCCTTGCAAGAAGTCAGGGTGCTGGGGTGAAGGGCCCTTCTCGTCAGAGGGCAGGGGGTTTGGGGGTGAGGGGAGACTCCTGGGTCTTCCCTACACCCTCCCCCCATCCCAAGGCAGGGAGATGGTGCTGAGGTCAGCGCTGGAGTTCGGGGTCCCCCCCTCACGGTCTCGGGGCAGCCCCCGGTGCGGCTCCAGCCTCCCGCTGCCCTTCCCGGGCCGCCGCGCCGGGAGCTGCGCTCCGCGCTCCGCGGATGAATGAAAACAGGTGGGGGCCGGGGGGGCCCGGCCCGGGCCGGCTGCAGGACAACAAAGGCAACAACAGCTACGAGGGGAGGAGTGTGGGGGGTTTTTTTTCCTCTCGCTCTTTTTTTCCCCGGTTGTGGTTCCTCGCAGCACTTACTGAGGAGCCAACCGTCCGCACGCGTGTTTGTGCCAAAAGGTGCTTTTTCAGGGCTGCCGGATTGAAGGAGGGTGAGGGGAAGTGCATCCCTTGGTTCTCTCGAAAAATTGTGGTATTGAGTAAAATGGATTGTGATAGCTTTTGGGGAAAAACGTAGTGGAAGGCACTGTGACAATTTTTTTTATTAGGGGGAGGGGAAAAAAAATTACTCCGGCCGGTTTATTGAGTGTACATAAACTGCCTAGGCCTTCCACAGCAAAACAACTTGAATTGCAAATGCATGTTCTGTGTCTTCCCTTAGCTTGTTGACTTTGTTGCTCTGTTCAGAAAGAGGAATGGGAATGTAAATAACACAACTCTTCTTGTTTTTCCAGACTGATAATTAGTATTTCAGTTTTCTCCTCAGATTCAGCTCAGATAGCATCTTTGTATGAAGGTGGGAAATCTTCTTTGGCAGTAGGAAAATAATAAATAGATAATAAATTTGCTTTTAATTTCTTAAATTGTTTTATTCCAGGCTGTAATTCAATCCTCTCTCTGTGATAATGCTTGTGGATGAATGGACCTATTTGTGGTGTAATTTGATTACAGTCCCTTATCTTACAGTTAAACTTCGTGCATTGAAATTTCACTCTGATTTGGGGCTCGTCCCATTTGGCTCTCCACGAACGTTGTTTGCAGTGTAAAGTGTATCAGCAGCACCTTGTTTACCACTGTCCCTGAATACTCATCAGGGCATTAAAGGCTCTTCAGTCTTAATTTTCTATTTTTGATGTGTTGTTTCATTATAATTGAAAGTGGTTGCTGATTTTTTGGGAGGGGTTGTGCTCCCCCTTTTATGTGTAAAGTGTCACTGTTAATGTCATGTGAAATCACCAGGTCTGTCACTCCTAATGTGTAGACCGGTTTTGGTGGAGTGGGTTGGTTGGTTGTTTTTTAAGTTCAGGGATGGCCCTGTTGTCTCTTTGTTTCACATCTTCAGCATGGGAGAGCTGTGAAAGGGTTAGGACAGTAAGATAAGCCCTTTGGGCTGTGATACCTTGTCCTGCTTTTGGGTGCAGCACTTGATGGTTTAGTATTGCCTCTGGTCACTGTGGTGTCTGGCCTTTTCCATGCACAGTGAGTATGGATAACCTTTCCCTACCTTTCATGGTATCTCACTAGTCAGGAACAAAAACTGTGGAAATAGCATGGGAAACTTCTATGTATTTCCCTTTTGTTTGTTTTGCTGTTGTTGCAGACAGTAGAGATGCAGGGGAGAGAAGGGGAAGCTTGTTTGTGTCATTCTTAAGACAACCGATAATACCAAAACGTTGCTTCTCCTGTGTGCTGTTTACATGCCCTGAGGCAAACAAGGTCCCTGCACCATAGGCCTGCTCTGATGAGCACCATGTCTATGAGGAAGGCGAGGGTCTCTGGCAGATGAAACTCCATAAATTTATGATCCCACTGTTTCTTTTTCCTCCTCCTTTAAGAAGTGAATGTGCCCAGGAGAGAACGTTTTATATGGGTACAGACAAATCTCCCCTACCAGCCACTCCATTGAAGAGGACCATTTGAGGGGTGAAAGGGGATGGCGGCCTACACCCCCTCCTCATCTTTTGGGATGAAATAGCAGAGATGCCGGTTACTTGCGCCACCTACATTTTTCCCCAATGAGACCTCAAACAGAGCTTTTACCTGTGCTGCAAGGCTGCCCGTGAGAAGTCATGATTTGTGGGACAGATGTGATCCAGAGAGGTGGCAATGACATCATCGCTATCCTTATGTTAGTCATGCAAGAAACTACAGCTTTTACACAGGCTCTTCTGAGAAGTGATCTGGAGGGAGTAGCAGAGCCTCTTTCATGTTCTCCTACACCAGGGAAAAGGGCTGGAACAATTTCTTTTTAAATCTTGTACGTTTTCCTTAATCCTCTTGGGAAGGAAAAGTAACAAATCTCCCTCCTTTTATTTGGCCTTTTGCCACTTTCAGTCCACCCTTGTTCATGACATGAGTCTTTTAATTTAGCTTCTGTTACAATAGCAGTATTTTTTTTGAACAAAGAACAGCAATTTTGGAACTATTCCGATGGCCAGAGGCAAGAAAGCAGTTAACGAGGTGAAGAGGTGAGACCAGTAGTGAATAAAACGGTGGGCTGAACTGAGCTGAAAGAAAAACACCATTAATCATAACTTTAAGTTAGGCAAGAGGTAGTTTATGCAAAATTGCATCAAGACAGGTAGTCCAGCAATAAATGATAGCAAAACTCTGAAGCAGTTACACGGAGCAACATGCTCCTGATGCTCTGCCTGTGAAAGTGCAGGTGTATTGATTTCAGCTGAGCTCTGCCAGGCACACCAGTGGAGGATCAGATCTGCGTAATTTTTAGTTGCATGCTGAAGGTTTGCACGTGTCTAATCTTTTTGCTCTTGCTGTCGTCATCATCCTAGTCTTTTACTGAATGTGTTGGGACGGTGTTTGCCTTTAGAGTTCCTTGGTGCCAAGGATGTTGACCTATTCAGAAGGTGTGCTGTGTGTTTATGTATGTAAACAGAACAACTGTCTGGCTTTATCATTGCATGCTTTTTCTTTTGTATGTGCCTCTGTAAATGTTGGTTCTCTGGGGCAGAGAACTGTGCTCGTCTGTAAACTGCCACCTTCAGCTCCCTGTGTGCTGCAAAAGGAACATCTTCCTTCCCACCCAAGTGTCTCCTTTCCACTTCCTTGGTCAGAGTTAAACAATCTCATGCTTTTGGTGATGTGCCCTAAGTAACCTGCTTGGGGTCTTGACAGACATGCTAATGTGCTGCTACACTCCTGTCTTGGTTTTTGTACCCCCTAATTGTAAAATATTGTTAATGGCATCTCCTTTTGCTGCATAGGAATTAAATCTGAATGGAGGGGGAGGAAGGGCTCTCTTGGATAATGCTTGCACTGAGCCACCAGTGCATGCAATAGGGAGAAGGAAGGTGAGCCTGACCTTGTCTTTTGAGTGTGTATAAAAAATATATGGGGAGTTCAAGTCCTGGAGAATGAAGTGGGGTCAGGGTTCTTCCAAGCACTGTGTCTGTATCATCTAACTAGCCTGATTTCCGGGTAACGCTTTGGTAGACCCTTGAACATCTGGGGTCAGTGAGTTAACAAGTAGACCTTCCTCTCTCTGTTCTGGTACCTGATATAAAGATACGGTGGTAAACAGTGAAATTAAGTAGTTGTGGGAGAAAGATATTTAAATTCTAATGATACTGAGTTTTAACCAGGATGAAGTTGAGAGGTTGGTTTATTCACAGGGCTGAGCAGTTAAAATAATTGTAGGTTATCTGTCTGGCTTCACAGTTTAAAGTCTAACAGTTTTCTGGTACTATTTAGTTTGAGAGGGGCATTATTTCAGTGTGCTGAAGGGAAGGAACAAGTTCTGCTTGTGTAAAGGATGAGACCTTGGTCGCAGAAGTGTTTAAGGTGGCCACTTCAAAAGCATCTGTCAGTCTGGTTTCTTTTTGAAGATGCCAGGTTGTCTTCTAGAGGTGCAGTTTCTGTGTATTGGTGACCTGAAGCGGAATTCAAGGCACTTTTCCAGCTTGCAGATTTGGTACTAAATACAAAAGGCTGTGTGAGCGAGGTGCTTCCCAGAGAAGCCGGATAGGGTGGAAGAGCCAGGCTGGACTCTGCCCCCTGTTTGACGCTGCTTGTCATTCTGCCCCTACCGTGGGATGCTGGATGCAGGAGGTACTCTAAGAGTGGAGAGGTGCTTAAAAATAATCTTTCTAATAAAAATGTAGCAAGCAGTGAACAATGAAAAACTGTATAGCATAAGCTGGTTTTTCTTTGGTCTTTGAACAAATATTGAAAGTGGGTTTGTTATCTTTGCCAAGTTTGTGATGGTATTTTAGGTAACCTGTCCCTTTGGTTAGTAATAATTGACACCTCTACTTATAAACAATGTGCTGTTGCTATTAATGTAAGTGTTTCTCATTCCCTGATCACTTGTTTACTCTCTAGGTGTCCTGAAATTGGAGATACTGTAATAAAAGGTCTATTTTGGATTTCAGAGCATAGTAGTACAAACAAGTGCTTAAAACGTATTTATGCCTCATTTGAGGACATTCAAGAGATCAGTACTCTGGTTCCTTGGGTATGAACTCGGACAAACGAATGTCGTTCATGCCCTTGTATGAAATACAGATTGGTCTGCAACGTTGGGTGATCATCTGGCAAAGGCAAGTTACTCCTGTTGTTCAATCCTTTCCTCTTGGCTTCTGCCATCCTGTATGCCCTAGGAAGACCAATGAATAAAAGCTTTGCAGGTTATAACGCAGTCTTTACTCACCTAAAACAGGTTGCTTGTGTTTTCTTTGGTGTGTCAAAGACTCCCAAATATCTTCTCCTCCCCCCCTCCCCAGGGGTGTGTGTGTTATATCTGAGTTTTGGGGACTTCTTTTTCAGTCTGACTTGGTGACCATCTGTTACAGAAGGACCGAGCGCTGATGTCCAGACACCACGGGAGGCTGGAGCGATGCAAAGCCTCATGGCTAAAGCCGCCTGCCTGCCCTTCCCCAAAGCACTTTGACTGCTCATTTGCGTTCCCGTGTGGGTATGGTGCTGAACTTGCTGGTGGATATTCAGGATCAGTAAGAGCTGGTGAGAGTCAGATGAGCGAGAAGGAGGGAGAATAAGTTACTGGTTTGGGCTAACAAAGGCCATAAGCTCTTTGATTGTGGATGTTGTCAGTGTGTGTTCAGGGCTGCTGGGCGTTTCAGCTGCTGGGCTGTGAGAACATTCTGCAGTGTTTTAATACTTTAAACCTTGGAGGGAGCAGGTTTCCTTCCTGATGGTCTCTTATTGTTTATCTACAAATGTTATTATTTCCCTTTCTTTTCCGCTTCTGGCATGTGGGCTGATCAGTGGGGCACTGCCTTATTTCATGCCTTTCTTCACCTGGCAGTCCTGTCATGCGGTCCTCAACCTACCATGTGGTCCCATCAGGCTAAGGCTGATGCCAAGTCCAAAGCTAACAGGAGAGCTTAGAAACTACATCAGATTCAAAAGGTGGAACAGAATTACTGGATCAAACCTGCATTGTGAAGCTGGGAAGCACTATGTGCTGGAGAAATGTCGGTTTAGATACTGGAATTTTAATGGGAATGTTTGGGTTTTTTAAATTTTTTTCTTCCTCTTTTCTGTACTTGGCCATTTGCCTTTTAAATAAATAAATACCTGACTGTAGTTGTAGTGGGCTGGTTGTTTTTCCTTATTTCTCATGCTAAACTCTTTCCATCCGTTAGCAGAGCTGTTGCATAGATGTAATGCATCATCTGGGGATCAAGTACACCACCAGTGATTTAAAGGAAACAACACTCATGGCCACTGATGTTGAGCTGAGAAATAAAAAGAGGAAAAAATATTTATCTTTTGCCATGCAGCTCATTAAAAATCCTTTCAGCTGGGTATTTGTTTTTGACTTTCATCTGAAAGTAATTATTTAAATGAAAAATATGGCTTTTATTAGTTCCTAGGTGGCTCCTCCTGCAAGCTGGGTGCTCATATGCTTCAGCAGTAGGGCAAATGTATTGTGGGTCTGTTAAGGAAAAGTACGACTTGTGCATTCGTCATCAAGAAGTAATAGCTGAGTTGTTCATTAACACAGTAGTTTGAATCCACAGGCTAGTCCTTCCACTGAGTTGTAACTTAAATTAGGCTACATTTGATGGCTGGAACTATTTTGACAATGCCTTGTTTGTGCTTTGTAAATATGTAAATCTTTCCACTTAATTCTTCTCTTTTTTGTTTTTAGGGTTGTTTTTAATCTGTTGAGCACACTACCTCATTTATCTAATGCACAACTCCTTAATCGTCCTGCAGTTTTCAGTGTTTTAATATATTTGGACAAGGGCTACAATCTCTTTTTTCAGAGGAAACAGTGCAGATTTGTTCTTTTGTTTACTGCCAGCTCCACAGTAAACTCCAGCTCTGATCTGCTGATAGCTGAAGGCTGGTCAAGGAAGAATTATACAACAGGAATGTGAGGAAATAACTCCATTCATTGCAGTTCAGAGTCGACAGAGCAAAGCCTGTAAGTTGCAGTTATCATTTCAAAGTAGAGATCTCTCCTCCCCCCGAGCTCAGCTTGGTTTTGTGTAGCTAACTATAAGATGTATTTGTTAAGAGAGAAAACAAGAGACAAAAATGTTTTATTAGGGCACAAAAGAAGTAAAGATTGATTAAGCCTGTTTCGTGACTGTACAATCCCTTCTTATTTTTGGATGTACTGCACAAAGTTTTACTGTGCTGACCATGGAAACGGGGAATCTGAGCTCATTTTTGTGGTCTGACATATAATCAACATTTTGTACTGGTTGATAAAGTTTTATTTTCACATCCAAAGAAAAGCAGTGAATGCCTAAACTTCCTCACCAACTAGAACCAGCTTCCTTACTTCGGACTGTTCAATGCTCTTTACTAGAGATTATAATAAGTAGTCTACTTCTGAACTGGAACCTGTTATAGGAGGCTGCCAGCAGCAGTGCCGATAGCAGAGTTGTGATTTAGCACAAAGTTGGCACATGGAAGGGACAAGTGGTGAGTTTGCTTGGTGGCAGCAAACCATTTGTTAATCTTTTGGGAGCTTCTGACTTACACTTTTGTGGGGACGTCTCAGTAGGCAAGTGGCTTAGGAGATCTAACAAGATCCTCTGACTTTTATACTACCTTTCCTGTACCTGGGGGGGCTTTTTACAAGGGCCTGTAGTGACAGGACAAGGGGTAATGGGTTTAAACTGAAAGTGGGGAGATTTAGATTGGACATCAGGAAGAAGTTCTTCACGGGGAGGGTGGGGAGGCACTGGGACAGGCTGCCCAGAGAAGCTGTGGGTGCCCCATCCCTGGGAGTGTCCAAGGCCAGGCTGGATGAGGCTGGGAGCAACCTGGTCTGTGGAGGGTGTCCCTGCCCATGGCAGGGGGGTTGGAATGAGGTGGTCTCTAAGGCTCCTTCCAACCCAAACCTTTCTGTGATTCTGTGACTTTGTTCAGACCTTTGCAGTCCAATTAAGTTTTGCTGATTTGATGGAATAGATGTTTTTAAGATACTTGTGCTACTTACTGGCCAATAATTACAGGGAGATGTAGGCTGTTGGTGGTGATAGGCGTAACCCAAATTCTTTCAAGACAAGTTGTTTATAAAGTAGAAACCGAACCCTTTTGTAAGTGTGAATACGTACTTGATCAAGAAGTGATTGTAAAGGAAAAGTTCCTTTGCTTTGCCTGCAAAGTTTGTGTCCTTGTCCCAGAGGGTACTAGATATGTTGTGATGTGTTGCAAGCTACACCATGTAAAGGTTGCATTTACTCTTATGTAACATATTCAAATAGATGAATTTAAAAAAAAATGATGCTGGGAGGGGAAAATTTGCAAGTTTTGACATGGATAGAACGGTTAAAATGTAGGTCTGAGTCTCCCTGACTTTTTCTGTTCAGGCTTTTCTCGAAATGTTGTGTGTCAGAGTATCTGGTGATGATATGCACTGGTTTTAGTGATGCCTGAATGTTTATCCTACTTCTGTGCTTAAAAGATCAGTATTCAGCCCTTTATTATGCCACACACATCCTGTTTTACCAGATGAGTTTGTTGAAGTTGACAAGTCAGAGACCTTGATTGAAATGGCCCGTGTTAATCTTGTTTAACATTTGTAGCTTTTATTTCTTTTCCTGAAGAAGGATTGACTCCTCTCTTGTGATAACCTCGAAGGTACTCACTTGCAAGTAAATGTAGTCTTGGCAAAAAGGAAAAAAAAGGTTCTTAATAATGAGAAGGATATACTCTGTATGCACCCGAGCAACTGTATACATTTACATAGATTTACTTAGTCTTTATTTTTATGCTTTTTTGAAAATGGTGGATGACTTACTACATGATTAATCTTTCAGTTGTGATCCTTTTCAAGCTGCTTTTGGGTGGAAATTGGGAGTTTGATTATAACATGGAAAACAAACATTTTCCTTTGCTGTTTTTAAACTAATAAGCACTATTAAATGTGCTGACTATTTAGGAAAAAAAGATCGCCCTATTGTGTGTTTATAACTGAGCAACATAATGTGACCCGCACTGAAGGAAGGAAACTGATGGTGACTTGAGAGTATGCATGTTGTGGCATTGGAGCTGGAAGGCGTCCGCCTCCCACACCTACTTCTTGTTTGCAGACTGGAAGAAAAAAACCCAAGTTTACTTGCTTTTTCAGTTCCTAATTTGTTTCTTAACCTGTGACGAACTAGTGATCATTCTGAACTAAACTGTAATTTGAAATGAGGAAAATGTTCTCCCTTCTTGCAGAAGATGCTGTTGGTGTCAAAATCTGGCTCATTGCGTAAATGGACTGGTTCCAGTTGCTTTGTCACTGATTTCTCCTCAATTGACTTGTTTAATTTGCTTTGCAATTTCAGCAGCAAACATACTTCTTCTGATAATTATTATTTAAATGACGTTATTTACACCTAAGATGCCATCACTGAGAAAATGATTTCAGATCTCTTTAAATGGGGGTAGCTAATGTTAAAATAGAATGGTGCTTGTAGTTATGTTCAAACTCCTTGGTTGCAAAATGGAAACGTTAGAGTGGGCTGGTCTCTCATGGCTGGGGGGATAAACGTAGGACAGTTAATAGTATGCTGAGGTGATGTGTTTTGAGTTGCGTCTTATTCCCCATTTGGCATTTTCATAAGCCAAGCATCTGTGTTTGGCTAACGTGTGTGGCTTGTTTGCATCTGCTGAGTGCGCAAGGTGTGAAACCATACCCGTGTGACTCGCTCCCTGCTGAGCTCACCACAGGTTTTAGACTAGGTGGTGAGCGGTGGGACTGTGTGTTTTGCACTAGCTGCCTTTTATGGACGAAGGGGATAACCTATCTCTGAGTATTGCTTTTGTTAAGGGTAGGCAGTCCGTAGCAATTCCTGTGCTAATTAACACGCTGTTCTGGGAAATGGAATGGATTTGAGTTCCCTGCACTGCAGGCAAGGCAGCCGTAGTTACAAATGTACAAAAGGGCTGGTTTCCTGAAAAGCAGAGCATCGTTTTTGACACAGAATTTTATTTTTTTTTTCAGTGGTTGCTGTCTTTTTAGTATTTCTGACATACAGGTGTCACAGTGTTTTGATGGCTGCTGCGAAGCACTTAGCTAGACCCGTGTAATTTTCACTAAGCACAGAAGAGGTTAGCAAGAATGCAGCTTGACCAAAGTAGGCTGTATGGTTTTCTGGAGAGGGAAGAGGGATGGAAGGTGACAAAGCACAGGGTTGGCCTGGCACATGGGCGTGGTGGATGTCTCATAACTACGTGGGACCCAAATGCAGGGCTTTAGAAGTTAATGCCGTGTTGGAGCCTTAACCTTTTTGTGTTGCTTTCAGTCTTAGCCTGGTACCGTGCTGTCGTCACAAAACTAGAAAATAGCAAATCTTCACAGAACGGTTGAGATCAGGAAGGATTGCTGATCACCTATCCCTAGATCCCAGCTCAAGGCAGGGGCAACTAGAGCAGGTTGCTGAGGATTTTGTCCAGTTGGATCTGGTACTTCAAGCTGAACATGGAGCTTTCCTCTCTTCTCTGTTAACATGTTGTTGACCTTGTTGACATTGTAATGCTTTGCTCCATTTGGTGTTACTTTCCGCATACCATTATAATGTGTCATTTAATGTCTCTTTTTAACAGGACCAAGTGGTTTTTTTGAACTTAAGAGTGAGGTTGTACAACCCCTCAGTCTTGGAGACAACTGTTGGTGTGGAGGAGAAACTGTTTACTGCAGTAATTTATTGGTCGTTCATGTTTCTTAGCGAGCATTTCATGTGTAACTGCTTATTGGTTGTAAACTGTGAAAACCAGCAGCCTTGAGGCTGCTCTAACTTAAACTATAAGCCAAAAAATTCCATAGCTGGGTAAGAGCAAAGCTTGCCTTGGGAAAGGGCACGTACTCCCTTACCAGGGCAGACGGCTGAATTGTAATTTGTAAGGGTGTTAGGTGGATGTACAAGACTAATGAAGCAAGTTCTACCCAAGCCCTTTACACAGGAGTTTTCTTTGTCTTTGACTTAAGTCAGGGAGAGTATTAGAATGGTATGAAGTCCAAATGTTACTTGCTTTGACTTTAATGTACAGTACTGTGGTGGATGCCCTGCAGGAAAAGTTGTGCTTTGGTTATTGTACAGTTTCTGAGATCCTACTGCAGTAGGTCATGCGATGAAACCACGCTGTATGAAAGAGTATTCTCTGTAGTCCTCATTGGTATCAAGTTACTCCAAGGCGCTGCCTTTCTTAGTGGGTCTTGTAATTCCTCTACGTACAGGCGCTTTCTTGGCTTTATGCATTGTCATGTTACCCATCGCGGTGCTGTAATCTGGGGGCTGCTGAGGCTTGACCCCAGGACAAGCACTCTATGTGTGTGTGTAGGGAAAACCTTGCGTCTGAGGGAAGGGTTTGTGCTGAGTCGCTGAGCTGTCCCCTGGTAGCTCTTATGCTGTTACAGGTCAGAAATACTTTTTCGTTTGCACAAGAGTGTGAAATTGGCCTGGAATGACTAATGTAAAAAGACTTTGTGTGTCCTGATCCCATCTGAATGGCTTTGTTCATTCAGATGGAGGTTGAACTGTAATCTTACGCAGTGATTAAAATAGTCCCAAAACAATGGGGTTACCTATTAGCTTTTAATGACCTTGTTAAGGAGTATATTTTGAATGGATATCTCGCTGTAAAGGTGATAATGACCTCCTTATTGGTGGGAAAAAACCCCAGGAAAAAGTCAGTAATGATAAACAGTATGTGTGTGTAAAATGCTTCATGAAAGATTTGTGTCCTTTGGAGTTGTGCATGAGCATATGCTTTAAATTCATTTTTGTCTATGGTTATGGTGTATCACTGAGGCTTTAAACTGATACATCCTTGGCTGTTAATCCATGTTTGAGAGCCTTCCATGGCATGTTGTTGTTTATCTCCTCTTGGCGTTCCTGCTGACTGGAATGTAACCGTTCGTTTTTCTTGCGGATCTGTAGATGGCCAAAGTACTTGGGACAGTTAATGGCTCTGTCTTTTGGTGCAGTCGCCCTTGGCTGGATAACTGATGGTGTAGTTGGAGGGTCATAGCAAAGCAGTTGATGAAATTCCTGGCTCTGAGTGAACAGTTCCCACCTCCAGTGTTGTGGAAGTTGCTGTTAACTTGCTGACTGGTCCAAGTTTGAAGGGTGGGGGGAGAGGGGGTGTGAGAGGGGAAGGAAAAGAAAAACCCAACCCAATCCAACCCAGACCTTTGCAGCTAAATCATTGTGGTTCTGTTTCTGGAACAGGCTCTCAGACAGTTGCAGTGGTGCAGCTATGGGATGGGTCATGGCAGAGTTGGAGTAGAAATGATTGATGACTTCACCTTTCTTTACTGCCCAGGAGAATGGTCAGATATTACATCTTCTTGTAGGGACAGAAATAATTCACTTGTGAAAGTACGAGGTGTGCAAGTAGCAATGGTGTTAACCTTTTTTACAGAACTATAGGGCAGGCGTATCCTGTGTGTATTACTGCCGTCACGTTTTGAATATTACATTTGCTCACTTTGTGTTTTTAATTCCAACAGTAACGGTTTTTCCCTTTTATTGGGTTTGAAAAATCTCGGTGACAGGAATAGAATAGTTCCCGGATTCAAACAGAGTGGTACTTTTTCCTTGGCTTGTTTAAACATATTGCCGATTATATATTCCTTGCAGGATCAGCACAGAGAAAAGGACAATGAAAGAATTTCATGGTACTCCTCAACTGAGTCTTGTATAAAACAAAGTTTAAAATGAATTAGGACCTACCTTTTAAGCACTTGTCAAATCTTCTCAGTGCCAGGTTTTCTTCCCACTTAATGTTCACTTTATATCAAATCTAATGTGAGGTACATGATAATATTTTCAGAATCACCTAAGTCCTATTTAAGCACTTGGCACCCCAAGGCTCATTGGAAGCCAATGGGGCTTACAGTCTGAAATGCTGGAGGGGAAGACACTTCGGCGTTTGAAAAATTTAGCCTCCTGGACAGACTAGCTGATGACATTGAGGACCAGAGCTTGGGGAGGGGAGGCGGTCGGTGACTGCTCATGCAGGCGTGAGTGAAGATAGATTGCTGAGAATTAGTGTCAGGAATCAAGTTGGGGGTCTCTTTGTTCTTTCTCTCCACGTAACCATGTGGGTTAGGGACTCGCTTTACTCCGTTTCTCCAGCGGTGCAGCATCAGGCCCCTGCACTGTCCCGCTGTGCAGCAGCAATCCCTGCCGTCACCGGGCCCCCGGTGTTCCAGGGATCGCCCCTCGTGGCGCTTGCGGGCTGCACTGAGGTGGGGAGATGCTGCTGCCTTCTTTTGGAGGGGGAGAAACTGAGGCATGTGGGAGGGTGAGTGGCTTATCCCACTCACAGAGCAGGTCTGCAGTGTGACTTGACTGTGTTTTCCTGGTCCTGCACTGTCTCTACCACTCAAACCACCTCTTTTCCCTAGGACAGATGAAGGCCATGTTTCCAATCTGTATTAGCCGCTTGAAATCCTTGTCATCCGGCTGCAGCCGCCGCCGCCTTTTGCCTTTTCTGCTCATAGGTTTTGTAGGTTCATTAGTGGAGATGTGCTCTGTTGTCTTTGTTAATACCTTGAGAAGGAAGTAGGAAAGATGTCCGGCTGAGCTTCTGGCAGCAGCAGCGGTCTTCTACAGAAAGCAACCAGAAATGCACTTGTATGTATGTGTGCTTTTAACACACATAAACACACACAGATGTGTGTGTATAGTGCATGTGTAAGTATATTTGTGCCATTCCCGTGTCGGAGCACTCTGGAAATTGCCTCAGCTAGCAGCGAGAGGTAGCCCATGCTGACCCATAAACCCGCATGTTCTTAGGGGCTCTAATAGCTGTGCATCGGGATAGAGAGCGTCTCTCTTCCCGGGATCCTTCAGATGACAGCTGCCACAAGGAAGGCTGAATACGAAGAATACATTTTCACACGGCTGTATCCTGGGTGCTGGGAAGACTCCGGAGCTCAGAACAATAGCAGACTACGGAGCTGCCAGCAGGGAGTCTGAGTGGACAAGTATAATCATGCACTGCTCAGCTTTCAAGGAAATTACAGTTAGTGCACTGACTTGCTCATAATAGTGATGCATTGTTTAGCTTAATAACTTATCAGCTCTCCAGGAACCAGCCAGTGATCACTGTCATCATACACTGCTAATCATTTTGTTCTCAAATTGTCCAAAGATGAACTAAGGACCTGTCACATCACCTATTAAATTGGCAAACTGAGTGCACTGTATTTTTTTTTTTAGAACTAGAAGGAACAATATTACCTTTTTTTGTTCTCTTGTTTTGTCGTTGTCTTCACCATGTGTAATTGTGCCTGTAGCTTTTTCAATGTCAGATTGAAAGGACATAGTCAAATTGTGTAGGGTTTTTTTTACTTTTGTGGAGTCTCTGTTAAATTGCTGTTCTTTGTGATAACTACTGGGGAACTGAATCTGAAACCTGCTTTTTAAGGAACATTTGTTTTCCACAAAGCATCTGGGGCAGAGGGTGATGGGGGTTTTTTTTGTGGTGCTTGTCTGTAGTACCTAGACTCCTGTCAATCACTAGTAAGTGTAGCCTGACAATGGCCCTCTGTAGTAGCAAAGGGTGATTATCCTTCTCATACAAATGTGGAATTTAGGCCCAGGAAGATTGAGGGTTATTTGTGAACTCTGAGCTGCTGGCACTGAAGGAGCCTTGGAGCATTTTTTCTGAAGGAAAAGTGGTGGCTGATAGGCAAATAGGTTTTACAAAATAATATATCTGAATCTGTTCTTTAAGAGGTGATGTTTTGAACTCTTGTGGCTCTTACTGCTGCCACTGCTGGAGAACCTGGGGACTGGGCATTGGGATCTGACTTAGCGCTTTGTGGGTGCCTAATTTTGTGGCTGTGGATGAAAAGCTAAAACTTCCTACCTCAAGACCAATCCACGCAGCAGTAGCAAATCTGTAGCTTGGATAAATCTGGTGCCGTAACCAGTAAAACACAGGATTTGGCATGGACTCACTGGCCAAGCATTTACTCTGGTTGTAGATGGGTTTTTTTGTAGTCCAAGCTGGTCTGTGCTGTTGTGTACATGAGAGCCCTTTCTTCGTGCCCTGGCAGCAACAATGATCAGATGCCAACTAAAAACCATTCTCGTGGAGTACCGGAAAACAGCTTTGTTTGCTAATGTTTCGATGAAAGAATAAGTGCAAAATATCTAAGCTGTAGGGACACCTTTTTGTGATAAGCAGTGCACAGATATGCGAGTCGTGGGGGGACATCTCTAACCTGATCCATACTCGGAGATGGAACGGTGCATCTATTAAAAGGGGAGGGGGAAACAGATGGATGTGCCCAACTGAAACAAGCCTCCTTGCTGTTCTGAATAGGGCAGGCAGCTGCAGCGTGGTATCTACTGATCTCCGGAATTGTGCTAACAGTGGGGTGGGCTACTTTTATTAGACCAGAATGAGTACACTGAGATTTAAATGAAACCCTGAGCATTGCAGAATTTTTTCAGTTGTTTGAGGTGTTTGCTTAGGTTTCACATCTCCTGTGCCTGTCTTGAGAAAGACAATTGTATCTCTCGATCAGTGATGACTAGAATTAAAATAGAAGGGGCCTTCTGCTGCAAGATTTATTGCCTGGCACATCTATGTTGTCTGCTGAAGTGCCATCTTTCGTTGTGTTCTGAGAAGATGCTGCCTGCCTGTGGTATCTCTGAACTGCATGAGAAAACATTTGAACACACCTATTCTTGGCAACCCTGGCAGTATTCTGCTAGCTCAAATTATACAGGTCTTTGTGCATAGTATTGAAAAATTTAGGACCAATTGCTGCTGATTAGCAGAGAAGATCAGGTTGATGCAGAATGGTGTTCTCTACAGAGACTTAGCTTTGCATCTGCTTCAAATGCATCACTTATTCCTGGCAGTGAGAAGTGAGGAAAATGCTGAGTAAGTATGTCTTGTACCCAAGATCAGATTTCATAATAAGGAAATACACAAAGCTTACAGGTGTGGCTTTCTCTTTTCCATGGGAATGTTTCCCACTTCTCCACGAGTTTGCCATCTTCCTTTGAAAACAATTGTTCAGGTAGTTTTCTGCTACAAATAACCCCTGCTTTATTGGCTCCAGTTGCTGTAGGGCCAACAAATGGTATTTGGCCCAAACTCCGAGCTTGTACCAGTTCTGTATTTTGCACTGTAGTAAGTTGAAAAACATTGCCAGGTTAAAAAAAAAAAAAAAAGAATAGATTTGAATTGAAAAGCCTAAAACCTGGTATGAAATAAGGCCAGCGTGTACTTGAATACAGCATAACCACTGTGTAGTGATTTACCTCACTGTTTGTATTGCAATATATCTGGCTTAGTAGTTCTGCTTGACCAGACCTTTCTCTTACAGAGGTATTTTGTTCTTTACCATGCCTGCAGATACAGGAGTGGAAATGGCAGTATTCAAGGCAATGATTTTGTTACGAATGTGCTTGGGATGCACGGATAACCCAGTTCTGTGCCTGGCAAAGTCAACAAGTTCCTCTTCTTGATGTCAGCAAGTTAGAGCCCAGCTGAAAAATTGATGTGAGAGGGAATGTACCTGTAAAATCCTGTTCATGCAAATTGGACATCAGTACACTTGAGGTTTCTGGGAAAATAACCCCTTTCTCTGGATGTAGCATGCATAAGGACACTTGGATTAATTCATGTTATATTAAAGCCAGCTCGTGATTGTCTCTGGGTGAATTGCATAAACGGTGAAGTTCCCTTACTGAGGGGACAAAACACCCGGTCTGGATCTAGATGAGCAGGCTGAAAGCAGCATGCTGCCTTCTCCTGGCGTTTAGTCCTTGATTTCCCAGCTCGGGAAACTCAGCAGGCGACAGGATTGCTGACAGTTTTTTCCCCAACATCCCAATACAGGCTCATTTGTAAGATTTCTGTTACTTAAAGTTTAATTTTGCCAAGGCTCTCCCATCCCTTTGTTCTCCTGGATAACTGATGTTTACAGTGCTCCCATCGTGTTGCTCAGCAGCTCCACTGTGGTTTGAAGCCGTTGTGCATTGTGGTGAGTGTGAAGACGGTGATTGTGTGATGGTTGCCTAAGCCTCGCTCCTTTACCTCCTCCCCTTCTGTTGCTGCCTTTGTGACTGTGAGTTTCTGCTCAATGCTAGTTTGTCCAAGAAAATAAAAGCATGGTGGCTCTGTGCTGCAATTTTGCAGGATGGCTCTTTACCAGGCTCTTGATGGAGAAGTTTAAGAAGAAATTATTTTCTTCCTTGGGTGTGAAAATGCTGGGAAAGAGTGTAACTGGCAGAGGACCACCTTTACCTGGGAGTCTGGCCAAATAGATTTTTTTTTTTTTTTTTAATTTCCATTTAAAACATGGATCTGCACCCTGAGTAGTCTTTTTCATAGATGTTTTGTTCACAGGTGTCACTGCTGCTCAGGAGCAAGTTGTGATGCCTCACACTGAGAATAGCCCGTGACCCCTCAGAATGTCTCTCAAACTGCTAGGCTGGAGTTGGCTGCTGTGCTGGGAGAGGGAGGGTGCAGGGAAGAGGGGGTGTTAGACTTGATCAGGGTCTAGGAAAATTTGCAAGTAACATTGTGTTTTTTATGTGTTGAGGTTTGTTTTTGAAATTGAGGGGAACCTGTTCTTTACACGTCTCCTGTGTAAGCTTAGTTGAAGAGATTCGTCCGTTGGGTACAGGTCACGGCAGTGCTGACCTCTTTACACCACCTTTTTTTAGAGCAGGAAAGACTGAAGTTTGCTTGTGCTCAAATAATCGCTGTAAAAACATCCAATCGTTTTGTTTTCGCCAGGTCTTTGTCTTTATAATTTGTACCTTTTATGGCTGTATTACAGCTCACAGTGGTAGAGGCTGATTTCAGTCAGGGCAATACTCTCATTCAAGGAAGAAGTTAAGAGGAGCATGGCTCAACATTGGATGGGGTTTGGTAGGCAATGAGCAAGCTGGGAAACCTTTACTCGATCAACAGGCAGTGGCCATATTGACATTCATGTAACTGGAAGGGATGGACTTTGTCTCTATCTGTTGATAGATGTGTTACTTTCTTTTTCCAGCATACTTATGTTTAGTTTTTATGGTTCTTTAAGTGGGAGATGCTGCCCACTGCTCATGTACCTCTAGAATAACACCACCTGCACGACTAAAACTCCACAGCAGTTGTAGCTTTGTTTATACCAGCCTCAGATGAAACTGAAGCTTATTTTACAGAAATCCAGTAAATTTCACTTCAGCTTTCCTTTGGACAGGTGAGTGGCTTGCAAACCTTGGTATGCTGTTGGATTTCTGTTGTGCACAAAGCTTGTCTGCGACTTAATCTAAATGATTGCCTCCTCCCCATATTTATTCATCGGAGCATGGAATTATTACTTTGACGTTATGTGAGCTGATTGCCGTGAAGACAACTCCCTTCCCCACAGAGTGGCCTGGCACTGTAGCTTCCCAGGAAACTATCAGAACTGCTTCGCCTTGGCCTGCGTACCTTTACGATGTGGAATATTGCTGTTAAACCAGTAGTAGCCTTCAGTGCTGGCTTGCACACTGACAGTTTGAAGCCACAAGCTCTGTGAAGCCATTTGTAATATTTTTACCCGTGTGTTTGTATGGCCACATGGAGCTGCCTCCTGAAATGTTTGCGTCCACGGAGCAGCCTTCCCATGCTGCAAATGACAGGCTGGGAGCATGTTTCCTTCTTGATGCCGTGTAGAAGATCAGTGTCATAGGTACGTGTCACCAAACGTGTGAATGTCATGGCTGTGCCCACATCTGGGGGGTGTCACTGTGGGAGACTGGTTTCAGTGGAATTATCTGACGTTCTGGTTAGCTGATTCATTGCTGGCTTTCCCAAACCCCCAGAATGTCTCTGGTTGTTTTCTTCCATAATTAACCTGGTTTTCTTGGTCTGGATTGTTGTTCCTTAAATAATGACATCCTTAGTGAAAACAGTTTCTTCTGCTTAGAAAAGATGCACAAACTGTTATTCTTTGTGGGTTCACATCAGGATTTGTTGTCCTGGATTGCACCTGTGTCTTAATTAGAGTCCAGAGTGATTGGGGATTCAGGGGTTGTGTCTGGGGATGTTGTTTGATTGGAAGTTCAACATGAGCCAGCAGTGTGCGCTGGCAGCCCAGAAAGCCAACTGTATCCTGGGCTGGATCCAGAGCAGCGTGGCCAGCAGGTTGAGGAAGGGGATTCTCCCCCTGTACTCTGCTCTCGTGAGACCCACCTGCAGTTCTACATCCAGCTCTGGAGCTCTCAACATCAGAAGGGTATTGACCAGTTGGAGTGAGTCCAGAGGAGGCCACAGAGATGATCAGAGGGCTGGAGCCCCTCTGCCATGGGGACAGGCTGAGAGAGCTGGGGGTGTTCAGCCTGGAGAAGGGAAGGCTCTGGGGAGATATTATAGCATCTTCCAGTGTCTGAAGGGGGCCTACAAGAAAGCTGGGGGTGGGGGACTTTTTACAAGGGCCTGTAGTGTCAGGACGAGGGTAATGGGTTTAAACTGAAAGGGAGATTTAGATTGGACATCAGGAAGAAATTCTTCCCAGAGAGGGTGGGGAGGCACTGGGACAGGCTGCCCAGAGAAGCTGTGGGTGCCCCATCCCTGGAAGTGTCCAAGGCCAGGCTGGATGAGGCTTGGAGCAACCTGGTCTAGTGGAGGGTGTCCCTGCCCATGGCAGGGGGGTGGAACTAGATGATCTTTAAGGTCCCTTCCAACCCAAACCATTCTGTGATTTATTTCATTTTCAGAGAGAGAGTTTGGTTCCTTTGCTGCCAGTTTGTCTTCAGCTTCGGCCTTTTGAAATGGTCTGCAGGTTCTGCACTGACAATCTCTCAGTCTGCGGTACAAGACAAGGAATGACTGGCGTTAGTTGTTTCAACATATAATAACTCTTACGCTTGCTCCCTCAAGCCCTGTGAAGTCTTGTTAGGTCAGGGTGTGTGGGAGAGGCTTGTATGTGTTTTTGTTGTTGGGGATCTCCTTTTGAACCATTTCTCTTTCAGATCTCAGGCCTTGGAAGTATTTGGTTCTTCCCCAAAAATGCTGCTTTGAAGAAAAGCCACTTGTGCTCAGCTAGCTGAAGCCTTTGCTGCTGGAGCAAAGGGATTTGTCTGAGGCAGCCAAGCAAGCTTCTCGGGACAGAGGCTGTGTGTGCAAGAGGCCTGAATGCGGGTGGGAAGTTGCTGCAATACAGATGGTAGAATAGTGGGCAGGATGAATGCCATAAGGAGGACTTAGAAGTTACAGGATTGATACAGGAATTACTAAATTAGTTTTTCCAGCCTCTGTTTTGCAGAAGGTTAAAGTATAATTACTAAGCCTTTCATCTCCTTTCTATTTCTTCCCCCCCCCCCCCCCCCCCATCTCTTTATCTTTTTTCATTCTTCTTTCTCTTTAGTCTGCAGAAAGCAAAAGTCCTGTGCGATACTGAAGTAGGAGCTGATGCTCCAGCTGTTCCATAGTTTCCAGCCCAGGGCTCTTGCAGTGTAGCTGATGGAAGATTCCCGGGTGGAGCTTGTGTGTCCTCTTGCTGTGTCGAAGTCCAGATGTGTCTGAGTGCCAGTCTGGGCGAAGGCAGCAGTTACGGAGGCTGAGCAGGCAGCACTTGTGTAGCGAGTACACAGCTAGGGACTAGGATTCCTAGCTTCTATTCTTAGCTCAGTAACCAATTCATTGCAAAGCCTTTTGCAAATCATTCAGGCCTAATCCTGGACATACAGCAGCTCCCGATAAAGTCCTTTCAGTTTTTCATTGGGGACATAGGATCAGCTGCTTAAGTGCTGTTTTTCTCTCACTCAGTAAGACTGGGGGAATGAAAATCAACATCTTCATGCAGGAAGTGTGGTCATTTGTTAATGTTTGTGAAGCAGCGATGTGGGTATCACTGTGTGACGTGTGTGACCTGGCATCCATAAAGGGGATTGATTGATTGCTGTTATCAGCTGGGTCTTTGGAGCATGGGATTTTTGGTCTTTCTCATCAGACTACAATTTTCCATGATTATAGAGGATAATGCTGGAAATGCCTCTGCACTGGGCTTGCCTCATGTCCAGATGGCAAGGTCAGTGTAGCATGGACCTTGCTGGATTGCTTTGTGTGCCAGGATAAGTGCTGCGGCTTCCTTCTTTATGCTACTGGCTCAGCTAGAAATAGAGGAGTTCTATGGCTGTCAGTAAATTGAGAGAGTTGGAAATTAATGCTTACGGTGAACTCTGCTTTATTAGCCTTAAGTTATTTTGTCACCCTTCTGCAATGTGAATGGGAATGCTCGTTTCTGTATGGTACTTCTACTTTAAAATAATCTGAACTGCAATCTTAAAATGAAATGGAATTAAAAGCATTCTGGGCTAGGAGTTAATTTCTGGAGTATCTTGTAAGATAAAAGGGCACAACAAAAAATTATATTATGATATGCAAAAGCCCTTAACATTTGGCAGTGCTGTATTTTGTAGCATGCGCCGTTCTGGTAGCTGCCGAGGGCAGCATCTTGCTTGGCTGCTTTGTGTGAGGCTTTATTTTCCTGGTGCAGGGACAGAGGTGGATTAATCTACAGAGCTGTTGGCAAAAATCTGTTAGCAGGCTTTGCAGTGGGGGATCAGCTTGAGAAAACACAACTTGATTTTTGTGCCAGCTGAGTTTTTGATAAGTGTTGGACAAAGTATGGTCTCTTGGTAAACTTAGTTGTGAAAACACAGAGCCTGGAAGTGGATTTTCCTTTTCTTTCGGGAAATGTTTGTTAGTGTAGTGGCACTTCATGCTCTGGCTTGTGAAGGTCTGTCCCAGTCCTTACGTATATATAACTAACAGGGCTGTAAAGTGGACAGGCCTTGCCGAATGAATTATTTAGGCCAAGAGGTAGAGGAGCAGAATTATTACCTCCCATGCCCCTGAGGGTAGGACAGCATCCTCCCTTCCTCTGTCCCAGTGAATGAAAATATTGTCCTGACTTGTACATCAAGCCATTTCTGGGAGCCTGGGGGTCGGCAGTGGTGCGAAGGGCACTGGTAGCCCATAGGCAGAAGCTTGAAGATGTCTTTTAGTTTGTCGGGAGCTGCACGTCTTGGTGTTTAAATACACACACAAATCTATTGGTGTCTTTTCAGCTTTACAGATTATTTAATTATCTCTGACTGCACAGGGGGCAATGGGCTGGAGCTGCCACCAGTGCTGGTGACTCCAGCTCCTTGTGGTGAGTCCCTGGGTGTGGAGTTCCTGCTGGTGCCCATGTCCCATGCCAGCACTCGGGAAGCAGTCCGTACCCATGGAGAGAGCCTCCGAGATTGATGCACTAGGGATGGGTCTGTGTGTCCCCCCAAATAACAATCATGTGTGTCACACTGCTCCTGGCACTCACCTTGGATTGTGCTTTGGAGCCCTTGTGTGTGCAAAAGCTCCGGTTCTTTAACAAGGTTCCCCTCATTTTGTTCTAATGCTTATGCAAACATACTTCATCATCCTCAAGGTATAGCAGTCTTGTTTTCCTGTCTGCTCTCTCTCCCTCTGTCATTGCTAGATCCCTCCTGTCTGGAAGGGGAAGGCTCTCTGGAGTCTGTTTGCTGCTGTTCTGCCTGAGGGCACTGGTCACCCTTGTGGGTAAAGCATGGGGTGTTTCTGGGTAACTTGGCTGGCTTGTCTCAAGAGGAATCAGAAGTACATGTGAGCTTCCAGTTTTCCTCCCCCCCTCCTTTGTAGAGAGGGTGGCAGCCCTGAGTGCTCTTCACCCCAGGAGAGCAGAAGGGCTAGTGTCCAACAAATGGGCATGAGAACGAGGACCAGGAAGAACACTTTTGCCTTGCTTCTCCAAGTACTGCACTAGACATGCACCTTAGGATGCACTCAGATGTACCCCAGTGTTGACGAAGCTGTGCACTTGATGCCATACTATTTTGACTAAAGCCTGCTCAAAACACTAATGGAGGCTCTTGGGCTCCTTTTATACAGTGATATCTTTTTTCCAGAATTTTTACTGTGTTTTCAGCCATAACGCCATTTTTTTTCATTTTATGTTCGTTTCCTTTTGCTGACACTAGAGCAGCATATGATTTAGGGCTTTGTTTTCAAGCTTGATATGAAGGCTAATTACTTCCTTCTTGCATCCTCTCAGTAAGAAAACATGGGACTTAATCTTTCACTAAAGAGAAAAGCAAGGAAAAAACTTTTGAGTGCATGGAGTCTTTGGTAAGTCCCTAGATTTGAATGTATTTTTCACAGTGTAATGGCAACAAAACGTTAAGAGCCAGACTCCAAATGCCACAGCTCTATCTGTGTGGATACAGTTTGCTGTTTGGTTGTTTCTCCTTGCTGGGGCTAATTATGCAGTTACAATTCCTGTGGCTGAGTACTTTTAGTAATTAGAGGTACGCAGTGGATATTTGTTGTTTATATAAAAATCAGTATGTATTTGTCCCGTTTCAGCCCTCTGACTTGCTTTGATTATCCATAGTCTTCGAGGTAATTAAGCTGTATATTTTCTCCCTGTCTCTTTCTTCATATTCTGTCTTGCGTTAATTTGATGAGAGGGAGAAACTACAGCAGGAGCCTTGGGAGCATCAGTAAATTGTTTCAGTGGGAGGGCGTTTTACAGAGATGCCAGTGTAAGGGCAGCCTGCTGTCTGGGCAGCTGGGGAACCAAAAGGTTATTGCTTCATCATCAAGTGTTACTCTGATATAACCTGGGGAACGTCAGCTCATGGGATCACTCGTGTGAGGCAAGACTGACAAGGCTGATATTTCACCTCTGATCAAAGTAATTGTTAAACTTTTATCAAAAATATCTCTTAACGGACTAGGCAGTGATGACTGAAGGCGTGCATTAGGAAATTCAGCACTCCACAGTACAGCGTACAGACCAGGTAGCTTGGGAATGTCTCTGTGAAAGTGGTGGTGGTAAGAGGAAGGTGTGCTTTTATAAAAACCTTGGTTTATATCAGATGGGTTGTTTTTTCTCCAGGGTCAGTGTGCATGGTTCCCAGTATCCCTGGTTCATCAGGCTGCCTTAGGGCATACCTAACTTCAAGCGCGTGAGTCACTCCGTTTAAAATTTATTAGCTAGGTATGTGATTAACTTGATAAATTGGGAATGTGAGTTGTAAGTAGGCACTGGGGGGCTGTTGCCCAGCTCTCTCATCTGGCTGGAACCCCTTCTGTGGTGGTGTAACTGCAAGATTTGTTGGCTTCCAAGATTTACTAACAAACTTTTTCAAAGTTTGGCAGAAGAAAAGTGAAGTGATTCTTTTGAAGATAGGCCTGTGGGATTCAAAGGTGATAAACCCAGGAAACTTTTTTTTTAATGCAACTATGTTCTGTAGAGTATCATTAACATACTTTTTGTCCGTGACTGACTGAACCATTTTAAGCACTTGATATACAGGGATTACAATTCCTTAAATGCTTTACAGAGGTATTAACTTTCTGTAAGTGCTTATGATATTCCTCAAGAATTTTTCAACAAGATATCTAAAAGATACATTAAAAAAAAAAAATCAATAATACTCTCTACCCGCAAGCTTTGTAGTGAGGGAGTTTTTACAGCCTACTCGTGCCTGTGGCTATTTTCATTGTTGAATTCTACGGTTTAAAAAAATGCAAAATAGATGGTTTTCAACATTTTCACTCAGATCAACTATATGTATGTTGTCAAAACAATGGAATTAAAAATATTTAAAAAAAAAAATAGTTCTATTATTTATGTTCTAGTCTGAGCCTCTTTAGTAATGCATGCATCATGTTTACCTTTCTTTTCTGTTCAAGTGCCTAAAATACATATCCTTCAGCTTCATATGATTTATTTTTATAAGCTGGAGTTTTTCTTAAAACTCGTATCATGACATCAGTGGCAGTGAAACAGATCGGCAGTGCTGAATTTTATTCCGAGTGGAATCCCAAATAGTGCCGTATATGCCTGACAGTAGAAAGTTGGAAAGCTAAAGAATAGATACAGAAAATACTTGTTTTTAAAGCTTGATGAGTGTCTAACTGTATCTTCAGCTGAAGAAAGGCTGAGATGTGATGTGAAGTGACTGAGCCTGTTTTGAGCCTGTATAGGGCATTTCAGCTGACTCTCAGCCAAGGTTTTGGGTTTGTGTTGTACTTGTGAAGCGCAGGGGAGTGCACATATTCCCAGTAAAGGGCAGCTTTGTTCAACACCACCTCTTTGCACCATTCTAACAGCTGACACTGACTTCACAAATACAGTTGTGTAGTGTCAATGGTGTTGAGACAACATTTAAATGTAGACTTGGGCTTTGGGATCTAGATGGCAAACTGCTCTGGCTTGACGTTTTGCCATCTTTTGCCATCAGGTGAACATCCAGGTTGTAAAAGCTGGTTTGTTCTTTTAAGCAGAAGAGAGGTGGAATAAGTAGAAGAAAAACCCAGCACAGCACAATGTGGACAAGTGCTGATGGCATCTGTTCAAACAGGCAGAGACTTGCCAGAGGCCAAGTGGAAAGAATGTGATGTAGTGGGCTTGTTGGAGTTGCTTCTCCAGGTTGCTACGGTAAAGGATCTCTTTTTATTATTGCTGTGGAATATAAGCATAAAAGATGTGCAGAAAGCTGGCTGGGCTCTTCTGGCTTCTGCTTGGTTGCTTCTTGCCTGGGTATGCAAGGTGAGGGCTGCACAGCAGCCGGGCAGAACCAGAGAAAACACTGCTCGGAGACCTCTCCTAGCTGGGCAGCTATTTTAGGAGTGGTGTTACCACAAGCTTTGAATGGAAATAGCTGTGAAAGGACCAGCAGCATTTCATTAAGAGTGGTTAAGCCGCAGAACACCTGTGTGAGGTAGCTGTGGGCTGGACATTCCATTTTCAGCTTTGACATACCCAGATATCAAAAAAAAAAAAACCCCAAAACCAAAATCCAGGAGGTTGGGCCTCAAGAAATAGAAAGCCTGGCTTTAAAAGGTGAGTTTTATTTAAAAGTACTCAATGTGTGTTTCTCAGGTTCAGGCTTGTTTTCAGACAAATCTAAACTGAAAGACTAGATACTAATCTATTTATTTATATTTTTATGTTTGGTCTTGCATAATCAGGTTATTCTAGGTAGAGATTTGGAGAAAAGATACCTGTGTTCTTAAGCATGTTGCAGTGAATGATGGCCCAGTATTATGCAGGAGGCTAAAAGAGGGGGGTGGTTTGCTCTGAAGCTGCAGTACCTCTGCAATTCCCAACCTCTAGGTTTATGGAGATCATTCAGCTGAATGTGATCCTTTGCAGAAGAAAGTTCTCCCTAGTCTCAGGCTGCTCTGGGTGTGAATATGTTTCTAAAGAAAACTGATATGAAGGCTTTGGATACCAGAGAAGGGTTGATTAATTAACTTTGAGATAGGAATAATGAACATGTGGCTCTCATGTGATAGAGGTTTAAACTAAATATTCATGGCTGTATGAATGATAGTGCTTGGAAGACTTACGTGACATCTGAACATGAAGAGCCTTTATTTCTTGGCTCAAGCCAAGTTTTGACAAAACCTGGAATTTCCTGCATGGGAGACTGCAGGGATGTAGCTCCTTGGTATGGGATCAACATGGTGAGCAATGATTAGATTCAGTAATGAAGGGCATCTGTCAAAGTCTTTCTGGAATAATGGTGCCAGACCATGGTTGATGAACAGAAGGAACCAAAACAAAGTGAATGAAGGAGAAAGGAGGTTCTTTGCCTCTTTTGCCTTTGAGTTAGCCGTCCCTGCAAGTTGTGGGCCTGTGCAGTTGAAGGATAACTGCTCCTGTTGCATTGGCTGGTGCTTGAGTGGATAAATGGCTGCACACCTTTGGATTACCAAAGACCAGTGGTGCTCTCGGCAAGTAACTTCCATGAAATCCCTGTTTGAAGAGTTCCCAGCCTGAGCTTTGCAGATGAACTTTCACTGGTCGGATGCCCAGTGCTCAGCTTCTGTAAGAGCCGTGTGCTGCCCTGGCTCCTCTGCTCTTTTAGCCAGCACCAGACCTTGGCCAGCCAGTGGGCACATACGTGTATCATACATGGGCAGGGTTATTTCAGCCTTTGGAACTGCTGGGGGGAACCTTCTCTCTTCTGTAACACTTACTTTCTTCTTCCTGACCTTGATCTTCACATTTCCTTCTTCCAGAAGGTTCCCTACTGCGGTCACAGGAGGTTTGTCCTGCCTCAGCATAGAGAGCTCCATAATTTGCATCTCTTTGTAGCAGTGACTGATCTTTTCACCTTGCCTTCCTCCTCTGAGCTGGGTGCCGCTGTGTTACAGCGCTGTGAAGCTTGCGTTCGCTCAGCGTTTGCCAGGGTGTATGTGAGGAGATGGCGAGTGGGGGGAGAACAGGACCGGAGAGCTGCAGGAGTCGGGGTGGTACTGAGATCAAATAGCCCTTGGTATCTGACTTAATACATTCGGGGGAGACATGTGGGCCTTCGTTGTGTGCCAGTAGCGTTTGATCATTCATGAGGCTTTACTTCGTGGCCAAGGCTTGAACGTAGCCCCTGTGGCTGGCAGAAGTATGGAGCGTGTCCCAGGCAGCTGATGGATGGCTGCGTGGCCAGGGCAGGCAGGATGGCTGGCTGATGAAGGCATTTTGGTTTGTAGTTGTTTTCCTTGTGACACATGTTTATTTTAAAGTCACACTCAATCCTTCTGACAGCTTCTGCCTTACATCCAAGACTTGTTGGCCAGCCAGCGCATAGGACCTGAATCCTCTCCCTAGTATCTCGGGCTTGTTTGGTTTCTGTTACTGGTGGGAAGCTCAGGACCCTGACCCAGTATTACTGTAGGTCCCAGGTTTTCCATGTGAGATGCCTAGCTGAAACGTACTTTGAGTATCAAACTGGCTCCCTGCTACAATTTCACACCCTGTAGGAGAGATTTCAAGTGCGTTTAAATTTTTATTATGTTATTTATGAGCACATAAGCCGAATATTTCTTCTTTCCCACATCCTGTGCTATACAAACTTCTTCTTAGCCTGTCTGAGGCAGCTTTGTGGTGATGCCAGGGACTGGAAGTCCTTGTTTTCTGACATCAGATATTTAAAAAATTGTGCATAGGTACGGAGAGCAGCTCTCTTTTCTCAAAAATGGACTGTTGTCCTCTTAGCAGTCAGACCCTATGCAATGAAGCAGTGGCCCTGTAGCAAAGGACTGGGCTGTGTACTGAATTGATAGTGTTTAATCAGCTTTCTATTTTGATGAATATCTCGTCTTGTAAGAGATCTTCCTTCCAGACACTTGTGTGTGTTTTTGTTGTACCGCCCTCAAGTGCGATAAGGAACTTCAGACCTGCACTGGGATGGATGGTCCCAGCCCTAAGGTCCTTACACAGATCACAGAGACCTGTCTTAGTGTGCACCGTTTGACAAGGAGATAAATGTAATTTGGAAAAGCAGTTTCCAAGAAAGTTTGATTTCCCAGAAAGTGTATTTGGAATATTTTTGACATTGGCAGATTTTGAGGAAAAACTGTTATTCCTCAAGGTTGCTCTGAGTTTTCATGTGTTAGCTTATGAACAGGCCAGTTCAGACGGAGGAATGAACTCCTCATTGCCCTTTACCTTGCTGAACTGAGCTGCATAAAGGAGCTTAAAGAGCATTTTCATGGGCAATAATTTTCCTGTTGTTAATGTCTCAAGTAAGCTAAGCCCTCAGTTCCTGACATAGGCACTTCTGCCTTCCTGGGTTTGTTTGAGAGGCTCCGCTTTGGGCCCAGGCACCGCTGTGGGTGCAGGCAGGTACATGCACCCAGTGAGTCAGGGCAGCAGAGCCGCATTCTGCTCTCCGGTAGCTTCCCAGGGGCTGTGTTTGTTCCTTCAGCAGCACGAGTTTGCAGTTGGAAAAACTGCAGATAAACAACTAGCAGTGGTTAAATCCAGCAAAACATGGAAATGCACTGGCGGGTGAGCTAAAATGCGGCTTAACTTGCGTTTTGTTCTTGCTCCTAAAGCCTTACCGACAGTTTCCTACCAAAGCGCTCGCCAGGGCTTATTACATACGTAGACACATCAAGCAAATCTCTAAGTTTTAGGTGTTTTCAGAGTCATGGAGGTCTGTTTTGAGCTTTCAGCAAGTTTTCTTACAGCTCAGGCTGGTGGCTTGGGTGAGGAGTGAGGTTAACGTCCTTCCCCATCCTGCAGCCTTTGATCACTCTGCTCTTGCCGCATGATCCATCTCTGCCTGGCTCGATCCCAGGTGGGGGGTATTATTCTCATGAACTTATATGAAGGGGCCAAGGATGGACTTCACGAGCAGAAGGCCCTGAGAAGTTCCCTCAAGCATCGCTGCAGCACAGGAGAGCTGGCGAGAGGTGTCTGCCCCTCATCCCTGCCTCGAGTGGGTCAGGTCTCTGCTGTCAGCTGGTCTGGCCTGAGGCTCCACTGCTGGGTCTGGGAGTTAGTGCGATGCCGGTGCTGGGTTTTGTGGAGGGGTGGTGGGAAACTTGTCAGTTCTTTTCTTTTTCTCCACATTGTCAACTCAGAAGAGCTTTGCCACCTGTAAACCTTTCCCTAAAGGACAATTTTCAATCAATAAACTTAACCATCGCTCCTCTCCAAGATACTTTTTGGCCAAGGAATTTCCGGCCCAGTGTAGTTTCACTGGAGGGGCTTTAGGAGGCCTGATATCAGCGTGAGCCCTTACTCGTCGTGTCTGCGATCAGGCAGCCATCCTCTGAAACTGGAGAACCGGGCGGGAAACTCTTGTTACCCAGTAGAGCTAATCGATTAATTAGCAGGGGACAAAGTGCACCAAACAATCTGTTATGCCAGATGGATGCTTTAGTGTTAATTTATGTCCTCAAAATAACTGGACATAGATATGCTTGTCACTGTGGCCTAGATCTTGATTTCTTTGCATTTAGTGGTGAAAATGTTGTTGTTTTTAGGGATCCAAGTGCATAATTCTTCAGGAAAAAAGCATTTTGCCATCAAACAGTAAAAATGAAATTAATAAAAGCTGTCCAGAGCACTGGACTTTACCTTCTTAAACAGACATACATTAGTGCAAAAACTGTGGGTTTGCTTTTATCTCCTTAGACCGTTCCTATTATCTGAACGCCAAGAAATGAGTAATTTAGGGTTTTTTTTCTTTTTTGTTCTTTTAAATAACTTTTGATGTATTCTCCTAAGGAAGTCTGAACTAAAGCGTAATGCTGGAAAAGTTATGATGTACGTTGCTTTTTCTTTGAAGGCACCGTGAAGGAGACCAAAAGGAAAAAGCAATTAAGTTTAAGAAGTCATTACCACGTTTAATTTTAAATGAAGGAGGCTTGCTGCAAATTTCCTTCCATGTTTTTCTTCTACTTTGTTTTGGTTTTTTTTCCTCTCCAGTTTGTCGTAGCCAAAAGTTGGTGTGCCACAGACCCATTTCTTAGAACTGCCTGTTGGGGAACCACAGAAATCACTGGCAATCTGTGGTCAGACTTCAGTGAGAACTGGAGGCTCTTCCTGCTCGCTGGAGGGAGAACGTGGCCCGACACCTCTGTGACACTGGGGCAGACTGCAAGTTTGAGCTTAGAGGAGCTCTGTCTCACATCAATAGTCCATCCATGTTTTGTAGAAGGCAGTAGATTTGTTCTGTCATGCTCATGCAAGAAGCCAGGTATCTACTTAGGGTGTTATTTGTTAAGCTGGAGAAAAGACAGGCCCCCGAGGAGGGAAATTTGAATTTTTCTAGGGTTTTTTTGTGTGTTTTTTTTTTAATTGCAATTTAAAATATTGATGATGCATCTTACCGGTTTTTCATGCTGGAAACAATCTCTATTATGATCTTTACCTGTGTCCAGATGCTTTTTGATAGTTATTTACAGGATAAACTCTGTGATTTAAAAGCCAATTCGAATCACTTTACTTTTTTGCTCCATTAGTATGCTTTAAAAATAACATACTATTTAGTATGCACTGAGTGATCTCACAGACTATGGTTCTGTTTTCAGTGTTTAACCAAAACATTGAATTACTTTTACCTTTGTGATACTGTTAGGATTATTTTTAATTAAGTGAAGTGTTTTAACATGCTCTAATTTGTTTTTCAGCAAATGTGTCCAACACTTGATAGAGAGGGGCTGGTTCTGGGAACAAGACGTGCTCTGTCTTGCCTCATTTACCTGATGAGAGTTGGGTAAATACTCCTTGAGGACTTGGGAAGGAGAGGTTATTGATGAATTGCCTCCTATTATAGACCTGTACAGATCCCAGAATACCTGTGTGTGGACTGCAGGGAGGAGACCATGTGTACAGGTTAAATGCTCTGATACTGAGTTGTGCTGTAGGAGCAGCTTATTCCCTCAATAAACCATGCAGAAAGCAGAGGCTGAGTCTGAGCGAGTCATTAGCTCAACTCATTCTTACTCCCTGATGTACTCTCAGCCTACTTTTAAGGTTGTACTCAAGCCTGAATATACATTTCCCTGAAAAAAACATGCCATAAATAATAAACTATTGCTTCACCAAAACAACATTGCACAAGCAGTTCTGTACTACTGGAAACAAGGCAGCCAACAAACTTGTGAGGGGTCAGACCCACTGCAGAACAACCTATACCTGGCTCTTTCTGCCAGGCTTGAGGAGTCAGGTGTGGCACAGAGGACTGGCCTGGGCCATAGGGTGACCAAGGACACTAAATGGGGTGATGTTCCAGTGTAAGGATGTCAGACCAGAGAAACAGGACTTGGCCCTTTTATTGCCAGTCATTTTATGAAGAGTGCACGTGACCCCATATTGTGGGGAGGAATCATAAGTTTTCTTAGCAAAATGCAGGTTTAGGGGACTTCAAAGTGGGGGATCCATGACTCTCTGCCTGATCTTGGCCTGAGCGCAGGAGATGGAGTAAAACTGCCTGTGGAGACACTTCATCTTAGGAGGCCTGAAGGTGCTGGAAAAAAGAGGCTGCCCAGCAGTGGGCAGAAGAATGGCAAAATCTGGGAAAAGGAGACCTGGTGTGTGCCACTGCAGTGGGATTTTCTTCCCCTGCATAGTGAGAGTGAAGATTTGCAGAGAGCATGAAGGTCTAGGGCAGAGCTGAGCCATAGCAAGGCCCTTGGTGCTCAGACTTTACACTTTTCTTGTAGTGCTAAAATCCAGAGTTGGCTTTAGGTTAATCCTACACCCTCATCTCCTGCTTGCTGCAGGGCTCTCCTTTTCTTCTGTCCTTGTTCCTCTTGGCTCTCAGTCTGTCTCCTGGTCTGTTGGCAGTAAGGTATGGGGCTGAGGGGTGCCAACCATTCTTGCATCCCTTGCATCACTACAGTGAGAGCTGCTGAAATGGAGGCGGTGTGTGATGATGGTGTTTTAAGAGGGATGCCCTCAATTGTCTAGTTTACAAGCAACAGTTCAGGGAAGGCGGAAAAGGGACAAGGATCTGTCGGCGAACAAGAATTTGCTGTGTTGGTTTGCTCCCATTTTGGTTGCGAGTAGGAAGTTTACCCGCATTTATTTAAGCTGCCATTCAGGTACCCCTGAGTGACTCCTCGCTCCCCATGTCATCCAAACGTATTTGGGCAGAGTCCACAACTAGGTGGTGTCTTATTTTTCTGCTTGGGAGCTTCCAAAGGCTCAAAAGGGGCTAAAGAAGGTTTGTGCACGTTGTTTGCTTTGGAGGGCAGGGTGAAGGGTAGATAAGAGATGTTGACCATGTAATATGTAGAGAGCTAGGGTTAGACTTCATGTTTGTAGCTACCCAATGCCAACTTGCTCAATAAGAACCCTGTTGGATTTCCAAGAGTATCAGGAAATGCAAGGGAGTGTTGGGAGAGGGAAGGGAAGCAAGCTGCTTTTTATGGATTGCGTTGCAAGAAAACTTGGGTTACTGTGGAGTTATTTTATTACCGAGGGACAGTGGGGTGGTGTTGAGTATAAGCAGACAGATGCCTCGCAGATCATCGCTGGAAGTCTCTTTTAGTGTGCAGACTAAATGAATGAGTGGCAGCTCGATCATTTTAAGAACTGATCCCTTTGCTGTGGTGTTAAGGTCTGTCTCCCAGCTCAAGCAGTCGGTGGCAGCAAGCACTTCCAGCAACGCGTAACACCCAAAGCTTCGGAACAGCGTGTAGCCATCTGATCTGCCGCAGTGCAAGACCTGCGGGCTGTTCGGGGGGAAGCTGTCCGTGTCCATAGGATCACAAAGAGTTTATGGTGTCCCTATCAGGGTGCGTTAAAGTGCAACTTTTGGAAGTGCACCAATAAACACAAATACTGTATTTGAGCCATAATCGCTGCACTGTAGCAACACTGCTTAAATGTGTAACAACACATCTATGGGGGGGAGTGTAGAATTACACAGTTCATTCACTACACAGGTAGGAAAAATTGCTCTCCTCGTGTGTCTCCTCTATGGCTCAGCTGGCATTTATTGTCATAACTAAATAATTTTGTACCAACACGTAGCCATTTTCTCCCACTGTAACTTTAAATACTGATTTGGAGGTGGAAAGGCAGCCCTGAGATCCCTGCGGCTGTGTCTTGCCTGTGTTTCCTTCCAGCGCAGCAGGCAGCGTCCCGGACATAGGCTGGAGTGCTGCATCCCCTATGGGTCCCAGCAGCAGCCCAGGGGCTGATGGCAGCCTTCGTGGCTGCTCTCCAAGACCTGCCCACCAGCAGAAAATGAGAAACTACTAGTTTTCCCTGGATGGGAACTCTGTCTCCTGCTCTCTCCCTGTTTTCTTCATTTTTCCTTCCACATTAGTAGATGTCCTTAGTGGAAACAGATCTGTGAGGGGTTGGAGGTGTTTCTGCAGCCCTTCTGGAGGGAGCAGCCTTCTTGGCGCAAGGGGCACATCAGGACTGAATGGAGACATAGCTGGTGCTGGCAGGAGCTGGGCTTTGTCCTTGGGCTACAAACAGGGTCTTGTAAGTGCTCCTGTAAGCCGTCGAGGGAAGGCTTGGGCTAGTCTTTGATCTGGGACTTGGGCCCTGCTTTTTGATTTTGGTATGACCACTGCACCTGCTCCATGTGTTCAAGAGCAGCACCCCACCTTTGGACAGCAAAAACTACCTTGGAGCCAAGTGTTGGCGTTCCTAGCCTTAATTTTTCTGTCTCCTTTCCCTCTTTGCTGAACAGGATGAATTTTATTCTATCTCTGCCTTTTCCTGCTGTGTCTGTCTAGTTAAGGAGATGGCTGGAGGTACAGTCATAGCATTGTATAGGGGATGTGTGGGATGCATCTCCCATTTTGCCAGGTTGCCATCCTCCAGTGCAGCCGTAGGGCATCAGCAGGAAGCCAAGAATGCAGCTGACTTCAGGACAGGGTTCTCGCAGTGCTGCTGTTGTCGCCTGGTCGGTTAGATTTGTTTGTGTGTTTTCCCCTTCTTTCTAATTATGCTGATATTTACTACTCAACAGCTGTAGTCTGGGAAGGGAAGTGGTGAGGGATGGCTCTGCAGCTGACAACCGCTTGTGCCTTGGCTGCTTGTCAGCAAAAGGGCAGTTGCTGGCTGGGGTAGAGCTGTGCAGCCATTGACCTCAGTTGGCCAGGAGGTTAGTTGGAGTTACCCCCTAGGTAGCCCTCTAAAAATACTCCCCAAAAAAATTTAAAAATAAGTATTTTCTTGGTTTCTGTGGCGGGAACTATCTAGCAAATGACTGAGAATTTGTGCAAAGAGGCTTATCTGAGGAATGGGATCTGCCGTAGTGAAAAGCTCCCCCAAAATGAACACTTGGGCAGTTTTTGGGTAGATGATATGATCCTGACTCCTGGTCCTGGATTTGCCTGTTGTGTGTCAGTCTGTGCTTCATTGTTTCCCCACATCTGTTTCTGAGGATTTTTGGATGTGCTGGTTTCACAGCACCCTTCCTGCTACGTGCCCAGTCTGGGGAGGCATCAGAAAATGCTCCTGGATACGTTTCTGGTGAAGTCTTTCATCCTCCATCCCCTGAAGCCCAGCTCCAGTGTGATGCTGGCACTAAAAGGAGCCTGGATTGAGTGATGAAACGGTCTTTCGGGCTTTAAACTACGCATTTCAGAGTTCGCTTAATGATTTGCCACTCTCTTGATTCTGCAGTAAAACCTGTTTTAGCTTTTAAAGCAGATCCATGCTCTCATGACTCTGTTTTCAGGGGTCACTGTCCTAATTCAGGAGCTCTAAAATTTGCTTGATAGCTGCTTCCAATTTCCATTTCCAGTAGTGGGTGGGAGTGCAGAGGCATGGCAGGAGCATTACACTCTCTATAGAGCAGATAGGGGAGTGAAGGAGTGGGATGTCTGAGCTGAGCACATGTGTCATCTAGATTAGTGCTAAACTTGGCTCTGATCTGGGCTCTGGAAGTTGGTTTTATCCCTGCTTCCATGTGTGAAGATGAAAGTGATGAAGTTAATGGCAATTTACACCTGTTTGCTTCAGGGAGATGTGAAGATCTATTTGTAAAATACGTTTGCAGACGATGCATGTCCTGAATTGCTAAGTATCGGGCAGTAATGTGAAACAGGCTGTTGAAAAGCCCAGGGAGTGATGCTGGATGCTGCATCATTCCTGTGTGGGTGTTTGAGGTGTCAGAGCCCCATTTTTCCCTGGCAGCATTAAACACAAATTATCCCCTGCTCTGGTGACTGCAGGCTATTTGCCAGCGTAGAGCTTTGTACTGAAATCTTTGGGCCGGCATAATTGGTTGGTTTTTTAAATTTTTTTTCTCTTTCTTTAAACAGGACTTCAAATGCTACAGCTTTGCCACAGGGGTATAATTACATAAGCCGTAGAAATGTACTTCAGTGACCAGTCAAATGACTTTGTTTTTGCCAGTAGTTTAAGCTTGCTGTTTATTAAGCTGTTGAAGGAATATAATTGAAATTCATCGGGGAGTTTAATTTTATCAAGCCCTCTATAAGTGCATGCTTTCGCTGTGTGTCTGTGTGCATTTGGGTTGCCTATAAATGGCTTGTTTGCTTTCAGAAGGGAGTCAGCACAGAAGTACAGCTGTGTCAGGAACCAACCCCTGAGTTCTGCCCCGTGTACTGGTCAGGGTGCAGAAGGATTGACATAAACACGTGCAGAAGTGATCTCTGAGTACTTCAGTTGGTAGAAAAGTTTTATGATTTCATTAATTTTGCTGCAGTCCTTCATTCTATTTCTGAGCATGGAGAAACATTGGAGGCCTAACATAGCATCTTCATGCTCTGAGGATGCTCCTGTGGCACTGGCTGGTGCTGGGAGGGGTTTGCTGCCCTGCAGTACTGTGCTACAGCCCTGTCAGGGTCAGCAAGGAACTCCTGGCTTTGTCTCCCTTGAGAGCTTCTCAGCCCTGTTTTGCACAGTTCCCAAATGGGGAGCTTGCCTGCTGAGCGTGCAGGGGTCGCTTGATGTGGGATCTGCCCACCGCTTGGTGCATGGCGCTCAGCGGGAAACCCTGCACGGCAGGCAGTCTTCTGCAAACAGTTCCCCCGGCACATCCCCCTTTCCTGCACCATCCCCTGAGTCTGTGTCTGCCATGAGACCCGACCCTGCGTGTCCCCAGTCAGCCCCTGCGTTCTGCCTGTTCTTCCCACGTGGAAATTGAGGTCCGATGATGGTTCGTGGCACTCCGAAATTGGGAGGGAGGAGTTGTGGGACTTGGGCTTCTTTAGATGTGGCAAGCCTCCTCCGCTGGGATTTCTATAACAAGCAGATCCGGGGAGGAGTTACGGCATCACTTGTCTGATCTCAAGACATGAAATAGCAGGAGCCTTCTCTACCAACTCCTGCCCTGCGGAAAATCCTGCCTCGACATTAAAGCCTGAGTGGAAATCTGCCGTGGCTCATTTTGTGGCTGTCCCAGCTTTTAGGTGTTGTGGCTGTTCTGCTGTCCAGGAAATTGGTGTGCGGATCATGCAAGCTGCCTTATCTTACCGTCGCTAAATATGTAATCACCGCTATCCCCATGGAAACGCATGAGCTCTTTTCTTTCTGTGCATGATAGTGCCTAGTCTGGATTTTGATGCTTTGGCAGTGTTATTCCTTACACCAGTGTCCTTAGCTGTGAAAGGTGAGCATGTGGGCAAGTGCCTGGTTACGGAGATCTGGGTAGTGGCTCTTGCTTTGGTGCTTTTGCTAATGGGGTTCGGGTTCTCAGCTTTCACTCTGTTCCCTTGCACGCGGGAGGGTAGAAGGATGAATGCTGAATGTGTTCGGTTCTGCTCCACAGGCTGAGTCGCAGGCTGGGGAAAGGGCTGCTGTATGACCATGCTAGGTTTTTGCTGAAGTTGGGCTTTTGAGCAGCTGTAAAGGTTTTTTTCTGGTCTGACTGAATTGGTTCTTGCTGCTTTCCTCATTTGTCTGGAGCCCCTGCAATTCTTCACTTTAAAAAACCCAGGCTGGTAGGGGCTGTTAACATGGGCTGAGCCCAGCAGTATGTGCATCCCTGTAGTGTGGTCTCCCTGCCTTTTCTTGTAGTCAAACTGCAGCATCTTCTAATTGCTTTCTAGAAATTGTGGTCCGCTCTTGTTGACTCCATCCTTGAAAGGGCTCAGCCTACTCAGTTTGCACCAGAGGTTCTGGGCTTTTTGGCAGTGTCATAATGCCATTCCTTCTCAAACTTTTATTTCTGAGCTAGTTGTGAAACGGAGCAAAGAGACTGGCCTAAGATTACACAAAAAAACTAGAATGATAGCAGGCAGCTTTGAATTCTCACATTTGATCTGTATAACATGGGAGGGAGAGGGGGGAAGTTCCCTTACTTAAGTCTTGTACCAGTAAGTACATCAAGGACAGATCAGAAAATCAGATGTTATGGTTCCTATGACCATATAAGTACAGTGAATTGCAGACTTGGGGTTGCTACTGCAATAGGAGCAGGCTCCCCAGATTCCTGTCATCTCAAAAGTTCCAAGTGTGTTGACTGTAACTGCAGCTGCAGAGTGTGAGGTTGGTTTTTATGAATGCCTTTTTTTGAGGGTGCTGCTGTAAGCACATGAGCAAAACTGTCTTCTTAGTCTGTGCAGAGCAGAAATCTGGGGGGATTATGCTATACCTTAAAGTTTTCTGCTTACTTAGTACAGCTTCATTTCCACATCTGAGATATTGGAAAAGACTGAATGAAATGCTCAGAGGTAATTGGGGGTGGAAGGGGGGGAGCTTCTTAAACAGCTTTTTTTTTTTCTGTAAAGCAAGAGCATGGAATCACAGAATCTTAGGTTGGAAAAGACCTTTAAGATCAAGTCCAACTGTTAACGTGACACTGCTCATACCACCACTAAACCATGTCCCTACGCATCCGTTGAGGGGGATCTATTGCACAGTTCAGACCAGTGCTGTAACGAAGTCATGCTTGTAAGGAGCCTTGGGAGGCTGGGAGCATCAACACAGTGAAATTGTTACTCTGTTCCATGTACAAGGTTATTTGGGAACGTTGATAACCAAGAGGAGCCCTGGCCACCCATATCTGGTTTTGCAGTGGCCATGTGCTAGAGATGTCCCCTTCCCTACCATGGCGCTGTCCCGCCGGAGCTGTTCTGAGTCTGCAGCAGAGGGGACACAATCTCCACATCGGCACATAATGGCATCCTGGGGTGGAGTTGTGGGTTAATGCTTCAGCACCTTTCTCCACACCTGTGAAGTCTAGCTTAGCTGCTTCCTTAAAAAGGGCTTTTTTTTTTTTTTTTTAAATGGCATGTGATTCCGTGAAAGCTTCGTCCGTTTCGGGGTGTATTGGCCACAAGGCAGTCATATCTGACCATCACAGACCATGCAAATTTGGCGCGTGGCGCAACTGCGAATCACTGCAGCTTGGTAGAGGTGTGGTGGGGAGTGTTGCTTTCTCTGATACTCCTCCCTTTCATGCCAGTGTGTCAGCAGTCTGAGCTGTGGGTACAGGATGGAGACTGGGCACACAGGGACAGTAAGGTGCCAGCAGGATCTGTGATTATCTGGATTTCTTTGTACCTGGCTCTGATTTAATAACACACCGAGGCTTTGCTCCTCTTGCCTCGTGCGTGTTGAAATTGTCTGACGCCTAAATTTGACCCTTTATGTGTAATCTTGCCTTTGGTTTTGTAACAAAAGTAGTTAACTAGGTGACAGTACTTGGTCCAGGCTGTGGGCTTCTGACCTGTCTCACCTTTTATTTCTTTTTCCTAGCAGCTAAGGCAGCTGATATTATTTAAGTTGATAATATCTGAAGCATTCCTGGAAGTATCAAATAGGTTGCTTCACTCTTTTGATAAGAGAGCAAGGCAGAGAAAAACAGACTTTAGTGTAAAGTTTATTAAATGGCAGAGCACGTTTAATCTTCGCACCCCACACTTGCAAGCCAGAATTCAGCAGTCGTCCTCAACACTGTCCCCGACAGCACTACTAAAACCCCATTTGTCTTACCACAGCAGGTTCTTTTTTTCTTTCTCAGAGGGACACAATGGGTTGTTTGTTCTTTCTCCTTGGGCAGCTGAATAATATGTGCACAAACCCACCTACCTCTGTGCTTCAAAATTCATGAAAATCAGCAAGTTGCACAGCTGCCCATTTTGACAGTATGGTAGTGTGCTGTCGGTGCTAATATTCATTAATATGCATTGGCAACTGGCGGTGGTTTGAAATGCAGTGTTCCACAGTTCCCAATAAAATGACAGATGAACGTAAAGAAGTTGCATCCTGAGGGACAGATGTGTGAACACTTAGTGCGTGTACATAAGCTCCTATGCCTACTGTTGAATACTGCTCTCCTTATCTCTTCCCCATGCCTTGGGGTTTTTAATGAATTTTAAGGATGGTTGCAAGCTTCAGGAGGGCTGAATTCCAGACCTGAATACATAGGTTGTCATAAACTCCTGCCCAAGTAGTCATAGCAGAAGCCATAATGTGTTACCCCCAATTGCATACATTTTATACTTTCTGGCTTTTCTCCATGATTTTAATGTTTTACCACATCCACTGAACTATCCTATGAAAAATAAAATAAATTGGCTCCTTTACTAACCCTGGGTGAAAGACTTGCCTATAAAACATAGTGCTTCACCACATCTGGTGAGCTCAGAGGATCCCTGAGAGGTTGCTGTGCTTTTTCCTGTACTGTGATTGTCACTGGAAAAAAATAGTGGAAGAGGATTTTCAGCAGCCAGCCCAAAATAGTGCAGTGAATTCACATTGAAGCCATGAGCTGCACCTAAGAGCCCCAAGTCCCAGTGCTGCCACTTCCACTAGATTTCTTCCCTGGTACTTGCAGGTAAAGATGCAGGCTTGTCCTGGCAGCTTGAGCAACCGTGAGCACTCACATACGTGTTTCCACTCACGTGGCTGTTGCAGTTTTCACTCTGGCTTTCTCGGACGTGTTCTTTTTATCTAGGCAGAAATTGAAGGTAGTAATTTGCCTGCTCCTGTTCTTGAGAGAAAAAAGCCTTTTCAATCATACACATAGAGCCGGGGAGGAATGAAGGAGCGAGTGCTGCATTCTTACTTCGCAGGGACGTTTTCTTACAGGAGAAGAGCTGGCCTTTTCCCAAGGGAACGAGGCTGCCCTTCACATTCACCTCTCGAGAACAAGAGCCCTCACACACACTAAAGCATCTTAAAATGGAAGAGTATCTTTTTTGGCTTTCTTTTCTTCACTGAAACCACAGGACTTTGTTCCAGAGAGCTCAGCACCTGTATGTGCAGTTGTTTTCCCACACTTGAGGTTCTGCTTTTTATGCATGTTTTGGACTTGATGTCAAAATCTGTGGCTTGTGCTAGGACAAAGATCAGCTGGGACAATATCTCCTTTTGGCTCTCAAAACCCATCTTTGGAGGGCTGGCATTCATGAAACTGTGTTGTGAGACTGTTTTTGTCTTCGAGGTACATCGCTTGAAAGATAAAGCCACTCCAAGCGAGACCCGAACTGGATCTGCTTTGTTGTGTCAGGTGGCAGCAGTAGATCTGCCCTGTGTTGATGAAGCAGGTGAGTCCTGTAGCACCTGTGGGATACATGGGGTGAAGCACATCCTGCGCTAAGCGAAAACATTTTCTGTTGTTCCTTTGCGTTTCCTTGTCTCTGAGCACTCCTTTTATTGTGGTGTTTTCCTGTACAAATGGCTTAGAAAGGTGTCTTTGTATGCCATATGCTGCGTACGATCAGCCCTCCCCAAATCCAGCGGAGCAACAAGATAAACTAGTGCCGCTGATTCGGCTGATTCCTCACAATCAATTGCACAAGCAATTCCTATTGCTCCAAACTTGCAGTGTTGCCCTGAGTGGTTCAGGGGAGAGTGTGCTTTCTTGGGAATGGGGTTTTCTGTGTCTAGTGAAGGGCTGATTGGATATGAGATTTTTAGACTAGTAAAACCAGAGGAAGATTGTAAATATTTTCTGTAGGCATTAATATGAGTGGTATGTTTGTGTAGTGATGCAGTTGTGAATTTATATAGAAGGATGCAAATGGTGTTTTTCTAAGATAGAAGTACCTTTTCTTAGGAAGCCAAGTGAAATTTCCCCTACCTCTCTTACCTGCCATGGAATGGGATTTCACATGACGAACATGGGTGCTGAGAGAAAAGTAGCAATACTAGATTCAGTCATGGCTTTAAATAAAAGGCAAAAATAAAGCTGTCAGTCAGCTCCATAGCTTATATTTAGCATGTCCATTTAAAGAGCTGCAGCTTGAGTATATCTGAAACCAATGCAGAGAAATGAATAAGAAACCATAGCACAGATTAGTGCAGGATGACATTCTGTTCCATGTGTAGCATGAAAGCGTTTGGCACCATGAGCTCATTTTGATCTCGCTTGTTGTGTCTTCTGCCTCCTACCAGCCTGGGAGAGAGCTGGAGCTGTGCCTTAGCCACATTAACTCAACATGAATGATCTCTGGTTTACTGAGAGTTGATCTAACTTCCCTAACTTTTGTGACAGCAAGGACTGCTTAGCTGGGGTTTCCCCAGCCTGCTGGCAGTGCTCAGTGATTCACTGGGTCTAGAAATGATAAAGGCTCCTAGTGAAGCCCCTTCTTATCTCACTGGGAAAGAGCCCCGGTGGCAGAGCAGCACGTGGAGTGGGAAGCCAAAGTTCCCCCCGCTTACAGGGTGAGACTAGGCACCACACGTGCAACGGGATTTAGTTCACTTTGAGATGTGGTTACTCATATGGGTTTTCAGAGGTGTTGAAGTGCCTGGCTCCATTTTCCATTTCTCCTGAACGGGCGGATGCTTTGGAAACCTCAGGCTGCACTGTTAGCAGCCCTGCCTACCTTTGAAACGCTGGCCGCTGGGTTTTAGTTTGGAAGTTGGCTGGCTGTCAAGTGACTGTGGAAAAGTGCTGCTGTCAGTGAGGCAGAAGAAGCTCTATGTTGATTTACCCCTTATATCAATGACTAAAACATACCTTCCCCCAGTCGAATTTCTGGGATGTTCTCCCAAAGCCTTGTTTCCTCGTGCGTTATAGCTAATATGCAGTGCTGAAACCTGAAATTAACTCATCCGTGTCAGGGAAAACAGATGGCCATTTCCATGGAGAAGATATTAAGCACTCTGTACAGGTTTGGCAGTGTGGTGAAAATCCAGGTAACAGAAACAGCCAAAAGTGAAGGCTGAATTATATTGGATTCCTGAGTCATCAGCTATTGATGCAGAAGATCCTGCTACCTACGCTTTTGTGGTGATGCTGCTAAGTAGCATTTCCAGCCCTCTGGGCAATGACATCAAAGGATAGTGAGGGTAAAAACAGACCACTGTTGACTTTGAGAGAAATGTTATATTTATACAGGCAAATGTTGAGGTAACTGAAAACTTTTAGACTGCTTTAATGAAAGTTTGCCAGTCCTCAACCTTCAGAAACTCATACTCAGACATGTCTTCTTGCCTCCAAAATCACAGAGCTGGCTTTGGGTGTCCCTCCTTCTTAGCAGAGGAGAGCTGCTTCCAAAATGAACGAGGAGGGAAGCAAGGCCTGCTGTGACCTGGCAGGGCAGGAGGGTTGGCTGAGCCTGGTCCTTCGCCAGCAGTGCCCCTTAGTCATGACAACCTCCCCAGCGCAAGCACAGATGGGGACCCTATTGCTGATGTGGACATCCAGGTGCCTGTCATAAGCTGTTGGGTTTGGGTCAGGTCTGGGTCCCATCTGGGGTGGTGGCATGAATGTATGTGTGTCCCCAGCTCAAGCACTGGAACAGCTCTGTCCCACCAGCACAGCAGTCTGTGTGCTCTTCCCTTGACTGGGGTTTCCAGCCCCTTCAGGCACTTGATGTGAAGAAACACCACAGCTTTATGTGGGATTTCTGAAACAACGAGGACTCTGCCTCACAAAGCACGCCCGGGCTGCACATCTCGGGTGAAAATGAGCAGCCAGACTAGCAAAGCTGGTTTGCTCTTGCAGTGAGACTCTCTGGAGTCTAGCACGGTGTGAGCTCTGAGGCTTCCTGTGGTCGGGACATGCCCCTTGTGGATTCTTTGCTGTCTAGTTATTTTAATGAACCCTCTATCAGTTTAGTACTTTTGAAATCTCCAGCTCTGACTTTTAACAGGAATTAGCCAATACGTCAAAAACATGTGTGGAAGGGACGAGTGGCATAGTGTGTTTGCTCTAAGACTGCCTTTCTCTTTAAAACTAAGCCCCAAATACAGGATCTATGAGTACTTCTCTCCCAAATCTTCCCTGCCCTGTCTTTGGGAACAGAATCTCTTCCAATGCTCCACTTGCTGCTGAGCAACTGAACAGCAAGACAAAAAAGCAGAACTTCTCGTCTAAATAAGATCTTAGTTCCCTCAGTAGGTCGCAGCTCCTCTTCCATGCAGGGCGGCTTCAGTGACCTGTGGTTTGGCCCCATCTACCTGCAGGGCAGCTCCCTGGCTCACAGCCGGCTCACTGCCAGCTCACCACTCTCCGTGGGTGCCACCGGCCTGGAGGAACATCTTGGAGGGTGACCCTGGATCATGCTTCATCTACTAGACCGAATGCACAATTTCGCCAGGTGCGTCCTGGGCTTCTCAACCCTCTCTTGAGGTTAAGCAGTGAAATGTGGTTTTAGGGAAGGCAGCAATTAAAAATTCACATTCCCAAAACATTTGTGTTGCTGTGCCAGATCTGCAGGAGACAGCAGTGCGTAGACATACCTACCAGCCGTCTCGCAGCTCCATCATGGACCAGACTCTCGATCCCGTGCTCACAGTGAAGAACACCTAAATCCATGGGTGAAATTGCTGTTTAGGGAGCAAAATGCTGTTTGTGACAGGAATTGACTGCTTTGTTTGTCAGAGAATCACTCTGTGATTCATGGAAGTACTCATTTCAGTAGAGATGCAAAAGGCAAAATGGCAAAGAACTTGCTGGCAAATAAATGAATGGTAACATCCCTCTGTTGGATTTATTCAGTTCTTTGACATATAAATGTATTCTTGATGGCCAGAGAAATCAGTCACTCCACATTAGGAAGCTTGATGGATGTTTGCAGCAGGCCTTTGTGAAGGGCTGTGTAAGTGGATCTGGAAATATCCCTACAGGGAAAAATATGATGTGGTCAAGTTTGTTTAATACATAAGTACTCAATTATATTTTTGTTAGTTTTGATTTTCTTGCTACTTAAAGAAATTTCAATCATGCAGATGTATGAAAAATGTTACTTCATCCCTCCAAAACACCCCTTGACAATACTCATCACCCTCACACTACGGACTTGCACCACATCTGAACTTTAATCACTGTATTGATATGTGTCAAGTTGATACCTCTCTTATGATGACGAGATCAGATGTGTTTAATTATGGAACAGGATCCTGCTGAGGTTTACAGGCAGTGCTGCCCCAGGGACCTTGTGTCTGAAGCGCATGGCTGCTCATCTTCCTTACGAGCCTCCGTAGTCTTGCACCTTCCCATACCAGCAGTGGAGGTGGTGAGGAAGGACGGGCAGCTCTGCAGAGCTTGAGCAGTGGGGAAGGGTACGTCAGGGTGCAGCAGAATAGACCAGAATTGTGTGTTGAGGTCTTCTGGATTGATAATAATGGCAAATACTCTGGGTTTGGACCAAGGTGGGCGTAGTAGATATTTTATCTATGATAATGTAGGTACGTTAATGCAGTACCTTAAACTGGAATAAGAAAGATGATGCTCAGCTTGCAAACTGGGCACGCTGTAATAACCGTGGAGAAGGCTGTTTTGTTCCTAACCTTCCAGTGGGATTTGAATCTTGGCACTGAGTGAAGAAAAGCTTGTGCAATATCCAGTGGGTTTCCTAGCACCTTCTCTGTTTCTCCCCCTCTTGATTTATAACAACTCTAAAGATCAGAGGTTCATTTATGATTGTTTTCTGTTCTTTGAGCAGCTTCCACCCCCTCACTCTTGGTCTGATCAAAAAACCCATGTTGTTTACTTACTGACATAGGTCAACAGCAGCAGGAAAAAAATGGTGACTAAGCCAATTAATTGCTGCCAGCAGCAAGCCTGCACTGTATCTCCAAGTGGGAGCTTGACAGGAGAGCCTTGGGCTCAGCACAGCAGTAAAGTCCATGCTGAAATGGAGACCTGCCTTTCCCAGACTGTCCTGAACACTCTGGTCCCCTCAGCAGTGAAGTCCTGGTTCCAGTTTTCACATAAATCCGCCAAGTGCTATCTGGGACAGGAGTACAGGCAGCGTGTGTTCATGGAAACTCCTGAAACTGCTGCTGGAGACACCTGGTTACCAGAGGCCAGATCCTGCTGGGGACCTGTGCACCATGTCCGACCAAATTAAGTGTAGATCCCTAGTCATCCTTACATCTTACTCATATTCATCCCCCGTACAGGACTGAATTTTATTTTTTGGGTCATTGCTTCCTTTTCCAGCTTTTATGCTATTGCCTCAGTTGATCTGTGGATGAGGATGTCCAGGTGCCGGTGGTTTGGGTCAGACCCTGCTCTCCTGGGGGACCGTGCTGTTTTCTCATCTCCTCGCTGCTTTCCCTCTGCGTAGAGCCTGCAGACAGCAATACCTGGTGGGCTTGTTCCTGTTTCTGCTGTGAAAAAAGCAAAGTCTTGGCTTGAAAGCCAGGTCTTGTGTATTGCCGAAGGCTGTGCTCCCTTTATCCTCAGCATAGGTTAAAAATGGTATTTAACTGTTATGAACTGTTCATTCTACTAGAGGACTTGCTGGAAGAACGCTAAATGTTCAGACCTGTCTGGGCTGCGTGAGACCAGAGAGAATTACCACTTTCGTGCTTTGTCCTGTGAAGCTGAGATGCAACAAAACCTAATATTGATACTGACTCTCTTTAGAAAGTGCTTTGAGGTCTACTTGTGAAAAGCAGCAAATAGGAGCCAGGTGAAATTGTGCCTTTCTAAGAGTCTCTTCTTTTGTTCCTCAACAGTAGTAATTTAACGCTTCCCTATCAGGTCCACTCACAGTCTAGAAATAACTTGTGTTCTCTAGTTCTTATTCCACCTGCGACTGACTTCGTTCAACATTGTACTTAGTATTGCATCCTCTTTGAGGATATTCAAGTGTTTTCTGTGACCTAAATATATTTTTGAGAGAACTTTCTGATGGTGCTAATCACAGGTATTTGCTGGCTCTGGAGAAGGGAGAGTTGTATTGTGTGAGTCGGGCCCTAAGCTGTCACTGATGCCTTTGTATCTGAAGTTACACTACCAAAGTCCAGGGCTGCATCTCATCTCGAGTTTTTTGTCACTTATCCTGATTTTGGTTTCTCAGTAGAACAAACTTTTCCTTGAACTCTTCATGAAGTATGAAGCAAAATTTAGCTTGTTCACCCAGGTGAACAAGTAAGCCTCTGTCTTATCACGCATGGAAGTCTTCTGAAATACCATTGGCAGAAAGTACTCATGCTGGTAACAAATGAGAATCCTCATCTGTAAAATATGTTTTAAATCCTGATTTGGGTGGGAATGGATTGTTAATGTAGCTCAAGCATATCCCTGGGTTCATAGGACTGTGAACTTCCTTTACATCTATAAATGCTTACGCTTTACAATGTCTGTTATCCTGGAATCTTATATTGGTGAAGTACTTAAGTACAGAACTGAGGTGACAAAACCTTTGAGATTAAAGGCTCAGCGTGCTGAGATTTAGACTTGTTTCCTTTCTGAGTTGGACACTGTTGATGTTGCAGACTTGAGCTCTTGGGCATGTAAGCTGGTTGTGTTTTTCCACAGCAAGGGAACTCTCCCTTTGAAGCTTTTCAGCCCAGCTTCAGGTGTCTTGTCTTCCCTTTTAGAGTCATCTGATGGCTTAAACTTCTGTAATGATGAAAATGAAAAGCAACATCCAACAGTGTATTTTCTGTTGTGTCCACTTGACCACTTTCTGGTTAGAAGGAAGAATGAAGCCAGGAGTATTCCCAGGCAGCTTCCTAGGATGGAGGGGATATTGATATTGCCCAGCCTTACCCTTGTTTGTTTTTGGTGAGCCTTGACACAGTCGCACACAGAGGAAGATCCAAGACTATTACTCATTAAGTTCTCATACTTTGGAGGTGTCTTGACGATGCAGCTTTGTATTGTTCTGAGAGTATTTGTTCTTCCCCAAACCCTTACAAGAGCAAGATTGTGTAGTTTGGTTGTGGTTTTTTTAATCCCAGCTAGTGATTTCACAATTTTAATTTTCTGTAAACCTTTGACAGCTGTTGTTTTGTTGCTTTAATTTTTTCAATCCCTTTTATTACTTATCCTGCACAGCACTTGGTGAGGACAGGACACAAATAGATTACAGCCTCTTCAGTCTTCATAAGGCCTGGCCGTTTTGCAGTCTTTGGCTGTTTCTAGAGAACATGTTTATGGACTGTGTTGGTTACTGAAACATCTCCTCTTCCCTTTACTCTTCCTCCCCTTCTCTGTGGGGAAGCAGGGAATGAACAATGCCATAAAACATAAACTGAAACGGTGATTAGAATTTCATGTGAAGTGGTATTTTAAATGCTTCTGCGCTTGAATTATCTACATTTTAAAGCAAAGAGGGTAGGGCAGAGGAAAATCTGTTGAAGTATTAAAACCTGCAGGGGCACAGCATTTCCTTTCACTTCCAAAATGCCTATCCAGTCCAAGACAATTGGAAATAGAAAGATGTTGTCTGTACCCTCAGGCTGTCACTTAGAACTACCTTAACTTCTTGCTACCTCTGCTTGTGGAAAGGTTTTGCCAGCATGTTAAATGCATTGTTTGTTCCCATAGACTTTAAATGCCTCTTTAGATCATAGACCACTGCCACTTAGATGCTTTTTAATTCGACTAAGATGACAGCTAACACTGATCTCAGGTAGCTGAAACCTCTAAGCCATTACTAAAATGCTGACTCTTTTCCTCATACGATTCTGTCCTATCCCCCTTCCCCGGCACAGTTACTCTTGTCTAAAAAAAGCTGGGGAAGGGTCTCTGGAGAACAAGTCTGATGAGGAGTGGCTGAGGGAACTGGGGGTGTTCAGCCTGAAGAGGAGGAGGCTCAGGGGAGACCTGATCGCTCTCTACAGCCCCCTGAAAGGAGGGTGCAGGGAGGCGGGTGCTGGTCTGTTTTGGGTAACTGGTGACAGGACAAGAGGAAATGGCCTCAAGTTGCATCAGGAGAGGTTTAGATTAGACATTAGGAAAAACTTCTTCACTGAAAGAGTGGTCAGGCACTGGAACAGGCTGCCCAGGGAAGTGGTGGGGTCACCATCCCTGGAGGTGTGCAAGGAACATGTAGACGTGATGCTTGGTCATCCATGAGGACATGGTGTAGTGGGTACGGCAGTGTTGGGTTGATGGTTGGACTGGATGGTCGTACAGGTCTTTTCTAACCTTAGTGATACTGTGATTCTCCACGTTCTGGGCATCCAGTGCTGGCACTGGCATCAAACTGGTAGGAGTGGGGTGGATCGAGGTTCCCCTTCCCCAGCAATTTTAATTTAGAGCCCTCTTCACGGGCTTGGCAAGCCTATGACTGAAGATGCTCTTCCCTTTCTCTGACAGACCTCCTAAGCCCCTAGCAGACCAGGTTTCTCACAGAGAGTCCCGTGGTCCGAGTAGCTGAACACCCTGCTCGCTTGCTGAATAACTTGTGTTTTTATTGGGTCTGGTAGGCCTGGGAAGAAGTTTGATGCTTCTACCTTTACCGTGTACTCTTCCTTCACAGCTTGAAGAGACTGATTTAGAAAGTGTTTTGGGAGAGCGTTGTTAAAAATAATACTGGCTGGCATTTTCAAGGCTGAAACTATGTGGGTTTCTCAGTATTGACTTAAAAAAAAATTCTTGAAATGCATTTTCCCCTTTGCTTATGTGTATTGGGAACTTTATCCAAAAAAACAGAGTATTGGCATGAGAGCAGCTTCCTTTTGCTTCATTAGCATAGGAAAGGTCCTTTCAGTCCCTCTGAGTGTGGCAGGTTTGGTAAACACCTTAATACAGGTTCATGCAAAGCTGGCCACAGGCACGTTTACAATGCTGTTGCACATAGTGTCAGCTAGAATGTGCAGAAATGCTGCTTTCCATGTTCATCGTTCACCTAGATACCCGTGTCGGGTGGGACCCAAAAGCAGAGCCTGGGAGAGTGAGAGGAGTCAAAGGCAGCTTTTCCTTAATTCATACAGGAAACCAAACCCACTCTGTGCTCAAAGGAAGATTGGTGAAACTATGGGTTTTTTCAGGCTCAACAATGGTTCTTAAATTGTTAACGTGCATTAAATCTGGGTTTGACGTGCAGACACACAGACAGCGTTCCCCATCGGATGGAGTTACAGTGCAGGCTTTTGGACCCGCTTGCAAATGGAAGCTCTTTAAAAATGATGAGGGCTGAAATGTGTTTCTCCTGCTGCTCTGTTTCAGTGGAGTATGGCTTGTGCTCTCCTCCTCCCCCTTCAATCCCCCTGCCACACATGTTCTCAATTACTGCCTGTATTGGAGCTGCAAACATTTCTTGTGCATCTAGCTTTCTATATTGAGCGCTGGAAATACATTTTAGTAATTTGTGGGAGAACTATTATGTCCCATGCTGGGAAAATTGTGTTTATGGTTCCTGCAGGGAAACAAGTTCATCAATTCCAGTCCACAGCAGTTTTACTGTTTCTTCCTCCTTCCTTTGTATCTTGGAGCAATATCCTAAGAACCTCTTGCCCTCGTTGGGTTGTGCCTTGGTTTCTCCCATCTTTGAAATAAAAAGCATATGCTCTGCAGCCTGTGTTTTTCAGTGTTGTCCACAAAATAATCATTGGGTTTTGGCTGAACACAATAATAGCTACTATGTACCCCAGATATTTGGGTTGGGATGTGCACGAGCACTGCACTTAACGAAAACCTGATTGTATTTTATTGTTGGTAGGATTTCACAGTCAATATTCTGCAGCAGAGGGCATTAAAGGAGTAATATAAGAGAGAATCAAACTTGCCGGTGCCAATGGATAGTGCTTGATTTGGAAGGGGAAAGGGAACAGGCCTTACTCTTTTTCTCAGCATTTGCATTGTCCCCAGAGGATAATCCTTCTGCATCTGGTTGATAAAGTGATATTCACAAGCCTTTGTATGTTAAATCATGCCTTTTTTTCAGCTGTAAATCTGATGTCCCACACCCACATCTGTAACATTTCTCAGTTCAATTTCTGATTCATCAAAGATAATTTTGTGGTTAAGGAAAATTCTGTGTTGTACTCCACCTCTCTTGTGTTAAAATAAGTCCAGCTCTGACAAGGATCGGGGAATACTGTTACTGCTCTAAAGAAAAAGTTCTTAATGACAGTTACCGTCTGCTTAAATAAATGATGGGCTATTTCAAATGGAAAGAATTGCTTTTGCATCACTTGTGTGGGTAAGTTGGCTCACTATAGGTGGACTTTTAAGAGTGCTGGCAGGCTGGGATAGCAAAGGGAGAAGAGGAAAAGGTGTGTCTGGATCAATTAGTTAATTGTTAGATAATAAATGAATCCTTTTCCAGTGCACACAAACTAAGCTTCCTTTTCATTTATTGCTCCAACTTCCCCTTCAGAGATTTGATTACAGCACTCTCTCCCAAAGCAAAGAGCTCTTGCTCTTTTGATGTAAACATTCATTGACCCTCTGTGGAGATCTGAAAAATTACTTTCCTGTCATTAACAGTGATAGAACCGTAAACAGTATTGTTAAAGATGCTTTGGGGGGGCATCAAACCAAAAGGAACAAATTAAAGGACTTGAATAAGAGGTGATGTGCACTTCTACCATCATCCTCTGAGAAGGACATTGGTACAGGCAGCACTGTGCTATGCATCAGGTGGTAGTTTCATCTGGGCAAATAATTTCATGATTTTTGCAAGTTTCGGGATTCAAATGTTTTTGCTATTGCTTTGTTTCTGATATGTTGGTTCAAAAAAACCCCAACAGCTGGAGGAGTAAGAGCAATAAAACATGAGCAAAGTGATGCCCAAGATGCTCATTTAGTTCCCCTTTAGAACAATAAGTGAGAATATGATGAGGTTTGGTTTTATATCCACAGCTTCTCAACAGGGATGGTTTTAGACCAGTTTTGCAAATGGAAACTGAGTCATAGGCTGGCCCATAGGACCCGTATCCTGCAAGGTGATAGTCTCTGGAGCTGGTAACGTAACTGGCAGTTTTGGTGTGGGCCCTTTAGTGTTTGGGAGGTTTTTTGGCTTTGTTTTTTTAAGTGGATGGAAGTCTTGTCTCATTTTCCTGTTTGTACATCCAAAGACATCGCAATCTGAAGTAGTGGACTAAAATAATTCCTGATGTAATTTATGGGTTTGCCTAAAGGGAAGAGAGCTTTCCTTGCTGCCCTGTAGGCTTAGGTCAGAAGCGATGGCCACAACTTCTCCTCTGCTCACCTCCTCGCATGTGGAAATGCGCCTGCAGCCTTTGGCACTGGGTCCTGTAACCCAGGAGCTGTGTTACTGCCCGTCTTCACGACGGGAGAGAGCTGCTTCCATCCCACCAGGCATGGAGACTGGAAATGTACCCAGTCTTGGGGTGCTTTCACTTCTAAATCAGGATCTGTCTTAGTGATTACAGCCTGTTCTGTGACTGTACTCACGTAGTTGGCTGCAATGACTGGAGGAACGCATTATCTAAGGCTGCTTTATCTTTTGAATATTTCTATTATCGGCTGCTCTCATGTCTCTTGGGTTGAGGGCTGTGACACCATTCATGCTGCTGGGGTCTTTGTCCCTTCTTTCACATGCTCCTAATAGAAAGTTTTGGGAGGGGCGGGAGGTGGCGGGGGATATGTTTAAATACAGGTTTTAGGTTAACAGGGGAGAATGTGTACAAAGGCCCCACGGGCACTCTTCTGTTACCCCTAAAGTGCTGTGGGCTGAGAGCAGGCATCCGCACTTCTGTATGATGATGGTTATTATGGTTCCTGCTAATCATTATAGCAGGGCAGCATAGCACAGTCAGCACTGCAACAGTGCTTAGTACAGCCGTGGCCGGCCCGTATTCAAGGCTCTAGATATCACTGATGCCGGCAGTGCCGTGCGGCTTTGGCTCCCAGAGAGACCGGCTGCCTGCTGTGGGCAGAGATGTGGGTCTGGCATTTTCGCGTGAGCTGAGGCTCCCCTTCTGCCTTAGTGTGACTTTCATTCATTGCATCCAGTGCCAGGTCTCCAAGTATTTCCCTCTGATGTGAAGCGCGGTGAGTAATGTCTTTTACCCGTCTCCTGGCTTTGTGGGGCTGCACAAGTGCCTGGTAGTTCTCTGCGGCTCTGCATCAGCCTGGCAGGAGGGACAGAAATGTGCCCAGAGCCCCAGCGAGAGGCTGACTACACACAGAGCAAGATGATCCTCATTGGAGCCCTGTGTGATACAGAGGCACACTACTGCTGTTCTTTCAGATAATAGTGTTAAAGGCAGATTTCTTTAAAGAAAAATAACTTCTGCTTTTGCCCATTTTGTTTTGCATGAAGCTAGTGTTGGGTTTGATGACAGTGGAAAGAGTTGGGAAGAGTCGGTGCCAACCAGTAACTGGGTTACATTCAGCATGGACAAAAACCATGTTTCTGTGGCTTCTTTTTAACTCGGAAAACCATGTTAATATTCTTTGGGCTCTTTTTGGTTATATTTCTGTGAATATTGCAAATTTCATGTTATTTTTTTTCTTTGTTTTGTTTTCCTTACAAATTCAAATTTGAGTTAAATGGCTTTCCTGAAAGTTCACTTTTTCAAGTTGAGTTTTATAATATGATACAGGCCAATTAAGTGACAGCTGGAGGAAGATTTACTCATCCATGTTTTCAGTGTTCAGAACAAAAATCTGCCTTCTTTACACACTTTACATTTTGGGGAATGTAGAGACTTTAGTGACCCAAAACCAACTGTATGCAAGACCCAGTCCTACAACTGGGTTTTGCATATATATCCACATAACCAGACGGCTATGAACTCATGAAGACAGGATTCTCTGAACTTCTTGGCTTAAATGCTCTTAATTTCCTGTTATATTGCAAGCAGGGCTGTGCTCAGGCTGAGGGAGGCTCCTCCTAGAGAAAGCTCAATGTCAGCCGTGGCTTGTGTTGACAGCTGGGGGACAAAGCAGCAGATTCTGTGAGCTGGCAGGATGGGCTGCTCGATCAGGGGTAGTGCTGGCGTGTTGGGTAGCCTCTGTGGCAAACATGCTTCATTGCTTCTCCTGCAATGCAAACACATTGTCCCCCTGTCAGTGTTTACTTAGAGCTGTGTAGGACCATCTGAATCAGTAGAAGTTTATGCACTGTTTGGTAGAAGGGGGCAGTGCAGGATGAATGCTGACTTGGGAAGAGTTGCGTACCTGAGCTTGTCTCACACCTTGTGAGTGAACGGTGTGCACGGCATTGCTCCACGCCTGGTCCGTGTCACGGGGCTCCTCAGCCATGGGGACTCCATGGGCACATCTGTTCCAATGTCTTCAAGGCCTGGTTTTTAAATACTCCTCAGAGGAGTAGCCTTTTAAAGCTGCTTTTAACATCAAGAAATAGAGCTGTTCTCAGTTTGCCTAGAACCAGAGCTGCAAAAGGCTTGTGCCACAATAACCCATACTGACTCCAGGCAGGTGCCCAGTTCTTGTCAGCCGTATGCCCAACAGCTCTGAACGCACCCCAGGATGTCCCTGGGGTGAATAGCGGGCGTCCCACCGAAGACCCTGCCTGTAGTTGTAGCCAGGTATGTAGTTGCCACCAGCTTGTACAACGCAGCGGGAAATCCCAAGGTGTGAGGGAAGCTGAGGCTTAAACTTTGCCTGCTGCCTGCCCTTCTCAGAGCAGCCTGATGATATGGACTCCTAGACAGGTAGGCAAAATCCGCTAATAATTATTATTCTTGCAGAACTTGAAGTTGCCAATTTCGTGTTGAGGAAATCAGGAAATAGTTTCCAGTGAGAAGAAGCACCTGTTACTGACTGTGGCTGTGTTTCCCTACAAACAAGCGTGCTGAGGTTTTTCGTACAGTCAAGGGACAAAGATAGTTCGCTCCGTTCGTGCTTACCTGTATGCTGATGAATTTGAATGCAGAATTACTGTGTGATGACAGGAAAGAAAACTAGTACCTCGTAGGCAATATTAAGCAACAGCTCTCAAAGTTTGTGAGAATAATGGAAGATGAATGACCTCGCGATTCTCCTCTGTTTTCTGTCTCCAGTGGTTAGAGCATGGAGATGTCTGTTTTCAAGCAGAAAAGCAGCTCGTTCCATCAGCAGTTAGACACCTGAATTGTTTGCTCATGATGAATCTACAAGTTCTAACAGTATTGGAGAAGGTGAAAACTGACCAAATGCATTTCTTTCAGTTCTCCAGCCCTCTCTCCTGCCTTACTGTGTTCCCTGCTTAAGCAGATGATAAAAATGAGTTTTCCAAGATAGGAAAAGGCCAGCACTATGCCGTACAACTCATCTGTGGCTGCAGAAGGGGAAGGTGGGGTCTGTCGTGGCTCACTTAACGCGGTGGGATTGTTAAACTGGCTCTAACAGCAGCATTTGTAGAGCATGCGGGATGTGCAAGCCAAGAGAGATAACCCTGTGGTTCCAGGGCAAGCCTAAGTGGTGTATGTGGCAGTCATACGTGCTCTGAAACACAGTACAGTTTCAAAGGCCCGAGAAGAGGGTGTAGGAGTGGAAGCATGAACATGTGCCTCTCTAAATGCTCTTTTGCTGTAGTATTTTTTACCTTTAAGATTAGTAGAGGTTCTTGTTCCTGTCTGCAGCTCTGAACCACGACTGCTGGTTTCTTCCATCCCCCTTCTTGTTTGCTGCACCGAGGTAAACAAGCATTGCCTGGGCAGAAAGCATTATCCAGTTCAGATTCCTTATGGAATTAAGATTTGAGGGGTTCAGTTATGTCCAAATGGAATAGTGCCTTCTGCAAAATGTTTGTTGCTGGCATGAAGTTTTTAATTTCAATTCAAATTAAAAGGAAGTGTTTCGGCGTGAAACTACAAGAAGTGATTTCCTAGTTTTGATTTTTCAAGTGCTTGTTCCCTCAACTTCTGTTGCCACTTTTTGGGAAGTAAGATTGCAGAGAAGACAAAAGAAAAAGGATAAATGAAAAGTAGAGGAGAAGTAATTCCATTTTACGTTTAAAAAAAATTTTTTTTAGGTTACTTCTGGAAAATTGAAATTATGTTGCTATAACTGGGTTTTTAGACCAAGAGCTGTTTCCTCCCTGAGTACCAGATAGACACATTGTATCCACCAAGTCCTGATGTGCACCAGTATCCAGTGCTGCTAAATACCCAGTAAAAACCCCAAGAATGGCGCCCTGTGGTGTGTGAAGAGCGGTGCAGCGTGGGCCCAGATCCGCTGCAGGCCCCGTCCTTGTGCCTAGCACCCATGAGCACCCTTATCTTTGAAGGTGCTTACGTGGTGCCTTCCAGACTGTAGCCCCAAAGTGCAGGCGAGCCGTTTGGAGGTGACTGGGTGACTTTCCTCAGTGTGTGGAAGGAAGGACTCCTGCCAAGCACCTGGCACTTGCATCATCTGGGCAATGGCCAGTGCAGTAAATTTCAGATCCAGGTTTTCGATTCAGCTCCATTCACTAATATAGGTGGTGAGTGGTGACGTTCCAAGTAAAAATTACACAGCAGAGTTCGCTTGAAATAATTTATGACCTGGGAAGAAAAATCTGTGCTAAGAATAACTTTTAATTACATCAGGTCAGTAAATTATTCTACAGATTCGTGCCCAGGACAAGACTTGAGTATAAAAGATATGTTACCTTCAGTATGTCCACGCCTAAAATCATTGGTTTGTGTATTGTTCTCATTGAGTTCACAAAAAACCCTCTGTATTTAGCTCCTTCAGTGGACAAATAACAGATGAAGCACACTAACACTTGCACAGTCTTAAACTACCTTTCTGTTTCCTGCAGTACATCTCTGCTAAGCACCGCAGACTCTTTGCCTGTTGGCAGTTGTGCTGGGGTGGGAAACCAGCATCGTTCACATTCATCAGATCGAGTGGCTTAATGAGGGAGCTGCACTTGGGTGGACTCGGACCTTTTCATCTCTCTTCTGTAGTTTCCTTGAGTAAGCTGAGCTTCCCATAGCTTGCCTTAGTTTCTTTACATGGTGTATTTTCTTACTACTAAGAAGTAGTAGTTTTGGCTTCTCTCTTCACATTTGGCAGGAATTTATTTCTACACATAAATCGAGATAAAACAGATTTTCTTCAGAATCTTCCTGAATATGACAAGTCTTTTGAAGGAGGAAAATAAACCAGCCAAGTTGCATGTTGCTTTCTCATTGGTTTTTAGGAAGTACTAAGAAAATGCTGACATGACAAATGAAGGAAAGATATGTTTTAGTATCCCAAGCAACAGTTTGAGAAAGCAATGCTGCAAATGCTGTGCTCTGAGGAGTGAAAGCACTGTGACTTGGGCTTTGCTAGTCATATATAATGAACACCAAGTGTGTGTTTGTAGAACCAAAGAATATCTCCTGTGGTTATGTTGCAGGATAATTCTAGAATATTGTAGCTCTGTTTAATCTGCAGCTTGGGAAGTCTGGGCTGACCAAGTCTGACGCCAGAAAACTCAAAATCATATCAGCGTTACTAGTTGGTATTGTTTCAAGCTACTGCTAATCTTTCATTTGCAGCAGTAATTTGATTTGCATGGGCTCTTGTAGTCCAGACCACATGGAACCGTTCTGATGAAGACTTGAAGCAGTTTGATACTGGTTTAACAAAGGCCAATACGGTAGACACCCAGCTGACTTTTTTTTTTAAATAATCCTTGTTTACTTTTTGCCATGTGTCCTGGCTTTATCAGGAAGCTGTACTTAACAGCAGTATCTTCTTCAGCATGTCCATGTCTGTTTGTTTTCCGTATTGCAGGTTATCCTTTTTGTGTTTTGTCTTGATTCCTGTTCCTTCAGGATGCTAATAATTTTTCTGTTATGCTGCTCCTGCTTGTCTCAAAGTCTAAATAAAGGCTTAGATAACTTCCCTGGCTACACAGAACTGGTAAGAAGAGGGCTTGACTGAAGGTCCCCCCTTTTAACGGTACACAATGTAATCTGTAGCTTGAACTGTCATTATTATTATTATGGATTAGACAAGGCCATCATGGTTATAGTGTTGGATGTTTTGGCACAGCACAGGCTGTAGGACTTCCCTGAATTTATGTCTCTTCATAGACTTGCTTTCCTTGGCCACAAATCTGTTAGTTTTCTTCTTTGTTGGCTTTGAAAATGATTAACTTTCTGTAATGAACCAAACTCTGCTATCACAGTGACTCTTGAGGCGGTCCCTGATTGTGTTTGCTAATGTCTCCATCCCAGATCTGAGCACAACTAATAAGTGGAAGGAATGTTGTTGCTGTCCTTTGACCATTTCTAACAGTGCTGTGACATCTTGTTTCCCTTAGTAGGGACGGTAGTGTGGGGTTTAAGCAGCTCATACAAACAATCATGCTCCTTTTAACAGGGTAGCAGCCTTCTAATATCAGGCTGCAGAATTAAGTTATTGTAAGAAAACACTTTCTGAGCGTTGAGTGGAATTTCAACTGACCCCTGTTGCAAGGGGCTGCTTTTTTTTGCCTTTGGAGTTCAGCTAAGCTGTTTTTTACCAGTGTTGTGATTTAACCCCAGCCAGCAACTAAGCCCCCCACAGCAGCTCGCTCATTCCCCAGCCTGTGGGGTGGGGGAGAGAATTGGAAGAGTAAAAATGAGAAAACTTGTGGGTTGAGATAAAGGCAGTTCAATAGGTAAAGCAAAAGCCTCACACACAAGGAATTCATTCCCCGCTTGCCATGGGCAGGCAGGGGTTCAGCCATACCCAGGAAAGCAGGGCTCCATCGCGTGTAACAGGACTTGGGAAGACACACACCATCACTCTGAACATCCCCCCTTCCTCCTTTCTTCCTTCTCCCCCAGCTTTCTATGCTGAGCATGACACCATATGGGATGGAAGATCCCTTCGGTCAGTTGGGGTCAGCTGTCCTGGCTGTGTCCCCTCCCAGCTTCCTGTGCACCCCAGCCTCCTCGCTGGTGGGGTGAGGAGCAGAAAAGGCCTTGGCTCTGTGCAAGCACTGCTCAGCAGTATCGAAACATCCCTGTGTCACCAGCCCAAATCCCAAACACAGCCCCATAGCAGCTACTGAGACAATTAACTCTGTCTCAGCCAAAACCAACACAATCAGACTCACTTAAAAGACTCACAGTGTTCTGCCTGGCAAACAAATACGCTCTTTAGAAAACACCAGCCATTTCACTGTTTGCAATTTTCAGTGCCATTTGACTGTATAGTCTTGTAATTAGATGGTGTGAAGTAGTTAACATGTTACACAAATATGTCAAAACGCATTAACAGTACCAGTGTTCTTTACTGCTTTCCTAAATACATTTCACAATATGTCATACTAGAATCCACCTCTTGTCATTATTTATAAAACTGCAAAGAAATTAAGGTCACCAAGAATTAGATGATTAGCATGAGCATGTCTTTCTGTACTAAGAATATATATTATCATGATAATGTACAGAATGAAGCATACAAATCCCTTCTCATCTGAAATGAGAAGACAGCCTGGAATAAAACCCAACAAATTATGTTTTTCATATTCACTCAGATCAACTTTCTGCTGCTGCTTTTTGACTCCCATTCAGTTCTACTGCTTCTCTGCAAACTTTTGGGTTACCTCCAGACTTTGCATTTGAATGCCTTTTAGGCATTGTGTTGCTTTTGAATGGCATTTGGCCGTGGTTTCTGACATGTGGGGAGGCCAGACACCTACCTGCTTCTGGGAAGGATCTTTTCCATAGGACAAATGGCTGTGCAACACTTAACCCTGCCAAGGCAACAATTAACTGAGTAGTTTCTTTATGAAAGAGACAGGACTTGTGCCTTCTATAAGACCATGGTCTGTGCTGAACTTTGAAGTGACCCGTAGCAGTATTCCCACAAACGTGTGCTCTGTGTGTGTGACCCAGTACCAATGGAAGTCACATTCATTCCAGTATTATCCCCCTTGTGATCTAGGCAGGCCGGGGGACCCAGTGTCTCGAGGAGACACTTCTGGTGTGGACCTGCAAGCGAGACCGACCAGTGCGCTTTCTGCCCGCTCTCGTCTCCCATGGAGACTTGGGTGCTGTTTGCAAACTGAAATGATGCTGTTGCTACATCCTACACATGCTTTCCTGCTCTGTGCAAGCTTGGGTATTACTTCCATACACAGTGTAAGCTTTGCAGTTTCAAAAATCTAATCTAATAATAGATTGGTCTACATTTGCTGCGTTGCCAGAAAAAGACATATGTTGTCAGGCGAAGTCAGCAACAGTGCTGAAGTGGAAATGTGCCGAAACACGGAGACGGCAGAAATCCCGAATCTATCTGAGGTTTGGCTATTAGGAAACTGAAATTATTGTTTTCTTACATATGTGCTTTCTACACATCCTTAGAGAAATACTGTTTGCCTGATGTCTCAGAATGATTAGAGGGCAATTGTTTTCCTTTCTTGGTTCTGATAATAGAAGATGCTGTTGGCATTCAGCTTATCGAGAGCTGGTGTAAGAGGAAAGAGAAATTATTGGAATAACCTGAATGGAAGAGGCATGTGTAATATAACGCGGGAGAGGAGTAGGACACTGAGTTCCTCCGTTGATGATCCAAGACACCATTTTTGAGTTGCACTCACAGTGGAAGTAGATCTTTGTGTATCTGTGCTGAGGCACAGGTTTTAGGGTGAGGACTTGAGTTTTGACAGCATGTGATGGTGAGAAAATTTTCCATGCCATATTTTATCACACTATGTTTGCAATTCCCATTTTTCGTTCTTAGCTTTTCCTTGGGTAAAAGATTGCATCATTGGCTTGAAGGAAATGAACGTATACCGCAGGAGCTGCTGGTGGTCTCTGTGCTGGTGGAAAGACTTTGCTTTTAAATTGAGATGCTCTGTGCTGCTGACCTTTTACAGAATTGCAGAGAGGTGGGGATTGGGCTTTGAGCTGGTATATGAAGATGTGAGGTTTTGACATGCATTCTGGGCCAGCAATTATGGGATTTCTTCTGTACATATCCCTTAAATATCATCCCTTTTAGATGTGTGCTAAGAAAATGGCATCTGTCACAATCGTACATTTTCTGCTGGGGTCAATGTGTGCACACAGACGTGTGTTACTGGTCTGGAACAAAATTTCTCCATAAATGCCATCCTAGATCAGGAAAGATATGTATTTTTTAAATATTAATGTTTCTTTCTCTAACACTGCTAGCTTCTCCCTAGTCAGCATGCATGTGGCTCGGTGGGTACTAGTAGCAAAGAATTTTATATCAGTGACTTCTCCGGGGAATTAATTCATCCACTAAATAATACATACTTATACCTCCTGGGAGCCACCCAGAGCAGTGTCCCAGGAGTTCTTTTTACCCAGCTTGGATCACCCCTTGCACAGGTAGGGTACTGGTGCAGTTAAGAAGTAAGAGTAAAAAATTTGGGCTGCTCCTGTTTTCTGCTTCTCTTGGCACTATTCCTGAGGAGAGTTGGGTTAGTAAATGTGGCTGTCACAGTAGCTATTACCAATGACACAAAATAATTAAGTTGTGGTTTCTGTTGTGGTGGGGCCACTTCTGTATTTTATAGTGATATGTCTGTGCTAGGAGGGAGAGTGTCATGCTTGATTGTCCTGACGGATGCTTCCAGGAAAACAGGACGAGTCTCTGAAGGCGGGTTGTCTAATACTTTCCACTGACATGAAATCCTGTTGCTTACATGGCAGATCACTAACAGAGCTGCGTGTTGTTTCTTTAAGTTTTTCTGATGAGGTGAGGGGGAGGGCAGCAGCCATCTCATTTTTCTCCCTGTTGTTTTTGGAGGAGATAGCTGCAATCTTTGTTCTTTTCAGCCAGTCGAAAGAATGCACAAGCCGGTTTTTATTCTGGTTCTCTAATCAAGTGAATGCTTCCATTTTTTGAGGTCTTGAGCCATCAACGTGGGGTTCCTGGCTTTCCTGCGTCCTGCAGACTTTGCGACACAGATGCTCAGCAGTGCTGAGAAGCCCTGGTAGTCCCTGGTTTCTGAGTCTTGCCGAACTGTGCTCCGTGCAGGAATTATCTTGTGAGCACACTGAAATTTGGGAGCCTTATGAACAGTCTTTCTCCTTCCATTATTTAAAATGTTTTCTGTAGCTTGCCTCACATACATCTGATAGCATTACAGCATAACTCCCCAATCCTGCCCTTTGGTCCTTACAGACACAGGCTCTTCCTGTTGGTCCCAACTTTGCTTCCTAGAGGGAAAAATGTCTCTTGTGGCTTGTGGGGGGGCAAACACAGCGTGTGTGTGGTGGCACGCTCCTGGAGGGGCCTGGAGCCCTGCGCAGGTCGGGGGAGCTGGCCAGCACCGTGCCGATGTTCGCCAAGTGTGTGCTGTGCCGAAGGCGAACACGAGCTTGCACAGTGTTGTGCAGACCTTCCTGCCATGGCTGGGCACCAGCTGGGCAGGAGCTGGAGAAAGTTGTTTTGTTTAGTTTTCCAGTAGATGTTGCTGTACATATGTTGGTGTGTCAGGGAGCAACACTCTTCGACTATATGTGGTGTTAAACCTCAAGGCTGAGGCTTTTTTTGTTTGTTTCTACAGTGGAAGAATCCCATGTCACATTTGCTTTGTATCTCATGCCAGAGGTGACATTGTGCTCAGTGCTGAATGCTATGGGGAGGGTGTGCGCTGCGTGGCCCGCAGTGTCAAAAGATGAGCAGGGAGCAGAACACATGCTCGACCTTGTGTTCATGTTCTCGATGGCCGCTACCACTTAACTCTTCACCTGGAGCTCCCCAGGGAAGGGAGGCATCTACTGAGGGTCAAGGACCAGCAAAGGGAACTGGGATGCTGTCTGCTGGTGGGAAAAGCCTCTGAAGCAGCAAGAAGAGATAGTGGGGACTTGGTGAGACATTACTCTGACAGAGCAAGAAACTTCAGTGGGCATATGGGGAAGATAGTTGCATGTGTGAACTGTGGGAAGGCTTTTGGAGGGCGTTGGAGTGATCAGTTGGTGAGCAAAGCCTTTTGCTCTGTGTCAGTGCAATACAGCAGGTCCTGGGCTGTGACTGGAAGCCCTAAGGGATATGGTAATTAAGAAAAGTAACTAAGAACTAAAGTTGTAAAAATAATAAGTGTTTTACCAGCTCCATTGTGTATAGGCAGGCAGCAGGGAATGTGGGTCACGCAGTGTGAGTGGCTGAGCCAGGAATAAAATCCAGGTCTGTTAATGCCTCAGGCCTGTCCATAAACACCAGACTGTGACTTTCTGTCGGCACAGCTTGGGAAAGGACCTCTGGTTTAGGTGGAATACCAGGCTTCGCTCAGTCCAACAGCTAATCATGTTCTCCTGCTGTTTGCCTTTGCAAGGTGCAAGTTCTTCAGCCTCACGGAAACCCCGGAGGACTACACCATCATTGTGGATGAAGAAGGCTTCCTAGGTAGGTGTCTGCGTGTGCCACGCCGGTACCCATCCTGGGGCAGAGGAGGAAAACATGTCATCTCTTGCTGAGATGATAAACCGAAGCGTTTGTAAAACAGGTCTGTTTGTCAGTGCTGGTAGTACAGCTGTGAAAGGTGCTTTGATCACTTAAGCACACTGTCTCTGCTGCTGTGCTGTACAAGACGTTTCACGCATGGAATATGAATATATTTTAATGCTGGGAGAAGAGCACACACAAGCCTTAAAGAGCAGCTTAAGCGTATTTGAGAAAGCAAAACCATCTGCATATCGTTACATTAAAATGAGCTGGCCCTTGTCCCCAAGCCTCCACGAGCACACCACATCTCGCATCTCCAGCTCGTTCATCCAACCTCTCCCTTTAAAAGGAGCACTTGAGCAGTTCGTACCATCCTCACAACCACTGCAGCGCTGTGCAGTTGCAAAGCAGCTCCTGTGGCTCATCGCCAGAAGCTGTGACTTACCCCCGTTCTTACACCCAGTTCTCCCATACTGAACGTGTCTTTGGTGGTGTCAGAAGGTCTCGCAGCCTGTGTCAGAGGTGGAGTCGGCTCTGTCAGGGAAGGTGCTTGGGAGCTGCAGACATTTGGCGTTGGGCGAGTGCTGATGGAGAGAATGGTTTGGCTTTGTGGATGGAAATAGTTTGTAATAACATTTATCATGTGGGGAGGTTTTGTTTGTAGCAGTGTTATTGAGGTGGTGGAATGAGGAAGTGTTGTGCAGCTATTATTATTTTTGTGCAGTTGCTGCTTTCTGTGGTTGGAATTAAAAGTCTACACATTTTACCGGTTTGGATAAAATTCATTAAAATATGAAAAAAGAGGATCTCATTCCTGAATAGGAATTAACTGTCGAGTAGCTACTTGTGACAGTGTAATATTCAATGGGTTTGTATTATCCAAACCCTAAGGAGAAAATTAGAAACTATAGTATCTTTATATAGTACAGAGTCAAAGTTTTATTATTAGTAGCATTGCTGAATTACTTCCCTTTCTCTTTCAGGAGTACTCATAAACATATAATAGAATAAATTATGACATTTTAGAACACTACAATGGTGGCTAAACACTTTCATAAAATAATCACTAGGTTGAGAATAGGTGAATGGATCTTTATAGTTATTGCTGTTTGTAATTTGGGAGTTGTGGGGTTTGACTGAAAGCGTATGTCACGTGTTCTGCTTTTGCTCCCAAAAGAGGAGGTGACATGCAATTCTGCTGCCAGAACATCCTTTGTTGCATTTGTTCAGTGGGTATATGCACGGAAATGTTATTACTACTGTCAGTAGTATCAGCTTTTGTATTATTGGTGGCAGCTGGGGGAAATCAATTCCAGTTTGGTTTTGCCATTAATAGTAGGGTGCAAAGCCTCCCTCTAAGAGCTGCATTTTAAGAGAGAAGTTACCAAAGGAGGAGGAAGGTTTTTTTCCAAGGGCCACAGCACAAAGCCTGGAGATTCCCATTCTCAGGAGCGAGTCTGCATCGCTGAACTGTGCTGTCGCTGCCCCATGCTGGGGGCACACTCATCTCCAGCATCACAGCTGTGTCTGACATTCATGACACGTCTCTGCCCAGTTGGCACAAGGCAGATTCCTCAGTTCAATCACTGGTGGCAGGTTTGGATGCAACCACCCCTGTACAGCCTCTAGCAGCCACGCTGCTATTTGTTGCTCTGGAAATTATTCCAGCTTGAAACAAAGGTAAGCTCAGGCAGTGGTTGTGCTCATCAGTAGCAGGGATTGTGTTGCTCTGTGTGTGCCACCGGTTGGAGCAAGTCCCAGGTCTCACCAGACCAGTGTCCTCAAGGAGCTGTGTCCCCACTGGTGCCCCAGGTTATCTCTGTGAACCAAGCGGTGCTGCTGCTCTTCAAAGCAGCAGTCCTCCCTGCTTGCACCCTTCTGCCTTTGCCACCGTGGCTCTCATAGGCACGTGAATTTATTGCTCAGTTACCGTACCCTTGTAGCTTCTGTTGGGCTCTGGTTTTGGTAGCATATAACATCCCTTTTTTTCAAATAGACCATGTGCCGCTGGGGTGTTAAAGCAGGGCTTTGTCGGAGAAAAGATCCCTTTCCAGGCCACGCAGGGGAAGGAAGAAGCATGCTAAGGCCATCCTCTACTGCGGCATGGCCTGGAAGCCAGAAGCAAAACCCAGTACGGGTGTCACGGAGTTGGTAGCTTCATCACTTTTTCTTTGCTAATAAGTGATGATCTGCTGGCAAGACTTGTATGCTCTGCATCCTGCTAACTCTCCTCACACAGCCACTGTGCCCTTTGGGTTTGTGTCCAGCCCCATGTTGTTCTTTCTGAATTGTCACCACCTCAGGGTTAGCCCTGACTGCAGTCTCCACTGTTGCTCCATCCCTGTTCCTCATTTCCGAATGCTGTAAGTTTTTCACAGTCTGGAGGAATTCAGGATGCACTGTCTAGGATGCCTTCTAACAGTGGAAGGGCTCTGCTTCACTCCCTGCTTCCCCTCAGTCTGGCTATAAATGGCTCAGGAGAGGGAGTCCCTTTTGGCCTTTGTACAGTGTAATCAGCCCATGGACTTCAACAGGACCCAAATCTGTAAGAATTGCAGCATCCCACCTTCTTGCAAAACAGCACCAGTCGTGTCTGGCACAAGTGGGTCAGCTGCTTCTCGACCTGGCTCGCCAAGTGCCAGCTTCAGCTCAAGAATTACAGGGGATATTTTCACCTTTGGTGGGCAATTTAGGTAGCAAGTCCAGCAGCAAGAAGAGACTTTTTTTTTTTCCCTCCAGGTAACCTTTGTTCTTCCAGCCCTTAACAAAGTATAGATAGAAGTCTCAGAAGGGTAGGCTTTTCTGTGTGGAAAATTGGGCCCTTTCTCAGGCACCTGTATGTATTTTTGCTGCAGCAGCAGTGAGAAGGTTGTCTTGTTAGCTGGCAGACTAGCCAGGCCCCTGCTCCTGCGTAGAACAAACAGCACTAAAGGGAAAAGAATAGGCTGGAGAAATACTGGCACTTTCAGCAGTCCTTGAGGTTAACACTTCAAACATACTGACATGCAGTAATCATTCTTAACTCTTTTGTTAACAAATAATCCTCAGGCTTGTTTCCCTGAGAGTAGCAAGTGAGTCGGGCTGGTGAAGAAGTCATTATTTCTTCTCCCCAGAAAACGTCTGCAGTGCAAAGCCATAACCTGCTTAAGCATTCATCGTGCTGGAAGGGAACGTCTACAGCCTAATTCTTGGCTTTAATTCCCCGGCAGTGAGGTGGGGATTATATCTGCACAGAACCTTGTTTGTTCCAGTGGCCGTTTCTTGGGCTTTGGCCTGTTAATAAGGAAGGATTTTATTCAGCAAACAACACGGGGGGACAGTGCACAGAAAGCTCTTTTCCTGGCTGATACTGGGATGAATTAGAAGAAGGAGTTTGGCCATGGGCCCTCCTGCGTGAAGACAAGTGTCTGAGCTACTGGGGTGCTTGGACAGCCATGGAAAATCCTTGCATTTATCATCTGCTGTGCAGCCAGTGCGTGACAAAAAAGTCGAGTGGCTGCTGCTCCTTGAATATAGCAATATTGGTTTGAGTTCAGTTTGCTTTTTTCCCCCAGGTTTGGCTGAAAGCAGGAGCAGATATGCCATAGCCCCTGTGTCTGTCCCTTTTCCAAGGGCAGCAAGGACAGAGTGCCTCCGTCTCTGGGCAGCTGCACCAGCAGGGCTTTTAGCCTGTGCTCTTACTGGCCCCAGTAGTCTCTGTTCAGCAAAGGCTTCAGCTTTTCAGGAAGCCCTGTTCATGTGCACTGGGAGGCAGTTGCTGACATTGCAGTCCTGTCCTGGAGATGCCATCTGAATAAAATAATGGGGTTTGGGGGTAGCGATGTCTCTCCAGCGGCACTCCCAACACCTGGCACAGCGCAGCTTCTGTGCCATGTACCCAGAGTCTTTTATGGGAGGTAAAGGGGCAGTTTGAGTGTTTGGTTTAACTGTCCCTTTTCTGTTCCTGTTTTTTCTAGCTGGTTTATCTGCAGTCCTGTTCATCCTTTTTTTTTTTTTTTTTCCCCTCTTGGAAGTCCATTACTAGGTTTAGTGATAGCTCTGCTTGGAGCAACCTGGTCTAGTGGAGGGTGTCCCTGCCCATGGCAGGAGAGTTGGAACTAGATGGGCTTTAAGGTCCCTTCCAAACTATTCTGTGATTCTATAATAAAAAAAAGCCCTCTTGCTAGCGGTGGTTTGTTTTGATAGCCGTCGTCCTCAGACAACCTGTTCTCTGTCTGACCTTGGATTCAGGACCATCGTATGCTTTAGTACCACACTGAGTCCTTTTCTCAGTGACATCAAAATGGGAAATTGCTTTCAGTCTCCTCTCTCTCATCGTGTATAGAAAATGGACAAGAAATCATCTTACAGATAAGTGCACCCACAGAACCCATCTAGTAGGGAGCAAGCTGTAACTTTAAAGATGTAGAGGGAAGCAAGCTAATAGGTGCATCTGGGTGTTTTTTTTAATATTTCTTCTATAACTATTTCTCCTTTAATTTCTATTGCCCGGTGCCTAGGCCTTTGTATCTCAGGCACGGTGGCTTAATTTGCTTGCTGACATTTATAGCGCTGAATTCCTTCCCCTCGACGGCCAGGAGAGCTGCTCGTTGCTAGGCAGAAGATGTTTTTCTCTATTAAACACGTGCACAATCGCTCTCTTTTGAATCTCCGTATTGGCCAGACTACACTGTGTCTGTGGTTTCCAGGTTTTTTAAGTAATGTGGTATTAATGTCTTAAATTCAAATTAAAAACATGGGGATTTGAATACTGGGTGATTAGAAAGAAGTGCTTGGTTGGGAAGGTTTTTCCTGCAATGCATATATGTTGATACAGATCTATAAGCGTGTTGGGAGGCTGTGATTACATGGGATCTCTGCCCTCTCCCAGGAGGCACGTAGTTACAGCTTTTGGGGGAAGGGAGGGAAGGATGAGAGAGATGTAATACTCCAAGATCTGGTTTGTGTCACCTGAGGAAAGGAGCACTTTTGGAGCTTGTATGTGAATAGGTTTGCAAGGCTTGATAGCACATACTTTTCCTTAAGTTTGTAACCTGCCACACAAAGTCTTTTGGTCCAGTTTCTCTGCTTGATCCTATTTAAATAAATACTGCATAAATAATACATATTTTTCACTGTTTCCTCCAGCAGATGGGTGTGTATTGATATCTATTTTTGTTTTGCAGCCTGTGGTGAGAAAGCCCAGGCATCTCTTCCTGAACCACTTGACTGGCCATGATTTCCTACATTAAATTTATTACGTCTTGGCTGCTTCCTTGCACTTTCCAAAGTCTGAGATAGATGAGCAGATAGATACCAGGGCTCACTTTTATCAGCCCACTCTCATAAATGCAAGACCTAAAAAAGCTTTTCTGGCTGAAATGATGAAAGGATTCACTGAAATTTTAGGTTGGTCTTTAAAAGCAAGATGCAGCTCAACTGACAAGTAGCAGCCCTGCTTATTGGTTTCACTAGACGGCATTTGGCCATGTGCATACTGTTCCACTGGTGGGTTTGTGTTTGGGGCTTTCTTTAGGCAGGACTTAAGGGGATTTGGTGGCTTTCACTGTTTGCCCATATCTGGAACCAACACAGGCTGTCAGGGTGGCAAACAGTGTGCCCCATGGTAGGAAGGCACAAGGCTGAATATACTCTGTAAGACTTTCTGAAGCAGTTGTATATGGTAAGTGCTGGTAGGACTGTGATTTGTGATCTTCCTCTGCTTTTTAAGTGAGTTTTATGTGGAGCACCCTGTGAGAGATGAGAAAGTGCTGTTACCCCAATCACAGCTCAAGAACTGAAGCACAGGGGAAGCTGAGGCATCAGCAGAGAAATGAACCGCTTCTGCCAAGGCTGAAAGCATTCAACCCTCAGCTCCCAAACTTTGCTAGCTGTGAACTTGCTTAAAGTTTTAAGCCATACATTTCTCAAGTTCATGACCTGATGAGGAAGTGGATTTCCTCCACCTTGGCATCTCCTAAATGCTGTGAGCTTAACCTAGAAATGGTGAGACTACAGTAACCTTCCCAAAGAAGTCTGTCATCACCTGCAAACAGAGAACACATTTCTTTCATGATAATCCCTTGCAAAATGCCAGCACGTGGCACTCCCCAGGGTTGTTCTCTGAGCAGGTTTGCCAGATTTTCTCCTTGGTGCAGGAGACGGAGGTGCCCCTGCCTCAGGTTTCCCAAGGATCAGCGGTCATTTGTCAAGGTGAGAAAATCTCTGTCCCTGGCAGACCTGGAGGATCCTCCTGATCAGTGTCCTGGGAGGGAAAGTCAAACTTCCATCTTATCTTCTTGAGGCAGAGGTGGCAAGTTTTTGTGCCCTAAAACCTCACCAGCTTTATTTTCTCCTGGCGCAGTGACCAGCTTTCTGCCAGCCCTGGTACCGAGTCTCTGGAGCTCACCGCGGATCAAGGGTGGCTCTCATAATCCCAGTGCAATGTGTCTAGTTGTTTGGGGTTTGCCAGAATGAGTTGAATTCCTTGTGTCTAACTCTGGAAATGCAGAGTGATGCATGTATTTGACTCCACACTAACTCTTTCGAGGGGAGTGATCTCAGGCTTGATGCTTTGACCCAATTCCTGTGCAGTTAAAACAAAGGGGGGATGTTCTTTCCTTTGTGTGCCCTGTCAAGCTGATGAAGACACACTGGCCAGCCACCAGCTTCAGCCTTTTGGCCTGACAGTCACAGAAAGTTGGTGGAAGGGCTGCCTGTTGTGCCTGCTGAGCCTTTCTCAAGTGAGCAGGTTTGGTGCTGCAACTGCAGTGTGAAGGGACAGGGAGTCGGAGCAGCATGGTGAAGTTCCCAGGTCTGCTGCAGGCTTTTCTGCCTGACCTTGGCCAAGTCTCTCATTGTGTCTCAGTTTCCTCCTCTGAAAAATAGGGATAATCCTATTAAATCACCTCGTAACAGGCCTTATAAAGATTAATTAGTAAACATGTTGAAATGCTTTGATAATGTAACAGGCAGTAGCCATGATAAATAATAATTGAGGTAGCTGCTGTCCCACAGGATCCACTTTTACAATGAGTACACTTGCAGTGCTACTGAATAAATTGTCTCTGCAGCCAAACGGACTGGAGATTATGGTGGAAAAAATACCCTTTTATAAAAAAAAGTTGTATAATCTTTTAAAAATCTCATATCTTAGTATTTAATCTTGCACAGGATTAAGTCTCACAACCTCAGGGTTTACAGTCATACAACAGTTAGGAATTCAGTGGCTCCTTCTTCAAGTCTTATTTGAAATGTAATTATTTGCCCTGTCAGTCCAGTGAAATATTGTCTGAAATGTGATTTGGGGAGGGGGAGAGGGGAGGGAAGGATCCCTTGTGCTATTTTGTTTGAAAATACAGAAAGAATTGGAAATGTGAGTCCAACTGCATCAATTTCTTTTTTTGGCGTTCTTTTATTCCTGTGTTTTTCATTTTTCAGTGAAACACACTGTCAGTGTCCCCTTGCTGACAGTAACCTGAGCCATCAGCCTTGCCTTCAACTGCTCCTCTGGGCTACGTCCTCCCCACCCCCCGGCTTGCTGATTCTGCGAGCAAAGCCTTTGCCAAGTTTCTGAAACACAGGGAAAGTTTTGTCGGGAAGTGGCAAATCTGCTGATTCCTGCAGTTCCTGTCCCCTGATTACCAGAGGCAAAATCCTCGAGTTTTTTGGATGAGGAGCCCATTTGCTGGTGAAGCAGCGAGTGGGTGAGGAAAGGCTGGCCGTGAGCAATGCTTTCCTGCCTGGGAGCAACAAGCCATGGTCAGGAGGTTGGGAAGGACCCAGTTCTTGATCATGGCACAGAGAGGGCATCGAAGTCCATGCACTCGGGAAGCAATCCCGTGCAGAAGGGCACATATACCCATCTTGAGCCAAACTTCTAATGTTCCTTGGCTTATCACTAACGAAAAAAGCCAATTTCTGCTCTCATCTTCCTTCTCACGAGCAAACGCCAGCTTGTGGAGCTTGGATCTGGAGTTGATTTTCCAGGTTTGCTCGTTATTAGTGGTGCGTTATCCCATGAAAAGGAAGGAAGAGAGCAGCCTGATTTCCTGAGTGCAGGCTGGAGCCTAACCTGGATTTGCCTTCCTAACCCGGTTCTCCAGTGAGAGTGGTCATAATGATTATTTTTGGAATCTACCTTACCATGTTCCACATTTTTAGCCAAACATAATATCGATGCTTTGTTTTTGGAGTGTATTCATACTTCCTGTCTCATGATACCCCGTGAGGTAAGAATAAATCTTTTTTCTCCCACATATGAGGAAACTGATAAAAAGGAGACCGAGGGACTCGTTTCAAGTCACATACACACTTTGTGTGGAATGGACCAGTTTTTGCCTTAACTACAAGCTCAAATTGCCATCTATTTGTCTTCAGGCTTTATTTACCACTGTATTCCAAAGACTTGAGTATCTGTTCTCAGACCGTGTAAACCCACAGTTTTCTAGTGATCCTCCCAACAATGTGCAGTGAGTCACTTACCCTCTGCGCTCATAGCCAGGTGGGAACTGTGCTATCGCCTTATAACAGCTTCTACATTACGACTTGGCTTTCTTGTGCAATGCCACTTATTGCTAAATCAGCGTCTGGCCTGGCAAGAGCTCACCTCCCTGCTCTTAGACTATTGCTGTATGTCTGAGTTTTTGTGTCTCACAGCAGAAATCACAAGTAGGAGGCTAAGAAAGAGGGCCACCATGAACATATTTTCTAAATGGACGTTGTTGTGCATTTCACTTGACTGCACCCATCTCATTGGAAATGCACTGCTCCTTTTTGTTTAATTTTTAAAGAGACACTGTAAAAGTATAACCAGCTTAGTTTTTAGATTGCTGTCAAAGTTTAAAGTTACAAGGATTGCAAGAGGAGAAGTTATTGACTGAAAATGAGACGAAAGCAGGGGTTTCTGTGCAAGCGTTTCCTTTCATCAGTCCTTGATTGCTCTGAGTGGACACTTGTACTGAAGGTCTTTCCTCAGGAGGTGCTGATTATTTAAGTGGAGAGACGGCAGTGCCTGTGCATACATATGTATTTGCAAGTTCCCGGTCTCCAAAGGACTACCTCATCAGCCACTCTAGGAAAACAGTATCGCGTTATCCTATGGCTTGATAAAAAAGGATAGTCGCATGCCCTACTTAGATGTTTAGTCCCTTGGAAGGCAGAGGAGCTACTTGTCAGAGTCAGGATTTCAGAGCTGGGCTGTGTGTTTGTACAGCTTCATTTAATTCCAAGTTACCCTTGGGTTATTTAATTTCCTGACAGCTGCAAAAACAGTGTTCTCAGATAACAATAGCCTCTAATTAGGCAATGTGCCTAAAATGGTAGAATGTTTTATTTGAGCATGGCACTAATATTTTGTATGCAGCGTACACATGAGAAAGTGGAGTGAGTTGCATTTCCAGCTTCCCTTGGCAAGACGTGTCTATCTTGTGATACTCAGTGCATAATGCTAAAGGCATGCCCGCTCTTCTGCCCCTGTGGTTAGAACGCTTCTCATCTTTTTGGGCTGTGTCATCAGTAAATTTGTCTTTCAGCTGTAACCACCTTCCAGAAATATGTTTTATCGGCACAGCAGGACTAACAGGACTTGCGCAGCTGAGGCTGCAGAGCGTTTTGGAGACAGGCAGGCAACGTGAAAGCATCTGAGGTGTACCTGTAGTTGAGGGTTGTAGCTTCTCAGGGGTTATATTACGCTGCGGAGGTGCCCATATGTTGCTTTTATGGCTCGTGCACTTAGTACACAATCAGGCAGTGGTAGAAATAAGCATACAAGTCAACTGTTCTTCCAAATCATTTATTCAATTTGGAAAGGGTGTTAGCGTCAGGTTATGTTAATTAGATCCTGACTCATGATTTGTGCTTATGGAAGCTTTATGCACTGGACTGTACAAATTGATGATTTCTGAATTTCCTCCTGTGACAGCAGGAAGTGGTTGTTCAGGAGTCCTTCCCCTCCTTTAATCCTCAGACTTCCCTTGAAGTTTTGAATATAGAAGAAAATAGATTTTTGTTCTTTTTCACTGTTTCACTTCCTATTCTAATTCCTTTCCAGAGCACACAATTATGACAATTCCCAGACCAAGTCCTCATCATTGCAGCGCTTTAAGCTCTTTCTTTAAGGTCCTGTTTATATAACCACGATGCAAAATTGTCTTGCAACTGTAATTAGATGTTTGCTGATCTGCAGTCAGAGTTTACAACTGCCTTTCAGCTGAGCAGTCTCTGCATGCATGTCCTGTTCCACTGACCAGAGGGCTCTTCTGAAGGTTTGTGGTATGGATTCTGTATATCCATTTTCTTTTAGGTGACTGATATCCTTCTCAGATACCCTGATACGGTGAGAGAGAGATTACTGCATTAGTTGCAGTGCATAATAACAGTGAAAACTCATTGTCTGCATTAATCTGGATTTACCCAGTTCTGTCGAGAAGCTGATCTGTGTGAAAACGCTGGGGATGTCAGCTCAGATTGGCTTGTGGCTACGTCAGCAGTGCCCATGGGTTGTCCTCTGTGTAAGGTCTGCAAGGATAAGAGATGAGCAAAAACGGTTGTGCTCCTCCTTCCCCACTACAGTTCCCCAACAGTCAACAACCAAGGGATTCCTAAATTACAGGTGGAACCCACATTACCTTATTTAATAGCTATCAATATACCTATCCACCACAAATTTGTCTAAACCCCTTTTGAAGCCTCTTCATTCTTTCAGTCTCCATGACATCCTCTGTCAGCTCAAGCAGCAGCCCATGTGCCATAGGGATTTGTACTTCAGATCCTCTAAACCTGCTCCTGAATAATTTCATCAGTTTTCAGGGGTTGTTTGTTGGCACTGTAGCATAATGATGCCTACAGTCCTATTCACAGCTCTCCTCCCACCAGTTCTTAAAGGCCTTTGAACATTGACTTGATGTTTCTCCAAGAACTGTCCACGGTGTCTCAGAGACTCCTAGGAACGGGAGCGAACAGAGCCTTTACAGAAATGTTGAATGATATACATCCTGCTAGGGGTTCACTCCACAAAATTCCTTCCATTGAGAACTGACTGTTTATTGCTAATTTGCTTAAAAGCCCATCAGAGGATCTTCACTTTCATCCCGTGGTACTAGGGAAGTAGTAAGAAAGTTTGTAAGACAAATTCTGTCTCTTGATAAGATGTTTCACAATGTATCTTCCCTTAAAATTCCACCTCTGAGAACTATATTATGGGTGTAGCACTTTTTTTTAACAGAAAAAAATCCAGTTGATTTTCTCTTGATAAAGAATAAAATTCTGTAACATGAACACTTCATCCCCAGAAGATGAATGGAAAGAATCACAATGTATTTGGGCTCATACCTCACTCTGTCTTTTCCCCCTCCCTCTCTTTCCCTTGTGTGGGGGGGAGCAATTTAAGTAAACCCTCAGTTTGAATCCCCAAATTCTTTAATCCTGACTCTAGGAACCTAGTTTTAGGTGTAAAACATGATTTACAGTGGTTAACTTCCTTCAGAGTAGCATAAAAACCTCAAGTTCTTCTCCTTTTTCTTTCATAATCCCTCTCCAAGATTCCTGCATACCATCTAGGCAGAGAAGTGGTGAACATGTCCCCAGTTTTGTGTTCATTTTCTTTTGGGTTTGCTCTTTCTGGGATTTTCATCCCCATGTTCTGCCAAAACAGTCTAATGTTTAGTTTGCAGGACGTACTGATCCCTCTTCAGTTCCCACTTCCCTACTTCCACGTCTATGGAATTTTTGAAGTTGGAATGAACCATATCTCCACAGTCACGGTTTGCATTTATTTTGAGGCGGTTTTGGGGTATGTGGAATGGAAGAGTTTCATAAGATGCGCGGGGTGACTTCCTGAGGGCTGGAGGTGTCGGGAGCACGGGCTCCCTTGGAGGGTCCCCAACAACCCGATTTCTTTATCTATCTTGCACCTTGTTGAGCAGATTGTAAGCGCTACATAAACGGAAATCTCCGGAGTCCTGCTGAAGTAACTGTGTCCGCGAGGTATTTATTTCAGAGTTGCTTTTCTTTCCTGCTTCCCTGGGCTTGGGTAAGATGTTTATTTACTGCAACACTTTGAGCTGAATTTGTGTAATTAGGAGTTGCCAATTTTTATATGTGTATAAAATATGCCTGTGTGTATGTACCTATATTTGTGTATGTATATATTTATTCAGGGATGTAGAAGGGGATTATGTGAGAGCATTTTTAGCTGTTCTTTCTCAGAAACTTGTCCTTAAACTCAAGCTCAGAACTGAAAAGTATATTGGATTTTTAAGCTTTAATATATCTAGTGAGAGCATCTGCCAGGACGCAGCGGTCTGGGACCAAACCAAGGTTTTCTTTAGTGGGTGAATTAAATAACCAACTCACACGCAGACATGAACATCCATAACTGAGAGCAGTCCAGCAGAGGAGGGTGCTGTCAGGAGCTGGATGGGAGGCCGTGTGCCGGTCTGAGCGCTACTGTCACGCAGCTGAGACCCCCAGTGATACCAGGGTTTAGGTTTGATGAATTAGGTTTGGGTTGGTTTTTTTCTTCTTTAAAAAAAAAAGTGAGAATTGAGCCTTTGGAGATGTGGGATGAGGATTTATGTGGGTCAGCGTGTGGATGAGCCTCTGGTGGATGTCTGTTTTGGCTTTTCAACCAGTGAACAAAAATAAAAGTGGCTCTTGAACAAGCTCTCTGCTGTTTGCAGCAGACAGGAGTGCCTGCTCTGATGGATGTTTACCATGTCTCTTCGTGCTCTAAACAGAGAAGAGATCATTTTCCCCCCAGACAAATTCATTTTTAGAATTTGTATAAACAAATTCTTGGCCTAGATGAATGCTCCTACATGCCACAATGTGCCTGGCTTTAGTGGCTTGTATGTACCTTTACAAGGAAATGTGTTTGTGTCCAGGAATCAAGGACAATCCATGCCAGCTTCTCAGATTGCCTCCCAGTTGGATGAAAGGAAACCACGAACTGAAACCAGTTTGCTTTCAAAAGTACAACCTGTGTCTCATAAACATGAAGTTCAAAGGACCTGCAGGGTACACTCCGCCAGCCCCAAGCCAGAACACTCTCGGAACAGGAGGTTTAATCGCAATGCTCTTCGTGGAGCACTGGCTGTGCCTTTAAGGCATATGCACCTGCTTAATTTCAAGCTTATTAAGCTGCGTCCTAGAGCCACTCACGTGCTGGACGTGGCTTAGATATCCACAACAGCAGGACCCTGAGTGTACCAGCCCACAGAGGAAGAGGGGGGAAGGCAAGGCAGTTGGAGGGAGCCTGGCTCTTCACAGTGGGCTGGAGGAGGCCGTCCATCAGCAGAGGTTTCACTCGCATAAACGCCCCGTTATGTGGATGGATCTGACTTGGGTTATGTGACAGGGGGAGTTGTTGGTCTGTTGGCAGTGCAAAACACTGGATTTTGAGCTCTCTAGTACAGCAGACGAGGCGTGTGCTGGAGCACTTGCTGCAGGGCAGCTCCAATGGGCACTGCCTGATTTCAGATTGCGTTTGTCACCGATTCCCAGCTGCTTTAAAAGTTCTCTCCAGTTGAAAAGTTTCATTCTCTCTGTTTGAAAAAAGGAGCCTATTCTATAGAGATTCCTGTGGTTGGGTTTGGTATGTTTTTGATGGGTAGTTCTAGGTGGGGACACTTTTGTTGTCGGTTTTGATTAGTTGGGCTGCTGACGTAGGGCGCAGCCTGCTGTCTTGTTCGAAATGGAAAGTTGATGCTTAAAAAGGACTTGGTGGAAAATTGGGAAAAAGAAAATAATTAGATATTGCCTGGATTATTTTTTTTCCCCCTTCTGTGAGTTTGAGGCAGCTGGGCTCTGGTCCATGACCAGGTCTCCTAGCCTTTGCTACGGCATAAATAATAATAGTAACGTGGTCCAGGAAGCAAAAATCTGACAGGCTGTGTGCTTGGCAAGTACTTTTTTTCCAAGCAGCCGTTGCAGCTACAAGGTTCTAGGTGGCAAGAAAGATTTTAAAGAAACGCTGGAAGACACCTTATTTCCAAGGTGTGCAGAAGCCAAAGAGGCTTGAACAATTTCCCATATAGAAAAGTGCTGGCGCAGTGAACTGTATGTTAGTAAGGGACAGGGTCTCTTTCACTGGATAGTGACAATACGTATAATTTCTACAGCGCGTAGGTGTGCTGTAACCTACTGTTGCTTTTCTCCCAGCTTCCTTCTGCAATTCTTTAACAATTTGGCTACCAAGAGCAACTTGTGGATTAGAGGGTAAGATTGATTTGGCGTTTTTCCATTGAGGCGAGTGCAACAAGGCATCTCCGTGTCAATATAAGTCTAATTTGACCTGATCTTCTCCGGTTTGGTGAAGTAGTGGAATAAGAGCTGGAGTCACTGATGCACGGGGGGTGGGTGGCTGGCCTGACTACCGAAAACGCGGAGCGCTTAGCCGGGTGGGGAGCACTTGATAAAGAGAAGGCCCTTGTACTCAGAAGTGCCAGAGAGAAATTGTGTGGAAAATTCTTTCAACTAATGGTCTGAAAAATACTCTGCAAAGGCTATTTTCTACTCTTACTTCTAATTACATCTTAAACATTAATAGCCTGAGCAACTGGAGGATCACACACACTAATGTCACAGTTCACTTGGAGCAATTTGTTTTGTAAGATAATGAACTGTGTCAGCAAAAGTTTAAAACTTGTTATAGGTGGGGCTGATAGTACAGCTTTCTGTTAACTTTGCCCCGTGTTTTCCAGTAAAACGGAACCTTTGCCTGATTCTCTGCTGGATTTGGTAGCCTGGGGTGAGATTCTCTGTGCAAGGGGACCTGAGTTTTAATATATTTTTTCCTAATTTATTTAAGCTATTCTTGGGAGAAGCTTGGAAGGAAATACTGCAAAATTTTGACCACCTTTTCTTTGAAAGGCGCTAGCCCTCTCGTGCTTTGGCAGGGGATGTGTCTCTGCGTGAGAAGGTAACTCTGCCTGGCTTATTAAAGCCATTCAGCCCAGGTGTAGTTGTGTTGCAGCCTGGAGGGTTTTCAGCCGCAGTGTCAGAAGTGACATCGAGTCTGATGTGGGTTTTCGCAGTCCGTAGCGTGGCTTGTGCTGCCAGAGCACGCTGCACCCCCAGGCTGTGGGCAAGGCATGAGGAAAGCCGGCCTTGTAACTGCTGCTGCCATGCTGGGGTGGGGACCAGGGACCCTCGGGGGTGTGCAGGAGCAAGGGAGGTCTCTGGTTCTGCTCTTACCAACATAGTTCAGAGGAAGAAACAGAATAAAGGTATAAATAGTGAGCCTGGGACTGGGGAGGAGAAATGTGGCTGAGAGCAGCAGTGATGGAGATGAAGACAGCCTAGTGAGGTGGGGGGATGGACCTGTTGTCAGGGGAAGGTGGTGTGGAGGGATAGGGCACAGGGCCAGTGGGGAGAACAAGAGGAGACGGAAGAGAGTAAAGCTGGATATAGGAACAAGGAGGATGGTAGGAGATGAGGATCGAGTGCTGTTGGTGAGGGTACTGGGGTGGGGAGGTGGGAGAAGAGGAGAGAAGAAAGAGGAACGGGCTGGTTGGTGTTGGATTTGCAATGAGCAAAAAATCAGCCGCCTGGAGCACTCTGTCCCGCTGCCCGTGAGGACACCCATGGAGCAGGTACCTGTCCCACTCACCAGCAAAGCGTGTCTTTCATTCCACAGCAGCTCTGGGCAGTGGGAAGGGCTAGTTACAGCTGCAGTGTACACTGCAGCAGGTCTAAAGGGGCTGGCTCTAGCACAGGAGTGCGCGCAGAACACAAAGCTCTGATGCTATTGCAACTTTTCAGTGCCGAAGCTGGTGGTTGTACTGGTTTTCAGAGCATTTTGTTTTAACTATTACTAGCAGTGCCTGGGGTTATTAGAAAGGCTGATGCCAAAACTCAGTTTGCCTGTGATAATTTACCTCCTCTTGTGTCCGCTTCGTGGTGCAGGCATCCAGTTGCATCATTAAAGCCTACTGCTTTGAGATCCATTACCTGAGTGCCCAAAGCTCCCATGCTGGGGTGGCATCTGGCTGGGGTGGTGAATGTGGCTGTGGCAGCGTCCTTCCAGCTGCTGGAAGCTGGAGAATAAATAAAGCAAATGGCAGGAAAAGAAATACTAGTTTCATGGTAAATAGGGTTGTATCCCTGTCTGTGACAACCTCAGTTTGGCAGCCTTCTGCCTTCAGAGATCTCAATAGTGCACTGCTCTAAGCAACATTTTTATGTGTAAGATAAATCCTCAGTAGCTATGCTGGAGTGATTGGTGTAAAGCAGGCTCCAGGATGGTGGTTTGTGAGAAGTTGTCTGCAAGGAACCACTGTTCCAGCTCCCGGTGCTAAATGAGAACAGTGGGACTTGGACACGTGCATCTGAGCTTTACGCAATTTGCAGTGTTGTTCCAGGAGTAAGTGTCCCACTGGGGACTGATGGGTGCTCTGGGGCATGATCCCTGACCACTGATGAGTGTATTGCTTTCCAGGAGTAGTTACTAGCCCCCAAATTCCAGGCTGTCATGTGATCTGGAGTAAATTGTCCTTATGGAGGATGACTGCAGGTAACATCCAGCTATATTGAGAAGGATCACCCTTTTCATTAAGAGTATGTGTATAGGGAAGTTATAAAAAGTTAATAAGTGATAAGTAAGTAGCTAATTGATGATTAACTCTAATCCAGCAGGTCAAGTGATTGCTTTTACCTGTTGGAAGGGCCATCCCTGCCCTACATGGGGGAGAGAGTGCTGCAGCAACCCAGCATTTAGGGGTTTCTTGCTCTCTTTCATCTTCAGGGTCGGTTGGGAGTCCTGGGAGTGGATAGTCATCTCCAACTGTGTCTGGTTCAGAAGAAGTCTGAATTTGTTTACCCTAAGGAAGAGGTCATGCGAGTCCAACACAGACACAACGGCTTTGTTCTGCAGGACGCTTTGCTTCTATGCTTTCTTTCATACCGTGCTGTCCCATGGCATTTCACAACAACAGGGCACAGTAGAGCTGAAAAAGTTAGCTGTCCTCTTACTTATATTTTTTAGGACCCAGGATTGGTGGGTCCAATTCTAATTCTTACAAATTCGAGTTTAGCCGTGTCAGGGTAGCACTTAGTAGCTCTGCAGAGGATAGCCTGAAGGCAAGGACTAAGCCGAAGAGGGGTTTCTGGAAGGGCTGTGTGCCCATCTCCCCACAGACCCGCTCAGGAGGAGGGTGAGGCTGTGGAGTGGTGTAAGCCTCCTTCTCTGGACATCCATCATCCCTCTCAGTCAGTTCTTTCAGAACTTGTGTTTATATGGAGATGCCTGTTTTATTTCTTTGCTCAAGAGCTTGTGCTGAGCTTCTGCTAAGCCCTGTCATGGGACTTTCTTTTGATTTTTGATTCCCTGCAATGCACAGAGAAGTTGCACTTCGCACTTCTCGGATTATGTCTGCAGAAATGAATTTGAACTATTCTTGTCTATACTTATCTTCTTTACTCTCCTAACGTTTCTCATGCTGTGAAAGCAGCCAGAATGCATTTCTGCTTATGTCCGTTGTCTCTCTGTATTAGGTTGAAATGTAGACTCACAGGGGCAAGAAACATCTTTCGGAAACAAATGCAGGGCCCTTCTGAGCACTGCTGTCTCTGATCTTTGTGCAAGTAAGGTGATCAGTGAAAACTTAGATTAAAACCTGACATGGTACAAGCATTTAAAACAAAATTGCATGTTAAATCCAATCACTCCTAACTGGTGAGGCACACTGAAGATACTGGTGTCTGCTTTTCTGCTTGCTCTGTCCTTTTTTTTAATTAGCACCTCACCTTCCTACGCAGGGGTTCCCTTCCCCGGTGTCGTGTCCTGCAGTTAGCCGGGAGGAGCTGAGCCGCAACGGTGCTGCCTGCTCCGGTATCTGCCCACGGCCACCCTTTGGGTCTGTACCTTGCTTTGCTGGAGGATCTCCAGAAGCCACACAAGTCCCTGTGAGTGTGCACTCCCACCATGGCTTTCAGAGGGCAGCGGTGGCTCTGACCGCCCAGAAGATGAGCTTGCTGACCGCTTCCACACGCGCAGTGGTTGGCAGTGCTGCAGCTGCGTTCCGACACTACGGTGGGGCTGGCGCTGGGCATCCTTCTTGCCCAGGGCCCCTGTGCTCTTGCAGGCCTTTTGCACCCTTTAAATGGTTATTGCTCTGGCAGAGTTTGGATGAGGGGTGTTTACCCGTTTTCTTTCACGCAGACCAATCTGAAAACCTTTTAACTGGCATTATTTTCCAAACGCTTATGTTTTTCTGTCTCTTTTTTAAACACTTTTTCTGTTGATGAGGAGTTGCAGTAATGCAAATACCTCTTGCTGCATCTCAGGAGAGGGTAAACACTCTGTGGAGGAAGTTCATTTTTAAGTGACCTTCCCCCCCCCCCCCCCCTTAATTTGAATGGAAAGCAACACTTTACTAATCTTTTAAAACTGTCAGCTTAATTTTGTGTTTGTTACCAGTGTAACCTCTTGTCTCTGTAGTATTCTGGACAATTTGCAAACTGAGGGAAGTTAATAGATGTTTTGCTCAGCACAAGTCAGCAGGGACCACTGGCTTGATGAAACGTCAGCTCTCCTGACCCAGCCCAAGCAGATTTCAGCATACCTGGAGTTGGCGGGGATGTTAATGCAGTCTGAGAGATGCTTCTAGTAGTTTGTGTCATGGGCTGTGGCAATACATTTAATCAATAGGCTATTAAAGAGGCAACCAGCTCTCTCTATCGCTGGGTGGTTTCAAATAATGCATTAAATAGAATTGGGAATGATCTAGGGCTAACTGGCCCTGCCACAGACTGACTGTTATGCCTAAGTATCTTTCAACCCTGGTTTTTATTGTCTCCGTGGTGTATATTACAGATGTACACAGCTCATCACCAAACAGGGACAGAGCTGCATTGCATACTACATAAATGTAGGAAGAAGTGGTCCATGCCCTGCAGATTTAGACATAAAAGCTAAGCAGGCATTAGGAGCAAGATGTATTATCTGAGTCGTGGAGATGGAGAACTGAGATATAGAGAGATGCTTTGGAAGATAATCTGTGGTGGGGATTGATCCCAGCCCCCAAAGCCGGTATTCTGTGCCCCAAATGGCCTCCTCTTTGCTGGAGCTAGTTTAAAAATACATGTCAGTGAAACAGAGCTTGCAGGCCTCCTTGGCTGAGTGCCCATAGCTAATCACTGGAGATTTCACAGTGAAGTCTTTCAGTGTCTGTTTGATGAGTGGGTCGTATTTTGCAGATCTGAGGCTTTTTATTTTATTCTTCAATATATTACATATCACTTATGTGAGTTAAATATGTTTTAATTCCATCTTAAATACAGTGGAACAATCTTTACAGTGAAGTTGGCTCTTTTAACCCCGCAGCAGGATGTTTGTGGAGGCTCGCGCTTGGACGTGCAGCTGGTTAGTTGGGATTCCTTATAGTCCTGTTGCATGTGCTTCCCCAGAAGCTCCGTAAAAGTAAACCAAGGAGCTCTGAAACACCATCAAACTGAACCTCAGTGCGTTTTGCCTCGAGGTTACGAGGGATAACTGTGCTGCTCTCACAGGAGAGGGGACTGAGACATCAGGCTGTTGCAAAGGCATGTGCGGAGAGACTGGGTGGGAATGGGAATGTACGGAGAGCAAGCGGGGCAAGGGAAAGAGTTGCTTGCTGTGTCACCACCTGGAGACTGGTCTGGTGTAGGGTAAGTGGTTTGGGCTCAGATGTGAGCACACACCTACGGCAGAGCAGGGGTGAAATCCAGGAGTCCCTTTGCTGCTCTCCCTCCAGCCTGGCTGTGTGCAGTGTCCCAAGTATGCCACAGCAGTGTCCTTGAGCACAGAAGGTGCATATGGAGCCCTTGTTTAGCACCTCTTCCACCTCCCCACTGGCTGGGACTAATGGTGAGCTGGACACAGGAAGTTCCTGATGGAGAAGTGCTGCGCTGTTCCATCCTTGCAGCGTTCAGCTGGTGTTCTTTGGTCAACCTTGTGAGTACGTTAGAGTGAAACCTGATTTTTACAAGTTCACACAGTCCATACGCTGCTCCCTTCCTTTTAAATTAAACATCCTTTTCTTTTCCCCCGGCGAGCCCCCCCGGCAGGAAGACCCCCAGGCGCGCTCCCATTGTGGCTGCGCTGCGTGCGGACGGGCTGTTTGCTGCCGACTCAAACACAACTGCTGCGGCAGCAACTGCTGTCGGCTGTTGGATAAACAGTGCCCAGCCGTGTGTTCAGCTGTTGATTCCTGAGGACGTGTCCCCTCGCCCCGTTTGCATACATGCACGAACAGGCCACCGGTGTGTGTGTACGGCCCTGCAGAAGGGGTCATTAACAAGGGGGTTTGTGGTTGTGCCGTGGTTGCCTTCAGAGCTTTGATCCCGAGAAGGGCACTGAGTGGCAGAAACAACGCTGGGCCCGGGCCCCTGTCAAATGCCTTTATCCTGAGCACCTGGGGCTGGAGGCTCGTCAGGGCAAGGTAGCTCTGAGATGAATTAGGAGCATTTCTCCTGAGAATGGTGGGTAAACTTGGTTTTGCAGTTTCCCAGTGCTGCAAGTGATCGGTTATTGTAAAATCCCTTAATGGCTTGTATTGAGGAGAAAACCATGACAAAGGCAAGTAAGCTTATGGCTTTGGCTTGTTTTGACACTTGTTTCAATAATATTTTCAGTGCTGAATGACAAATGGCTGTATTCTTTGCGGGTAGCATGGACCCCTCGCAGAGCACTGCGGAGCAGGATCTCATGCATTCGTATCATCACAGCTCTAACAACTCTGCTTTTCCAGCAAATTACTTTTTTCCCCTCAACTTAATTATTGAAGGCTGTAACAGCTAGGTGTCAGAAGCCCCTGAAACAGAACAAGGCAGTACTCCCCATCTAATAGTACACCCTAGTAGATCTGGTAAGTTTTTGTAAGCTATTCCTTCTCCCCCCAGCTGCATTAGCCCAAACCTAGCACTGTCATGCCAGCTAATTAATTTTTGTCCCTTCTGCTGCCTCTTTGTCCTGTTTTCTTGGGTGTTTTGCTCATATTCACAACCAGCCCTGCCAGGTTGTCCCTCTGCGCTGGGCTGCAGGCGCTGCCCTCGGAGCCGCTATCAGGAGTGGGGTCTGCTGTGTGCCGTGACCACTTCTAAAGCCAGAAAGCCCCTCTGAATTGACTTAGTGCTCTCCAAGCAGCTGCATTTGTATTTTTTCTTTCTCCAGGGTTGTTTTTGGTCCCGTGTGTGAGGCCCAGCGATGTGCTCAGCACGATGCCTTCCCATCTAGGTAGCTCAGGGTTTGGCTTATTTATAAAGCTAGCACAAGTCAGGAGAGCATCAGTGGCGTTGTTGGGTTTGGGGCGGTGGGAGGGTGAAACAGCACAAGGGAGGAGCTTGCTACCAAAAATCTGATTATTTGTAGATGTCTTTTGCCCTTACTGGAATCAGCTCATTTATTTCAAAGAGGACAAGCCCGAAAAAGGCAGAATTACTGAGAGTGTTTGTGAGAGAGGCTCTGTGCTGGGATAACAAAAGCCAAGCGAGCCCTTGCCTAAGCCCGTAGGGTGGTGTGATGTGGGAGCTGGTGGTGTGCCACTGAACTGGTTTTATTTTTGCATTCAGAGGCAGAGCACCTGCTTGGCTCTCTTGAGCTTCAGAGATAGCAAATAAAGGAAAACAAACATTTCTAGCTTGTGGAAACTTTCTTCTTTATTTCATGTAGCACCCCGTTTGAAAGCAAAAGTCTCTTGCTCTGCCAGTATGGCTGTTAGGAAGAAAAGATAAAAAATATGCCAAGGGAAGATTTTAAAGGAGCACCAACGGGCAATGATCTTGCTAGCAGATAAAGAAAATCTCCTTCAGTTTTTCCTCCGTGTCTCTTACATAGTGCTCCCCCCCGACGCTTTATTTTTGTCTTCTGAGCTATCATCACTACGAGATAAAAAAACCCTCCAGTATTGAGAAATTTAGTGTCTGCACAGAATCACAGCCTGTCCCTTTAAACTACAGATAAGCCTTAGTGGAATTTCTATTCTGGGAATAGTTAATTCTGTTTGAGGTTGGGCAAGAGAGAAGCGCTCACAGGCTTAGTAACAATATTTTTACTCCATTTGATTTTTCTCCTAAGGACTTGCCTCCCTCATTTGATGGAAAGTGCAATTATTGATCAATCCCCCACTAAGGAGATGATTTTGGGGGGGGGGGGGGGGGGAAGACAGGAAAAAACCAAACAAAAAGCCGAAAAGAGGGTGTTTGTAACTGTAGTGCTGTTATATAATAGCCATTATGTAATGCCTGTTGGTGCCAACTAAAAATATACGGGAAGATAACTTCCAATTCATTGAAGCATTTAACTAGCATCGTCCCAGGGTTTCTGGTGCTGGATTCAAACCCTTCTGCAGATGTTGAGAAGAGCTTACAAGTCCCTTAGACCACACAGCGACCTGTTCTGTCTCATCCCCCTTTCCCTCCGATCTTGTTTTTCTCTTCTACCTGGAGTTTTGGAAATGGTAAATGCATCTTCAAGTCGCCGTTTTGCACACCCCACTGACTGCACTATCGGTCCACACAGCCCCTTTTCTAATGCTTTGTTCAGCTGAGCTTCCAACGGCCATGGTAGGCACTGGGTTTTCAGGGGGAGGGGAGCGTAAAGTGTAGCAGGGAATAGATTTGCAATTGCTCATGCAGCAGCCATCGAAAACTCGACAGCTTCATGGGCTGTGTTTTATAGGGAGCTCTTCTCCTGTAGCTGAGCTGCAGCTAGAAGTATGTTGCCTTTTCCATCCTTAAACCCCACCTTGAACTCTGCCAGCAGGAGTTGACATCTAAGCCCAAATGTTCAGCACTTGCAGAAATGGGGTAAACCCCCAAGATGCTTTTACCCAGCACTGGAGAGGTGTGACACGGTCTGTGTTTTGCCCTTATTTTCTGTAGCAAAGCGTTGATGTGGCTGTTCTGGGCCTGGAACACCATTCCAGAGGCAGGGTGGGCAGCCCAGGCTGAGCAGCACTGCGAGACAGAGGTGCCTTGGCCGGGGCTGGAGGGCAGTGGCAGCCTCTCTGGGACAGGGCCATCAGCTGTGGTCCCTGGACAGGGTAGGGGGACATGGGGACATACGTGACAGGCCGCTGGAGCTAGCCCAGGGACGCAACACAGGCAGAGCTGCACTGCTGATGGGAACCCTGCAAGGTTTGGTATTTTCACAAGAGAAGCTTAAATAGTCCTGGCTGAAAAAGCCATGGGCAAAAACCTCTTTACATTCCCATATCCAGGATTTCCGATACTTAGATTACAGTGCTGTAAAAGAGTGTGTATTGCAAAATTATGAGTGCTTAAATTAAAGCCTCACAGTAGTACCGGGAGAGGGTAACTAGACTGGTTACCAGCGGTGGTGAAACTGAGCTGTGGTTGAAGCAGCTTCAGTTGGATCACATACTCACACACAGGCATTCAGAAAGGTTTGGACTCCCCTCTTCTGCTGTAATTGGTGTATAGCATTGCCATTTCTGTTCCTCATCACTGAAAACAGTCATTGTGCTGTTCTGTGCCCAAGCACTAAGACCAGAATGTCAGTATGAATGGCCTAAGTCTACATTTGAGTTTCTTACTCTAGTAGATACATCCTGTTGATGAGCTATGGCATCTCTGTGGCCAAGGAGACTAATGCTCCATTGCAGGAGTCGCAGGTGCTGGTTTAGGTGACCAGAGATCATATCTGACTGTCCACCCTCTCCAGGACCAAGTGGGATCTGCAAGGGGTTTTGTTTTTCAAAAGAGCAAAGGTTGAGTCTGTCTTCAAGACTTACAGAGCCTTTGTTTTGCATGAATTTACCCAAGAAGTGTCTTGATTGCATCCAAGGAAGCATCACATACATCATGTGGCACATTTGGCTATTGAAGGTGCAGTAGAAGTCATTATTACTCATAGTAATTATTGTGGTTGCTGTTGCTTTATTACAGCAATATAATGAAGTATGAGTGCAGATAACTCCTGGTTAAACTCAATTTCCTCTGCAGGAACAGAAACGTTGACAAACTAATGAAGGGAGCCAACGGTGCTTTGCGCTTGAGTTGGCTCTGTGTCAGCCACAATGGCAAGTGCAGTTGTGTTGCATCCAGTTTTAAGGAGGGGGAAATCCTGATAAGTAAGTAGAACTAGGATTTTACCAAACAAGTGTTTTTTGTCTGCTTGCTTTTAACTACAGCTGCCTACTTTCTGCCACATGAATGTGCTTCATGTCCTGGCTCCTGGTCAGATGGCAGAAGTCTTTCTTCAGGAAGATGCCTGTGTAGGAAGGGCAGTGGGTTCAGGCAGTGGATCAGGACCTGGAAATCATATCCCTTTGTGATCAAATGCCTTAACCCAGTTGTGTGTTTGTACTTGTCTTGTAGTTGCTGAGTAGAGTGATGTGAATGCTTACTCAAAACCACAACAAATTAGGTGAGTGATAATTGTTGAGCATGGTGGGATAAAGATTTAGGACTGTGCAGCCTCAGGCCAGCGTGATTTGCTTTCCATGGGGTAAGACATTGTCTGCAGTGCCGATTGCTTTATTTGTGTAGAGGGAGAGAGAGCCTGTGCAGAGGGGGGGTTGCTGATGTGTGTCAGCAGAAGCCACTCTCCATATCCTTGTGCCTGTGTGTGTTAAATGCCAGGTGGCAGACAGTTGGAGAGGAGAAACGCAAAAGCTGTGGAAAAAAAGAGCCAGTGGCTTAGTGCTGCCTCGTCGGCCCAGCTGAGCCGTTACAGCGATGGACTTACTTTGGCGCTCATCCCTCGGTGACGTCATCAGCATCTTCGCTGGAGATGTGCCCATGAATTTTTTAGTGCTAGCAAAGAGCTGGAAGTCTGAAACATTGAATAGGTAACGAGAGCCGCTGTCCTGCGCGCACTCCCCCCTGGGAGATTCCCGGGGAAGGCGGCATGGGGCAGACGCTCAGCCCATCGCCCGTCCTGGTGAGGCTGGAAACCGTTGCGCTGGAAGGTTCCCTGTCTGCATCCTCTGTGTGCCCTTAATGGGGCCAATTTGGGGAATTGGCTGTGCTGCACCATGGTTTTGCACACTCACGGGCAAGATGTGTTGAGAAGAGCATTCATTACATTCTGAATAGGCACAAATAAACCAGGCGCTACTGTATCAGAGAGATTGTTGCGTGGGATTGTTATTTAAAACAGCATTTCATCTGGAAGCTTTGACCAGCTCTTTGACTGGAAATCAGCTGGGTTTGTTATTGTGCCTATGTTTAAATTGTGCTTTCCTTTTAATCTCTTCAGTCTACATCTTGTATTAAAAACCCTCTTAATTTTATGACCAGAAGATGCCCTGGCTCCTCCTCCTGTAACAACTGCTTCACCCCCAGATATGCCATAGCCATTAAATCGACCCCTGGGGTGACCTGCATATCTTTAAGCATTTAAATGAGTTCTACAAATTAGGCTTTTAGGATTAGTCATTGTAGATTTGCAGCATCATTGGTGTGTTGCCAAGGACCCCAGTTTTGTCACCATGACTACTACCGCAGGGTTACAGAGAAACACAAACTGCAGGAAAGTTTATTAAACAGAGAATTCATGTGCCAGAACGTGAGTGGATGAACGGTGACCATGCACCCACTGCAGCCAGGAGAGCACCTCATTGCTGATACCCAGTGCAGCCTGGAGGTGGGCCTCCAGAGGAGAGAAGGTACTACTATCAGCGCAGGGAAAATCATCATCATATGTATTTCTTGTATTGTCACCTGTGCCTGTTCAACAAATAGCGTGTTTTGAGAAGGTGGGCAGGCAGTGGGAGTGTGTGCTTAGTCCACAAAATGCTCTAATCCTTTGAGGATTGTCCCTTCCCAGGAAAGGCTGTCCCACTGTGGGATGTGAAGCTGCAGGAGGGGTGATCCATGAAGCACTTGTAATGATAAAATCCCCTGGTTACTGTCTTGTGGGATCAATGGGCATGAACTGTCAAGTTTGGGAGATTTTTTTAAACTTGAGGACTGAAAAACAGGATGCCATGGTTTGTCTCCAGCAGGGAATATATAACCCCAGCTCTTCTCTGCCGTTGCTTTCACAGAGTGTTAGGGGTTGGAAGGGACCTCTAGAGATCATCTACTCCAACCCCCCTGCCAGAGCAGGATCACCCAGAGCAGATCACACAGGAACAAGTCCAGGTCCTTTGGAAAGTCTCCATGGGAGGAGACTCCCCCCCCCTCTCTGGGCAGCCTGTCACCCAGCTCTGTCACCCTCACAGGGAAGAAGGGTTTCCTCATGTTCTTTATGCATCTTTAAATACATGCCTGCCTTGTGCAAGGGGGAGCTCCCACCCCCTCTATTCACCTTCCTTTCTAGACCTTCTTCAGACATGTGGGAATTCGGACTTTAGAAGTAGGACTGCTGGAATCTCCCAAGTGCCATCCCTTCAAAATTTTGTGGTGGTCTGTCATTGGAAAACCCAGCCTTGTAGCTCGTTTCGGCTCCCCTCCTCCCCCCGCATTGTCTTCTCCTAGGACATCTATTGTGTATACAGGGGAGTTTGCTTGGGAACTCAGGAAGAGAACGTGTGCATTGGGTAGCCTCGCGCTGGGATGTTTTTCCCCACACTGTTCATATAGTTGGCTCTTTCTCATGTAGTCATCTCCTGTGCCTCAGCTGTACCTGACTGTTTCACAGGGGCTCAGGACCAAAGTCATCCTCCTGGCTGAACCTCCTGTCCTTCCTGGCACGTGTCCTGGACTCTTACCGAATCCTTCAACAAGACAGTGCCAGAAATTGCCCAGGGATGTTCACTGGCACCTAGTGGAAGTAGGGTGGGAGTCATGAAATGTCTTTTATAGTCCTTGGTGGGAGAAGGAAATCCAGGGAATTGTTTTTAGCTCCCCATCAGCCCTGCAGGCACTTTCTCCTGCCCTCGGCAATGCTGATAAACCAGCTGCCCCACAACATGCTTAGTACCGGGCAGGAGTAGAGTCTGCTCTCAGAGGGCATTTCTCCTCCAGCATGAATCCACCGTTACCATCTCACCCCATCCCTTCCCTCTCCCCAGGACTTTCTCGCAGTTCTTGTGGCCAAGTGTCTCTGTAGGTTGGCTGCCCCATCTGAATGTGGGATGCTCCCTGTGCTATTCCACCGGCTCTGGGATGCCATTTTACCATGCTGTGGAGGCCTGAGTGGGTTTTTTGTTTTTGAAAGAGATTCTTTGAATTTAGAACACAGCAAATTCCTGGCGGAGGCAGCTGACGGATCATGCTCTGCAAGGGCTTCGTGCCTGGGACTTGCTCTTCTGTGGGCCCTCCCTGACCTTCCAGCATCAGTGCCAAAACCTCTGTCGTGGGTTACAGATCAAAAATACATAAATAGAATGAACCAACACGCTGGGGTCGAAAAGGGGACAAATGCTTTTGATGCCAGCTCTCATGTGTGGCCTGAAGACAAATTGCTGACCTACAAGCCTGCTACTCACTGAATATGGGGCTGGTGGGGAGGGGAGAGCATTGCTGTGTGTGCGGAAGGTGGCGTGCTTATGTGTTATATATAGGAGTATGTATATAGATGCACACAAGCACATTATATGTTTACGTGCTAGCAGGCCACCACAGCCCAATTGCTTCCTCTGTTTGGAGGTTTCCCACTCAAACCATTCTGGTTTCCCTCGTATGTTTTGTTTTTACCTCTAATTTCCCACAAATGAGCGGACAGGGAGTTCTCCTACCACTCTCCTGAAGGTTTCCTTCCCCTGAACTAAACTGCTTTTGCAGGGGATTTTCACTTGTGCAGTAAAGTGCTTGTTAGAGGTCTGTGTGGGTGACTAAATGCTATTTGCTTTCCTCTGTCAGTCCTGTTCCGTGTTTGTCTTGAATGTTCTGGAGAAATAGAGAAAAAATACGTTTCAGCTTCAGACCCATCTCAGCGTAAGTGAATTTTGTGCCTGTTTCTTCTGAGGCTGGCTGCATTGATCTCATGGCTAAGGGAGTGGAAATAAAGAAGTAAAATCCTGAGCTGTCATAATCCTGTTTGGGTGAACTGGCTGCCTCCAAAGTATACAGCCTGGTGTGGAAAGCATCTCGTTTTTAATTACTACTAATGCTGCTGTTTCGGTGGCACTTAGCGCTGGATTACCTGAAAGCCTGGCTGTCTCAGGGACAACAGCGGGCTCTGTAAGAAACAGGTTTGCACATACGCAGAGAATGAGGCTCTTGGCTTGGCTGGTTTCAACCCAATTTGCTGAAGGAGGAAAAGCTCTCAAGGATCTCAGATTCCTGCAATTATTGTGGAAATGGGTGAGTGGGAAATGAAGAGGTATCTGTCCCTGTTCACTCTTTCCTGCTCCAGGGAAAGATCCCATATTACAAGGGGACAGGGACAAGGCTTGCTGGGTGCATTGCCCATTACATCATGCTCCAGACAGCAGATACCAGGGAAAAGGGAGCAGTGGGAGAGCCACTCCTGCCTCATCCTGTCAGTGTGAGCCCCTCCTGGAGCCTGTCTTCCCCTTCTCCTCAACCCGTTAATATATCTTCTTTTCCACTGGCAATTATCATAATTATAACAGAATGAAATGCTGAAGAAGAGTTGAAAATGCCACAGCGTCTCTTGCCACATAGAGCATTGGGCCTGGATCCCTCGGGCAGGAATTGCTGGGAGATTTGGGGTGCTCCCTTGTAGTGTGATGTTGTAATCTAGCCGTGTGTACTCTTGAACTGTCTTGTTCTTTGTCACTCAGGGTAATAATTACCCAGACCATTTTACCTTCCAAATGCTTTGCAGCTATTAATCACTCATCAGCATTCCTGAAACTATGGGGTTCGTATCCCCATTATGTAAACAAGGGGAGTGAGATGAAGGAGGTAGCGACAGAACTTCGTGGGGGTGGCTCTGCTGTGGGGGTGGCTCTGCTGTGGGGGTGGCTCTGCTGTGGGGGTGGCTCTGCTGTGGGGGTGGCTCTGCTGTGGGGGTGGCTCTGCTGTGGGGGTGGCTCTGCTGTGGGGTGGCTCTGCTGTGGGGGTTTGATTTGCAGCCTGAGGGGCCGAGCCCCCGAGCAGCACCAGCGCTGCCGGGCTGAGAGCAGTGCTTGCTCGGCTTCGGGCTCTGCGGCTCCCAGGGTGAGGAGAGGCTTTTGAAAAATTGTCCCTAAATTAGAAAGTTGATTTAGGAGTTGGGCCTTAGACCAACTGTGCGGTGTGTTTTTCTGGAGGACTCTGCAGGGAGATAGGAGGTGAGTTCCCAGCAAAGCCGGCGAGGCGGGAGGATGGGCAGCAGTTTGCAGCCTTCCTGCATCATTTTCACAAAGCATGAAGCTGAAGTGTTACCAGCAACCTGGAATGCAGAGAGGGCTCAGGTTTTGCCAAACACCAACCAACTGTGTAGAGGCAAGAAGAAAAACCTGCTGCCTCCCGCTTGCTTCACTTGTAGCTGACCCTTATATCCTGGCCGTTTTTATCCCTGGAGCATGCCCTCCTCCTGCATCCCTGCATCCTGGTGAAGGAAGTGCTGTGATCAGATGTTAATGCTCAGGAAAATCTAGCTGTGAGCAGCAGCACTCACGTCCTGTGGTTTAATTTTCCATGTCATGGGCTACAGCCATCAGAGGTTGGGGCAGGCTGACTTTGCTTCCCGTGCCGGCTGCAGTGCTGGCCATCACTACCTCCGAGCACTAAATATGTGGTGTGCCCTATCTCTAATAGTCCTTATCAGCCGGCTTTGTTTACTTGCATAATTCCGTCAGTGCCTTATCAGATTAGCATGATTTCCAAGTGTTAAGAGCATCAGTGGCTGCAAGAGTTTTGCATTCGGCTTGCCTTGGCCTCCCCGTGTTCAGATTAGATACAACCGCATTCGTGGTAATAGAAAACTGATTGGACAGGGGTGGTTTTCTCTTCATCCCGGATTAATAATAGAAGCATGGAGACCTGTTAGAAAGGAGCAAGGCTCATGTAGTTGCTTTAATCTGTGGTTTTGGTATCTGGCTTTTTTGTGGCTTGGTGTTCAGGAATGATGGAGAAAGCCCGTGTCCCACAGCAAAGGTCACGTGTGTTTCCGCAGGTCACAGGGAGAGGGAGTGATTCCTGTTGGTCCCAGTGGGTTGGGGAACATGGCCCATCAGAGCAAATGTCTCATTTGTCCTGGGTGAGTTTGGAGATTTGATTTGTTTAAAGAAGGGCCAGGAAACAGGTTACACTGCAGCCAGCCACAGCCAACCCTTCTTCCCTCCCTCCTCATCCTCTGACAGCAGCAGTACAGCCTCTTAGGTGTATGTGAGCGTTATGTCAGCACATAGGAAATACTGAGATTTTCCAATTTCTGCCAGGGCAGGAATAATTAGACCAGTATCTCCATAATATCCACAACAACGAAGGTTTCTGGTGTGTGTGCTGCCAAGGAGCGTGGTTGGAGAGGGCCACGCGGCCCCCGTGAGGATGCTCGCTGCTCTGAAAAGGGCTGGTCCTGAGCCTCGTCGCAGACCTGGGCAGAGCCCTGTCTGAGCTGATGCCTGCTTGAGGTGTTTGCCTTGTGTCCAGTTTGCACCTCGTGCCCCTCCACGTACCTAGCACAGCTAGGGTCTGTCTACAGAGTAGTTTTGCCTTGCTTGGAGTGCTGGGTATAGCAGAAAATACGCTTGTGGTATAACTGGGCAGGTATCTTTAGTCCCAGCCAGAAAAAACGTGCTCTGCTTTCCGTGTTCGTACCACACACGCATTCCCAGGATGCAGTGTCAGCAGCCCTTCCAGCTCCCTCTTGTCTCCCTTTTGCCGGGTTGCAAAAGCATCCAACAGCCATGTTCATATTGTAGCTTGGGCTCAGCCAGAGCCAAGCATTGACTTTTATATCCAGAAAGATCTATTGTTATTCCTGCTTGCTCTAACCCTTCCCTCACCACCCTCCCCTGAAACTCCCACCCCTCAGCTTGCTGAATAATTTCAAGGTGCTAATTGCCCCGTGCCGCAGCTGATCCATTGATCTGGAACACAAACAGTCTCGTGGTAATTTTCTGTCTGAGCCAGTCTGGGGCTTACGCAAGCGCTGGTGTTTGTTTCCTTGTTTTTAATTTCCTGCAAAGAAAAGCTTTTGTGTTGCTCTCGATGAGATGCCTGTGCCTGAGTCTCAGTCGGCGGCTGCTCCGTCAGGCCACGTGGGTCTTGAGGAAAATTGACACTAACAATACCCGTTTCTTGTGTAATTGAAGTCTGTGGGTGGGAATTGAAGACAGGCTGGGAGAGTTGGGGGTGTTCAGCCTGGAGAAGGGAAGGCTCTGGGGAGACCTTATAGCACCTTCCAGTACCTGGGGGGGACTTTTTACAAGAGCAGAGAGTGACAGGACAAGGGGTAACAGGTTTAAATTGAAAGAGGGAGATTGAGATTCAACATCAGGAAGAAATTCTTCCCAGAGAGGGTGGGGAGGCACCGGGACAGGTTGCCCAGAGAAGCTGTGGGTGCCCCATCCCTGGAAGTGTCCAAGGCCAGGCTGGATGAGGCTTGGAGCAACCTGGTCTGTGGAGGGTGTCCCTGCCCACGGCAGGGGGGCTGGAACTAGATGGTCTGTAAGGTCCCTTCCAACCCAAACCATTCCGTGATTCTGTGAAAGCCCTGCTCAGTCACATCCCTCTACCAAAACTGTTCCTTGAGGTATCAGGTGGCTTCTCTGGCCTGTCCTACATTTCGGAGCAACTCTGACTCTTTGTTCTCTTAGGTAAATACTTGTTCTGTTAGGGACATACCTGAGGCAGAGGTTGCTGGGGTTGCTCATCTCTGAGGATTCAGACATCCCTTTCTTTAACAGCTAACCGCAGAACAGCGCTGGGTAGCTGCTCGCCACTGGAGCGGGCAGCACGCATCCTGCACAGCAAAGAGTTAATTCTCCTCTGGCTATTGCTTCCAGCAGCCGTCAGCAGAAAACGTTGTGCCTTTGCAGGGTTTGATCCGTGGAGGGGGCGGGGGTGTTGGGATGATGTAATGTTAGCAACTACCGGTGCTCTGGTGGTAGGAGGCTATGCAAAAATATACTCATCTGCATTCAGTTCTCTCCCCAGTTTGCGCAGGTTCAATTTACCTGGAGGACTCGCTCTCGTGCCTTTTAAATAAAATCAGTGGGTGTTTTGCTGTCCGGGGGAGAGGGCAAGGTTGGTCCAGCGGCTCTAGGCAGGGAGCAGGGCAGTGGGCAAAGGGGAGCACACATCCCGGTGTTGGTGGGGTGCACCCCTCCGGGACAGCTGTGTCGGTGAATACAGCGCAGAATGAGCTTTGCATCCCGTTTCTGGGAGCAGCCTTGTGTCCACTCTGTCTGTATAAGTAGAATGAGCAGCAGTTGTCTACCCCTGAATCATAAGCAGGTTTTGAAAAGCGATATACAACATAACACCTGTCTTCCTCCAGAAAGTAGCCCCTTCTTTACAGGGTCAGAGAAGGTGCCTGTGGCTCAGACCCAGTTTTACAAAGTGCTGCAGGCTAGGTAAGAGGTGGAGGATGACTCTAAGGTGTGTGTGTCACCAGGTGTGGGGGGGGATGTTTGCACCACTTGCAGTCCCAGACTGGTAAACCCCATCCCTCTGGCAGATGGAAAGAATCTCACAAACTGGAAACTGAGCTGCTGTAGATCCTTCTCCCAGCACCATCCTGTTGCCTGCGTGCCTGGCACTGGCAGGAGATGGGACAGAGCAGAGCTCAGCAGGGCTGCATGGCTGGCAGCTGGGAAGGGTCTTTGGTTTTTGGGGCGATGGGCTCAGATGACAAGTGGAGAATGGGTATCATCCTCGCGATGATGGGGTGGGTAGCCAGCACTCCCAGGTTTCTTGCTGGTTTGCCCACAAACACGCAGATATACCTGGACTGCCCTGGAAGTCCCTTTTAAACTGAGGTAATTGTTTGGGCGGTGCTTTGGATCCATTCTGTAGTCCGAGAGTGAGATGGGAACACCCAAAATATGGGCCAGTGTGATCGTCTGTCATTGGACACTGTCAGAACTGCCTCTGGTCTGACTCAGCGGTGTGTATGCAGAACATCTCCACGAAAGATCTCTTCTACTCCACATCTTTTAACTGGAACAAGGGGAGCGGGGCATTTAGGAAAACAGCTTCAGAACCTGGAGAGCTGGACATTTTCATGTCAAGGTCTAGCACCGCTGTATATCGGAGAGCCACTCGAGTGTTGAAGATGGCCTTTCTCATTCATTTCATTGCCTTGGCCACGTCTGTGGCTCTGTGACCGGGATGCACGTGAGACTCGCTGTGCTTCAGGTGGTGGCAGGACATGGTACCACAGCAGCGCTTCCAGGAACATCCATCTCTTGCACCCGCCGGGAACACAGCTTCCTGGGCTTTTCTTCCTGCCACAACCTTCTTTTCAGGCTCAGGCTGAGGATCACAGTCGGCATGGGGGCTTCCAGGAGGCCAGGGAAAAACGGTCATAGCAGCAAAACCCCTGCAAAGCCCCGTGCGTACGCCCATCAGGTACTAATTCAGAGCAAGGGAAGGGAGGGGGTTGGGCACGGGTTCGCGTGGCCCTTCGGGGTCTGTGCTGGTGCCTCTGGTGAAGCAGCTTGGGCTGCAGCAGGTCTGGTAGATGTGCAGCAGAACATGTCACGGCTGGGGTGTATCGGTGGTTGGGGTGGGACAAGCAGATGCTCCGGGCAGTATTTCTGGCCTCTGCCTGTGGCCCCTGGAAGGCTGCAGTGCAGCTCGCGGTGGCTGTGGAGTTCAGCTCTCCGGTGGGTCGACACAGCGGTGCTAAGTCTTTGCTCGAAGATGGGGAAGCTGAGATTGGGTGGAATATTTGCTGATTTTAAAAGAAATATATTGTGCTCCACATGGCTGAAGATCTCTCCTGCAAAGGGAGCTTGCATTACAAACACATTCTTTCCCCCCTGGGAAAGCCTGGCCTTTCATTAATGCAAGGGGATCCAGCTGCTCTCCAGATGCAGACCAGAGGAGTCACTTGTTTTGGTTGTAGGTTGGAGCCTAATGGAGAAAGAAAAAAGCAACTGCTTGGATTCCTGCAGCTGTTGCTGTTTTTCCTACTTCAGAGTGAAAGGGGAGGCACAGAGACCCCACACCTTGGTGTCACAGGCACTGCTGGGGGTGGCTCCGAGTGCCACGGTGCTGCAGACGCAGTTGGCTTTGAGAGAACTGCATGAAATGAAAATACCAGGAGAAAAACAAAAGGCAGCTGCTTCCTTTAAGTGCACGAGGACGGGTGGCCAAGTCACATCTCCTGAGCTTATTTTTGGTGCTATTGCTGTAACACCCAGGAACCACAGTGCACTGTGCTGCCAATATTTCACATACGTATTGCAAGAGAGAAGGACTTCAGCATCCAAATACTTAATGTGGAAAGGAAACACAGGTAGGGGAGAGGATGTGACATGCTCAAGGTCACCTCACAGGCTGGTGGCAGAGTAATGCGGGTAAGCCATATCTGCTGGGGCCAGACCTCTGTGCTGGACCCACAGCATCCATCTGCCATGCTGCAACCCTTGCTGCTGCCCAAACGTCCCTGTAGTCAGGGGATCTGTGTCTGTCTGTGAAATAGCCTGCAGCTCTACTTACCCCTGAGCCAGCAGCCAGCTGGGCAAGGCGTATAAAAATTTCTGGAAGAAAGAGAGAGGCTGTTGCTGCAGCCAGAGGAGTGTTCATCTTGAGAACTAGCTGCTCCAGGAAACACCAGTGCTGAAGTGATGTGGGAAATCGGTAAATAGTTTCCAACATGTAGTTGATATATACTCTAATTCCCTTATATTTAAATGAGAAATAAGCAGTGGGAATCAGAAGAATCATATTTCACTTATTTTTCTTAGTTAGCACTATGTAGGCTCCCCAGCACCTCAGCACAGTTTCAATTACAAAAATCTTCCTACCTGCAGCATACTGTATTCGTGTTTTAAATATCATTGCTCCTTTCTTGCATAAAAAGCTTCCATGAACTTGTGCAAATATTTGCTTGCTGTTCAGTGGCAATTTGGCTAGTCACCAACTCCAGGAGCATGGCTGTACAAGCGAGCTGTGTGCTGCTGGAGGACTCTGCTGTAGGCAGCTCCTGCTGTAACTGAGTGCAGACACCTCGTCCACGGGCCCGGGGTGCTGCAGGGAGGAAGGGGACCCACCTCTCCAACTTGGAAAGGCCTCTGGTGACATCTAGACCGTTCAGGTCAAAGCCAGCAAGGTAGAGTGCAGGGGGAGAACTTTGCTGTGTTTTCTGTTCACCACTTCAGTGGTCAGCTGCTCTTTAATTCTGGCTCTGCTTTCTACATCTGTATGCCGGGCACGTGGCAGAAGTGCAGCCCATGCCGACAGAGGCCATGCCTGCAAAATGAGCCAAGTGTTAAAATCACCCTTGCAGTTACGGGTGAGTCAGTGACCAGGACCAGCCGGGGAGCCAGCAAAAGCCCCGAGGTGCGGATACCCTCAGCGAAGGCACATCTTCTAGAAACTTTCTATTCCCTATATGTGGTGCCATAATTACCTTTGAATTACATCATTTACAAGCTCTCAGCTATGCCTTCTACAGGTGCAGGAGATGTCTTTGCAACATTGGTACCTTTGTTACGATGGGGGACATGGGCTCACGGCTGGAGGGGCTCTGCAGAGCTGCTGAGCTTTGCCGGGCTATGGAGCACTCCAGTTCTGATCAAGCCTGGACTAAGCAGCATTGGGTTGTACCAGATGTGTTCTCACGTGCATTGTGGGCTGTCTGCCCTTTTCCTTCCAGGAAGATGTAACGTGCCCAGGCCAGAGACCCACAAGCTGCACAGCCTGGTTCTTGAAGCCAGAAAAAACAGCAGACAGTGTTAACCTGGCTCTTGCTGGCTTTTTGCATTCACAACAGGCTCCAGCAACAACATCCACTCTATTTTAGCTTTTCCCCAGGAATGGGCTTTTCAGGTTCCTCTCTTGCCCGGTTCAGGCAGTAGAGAGATCCTGAGCAGCTTGCATTGGGTAAGAGTCACTGGTTTGTCTCTTCAGTCCCAGTGGTGTGCCAGGCGTATTTGATTGCTGGAATTAGCCCAAGTTTCTATCTGCACCCTTAATTGGGAAACAGGGATGGAGATGAGCAAGGGACTCCAGAGGTGTAAATAGATCAGTCAGCCACATGGCGTCATCTCTGCTCTGTGCAAACGCAGTTGAGGACATGCTGAGCAGAAAGAATAATTGTCATTAGCACGTACTCCTTCCCAAGCTCTGGGACTAGTGTAAATACATTGCCACTTCTGCTGCTTTCAGCCAACTAGCTGGTGCACTTTCCAGGAAGGTGCCACCCCTCCGCATCTACCTCATCTCATTCCTCAGTAGCTACGCAGGCTGTGTCCGTGGCAGCAGAGGTGAGGATCCCTTTGGCATCTGCAGAGGAGGGCATGCACGTGTTCCCAGACAGGCAAGGAGGAAGCAGCAACAAGCTGTCCTCCTCCATCATCCTGGGGCATGGGCGTTGTGCCTGGGATGCCTTTTCTAACTGTAAATGGTAAAAATATGCTGACTTCTCCATCTTTGAGCGTGACACCTCTGGCGCTGTCAGAAAGACTTTCCTACTTGGTGCAGCTACGTGGGCAGGTACATAACGGTGGAGAAGCTGCGCAGCGCTGTACCCTCCCTTCCCTGCAGGCTTTTTACACAGGCCTTGCTAGAGAGCTGCTTGGTGGTAGTGCCTGCAGAAACGGTGGTTGTGCAGCAGAGTGGATGGGGCTGGAGAGAAAGAGTCCGTACTTTATGTGAGAAGCTTCCAGCTGTTTTGAACATTCAAAATATTCACGTGCCCATTGCAAATTGTTTATGGGGCCAGTGATGCTTGGGTGAATCTGGCTGAGCTGACATAGTCTGTCTCCGGTAATCCCCGAGGTGGCTGGAAATATTCAGTATCAAATCACTTGGTGTCTCTGGTTAGGAGCTGTTTCTCATTCTTTGACAGTGGGGCCTGAAGACTTGTCCCAGGTGACCTCAGTGCTCTTGGAAGCAGGTTTTTGAGTCTCTCAATTTTTATAAAATAAAGGTGGGATGACTATGTTTATAATTCCCATCCAGTAAAGGGCTTGGAGAACTCCCTTGCTTATGAGTAATAACAGTAGTTTCCATCAGATGGACATGGGACATGGGGTCACCATGTGTAATTCCCTGTGTATGTAATTTGTCCTATTCACATGAATAGTTTGAAATCCAAACTGGTCATTACACTGGGGAGAGTTTGAATTGAATTGTCAGGAAAACATGAGAAAATTGCACTGGGTTCTAATGTAAACCCATAAATAGCCTTTTAGGTTTCATTAATCCGTAATTGAAGGAAAATCCGTAATTGAAGGAAAATCTGTAGCAGCAGACAAGGACTAGTGTAAGATAAATTTGAAGTCAGAAATGGGGGAAGGTGGCTGCATTGGGGACCACTCCTAGGAGGTGTGGATTTGGGGAGAGCCGGTCTGTGCTGGGTGCTGTATGAGCACCAGCTGCCCAGAGGTCAGGGAGGGAGACTTTGACAGCTCCCGGTGTTGTTTTTCCTTGGAGTGCTGTCTTGCTTGCTTCCTTCTTGTTTTCTTTTTCTATGGTCTTGATAGTGGAAAGTGAGAGACTTTTGCCTTTCAAACCTACCTTAATATCCCTAAAATAGCACTAGCACCAACAGCTTCCTCCCTCGGCGATGAAGATGCTCAAAGAGGCCAGAGCAAAACTTCCTAGTTCCTTCCATTCTCACCCTGTTTTCAGACACTTAAATCTTTGCCAAACTCCCTCTTTGGGCAGAAATTTCCCATGCTACTTGTCTGCCTAGTGCTGATTTTTGCATTAAATGTGAAATGCTTCAGTTGTGAGATGTGTATAAACCTCAGCTAAACAGGTCAGCTGTTTCTTGAGAGCACGATCTAGAAGAAATGGGGTTTTGTCCCCTTTTTATAGATAGGAAACTGAGGCACAGAAACATTGAGGTTAAATATATAAAATGTCAAACTGTCATTTCCTCGCTGCAGAGCGCTTGAGTTTATGAACCTAACGATGTTCTTTTGACAGTTTTGTGAGTGGGATAATACCTAAATAGGAAAATGAGATGACAGGTTTCACAGCTTCCCTGTTGAGGGAGCTTGGAATGAAAAATTCAGTTTTGCATGCTCTGGTAGGAGAAAATGTGAAAAACACAGCAGCACACAGGGATGGTGAGGTTCCCCAGCTGTGGATCCGGTGCCACAGAGGTGCCTGGGCATCCCATCAGGAGCAAATTTGCGATGCGCAAAGAAGAGCAATAAAACTTAAGGTTTGATGGTCCACTGTGATCCTGGAGAAACCTGCTGGACCATTTGCTGGTAGCACTGGGTATCTGAACCAGGTAGAACTGGGTAATGAACGTTTTTGGTTTCAAAATCACCTGTGTGCCACTGGATGAGATGTCTTGCTGTCGGCTCCTGCCCCTGAGACTGAGCCAGAGTGTGTGCTGTGGGGCAGACGCAATGCTGGAGGCATTGTGCTCCTCATGTCACGACTTGTGCTCGCAGGGGTGTCTTCTGTGTCTGCCTTTGGCACCCGTCACCTCTGGTATTGCCCTCTGAAGAGGGTGGCTGCTGACCAAACCATTAGCGTAAATGGAAAAAATTGCAAAAGCTGCTTGGTTGTGAGCTCACCGACCTCTTCCCAGGACAAGCTCCAGCTCGTTGGCATGTGAGATGATTTCAGCTGAATCAGAGCTGTGGGATTATCTTTCTTCTCTTGTGCTCAAAAGCATTAACTTTTTGGACCTAATCATCATGTTTCCCAACACGAAGCCAAGCGGTGTGCTTTCATCTCACCCGGCTATTGTGCTTAGGTAAGTCCCTGGGTGTGGGAGTGCTCCATGCCACTGGAATCAGACCGACACCAAGGACTTCCTGCCCAGCAGCATCTCGCGCCCCGCTGCAAACTGCCTGTGGCGCTCCTTGAGAACAGAAAGGGTATTTGTATTCTCTGGAAGGTTATGATTTGCATGGAACATCCCCAAGGAGTTATTTCTGCCCTTGTGGGGTCCCCCCGCCCCCAGGGGGAAGCACAGTGGTAGGTCTCTTTGGCTTGTCCTTGTGGCAGAGCAAAGAAAGGAATAGGGCATCCTGCAGGAATAACCCTGTGCTTCCAGAGTAGCGAGGACTGGGACACCCAAAGCGGGGCACTGGACCAGCTTCCGAGCTCTTCCTGGTTTTAGCACGGTCTAGAAACTGATAAATGACATCTTTACGCTGCTTGTCCCCTTTTGCACAGCTTTCTGAACAGTGAGAGCAGCAGACTGCTCTGTTTCCTAATGTTACAGGAATGTTACTTAGCCTAATTTTGTAAAAGAGATGAAGCTCAGGTGGTTATCCTCCTCCCACTCTTCTCTCCACAAGGTTTTGAGCTCATGTTGCCCTTTTCCATGGTGCCCTCAAGGTTAAAAAGATTCCTAAAAAGTTTTCTGAGCAGAGACGCCCAGTTCAAACACATGCACTGTGTTAGGTGTCAGGGAAATCACACCAGTGGGTGCTGGAAACCTGCCTTGGGCATCCCACCTCCCGATGGGCCCGTGGATGCTTTGGCCATCGCACGCTCTTCTCAGCAGCCCCCAGCTGCAGCCCCCAGCCGCCCCTCCAGCCCCTCCTCAGTGACTCTGTGATAAAGCTGACAGGGAAGTCAGAAAGATGCCTGGGCTTTGGATCAGGCTTTACGACCTGAGATAATCCCTTACTTCGTTATAAGATGGGATTTTAAAACTGCAGAGCAATGAAAAGCTTCCACTGGGCAGTGGGAAGAGAACCCTTTAATAAACATAAAAATCCTATTAAAAATATATATACATAAACCGTGCTGCCACATAGAGGCATTGGCGACAGCTCTCCCAATTCATCATGAATTTTGCAGTTGGCAGCACTTTTATTTTTAATGCCTGACCATTGGAGTCCTGCTATTGCAGGAGCCTTTTTCTTTATCTTTTTAATACAAGCAAGAGTCTAGCTGTCATTTTTGCAGAGGGAGGCTATAAAAGGTGAAATAAGTACACTGTGAGGGATCTAAAGCCAGAAGGCTGGTCAAAAAATCCACAGTATTTTTATTTTATTTTTTAACATTTGGAGTTAGCCGTTGCTGCAAACATAAGTCCTGTAATGATGAATTGAATCAGTAGTTGGTTCATTTAGAGTACCAGAACAAATCAAGGAGTAGCACGTCACCCAGACTACTCTGCTATAATGCAAAAAATTTCTGTACTGAGTGAGGATAAGTGCTTAGGAGATGATCCAACATATCACATCGAAGAAACCAACCAGCTGAATGCCTTCATTTCTCTCCAAGCACTACAATAAATCTATCAGATATCTACAGTTTCACTTGAAAACTAATCGGTGTCCTCAAGTGGGTATTTGATTGCCATTAAGTTGGAACAAGGTCCATGGAAAACAGCTCCCTCTTTTTGGAATAAGTCTCTGGCTGGCAGTGCCCTGATCCAGATACCAGCATGAGTAGGTGAGGTCCATTTCTGCTATGGAACTGTGCATTTTCTCGTTATCCCCTCATTAGCTGTAACTATTTTATGAGAAATTTGAACCCACTTAAATTAGGTACAGAAAGGGGAAAAAAGTTCTGGTGGTGCTGTACTTTCTCAGGGCATCTTGCACGTTTTCCAGCCTTATCCAGAGCAGGACTCCTCTCTCCCCAGGCTTTGCTCCAGCCATAGAGGGTGATTAAGGCTGAGGGGTCCCCAGGGCAGTAAATGGGGGCAGAAAATGTTGCTGTTTTCCCGCTGTCATGCAGACCCACACCATCAGGCTGACTCTTCGGTCAGGGCTGTAAACCAGGAGATTTTCCTTCTCTGCCTTCTGTGGCCACAGTGGCCACTCAGGGTATTTTGAGTGCCGCGTGGAGCACCAGCTCACAGTGCTTACAGCATTTTGTAGTGCTCCAGCAGCAGCAATTCAATCCTTATTTGGGTTTCGGCCAACATTTGTTGTCCTCACTGGAAATGGTATTGATTATTTGAGCTGAGAAGCAAATTATGGCCAATATGATACTCACCACCACGCATCCCAGGATGACGTGTGCCACGGAGGCTGCTTTGCTTCAACTGCACCTGCCAAATGGGCCAGTGAAGCTACAGGCAGACCTTTGGTGTTTTAAATCACCTGGAGTGTGAATAAGCAGTTTAACCCATGCCCTAAACCTTATTCGATGCATGCTCGTTGGGTTTGGTTTGAGCAGGGATTGGTGTTTCTTTAGCATCTCCCTTGGAGGAGCTGTGTCCTGCACAGCTTCTCTCTGTCTGCTTGGTGGCACTGCAGATGTCATGCAGTGGGGAGAATTTTGGCTGAGAGAGACTGCTGTGCCCATGGAGGGCGGTACCATGGGCTAGCGGAGCCCGCCAGCAACTGTACATAGCATGGCACTGCCGGGCAAAATCACCCGCGAGATGAGTGCTGTGCTGGGGCTGTCAGCACAGTCACATCTGGCTGGTGGGCTTCCATGCAGCTACTGTGGGTGAAATGACAGCTGGAGTCTGTGTCCCCCTGCGTGCTGACGGTTGAGGTGATGGGCAACACGTGATGGCTGTGGAGCCTGCGGGCAGCTGGACCGCTCCTGGGTGCCTGCTCCTGGCAGCAGGTCTGCACAGCAAAGACAGAAATGGGAAGGCTTCACCCCAGGGCAAGTTCAAAACAAAGACCCCAACGGTAATAAACAAAGCCCAAGTCGCTGACCTCTTAGAGGTCCTTCTCAGTCAGAGGTGAGATGTCCCCTGTCATCAGAAGTGGGAGTGACCTGCGCTCTGATCAACCAGTTCCAAGAGGATCTTCAGTGCTCAGCAGGCCCCTGTGCCGACCGCGCAGTGCCAGGACGGGATGCTGCGGGGCGTCGGGAGCTCTGCTCTCCGGGGGGTGGAAGTGGTGGGGATGGTGGGTTTGCTGGGTGGGTGCTGAAACATGGGCAAGTCCTCATTTTGTTCTTTATTTATTCCCTTATTCTGCCTCACTGAGTCTGTGGTAATGTCAACGTCTGGTGTTTTCAGCTCTCCTTGGGTTTACAGCGTTTAACAGCTTCCTGGGCAGAGCACCTTCCCACGTGGCTTGTTTGATGCTCTTTAGTTGAATTTGTTGAGCCTCTAGCCTGGGCTTGTTTCATTAAAATTTGGGCTGTACTTTTCCATCTGGCTGCCTAGTGGAAACAGTGTCCAAAATTAGTATTTCAGTCACTTTCTATGTATTTTTTGCAAAGTTAATTGAATTATGAGAGGCAGGTTACTTAAGCAAATGCAGTGGCCCCTGTCACACTTCATAGGGCCTGTTAAACACATAAAACCAAACACGATCGACACTTGCCAGTAATTACAACTGCAACCGGCAAATCAGCCTTCCTGCCCCTTGAGGAAGAGGTTGACGAGGTCTTCCTGGGGCAGCTCCTCCAGCACCGCTGCTGCCGGAGTGAAATGCAATAATGCCTCCATCCGCCATGAAATACTGCCTCTTCCGTCGCATCCCTGACCCAAAATAGTATTTAAACTGGTATTTAATGAACTGCGGCCAGGCACACGTCACCCGTGCAAAGCAGGAGTATCATCTGCTCTGTTTATAGAGGGGGAACTGAGTTGTGATCTCGTTGCTGGTAAGGAGTCGTTGGCGACCTGGGCACGTCGGGACGTGCCTGCTGCCGCTGGGCTAGGTGGGTGCGTGCAGGACCCCGGAGCAGGCGGAGCTGGCGCGGTCACTGGGGCAGCCGTGCTGCCAGAGGCTTTGGGGGGTGGGCTTGCGGAGAGAAAAGGCGTCGCTTGGCCTTTCCGTGATGTAGTTGCCTGGCTGCTTTAATGGCTTTGGGGTGTGGGAAATGGAATTGTAAATACTGATGACGTGCAGGTGGCCTCGCCTGCCCGCTCCGTGCTGCCAGGGAGCAAGTACATGTCCAAAGGAGGAACACATCTTTTATTTTTTTCCCTTCTTATTTATTTCACAGGCAAGGAGCAGAGGTGGGAATAAAGGAAAAAAAGACGTCAGCTGCTTATTAGATCAGCAGCAGTTGTTTTGAGCCCTAGCTTTTCCATGCCAGTTGATGTAGTACGCTTTGTTTTGGGGGTGCTTTTCTGATGCAAAGGGCTGTCTGATCAGCAAACGGTATTTTGCTGCAATAATTTTCTGCAAGCAACTTGCAGTGGTCTCTCTGAGGTAACATGCTGTTGATTAATGCACAAACTTACCCACTCTCCCCAGTGTCTAGTTTTCATTCCATGTAAGCTCTGATTATTCAGTAAAAAAGAAACATTGGCCTATGAAGCTAAACATCAAAATGCAGAAGCAGAACCCTCAGTGTCCCCACTGTTTCCAGTGTGTTTGCTCAGGGTTATTTTCATGCCACACACAATTGAGGTTATTGAGGAGAGGAAAACGAACAGTATTTGTTAGTCAGTTCATTCTGGGTTTTCAGCGCTGTCGTCGTCTCACAGCAGTGGTGCCTGGGGACTCAGGGGGTGTGAGGTTATGAATTTATTACATGTACACAAACAGCTCCCAAAGGTCTCGCTGAAGGAGAAGGAAAGGATACTGTCTGGAGGAGCCAGGAGTGGGTGGACAGAGTAGGAAACGTGGGTATGGAGACATGAAGTGGCTGGCCTGCGGTGCCAGGGCGCTGGCTGCAAGAACAGCAATACTGGGATTTATGCTTTTGGACTGCTCTGCTGTGTCCAACCTCTGAGCAACGTGTGTAGGTTTCCGCTGGGACCGCCACTGTGTCTTTGCTGGCTGGCTCTGCATCTGAGGTCAGGTTCCTTATGCCAAGTAGATTTAACTGGGATTATGTTTCTGTAAGTCTGGGTCTGGATCTCAACTGTTTGTTTCTATAATTTGCCAAACCAAAATCCAAAGTCCAGAGAATCTTAGAGAAGTTTATGTCTTCGTTCCAGAGTCCATGTCTGGTTTTACAGGCTGTTACTACATTAAGGTTTCTTTAAAACAGTTAATAATTTGTATTAAATGATTTATCTGCAGATTTTTAACTACTTAATGAGAATAGACTAGAAACAAATGGAATGGACCTGGGGTATTCTTAAAAAGATTTCCATTATCTCAGTATGTGGTCACCTTGTAATCCCTAGTGTATATGTTACACCATCCATCCCTTAGAGCGCTGTGCTGTTCCTGTCCTCTGCTTGGTGGGGGTAGCAGCCTGCAGATGCACAGGATACCTGCTCTGCACCTCCCAAGTCTTGGGCTTGAGTCCAGGCTGCTCTGTCAACCTCTGTCTCAAGCCCAGGAGAACAAAACTTGGGTTTAAGGAGGAAAAAGGAAACAAAAATGGACCAGAAAAGCTTGAGTGAAGTGTTTGGAGATATTGTGTGATAGAGGAGATTCAGGTTAATTCAAAGACCCCAGGCTGTTTCCACGTGGGAAGCCAGCGGTGCTGGTCACCAGCGTCCAGCCGAATGGCTGAGGCTGGTGTCGTTCCCTGTGTTGTCCTTGAAAGTCTATATGAATCCTGCAGTGGAAGGTGATAATAAGTGGAATAAGTGTATCTTAAAAGTGGCACAGTCCCAACCTGTGAAGCAGTGTGGGAAGCCCAGGAGGTTGGCTGGATAAGTGGGCTTGTCTCATTGCTCTCATTGAGGTCTGCACTAACCACATGTGGACTAGATGGTGGCCTTGGCTTTCTCTGCCGCTAAAACCTCTGTCCTCCCTCTCTGTCTCTTTGCAGAGCTCCCCTCCTCGGAACACTTGAGCGTGGCTGATGCAACATGGCTTGCCCTCAACGTGGTGTCTGGCGGAGGTGGCTTCTCTGGCTCCCAGCCCATCGGAGTGACCAAAATTGCCAAGTCAGTAATAGCGCCACTAGCTGACCAAAACATCTCAGTGTTCATGCTCTCCACCTATCAGACGGACTTCATCCTGGTAAGAGGACATGCGAGGACCAAGCAGAGTCATCTGCCACCAAATGACAGTTCAGTTGGGCAGTTTTAATGACATTTCTGGGAACAAATTGCTTGAGGATCAGCAGAAGTACCTGAGTGCTTTCCCCAGAGCTCTGGGCCTTGTAGTTAGGCTCTCTGACATCTCAGCAGCTTTACTCGTGGGATGAGGCGTTTGTTGGTACGGTTTATGTGATGTCCAGTCAAAGCGCTGAGCCCACACTGCAGTCTCTCCTTCAGCGGAGGCACTGGCAGCATTTCCCACCGTCACTCAGACATTGTTTTCTGAGAGTCAGAGGAAGATAGTGTTTGCTGGCAGGTTGGCCAAGAGGCTCCAAAGTTGTTTTGGGGGTGGACAGGCAGACAGCCGTTCTGTCTCATGCATGTATGTGCACGGGGCACGACCACAGAAGCTTTATGTCCTTAGGAAGCAAGGCTGAAGGACAGGCAGTGCTGAGTTTGTGAAGGGATGCTGGAAAGGAGGTGGAACATCTCCCTCTCAGTAACTGCAAGCTGCCTCAAGCTTGCAGAAGTCTCCACACTCTTTCCACAGCCTTAAAAGCACCATGGTGCTTAATCCTACTGATGTTTGCAGTGGTGTCACCAAAAGTGCTTCTCTAGATGTGCATCCAGATGGTAATTATCCTTATGCACCTGCTGGCTCTGGCAGGAGTGATGTGTCCTTATTTCTGTGCCCTGAGAGTATGTAACGCCCGCCGCAGTGTGTTCTCACTTCTGGTGCCCACCGCCACGAGTGAATCCTGTTGTCACCTTCAGGTACGTGAGCGAGACCTGCCCTTCGTGATGCACACGCTGGCTGCTGAGTTCACCATCCTCAGAGTAGTGAATGGGGAGACGGTGGCTGCTGATGACCTTGGGATAACGAATGGATTTGTCAAACCAAAACTGGGTAAGGACCAGCGTGGGCTCAGCTTGCCGGGGAGTTGGTCTCCGTGACACAGGGGGTGAGAGGTGTGCCTGCTACCTGCCTTCAGCGTGTCGGTGTGTGCTTATCCTCTTGGAAGGTAGTAAACCTTTACACATACCTGAGTATGTCCCAGTTTGGCTTAACTTTCTGAGCAATGCTGATGAGCTTTGCTGAATTTGAGCCTTGTAATGCTAGTTTCACGCCTCTAGAGGAGACACGCCTTTTGTAGGACAGAAGGTTAAAGTATAGTTAATTTTAATTACAAAAATAACATTGCTGGTAGCCTGTACTTCCACATTTCAACATTCCAGAGGAAAATGGCTTATATAAAAGCTTAATATTGCAGCAATTGATGCACAGAGAATATTGTTCAACTTTGGCACTTCAGTACCAGTCTGTACCCAGGGCTGTACAGAGCCATAGGATGTTTCCAGTCTAGAGGAGCAAGCATCAAGCAAAGGGCACAACAAGGAAAAGGAACTACTTAAATACACATGTTTACCTACCCACCTGTGAGTAATTTTGTGCCCACAACCAAACGAAGCAGGGATCAGTTACTATGAAGTGCCACTCAGCCTCGTCACTCAATAGCTATAAATCATCTTGTTTAACAAAATGAGCCTTATACAAAAAGCCTGAAGGAAGAGCACAGTGAAACGCACGTTGATTATGCACAGGTATGCAATTTGCTGCGTTTAATAGTTGCATGCCTAAATACCGGCTGTTTTCAGCTGCTGACTGCAGATGTGGTTGCCAGGCTGCTGCAGGTCAGCTGTTTTTTTAATTTTTGTAGGTCTTAGGGCAAGATAGACCCCCAGAAAGGAGGGAGAAGAGGTTGTACTGCCAGCACAACCAGTCACAGCCGGAGAAATGCCTTCCATAGTCCTGCCATTTAAATGGTGCAAGCCTGAATTTATGTCTACTTTTCAGTTTGTGTTGCCACCTCCTTTAGCTTGCCCCTCGTCTCACGTGAGTGCACCCAGCGTCCTGAAAGCCCCCACGGGCAGAGAGCCGACTGTGCAGGGCAGGATGCTCGGGATGATCCCACCCTGTAGCCTGGGGAGGACGTCACAAGAGCGTGTTTTCCCAGGCTCCTCGGTCCCTGTCTGAGAACCAGCAAGGCTTCAGCCACGAGGAACTTTCTTACAGACACTGTCAGTTTTCCCTGCGGCCGCTGCCAGTGCATGGATAACGCGTCTGGTGGGACGTGGCTTCATGGTTGTGTGTGTCTGTGTGTGTCTCTTTCAGTTCAGAGGCCTGTCATTCATCCCCTTTCCAGTCCGAGTAATATGTTCTGCGTCACCAGCCTGGATCCAGATACCCTTCCCACTGTTGCTACACTCCTAATGGATGTCATGTTTTACTCCAATGGGTAGGTCCTGGCGGGGAGACAGCCTCCGGGGAAGGTGGGGTCAGGGGCATGCATGTTGCTCCTCCAGGATGCCAACGGGTCTGCGTGGCCTTACACTGCTGCAGTGCCCTGCGCTTAGGGAGGGAGGTGTACAGCCTCGAGAGGGTTGTCCTTACAGGTGGAGGCCAAACAGGAGATTGAGGGTGCCCAAAGACATCCCTTGGCTTTGGAAAGCTGCACCTTTTCAGATTCAAGCTGAGTAGCAATGAGCACTGTGTTGCATATCCACACAGAGGCTGTGCTGGTGCCCATTGGTGCCTGCAGCTCCTGGCCTGTGGCCACCTACGAGAGGACCTTGGGGCAAAAATGGGAGAGTTTTGGAGGGACTAGCATTTTTTCCCTGCAAAATCAAAAAAATGAAAAGCAGTACCATGTGACAGGAGTCGGCATCACTTCCCTAAGTCAGTGTATGAATATTTCTGGGTTTGCTGGCTATACCTGCTTTAAAAGCCCTCAGTTGCTCTTCTAATGCTGTTCTCTTCTGTTTCTTCAGAGTAAAAGACTCGGTGGTGGGCAACGAAGACTCGGGACATATTCGCTTTTTCTCCTTTTCTCTCATTGAGGGTTACATCTCCTTGGTCATGGACGTCCAGACACAGCAGAGGTGAGTTTTGGTTTTAGGGTCTCCTGGACCCCAGAAAAGCACCTGGGGTGGTCTTAAAGGAGCAGGAAGCAGCTTAAGCTCCTCCATGTTAATTTTTGGGAGCCTTATTGCATGGGTGTCATGTGCCTGTACCCCCTGTCACTTTTCTGAGTGAAGTCTGGCATGTTAGTCCCAGCTCCTGAATTTTGGGCTTGTCTGTCCAAGACCTCAGTGAAATCACAGTGTAGGGTTATCTCACTTTTGAAAGAGAAATATTGGAGAAAAAAGTGCTTTTGACATTTTTATTCCATTGTTTGTGAGTTGTGCCTGTAATCTGGTGTGCGTGGTTGAAGTTCTGCTAAAGGCCAAAAGTAGGGTGGGGACGTCAGTGTTGCTGTCCTCCCGCTTTGCTTTTACACATGGCTGGGCTCGGTGCGGAGTCTCCTTGTGATGATAATGTACTGAGTCATCCCTGTGCAGCGGGAGCCCATGACTCGTTTGTCTGGCAAGGAGAAAGTCAGCTAGAGAGCAAATATCAGCCTGTTTGTGTGTGTACTTCTGCAGCTTCACAGCACAGCAGTCTCGGAGGTCTGGAGGCTAGACAGGATGCTGCAGTGAGATGCAGTACATAGATGTGCTTTCGATACACAGTGCGGCATTTGGGTTTGATTCTTGCCTGCCCTAGGGGCTTGTTTTGGATTAATTAATTGCCCTCTTGAAAGTTTCTTTGACCTTAATTGGAGTAAGCCTCTGTCTGTCTTCAAGAGCGGGTTGGAGCGGCAGCCTGGTGCTTGGGGAACCCGGGCGGCCGATTCCTTCTCTTTCACAAGTTGCCTGCTTGACCTTTGGCAAGTCTCTTTGCCGCTGGTCCTCTTCTCCCTGCTAAGAAATGGGGTCTCTGCAGGGTTGCCAGGGACCTCCCAGGGATGGTGTGGGAAAAAGCACTGTTGATGCTCAGACACAAAAACAGTGGTCACCATTCTCATTCCTAAAAGTAGGGATGGAAACATACTTTGTCCCTCAGTGCAGCTCAGAGCAAGCCTTCAGGTGAACAGTCTTGGGGTTTGTAAAGCTGGGGCATGGCCTCTTCCTTACAGATCTTTCTCTGTGCCTCTCTGGATGCCTGTGCACTCTTCCAGCATCAGAGGCTGATTTGCCATAGGATATCTGGAAGGGCAGGCAGGTGCATCTATCCCGCTTGTCTTGACTTTTCTGAGCTTCAGTGAGCCTGCTTTTCTTGGCTACAGGCAGCAGAGAGATGCAGCATCCCCGCAGGCGGAATCTGACACACTGCTGTGTTTTAATTGCCACGTTCGGTGTTCCTCTTCTTTTACAGATTTCCTAATAATTTGTTGTTTACAAGTGCATCTGGCGAACTCTGGAAGATGGTGCGGATTGGTGGGCAGCCTCTTGGCTTCGGTAGGTAAACATTTGGGGGATCAGTTGGTGCACAGGTAGTCAGTTGCCTCAGGGCTTTCAAGGATGATGGAAAAATCCATCCGAGGCTTTTGGAGCGCCAGCAGCGTAACATGACTTTGGAGCTGCGATTTTCAAACAGGAGGAGTCTGACCCCTACCCAGTAAGTCAGTGTGGATCAAGTAAACTCAGATTTCATCTGGAAACAGTGTACCATTGATCTGCAAAGACTAGGAGACGTGAACCATTTAAATTGGCCTGAAGTCCTGTCTCAAGGGCTGTGATGGGCTGTGGTCTAGGAACCAGCTGTGTGTCCAGGCCAGCCAGTGGGTCAGCATCTGCTCTCTGAGATGCAGGGCAAAGTGTTTAATAGCAACAACTAAAGAGAAGAATGGAGGGTAAGGGTATATGAGACTGTCTGTGGTGCTTCCTTCCTGAACGCCTTTAATTACCTTTCTTTGGACCTCTTGAAAGTCATTCCAGTTCTAATGTTTTGTGCTTCAGGGGGGGTTTACATTTCTCTGTAACAAAAAGGAGGCAGTAAAATCAAATGTGCAGTGTATCGTGGCTCAAAGAGCCTGGTTTTGTGAGAAAGAACACGTTTTACTACGGAGCTCCCTTCAGATCGGAGTTTGGGAAGACAAACTCCTTCCTATATGGGCACGGAGCTGGCAAGACCCAGGAGTTCTGTGAGACTGACGGTGGCTGTTCAGCCAATGATTGCGTTTTTGTCTCCCCCACAGATGAATGTGGAATTGTCGCTCAGATTTCTGAGCCTTTGGCCGCAGCTGACATCCCAGCCTACTACATCAGTACTTTTAAGTTTGATCACGCGTTGGTGAGTATCGAGACAGCTTCTTTGAAGTAGGGGAGATCTTTTCCCAGGAGAAAACTCATGATGAGAACATCATTTCCTATCTGGAGAGCTTGTCGGAGTGCCTTTGCTCCAGATACCTTTCTCCAGCTGCTTTCCTGAACCAAGCCCAGCCCTACCCCAAGGCAAAACAGCATTAGGGAGTGTCACTCTTGCAAAGGGCTGGTCTCAGTCCTTCAAGACCTGTGGCGATGGAGACCTCACAACCTTCCCCAGCAGCCTCTTCCACAGTGTCACTATCTTTTATTGGCAACAGCCACAGATGCTGTTTTCCTGCAAGCATGGTGGGATGCTCCAGACTCAAGACAATGCCTTTGTGTCTGGGGACTCTTTTGGAGAGTTTCCCAGTAGCAGAGCCCTGCCTTCACCTCTTGGTACCCACATGGTCCTAACCTTTGTGTTGTGAGACCCATCTGTGAGTCCTGATTTTCTCTGCTGTCTCCGCATTGTCCTCACGGTGTAGGCCTTCGATAAAATACCAGTAATGGGCAGCACAGCAAGGGAAGGTGATTTTGAAGCAGAGAAGGGTGTTGCCATGTTTGCTTTTGTGAGTGCCTGTGGCAGTTGCAGCACAGCCATCAGAGGGTTTTGCCAGTTGTGCGGTTCTCTTTTATACTGGTGGATATTTTACCTCCTAGGCACTGAGCTCTGCTCTTCCTTGGCTGTACAGGACACCCTCAAAACTGAGGTATTTCCCTGAAAAGGGAAAATTGCTATGGCTATAGCCACAAACAGGAGGGCAGTTGACTTGGAGCCCTTTCCCTAGGTCCTGAGGGAAGGGGTCAGCAGCCTGTGTGCTAACAGAGCTAATAAAACTCAGCTGCTTTGTGCTTTTCAGTTTGCCTTTTTTTTTCTTTCCTTAAATGTGGCCTTTATGCATTGTATTTCTCCTTTCATCAATGTAAATTCACTGCTCAGGCCCTACTTTTGACCTGTAAAAGCTCCAGTGCGTTCAAGGCGGGTTTTTTTCAGCTAGTTACTTCGGGTTTTCACAGTTGGTGAACCATTTGCAGCCTATAGGTCATGTGTGTAAAGAGTAAAAGTAAATATTATTCCAGATAGCAAAGGTCAAAGTGTTATATATGTTTGTCTAATTTTCTTGAATATTAACTATGCTGATAAGATAAGCTAATAAAACACCATTTTAAAATCAATACTGTTAGCTTTGCCTCACATTCCTACCTGTTGTTGTGGCCCCAGGTGCACACTTTCTGTGCAGAGCACAAGATGCAGAGCGCTTCTAGTTGTCAGGCAATAACCTGGAGCGCTCAACCCTGTCACTTAAAATAGACATTTCGCTTAAAACTTGTGCCGTGCGATTGTGATGACTCTGCAGGCAGCTCCGCCTTTTAAAAGTGCCTCATCCCGCTGTATCTGAGCCCAGCAGACCCTGCCCCCGAGCAGCTGGCAGGGTATTATTTGGGCCGTGCATTGAGGTCTGCAGATCCTTACTCCAATCAGTATTTTAACATTTTCCTTGCTGCTTGCTGTTTTCTTACAGTTTTAAAAGCCTTTTCAGCCAGACAGTGCTGTTGTAGCTGTCAAGTCCTTCCGCCAGAATGTGTTGAACGGTGCTGGTTTCACCCTCCTTTGCGTGACTTCGCTCTGGCAGCGGTGGCTGGGCTGTGTGCTTGCTGGCTTGGGGTTGGGTTTGCTGGCCAAGACCCTCACCCAGAGTTTGGCATGTTTTCCTTAGCTTGGCTACCCGGGCACCTTGACTTCTAGTGACACTCAGCAAGGTCTAAGTGCATCTAGAATCCTTTCTCCACATCCTCCCTCTCTTTATTTACAGTTGTTCAGTACTTGTCAACAATTGGAGTGCTTTATGAAACCCCGTTGTTCTTATTCACCTGATCTTTTTTCTTCTGTGCATCTTAAGGTGGTTTTTATTACCTTTTTTTCCTTTGACCTGGGTGTCAATACTCAGCTTTTCCTGCAGTGCTGTAGCTGTAGAAGTTTGCCCTGAAAATCAGGATTTGTGCTTGAGAAGAAATCTCTTTGGGGGACAGTGCCCAGCTGGGAACCCCCAGGTGTCTGGTGTGGCCCCTGGGTGACATAAGGTTGGGCTGGAGAGAGCGGTGGTTTCCAGCTCCCTCTAGAGAGAACAAGTGAGAAGAGTCCCTTTTCCCTTTCCCAGGGGCTCACGGTCATGGGCTCGGAGGTGTCTTGCTCCTCTTCCCCAGCATTTTGCATCTGCTGAGGCTGAAGCTGTGTCTGGGATGTAGTTTGGAGCTTTACTTCTCCCATCGTGGTAGATGCTTTGTGCCGTGGCTGGCAGCCGAACGCGTTCCACCAGCTGCCCGGGGATGGGGATCTTTGCTAACCGATTGCGGGTTCAGCCCGTTGTGTTTAAGCGAGGAGGGTCTGTGCAGGTCAAAGCCAGTGGGCCAGAACTGGCCGGTTCTGCTTCCTGCTGCTCCTGTGCTGCCCTGAAGGAGCATATGGAGAGACCCGGTGACCTTCCGCTGGGGCTGGCTAAGAAAGTGGGTTGTGCAAAATCAATTCCTGTGCCTTCTCCCATTACCTTCTCGAGAAACAGTCATACAGCTTCTCCCACTGCAGTGTTCAGCATACTGGGGAAATGATGGAGGAGAGGCAGTGCAGAGCCCTGTCTCAAAGTTCTGTTCCCCGCGACGGAGGTGTGCTGGGGTTTTCTGCCTGACCTAGAAGAATTTGCTGTATGGTGGTTTTCTTCCTTTCCCAGCTGACTTTTGTTCACACATTATCAGAGTTAGCTGCTCCTATTCCATCTTCCCATTGGAAAAATTCACGTTTTTCATGTTATTTCTCATGGGTTTTTTCCTCAGTTTTGTTAAAAGCCTTGTGGAAAATCACAGTCCCATGTTATTTCCGCTGTCAGCTCTGGAGGCTGTGCAGTGAATCCAGGTACTGTGCTGCTGGCCAAGGACCCGGATACCTTGCAGAGGACGCTGTCCCTTGTTCAGCTTAACGTGCATTATTTTGGCTTCTTGCAGCAGCTCACAGATCATTTACTTTTCCCTCAGTCCCCTTCCCACTTTCCAGGAGCTGTTTGCTGCCTGTCCCGAGTGTCGTCTTTCAGTTTATGTAACGGTCAGACGCCTCTTTCTCTCTGATGTAACTCCACTTCTGATATTCCTTTCTACCCCTGACAGTCGCTCTGAGATCTTTTGCATCTTCTGTTACGAGGGGTTTTTTCTTGCAGTAAGTGTGAAAAGACACCCACTAATAATTTTGTATGTGGATTCCGATGGGTCAGTCTCATCACAAGACTGGATAAGAGAGCTCAGGTGCTACGCCACACCATCTGGGACTCCCCACCGCAAGCCGATCGGCAGTTCTCTTCTATTGATGGACATGCCACCCTGTCACCTGGCGTGGTCTCTCCATCCACACTTGTGGGTCCCAAACCTGTAGGATGCTCCAAAGAGCCTCGTGGGGCCCTTAGGTAACCACCTAAAACCTATCAGCACAGGCCCTTTGCATGAGTGAGCCCTGGACCAGCAAATGCTTTACCAAGGAAAGGAAGGGAAAGGAGGGGGGAGGAAGAGCAGAGGGGAAAGGGAAACCCCGGAACAGTTGCGTCCCCACCAGCACCCATCATACAGGCTGAATACCTGCCGGACCTCACAGTGATCGCTCCTAGGGATGCTTGTCAACCGAAGGGTCTCTCTTGTAGACGGAGTCCTTTCTCAGTGGAGTTCCGGTGTCCAGCAACAAAGTGCCTGGCCCCTTGGGACTATTTGAGCTTCAACTCCTGCCTCGACTTTCCTTGTCATCCCTCCTTGGCTTTTGCTAGAGCGTGACCTTTCTTTTTGTTTCCTTGCAGGTACCTGAAGAAAATATAAACGGTGTGGTCAATGCACTCCAAGTCAGTCAAGCTGAAAAGCATTAGAAATCTTCTGAGCTGGTTCCAGATGCTTTTTATTATTATAATTATTATTATTATTATAATTATTATTATTCTTTTTTTCTCACAGTATTTCTTGAAAAATCTGATTCCAGAGAGTGACATGAAAAGAGACTGTGGAAAGTTGAGCAGAAACAGCTCCAATAAGCCTTTGTTTTAATTATAATTATTATTATTATTATTGTTGTTATTTTATTAAATTTATGAATGAGGGGCAGGAGGAAAGGGAGTTCAGACGGTTTCCTGACATTCAGCTCCGAGGCGAAGTGTAACCTGCCCGTGTTCTCAGTGTGGAAGGAGCTGCCCGGGGACACCCGTCTCTGCCCAAGCGCGGTGGTGTGGATGGCCGCACGCGTGGGCGCTGTGCGGAGAGCTTCGCGGCACGGCTGGGACGGACGGGCCGCTTGCTCAGAGAGAGCCCCGAAAACCGTAAACAAAACGAAACGTGGAATTAAACAGAAAAGACGTTGCATAGTGCTGGCTTGTCTCCTCGCATCAGACTTTCTGAGGACTGTCCGTCATTGTGTATGTTGAGATAGGATGGGAATCAGGTTCTGTCTCCCCTGGCAAAACTGTTTGGTGTTGGAGAGGGGGAAAACATCCGGTTGTTTGAATTTTGCTCTCTTTCCCTTTCTCCCTGCAGTCAAAACCTGGCTGCTCAGAGAAAGCCTTGGGGCGGGGGGCATTGCTCTGGCCCATGTCCTGGCAAGTGGTGCCACCAGGACTTCTGTCTGCATTGAAACTTGGTCGTTTTAGCTCTGTTTTCCCCAGTCACCCTCCCCCACTGTCCTCCCGCCGTGTCACCTGCTCCTGGGCAGCTGCTGTCCCCTCGCCCCCACATCAGAGCCATCCCCAAGCCCTTGTCCCCCAGGACCAGCAAGAGGAGGGAGGTGTCTCTTCTCCTGTCCCCTCGGGCTTCTCCCCATCCATTTTGTGCACATTCACGGGCACATGAAGCATTGCCTGAGGTCCTGGGGTTGCTGCTCCTGCACGTCCCAGCCACCTCAGCCAGGAGCCGCAGGGGGTTGTCCCCACCAGGCTGCCCCAGCCCTGCTGGGACCCTCCTGCAGCTCCTTCATCACCAGGGCGGGGACTTGACTCCAGGGTTTATCCATTGGGTTCCGTGGGCAGCCCTTTGAAAGCAGAACCGTGCTGAAAGTGAGTAAAACCTGTGGCATTCCCTGCTGGTCCTGCCTGGGAAGGTGATGTGGGTGTTCCCGTGGGGCAGCAGGACTGTGTTTGCTCCTGGCGTGGGCCAAAGCTGTGGGCCAGCGGGACCCAGGTGTCGAGGCCCATGGTGGCACCCGCCTCCAAACGGTGCCCACGGCTGCTGCCAGCACCGTGGAGGGCAGCGGGGAGCGGTGCCGGGACAGCCAGCGTCACCTGAGATGTGGGTACCGGCGGTGTGCACCGTGCCGTGACGGTGCAGCGAGGGGTGGTGGAAGGGAGAGGCTGTCTGCAGCGGACTCTGCTGTTACAGTTAGGAGCCCAAGTGTATCTTGCTTTTCTGACTTCCTCCCGTTTCATTTCTGGTGTGAAGAAATTGCAGGTCTTACAGTTTTGATGACGGTTTTCCAGCCTTGCTGAAGAGACAGCCTCCAGCGTGATTTTCCTGCGGCCGCGTCTTGCGGGCTTGAGCCAGGGGCTTGCAGTAGTCTGGAGGCAATGAGCAAACACCTGACATCGTGCCATGGGCACGGTTTATACTGGTGTGTGGGACATGCAGACGGGTCTGTACTGGTGTGTGGGACATGCAGACGGGTCTGTACTGGTGTGTAGGACAACGCAGGCGGGTCTGTACTGGTGTGTGGGACATGCAGACGGGTCTGTACTGGTGTGTAGGACAACGCAGGCGGGTCTGTGCTCGTGTGTGGGACACGCAGACAGGTCTGTACTGGTGTGTAGGACAACGCAGGCGGGTCTGTACTGGTGTGTAGGACATGCAGGCGGGTCTGTGCTGGTGTGTAGGACAACGCAGGCGGGTCTGTGCTCGTGTGTGGGACACGCAGACGGGTCTGTGCTGGTGTGTGGGACTCACAGACGGGTCTGTGTTGGTGTGTAGGACACGCAGACGGGTCTGTACTGGTGTGGGGGACACGCAGACGGGTCTGTACTGGTGCGTGGGACACGCAGACGGGTCTGTGCTGGTGTGTGGGACACGCAGACGGGTCTGTACTGGTGTGTGGGACTCACAGATGGGTCTGTGTTGGTGTGTAGGACACGCAGACGGGTCTGTACTGGTGTGTGGGACATGCAGATGGGTCTGTACTGGTGTGTAGGACTCATAGATGGGTCTGTACTGGTGTGTAGGACACGCAGACACGCAGTGACTAGTGTCTCGCTGTTCAGTTCTCCGTTCACGGTGTTGGAGGGCTGAGCGCAACATCTGTGGGTTTTGGTGCTGCTGGACCCAGGCATGAGTTGCAAATCGTTCTGATTTTGAATCGGAGGGATGTTGCGTGGCTGCTAGCCAGGGAATCAGGGCATCCACGGGACAGAGCGTGGGTAACCTTCCTTTGTGGGCTCGAACTGGCTTGAAGCATCCCTGCTGAGAAAGAGGCAGATGATTAGTGCTTTACGGAGCAGTACGTTTGCTGTCCCGTCAGACGGGTTCTCGGAATTGCCCCACGATACTTAGATTCACTCCAGGTTTCTGGAGTAAAGGTTTATTCCAGGGGCTGCGCTGTGCATCTCTGCATGTTTGCTTGGAAGGATGCTTTGGTCCCCTGCCACGTGCCGTGAGGGTGCGAGCACAGGCGCTGCGGTGCAGTGTTTTTAAGGAAGCGCTGGGGTACGTTTTGTGGGAATGGGCACAGCGTCGTCGGCAGTGAGCTGAGCCGCAGGGTACGGCAGGGCGGGCGGTGGCTTTTCACCAACTAAATAGTTGAAGGGTTTTACCCTGGGACAGCAGAGCGGGATGTTGGTAGGACTGCGCAGGACTTTTTTGGAGAGGGATACCAGCACGTTAGTTGGTGTACAGCTGCTCAGTTGCCAGCCAGGCTTCCCGGCCGGCTGAGTTGAGCCTGAGCTTTCCCTGTGTGCATGGACAGTGTCACTAGGGCAGGGTCTTCTTTGTGCTCCTGGGTTTTGTCAGCCCTTGGGAAGTGATTATTTAGCCGCTCCCCGCATCAGAGAGCATCACGCGTTGCCCCCCGCGTGTGCTGGGGCTGCTTGCGGCAGACTGCGACACGTACGGTAAGGAATCACTTGAAACAAGCAACAACTTTCCTGAGCCTTAAGGCGACAAACGTGGGGTTTAGTAATTGTCTTTAACTTTGCACTCAGGCTGATTTTTTTATTTACATTTTCTGATTTTTTTCCTGGGGGAGTTGGCCTTAAATTTGTGAAATCTTTGGCGTCTTTCAGAACTTCACAAAGCAGGTTGATGTCTCAACACGAGAAAGTTAGCCTGAAAAATTCCCAAGGTGGAAAGTGCCATTGAGGGGTCCTGTCTCTGCCACCCTCCTCGGCTTCACCTCTTTATTTCCTCTCTTGTTTTGTCCTGAGATTGTTGCAGACAACTGGGGTGCTTTGATGCTTTCCCGTCAGCGTTCCCTACGTTTCTTTGGGGTGGGAATGGCGATACTGGTTGAACCGTGAACCAGAGCCCCGGGGAAGGGCAGTCCGGCGTGCGGGCAGGGTCAGTGCAAACTCGGGCAGTGGCGTTGTTGTGAGAGCTTCGCTGGATAAGGCAGGAAGGGTCTGCAGGGGCTTTGTTAAAAACAATACTACTAATAGTAACGTTACACCACAGGGCTTAGCCCACAGCGGCAGCTCTTCAAGCTGCTCAACACCTCCAGCCCTCCCAGCACCTGGCCTTTGGGGTGGGGAAAAGTGGAGGGGTCTTGTCTTTCTTTGTCAATGCCTTACGGTAATCATGTCTCTGAGCATCCCTGGCGCTGTGCTGCTGAACGCTGCATGGATACGAGGAGGAACGTGTCTTGGTGGGACGCCCTTTGGCTGGGCGGCCGCAAGCCCGGGCTACCTGTCAGCCACCCGCGCTGCCCCGAGCGTCCCTGCTCGGCCGTGCTTGCTGCTAATCAGGGATCACCTTAACGCTGCGGGACCCTCCCCGTGCTCTCTCGGTTCCTCTTGTTGCACAAAAATTCATCAAACAGCGAAATGCAAAAAGCGTTTCCAGCCCTGCAAGGAGGGGTGGGCAGGGGAGGAGAGCAGAGCCCTCCTGCGCCCTCCTTGTTACTCCGAGGCCTTTGTTTTCTTAGAAATTTCAACCTTTCTCACGTCGTGTGTGTTACTAGGTAGTTTTTTTGTCTTTTTTCCCCCGCCCCAATTAGATTTTGGCTGCAAATTCCTTTCTACTGTGCAAGTGTGTGCGTACGTTCATTTAGTTGTCTGGTGTTTCCATGGAAACACGTAGAATGGCTCTGTTGTACACGAGTATGAATACCTGTGGTTTATGTGCGTATGGCCGTATACACAGCACGTATACTGGAGCAACACAGGTGAGCACATGCTGCGGGAGTACGTGTGTGCATACTCTAGGCACACGCTCCGTGTGTGTATATCTGTAGTAAGTGCTGTATACACACATTCAGTCACCGTGTATTTGTAATTCAAGTAAATAGGCAATAGGAATTCTTAGTTACGCTCTCGGGATTTCTCTCCGCGTTTTTAGCAAAGAGCAGCAGCCACGCTGGCCTGGAGCAAAGCTGTGGCCCCTCCGCCCGCTGCCAGCAGGCAGAGCGCCACAGCGATCCATCGGCAGCATCGGGCTTTCCTGCCTGCATCACAAACACCCCCTTCTGTAGGAACCGTGGGAAAATTGCTCCTTTCTACGTACCTCAGGTGCTGCCCTGACTTGCTTCAGCCCGTAAGCAGCTTCAGCTCATTCGCGAAGTGCCTGCCCAGACTGGGCAGGGGGTCTGCTGGGGGTTGGCACTGGGCCTTCCAGTTCCGAGCAGGTGCCCGGGCAGCACCTCCCGAACCTCCTGCACACGAGGTCCTCGGGGCAGCCCGGGCTCATCGCCGCGCTTCCTCCGGAGCCGGGTCGTGGTGGCCTTCCCCAGCGGCTCGGCGTGAGGCTGCGGGGGTGTGCTTTCCTGGTCAGCGTGGCTGCTGGTGGCTCGGTGGCCAGAAGGCAAGCCATGGCTAGCGCAGAGCTCTGGTATTTCCTGGGAAACTCGTAGTTGTTGCCCAGCGGTTTATTTTGAAGCAGATGGAAATGTTGGAGAGTCTTTTCCTGTTAAGAGTGGCCGTTAGAACTTGGTCATTGGAATCGTGTGCTCTCTGCATCTTGCAGTCCGAGCTTCCTGCTGGCCAGGAGAGCTGTTTGTTAGGGCCCAGGTGGGAAAAGGTTTTTACCCAAAACATCCCCTAGGTTGATATTCCAGTGACTCTTCACCAGATGCGGTGGGGGTGCTGCCTTGCAGCTGACCCGTCGGCTCTTTCGGGTTGCGGATTCTCAGTCTGCCCCGTACGTGCATCCTTGCGTAGGTTTGTGCAGTGTCTCAGCAGCATTCAGCGATGGACAAGAAATCGGTTTCTGATGAGGATTTCTTCCCTCTGTTGCTGTGACTGTTGTGGACACCTCCAGTAAGCAGCTTAAGGCATCTCACTTACCTGTTCCAGTCCTGCCTGCAAACGTTGGATTGGATTAAACTTTTATTACCTGCTAGAGAGTAAAACCCAGTAATCCTTTGCCAGATAGTATTGACGTTTTAAGCATGTGCTGGGGTGTGTTTACATTGGCCGAGATGTGCAGCTCTGCCTCCAGGTTTAGAAACCTCCCCACGTCTGTCCACCCCCTGCGCGGGCCGTATGTGTCAGGACCAGCAGCATCCCTTGGGCACCCCGGCAGCACTGAGCCGGTACCGGACGCTGTGTGCATCCCCCACCCAGGGCTGTGGGACCTTCCCAGGGCTCCCGGGAGGGAGACGCTGCACTGTGAATCTCACGTCATCCCATCCCTCCGTCTCCTTTATTTAATCCCCATGAAGCAGGGCTCAGTTGAAATACCAGCTCTGGTGAGCAGCGGCGAAGGACGGGGTTCTGCTGCTCGGGACGTGCGCTGGAGGCTGGCCAGCAAACCCATGCTGCAGCAGCCCCTGCGGAAGCTCTGGTGAGCGTGGAGCAATGCACAGACCCTGTTTTAGAAGTATATCTCATAGTGTGATCTGATTTTAGGGGCTGAGTGTGCAGAGAAACATACCTCTGGCACATAGATAGCCAAATCTTGGTCTGAGACAGCACCAGCCATTTCTCCTTCAGGTTGGAAAGGTAATTCGCGTGCCGAAGCCCAGGACTGAATGTTCCCTGTAATTGCAGATTACACGTAGCATCTTTTCCCGGCTCTGTCGTTCCCTCTTGGAGATTACCTGTGCCGCTGCCCGCCTTGGGTTCAGGGAGCACGAACCCTGGGCAGCTCATCCCAGCTGAAAGCCCTGAGCTTGGCAGCCAAGGTGCTGAGCGCGGCGGAGGGACGGCAGCTGGACACCTCCTGCCCTGGCTGCCTGGCTCAAGCGTGGCCAGGGCCAGCCCAGCCCGGTACAGCCCGGCGGCGTGAGCGGGGCTGTGCTTGCAGACTGGCTGCTTGACTCCCTGCACTCCCCTGGGATTTTGCTTTCAGCCTTCCTTAGCTCTCTGCAGAAGTTTGTAAGTGACGTGTGGGTGACGTCTGGGTCAGAGACGGATGGAGTTGCCCAGCAGGAATCTGGAAGGATGGAAATTCTGATACGTCCCAGAGAGCAGAGGGGAAGCACTTTGCTCCCGTCTTCACACTGTCCTCTGCCTGTACCATGGAGAGCTGATCAGCTGCCGAGGGCCCCTCTCCAGGCAGAGCCAGCGGTTTCACCGGTGTGCTCCCCACCCTGAAAGATAACTCCAAAACAAGGGCTCCTTTTGTCCTTCATTCAGGGGGGCTGGCTGCTTTTTCCCCACCCGTGTGGATGTGGCAGAGGCAGCGTCTCTCTTGCACAGCGCCTTAGGAAAGATGCTGTCGAGGCTGGCTGTAGTTTGGGGTCCCCCTGCTTCGCCCAGATATCTGCTGCTACCTCAGCGTCTGGAGGATTTGACACCAGCTTTCTGCAATTAATTACAGTAACAAGCTTTCTCTTTTTCCCCAAGGATTCCTACTAGCTCTTTCGTAACTTGAAAAACACCCTTCTCAGGGTACCTGATTCCCTGGCCCCTGTGGGGATGCCGCTGGAAGCACCCTGCTTGCCGGGATGCCTGCTGTGAGCGTTAACTCAGGCCCCAAAAGAGGAGGGCAGCCCCCTTTGCCTGCTGAGAGGCGCTGAACAAGCCACCGGGCTCCAGCTGGCGAGAGGCTGCTCCGGGGAACAGGTCGCACGGGAGACACAGCCCTGGCAAACGGAGCTGCCTTGCCCTCTGTGTCCTCGCTGCCCTCACAGTCATTCCCATCGGCTGGAAGGGGACACGGAGGGAATTTCCTGTTGCTGAAGAAAACCAGCAGCCTCCCCTTCGGGCTTATGGTGGGTGTGAAGAGCGTTTGCCATGTGGGAAGTCGAAGGAAGGGGCAAGGGGTTGTATGCAAAGGGCAAAGGATGAAAACCCCACAGCCTTCTGTTGTAGTTTTCTTGTCATTATTTTTAAGGCCAGCCTTGTGATTTTTTTTTTAATTTTGAGGTCACTGAAATTACCTGAAGAGCTGGCTCTGCTGCTGCCAGGGCAGGGACCCTTCCCACTGCAGCGCAGCCCTGAGACACACGGTGCTGGGGTTCTCCCATCCAGCCACGCTGTTCCCTGCAGCAACACCCGCAGACAGTGTGGTTAACCAGCCCTGTTCTGGAAGGAATCGCTGCATTTGGAATGTCTGCTGTCAGGGAGCTAACCTCCGCGTTCTCCCTCGCGCTGTGTGCGTGTGGGTCAGCGTGGTTGGCAGGGGCCAGCCCTGTGCCGGCGTGTGCAGGCCCGTGCTGGCCTGGGCGGTTCAGTGTACGAGGATGCTCTGCAGCAGGAGCGCCCGGTTTCTCCTCTGAGCGTCCACAGTCTGCTCCGGCTCAGTGACCTGAGCCTTGTTTTAGTTTTATCCTAGAATTAAAACATGAATCGTGCCCTCGCTGTCCTGCAGACGCTGCCCACCAGTGTCCCCTCTCCCAGCCCCGTGGGGCCCAAGCCACGCCGTCTCACTTCTTCCTTCCTTCTGGTTTTTCATTTGCTCTGCGTTTGTGAACTGCTCCGATGGCGTGGGGCAACGGTGTCCGTGGGGCAGGGGGCTGGGGTGCTTTAGCAGCTCCCTGGAGGCACTGGAAGTCCTTTCCTGGCCTCTCACCCAAAAACCTCGCTGCTGCTGCAACCAATCATGCCAGTCCAATGGCCGTTGATGGGGTGTGGGAACTGTGGTGAGAGCTTAGTGCCGGCATCGGGCCGGGAGATGCAGAGGGTGGTGGCACTCACCTGCCCATCCCCATTCCAGGGCTGCGCTCCGTGTCACAGCCAGCGTTGTCCCGTCCCCTGCCCCCACTGCCCGTGGCTGGGTCACTCCTTCCATCCTTTCCCTGTGCATGGGCTGCAGGTTTGGATTTGGGCTCGTGAGACACGAAGTTGAGGAGCGGCCGTTGGTTCTGACACTATGGCAGCCGCGTTTTCTGCCAGTGCATCCTCTTCTGTGCTGCCTCTGCAGCCACCGGGATGGCAGTGACACGGCGAGGGGACGCTCGTCCTGCTGACCGGAGCGAGACAGACACGGTTCTTGGACAGGCAGGGGAGAAAGAGGCCACTGGGCAGTGACCTACGGCAGGATCCAGCTTTGGAGGCTCTAGTTCAGGCTTTGGAAGAGTCCCCCTCCCTCCCTCTCCAGCAACTCCCCTGGCAGCCCACTCTCCCCCTTTTTTCACTAAAATTAGGCAGGGCGATGACCTCAGTTTGGTGAGCACGCTCACCCGCTCCCGCCACCGAGCCGTGGCAGCAGGTCCCAGCAGTGCTGGGATTTGGGGTCTCCCGGGTGCCCCGCAGCCCCATCTGGCACACGTGTCCGGCTGTCAGCCCTTCCCCAGCCGCCCTGCATCACCTCTGGCTTCTCAGCTGCCCTGAACAAGACCAAGCATCTCTCTCTCTCCCTGTTTTTTCGGACTTACTAAGGAGCCCGCGTTGTCCCCATCGTTAACCCAAATTTCCGGAACCGCCAGGAGAGCAGGGAGGCTCCTGGTGCAGCGGCTGCCCAGCGCAGAGCAGGGGCTGCCCCTCTGCTCCCCCACTGCTCGCAGCGCCCGTGCTGGGCAGCCTGGGGAGGAAACACAAAAGACCCTCTTAAAAAATGGTTATTTCTGTACCACGTTCTCTGTAAGTGAAATAGCACTTCCGGCCTCAGGCACCCACCCAACTGGCTGAAGTGGGGCTGGGGGTGAGCAGCCCTGGGCACCCCGACCTCCTGCAGCCCCTCCTCCCCGCCCACCTCCCTCAGACCCCCCCGGGAGCCATTCCCAAAGGGGGGAGCAAAAACTCTGTCATTTTTCCCTTTAGTTACCGGCCTAATGCAAACTGGGGGGGTCCTCCCTGTGCAGGGGCCCGTGCTGCACCCCCAGCTGCCCTCGGTGGGGCTGGGCACCCCACGCACGGGCAGGAGCTGGGGGGGCGCAAGGCGAAGGGGTGGCGTCTGCGCGCGGGGGGACGTTACGCCACGGGGCCGAGGGAGCGGTGGCGGCAGCTGAGGATCGTGCTCTGGGCACCGAGTGTGGAGCTGAGAAGTGGATGCTTTGCTTTCCCAGCGGGTGCACACGCTGCTTTTCTTTGCTGGTCTTACGCTGAAAAGCTGGGATTTATGTACTGTATGGAAAAAATACAAAAAACAAAACAGGAAAAAAAGAAAAAATCCTAATGTTCCGAAATAAATGACAGTATATTTTGTACTTTGTAAAGTGTTAATTAAAATGAAAAAGAATAAAAAATGAAACATAGGCTGGCTGCTTTCGTACTGATCAAACGGCTGAAAATAAAGCAGAGCTTGGCCGTGTCTGTAAGACAGAGCTCGTTCTTCCGACCCACAGCCACTCCCACCAGTGCCCTTTGCCTACGGACAGCCAGCTGGGGGGTCAGCAGACACCCCCGAGGCTCTCCGGTCTCCCGGGGTGTGTTTTAACCCCCAGGGATGGCACCCACCACCGTCTTCTCCATCCCGCCGCGGTTCCGTGGGAGCCTCCCAGCCTGCCCCATCCTCTTCCCTTAAAATAAGGAGTCGGTGGGGTATCGCTGGGGTCTTTGCCAGACACAACTTGTCCCTGCTCGCAGAAGGGTGGGAGCCGCCCGGGAGCCTGGCGGGCCCCAGCAGGGCGTCACCCGAGCCCGCGCCCCGGCGGGGTTCTCACCGCCATCGCCTCCCGGCCCCTTCCCGGGCAGTGGCAGCTGCCCGGGGCTCGGTCAGCACCGCGGCCGCAGTGCCGCTGCCGCACGCGGCTCGGCAAGGAGGAGCTGAAGAACCTGGCTGCAGCCTGCGAGACCCAGCAGTGACATCATTAGGTGTACCATCACCCCATCCCAGTTCCGACCATTCATACAGGAGGTTTAAAGGGAAGCGGCGCGTCCATGTAACCTGTGGGCAAGAAAATGACCTTTTCAGTGCAGCGTAACCCATTTTTGACTCCTCTGGTCAAGCGTAGGAGCAGGCACGTAAGAATTCAGCGTGGGATAGCTGCTCTGGAACATGGCCTCGCCACAGCGCGTTGCCTCGAGGGTTTAATCCGTTAAAAAATACAAACCAACACTCACCCTGCCATGGGAGAGCAGCTCTACCCGCAAAAGCAACGGGTGGCTTGGGCTAAACGCTGGGTTTAGGCTGGTACTGGCGCCTGGACCCCTAAAACACGGCGCACCCCGAGAGGCTTTAGCGTGGGGGTGGCTCGTGCTGGGCATGGGGCGGGAGGGGCTGCAGCCCCTTGCAAAAAATGCTCCAAAACACGGGTTCTGATGCGTCATGCCGAAGCAACGTTATTTCAGGAGTATTTGGAATGCTGCAGGCTCCCCCTCAGTTCTCCGAGTCACTGGTTTTTGAGGGCTCCTGTAGCGCTCGCTGGGATGCGGCAGGTGCCCAGCCCAAGTCCCGTCCCTCGGGCTTCCCTGCGCGCCAGCCCCAGGCGGGCAGGTTGCCCACAGCCCAGCCTCACCGTGCGGGGGCTCCCGGGGGCCACGGGAACCATGTCTCCTGCTGGGAACTGCCGGCAGCCCCTCAGCTCGGCGGGGTGCGGACAGGGCGTTTGGGCAGGACCCTGGCGCCCCTTCCCCACCCCGGGGCGTGAGGGGGGCTGCCCGGCTCCACGCCAGGGTCTCGTCCCGAGGTGCTGTCAGGCTGTTTCTAAGCCAAAGCCGGAGCGTGGTGGTGTCTGGAGGGCAAATTACTCTTGTAATCAATGCCAAATCAAAGAGGTTATTTCGGTTCTAATTTGAGCTGCTCCCCGTGTGCACCCCTGGCCTGCACTCCCCCCGCTGCAGGTATATTTAGGGATGCAGGTGTATTTTGGGCTGGCATATTGGCCATGCTGTGAAGGACAAAATGATGAAGAACGTTGCCTTCCAGCACGTACCCCTAACGGCCCGGGGGCACGGCAGCGGGGCAGGGCTGCGGCTCGGGGAGGCTGCAGAAACTGCTCAGGTTGTGGCTTTGATGGGTACGGGGTGGCACAGGGGACAGTGATTTATTTTTCTATTTTCTGAGCTTTTTTCTTAAATATAACATTTCTCTCAGCTATCGCCTAGACACGGAGCAGCACAGGGCAGGGCACTGCGACAGGCCTGCTGCTGGAGCCTGGCACAGAAACACGGAATGGTTGGGGTTGGAAGGGACCTTACAGACCATCCAGTTCCACCCCCCTGCCATGGGCAGGGACACCCTCCACTAGCCCAGGGTGCTCCCAGCCTCATCCAGCCTGGCCTTGGACACTCCCAGGGATGGGGCACCCACAGCTTCTCTGGGAATCTGTCCCAGTGACCCCCACCCTCTCTGGGAAGAATTTCTTCCTGATGTCCAATCTAAATCTCCCTTTCACTTTAAACCCGTTATCCCTTGTCCTGTCACTACAGGCCCTTGTAAAAAGTCCCCCCCAGCTTTCTTGTAGCCCCCCAGGCACTGGAAGGTGCTATAAGGTCTCCCCAGAGCCTTCTCTTCTCCAGGCTGAAACCCCCAACTCTCCCAGCCTGTTCCCCATAGCAGAGGGGTTCCAGCCCTCAGAGCACCTCCGTGGCCCCCTCCGGAGTCACTCCAATTGGTTGATATCCTTCTTATGTTGGGGGCCCCACAGCTGGATGCAGAACTCCAGGTGGGGGTCTCACGAGAGCAGAGTAGAGGGGGAGAATCCCCACCCTCGCCCTGCTGGCCACGCTGCTCCGGATACAGCCCAGGATCCGGTTGGCTTTCTGGGCTGCCAGCGCACACTGCCGGCTCCAGTCCAGCTTTTCACCCACCAGTACACCCAAGCCCTTCTCCTCAGGGCTGCTCTCGACCCATTCTCTGCTCAGACTGTCCTTGTGCTTGGGATTGTCCTGACCCATGTGCAGGACCTTGCACTTGACCTTGCTGAACTCCATGAGGTTGGCACAGTCCCACCTCTCCAGCCTGTCCAGGTCCCTCTGGATGGCATCCCTTCCCTCCAGCGTGTCACTGCACCACACAGCTCGGTGTCACCAGCAAACTGCTCGATCCCATCATCCATGTCACTGACAAAAACATTAAGCAGTCCCAGCCCCGACCCCTGAGGAACGCCGCTCGTTACTGGTCTCCACTCAGACACTGAGCCATTGACCACCACTCTCTGAGTGCGACCACCCAGCCAGTCCCTTATCCAGCAGGGACATTTACAGTCACACCCTCAGGTCTTCCTCTATCCAGCAGCCCCAACACAATCCCCAAACACATCTGGCCCCAGCTCATCCCTGTCTCTGTGTTCCCCAATTTGCCACCTGCTCTTGGAGACCATCGGGCACAGGACGGACCCACTGCGATCAGTGGGCGCAGCCCTGTGGGGCGGGGGGCGCAGTGGGGGTGGGTTGTGTGGCGACTCCCTGCAGCACGCAGGGGTAAAACGCTGAGCTCAGCACACAAGCCGCAGCAGCACAGCCCCCGGGGGAGCTGGCCAGGCTGGGGAAGGGCTGTTGAAAACGGAACTCCGCTCTTTTTTCAGGGTGGTTTTTCCCAGTGGGCCACGTGGCCACGTGGACCAGAGCCACGGGTTGCAGGCACATCTGGCTCCTCGTCAAGGCCAGTGAAGCTATTTTGTGGTTGTTAAGACTTTTTAGATGGGGCAGCTCCCTCTAAGTGCCAGCGGTCACCAGTGCCCACCCCTCACCCTCTCCAGAGGCTGCACTCACCGGAGGACACCGCGCGCTTCCCTGCTGCAGCCGGCGACGTGTCCGGATGCCGCACATCAGAGACGCTCCTGTCTACGGCCCGCTCGTGCTCGCCGGTGCCGCGCAGCCTGCACACACCCTCTCGATCACGGCGGCTGGGAGAAGTGCCCGAAGCCTGACCAAATTCAGCCTTGAGGGTCCCCTCCTTCAGCAAGAGACAAAGGTGGTTTTACAAATGACAAGTCTTGTTTAGCAACGTGGCAGCACAGCCCGGCCCAGGGTCTGGGAACGACAGCTCCAGCCCGCGGCCGCTCCGGCGCCTGCCCAGCCAGGCTTCTGCTCCTCACAGGCTGCAGCAAAAGGTTCCATTCCTGGAGCAGCCCAGTGCCGGTGGGCTCCAGAGCCAGCACTCCACCAGCCCCACAGCCGGAGGGGTCAGCTGTCTGCTTTGGACTGAACCCACCGCCCAGCTGGGAGGAGCGAGGCCAGGCCAACTGTCAGCCGGGCTCAGAAGGACACAAAACATTGGGAAGGGAAAGTCTCCCGTCTCTTCCGGCTGCTCGCAGCGAGAAGCAACACGCCACTGAAAGGGCTCCTTTTAGTGGGGTGCGTTCTGGCTGCCCCCACACGGGGAACCCCCTTTGTAAGATCACATTTTGCAGACACTTTGTGCCACCTGTCCTGGCAGCCAGAGCCAAGGACAGTGCTGGCTCTCCCCTGCCTCAGTTTCCCCCTCCACAGCACGCGCTGCTGTGCCCAGGCTTCCCACGGGGACGAGCTGTGCATGCCACAATGCCATGCAAGTGCAGAGGCTTTCCTGACACATATTTGGACTGCAGGGCTACAGGGCAGGACGCAGCCCAGCGGGCGCTGGTCACCGTCCTCCCTGCCCCGGCCGCAGACAGCAGCTGGGCCTGCCAACGCCAACCTCTTTCCACCTGCATTGCAACATTCGCAGGATGATGCTAGAAAACACATCACTGCAGACAACATCCTTCTCTTACCACCCCAAGGAACCTTCTGCCACTTAAGACTTCCTTCCCCAGCGGGCAGAGGAAAGGGCTCAGCTCTGGCCCAGCACAGCTGTCCCTGCACTCCCAGGCTCCTGCTGGCGCAAGAGCAGAGCATGAGCAGCAGCTCGGGAACTGCTGCTCCAGCCCAGGGAACTACGAGCTCCGCACCCGGCGCCTCAGCTGCGACACGAGACTGGCTGGAGGCAGGGCAGGAGGGCAACAAGCCCACCACAGTTCGGAGCACAACTTCGGCCACACTCTTGCTGCCTGAAGAGCACCCGTGATGGTAACTGGGAAGCGATCTGCCTGCCCTCACCTCAGCCCATGGGTTTCCCATCGTATTTTCTCCCCTTGTCCTGCTGATGGGAGTGAGAGAGCAGCTTGGTGAGCACCTGGCACCCCGCTTTAACCCAAACAAGGGCCGGGGCTGGTGTCTGCAGCCCATCGGCTCTCTGCCCTGACCTCGCTCCCACGGAGCGCCAGGTGTGAGAACGCCCAAGGCCGCTGTACAGAAAGCGGCAGCACTCCCGCTGCACCAAGCCGTACAACACTGCTGCGTAGGGCTAAAGACCTTGCTGGCATCTAATTAACACGCAGGTTTTGCAATTTATTGTACAGCAAGACTGCAACCCAACCAGGTACGACACGGCATTAATTCGCATCCCGGCTCTCCCAAAGGCCCAGTCCCCGTCGGCACCGGGAAACAGCTGTGAAGAGCAGCCAAAAGCCTGCAGCGCTCCCCAGCACCCATCCTGCACAGCCCTCCCCACACAGCAGCATCCTCGGGGGGAGCTGTCTGCAACACCTTTCTTAACACGGGGTTTTTCCTATCTGTTTTCAACGCTTTGATAAACTTCCGCACGTTAAAAGGGCACAGATACCCCCAGGAGTACTCCCAACAAGACACGTTTGGGCAGCTCAAGCTGCCCAAGTCGCATGTCGAATAAGGTGTAAATTCAAGCGAACTTAACGGGAATTCACAGCAGGCAAGGCCCGTCACAATCTAACAGCAGCTTTCGGCTTGTTCTGCCCCAGCCACAGCAATACCAGCTACACACTAACGGCAACAACCCGTACACCTGTCTCCATTTCCGGGCACCTTCCTTCACCCTTCCTCTACTTTATGCAAAGCCCTTCAAGACTTATTTCTTCAAGGCAGAGTTTACCCCGAGTTTTGGTAATTACGCAACAGATTTGATTGATAGGGAATTTTAGCAAACGGAGCCGAAATGTGAGCATAGGGCGTCCCCGGGGTTGTGGGCACAGCGCCTGCCCACACCCGTATCAGTCCTGCAGGTACAGAGGTGTCTCAGCTGACAGGCTGCCCGTCCCAAAACGCCTAAGTTTAAATGCAGAGTGCAGCTCGTGTGAAGCCAAGCTCAAGAATGTCCCCATTACTGCTGATAAAGACTTCATAATCACTTTATTAAAAAAATATTACCTTGGATTTTGCCAAAATCATTTACACAGCAGAAATACCCCACACAGAGAGGAGCGATACAACTCTGCCTGATGCCTGGAGTATTTCACAGGAGGCGGCTGTCCACACCTGGGTGTGAGATTTGCTCAGTGCCTGCTACAGGTGCGCAGAGCCGCGGCACCCCATCTCCACCGGCCCGCTGCGTGCTGAACGCGCTCCCCACGACTCCTCTGCTAGGACGGTACCAAGAAACAAGGCTCTGCTGCTTGCGCAGGAAGACTCCTTCCCCGCTAGGCACTACCGAACGGGGCTCTTTGCAACCGAGAGCCACCAACCCCTGCGGGCAGAAAGAGTGCAGGGGCTCCCCAGAAAAATCAAGGGCAGTGGTTTGTGATCAGCACATGAAGTACTGGATGAACGGTGAGCGCGGCTCACGTCCACTCCCTGGCCACGACCCTGCAGGTAGCCAAGAGGGAGCTTTGTTTCCAGCCTACCTCCGTAACTAGGCCAGACTGGCTGCTATCCTTCCACGGCAGCAGCAGCGCAGGCAGCCTACAATTTCTCTCTCCATGCTGTCTTATTTAACCGTACTTTCTCCCTGCCAACAAGTTCTCACTCTTCCAGTTTAACAAAGGTGTTCCTTGGGTGTTTGGTCTTCAGAGTCCACACGGAAAGCCAGCAACAGCCTGGGATAAGAGCACACCACTGGCTCCAGGCCACTGGCTGTGCATCCAGCTTCTGCAGGGAACAGCGGGCAGGGCAGAGGGCAGCTGGCGGTGGACACTGAGGACAGCTGTGCTAGACTCCAGCAGCCAGCATGCCTTTCCTTCCACAATAAAGTGGGTCTAAAAAACCCCTTTCCCTTGAGAAATAGTCTGGCTCAGCCCAACACTGACACCCCAGAGCTGGTGACAGGGAAAGCATCCATACATTAATGTCCTCTGCTACAGACTGCATCTCGTGCCAGTCTTCCCTGAGGGAGATGTGCTTCATCCGTAGGCACAAGGGACCCACCAGCTGTGGGCTGGGCCCCAGAGTCTTTGGGAGCTCAAGATCCAGCCAGAGCACTCCTTGCATTTCCACTCTCCTCAGGGAACGCATTTCCTTCCTGCAGCCAGGGCAGAGCGCTTCAACGTTGAGGAGATGAGAACACAGCCAGGCACTGCTACGGCTGTCTCTGCTCACCGTCACTTCTTGCTTGGCTTCACAGAAGGAGTCTTCCTTTCCAAGAAGCTCATCACCACGTTCCCCATCTTCCTAGCGCAGTGCTGAGGCCCAGCAGCTTTACTAGGTAAAAGACTTAAGCATGCTTACCATATGATCCACTCCACACGCGACATCCACCACCTCACCGGGCACAGTCACCTGGATCAGACACAAGAGTGGATTATTCCTCACACTGGTACTTTGCACCTGACAGTTCCTACTTCTCAGCCTCCTTCTGCTTAGCATGCCAGTTGGTTTCAAGGGAACTTGCGCCAATGGAAGTGCCATCTTGAAAACCCAGAGAAAAGAAGATTCAGCAGCAGACATGCTCATGCACGGAGCTGTGACATATTCCCCTTCTCCATTCACCGAGGCACACAGACCTTTGGAAGGACAGCGAGAGAGGCCTCACTAGCAGTGAGGAGACTGTAGCCTCAGCCCACCTGTTCAGCAGCAGAAAGGGCATAACCGAACAGTGCATAATCCAGACAGCAGGAAGAGAATCCGCCCCTTCACTCAACAGCAAGGACTCGAACGAGGCAAAAGCTCAACCTGGCCTAAGGCAGTTTCTGCTTTGATGCTAAGCAGACCCAGCTCACTAGAGTAGATGAAGCTCCTTCACTTAAAGCTGCCTTCAGACTCAAGGGAAGCAGAGCCTACAAACGCAAGACTTTCCTTAGAGCTCAGGGAGAGGAGAGATGCCTGGTTCTAGGGCAAGAGATCACAGACGTATCCTGGTAACTGCCCTTGCTGTGGTACACTGTGGTGGTAGTGTCAGAGAGGAGCTGGCTCTTTGAGGGAGCATAACCCTCATGTCCACACTTAGGGAAATCTGGACGTGCCACACTTGGGTAATTCAGGAACTCCACTCAGCCACAGCAGTGTGACTTTAGGCAAATGCTCCCGAGTTGTTCATTTTTAAAAGGAGGAGAAAGCAGGCTAAAGAAATACATCCACTGCAAGCTCAGACACATGGGAAGGGACTCCAGGGTGGTCCAACTGATTGCCTCCCTCCTCTCCTACTTGGCCTTCACGAAGGCTGGGAACATCTGTTAGGCTGAGTGCTGAACTCCAGAGCCAAAAACTCCTCTACACCCACAGAGCCTGGCTCTCAGAGCCATGTGAGGGAAGGGGGTGGAAGCGTTACGAAACAGCTACGAAGACAGCTCTGTGGCTAAGGATCTCCTGCTGTAAGGAGCCAGTCCAGTGACCCACCACCACCGCTGCCTGGCTGGGAAAGGCAGCCCACTGCTGAGTGGACCTGCTGCCACTGTAGTCTGATCACCACAACCCATATGTTCACCCAATTTAGATGTGCAATGCAAGTCTTTTGCGTCACAGATGACCAATACTGGTGGTTTTCTTTGCAGCACTTACAGATGTGAAGTGCAGGTTAGAATGGGAGGGAAGAGGCGGTAAGGGGTAAGAGGTCAAAGACTGTGGACAGGAGGGAGATAAGTTGCTTTGGGATCAGAAATTGGTACTCAAAAACCAGACTAAATTTACTGAATACCTCCCTCCCTAAGCAGGCTACGCAAGGACCACTGGAAAACAGAGCAGTTCTACAGTCATCTTCAGCTTCCACTTCTTTCAAAATTACCTAACAGAACTACACAGCAAATGATGTTTCTTGCCCTCAGGATAACAAATACTAGCTAAAGAATATACTCGTGGCCTTAGTACTACCATCCTTACCCTCCATGGGAAATACTGGTCTTCCATTCTTCCAGTTCCCAGGCACCCTCTTAGATTCTTGCCCCATACAAAGAGTTCTCCTCTGTCTGTACAGGGGAAAAAAAAGAATTGAAAGATTAAAATAGGGCAGAGTCATTAAAAAGGAAGAATTCTATTTGTGATGCTGGCAAGTGTGGCTACAGTGCTGTGGGGAGTATAAAGGGTTATACACACAGTACGAAAGCCATCGAGTTGAGTTCCAAGTACAATAAATGTACTTGTGCTTGGGGAAAATGATGCCTAATGACCAGGACAAGCAGCAAGTTCTGGGCACAGGTCTTGGCTTCCCCCTCTTCAGCTCTTGGAGTTTTATTTGAAGGAAGAGTGGAGCGGAAGAGATTCCAGGCAACAATTTGTGGTGAAATGAATCATTTGTGCGGGAAGTGAGACAGTTACAGCCGAGCCATACAGCTATCAGCACAGCAGATCGGGTAAGCCAGGCAGTGAAATCGGTCCCCAGCCATCACCTGGGGACGGGTTATTCAGCTGCCTGACAGCAGCGACAGGCTTCTAATGACAGCTGGGTAAAAGACAGGACTCATGTTCCGACAGGCTTGGAGAGTTTTAAGCTCCTCAGCAAAACTTGTAGATCTCAGAAGCGTTCAGACCCGCCCCACACAATCTAGAAGTACAATGTAATGGAAATGCAGATTCTAACACTTCCTGAATGCCAGGGGGAGACCAGTTCCAAGCACCCCACAACCAGACCGATAGCAGCATGCATACCACTGCCCCAGGAAGGACCAAGCACGTTGGTGCCTGGCACTTTTCATTAGTGAAGTATTACTGTCGCTACCAAGTACATGAGTTTTCTGGGCTGCTGCCCTCTGCTGCCCATTTTTAAGTGACTTTCAAATGCAAAGCTGCTTTGAAGGCTGGTAGCAAGCACAGGGTGTACCTACCAGAGTATCACACCCTTGGCATGTTAAGTGTGTAGGCCCTCCCACCTCAGATCTCTGACTCAATTGGTCAGAGGAGCCAAGAAACCCTGACATCTGATTTACACTCAGTTTTAGTTTGGTCATTTAGCAGATAAATTCCTGCTGCTCCTGAAGTGCAACCGACTTATTCTGTAAAGGCAAGGAAAAAACCTTCCCCGGTTTCCTGTTTGAGAGGAATTTTTTGTTTGCTTTAGAAGAATAACACTTCCCTAATTAAAGCATGAGTTAGTGCAGTGCCTGAAACCATGCTGACACCTGTAAATGTGCTGCCTGCCCCTCCTGTTGCAGTCCAGTGTGCTTGAAGTTGAAAGAAAGATGCGGGCTCCTGGTTTTTAACTGCCAATAACCCAGCAATGACACTTCTCCGTGACAGTAGGACTAGAAACTTACTTGTAAGTGCTGCAAAGTGGCTGAGTCCACAGCGAACATGAGCAACACGGACGTCCGGACTGAAGTCTGACCAGCCAAAAAGGCTGGGTGGGATCATCTCTGGCACTGCTGTCTCTATTAGGTTTGGTCCTTTCCCAAGAATTCCATATCCCCAGGCAAAAACATTTCCTTCTTCTGTATTACAATAAGAACACATGCTGTAAGAAAGTCTGTGCTTGTGAAATTCATGCCATGACCAAGAGGTAATCTCATCCAAAGGGATCTTTTCCTTTATCCCAGAGCAGTCTAGCACCTTTTGATTATTTAAAATTTGCAAACAATGCATTCCCATCCAAACGCCTTCATTTTTTCCAAAGCTGTGCAGGCAGATCAAGCTTCGCAGGCAGAGCTTTCATGGGGAAATAATGCCAACAGAGTGTGGGTGGATAAAATACTTCAGCTTACTGACTGATGGGACAGAGGTTGAGTGTTTTACGATCACCGCTTTTTCCTTTGAGGCTCGGCCAAACCAGCAGTAGGCTAGTTGCTCTGCCTGGCATTCTGCCTTAAACTGGGTGCCTGGGAAAGGCAGCACTTGGACAGGGTAAGACAGAGGAAGTTGCTATGTCTGCTAGCTCTGCTCCCTTCGTGCTAGAAGCTCAAACGTCTCGTCATCACAACTGCATCATATCTATGAATGTCTTCCTTGAGATGATCCTTCATAAAAGCAATGCGATCCTCCCCCTCTTTCCTTTACTCGGTGACTCCCAAGCTCTGCTCCCCTGGCCACTGGCAATCCACAGCCACATTTGCCAAGAAGCCTGCCGTGGAGTTTCACTGTTCTCAGAACTCTCCACTTCCCAGCCTAGTTTATCAAGATTTATTTACATGTCAGATTTATATTGAGTCTGAAGGGCTCTTCTTTCTCTTAAGTGCTGCCGTACTTCATCCCTGTATCCATCTTCATTACAGGCCACACATGGCCCGGGAGATCAGCACCACAAGCAGCTAACCATGCTCTTGTTCTAATTTGCACAAGCACCCACAACAGCACATTCTGGAAGCAATGCTCTGGGGCTGGTGAAAATTAACCCCTCTAGCACATTCTTAAATCACAGGTTTCTCAACCTCCTCCCAGCCTTCCTCCTAACAGACAGTACTTTCCTGTTTCCAGTAAACAAGGTGCTGGCTCCACAACCCACCTACCGCACGGCCTTGCGCTAAAGAGGACGACTGTAAAAGCAAACTCACCCGTTAGCACAAGATTGCCAGTCCCTCCACACGCAGCCTCCTTTATCTTCCCAACCTTGAAGGGCAAGTGTCTGGGAACGTTCACCTGCATGAGGTTGCAAGAGTTGTTAGGGACTAGGTAAACCAGACAAGCTTTTAACTTGTTTCCTAGTTCTGCTCCGAGCTTACATACACTGAATACCAGGAGCAAACCACCTCTATTGCCTGAATAACAGAATGAATGCAAGTCCCAAGATTAAAAAAACTACATGAAATTCATTGGAGTGGAGACGAAGTGGAAAAGTTACCTATTTGCATGTTTTCACAATGGACAAGAGCACTGGAATTTGGACTGTGGTGGCATTTCTGCACATACTCAGGAAAAATACCTCAAAGAGAATCACTCTTATTTGGTACAGTTCAAGTCAGCACTATATTTTTGCCCCACATAAGTTTGCTCAAAGAACTTTTATCTGTGAGACACTGGGATTTATTTAGGACTCAGCTACACACTACTAAGGTTGCTTACGAAAAAATGCCCCAGCATACAGGTTGGCTGGAAGGGACTTCCAGGGGTCATCGGACCAGGACCACTCAAAATTCTAGATTAGCCAGCCAAAAGACTAATTCCTGCCCTGAAACCAGCAGAAGCACTCAAGGTGGATCTCGGTTTGGTGCAGAGTCCGTGGGATGGGGAAAGGAGAACACGGGTGTACTCTTCCTTTATAACAGACTAACAACCGGGGTGAGGTGACACAAGCCTTTGCCTACGGAGAGCTGGGAAACGCACTGCCCTAAAGCCATACACACATTTCAGACAGGTTGGTTTTGCAAGCACAGGTAAAACCAGCCTGCCAGAGGTGTTTATTTATATTGATTTATACTGCTGTCAGAAGAAGCCAGAGCAGGGAGAAGTGTGTAGTTTTTTAGCTGTGTGCACAGCAGCTGAACTGAAACATGTGACAACACGCTCCCAGGCCAACTGACCTGTGTGGTTTCTGTGACAGAAGCCAACTGCAAGTATTCTGAATTTCCCCAACCAAAGACGTCTCCTTCGTCTGAAACAGCCAGACAACAGTCCCCATAGGAAGAGACCTGGATAATGTTTACTCCAGCAATGTCACCACGTAGCTTAGTAGGAACACTGGTGATGTTGTAGTGTCCAAGACCTGGAAGGAAAAAGGTAGGGAAATTATGAACAACTTGTTTCCAGACATCCTTTTAACACCTACCTAGGACCATTTTGTCATGTAATAACCCAATCACCCTTCTTCCAAAAGAAATCTTTCTGACCCTATCTCTCAACTACCAGCTTCAATGGACAAGTAGCCACAAACACCAGTTCCACTAGCCAAAGCTGACCTCTCCAGACTACAGAACTACCTTACACAATCACACCTGGCAAACAGCCTCATGTCTCTTGTCTGCATGCACCAAAGTGTTGAGAGCCATAACGGAGCTAGGCAGATAGACTGACAGAGGTGAAGTTTCACAAATCAGCTGCATCCTGTCTTCTGCAAGGAGAGCCATGCTGACAGCGCACCCTGATCAGTTTAGACAACAGCAGGTGAAGTGGCAAGAGGCTGGGAAGCAAACACTTTACATGCCAACAAGCTGCCTGGAAAACAGGCCAGAAGGTAGATGACAGAAACAAGATGGGCTACAGTGTGTCCACACAAGAAAACCATGGGAAGAACCCAGCTTTCTGGGAGCAGCAGCAGGACCGTGAGGACTGTGAGGAAGTTCTTTGACAGCAGAAGCCACCAGAAAAAGGGCCTGGCCAAAGACCCCACGCTCAGACAGCAGCAGGTGCCACAGGTCTCCATCAGTTCAAAAGGAGCAAGAAGCAAAGCAGACCCTGAAATGAGAATGGGGAAGGCAACGCCTGCAGAGCACCAGCGAGCTAACCTCCCCATGCCGCTTCCCCATCCCCTCACCAGCTGTCAACAGCAGACGCGTTCTCCTCAGACTGCATGCCTGGATCATCAGTGTGGCATCCTGAAGCTCCTCTAAAAATGAACTGGTTTGCCTCAGTTCGGTTACACAGGAGTACTGAGAACATCTGCACGCAGCTGGAAACACACCAGCCCCTCTCTGTCCACACAAGCACGACAAACAGACATCACAAGCTCCGCATCAGGCCAGCTTGTTATTCACCAAAACGAGCTGAGCTCCTACCTGTTTGTCCATCAGCTCCCCATCCACACGCATAGACCCCCCCGTTCTTGGTTCTGAACAGACTGTGGTCCTGCCCACACACAACCTGCACACAAACAAGAAGTCAGAGCTGATCAGGGAAGGTCACGTGTTCAGAGTCGATTTAACGAAGCATTACTGGCAGATAAATTGAGCAATGAACCTCTACAATGCCCATCAGCTCAGGTTTTGACCTTCCTCTCCACAACAAAACGGCTCTACCGGCAGGGAAGGCTAAGAACTGCACGATACAGCACAGAAAACGGCAGAATTATCTTTGTGGAAAGTGATGCTGCACTTGATTTGTTCTGAGATCCAAAACATGGCCTAGTTAACAGAACACTCAATTCAGCAGTACAACACAATAAACCAATGAAAAGTAAATAAGAGCTCTCCCTTCCCAGAATGCTACCACATGGCTCTCAACGCCAGCTACAAACTGCTATTGATCCCTTGCCATGTAAGCGCTCTAGGAGCACATCTGTTCTCAAATTGACATTTATGTTGAACTAGCAATCACGTCTGCCACAGGCTTGGCATGAATTAAAGCCAAGCTCTTCAAAAGCAGATATTAAAAATTAGCTAAAGATTAAAAGGATTTAATCCACAAGTTAAGAGAGTGACTACCAAGAACATTAAGCACATAACTGCTGTCAAAGCGCATCCAGGTACCAATTATTCAACGCCCTTGGAAAAACTAAAATCATGAAAAATCCAAACCGAAGTTTACAAGCCTAATCCAAAGCATCAGTAAGACATACCACGGCTCATCACATGGATCTAAATATCTGACCCTTCCTTTCCAGGATGCTGCATGGAACAGGAGCAATGTTTGCCCACACATTACTGCTGTGGTGGCACAGACATAGTAGCAAACTGCTCCTGGGCCTGGAAATACGTCAGCCATGAGCAGACTCGGTGGCATTTATGCTGCTCTGCAGTCCCTGGCTCTCCTAGAGGCCTGCCCTAGGGAAACGCTGACTAGCCTAAGTGGACGGTCTCACAGCTCCCTTTTGAAATGGGCAAAACAAAATTCAAAATACAATCGTTAAGTGATCTAGAAATGGCAAAGGGGAACAAGACAGAAACCAGGACAGGAAGAGATGAGGCGTTCCAACGACCTGCTGCGCAGGTGTACCCAGGAGTCGAGCAAACACACGCTGCGTTGGCATTCCCATCAAATCCTTCAGTAAGTTCAGACGCTGCACTGCCAGCTACAACTGCCCTGCAGCAGCATGGAGCAAAATGCCACCTTGTGCTTTTTATAAGCAACCGTATGGTAGATTGTCTCATCATTTCAGAGCTTTAACTGCATGACTGGCATACTGATTTTTTTTTTATTATTATTCATTACAGAATCAGACTGGTTGACAGTTTGGAAGGAACCTCGGAAAGTCACCTGGTCCTCAGGCAAGGCCAGGACCATGTCCAGATGGCTTTTGAGTATCTCCAAGGGGGGAGACTCCACCACCTCTCTGGGCAACCTGTGCCAGTGCTCAGCCACAGTAAAAAACTGTTTCCTGATGTTCAGAGGGAGATTCCCATGTCTCAGTTTGTGCCCACTGCCTCTTGTCCTGTCACTGGGCACTGCTGAAAAGAGTCTGGCCCCGTCCTCTTTGCACCCTCCTTCCAGGTATTTACACAGAGCCAGCCGGTCACCAGCGTACAGTGGTGTTTGGGGCTGCTGCTCTGAGTGCAGGGCTTCGCCCCTCCCCTCGCTGAAGAACTTCAGGAGGTTCACATCAGCCCGTTTTTCCATCCTCTGGATGGCAGCATCAGCCATTCCTGCCAATTTACCTGCAAACTTGCCGAGGGTACTCTCTGCCCCATCATTCAGATGGTTAGTGAAAACTTTAAACAGGATCAGACTCCTGGAATACAGCACTAGTTACTGGCATCCAAGTAGTCTTTGTACCAATGATTACCACCTTCCGAGCTCTGCTGTCCAGCCAGCTTTCAACGCACCTTCAGAATTCAGTTCAGATGATCCTCTTACCTGGACAACTCTGCTGTCAAACTCTTTCAGCTGATGAATCAGATAGCTTTCACTGGACACCACCAAACAGCCACCCAGAAGAGAAAAGGCAACACAGAGGATTTCAGAGGACTGCAGTTAATAACGTGACAGTAGACCTGCCTTTACTGAAAGCCACTTTGCCATTATAAGAAGAGATTCATTCACACGTTCTCTTACGTATTCAATGAGCATAGTTCCACTGTAAAATTGCTGCACAAAGAAGGAAAGTAGTTTTGCATTCTCTTATTTAAGAAGTTAACAACCGTCACTGTTTAAATATAACCTTTCGTGGGAACTGGGGGTGGGAGCACTCCTCAAACACATTCCCTGGTCTAGAATGAGTACAGACACTAGATAATACTGCAGCACCTATATAAACACTACCCTTAACTAGAGATTAACCAGATATCCCGGAGCACAGACAGCGTAGTGTTAACAACCATGCCTTGTGGATCACAGAAGAGAGCCATGAGCAAGACCTCTTCTAGGCCCAACCAAGGTATCAGTAACTTTCAACATATTCCCACTATCCACTTACACACTACTATCTTAGAGATATTTTGAGAATATGCTTGCTGTGGCCCACAAAACCCTGTAAAGGAAAAGCACCACTGATTCAAAGGCAGTTACAGCAAAGAGATTCAACACAAAGATGCCTCTTTCATCATTAAATGGCATTTCTGACACCCCCAGAACAGCACTTGCACTCTGAGAGGCTAAAGGGAGAAAGTCTGACTCCTAACTCCGATTACCTCAAGCAATTTATGAAGGTTGGGTTTTCTCACTGTGCCCTGAAAAACCTGTCACATGCTGACATCTGTCTCTTGTGACTGTGTTCAGAAGAGTGCTAGTGCCCAGCCTGGGTTGAAAGCCAGGCCGTTTGTATGACACCTGCAGCATAAAAGCCTGTTTTCATACCCCTTAATCTTAAATGGCATCCTTACACTACCAGATTTCTCCCACCTCCAGGCTTTTCTGTAGGGTTGTGTTCAGGTAATTATAGTTTTAACATCAGGAAGCGCAGGATCTTTGGATTCTCACCTGTAAGTTTCATCTTCAACAACCTTCCGACCACACTGTCCGTAAGAATTGTTCCCCATTGTGAAAACTGAAAAACAACGATAAAATGCACGGGTTTTATGACCATCCAATCCCCTGAAAGCCTCTTTTCAGGTACGCAAAATATTTTCATGCAGTCCTCAATATGAAAGGCGGAACAGAGTACTGTAAAAATTGGTGTAAGCTTTCTTCAAACCAAGTCCACTTAAATCCAAGTGACTGAATCCATTTTTGCCAACAATATCCGGGCGATGCTGCAGGCCCAGCAGCGGTACCTGGAGCCCATTGGCTGTTTTTCAGTAATTGCCTAGTTCATCCTGCCGTTGCCAAGGAGACTCAGAAATAGATCAGAGCTCCCACAGGAGTGTTAAATCAACCAACCAACCAGCTCACCCACTGATAAGCGGCACTGGATCACTCAGCGCAGCACCAAAGCCACTGCACCAGGGAATTCCCAGAGACGTGGAAAGCCAATTCACAAACAGGATCTTCTGTGTAAAGGCCCGTTAATTAACTGGTTTTATAAATGGAGCACTCTGGGGCTTCAAGGGGAAAGTAACACAGGCGTATTGGCACAGCCATCCAAAACTGAACTACAGGCACATCTGACTGAACACGCAAACAGGCTACACTTACACGCGGCCTGGGACTAGAGAAACAAACCATATTTTGCAATAGTTGTAGTAAACATGTTGGAAGCTTTTTCACAGGTTGAGCCAAGCAGAGCTCAACACGTGGTTAATCAGCGTGGGGCAGCAATCCCACAAAGGCCAACAGCCACCGGCATCACCCCTGCAGCGCAGACAACGTGCCAGGCTCTAGTTCCAAAGGACAGAGGACAACAATGAAAGTATTGTCAAGCGACCCTTGCCACCAGCACAAGCGATACTCTACCTCCTTCATTATCTGTCAGGACCAGGGAATGGGCTCTCCCACAGGACACTTGCAAGACTCGAGTCTGCTGCGGCTTCTCCAGCGGTAATGGAATTGGAGACGGTTCCAAGACATACTCATAGCCCTTAGCTTAACAAAGAGAGAAATTTTAAAAGTCAGTAGCTTCCACAGAGCAAATTCATCATATGTTTGCCAATCCTGTTGTACATACACACATTCACTTCAACTTTGTTACAACAGCAGGTGTATTTCAGACAGCCAAGATACTAACCAAAGTAACAGGGTGACTGGAATTCTTCATGGGGAGGAAGACATTAAAAGCCATAGGGGTGGTTGCATTCAATCGTCACTGCCTAATCAAAAATCCACCATATCTAGATGCTGAATGTTATTAAGGCTTTGGGTGGCCAGAACTGAGAAACAGAGGCTTCCAGCTGTACGTTCAACCACTTCAGGGAATAAGGCTGGATTACTAGAGAGCTTAACACCCAGCACAAACTAAGTGCTCTGTGCAACTGGGGATACTGCAAACAAGGTACAACAGCACCAATCACAAGAAGACAGCACAAAAGGTGAACCAAAAAATCTTAGGGCTTCATATTTAAAGAACAGTAGATTAAAAGCCTTTTCAGAAAAAAGGAACACAAGAAACACTAGCTAGCACGGCTCCACAGGGGATAAGAGATCTAAGGCTTTACTAGAAAAAGATTTAGTTAACTTGAAGAATATGTAATCAGTTATGGTCAACTGGGAAGAAACCCAAAAAAAACTACACAACAGCAAAACATAAATCAGTACTAGGGAAAGGTTATGGGGAGATAAAAAGATATCAAAGAAAGCCACTGTAACAAGTGGAATCAAATCCCACAGGACCCAAAGCAGCATTCTGCTCACATGCAGCACAGCTTTAACCAGTTCTCATTGCCTTCAATTACAAAAACCCCAAAAACACAACCAGAAAATCTACACATGCCCTTTTACAGTACCCCTTGATGTGAGCCTGCAAACGGTGAGAGCCTGCCTTGCACTACAGCAGGAACTGAAGGACAGCGAGGCAGTATCTAAGACATGGGCAAGTCACAAAGCAAAAAACCTTCTCCTCTCTCTGCTCCTCCCAGCAGAGTCACAAGCTACTGGGACCTGTGGTAATGAACTCAGTATTGTCACTGATACCTGAGGAAAGAGACAAGGAGGTGGCTAAGGCAAGGGAGGATGAGAGTAAATTATTAGTAATTTAGCTTAGAAACAGCTCAAGTATGAAATACAACCATCCAAAAGTCAGAAAGTTGCAAATTCCCCTGGAAACAAACCATCTACAGGGACACAGTGTAAGAACTAGCAGGTGCAAAGTAAGTATGTAACACTGAGTAACTGTATCCAACAGGGAGTTTGCCTGTGGGAAGTTCAAGGTGGAGCAGCAGCAAACCCACTGATCTGCACACCACTTCCAACAGATCCTCTCGAACACTGAGTGCTCCCTCGCTTAGGAGGGCCTGAACTGCATAACCTATTTACAGACTCTCTGGTAAAAGTCACCCGTGGATCAGATGAAAAACAAGAAAAATGAGGGGACACCCCTGAGACATCAACAGTCACAGAACTAAGACAAAGTAAGAGCTGAAACCTTTACAATCAGAAGTGAGTGGAGGCTTCTGCAGTCCTTTCAGGTGGCAGCTGCCGTTTAAGCACACACTCAGGGAAATCAATACAGTATGACCACTGTAAACTTCAGCATTCTGCACAGTAGCAGCAATTTCCTTTTGCTTCTCCACAAAGTTTAATCCTTTGCCCACGTCAGGTGCACCATACCTTAACGGATTATGCTCTTATACACTATAAAAAGGAAGTTTTTAACGTGGAAGGATGTTCTCCAACAGTTAGAGACAACCTTCTATGAGGGAAGTAAGTTTGTGTTTCTTTGAAGATGTCTTAGGTGAAAGGTGGCAATGTTCTGCAGAGAAATCATCTTAAACTCATTTGCAAGCCTGGTATAAGACAGAATGACTGAATAACATGTTTTTCCTTCAAAATCCACTTTGGTGTTAAAATAAAAAACCCCACAGCTTCACACAAAATCCCACTGACTGTATAAAAAGATCTCTGTGGGAAAGGAAATTAGTTTATAGATGCAAAGGCAACATAAGCGAGCAAACCATCTTGCCAAAACTGGTTTATTAACTAGTCCTCTACATCATCTAGTATCGAGCTAGTCACAGCAACGCCTCAGCCAACACACACAGACTTTTCTGCAGAATAAAGTGACTTAGATTTCAGTTACAGCCTGGCAACGTAAATTGCACACTGCACAAGCACACGCATACCCTGACCGTTTACAGACGGCACAAATACACAGCCGAGTTCCAAACAAAAGCCTCTTAAAAAACCCCATTTTTAAAAAGCACAGCCCTGCAATCTGCATCAAAGCTTCTTGTGCATTTTTCACGCCTCCTAACGTGAAGTCTCCCACATCACACGTATCCTGTCGTGCCCCCTGTAAGCCCTCACACCACCTCAATCCTTACTTTGATCTCTTCTGCTCCTCTGAAATCCAAGCTGGGAATCCTTGTTCAGCCCCATGCCCCACACTTTGATGATGTCCGTGGTTTTAGAGGACAGCAGTGTGAATCCATAGCCGCAGGCAGCCGAGGATATCTTTAAAGTCAAACAAAACCCACACCATTAAGTTACAAACCATGGCTTAGAAAAACAAGCTTCAACCCTGCTCTCTGTTCATCAGCATTCATCCCTCACTAAGCTATAGCCAAACACAGCCCTGCGTACCCAACTCCATGGCACGTACGGTCGCAAAAGGGACCGAAACCACTCTCCAGTGACATGCACAAATGGTGTCAACTCAAATCCAGCATTTCTGCCCTGGAGTGCTGGTTTTGTGTGCATACATCTCTTTTTTTTTTGCTATTTCAGACCCATTTAAACCCAACAGGAAGCCCTATTTGCTGACCTGCAGTAGCTGAAAAATAAACATCCCACGCCCTCCCCCTCCAGCAGTATTAAGGGAATAATACTTCCCTGTTTCACTCACTTTTTGCCCCCCAAAAGCCCAGTAAAACAGCTCTGACCTTCTCTGAACTGGGCGGCAGAGCATTATGTTTGAAACAGGCAGACAAGAGAATAAAGCGGGTCTCAACAAGAGCTGCCAATGTAATGAGGGTGAGAGCAGCCACGAAAGCCACTGAAATGAGGCCTAATTTCTCTGATAAATGTTGTTCAGACTCTCTTATGGCTCTGACAAGAGAATACAGATGTGTGTATATATACAGACAAGTCTATACATTTCAAATTGCCTGCTACTGTAGTTATACCAAAAATCACCTTGATGAATACCGCTGTACCAACACACAGAATGAAACAGCACAAAGCCTTCACGTCAGATTGCTCAGCGCCTTTCAAAGCCGAGAGAAGAAACCTGCAGGATGAACGGGCACCGCTGCTCCAGAAGCATCGCTAAGGTCACCCCTGTCGCGATCACAGAATCACTAAGGTTGGAAAAGACCTGTACGATCATCCAGTCCAACCAACCCAACACTGCCATACCCACTCCACCATGTCCTCAAGCCCCACGGTCACGTGTTCCTTGTACACCCCCAGGGATGGTGACCCCACCACTTCCCTGGGCAGCCTGTTCCAGTGCCTGACCACTCTTTCAGTGAAGAAGTTTTCCCTAATGTCTAATCTAAACCTCTCCTGATGCAACTTGAGGCCATTTCCTCTTGTCCTGTCACCAGTTACCCAAAACAGACCAGCACCCGCCTCCCTGCACCCTCCTTTCAGGGGGCTGTAGAGAGCGATCAGGTCTCCCCTGAGCCTCCTCCTCTTCAGGCTGAACCCCCCCAGCTCCCTCAGCCGCTCCTCACAGCACTTGTGCTCCAGCCCCTTCCCCAGCTTTGTCGCCCTGCTCTGGACACGCTCCAGCACCTCCATGTCCCTGTTGCAGGGAGGGGCCCAAACTGAACACAACACTCGAGGTGCGGCCTCAGAAGCGCCCAGGCCAGGGGCACATCAGTTCCCTACTCCCGCTGGTCCCTGCGGCCGGCCCGGCTGCCGCTGGCCACCTGGGCACACACTGGCTCATCTTCAGCCGCCGTCGACCACCGCCCCCAGGTCCTTTTCTGCCTGACCGCTGTCCAGCCCCCGGTCCCCACGCCTGCAGCGCTGCCGGGGCTTCCCGTGACCGAAATGCAGGCCCCGGCACTCGGCCCGGGTGACAGAGCAGCCGCCGCCCCCGGGCCCACCTTCTCCTCCGTTTCCAGCCGGTAGGGCGTGGCTTGGATCCGCCGCGGCTTCTTCCAGCCCACGTCCGGCTTCACGAAGCTGGGGATGCCCAGGGCGCCCGAGTAGGAGAAGCCCCACACAAAGACGCGGTCCTTCCGCTTGGCCGCCTTCCCCACGTACTGGAAGACCGGGGCGGCCTCCTCGTCCGCTCTCAGCTGGCGGACGCTGCGCGGGCCCGCCGGCTTGGCCAGGCCCCTGCAGAGGGCCGGCGGCGGCCGCCGCGCCCCCCTCAGCGCCCCCCTCAGCGGCCCCCTCAGCGGCCCCCTCAGCGGCCCCGACAGCGCCGCCGCCATCTTGCCGACCTCTGACCCGCGACCCCGCGCACGCCGGCTCACCGCCCCTCTGCGCATGCTCCCGGCCGCGCCGCGCCGCGAGACGTGCGCCGGCTCGGGACCGTCTTAAAGGGACACCGCCGGTGTTCTGAGAGGTGGGGCCCAACGCAACGCTGATCTGGACTTAGACCCAGACCGACACCCAGACCCAAACGTAGACCCAGAACTAGACCCAAATCTATGCCCAGACCCAGGCCCAGACCCAAATTTAAACCCAAACCCAGGCCAAATCCCAAACCCAGACCCAACCCTCACCTAGACTCAGACCCAGACCCCATACAAGACACAGACCCAAATCCAGACACTAACCTGGACCCAGACCCAACCTACATCCAGACCCGACCCAAACCTGACCCCGAAGCCAGGTGGCCTGGCGGTGGCAGGGCTGGCTGTGGTGGTACCCAAATGCAGCCCTCGCACCGTGCTCCCTGTTGAGAAGCAGCCCTGACCCAGAGGCAGTGGCCATGCTGCCATGGCTGCTGGCCTCCTGATATGGTGGCCCTCCACCAGGCAGCAGGAGGGACCAGCATCCGCAGCCTTGAAAAGCCACTCACCCCTCACACCCTCCCACCATTTGAGGTGGCTACCTTGCCACATGGCTCCTACTCACCCCAGCGAACACCACATCCCCACATCCCAGCCCTCACTTTCCACTAGAGAGAGCAGCACAGCCGCCTTCCAGGAGGAAGCTGCTGGCGCCTTTCGTCCCCCCAACCAAATTTCCTTCCTGCCAACCGCTTTCGCAAGAGGCCCTTGTGCAATCCTCCCTGCATGCGCTGGGGAGAAATGCCTTTCCTGCCACCATGCCACTCCCCGGTGTCTGCACTGACCAGCTGTCCACTGATGTTGAAATATGTCTATAAAGTGTCTCTCCTTTATTGGCAAAACACACAAAATCTTTCAAAATACAAATAGGGGATAAAAAGGGGTCCCGTGGCAAGGGGTCCCCAATGGATGTGCAGGCCTCAGCCCACAGGAGCAGGTGGAGCCGGGCTAGGTCCCTCCTCATGGTGTCTTTAGGACACATTGGGTTCTCCATGCCTGTGGATGAGGACAGGCACTGGGCTGCACCGATCCGGCCGGCAGCCCCCTGGGGCCTGTGGCAGCTGCCAGGGCCACCTGGATCCCCCAGTCTGGCTCTGAGCCCCGGCTGCATAGGAGCTGGCAGAGATAAAGCATCATCTGGCTGGTGGGGGGGCTGTGGGCTCACAGGATCTTTCTCCGGGTGCTCTCGGTACAGCGGTTCAGGATGAGGTCTTTGCTGGGACGGGGAGGAACAGCAGGCTGAGCCTTGGACGTGTTTTCCTCTTCCTCATTTTTCTCAACTGTGGGTAAAGCATCGTACAGATGGGTCAGAGCTCTCCACCTTCACATGAACGTTCAAAAGCTTCCTGTCTAATGGCCATCAAACCTTCTGCATCTGTTCCTGTCTTCCTGGAGATTGAGGTGGTGGTTTGAGGTCACCAGTTCCTGGCTCTGCTCAGGGCGAAACCCACCTCCAGGTCTGCTGAGGAGCTGTTCACCCTTGGGAAGGTCACGGATCCCACACAGGGATTACAAGATCTAAACCATCAACCTCAATATCAATCTCCCTCTAGGTGCCTTGCTGACAGCTAACGTACATGGTAATGATGATGGTAACAGCAGCACCGGTGAGGTTAGGTGCACGGAGGAAAGTGCAGGCCCTAAATGTGGGCTGACCTCCCACCAGGACCATACTCTGCTCCTTCTCTGTCAGAGCTAAAACCAGAGGTATGAAACCTCACTGAAAACAAACACCTCCCTGCACATGCTTTCCCCATTGGAGAAGGGTGGACAGGCAAGATGTGACCTCCATACCGTCCTACGCCAGCAGCCAGCGCAGGGGGGCATGGGCTGTGCCTGCAGGACGTCAGCCCACGTCCAGGGCAAAGGCCCTGCTGAGACTTACTGATGACATTGGCCTTGTTCTGGAAATTTTCCTTCATGTTCCGCCGGCTCTGGATGTACTTCCTGCTGTTCCTCCTGTAGGTCTCCTGGCTGATCTGCTTCCGGCTCTGTTTATGGATGCTCTTCACATTTCGGATGGTGGATCTGCAGTGAGTCAGAAACAAAACTTTCAGTTTCTGTGCCTGCAGCTCTCATGCCTCGTCATTTCTTGCCAACGATTTCCCCAGCCGGATCCTGTGCTTCCTCCTCTGCCTCACCCAAACCGCAGTGTCTGCTGTGCAGCTTTGCCCAGTGGATGCCCGCGAGGGCAGCCATAGGTGAGACGTACAGCGTGTTAGGAGGCAGCTGGAGCAGTGCTTCAGAAGCAAACACTGAAGAGTGAAGCCTGAGCACAAGCCTGGAAGTTAATGATGGGGGTGGCAAGGTAAATTGGGCGTAAGGCTGGAAGGATGAGATGGGCCCGAGGTTTATCCAACAGAGTTCAAGGAAACTCTGGAAGCAATCCATAGCTCTTAGATGGATAGACATACAGCTTCTATACCGGCTGCAACACTGAGATCCTTGCTGTGGTGTTTGGCACAGCTCGCCAACACCCCAGGATCAGTCCCTGTGTGTGGAACGTGTCAGTGTGCATCTGGATGTGTGGCTGAACCCACAGCAGAGAAACTACCGAGAGAAGTGAAAGGCTGAGCAGCCTGGGGCTGCGCGGCAACGTGCTGCCACAGGGGAACCCCCAGTGCCGGGGAGCATCCGCAGGCAGGCAGCTGGAGGCTACTGCTCTGTCTTCACTACCAGGGCATGAGCCACGTGGCTCCTGACATCCATCCCATGGCATCCTGCTCTCCTCAAGGTGATGGCCCCTTGCTGTGCCCACCTGCCTTCAGCCCCTCCCTGGTTTGAGCACGTACCAGTCTCACGGCAAAGCAAAGCAGGTCACCACCTTTGCAACAGGGCTCAGCCCAGAGACAGCATTCACCATGCTGGGGCAAGTCACTGTCCTCGAAACAGGCCACCTCACCTCCCCCAGTCGGCATCACTGCACTCAAATAGGTGAATTTGGGCCATTTTACACTGTCTCACACTCAATCTGTGCTCCAGCAGAGCGGGATTTTGAGGGATTTTATAGCAAGGCTGCCGTGTTTCCCTGATGGGGAGAAAAGATAGTGGCAAGCTCTGCCCTTCTTTGCAGTTTTCTTTGCATCAGAATTAATGAGTTATTATTGCTTTTTATCTTTTTAATCAAAACAAAATCCTTTCCATTAGCTCAAATCCTCCCATCAGATTAGGTCATTTGGCAGCTCTGATTAGTCAAATCTCTCCTCGTTTCTCAAAGATTCAGTGGACTCACTTAGGAAATAAGAAAAAGGCCCTTTTGCAAATTAAATGACATTAGCCCAGCAAGGAAGCTTTGCAGAAGGACAAGGAGAAATATGCCTGGCTGGAGGGTCTGCCGGAGCAACGACTGTGCAGCCCTGCATCGGGAATGCTGGGGTGCCCCTCTGCCCGTGGAAGTCGGGGCGCACAGAGCTATTTTTGCTGCAGACTGGCAGGATCTGCCTCCTGCTCTGTCTTTGCCCTGCTCACACCTCTCCTGCGCAATTCCTCATTGCCAGGGTGAGCAAGAGCCACTACAAACCACTGTCTGGTTTCATTTCACCCCTCTCCAGAAGAGCTTTAGTTCTCCTCCCCCCTGCCCGGGGCTACTCCTACCTCCGTGGAGGAGCAGTCCGGTTCCTCAGCTCACTCTTCATGGAAGTGTTCGTGTCCCCGGCTTTCTGCAGGTACATGGAGGGGTAATAACCCGTGGTTTCATCCTTCCTGCAGTGCAACACAAAGCACCATCACTGGCAGTCTGGGCTCTGCGACCACCACCTCCTCGCCCCTGTCCTCGGCAAGATTGCTGGGGCTGGGTGGGCTATTGCTTCTCATGCCACTTGCAGCGATGGGGGCTTCAGCTGCGCCCCACCTTGTGTGCCTGTGGGTCTCCTGAAAGTGTGACTTGAGTCCCAAAAGCAAGTAGGTAGCAGATAGAGCAATGGCTCACAGCCTTCAGGGTCTCAGCAGCTCACGTTATCTCCCCTGGGATCCTGAAGTATTGCTCAGGGCCTCCTGCCAGACACCCCGCTGTATGCTCAAGAAACAGTCCCTGGTCCCCATCCCGTCCCACCCCTCCAGCCCAGGACACCTGCCTGGGCACAGGCTGGGCGGGAGGATCCCCAGGGTTTGCAGCCACGTCATGTCCCGCTGAGAACACAATCTGTGACTTTCCAGAGCACAAATACAGCTGGGCTTCCCCTTGGGGAAAGCCCGAGGTTGCACGGCAGGCCGGGGCTGGGATGAGAGTTGAGGTTTTGCAAAGCAAAATGTGCTGAATACTTAGGGACAGGCCAAATAGTAGATACTTTTTTCCATCTGCCTCCTTTTCGCGTGTCTCTGAAGCCCCCAGCAGAGGAAGCCCCAGCTGCAATGTTCAACATCTGGCAAAGCCACAGGCTGCTAGAAGCAGCCCTGCAAAGGGAAGTGCTGGGCAGCAGCACCAAACAGTGCGTGACTTTCACAGCCCTGATGCAGAGAACTGCTGGTTCACCCCTTCCCTCTGCCCGAATCCTGCTTGCCTGCTTTGTCCTTGGCATCTCTCACCTGATGACCCACCAGCCATCCAGGAGCTTGTGGATGACTTCGATGGTGTCACCTTCCCTGAGGGTCAGCTCGTCCTCCTCCACGGCCGTGTAGCTTTTCAGGACAACATATTGCTCACCTGCACACAAAACCGGGACAGCAGGTTGTGGGCTACCACCCTCGGGATGGGGCTCAGCCTCTCCAGCCACGGAGGACAGGAGGCACCAGAGCAGCTACCCTACGTTTTAGGCAAGATCCAGGGTGCTGCAGGTCCCCAAGTTTGGATTCAGACCCCCCTCAACCCTGATGGTGCCTGTGGCCCCTTCCAGCCCCTCCAGCCCCTCTCCGAGAGAAAGCTGGTGAATGCAAGTAATGGAAGCACATCCAGCTCTGCTGAAGAGCATGTTTACCATTTGTGTGGTTAAATGAGGAAGAAGGAAGTGGTGTGCTCATAGACTGCTGCAGTGTTTTGAAAACCATGAAGCCGAAGGCCGGAGACCAATTGGCATGAGTCTGCGGGATCCTCCCTCCACGGTGTGCTGTAAGGCCCCGCTGTCGCAGGGGGGATGTGGAGGGCTGATAAGGTCAGTGCAGAAGCCAAGCACTACGGAAAGCCTGCACCTCGGTTCGGGTGCTGCACCCTGCTCCACTGCTAACCCAGCAACTCAGCATCCACCCAGCCAGCTCAGGACAGCCACTGGATGAGGGTGTGCATCTGTGATCGGCCAAAACAAGTATCTAATGTCACGGGAAACTCCTGAGGTTGAGAGAAAGTCACTGAACTATGAGATTTCTCTCTCCTGGCAGCTTCTACAGCAACACCTCTGTGCCAGCCGTCCTGCTGCAGTGTGGACTGCCCGGTGGGGGCCTGGCCATGCACCATCCCAGCAGGGACCCACAGCAGGCTGTGCTCTGGTGCACACCCTGGTTACTCCAGCATGTTACCTGCATAGTTGGGCTCCTGCTCTTCAGACTCATCGGGACCATCCATCGGCTCCAGAAAGGCAGCTGGCACCCAGCCCCGTTTATTCTTCAACTGGCAAAACCACCAGCCTGCAAGGAAAGCAGCCGTGGGCGAGAGCAGAGGGTGTTGCGGGGCCATCAGCGCTGGGTCTGTCCCGGCCGGGGTAGGCGCAGGCATGCAGTGGCCTGGATGGAAGGCACGGTGCCGGGGCCAGTCTCTGTTTACATGGTGCAACCAGTTCATCCTCTTTCCTCCTGGACAGGAAACCTCACAGGCTGAGGCAAGCGAGGAGGTTGCATGGTTTTCTAGGATTGCCCCACGCCCGCCCTGGCCAAAACCAACTGTCATATGGCTCCATGTGAGCGTGAAACATGTCCCAAGGGGGTAGGAAGCACAAAAGTTTTGGTGCTGCCAGCTGCATTTGTTCTGAGCCTCTCCTCTCTGTCAGGAGACCCTGATACAACTGCCTACCCTTTAGCCCGTGCCCCAGCGTAACTAACTCACGTGCTGTATTTGGACATGAGATTAAGGGGCAGGCCCCATCCCTGCTGAAATGGTGGCAAGGAGGGGGCTGGCCCTCCGGGCTCTCTAGAGGGATGGACACATACCGCTCTCACTTTTCTCCACAACGTCCACCATGTCTCCAGCGTTCAGAGCCATCTCAGATCTGGAGCTCTTCTCGTAGTCGGCAATGGCTCGATAGGTTTGCAGGACAATGGGGCCTGTGATGTCTGCATGGGAGAAGAAGTGAGAGACGTTCCCTCTCCCAGCTCCCAGCGCAGAAATACCCTACTTCAGGCAGGCCAAAAGCAGCCCCAGGACAGCCCAAAGTGCTCTCCCAGCCTCTTCTGGTCCCAAACCAGCTGGATCCCAGCACAGGGACTCATTCCCCTTGAGGTCTGGCTCTCGGTCAGGGCATCTGCCGTGGGATGGCTGGGCTTTGCTGCTGCCGAGGCAGCTGCTTGCACCCCTCCGAGACCGCTCACCGGTGGGGCTTTTCTTGGCATCCTTCAGTAGGAGGAAGACCTCGGGCTTCTTGATCCTAGACAGGTCAGAGCAAAGGCAGCTCAATGCCAACCAGCCCCCCCGCCGCAGTGGTGCCCTCCCCATGGCATGCTGCCAGCACCCGGGGCTGGGGACGCGGGACGTCCACCGACACGGCCGGCAGCTGGACTCACTGGCTGTCTGTGACGGGGTTCATGTCGTCGGGACGGACCTTGAAGAAGCTGACCACGTGCAGGCACCGGGAGATCTTGTGGGGCAGGTTGACCAGCGTGTAGCAGTACTCAGTCAGCGTGCCCTGCCTGTTCTGGGTCGAGCGCTGCCCATCAAACCACTTCGGGGCTGGAGGAGAGAGGAAAAAGCAGACAGAGTGTCTTGTTTTTATGAAATTCCCAAGCACGCTGCCCTGAATCATTAATCTTGTCCTGAAAACGAGTGGATTTGGCCCCAGGGTGCTGCATGGCTGCATGGTACCCGTGAGGCAAAGCTCTGTGGGACTGTGGCCCAGGGATCCCGCTGACTGCTCTGCCCCAGGCCATGGCCAGCGCATGGTGGGGCTATGCACAGTGCCGAAAAAGCCAGGGAGCAGCTGACTGCAGGGTCACGGCTGTTTTGCAGAAGCTGCAGACACGGGTTCCTTGTTTTGGCAGCGCGGCTAGGGAGGCAAGCACGGCGCAGCGCCCGGCCCAGGTGCCGTAAACAGCGTGGGGGAGAGCGCCGAGCAGCCAGACTCGTCCCCTGCAGCCTGCGGGTTCTTGCAGAGCTCACGGAAGCCCAGAAAGGAACCTGTTTGACCTCATTTGAGTTATGGGGTAACTCCCACACCTGTGCTCAGGCTAAGCCCAGGTGCTGAGCCACAGAGTGACTGCAGTGGGGCACAAGGAGGGACGCAGAGGACCAGCCTGTGGCCAGGGCAGACATGCACATCTCTCCATCCCACTGGCCACGGCGCACATCCTGCAGCAGCTATTCTTGACCCCAGGGCTCCAAAAAGCTTTTGACAGCCCCAACCCTCAGCAGTGTGTAACCCCGTGCTGGGGTGCCCATGTGCAGCCAGTGGCACCCTTGCACCTCCCGCAGCCATCCGACGTCTGCCTTGTCCCCAGCGCTTTTATTCCCCAAACAGGACGAGGCCACTCCAAACTTCCCCGGCACGGCAATGGCGTGTAGGAAAGGTCCTGGCACAGTGGCATTAGCCTGGCCCTAAGGGGAGCTCCCCGAGACGTGGTGCAGGTTTATACCTCTCGAGAAGTGTCGACCACAACGCGCAGACATTTCTTGTGCTCCTTCCCATCTCCTTTATAGCAGGAAATTAAATAAAAGGGGGAATTTTGCTGACCTGCACCATGCTTGAGAACAAACTGTCAGCTGAGGAGTTCATTCCCTGTCACTGAAGACAGATTGCACTGCTTCCTCTTATAAAACATCCGTGTTGCCGTAAGGGCAGTAAAAACCGATCCCAGTGCCGACGGCTGAAGGAAGGCTCGGCTCAGCCCAGCTCAGGCTCCGCAAAGCCAGACCCTTTGCACCAGCCAGGGGTCACAGCCAATGCTCCGGGAAGCACTCCGGGCAGGAAGGACAGGGTCTGCGGGGGGAAACCACCTTTCTGGTGGTGTGATTTCCAGCCCGGTGGGCAGGGAGAGAAATCACACCAAGCACCTGCACAGAGGCAGCCGGCAGTGCTCGGCCCACCCGGGGACTTCCCAACCAGCTGCAGTTTCGATTTCAGCCCCAGCGCCTGCCCCTCACCTGGCAAGTGTGGGATGATCCGGTTCTCCATGTTGATGTCCCCGGATTCAATGGGGAACATCTCCTTCAGCGCTTTCTGTGGAGCAGAGCCAGGCATGGCTGTGAGGATGGAACTGGGGGGCACTCCCACCCCTATCTGCATTTTGCCTCCATCCCGGCGCTCGCCCTGCTGGCATGTGCTGGCCGGACCCTGCGCTTTGCCAGCGGGAGAAACCTGCCAGGGAGCACAGAGCCGGTGCCTCCCCACTCCCAGGGGCGAAGCGGATTGAAGCACAGGCACCCAGGAGCCTCTTTTAAGCCAGATTTGTTTTGGGGCAATTTCAGGTGGAATTCACCCTCCTGTTTTACCCCACCCCAAGGAGTGCTGGGCCAGGGGCCCCAGGGGGACTCACGTGGAACTCATATATCTCAGTAAACCGGCGGTACACGAGCTTTTCGGAGAGGTCGTTCCACTTCACCAGGAACATGTAGACCTGAGGGGTAAATCAGAGGTGCTGCAGCTCTGCGGGCGAGTGGGACTCTGCACCTCACCGCAGCCAAAGCCCCCGGGGACCCTCATGGGTGTTTGTTTCACGCCAACTGTGTGCTTTTCCTCCAATGTGAGTAACTGCCCAGGCAGCGAGCGAGGTGGGCACAAGGGGAGCTCGGCAGGGACAGAGGGGGGACACAAACATGCAGACAGATGGGAACCAAAGAGGGAAAAGCCCCTTCCAAGCCCACAAAGCAAACAACGGCTTGCAAAGGAGGTGCCCAAAATCTTGGATATTTTATCCTCTGAATGCCTCCAGCTCGTGCCAGCCACAAAAAAAGAATGTTCTCCTGAAAAAAGAATGTTCTCAAGCCCTCGATCACATTTATCTAAGGAAATACGCCAGGAGATCAGCTTGTCGGAGGGTGGCTGCGTACTCACATAGTGCTGGCTGGGGAAGAACCTTTTCTCGTAGCCCAGCAGCTCGATGTGCCGGATGAAGACATCCCCCATGGCTGCTCCCAGCCACGGTGTCCCGCTCCAGTCCCTGCTCCTGCCTCCGCTGGCGTCTCAGTGTCCTCTCCTCCACTCTGCGTTCAAACAGCTCCGCGTCGCCGTTAAAAGTCTCGGGGAAGCGGAAGTGGCGCTGCAATCGTGCCTGTAATTGTTTACCCGCTGTGGTTTGTATTGAGTCGGTGTTTCCCGTGGGGAGTCTCTGGCCTGGCCCCTCCAGCAGCTGAGGGGCTGGGAAAAAGGTGGGCAGTGGGGAAGTATCAGGGATGCCCTAGAAGCACCTCTGAAATCAGAGGACAGCGAGGGTCCAGGGCCAGGCCAGCTGCCCTGGTAGCCAAGTGGCCCCTCTGCCTGCTGATGCTGCCCCGTGATGGCACAAGGTGCTGCAGTGCCCATTGCACAGAGGGTCAAGGATAGACAAGTGGCCTTGGCAGTGGCAGTCAGAGGAGCCTTTACCTTTCTGAGCAGAGGTGGATGGGCTGCACGAAGCACCTAACATACCCCCAGAGCCCAGGGATGGCAGCACCGTCCTCTGTATGGCTGGGACCGTCCTGCGTTCCAGGGGAAGCAGGGGGCACGGTGCAGGCTGGATGGGGCAGCCACAGGCTGCGTGTGCAAGAGCTCCTGCCTTTGCTGTTTTCTTTCCATCACCTGCAGCTTCCCCAAAATCTCCTCCCTTGGGCAGCCCCTGAGGACCTGAGCCAACTCCAGCTCTGCTGGTTGCCTTATCCAGGCACAGGGTTGCATGGCAGCACCAGCCACGGGGGACCCCAGGCATGGGAAAACCCCAGGGTGGGCTGGAGATGGACCCCTGCCTCCCACTGGGAGAGCCTGAGGGCCCCCAGCTAAGCCCCCTGAAACAGCAGCGCACCAGCATCCCCCTTCTCCACTCCCAGCTCAGAGCAGAAAGGGCTGTGGGATGCGAGGGCCACGTGTATCAATCCCATGCTGCTTGTGGGTAAAGGTGCACCTGGGAGCACCTTTTGTCCCAAGCAAGGGCACCCTCGGTTACAGCGGGTGCCAGTGCTGGGCTGTCCCCCAAAATGTAGAGCCAGACCCGCTCTCCTCAGGGCGCTTGGGTGGAGCCCAGCTCCAGCCAGTTGCCCGGCCACAAGCCCTCAGCCCTGACTCCCTCTGCTCTGTCCCCTTCGGGAGCCCTCGGGTGCAGCTGGTCCCCAGCTGGTCAACACCTTCCCGCGAGCTGGGCTCAGAGCAAACCCACATCCACGAGACGACTGGTCAGTGTGACAACACCCGTGTCCCCACTCCTGGAAGGCAGCATCCCCAAAACACCTTTGGAGCGAACACATGCTCTCCCGACTGACCGTCAACAGCAAACCATGGCACAAGGACAGCCCCTCCGCGGGCTGACACCCTCCGTAGTTGTACAGACAAAAAACTTCCCCTGATGGCATGAAAAGAATCAAATACTAACCACAGCTTTCCCCTGAATGTCACGTACGGTGCTTTGCAGCTGCCGAGATCAGAAACATGATCATTTAAATTGGGTTTTGTATTATTTTAACATGGGGACTTCCTTATAGGCAAGGTGAAACTATGCAACAGCGGTACCAAAACAGACACCTCCAGGGCTTTGGGTTCTGCTGGGTTAATAGCCAGAGCGCTGCTTGTAGGCAGAACCACCGAACTTTGTCATGAAAGCTAATTTCGTAATTACAACTGTTTGTACTAAATTTACACCTGTTTTACAGACAGTGAATTACTGGAAACCGCTTAATTCACATTTCTTCCTGTTTCCTCATCTTGTGAGAAATGAAACGGGGCTTGTAGATCTCGCTGCTGGGGATGGGTTAGTTTACAGCGAGAAGCAACACATAACTACTGTGATACGCTCCTTGGTGTTTCCACCAACTGTTCTATATACAGTTAAAGAAACATAATTTTAGAAGAAAATTCTTGGAGGTGTCATGACCTATCTGGTGAACAAGCTGAGTTTATGGAGTTCATGAGCTGATTCACATTTTACGAAAGGCGGCCGGCGTGTGAATGCAGGACCTGATTTTTAAGAGAGATGGAGAACTTCCACTGACCTCAAGAAGGAGAGACGGCAGCAGTGCTCTGCAGCAATATCCAGCAGCTTTGGAGTGAGAACAGCAGAGACAGGATTCAGCGGATGAATTTCAATCGAGGTTATTGAAGGCGAAGCGCTGGAGGTTTAGTGTTTAACAAATGGACTATCCTCCTTGCTGTAGTGCTCCACCCATAACTAGCATCAAAACCTCCTAGAAATTGAAAGTCGAAGAAAGGAAGACCAGACGAATTTTGTTTGAGATGTAATTTTCATTTTTCACAGTTTAAATTTCATCTTAATTCAATCCAGAGCCAAGGGGAGGCTTTGCTTATGTCACTGATGGGAAATGGCTGTGTGTGAACGGTACTACACGCTCCAACAGCTGCTGCAAAATCAGGAAAACGCGTGTCTGCCCTCTTCCTTAGCAGTCTGTCGCTGATAGGACAGATAAAAAACAAAAAAGAGAAGGATTCAAATTTTATATGTGGAAAACGTCAAATCCCAAGGGCGAGCAGCTGCAGGACAGAGGTGCTGGACCCCATCCAACATCTGGTGCTTACCAGAGTGAGGAAAGCCGGGGTGCCGTACCCGAGGAACACCAGGCTCCACAACAGACACCCTGGACCCTACACTACTTGGAACCAGAACTCCTACTTACGAGAAAGGAACCAGCCCAAGGCATAGGGCAGGCTTTTGAGGTTCAGGAACAGACGGAGAACAGCTACTGGTCTGCTGCTTCATCACCACAGAGCGGCTCTGCTGTACAGAGCTCTGGTAAGCCACTGCAATTTTATTTATGTACTTGTTTATTAGCACAGCCAAGGCTACTTAGGGCATGATCACTCCGAAGCCAGTGACACACCTCACGTACTGCTAGTTCAGAAATTAGATTTTAATACACAGGCAACATCTTAACAGTCTACCTGTTAGGACTATATTGTATAATTTATATAAAATTGGTATTTGGAAGGTGTAAATATTGGTGCAGTTATTTCATCCATCTAATTTCTCTCTACTGGATAGGACTCAATGTTTGAGACCAAAAAGACTCCAGCGTCGCCCGCTGACGCGCCCATCAGCGTTACTGCAAGGCCAGCAGCGCGAGGGACACAGCGCGCACCACCACTCAGCGTCACGTAGCGACTGGTCCTTCCAGTAAAACCACTGCAGCAGTTTTCACTTCAAGTTTTTTCAGCTCCCGCACGTGAAGCTGAGTGTCCACGCTCTGCTGTTACAAACTCGACAAGGCAGTAGCCTGGAATGGCTTGTTTTCACAGTTCTGCAGTGATGCCTTGTTGTCAGTCTGAGTGAGCACCATGAGCAGCATGCAGCCTTTCGGGGGGGGGGGGGGGCGGGGCAGGCGTGCAAAAAGTGCCTGTTAAAAGACAGGGGAGACCAAAGGATGGACCATCCTTTTGCTTTTTCAAAAGGAGAAGTTAAGGGCCAGCTGAAAACCCGGGGAAAGCTGCATTAACTCATTTCCCCATTCTAAACATTTTTAGCAGCAATCGTGGAACTGGCCATTGCCCCGGTAACAACCTATTTCTGGAGGTGCAGTAACAGAGCATGTCAGTTAAAGCCAGCAGCAGTGAAGTAAGTCAGTGGTTGTAATCTGGGGCCGTACCCATAGGGCTGAGAGTTAACAGGGACGTAAAGGCAACAGGCTTGTTCCCACGGGACTGAGGGGGCTGTTTGCGGAGGCAGGAAGGCAGCACTGCAGCGGTACCACCGAGAGCTGGAAGGTATAACCAGGACAGGTGTTTTCAGATTGGCTTGGCGTGGAGCTAACCCTGCTGCTACTGCCATCAACAGCGCCAGGTCCGAGCATGTGAGTGGGAGCTTACACCTGCACATAGGAACTGTGAAAATGCAAGCACATGTCCTACAGCTCTCCCTCGGCTCTACACAAGGCAGCATGTGCCGCTTTCAATTCATCGGCTGAATTTCAAGAAACAGACACTGTATCCAATTGAATTTAAGGGTTCAAAATTTTCCTTGATGATACAACCACCTCGCTGACCCAGAGCTGGATTTCTGGCTGGAAGGCTTGACTGGAATTTACTTCCTTGCTGGAATTGATAGCTATGCTCCAGTATGTTCTACCTGCCTACAGAATTACTGCTATGTTGTAAAATACGTAAACGTATACTGCACGGACATGAAAACCATCAAAAAGGTCTTTATTTCTTAATCAGGGAATAAGGGTTACCATTTGTGCATAATGCAGTCACCCCAAACTCATGCCAATAAAAGAGAAACCTTTACAATAATCTGCATCTTCTCTATAAAGATTATCATTTAACCGGAACTTTACATCTCTTATGATTTGTGAAACAAAAAAAAAAGCATACATGAGTCTCTTACATGGTGTGGACCATAACCAGGACTACAGGGGACATCGCTTTTGACACAGCAGGACTTAAAGCAGCTCGTAGCACAGATTTCCACAGCCAGCTCTCCATGAACGGAAGGGCATTCCCCCAGAGCCCTCAAGGGAACAGCTCTCACACACGTCCACACGTGTTTTGCCCACGTTAGGACTGCAAGACCAGACCCATCATAGATAAACCGTCTGATATTCTGATAACACATGCACTTACTACTTGGAATTAACGGAACAAACTATAAGAGGGTTTAATTTAAATTGGTTCCTAATCCACACACTGAAATACTGACCATTTCACAGTCCAGCTCATTAATGCGTACTAACGGTCAAGTGAACCAGTTTATATTTTTATTTATGAAAAACATATGAATTGTGATAGATAGCATAGGAAATATTAGTTCAAATATACAGATACTATTGTCCAATCAGCCATTAAAGGAGTAAGAGCCAAAAGAATCCCCACCCCACCCCACCCCCCGCCAAAGTAAAACTAACAAACTGAACTACCTGCAGGTATTTTTCTTCATTACGAAAGCTGAGATGCGTTCAGGTACAGTGAAATTCAGCTACATTGGGAAATGCAGACAGGTTCTGTTAAGTCCCTGTTGATTTTAATCCCTGTCATCTTCTCAGCATCGCTGCATCAAATTTAGTCCTTATAATATATTCCGAAGTGAAACCAGCCATTCCAAATCTACAGTCATTAATTGCTTTAATTCACAGAAGTGATGAAAAAGTAGACATTTCTATCTAAAAGTACAAAAAGGGTTTGTATAGAAGGTACTTCTCTTGTACAGTTATATTACACAGCTCAAGACAGTCCCCGGCAGGCTCTTCTCAGAACTGGATGCTTCCGACTAGATAAGAAAAATTACAAAAGTGAGTTAGTTCCCCCGCAGCTCTGCATCTTCTTACCAATACGAGTGGTCCACGTTCCCTTTTTGAGTTCTTTAGGTCTAGATTCAGAAGGCATGCAGAAGCTGAATATTGCTCTCAATAAACAGGAGATGAAATGTGTGCTTCAGTGCTCTCCGCAAGAATTTAGATCGAATATTTGCTCTAGTGTCAATTCAGTGGATGGCCTAAGGCATCCAAAAATCCAAACCAGTGGAGCACCACATTGTGCAGCCACTGCTCAGACAAAATTTTGGTGACCTTTAATGGACAAGTGAGATGGCTTTTTGTACCTCCCCTGCGTGAAGTGCTGCCTACGACAGACCAAGAGTTTTTCTCTAATTTATTTCTTCCTGCCATACTCAATTTTATGACAATTATTCCCAAAGACAACTTCACCACTTTATTCGGAAGAGTACTGCTGTACTTATAATTCCCAGGGCACAGACAGCTGGTATGCCAGTCCCTACCAAACCGTTTCTGGATTTGTCCCTTCAGCTCCTCGTCACCCTGCCGTCAGCAGCCCTCCACGTGCCGGGCTGCGTTTATGTTGCACGGACGGAGGGCCACGGCCAAAACTGGCTTTTCCAAAAAGCCGGATGGTGCCAGAAGTGAAACCTGCAGGCTCCAGGCTCCCCCAGCCATGGCTTCATGCCAGGGGCAAACCCCATCACCACGCTCCACTGCTCAGGCCAGCAGAAATGAAGAACCAGAGCTCTGTTTTGCAGATTGCCTGGCTGTGCCCTCAGAACAGGAACGGTACGTTTTCTTCCCCAAGATGCACACCATGTCTTTTTCTTGCTGAAGCCCAACAGGTTACAGCTCCAGTATACCACACAAATGCATCCAGCTTTAGCAATTTGATTTGATTGTTCTCAAGTATCAAACACTGCACAATGAGGAAAATATCTGGAGCATTATCAAAGAACTGGAAATGGAGAAAACTACTACAGAGCTGTGATGGCTTAAAATTGCCACTTTCTGTGAACGAAGCATAGACTCACAGCCGTGTGGGTCAGTGTTTATGTTTGGTGACATGACAGCATCGCTAGCACTGTTCTCCACCCCCACCAAAATGCCATTTTTAGGAATGAGTCAAATTAAAAATAGTGTAAGAGAAAGATTCGGACATTTTTGCATTGTAAATTAAACTCAGCTATTCAGAGAATTTAATGGAAAAGAAAAAAAACTTGAAGTTGGTTTGTCATCACAGCTAATAGCTTTACCAAGTGCCCCATGCTTAGACAATATCGCAATCATCGTGAAGAGCTTTCCTGCTCAATTACAATTTGGAAATATATAGGCTTTACCAAAAATAATAATGCTCTTTCACATGGCCATGTCACAGCTCTTCGCAAACACGAATTCCCCAAGCTTTCATTTACTCTGCCTCTGAGGTATGTAATTACAACACCCAGTTTTATTTATAAGCCACATTTTCCTAGGACTGACTGCCTCACAAATTTGAACACTGTGTGCTTTACACTGTATTTAGATAAGGTAGTGAAAACATCCTGCATTGTATAGGTGAGAACTGAAAGAATTAAAATAATTCCCAAGTAAAGGACTGGCACTTTCTGGCATTCAGTCCTGGATCTCAGCCCTTTTCTCCCCACCCAAAAAACCAAACATTCCTTGACAGCCGTTGACTTCAAGAAACAGTAGTTCTTTTACCCTGTATTGATGAGCTCTACCACGTGGGGTCTGGTTCTTGCTTTATTTGAGACTTTTCTTCTGTTTTTGTAATATCTGTTGAAAAAAAACAATAATGAAGGAAGGAAAAAGGCAACTTCCCAACCAGTTTTGTTGTTATCGTTGTACTTAAGTAAAAAACTATGAAAATATGAAAAGCATTACTTCATCCTTTTAAAGTATTAATGATGAAGAAAAAGGTTGTCACCACAATCTGACTGCATGGAAGCTACCATATTCACTTCAGTGTGAAGCAGCCTGGGATCTTAGAGAACTCTAGTTCTTAAGGAGCAGACATAAAAATTGGTCTTAGAAGCGTATGAAACTTAAAAATGTTTTTAATGGAGCCAAAATACTCACTGGGCCAGAAAGGTACTTAATTCAAAAAGGAATCAACACATAATCAGTGAAAATGTGTCAGATATATCCCTGCTTCGGTCCACATCCTGCTCTTCTGTCCTGCTCCCTCCTCTTTGTCGATCCCCAGCACCATTCCTTCCTCCGACTGCCCCATCGGGCGCGCGATGCCGGGTGAAGCTTTTCGAACACACACAGGTGAGTCTGTAGCTGGTGACCTCAAGTCCGTCAGGCACGACCGCTGTCTGACACTGTTTAAGATGCCGTCTCCAAAGCTAGCTAACAACACCCGAACCTACGTGTGCTCAGGTCGCGCCTTCTGGGCTAGCTATTAAATTAACGTGCACCGCACAAACTCGTGTTTTCACAGCACCGACTACTTTTCAGATGTTTTTCCCTATCTGTAGGGCTGCTTCTCTTCTCAACTAGATACAGATTTCTGCATTACTGCATTTCAATCTGTGCAAAACGAATTTTGACCCTAGCTAAGCTTTCTTTTTCAATGCGCAGTCTCACATAGGAAGGCATTATGATATGCTTATAAAAGAGAGAAAGAAATTTCATCTTGTTGGCTAAAGCATTCATCATCTTTTGATACAATTTTTTTCACTTCCAGGAGACTTCATTACAAAAATCTTTGCTTTTTCTTGTTCACAGGGATGCTTGGAGGGAAATCAAAGAAATCTCGTGCTTGTATAGCACTGCCTATATGACCCGGAGCCTGATTCTGTTCTTTTTATAAACAGAGAATATGATGTTGGGAGGAAATTGGTTTTCACTGAAGTTGTTTGGGAGGTTCAGGGCTAGAGTAATTCATCACTACAAAGCCAAGCCATTTCACCACATGATCATTTTATACCTTCCAGCCTAGGTCTGAAGCAATTTTGAGTTCTTTAGCAATTGTATGCCTTTTCTTAAGATCATTCATTCCTCTGGTTACTGGGTCCAAATCCAGTTTTGGATGACAAATTCAAAGCCATGCTTGTCTATTTCTTAAACCATCACTTTGCAGGACCACAGCTAGGTTTCCTCCCCGTGAAGGTATTCAGGAACAACTGTTTCTCTCCTTTGTCCTCTACCAATTTCAGCGCCCCACATAGTTTTGGAATTATAAAGACATTTGCTGTTCCAGCTTTCAATAACTGTGAGCTTAAAAATCTGCAGGTCAGATCTTCTGTGACTCTTAACACTTGCCTTGACTGCTGCAACAGGACTGATCTATACCCCGAGAAAGACCTACTCCTAACACTCAAAGTGAACCTGTTACTGAGCTTGTAACAGTAGTTCTGGCTGAGCTCAGTGACACCAGAAAAGCAAAAGCGAATCAATGAGACTGAAAAGGGCATTTCCATGGATGCTGAAGAAGGGGAGTGCTGAGATTTTTGACTACGTTGCTGTCAAGCTGCAGAGAGCTTCTCTCAGCACTACCTGGCACGAAGGCCCCACCAAACTGGCACAGCACCCTGGATCCCCAGAGGCCGCCACAGCCACCCAGCACCACGCTGACAAACTGGGCCTATAGCAGAGGCAGCATTTACAGGACCAGAGCACACAGCAGATGCCTGCATCCCAATTCTCAGGTCAATCCAGTACTCCTAATGCTCCAAAACCATATGGCAAAAGCACAGGGGGACTAGAGGATCTACGGCCTCCTTGGTCTCACATACATCAACATCTGAAAACAATGCAACTTTGATTTTTTTGACACATCTCAGGTATGTTGTTGGACAGTGGGAAAGCTGGATGTTTTTCAGAGCTTAGTTTCTAGAAGAACACCACCACTCCCCCTCCCTAACACACCCTCCTCACAGTATATTCAGGCCAATATGGCATTCAAATTTCCTGATTATGGCAATCATTCACTTACATAAATTGTGGAAACTACTGCATCTAGTTATTCAGCGCATCGCTCAGGATATGAGCAATCACTCAAACTCTATATATAGTCATGACTCACTAACCAAGAACAACAATTCATAAAACGCCTCTGTAAAATTATTTGAAGCATAACTTTTTCTGCAGACTATTTTTCACACAATGCAGCATGATATTAATACAGATGAAAAAGTGTCTTGGGAACCAATAAAAGCCCCTTTTTTGTTGTGATTGACCTGCCTCCTTTAAAAAAAAAGGCAACTTTGTTCAAAATGACTTAAAAATGTTTGTTGATAATAACTGAAGACAAACACTTACCTCCTACAGATACTTCTATTTGGCTTGGTTCAGCTGGCTCTGAAATGAAAACAAACCACAGTAGAATGAATATAGTTTCAACAACATCAGATAAGTATCTCAGAAAAATTAGGGAAACTAAGTTTTCCCTGAAAAAAGCGCCTCACTCTTTCCTCTTATGATCAGACTCAAATATCTTTGAGATAAGTATATGGATCTATAGAGTCTGCAGCAAAATACAAAACCACTACGCCAGCTTGGGATATGCGTTTTGAAAAGGTCTGCAAACATTTGGAAACTATACTGGGTCAAAAAAGAAGTTGCTCAACTACATTTACTTTAGCTACTCACAGCATAAAGCCAAATTCTCTATTCAGATTAAGAGAGGTGACGTGTGTACAGTCTAGTCACAGTCTAGCAGGGGTTACAGAGCTGTGCAGGGAGTAGAAATTCCAGCCAGACCCCATTCTAGGCTCTTAGATGTTACACTGACAAACTTCACTTGGCTGAACATCCATCTGGTGCAGACAGACACATACTTTGAATTAGGCAGACATCAATAAATGGATACTGAATTGGCCATATATATTGCCCCTACTAATTCTTCATTTCAGCTCACTCATCATCTGCAGAAAATCAAATCAAGGAACACGCCAATGACACAGCTCGAAAGGAAGCAATGGCTCTTTCTATTAATTTATTAATATTTAATAGCTATAAAAGTCACCATCACACACCATCTGTCAAAATAAAATGGCTCATCATGAGCAGCATGTACCCAGGACATGACTACTAATATCCTCTGCCAATAAGGTCAAAAACTCCATACCCTAGCCCTTCTCCAACGACACACATCACGCTCTACATCACCTGGTAGTGCTGGTGCTGGTGCCGGTGCTTGTGGTGGTGCTTCTGCTTCAGCTTTTTCTATCAGCTCTAAGATTAGACATGATCACTGTTAACTTCACAATGAAAACGGTCTGGTCCCACATGTAACACAAGCGCAAGCTTACTTCTTTCACCTGCAAATCCTGAAACTTGTCGCATGAACAGGTTACTGACACTTGTGGTCGAGCTGCAGTTCAACACTTTTTGTTACAGAAAACACATTCCCTCTCTTGCCTGCAAGCACCAAACATTTCCTTGCAAGTTCTCTTATGTCCTTCAGGATAATGCATCACACCTGCATAAGCAGCGGGCTCAGAGCCTCCCGATCATTCAGTTTTGCTGGATGGACAACAGTCTAGTATGTCATGTCTAATTCAATCCTCTGGAAATGCTACTGCACCCTTAGGAAGGCTCCCTCTTACAAAGGGATCTGGTTCCCAGCTAAGAAGGTGGGACTGGGACTGGTAGCAGGCCAGCGTGAGTTACTAACGGTACTATCTTCCTGAGAACACTTGGTACTGGCAGTGCCTAGATCAGCACGTTAGCAGGAATCCTGCTGGCTGGACACAAATGAATGAATGCCGGGTTGCTAAGGCGCAGGTGGGTAAGAAACAAGCAGTAGCTTATTCAGCCTCTGAACTTCTCATCTGATGCTGGCTCAGAAAGAACAGGACACTGTAATGGCAGTTTGTTTTTTCTCTTGTATAAGATCTAATAAACCACGTCACAACTATTTTACCCTACTGAAAATACTAAGACCTCTTCTTTTTTCCCCAAACGATTTCATTAACATGGCCAAATTGGCCATGGCACTTCAGGTAATTACACTCTGCCTCTCTAAACTGTTGCAGTTTCAGCAGAATGCAGGATTTTGCACTGGAACACGCTTGTGCAGCTACTGGAAAGTCTGTGCATATTAAGTGCTACTGCGATGGATCTGAACCTACAACGTAGGCACTCCCATGTAAGCCTGTTGCTCAGTCAGGGTCCTAATTTCTTCGGGATTCTGCAGTGGAAAAATACAAATTCAATGCCTTGCATTTTCACATCAAAGTAAAGTCAATCTACTGTTCTGTAAATTTATCACACTGCTCTCAAGTTAACTGCACACTCAGGTTTAGTCATGTCTTTTAATGGGACAGACACAGACAAGAGAGTCAAACACAGCATTTAACCACTGCGGAGCCTCTGCCACTAAGCCAAAACATGGAAAACAAATCTTGGTAAGTTTTGAAAATGCATTTGCCATCAGGGTTTCATAAATACTTACGATTGTTAATCACGAGTCCTGGAAACGGTCTGTAAAGAGAAAAAAAGGCAATGATTCAACAATACACTGAATGAGGTCTCCCTCCCGAGGCAGCCTCACCTCGTGGTTCAGAACAGAGGTCATGCTAAAACGCAAACAGAAAGTCAAACAAAACAGAAGGAACCATCACAGCAGCTCCTGGGCACTGTGGCTTATTCACCAGCATTTTTCGAAGCAGCATACACAAAGATCTAAATCCTTCCCTTGGTCACAGCTAATTAACAAGGGAGTCACCTCTTCTTCAGAGCTCAATTAAATAAAACTTATCAAGCAAAAGTCCTTTCAGTTAGAACACTTCACGATTAAGGATTGAGAATTTGTACCCTTCGTAAAATATATTTTAAGAAATTTATCTCTAAAGATAAAATGAAGCTTTTAGACTCCTGCAAGTTACGTAAACCTGTAAATTTTTATTTTCAGTTCCTGAACTCCTTCTCAGCATGATTCCAGTTTCATCTATTCTGCTTCATGCATACAAATATTGCTTGTATATGTGTGTGTCCACATCTATGCAAAGATAAGCATTCAAATAATATTCATTTTCATAATAATTGGACAATATTGTATTTTTAAGTATTGTAGATAAATGTTTTTTCTCCAACAAAATGAGTTAATCAGAGAGTTTACCTTAACTCACGAATTTTAACAACTGAAATACTTCAAAAATATTAATAGTACTACAAACACACTATCTGCTGTCAAGAGCCAACAAGCACTGGACATGTCTCAAAGCTTGATCTGTTGGATGGGTGAGCAAGGCCCACAGTACTTCAGGGCCCCAATACAAAATACGTACAGATTCCAACTCAAAAGACAGCTCGCTGTAACGTGTGGCTTTAATAATATGCCCTTTGTCACTGTGAATTGGACGTGTCCTCCAAAGAGGTACCATCTTCATTCGTGCTATGAACATCTGGGCTTCATTTGACTTGACATACTGTTTCCGAAACAGCCAACGTCTTCCACTATTGAAGGATGCACTGCAGCTTCTCTTCTTTCGATTCTCAATTTATTCAAGCTACAGGGCTGTCCCCACAACATCTGCGCAATCTAATCCATGGCAGGTACATACCGAATGACAGTAAATTTGATAAACTCTGCTGATTCCAAAATCTTCCGCATTGAGCTGATTTCCAGATAGCTGGGAGCTTTAAACACCACGCCGGGAGGCATCCCATCCACCACCACACAGCCAGGGTTGATAGTGATTTTTCTGTACGGGACTTTCACGGGAAAATTCATACCAATGGCTTCACCTAAGTGCGAGAGGTCATGTTTATTTTCAAGTCTGCAAATTTATGATTAAATGGAAGAAAAAGTCCCCAGACGATAACGAAAGCAAAGGCAAACTCAAGCTTTCTATCAGATCTGAAACTAGGGAAATCCACCTGACAATTAAACCACTGCAGTGTTAGGTATTTTGGATTGCACTCATGAACATTGCTACAACAGTGTTAGTTACAGCTCTGACAGCTCACCGAGCAAAGAACCCAGATTCTGCTTCACTACAAAAGGTACAGAACAGGGCATTAAGGAAACAGCTACATGAAGGAAAAGAAAGCATTTCCTGCAATGCACACAAAAAGCAACACAGCACTAGTGAAGGAATTTCAGTTAAGAAACCCAGGTCAATACTGTAGTATGATGCAAATCCGAAGTAGAAATAAAGAAAACCGGACAGAGCAAAAAGGTTAAGTTGCAGTTTAAAAATTACTCTGCTCTCAAGTATTTGGATGTCCCTGAAGCCCTAAGAGAACGGTTTGCCTAAAAAAATAAGTATTTAATCCACGTTTACACAGAAGTAAACAGGGGGGGAACATAAAGCAATCTATGTTCTTGGGATTTTTTGTTTAAAATACCAAACAACCTACATCCCTTATAAAAGATTCTTTTTGACGTCAAAGCACAGCATTCATCTGCAATTTCAAATTTGTCCAATAGGAACACCATTAATTGCATTCACACCTATGTAAAAAGGGGGAGTAAGAAGCAATTACCAAATTTCCGGCTAAAAAGATCATTTACTTGCTCTCTCAATTGTCTGGCCTTCTCTACTTTTGACAGTCGCTCACTTTCTTCATCTGGAACAAAAAGGTTAGAGTAACATTAGAATTAAACAGATGACTTTTTTTCCCCCAGGCCTTGTTTGTTGTTGCATGTTTACTCAAAGCAGGTATATCTGAGTGCTTCGAAAGAGTGCTGTCTTTGTTCCGAGTTTTAGCAGTAAAACAGAATTGTACAGATACACAAAAACAGACAGTTGTCAAGAAATCTGTGAGAAGCTTCAAAGTATTTACATGACCAACACGAGATTTACTATCTAGAGATGATTTTATAAACTTAATCTAAAATCATAAATTGTGTTTTATTTTCAGTCCATGTAATGGTTGGGAAAAGTAGAAGCAGAGTGATATTCTGGCCACAGCATGCAACGTTCCCCGCAGTTTGTAATGAACATAATATATGCCCAAGAAAGTAGTAATCAGAGTTTAAGACAAAACAGCTCAGTCTGTACAGTTACGCCGTTCAGTCCAAGTCCTGATCTCCTCAAGTTGCTAAGAAAGGTACAAATCAGCATTTAATTTAGTACATTAAATAAAAAAAAAAAAAAGAAAAATAGGGATTTTTCTTAAATAGGGGCTGGGCCAAGAATATTCTAGAGATGTCACTGAAAGTTAGAAAATATTTAAAATTTAAAAAAGAGTGCTAAATTATGCTCTTTGTTGACTGTACTGAGGTTTCAGTGAACCAGATTGCCCATAGGAAAAAACTTCAGACTAAACAAATGTCATGAGGAATAAACGCAGAACAGGCCTGATGTGAAACCTGACAGTACACACACCTGGTATGGTTACTTGAATGATGTTAAGATCTTCAACTCCTGCAGCTGTGTTCACTACTGTGTTTGTTGTGGTGCTTGCTGTATTAGCTGAATTATATTTTCCTAAGAGTAAGAAAACGAATTTCAGAAAGTTGTAAGAAACCCAAAACCTTAATTTTCATATATAAAGAAAATATTGCAAAATAACAGATATTTGCAAAGTTTAGAAATCAAACCCTGACCCATTTTCAAGATGGGTTCAGCTTCCCAGGAGACATACTTGTTGAAGGCACGCACTACTCGCTCTTTCCAACTCATGAGGCAAGGCCCTAGAAAGGGCTAGATTCAACATAATGTTAATCTTTACCTAACTGGTTTCCTAAAAAGACTTTAAAAAAAGGAAAAAAAAGCATGTGGCACATGTATTTTGGCATTTTTATTTACAGAAAAATCATAGTACTTGCAGTTAAATCAGTAGCACCTACTGATCCCTGCATTCACTGCGTGCATCCACAGAACACCTTGCAGTTATTGGTAAGCCACACTGTCCAGTGGCATGAACAAGCATAGCTCAACTAACTCCGTGGAGTTTTGCCAACCCATAGTAGATAATGATAGGGCTCAAAACATTTAATCCATGACCTGTCGGACACAATTATCTACTGGCTGTCTGCACTCTTACCTGTGGAGCATTTCTCATTTAGATTACCTATGGTTCAGGAACAAGTAATTTATCTCCAGAGCTGAATTACTTCTGTGAATCAGACATTACTTGTTCCATTTTGATAAAAGGTAGTAAAAAATACATTAGAGGCATGATTATTGTAAGTAACTTTAAAAGATGTAATGCTCACTTGCTAAGGCTGTATTTAAACTGTAACTGGTAAGCACTTTTCCTATCTTAAAAACAAACATGCAAACAAACAAGCCAACCACACCATAGAATGAGTCTTTCAGGAATTTGTTAACACCATGCAGCTCTCCTGATTTGTACTTAATTGCTCAAAGAGACCACTATCTAGAATGTTAGCTAGCTGAAAAACTCACTTTGGGGACTTCTGGCAGAACTTTCCTTCACAGCTGCTTCAAACATCTCAGGCCTGCAAACGATAATAAAATTACATTCACCAAAATTAAAGAAAATGCCATTTTCTAATATTAATTTCTTAAAGACAAGAACTAAGTGATATTGTAAATGCTATATTCCTCTCAGCCAAACAGCTGAGAGGCTGTACAACTCCTCTTGCCACTGTTTTTACACTGGCACATTGGTATCTAAACCTCTTCTAGTCAAGAAAAACGAATTCTTAGAACACTCAATATATGAATCTCCACTTCTCGGCTCTTGGTAGACTGGCAGCAAGTTTTCTGAGTAGCCCCTAAGTGCTTCACGCAGTAGGAACTAAAGCAGAGGTGTGATAACTGAAATGGGCTAAGAAATCTGGACTTGCTCTTCCTCCAAAGACAGGTTGTGAGTGTCTTTCTGAACAAGAAGAAATTATTGTATCTTGCTCCACCTCTACAAGAGCTTTCAGACCATTTCTTCATTTACTAAAAGTATTCCAATGTGTGTTTTATAGCATAATTTAGCAACTCAGCAACATAATTCCATTGTTTGGTCTACATTCCAATTCTCATAGAATAGATTATCAAAGACATAATAGGAGTCTTACTTTTTAATAATGAATTTTATCTTTGATTTGTTTCTCAGGATCTTCTCTAGTCTTGGAATTCCAAAAGTAGAAGGTCGGCGGAATGGCACACCCTCGGGCAGTCCTTCCACGTAGAAAACCTCCGGGAAGGATTCGAACAGTGCAAATGGCACCTTTACTGGTTCAGTCAGCCCCAGCGCTTCCCCTGAAAGGCAACAGAGCAAATGAGCTCCCAGCTTGATAACGATGTGGCTCTATAAAGGAAAATCTCAGGTATAAATGGTATATAATAGCACATATATACTAGATTAGGGGGAACCAGCAGGCTTTGCTGGTTTTTTAGTGACAGCTATGAGTAGGCAGGAAGAAAATAAACAGGCTCAAACATAACTCATTCTGGTGCAGTAAATCTGAACATAATTTGCAGCTGAAAATATTAGTATTTATAGACAGCTCATGGCCCTGGTTTGGTCTGCGTATAAGATTATCCCATTTCTACTCCCCACTTTGTTAGAGGCAGTGTATTCTGACTTTGTCTCTGCTAGGGAATAGCACCAAGGCCAGGTGACATTAGTGCTCTTGTTCCAAAAACTGCACTCTGAAGAGTAACGAGAAGTCATTACTTCCAAAAGTCATTAGCTTCCAAACAGCCTGGACTAGAGGTAGTGCTGGGATACGATGGAGCACATCTCTCCAGACACCACCCATAACATATCAAGTCATGCAGAGACTGAAGTCACACAAAGTCCCCTTCATAAGCAGAGTGAAGAAAGCTTAAAAAGATGTGCCAGGATGTGGAGTCACTATGTCTCTAGGCCACTGAAGAAGTACTAATCCAACCACAACTTCTCCATTTCTAAACCCAAATGAACTAGTGGAAATGTGACACAGAATTGCAAGAAACCTACGTGAGAACAAACTCAAACAAGAGATTGTCCAGAGCGCACAAGGAATGCAGGACCTTTGGAATAAACATATCTATCATACCACTAACTGCATGTTGCTAACAGACATCTCAGTAAAAAAGAATCAACAAACTTACCACATTTTTCATTAAAAAGATTCTCGACTTTCTGCTTTAAGTCAGTAATTTTGGCATTCCACGCCTCTGCCAGGAGAAAATTGGAAGAATTAAATCAACACCTGCACAATGAACTAGTCCTTGAAGAATATTTTAATAAATGTTTAATAAACAATTATACTTGATAACTGGTTTACTATGACAGTAAAATGTGCAAAATATCTTTCATTCTGCAAACGGCACTGAAACATTCCGCTGCAGTCAAAACTATATCCACATGAATCCTCATTTTCCTAAGGCTTTGAAAGATACTGCTACTACGTAAAGCAAGGGTGATTAAAATGAAATTAATCCAAGAGTGATCCAGTATCAGGCAACATAAAATTCACTAATCTGAACCAGTACCTAAAATAGTGGCAGAAAGTTCTTCACATGGTCAGTGACATAGTCCTGAGACACATGCCTCTCTCTTGAGAGCTATAAGCTTGATCATTTTGACTTCAGTGGGTAAGATTAAATGTCCACCTAGCTAGGCTTTTTGTTTCTGACAACCACCAGCAGCAATTGCTAAACTGGTTTACTTGTTGCTGCAGTAAGTGGTCTGTAGCTGGTCTACAAAACTCAGTTGAAAGTTTAAATAAACCCAGACTAAAGCTTAAAAAAAAAAAGCTTAGGTCTAACAATAACAAGCAAGTCTGAGAAAACTACCTGAGTGCTGCCCATGCCGAAAGGAACAGTCATACCAAATCCATATCTTATATTCATTCTAAAAGGGCTCAGTAGGAATAAAGAATTCCTTTGTTTCACATTTTCTGACTGTATGACTAAAAAGCAAGCATGGTGGACAAATATAATAAAGCAAGTAACAACAAACCCCTATATAAATATAAGCAAATAAACTCAGAATGAAACATCATCTTTTCCAGCAACCTTACATGAGACTTGGGAACTGCTTAGTTACTCTGAACACACTCATTCATCTCACTTGACTATGAGGAATTTGTCTGGGTTGCAAATTGTCTCTTGCTTTCGATGCAAAGATTTCTGCGCCAGAGCACTGCAGACAGGCCTGGTCCTCCATGGTTCAAAAGCTCAGGCCCAATGCTCATGATACAACTACACGGCTTCCAGCCCGGGCTGGCTTTTCCTCTACTGAATTTTCCAGAAGCAGAGAGGTCTATAACAGTGATCTTGCAAAACCAGCTCTGATAGAACACGGCTTAGAAATGTTAGTTCGAATCCCTCCTAGTTCCTACATACCACTTGGGTATCTCTGCACAGTCATGCTCCTTATTCCAAGTTCGCGGATCACTTAAGCTTACGCACACTATCAGATCTCAGCTGGGCGCACTGTGCACCAGACAAGTCCTTCAAGGGTCTGCACCGCTGTGAAATAACAGTGCAGCAGGAGTCTAAAGGGAGTGATTCGGAACCCAAGTTAGTAAGATCCAATGGACCCGCGCTGCACTTGTACTGCGTTCTCCATACATCATCCAGGATTTCTCTGATGCAGACTATTCTACATGATGAAGAACTGAATGTACATGAAACGAATAACTTCAGTCACTCACTAACTGTAGAATAAAACATGAATTCAAAACACCTCCAATACGTAATCACGGGAATTTTCAGTACCAACGCTAACAGAAACTGTATGTGCTAATTTGCGCAATATTTACCAAAAGAAAACTCTCTTCCTCGTGGCTTGAAATTCATATTGGATCCATTGGTTTGAGAATTAGTTCGAACATCTGTTTTTTGTGGTTTATTAGGACCTGTAAAAAGACATTACATATATACATGCAGAGAGCAGAAGCAAACCATCACACGAAAAGAACAAACACATCAAACTTGATTACTAGGGAAAACTTAACCTCTGAATCAAGAGTAGAATAAAAACTCCCATAAGAAGTTCTTCTAGGTTTGTATTTAAGCATTTGATACTACTGATCACATCAGTCATTTCTCTGCTTAGGACTACATCAGTTCCCACATTTCTGCTTGGAATAAAAGGCCCAAGCAAGCTGTCAAACTCCAACATTTTTATTAACCATCATCTGCACAGAATCCACTAGTATTCAGAAATGAAAAATAAAACTGTTTCTATATTAAAGTGTACCTGGAGCCCTGAAATCAAACTGAGTTTGCTACATGAAGTGCATGTGTAAATTAATTATGGGCTATGAAACCTCAGAAGAACAAAAACCACTAGAATAGAATGTAGAAACATTAGAAGAATATTTAATGATATTTCTTCCATACCTTCTTCAAGAGTAACTTCAATTTCTGGGACCTCAGATTTGCCTGCAGGACTTCGTGACCCTTTTGAACTCTTTGGATTCGTTGCTGGAAGTCAACGTAACACAAGGTGTAATGCACAATCCCAGTACAGTCTGTATCCTGCACAGCTGATGACAACACAGCTGTATGCTGAAAATTCCAACAGCCTGAAGAATCACTTGTGTCTGTACTAAGTGCCATCTGCATCGTACAATCTGAACAATACAGTGACACTCGCAGCCCTAAAAAAGCAAGTTTAGTATTCCCAAGAAAGGCAACCACCACACCTAAACTTTCACTCTGCTAATTCAGAACAGAAGACTTCTTTGTCCTTCGAAAGGACAGCTTTGGTCCTTTATTTTTTCTTTTATTTTGGTATTTTATTATCTAAATAACAAAATTAACTTCTGAATTTTACAGACAACTTAAACTCTCTTTTTTATTCTTTTCTTACAAAACTTCATTGTTATTTACTTCCATTCACAGTTATAAGTTAAATATGGTTTACACCATTAACAGTAAAAATAAAAAGAGGAAATTTGGTAAATTCCATTTTCTGTATTGGAACAGTCTTAAGTAAAAAAAAAGTAAATAAATTTATGTTTTGAGTAACTTTTTCAAGTAATAGTAAATTTAGAGGCTACCACACTAGATCACCTTAAATAATATCTTTTGTTTGTAACACCTGTGTTTTTCAACCTCAGTCTGCTAAGGGAGCAGAAAGTTAGTATTTATGAACTGAATGACTTAATCATTTACCTTTAGTGTTTATTTTACTAGCCAGTCCTGGAGGCAAATAGGAAGTGACAAGCTCAGGCCTAGAAGTTAAACACAACACAATCCAATCAGTTACACATGCAAGAAAAATAATACAGCAAAATTTCTTGGAATTCAGTTCAGTTCCAATTTACATAACATCAGCTTTCTATAATGCAATTTTGCTAGAAGCGTGGGTGACTCTCCATCTACTACAACCACAAAAGGTTAGACAACATAAAGCTACTTTTGCTAGTCTAATTTTCTTCTGGGTTTATTTCAAGCAAGAAAAATAAAAAGAAGGAAAAAGAAGAAAAGAAGCTTCCCGATACAAGGCCATTTATTCCCCTAGATTCTTGATGCATGAAACACAATTTATGCATCTATATAAATTTAATAAGGAAGGTATCTCCTTTTATGAGATTAAAGCATACGTGGAAAAAAAAAAAAAACCCTTTGTTTCATGGAAATAGAATTTAGGTAGGATTTAAAGCCTAAAGCTGCTGGGAAGAAGTCAAGTAACATCAAAATCAGGAGTAAAACCAACAGAATTAAACATACTTTTTAACAACGAATTTGATTTTGCCACTCCCACGGACAATTCTTTCAAGGCGTGGAATTCCAAACCATGTGGGACTCCGGAAGGGGATTCCTTCTGGCAAGCCTTCAACGTACAAGTACTCAGGGTTGGATTCAAATACAGGATAGGGAACTTTCACTGCCTCCGAAAGCCCCAGAGCTTGGGCTGGAAATAAAGATTTAATGATAATTTACACACTCAAATAGCTGGTATTTCATCTCAAGTGGCTTTAAGATGCTTGGCTTACAGAAGCTCTACTACTCAAAGATAATTTAAAAAATCCAAGAGAAATATTTAAATAGATTTTCTATTATTTTCTGTGGAACAACTGCAAATGAGGACTTAGTCCACCTTGTTACAGATAACATCTAAGCCTGCAGTGCCCAGTATTTTCTTCTGAGAATCTTTTCCATCCAAAAGCTTTTTGTGCACATATCATCATCTCTTGCACCATAACCAGAAAAACTACGGCCTAGGATGGTGTTATAAAGTCACTTATGTCAGTTGTAGGGAAGAGTCAGTAAAAAGTAGGTAGGAGGAGTCAAGATTTCCATATCTGCCCCAATATGTTTCTCATATTTAAATAAGTTTGCTAAAATTTAAAACTCTTTTTACAGATGAGTTTTAAAATGCAGCAGCGTTATAAAACAGTTTATTTAACATTTAACTTACCAAACTTCATATTAAATATCTCTTCTACTTGCTTTCTTAGCTTTGTGATCCTGACATTCCAATCTTCTTTCACTGAAAAACAGAAATGGATATTATGTCAGAGTATGACAGTTAGAAAAAGGTACATTTGAACAATTTCTTCCAACACAGAAACTTGTAAACCATCAACACAATCACATGTGAGTAGTCAAGGACACACAGTGACTAATGATGATTAATGGCAGCTTAAATGACACATGTAATTCCCTCTACATAATGGAAAATCTCTTCAAATGTAGTTACAAATTACAAACACTGGCCCGAGTGGAAGAACTTGTTCTTAAGAGTCTTTAGATGCAGGAAAGGATTATTCTAGTGGCTCTCACAAAGTTGGAATTAATTAATCATAGTGCATAAGAATAACACTCTTTAGAACAGAAGACGAGGATTTAAAGAGTGCTTTGCTCAACGTTTAGATAAGCATAAAAAAAAATCATCTTCAGTCCTTTTCCCTATTGTAAATAAAAGCCAATTATAGAAGTGCTAGCCAGAGCAATTTGTAGCTTATGTAGAGAAGAAAGCAACGGACACTAGCAGCAATAAAAAGCACTTCTGACAGACAGCATCATAATTCATTACTTTTCATCATAACCCACAAACAACGATTAACTGCTACTGAGGTAAAACCATTCAGAGTTGTGGAAGGCATGCATGAAGGAACCTATACACATATTTTGTGTTTATGAATCATATTTTTGACTAACAACTTACCTGACCTTATTTATTTCTAGCTTCTTATATTTTCAATGCACAATGCCTTAATATTTTTTGTAATCTAGCCTATTTATTTGACAGATTTAACAGGTATTTAACACCTGCATGTGTGTTAATACTCATACACAAAATGTAGTCTTACAGGCAAAGGAATTAGCCTGCGAATAAAATCTTAATATTTTAAGTAAATTAGTCTATCTGTTGAGGGCACAGGATTATTACTTTGCAACAGAATAGTATTTTCTTTCGCAACACAAAGTTTGCATCTGCAATACTAAGATCCTCAGCTCCTTTTTTACTGCTACTGTTGACACCTGCTGTTACCACTTCACTGTCAAATTGTCATTTACACTGTCAAATTTCGCAACAACCAGGCTGTTGGCAATAAAACAAAAACAAAGAAAAAAACCGGATGCTGTCTTTGCCTTCTCCACACTGAACAGTCCTTCTTACTGAGCTACCCCCTTGCTGAATGTGAGCCTTTCCCTAAAATCCAAACAAACCCCACAGTACGCTGTAAGGCAACTACTGATTATGTGAATTGTATTTTTTCTTTTTTTTTTTCCTGCAGTAAGCTCAACAAAATTATTTCCTAAAGCTGCAGTTTCTTTATCCAGTGAAATGTGTGTGGGGAAAAACCTAGGAAGGCCTGGATCTCAGTTTGTGTTATTACTACAAGCAGATTCATACTCCTAAAAAACATCAACAAGACCTGGATTGTACACTGCTGCAGCAAGAAAGTGCCAACACGCTCCAATTCAGGGCATTCAGAAATAAAACACAATCTGATTCCTCCCCTGTGTTACAGGCACTTCATGCTCTCAAGTAGTCATTACAATTCCTTACCCTCAGAGGCCTGAAAAAATCCCAACAGGCAGCTGTGGGCTGTTCTTGGGGGCTCCAAGAACTTTGATTCAGTCCAGGACTGTTGTCCCGGGCTGTGGAGGTGATCCCTTCTAGGTATTCAAAGGCAGCTGGACTGCACCACGATCTAGAAAGCCGTCCATGGTCATAGCGATCAAGCCATGCAGACCTCATGAAGAGCATGGCAGCACACCCATCACAGAAGAGGATTACTTCTTGAAAACTGTTGCATTGGTCCAAATGTGTTTCCCCACCAAACCCTTCCATTCCCACTTGGAGACAGCACCTGTCTTACCTGGGGTGTTCGATCTGGGCTGAGTAACTTCGGTTGAAGTGACAGTTAGCAGCTCTGGCCTGCAAGCAAAACCAAATAATCTGCCCATTCTTGACATAAACTCAAAATACTACTTATTATGACATGAATTGAAGAGTTTGGATTTTTCTACTAATAGTTCACACTTGTGAACATGACACAAAGATATCCTGGAAGACTTGCCTGGATTGCAAATGCCCACTTTAATATTTAATTTGCCTATTAGTAACTAGAGACTGAATGCTTCATGACGTAATGAAACCAAGTGCTTGATTACACAAAGGGTGCGGGTTTTTTGGCAGCTTTCTTAGAAAAAAAACAAACAAACAAACAAAAAACCCCCAAAACAAACATACCCCACATCCCCCAACCAAACATATTTAGGCATTAAAACCCACTCACCTTTTGATGACAAATTTTATTCTGTTGCTCACTTGAATTATTTTTTCAAGGCGAGGGATTCCATACCAGGAAGGACTCCTAAAGGGGATGTTCTCTGGCAGCCCCTCAACATAGAGGTCAGCAGGATGGGCCTCAAATTTCTGGTATGGAACAGCTTTGGGGTCAGTGCTCCCCAGAGCCTCAGCTGTTTGAACAAAATACATCCAGTAACCAGACAGCCTTGCCAGCAAGCATTAATAAAAGCTAGCTAGGTTACCAATTCTTCAGGCTGTTGCAATTGTGATTTTAGATCCTGGGACAACGCAGGGTATCTAAACCCAACACAGTCCAAGCCTCAGCACATCAAAACCACAGATATTTACCATATTGTAGCTATTGGGCAGTCACAACGCTAGACTGAATGAAGATTACTGGGTTCCTCACTGCAGCATAATGCAGTGGTTTTATCCAGAGTTTTTAATCTCTTATAGAGCATCATGCAGCATTTTATTCTAGTTCTTCTGAAGCTATTTTTTTATATTGGAATGAACATAAAAATTCATCCAGAAATGTTCTAGCACTAACTGTAATGATACTAAAATGGATATAAATGTTTGTTTTATTCACCAACAAAGGAAAACAAGTCCAAATAGGAAGGAAGTGAGAGCAATTAGAAGAGTTGTACTTATAAGACAGGTTTTTTTAAACTATGAATTTACCTTGTTGTATAAGCAGTAAAGTAATACATTCTTTTTCACTCAACTGCTGGAATTTTAAATATTTGAAAAAACTGATCAAAAGCCTCATTCATGCAGATATTCAAAGGAAATAATGAAAGCAGCCTTCAGGAAATACAAAGCCATAAAACAAAAGAAAACAATAATACTGTACTCACCAAACTTTTTACAGAAGAGTTGATCGACCATCTTTCTAAGTTTGGTGATTCTGGCATACCACTCCTCCTTCACTGTATGTGAGGGTGACATAGAACAAAACCAACATTCCCTAATTATTTTGGTTATATTTTCAGTTGTTTAGGTTATAGCATGTGTAACCATCCTGCATTTTCAGGTAACCCAGAAAATACTACGTGGAAGAAGCATGGATTCAACTTCAAACTTGGAGAATTAATTATAAAAAATGGCAGAATATTAAAACTGTACAAAAATCCATTGAACCAGTGACATTGCTCTTGCTGCAAAAGGCACCGTGTATTGGCATGAAGAACTGCAATGCTTTCATCATCCACCTCCCACTTTTCCAGCCGTTTCCTGAGCCAAGCCATCACCAGACCGCCTGACTGGTTTGTCTTGGAGCCAGTATCAAACTTCTCAGGGCTGAGGCCATTTCATAAAACCTTCCTGACCAGATTTTTCCCACAGGAACGCAAATGCAAATCATCTTTCTTCTGTCAAACCACAACTTCTGTACTCATCCCATTCCTCTCTTGCCAGGGACACAAGCTAGCAGGGCCTACAGACAGAGCAGGACACTGGACATGGGGCTACAAGGACCGGAGAGCGGGGGGCTGGCACTACACGGCTTTCCCTCCTGAGACGGCAGCAGACACGCAGAGCAACAGAGGGGATGATGAGTTCCTGAAAATGAGGGAATCCAAACAGGCAGAAAAGAAACTGAGGGAAAGGAGGCTGAGACGGCTGCTGTCTTCTGAGCTGTGTTCCCTCAGATGTCATTAATACCTTCTCTCAGACATTATGCAGATGTCACACATGAATATACCATCACTACGAGTTAGCAAAGACAAGCAACATAAAGTGACTGTTCATAACACTGTGCCACAAAAATGGGTTACCGCTGGTCTTCTTAGCTACAGGGGTTTTACAGGATATATAATGTACCTGCTTTGCCTTCATCATCTGTACAACCATATTAAACAAGACAAAAACAACAGAGAAAAGGGCTAATTAAAAAAACACGTAAGAGTAGTTAAGTTTAAGACTCAGTCATTAGCCTACCTACTATTTTTGTAGTCAAATGTGGTGCTCGAAGGAAGAGTAGGTTATTAAGACTCAAGATACTAGGTTAACTTACACTGCAGGAAAAGTTTAATTCCTACACGTGTTAGTGACATCCTTATGACAATTTCTCTGCTTAATTTAGATCCTTAATGCTCACTTTAAGTACAGTCTTTGATATACTTTTTACAACAGAAGACTGGATATGTAATACAACACAATGGTGCTGCAGTAGTGCCGACACTACCATTTATACGCTCATGTCATTGTCTGAACTAAAGATTTCTCTGGTATTACTAAAAATTCACAGTTAACCAGGCTGAGGTTGCCAGTTAGTATTTTGGGGTTGGGAGCAATTTGTTTGCTACCATTGTTTCAGGCACACAAGCTTTCAACACTTGTTTAACTGTACAATTAGAAAAATGCCCTGAAGCCCAAGAGACAGTAGAATACAACTGAAGAGAAAAACAAGCCCAAGAAAGTAAATTACCAAACTTGAATTTTTTCCACATTAAACTTCTTTTTTCCCAATTTGAGAGGACATGAATTCACGGATGCAATTGTAACAAAAGTCTACTTGTCTTGTTTTACATGGTTATTTTTGTAACCTTTGGATGGGTGTTCAACGGAGACAACACATGTAAGAGCAAGCATCTGCTGAAAAGTATTCCTGATGGCAAAAGTGGTTGGATGCACTGGTTTTGCACTACTAGGTGAAAATGGAGTCCCATCGTCTGAGCAAGGCAGATTCCACAATAATGTGTCACTATAACCAGTACGTTCACTACTGCACTTCATCGCATTTTGGTAAATACCATGTAGAAGCAATTATTCCGTGCTACACACTTCCCTACCCAGTAAACGCTATCAACAATGGAAACCACTGCCTTTTCTCTGTATCTCAACAGATCAACACTTAGCTCACTGTTTTTCCTTCTGGCCAGCTGAATCAAATCAGTTGAGAGAGTCTTAGTAACACTGGCTGGGAAAGCCCGTGGAAAATCACTGTCACTTTGTAGCTAAAGAAAATTCAAAACATGAGGAATTATTTGCAATGTGTTATTAGTAAAAGCAAACAGTAGCCACCACTGACAAATAGGAAAACATTGTACTTGCACAACTCACACGTGTGAAGACCTACCTCCTCCAACTGGTTTGTCCAATGGTACATCTTCCTGTGTTGAATTCAAAAGCTCATGCCTGAAAGATTTAAGATAGATGCTTTAATAGTGACATACACTTTGATAAACCATAAGTTACAGACTACAGGTACAGCCTCAAGTTACCACTGAAGGATCAGGAAAAAAAGCAACAGGGGACATCACAATCCTCAATATTAAATTCCAATTAACACCAAAGTATTATAAGAGCTTATTGGAACCCTATAGACAAAAACATTTTTCATGCCTGATACCCATACCCACCTGTGCCATAACATTCCATGGGAACATACAGATTACAACAAAATTATATCTGAGGTCTAAGATAGACTTCATCAGAAACGATGATCCAAATCAAAAATTTAACCTTTAAAAATGAAAATCTCAAAGCAGACATTTGTTTCCCAAATAAATCTAGTTTTATCCATAGTAGAACAACAAAAAATTTTAAAGTTCTGTTATTTCTCACAGAGCTGAACTGGTTTTTGAGCTGCTCTGATTACCACACATTACAAAACCGATGAACAGCATCAATTAATTACTGTTAACAGCTACAACAAATCTGACAAGAGCAGGTGCCAGCCTTGTGTAAGTGTTACAAATCTATGCATAGTGTCTGATTTTAAGTGAGACAAAAGGCAGATCTACACTTCTTCCTCTGTTCTGGTTACCTGCAAGCGTTAAAATGACAGAAACTGAACATACACCTCTCAAATCTGAGAAACTAGCATTTGTGCTAGAGGCAGCATGCAGAGCAGGACAGGCTGCCACTACCCCGATTCTGAGCCTGACCACCTCCACTTGGAAACCTCTTGGATTAGGATAAAACGTCAGCTGTTACTCACAGAGGCTTTGTTTAAACTGCAAATGCCCACCTGTGGTGAGAAACACCACATCATCTGCCTGAAGTGAAGCAGGAAACGAAAAGGTAAATAACTACCCCCTACCAAAGCTGTGTATCCGTCTGCCACACCGCACCTTCAGTGCTGGCTCCCGGATTGCTCGGCAGCTCTGATCCAGCCCTCAGCAGCTCTCCCTGAGCATCCTGAACTCAGGCTTGACCCAGGCTCCCTTCCAATCCCACCTGCCTTTGCAGAAAGCAACGTCAGGGTTCTTCCAGGAAAGACACCAAGGAAAGAAAGGAGAAAAAGGGAAAGGAGCCCAGAACATCTCAAGAGTCTCATGTCCCCCATATAAGGGCAGCGATACCCTGCCAAGCTAGCCACAGCGGGCAGCTGAGCCCTCAAGCAGTTTCTTTGTACATCTAAGGTCTCCCTTCATGTACACTGTCTGATCTACCTTCAGACACAACAAGGACATGCATCCAACTAAATCACAGGAGCCTGTAGCTATTTTGGCCTCAAGCTTGCCCTGGGAGACCCTATATACAGATATGGCCATAGACACCATGGTGTCTAGACAGCATAACAGGAAGAAAAAAATAAAAGCATAAGCTGAAATTTAGGCCAGGGTCCTCAGATAGAATAAAATATCCCCAAGTCAATGGCTTTCAATGCGTATTACAGCCACAGAGATTGAAATAGTGCAAAGAGATCTGCCCATGACAAGAAGTCCACACTATTGAAGAGATCTGTGCAGATCCCAGCCACCACTGTGGTGCTCTGGTGACCTGACGAGCTGAATTTATCAAAGTGAACATTAACTCAAATTACTCTTCAGTACTGCAAAAGAACATGTTGGTAGAAATCCCTCTGGAAGTTACTGAAGATAAAATGAAGCAGAGTGAAGTGAGTAGAAAGCAGTGAGTAATATAAGGATAAACATGTAAAATTCCTTACTTTTTAATCACAAACCGGATCCGCTCCTTTGCTAGAAGTATCCTCTCAAGACGGGGAATCCCATACGTGGATGGCCTCCTGAAGGGAATTCCTTCTGGCAGCCCTTCCACATACAAGTCTTCCACGTGTGACTGGAAGAGTGGGTATGGGATGGACACTGGACCTTTTGCTTTTATAGCTTGAGCTTTAAGAAAAAAAAAGAGAATAAAGCCATTAGACTATCTTGTGGCTCTACTCAATTATCTCTTTGATATCGCTCTGAAAAACATTAAAATTAGCAGAAAGGCAATAACCTCCTCAGCACGTTTTCATAGTTATGGAGGGTTGGTTTCATTTTATAGGAAAATGACTAATTCACAGTAAACAAGCTGCAGACCTGCATACATATGCAGATTCTCCTTCCCCCCTGCCCCCTTTACTCTGTAAACATTTACTAACAGAGACTGCACCTGTTACAGTGAAGTTTCACAGTATTTTTGTTTTGTTTAATATCATGTTTTGAAAGATGAAATTATCTAGACTTAATTATAAACCAAGCATGTTTCAGTTCATTAGCTCTGATTATTATTATTTGTTACTATTTGCTTACAAGTCGTTAATGCCTTGGAAGAGGGGCACAGATCCCTTCTTTTGAGTGAATTCCTAAATCTTCAGCATATTTTAAAAATCCAAGGAATCACTAATGAAATACACAATACACTTCTAACCATCCAAAAAAGCATGGCACTACTAATGAAATCTTTGAAGCAAATGAAAAGCAAATAACAGATTCACCCAGAGCTGGAAAATAACCTCAGTGTATTTCTGTAAGTTATGAGTACCGTAATCACATCAATACATCTATCAGGCTGGCAAATACTGGAGAATGGCACGATGGTTTGCAAATACCAAGAGAGCCGATTTCATTATACTCACAAGGGCACGTTAATTTTGTAGGCCATGCAACAAGATTTCTCTATTACCATCTGACTGGTCTGCAAATAGTTTGGTACCTTCTGTTGTTTTGCTATAGAAATTAGATGTAAAAAATTATTTGAGGAGAGACAGGAGAAGCTCAGGCCAAAACAGAGTACAGTGATGTTGTGGCAGCATTTCTGAAAGCAACGCTACTCAGGCCACCTTTTCAAACAACATAACGTGAAAGCAGCCTGTGGTTCACACATTTAACTCACACATCCTTGAAAGCAATAAACCAATTTAGGTTTTCAAGACATTTGGGTAACATACTCTTTCAACCACTTGGAAGCAGAACAGTTCTAGGTATGTTCATCACAAAGCAGGGAAGCTTTGAAAACACTCTATGTATCATAGTCTCATACTTTGATGAGAACCGAGTACGAGTTGTAGAAAACTGTGAGAACTGTATTTCAACTAGATTTGGTTTCAACTGCCAAAAATAACATGGCCAGAACTGGAGACAGAGAACAGATAAGTATGGAGAGGGACAGGAACCTGAAGATGACTCCTAGCAAATAAACTAAAGAAGCCCTATTCAACCCTGTGTCAAAGGAGCTGCAGAACAATCACCAAAAGAGCTGTTGTGTATCACACCAGTCCTTCATTAAAGTAGATTTTTATAGCAGTCATATACCTCTTCCAAGAAATTTAAAAAAACCCATTCTCAGCCCCAGAGGCTGTTGTGGCAAGTGGTGAAAAGCGTAACGAATCCAGCAGACAAGTCTCCGATGGAAACGAGCAGTTGTGAAGCAGTCAGCCGCAGGAAAAAAGATCAAGAACGTCGCTAAAATCTAGATCGCTACACAGCATGGAGTAGGATTTTTGTTACTCTGACGCTGGTCCTGCTTGTTTAAATAACTAAAACAGGTAAGCTTTTACAGCCAAGAGTCTGTACTTCTCTTAAATCAGCAAACGTTTTAGCAAATACTCCTCAGACACCCAAAGAACACAATTAGCACTGCAGTTTGCAGAGAGGCATCTTAGATTTGGAACCTTACACGATTTGCACAGAATTCCTATCGAATTCCTATTTCATTTTTATGTTACCCTGTGAGCTACTATCTCTTATTTACACTAAAAAGTAATGCCATTTTGTTTACATCTAAACAAACAAACAAAAAAATACTGTGTGAGTAGTAATGGATGACAATGACTGACATTGCTAAAACACTCTGGGGCTACAGAAGCCAACAAATCTGAGGAGCATTCTGGGAACTGTGGACATCCATAACTCATTTCAGTAAATGGGAAATTGCATGCCCATACAGATAGAAAAAAGTGGAATCTGCTATGGAATTGGATGGTAAATCAATGAAATACTGTCATCCACAGAGAAAAAGGGGATCATTTAATATCATATGGCTTGCTATGGAAAATCAGGAATATTTAACAGACTCCACAGGAGATTTTTAGGCTGGCTATGTGCAAACACCAAAACCAAAATGAAAGCAATTCATCAAGAATGATGCTCCTTTCTAGGGCAATCAAAATACCGTGAATCAGATTCTGAACTGTTTTGACTTGGCATTGAGTTGCTTCCAGTGGGTTGTTTACGAGTCAGATGATAGTCACACCCACAGCGTGTAACAACTCCAGATCACAAGGGCCATGCTGAAAGCACTTCCGCTTCTCATGGCACAGGAGCACCACCATTTAGTTTGAAGTCTTTGCTGATGCTTTTTTAGTCTGTGATATGTGGACACAAAATATGTCTAGGTGCAGCATCTGGAGACAAATTCCAAAGTGTAACATGCGTGCTTCTTTTTCTCTCCAAGAATCATTAACATATAATTGTTGCTTCACTGCAAATCAATCATCATCAGAAAGAAACAATCAATCAGTGGTAACCTCTCCCCAGAGCCATTTTAAAAGATCATCTCGCTTAAGGACCCAGTGTAATTGCAGAGGAAAGCCCAGCTCTCTCAACTGTGGGTGCCCAAGACATGAGCACACTGGAGCTCCAGGAAACTGAGCACAACTGAAAAATAAAATCAAGTTTCACACTTAGGTGCCACCAAATACAGGCACCCAATTTTGAAATTACTCTGCTTATCAAAAAAGCTACTTTCCCCAGTTTTAAGTCTTGTCATAATATTTAACCCCTTTGGTGCTGTCAGTACTGGTGTGCTCCTGGGCCAACAAGACGCATGGCAAAGGGCTGTGATTTACGGTGTCAAAGGACTAGAGGCAATTGTTTGGAAGTGAGGGTAACACATACCGTATTTTTTTTCAAACAGCTCTTCAACCTGCTTTCTCAAGTCTGTAATTCGTGCATTCCATTTCTCTGAAAAGAAAAGAGGTGGACATGTCAGACTACAAACAGAACTGAGGATCGCTTGTAAAATCTGTTACCACTACCTGCAACATGCTCACTTGCATACAGGTTCCTGTGGAGTGCTGTACAGGCTATACCTTAAAACATATGGATGCATTCAGGAAAAAAACCCGATAGAATAAAATGTTTAAGATTGCCTCCAAAACTTGTGCAAATGTTAAATCAAGTTTAAAAAAAAAAAAAAAAACCACCATAAACCAGGCTAATGTAACTTCCAAAAATGGTTTCTCTTTGATGGGTTGGTCAGCAGCTTTCACTACACATCAGGAGTAAAGTCAATTTACAGCCACTGTTGATAGTTATCTAAATCTGGGCACTGAAAAGCTTAATTAGTGAAGCTTGATAAAGCTTACAGCGAATACACAAAGTTGTTTTGGTGCAAATCTGTACAACTATCTGGGTCAGGCGGCATTGTGCCATCCTCTACCTTAATCCAGGATTTCTCCAAGTCCTGATGTTGCAAAACATCCCCATAAATCCTATTTCTAAAAGAAGATACAGGCTGCAAAACAGAAGTTATCCAAATCTAATCGTGTGTTCCATGGAGAGCTGGATTAAACGGCAGAATTTTAACATCTAATTTTCTGCCTGTGACAGAAAGCACATGTTTTCACAGCTTTTTGTACTATCTCAATGCTTTTAGGAAAATGCCACGACTCTTTTGTAGATGGTACCAGATGCTGGCTGGCCTTTTAAGAATGAGTTAATAAGCAAGTGTACTTACAGCTTATTTCTTACACCAAAGACTTGAAACTAGTAACTACAGAGGTCAAAAAATGAGGCCATTCAAGCTATTACACTTCCAGTTGTCAAAAAATTCTTCCATCAGACAAGGCAGAGGATTGAATTTTGAGTCCGTATCGAAAGGGGTTTAAATATTCATTCTCAGACAAATGTACACAACTTTGGTGGCCAGGCTCAAACTTCTATTTTTTTTAATGTAATTTCATGGATATCAAGAAGACAGCATGCTTTAGACATGGGCAAGAATAAGGCCTTGTTTGGGGGGAAAGGCTGTTTTGGCATGCTGCCTTGCAAACACGCATAAACCCTTCATTCTAGTTACCTGGCATATCACCTACATCAATTAACCTGTTTATATTTTGAAATAACATCCTTGTGGATAAATATATAATTGCTATATAATTGCTTCTTGCACCCTTTTTACTGCTACCCTGCAGTGCACAGCTTCTTAGCTGACAAATGTGTCTTGAGCTCAATGTTTTCAACAAATACTGGTTGTTGCTGCAATTGTGGAGAAGCTGCTCCCACCCAGCCAGGTCTCCTGCTCGTCAGCATGCTCAGAACGTTCCTACGTGTACCATTACACTGTCAAGGCTTCGTTTGTCTCAGTTACCAAACCCCACGATCACTGGGCAAATATTTCATGTGGCTCTTTTCAAGCACCTACTGCCATGCCCCTCTGCCTCCACCGGAAACACTACAGGGATTAATAACCAAATCCACCACAAGACAGGCACGTTTACTTGGAATGGTGGACACACAGAAAATAGGCAACTGAACAAGAAAAATCATGCACTGGCTCACATGGGGTTTTTTAGCTACTTTTGTATGTTATGAGTAAATTGTCAAGTTAAGATACAGAGATACTTCACATTTCAGAGGGATTATCTAGTAACCGGTACGATTTCTAATCAGACAGTCAGCATTATTAACCCCTTGGATTCAGATCAATTCCTGTAAAAAAATCCTTTGTCACACATTTCATGCTCACGTAGTCAAGTTGAAAACCCACCACAAAGCTAAGCTGATCCTCTGTTTTGGTAATCAACCTCTGCAAAGCAGTTTAGTTTTCCCATAGGCACCAAGAAAAGTGGTTGTTCCCTTTATTCCTATATATACACTTTCTGATAACCTCCATTTATTCCCTTCAACACTGCTAACCTGCTAATCTCAGACGCTGTGTTCTACCAGGGGAATATATTCTAGCAAAAACGTCTGCAGCATTAACTGCTCAATCTTCTCCTCTACTCATGGTGCCATTTCGGTCTCCCGACCCAACCAAAACTAACTAACACTACATGTGGAACCGCCTATTAGTATTAATGACCTTTTGAGAATAGAGCTCTCAACAATGTTTTACTCATTGTCGCTGAAATTAGCATGAAATAACAGGTTTCACACAAAACAGATGTCAGAAGAGGTTCCATGGGGATTTTTCAATTGACCTCAAATTCCAGCATCCCTAATAAACATCTCAAACACAGTGCCAAGGGACATATTCCTGAGTGTGCAGAACCTTATAGAAGTACACAGATTCATAAGATATCTGCCCAGAAAACAAATCAAAACAAGAAATAAAGGAGAGGCACAGGGCTGCAACGAACTACACGGGCAGTATCTTTAACCAGAGTAACTACAGCGTGTACTACTGCAGTGAGAACTCTACAGAAGATATCATGGGAGAACACTACTAAAAAGACCCCAAATTTTTGTGTGTCCACAGGGATCACGGCAGGATACTCAGCATAAGAGCCATTTGGTTCCCTTCCCAAATGTGGCTCCTGTCAGCACATCTTCACTGTTCACAGCACGTATCAAGGCCGACCAGCTAGACAGGCTCCTGACCTGCGGTTTGCCACAATTCAGTACACTAGTGAATTCAGTCTTATCTTCCTGTCCAAGAAATCAGCTGACAAAAATCTAGACTGATTTTGATTTCAGTAAATTGCTTGCAGTGTCTATTTAGATGGTCACTTTGAAGAATGAGAAACAACAGAGGTCGCCTGTGATGATGATTATACTGTTGCAATGCATCTACAAAGAGCCCTGGGCTCTTAAATGCATGCTCGCACTGGCCTGTCTCTGCAGTGTGAAATTGTCCCAATGCCTTTTTATAAAACAAAGCAGAGAGACAAAATAATCTCTATCTTACCAAAATTGAACTCTCTCACTTTTCTTCTCCCAGTATTGGCAACTTCATTAGTTGACTCGGTGTTCTTTGGTCTCTTGTTAGGGGGCAAGTAGTCGTCATCCTCTTAAAGAAACATAAAGATATCACTGCTTTAATGTCCAGAGATCTCAATGTGCAGCACTGGAATGGCTTTGAATTTCAAAGCTCTAATGCAAGCACTGAACTGTGCTTTATCAGGGCATCAAATTCTGCAATGAATTACTTAACTGAGTAACTTCAGAAAGCTACTAGCCTGTGTAGGAACAATTTGTGTAAGAGAGATAGCACAAGGCACAAGATAGCAAAAAACAAAGCTGCTTCTGTATTTCCTAAGGAAAACAATACTGTGTTCGGAACATGACTGGTCACATGATCATAAAATGACCACACAACAGCAAAAGAAATCAGGAAATAAATTGTGCAGACACAGACTACATTTTTTATCTAACTGGAAGTATCCTTCCACTAAAAAGTCTTGAAATACAGTACCTAAGTTATCTTCAAGAGCTCAAAGATGCTAAAACCAGTTTCAAAGCAATGTAAAACTGATGGATGTACCTGAAATTCATTTAACAGGTCAGTCCTACCTCAAAACACACACAAACAGACAGAGGGGGAAAACTGCAAACCCCAGGTATTTTTCAGTCAGCTGCTACTAAGCCAGTCACTTCCCATTCCAAAACACTCTCTTCCCTACCAGTTAATGAGGTTTTAAGACTGTCCAATTACCAACTTGAAACCTTAGAGAAAAGAAATTGTTTAAGCAGACAAATTTAAAGTTAATGTCGCATACAGGATAGCATTTGGCCAGGTCACCAACAGTACAGTTTACGCAGGAAGAATAACATAAAAATACCCAGGGACTGAAATCAATGAACTGGAGAACTAACCTTCGATGGTGACCTCAACCTCAGGATCCTCACTTGTTTCTGAAGGGGCAGGCTGGGAGGAATCTGAAGGGGGAAAACCAGAACTGCTGAATGCTGGGCACAGAAAAGAGTTTGAACCACACACTCTCTGATTTTGTATTTAAACTAACACTTGTCAAAACAGCCCCCTGGCACACTGAAGCATTTTGTATTCATAGCAGGCAACAAAAACAGTAGCAAAGGTATTTTACCATAAGCCTTTAAGCAATTCTAAACAAGGGTAAGGAGGTGGGGATTATACTTGCTAAATTGCATGTGCAGCAGTGCAGAGTTGGTGTTAATGACAGTAGGAAATTCCTTATTCTTGGCTTAATAGGATTAATACAATCATAAATATTTTTCCCCTTCTTATCGAGGATTACTGAAAATATAAACAAAAGCTGTGTGCCCCTACAGATGATATATTTCTTTACCATTTATACAGACTCAGAATTGTTGCACTATAATGATTTCCATAGCAGGCTGCAAGGCCTACAGTAAATGAGAGGGAAATTCATAATCGCAATGCTTTCATTGAGGGGGTCTGCACAAACATAATAAATAGGATTAGGTCTATCAATACTCGGTGGGAGAAAGAACAATTTGCATTTAACTGCAGTAAAGTTTAAATAAGTGAAGGTAATTATATTGGAAACTATTCTAAAACTAAGCAGCAGCGTATGAAGGAACATATTTTAATTATTCTGGCAGAAAAATGCTGCATTTGTACGTTTTGAAGGGTATCTTCTTTCAGATCTCTGTAAGCTGGAAGTATAGTATCACTTTGGGAGCAAGTCTGAAGGAATCTCCGTTACAAATGATATGTATAGTAGAGATTCAGCAGTGTCTACTGAGGCACCTTCACTGGAGTGTACTCAAACTATGTCAAATATATCGTGTGTTCATGGAAAAACACAGTATGATGTTTTATCTAACCCAGAGCGCGAGTTGGGCAGGTCACTAGCAAATGCAAAGCATAACAAAAGGCAAGAATTAGAAGGTAATGGTCTTTTAGTAGACATGAGCATAAAGTATGGTCATAAAAATAACTCAAGTATGGTCAATAAAAATAAGCACATCAACTGATCATTTAGAACCATTTTTGAGAGCATCAGAGAAGTTTAAAAAAAAGAAATACAGTTTTTGGAAATTTAACAGCAGCCCCAAAGACTGACACATGGTCCATCTAGTTCAGTACCAAAGCCCTGAGAAATAGTCATAATTAAGAGAAACATGCAAAAACACCAAAGCAGATGGTTACAAAGTTCTAGAAGAAAACTCCCAGATGAGACATTTCTTCTTAAGTTCTATTAAACCAACAGATTTAAAAACTAAAGCAATCTTTTTTAAGCAAAGTATTATCATCACACAGCTCCTAAGCAGCGGCCCTCTTTGCAAGTTCTAAATGTTGTCATTCACTAGCACTATCTCCAGTTTCTCAAACGTGAATTCATTCAGTTTAAACCAATGTCTTTAGATGCAGATAACCCTAACTTTCTGATGGTTGAATTTCAACCACACCATACTCCCCACTCATCCAATCTCACTAAGACCTCAGACAACTTTATCAGCTACAGTTGCTCAGGGGCATTCCAAACACAGTTAATTTTGCCACTTCCTTTTTCACCACCTTGTCAAGGTTACTGGAGGAGAAAAGCAGTGAAAACCCCCAGAAGTACACACCAAAAGATACATTCCTACATCCCTCTGATGTTTTTCTTTGCAGAAAACAATCATTTCTGCAGCTTTTCTGCATCACAAGCTGTAGCTTTCAGACAAACTATGGGAAGGACTTCAAATGCCTATTATATGCATTTCTTTAATAATACTTAGAAGGGTATACACCAAAGACTTCATAAAATGCAAACACTGTCATCCATTTTTCTTTCTTACTTATCTTTGTGGGGATCAGCAATAATTAATTTTATTTTACAGAATCCAGACAAGACTGCCTACCCTTCACGCCTGCTTAAAGAACAAAATTGAAATTAGACTGTTACCTGCAATTTTTAATCACTCCCTATAGACGTTTTCGTAAATACTAACCTTCACAAACAACAGGTTTATACTACTCAGCAAAAGCAGGGTGCATCTCTCATAGAAATTTATAAAGGAGAACAGATTCGGGAAAAGGGTGTGCGGCAAAAACGTGTTCTGACACAAAGAGCCACACAGCATCTGTAGCTGTAAAATTCTACATAGTCAAAACCAAAGCAAAGTCAGTCTCAGTCATTTCGCATCACACCTCCCTTTCCTCAGGCTCTCTCTTCACAGTCAGGTATTAAGCTCATGACATTATGCATATGAAAACAAAGTACCTACGCTATTTCTTCTCAAGTAAATAGAGTTAACGGTGAAGTCAGCAAGAGCAAATATCTTTATTCTCCTTTATCAACAGAAATGCTTTTTAATTTCATGTAATGGTACCCTTAACGATGGTGGTATTTACCTTCAAAGCAAAACTAATGGGATTTGCAAGAATGTCTATTGCCGCTAGCATAACTTGGCCTTCACATCCAAAAAATACTCACGACTCAGGTTTGAGAGTCAGGTGCCTAGAATGAAACTAGCTGCAGAAGGATGTACATTTAACATCATGTCAAAGCATTAAATGGTGGGTGATAAACACCTTGCAGATGTAATTTATGATTTAAAAGAGTGAGGAGCCCCTTCACAACTTGCTTAGAGTAATCCACAGAGTGGCATGGTTTGGGAGATTAAAGCAAAACAAAAAAAAACCAAAAGCCAAACTTGTGGAAATGTGGAAAGAGAATGGCTGGAGAAGATGTACAACTTCAGTTAAGGTGCCATCTTTTCAAATATTTATGTAAAAAAAAGTTTCCAGTGATGTTAAATTAATCTCACGAAAAATATTTCATATCTCTAACCTTCTACCGGTATTTCCACATCTGTTCCTCCACTGCAATCGGAACCCTGGAGCCTTCCTTCAGACAAATATAAAGTAAAAATCATACCATAATAAAAATACAAAAGGAACTTTTAACATCAACCACTCAAAGCAAGGATTTTTGTAAGCGAAAAACCCAGCACTGTAATGTTCACATGGACAACATAGAGAAGGCTCAATTTCTGAATCCTAAATTCATGACAGCAGGAATACTCTGATGCTACAGAGAAGCTCACAGGCTGAAATGCAGATCAGCATTTTTCAGTGTTTGCAAGCGGGCAAACCAGAATTTTTAACAGACTGTAAAAAGCTGAAGAAAAATGTACAATTTTGGAGTAAATTTATTTCAGATATTGCTCAGACATGTGCAGTGGAAGGAACTCCTTCCACTAAACACCTGCTTCCCATATACTTTGTTCTGTATATACCCATCCACTTCACGCAGCCGGAAGAAAGAAATTATCAAGTTGTACTCATAATACATAAGGAGAAGTTTATTAAACTTTATAACCAATTATGAAACAGACTGCATTTCATGAGAAACATATCGACTTGCACAAATTACTACTGCTTTAGAGATCAACCTAATGTTCCAGTTCAAATTTAGAAAAGAAAGAAGTAAGATTTCTCTTCTATATGTATCTCTGCTTAGATACCTGAAGATTAAGGCAACTGGAACTTCAACAGAAATGAAAATTGCGATACCCTCTTACTTCAAATCAAGGAAGCAGAGCCTTGAAAAAGTAACACTCACACATTCAATTTCCAAAACAGACACAAGAAATATACAACTAGAAGATCTACCTGTGTAACTTTTTGCGAGAGCAATTTTTTCATCCATCTCTGACGTTTCGGAAGGGCCTGCTTGGGAACAAAGAGAACAGCTTTTAGATTGTGTCTCAACACGTTTTCCCAGTCCACTGAGAAACCGGCCAAGTAACTCTTAACTTCGTATCTCATATGCTCATTTCATACTTTCTGTAACACTGAACTTAGGAAAGACCATGTGAAATATTAAGAATATATGAATCCTTACTCCTCCAGTTCAACAGACTAAAAGTGTTGGGGGGCTGATGGCAGGGCTGTACATTTCTTGGACTACTGAACAGTCAGGCACCCACACAGAACAGCAGGTTTTCAATTTTTTGGTATTAATAAACTAATTTTAAAATACGAAATGTTGATGGTCCTGCCTTTTTTCAATGAATCAGCTAAATCTTTTTCCTGTTTCTTAAAATTTGTATTCTTAGGGAGTCCTTTTTGACTTTAAAATTTCTACCTACATTAAATGGACAAATTCAGAGAGATTGAAACAACTTACAACACTTCAAGGTTGTTTGCTTTTCATCACAACAGCTCTTTTGACGGCTATATGTGGAACTGCTTTAAAAAAGCTGCTGCAGAAAGCAGCACACAAACGACACATAAAATATTAAATTAACACCCCTAAAATCCTACCGCTTAATGCTTTGGCACTCCCGCAGTTACACTGCAAGAGTGAACTGCTTACAGCACAAATGGCTTCCCACTGAGCGAGAGATGATTCCACACCACAGAAAGAGCATAGGTATATTAAAGCAGTGTATGTGTGGCATAAGGGAATGGGTAGGATGAACTGGAACTGAAGGATTTGGACTAATGGTTCTGCATAAATCAAGTCATTGCTGTGTTCATTTGCAAAAGCAATCTGTAGGAGATCATATACCCCCCCAGAAAGCAGGGCTATTTAGAGGTAGGTTTAAAAGTGTATCAACAACGAATAATAATAGCTTCACAACAGAAATAGCTACTGTTAAATAATAAGGCAAGTGAAATATTTTAAACTCATCATTTCATACACAGAGTAAATAAGATAGAAAAGCCATGTCACAATCAGAGTTAATCAGTATTTCAGTCAACTAGAAGTACGTATACGGTATCAAATACTATGAGTTATTCAAGAAAATTAATATTTAGGGATTCAATTTTTAAAATAAAAACATGAATTGTGGTTACAATAATCTTTGGTTGAGACAGTTCTGCCTAATTTGATTGCACAGATTTTCAAATGGTTTTCAATTACCAGAATTTCAAGTGAGGATGCTATAGACGGTTCTTTGTTTTACAGGCATTTCTTTCAGAAAGTGCTGCTTTAACCCGCTCCTGCCACTTTTTCTTTGCTGAGGGGTGAGGGTGTCTTCCTATTTCCCTGTCCAACTCAGAGGAGCTCCCTGGTTTGGTTCGAAACAAGGCTCCAGAAAGAGTGGCACTGGCACAGCCAAGGCCAAAGCCCAAAGCTGGGGAAAAGTGCCAGGAGGAAGAGGAGCAGGGCAGAAGGCTGAGACACTGGGGTGCTCTAGGCTGCAGGGGAAGAAATCCTCATCCAAACAGTGCAACTTGCAACTGTTAAGGTTGAGTGGGACTAGAACACAGCCTCCCCGGCTGTGTGCTGGGAATTGTCGCCGTGGACTAGATTTGCTTTTATTTAAATAAGCACATTCCATGTGTGCAGCCAGACAGGAATGCCATTTCCTAAACACTCTTCTGAACATGCAATTATTGTAATTCATAACACACTGACACACAGAAGCATGCATCCTGTTATAAGAAAATATCCTGTTATAAGCACGTATTTTTGTGCTTATTCCCTAATTCAGAAACCCTAAAAGGATTGTTTTACCTACATATTCTGCAATAGTCTCTATAATGCATTATCTTCATGCCAAATATATGCTGTGACACAAGTAAAAAAGGAAAAATATGAGTCTCTGACATGTTTAAACTTGAAGATAGATTCCTCTAGTTAGAGGGATACACTCACTAGGCTTACAGCCCCTGGACTACCCAGAGAGAATTCAATCTCCTCATTTTTAATTCAATAAAACCTACAGTATGTGTAGTAAATCCATCGGATTGAGTGACCCACACAGATTATTTTATGAAACTTGAAGCTTTTTTTTTTTTCATATTATGAAGCTTTGACAGAGGAAAAAACAGTACGAAAAAAGTTGCTTCAGAGACCATAGTGTAAAACAATATATTCTGCTAGCTTAATTTAGTAAAGACTAGGAAATGAAATTTAGAAGAATTCTGAAAGTTCTACCCACCAGGGGATATATAAAAAAAGCAGATACATTTCCACTTTACTGCATTCATGCACAGTACCAACAGATACATCCATATCACGTTACTAAGAAAAGCAAACACCAAGCAGGGGGCTAAATCTGTTTACTTACACTGAGTTCAAATCCCTCAGTCTCAGTTTCTAATGGATTATGTCCTGCCACTACACAGCCAAACCTGTGCCACTTGGCAGAAGGAACAAATTTATCATCTCATGGATTAGCATCGTCAGCAATGCTCTTTGTTTTGGTCATTTTTTCGCTACCCAGATGGCAGCAATGTGAGCAATATGTAATTACCAGGGTCGTATCAGGATGCCTTTAGGAAGCACATTATGCTGTCGTTTTGCTGATACACTCTCTGGGATCCCTTGGTTTAGTATCTACACGCCAAGTCTTATATTATGGAGGTTAGTGTACTGCCAGCCTAGCCTTACAGTTTTATCCTCATTAAAATGGACATTATTTCTAGTACTCTGGGAGATCTCCAAAGGAGAAATATTTTGTTGTTAGAGACACATTAAAAGATGTTAATGACTTTCAACATTCCAGAGTAAAAATAAACGCACAGTTTACTTTCCCATTTTGGGCTTTTTTTTCCAGCAGAAGATATTTTCAATTTCATTTGGTTTTGGATGAGTGTTCTATATTTTAACTGCCTCACTTTAACATTCCAGGAATTCCAAAACTGATGGCACTGTTCAACCACATGGTGCTTTAAAAGGAAAGATGTTTGGCAGTTGTTTACTCACTCTGTAAGTGGTTTATAAGTTAAACCAGTCAGTTCATTAGACAGCAGTTTATAAGCTGAACCAGCAAGTTCACAGGACACATTGTTTACAGCCTTTTCCTTCTGCTTCCAGTGTCAGGGGTAAGTGAAGACAAGCATCCACAAAAATCATGGGATAACATGTCTCTTTCAGGAAATGTTTGGTCCTTAGCAGATTACTCAATTCTGCATGAGCTTGGTGTCCAAAAAGCCTTGTTTAACTCTGTGCTGAAGAGGACTGAGGATGGTACATGTCCCCAAGGAGTTTTCTTAATGTATTCCTGCTTCCTTGTGAACTGGGAAAAAAACAAATATGTATAGCTCTTAATTCTACTCTGTTAATTGATTCAGAGTTCTCATTCTGACATTTTTTCCATGAAAAGTCTTTAAGACAGCCTGAGTCTTGTGGACAGCATTCTTCTAAGAAGCCAAGATGTGTCTGTTACTGGCTAGTACCTTTACACATCAGTTAGTCTCCTGGCTGCAAGGAAGCTGGTATAGAGGCTAGGAGGGTTTAGGGGACAGAGATGTAGTTGCATTAATATAGTACAGAATACACACCCTCCTTGGGTTTAGGATCAGGCCTTGCATACACCCAGCTGGTCTGGAGCTCTGGCAGAAATGGATGCCAGTCCCTCTGCAACAGCCATGGAAACAGATCTATTCCCACAGCACAGGAATATGCTTAATCTAAGAGCACAAACCACATTTCAGGGACTAAACCACATTTCAACTGCTAAACTAAGAAACAGCATTTTAACTGATGATTCTTTTCATGACAGCCATAATAATTGGTACTTATAGACAAGGTATATGCAGGAATATTAACTGTGTTGTAGGAATCCTCCAGTGTGCATTGTTTAGTCCTGCAGATCTGCATTCAGTCCTTTCCCTCATGTAGTCAACAAATCTGGACCTTTCTTCCAGAACAGGTTGTCTTTGGTGTCACCCAAAGCGTTTAACGCTGCAGGGACCTTCACATTTGTCTAGGACAGGATTCCCAATAATAATCTGTCAAAACGTCAAGTGAAGCTTTTGATGGCTAAAGTCCCTATTTCCCAGTCATTTTATTGTGTACTGCTAAAACATTTCCAAATGTAGTAATTCACTATTAACTCATGGTAACATCCAAAGGCTGCAATCTACTACAAGAGACTAAGAAACAAAAAGGACATTGACCTACAAGTATAAATTTTCCCTCCTCTGATGAAGGGGATAATTTCATGTGCCACTGAGGCACACAGTGTTTTGGTCAGCATTACAGATTTGTGAGAAGAAGCCAACACTCAGAAAAAACAGTGAAATTTCACCAGTAAATCATTTTCTCTGGAAGCCTCAGGCACATTGCTGTTCTCTAACAGTTAAGTTGTTTCTTCTCATAAATCGGTAAGGCTGGCTTTCACTGTAGGGTATTTTTAGCAAGAACTATGACCCTAGCCATTTTCTTCACTCTGCAGCACGTCTCTAGAGAGGCAGTGCTTGGGCAGACTTGTGTCATCCCCGAGGAGCACACCTCAGGATAACTGCACGTTTCTAAGGTTCACTTCTCGGCACAGCATCATCAGGCACACACAAACCACTATATGCCTCTTGAATATAGCTATAACCCCTATCTAGCTCTCTGCACTTCGTACAACCTCCGGCTTGACTCTGAGCCGTAGCGACTCAAAGAAATGAAGGGGAAGCTGCTGTACCACGGGGAAGGCGGCATGACTTGCCATGGTGACATCTCTTAGCTCACAGCACCCCATCCTTCTACCAGTATAGCTGTTTCAAGTGCAAGTCTGGAGGACTACACTGTGAGTGGGGAAAAGGGAGTTATTAATCAAGCACCATTTTATCTGAAAGAAATACATACTGCACTTCACCAATGAGAAGAATTCATTTCAGAGCTTTGTAAAAGACAAGAGAAATTCCCCTCCAAATCCACATTGCTTAGACCTTCCTATGGAGGCATATTGTATAAACGGGGAGCTTGCGCTCAGACACACGCTCTGCAGCACAACGGGTTACTATTTTGTAAGGAAGTGATTTCAGTACAGACTGTTGTCAAACGGCACTGGACTACACTGTGGGCTACTGGCCAAATTCTGACATTGCTTTTATGCATGAAATGGAAAGCCAGAAGGGGCTGAAAACCAGAGAGAAGACAGGACTTGGCTTTGGAAGGAACAGTGATTAGGTTGCCTCAAAAAAAGTATCTATTTTTACTACATTATATCATGCCTGTAAACCCTGCCTTCCCCTAGGCTAGGCAATGCACACATATGAAAAGATAATCCTGATAGGAAATGATTCACCTTTCAAATTCTGAACTTGAAGGGTGACATTTTGCTATGCCTTACGGTTAAGATCTCTCTGAACAGTGCTCATATATTACTTGAGATGAGCTGGTATGAGAACATTGATTCTACAATCCTGTAGTCAGGTATTAAAGCACAATAGGAAATCATCTCAAGAATCTTTGGGTCTAAACACACACAAAAATGTTATCTCAATAATATAAAATATCGTAACATGGAACAGAATGCTGTTTTACTCCACACTGTTGAACATGCAGCTATCCTTCAGAGATGTGTGGCAGCTTGCCTGTTCCTTTGCATTGCTCAATTAACCTAATGACAAATGCCAACCACCTGAAATAAAAAAATTAGGGTTCTAGTTATTTTATATTGTCATTTATAATCATGACTTTTTAATTAGTGTTCATTTCAACCTACAGAATTAATGATTTCTTTTCTTCACTCCCAGTTGAGGTTAACCTGCAGTATTAACCAGATACGTAGAGATAAGGCAAAGTGACTGAGAGATACCTTAAACGTACACAGAGTCAGGGACCTCACTGATGTTGTTATGCTTTCTCTATATAAATAAATCTTTCAATATAAATGTTGACACATATTGGTCACTCCAGACAAGCAAAGTGATTGATACACTATAAAAGTTACTCAAACTTTAAAGAAAATATCCAAGCAGTTCTCCAGACAGCATCATTACTATGGTCTATTTCCTGTTTAGAGAGGTCACTGGAACTGGAGTCTGCATACTGGACCCTCAGAAGAAAACCACACAGTTCAAGAGACTTCTGGAATTTCTCCTTCAGCACACACACAGAAGTGGGTATGCTGAAGTTGTACGTTAGCTCCTTTGGTATTCTTCAGAATAACTTAAATGGAAATGTATCCTAACAGAGCTAAGTAACTGCACATTTAAAGACTGAGAGTAAGTAAAGAGAGAGAGCAACATGTAAGCAATCAACCCTTTCATGAGATAAACACATATGAAAGTTACTATCATTACCTGGAATACTATATTGATAGTAGTCAGGGTCATCTGATTCCTCCTTCACTATTACTGTTGGCATTTCCAAAGACATTCATGTAGAAGCACAAAGGAATCAAATATGGAAACTAATAACAAGCAGATTCTTAAAAAAAAACCAAAAAAACCACAAACACAAAACACCCACCAAGATCCCAGCTGGTCTCAAAAAAAAGAAAAGTTATTTTCAGGTGCTGAGACATTAAACAACTGTTACCACTATTTTAGCTCACAGTGACCTGCTGGTTTCTTCTGTTTCGGTTTGGTGACCATCAGAAGGGATTCAGGATTAAATGCTGCCCTACAAACCAGGCATCCTTGCAAATGCTACCTGGGATCTGAAGATTTAAAAAGAAAGGTCCCCTCCCTTTTTGCCCACTACCACAGCCAAAAAAACCAAACCAAACCCACTTTATCACCCTTTGTGCTGAAAGTACTTCTAGACCCGCTCACTCCTCTGTACAGCCAAGTTCAGATACTGTCTACATGAAGCTGTGCTGCTGATGGAGCGACACCAAAAATCCTCAATGGCTCTTGGCTTCCTTCAAGTGAACCATCCCCTCCATAAGCTTTCATAGCATCCCCTAAAAATATTGTCAAATCATCCCAACAAAAGGAGCGTTACTTAAATGCCTGGAAAGCAGCACGGGGAAGAGGCTGGGACTGACCTGACAAAAAGCTCAAGTTGACTCTTTATGTACCTTGAACTAAACGTGAAGCACAAAGGGTTCCCAAACCACAAGTTTAAAGTTGTGAAACAAAAAAATGGACTAAACATCAAAACTTAATCCTTATACAAAATGCTGAGCAGTGTAGCCCAACCCAACACAAGGGAAAGTCACCAGCTTGTCCCTAGTCTCATTGGCTTTAAGGGGATTATTCCTGCCTTTATCTCAAAACATACGCTTAGCATTGCTCAGCTGCAGATCACAGAACCGTTCAGGGGCACGTCCTACCTGCACCAGAGCTCAGGAACGCTTCTGCGTTTTTTAAACATTAAATAACTCATCTTACTATTTATTCTTTATTTCCATTTGAGCTAGAAAACAGACATTCTATCCTTTTTAGTATCATTATCAAACAAACCAAGTTTTTCTCTAATAGAGAAGGATAAAGGGATCTTGAATTAGTACAAAATAAAACCGAAAGGATTTTCCTCTTATTCACTTAAAAATAGCTATTTACAAAGATAAATAGTTTTAATGTACAAAATTTTACAAGTCTGCTCTTCCTACACATAGAAAAATGTTTATTTCCTTAAAATTGCTCTTTTTTAATTTGCATTTTTAGCAAGTATTTAGCCAAATGTTTCTCTCGTAAAGGATGGATTTTACTGCTTTTTTCTTGGAGCTTCCGATCTCTGCTTAAATCCAACCTTTTTTTTTTTTTTGCAAATAAGTAACATACCAGAATCCTCATTTGGTTCCGTTTTCACTTGAACGGGAGGACAACTACAAAAATAAACAAATCAGACACACTCACATTATAAAAAAAGAAATACCACATTTCTGGAAAGTTCCTTAACCTTTATAGGTTGTCAAGTAAAATCAATCTCCCAGTAATTTTTTCCAACTAGGAACACAGAAATAAAAAACCTGGCATCTTAGCTTATTTGATTTATCTCAAGGGAATTGCCACGAATCTCTTATCCCTAACATTTTCAGGACATACACAATATTCAAAGCATGTTTAACATTTACTAAGAAGCAAACTCAGAAGCAGAGAAAACTGATCCCTGTTTTCACATTAACCAATTTTTGATTTATTCCAGATACAATTTCTTCATTTACTAACAACAAAAAAATTATTTGAAATTTTTTAATTGAGGAGGGGAAGGAAGAAACGTTACATCTGTTCCCCATCGCTGCCGTATCATAAAACATGACAAACTTATCCCTGACTGACATACTGTGGATTAAGAACACTCATTGGGCTAATTAAACCAAAGGGAAACTTTGCCATCTGTTTAATTTGTAACAGTTTCCTCACAAATAATGGTTAAAAGAAAGAGAAAAATTCAGCTTCGTGGCTTTTATAACCCCAGGGAAGCAGAAGTTATCCAAAGGTCAGCTGAACAGAAAAAAAACACATTAAGACAAAGATAAACTATACAAAAATACACTGTTGATGGAAAAAAACTGCATTATTTTAAACTCACCTTCCACCTGGTGGTACAATTGAATGTGAAAGATCTGTCATATGAGCTCCTGAAAGTTAAAAGACAATCTTTGAATTTCCTGTACTCCTTTTACCTTACATACAAATTGAAAACGTAACACTGACTTCATGATGCAAAAGCCTGTTCACATTTTACAGGCATAGGTGCATATTTTCTGTATTCACAAATATGAGACAAAGATCTTGTTAAACTGCTTTATTAATCTATAAAGCAACACCAATGTAAAATTACTTCAACTGTGCATTTCACCATGCTTTTCAATGCTCTTTTTCATGATGGTAAGGGAAAATATTGGGAAATAAAGGTAAACAAATCTTTCAGCTAAACTCTGCTTAAAGAAAATGGATAGTTTTATATAGATTCAGCTTAGTCCTGAAGTACATCTAGACACAAACAGATTATATTCATGGAATGTCATTTACCACACTGAAAACCTGCCTTGCATTTTCAATAGTAATAAATTATTACCAGAATCTCTAATTTCCCACTCTCTCACCTTCTTACTGGGCACAGGCAACACATTTCTAGTTTTAGTAATCCAGCAACATTTCTGGCTGTTTCACCTGAGAAAGTGAAACTTTTCTTTTTTGACTACATTCCTACAGAGAATGCTTAATTAATCCTTTTCGTAAAACAAAACCTCACATACATGAATTTTGCAAGTAAAGCAACATGATCCCATGAAATAAACAGGAGAATGGATTTCTTCTAAGACAGTAGTGATTCTCTGCAGAGTTCAAAAACTCGCTCAAGCTCAGACTTTTGAATATACAGAGGTTTTCACAGGAACTACAACACCTAGCCTAGCCACTTCAGAAGATTAAATCAATTTTTAAAATGAGATATAAATGCCAAAAATCAGCTATGTACTGGAATACAGAGCACTGCAATGTCTTGGCATCTTCTAAAAAGGCAATGCAGTCCTGTATCACTTCACTTCTCCTTTCCATGGGATACTGTGCAATTTACACTAAACTTCTAGGAACCTCTGCAGTTTGCCATTTTACCCACATGACCAAATCTTGTCATTGCTATCCAATCAAAAATTCTGACCTGTTTTCTGTTTAGTCTGAGTAAGCAGTAACTTACCTAGGTGTTTCTTTGGCTCTAGGAAAGGCCTGTGTAGAAATATGGAAAGAAAAACCCATAGCTTTAGGACAGACATCATCACGCACTTGGTCATGTAATGTTAAAGATAGAGCACTCCTGCTTAAGAGAAACAGGCTGCAACTTATTAAATAAAAAATTAATTGGACTTAAGTACAAACCCAGAGTGGGCAGACCAGCACAAGAGAGCGCAAATAACCTTTTGATGATAAATGAGATCCCTGACTTGTTTTCCAAAATCCATTTCAGGGTTGAAACATCATAATTTGCTGGATGTTTAAATGCAAGTCCTTCAGGCAGGCCCTGCACTACCATTGCAGACTGGTCCCTCTGAATCTTCTCATATGGCACAGGTATCACTGTTGACTTTCCTAAAGCTTTACCTATAAAAAAAAAAGAGATTGTTTTGAGGTCAAGAGCATCCAAAGTTAGCAAAAGGACAAGTCCCTCATAAAACTTTTTACTTTGCAGATGCAAATTTCTAAAGGAAACCAAGTACTTACTGCTCACATTAACATGCACTGGAACCCATTGAGATGCAGAGGCTTTCTTGAAAGCAAGCTAATTGGGCTGTGCAATAATCTCAAATCACATTCAAGAGGAAAACTATCCAATATATGTGTGTGGTTTAGAATCTGCTAAAAAAGTTAAACTTATTGTTGTCCCAAGTCAGTCTTCAGCCCCTCTACAAGGGAACACTTGACAACCTTTTATCAGTCCTTAGTTCCTCTTCAAGGGTATACTCTTTAACAAGGCACAACAGTTAGTAAACAGTTCCTTCTTCCAATCACCAGACCCTGCTTTGTGAGATGTTTGGCTCTTTGTTCTCACTTAGTGGAAAATTCCATTTTCCACAACATTACCACCTTGACAACAGTATAGTTGGAAGGCTAAGATCATGCCATACCTTCCTCCCAACCAGAATAAAAATTCAGAAATCCAGAACAGCTATTTAGAAGACTTTAAACCACCCACCATAGCAAAAGCAGAAAAAGTCCTCCACAGACTTCCTGAGAGCTTCCAGTTCCACAACATCCACTTTCAGCCTGCTTACAGGTGGTACAGTCTTTGTTTTCTGCAGTTCTGCAGCCCTCTCCTCTTCTGTAATACCTGGCAGTTATTTATAAGATAAAATTAAAATAATAAGTTATTAAAACTCACAGTACCTAGTCCCTCCAGTTTAGACTATGGACACTTGGGAAGGATTCCTGCAGGAAAATCATAAGCACTTACTTGCCTTAGAAGCAAATGCACTTATCTATGTACATGAGCAACGAATAACTTGAAATTTGCACCAAAATGATTACATCCTCCTTACACTCTTTGTAAATATCACCCTCTGAGGTGTAAGGATGATTAATTAAGAGACATCCAAGCAGGCATTTTTGGCATGAAGAAGTAGAAAACACTATGAATCTCAGGAGAGGATAATACAGTAGAAATATAATGCAAAAGTTCCAAGATAACAAGGACCAGGCCAGTCAGTCACCAGGGAAAAGGTAAAATGCCTGTGTGGAGGGTCCCATAGCTCTCTCGTGCTATACATGATGTCTTATGCAGCAGTTAAGTTATATCCTGCTTTGTTTATGCTGTATGTACTTAGCCGAACTTTTTATAGAAGGGCTCTGACTTTTGCCACAACAGCTCCTGTATCTTTCCAAAGACATTTTAAGTACACATCTCTTACTGCCAAACAGGAGGAGTTGCAAACCAGCCATCATCACACAGAACAGAGATGATTTCAGCCCTACACCTTGTTCTAGTCTCTGAGCAAGAGTCGTTGCAAAAGGATTAAGGGAACACCACCACTGTCAATATTAAAAAGCAAATGGAAACGACCCATTTCAGGCGGCGGCCTTCCCTTCCTATCGTTCAGGTCTTGCAAAGACTGACTGAACCACCCAGCAAAAATAGGAAAACAGAGAGATTCGGCATATGAAAGGAAAAGCAAGGGAGATCTGTGTTCCTATGTGCAAGAGAATGACCGGTGTTGAAGCTGTGTCATGACTTCACCGGGAGCAAGCAGAGTGTCTGAAACACTGCAACCTGCGTTACCAGCACCGCTGGCATCATGATTCCAGGCTAATGCAAGAAAACAAACATCAGTTTGAACAACTGATGGGTTACGAAACGAGCTGAAGCAGCAATGCTTTTAGTAAAAACATGTTTATCATCTCAAGAACTCATATCAAGAGAACCTTTTCCTTCCTCCATGGATCACACATCTGCTTTGTGCCCTGGAAACCCACCTCCATCTGACATATAGCTCTCCAGATCTTCAGGCCTGTAACTTTTGCTTTCTCTGCAATATGACAAGGCCTACCATAACATAAATATAATGTAAAAATGGAATATTATTCACCCATAATACAAGGACTTAGATACCAACAGCTTATAAGGTTTCCCTGCAGGTTTAGCAAAAAGTTGGGAACACGGCTGTAGTACCAGAAGCTGGAAAAAAGCCCCTGAATTGGTACAAACACTCCTTAGGAACAACTAAAAACATCAGTGCTATCACTACTCTTCTCAGGGCAAAATCAAAACAGCCTCATACCAGCTACTGTGAAGATATTAACTCTGTCCTGACTAAACCCAGAAAGTCAAGAGATCTTAAGGGTATGAATGTCACCCCTGTGCAGACACTCTGAGAGGCAACTTAAGGGCAACAATTATTTTGTGACTCACGTACATATATTTAATCATTTGTCCTTAAGAAAAATCACACTGAAAACAACTATAAGCAATGAAAGAGGGAAAGTAAATGTATGTGTGACTAAAAGCGTTTTGCTTTGCAGTGCATCCACCCTGTTCATCTGTGAGCTTAAGGCCGTCCAGTTTCACTGTTCAGGAAATTGGACAATAACCTCAAATTAAAGAAAAATAATTGTATGATTATCAAAGGATCACTTAAACCACAAGAAAAGCAAAGCGCCTAAGGCAGAATTTAGAAGCCAGGGAATTTGAACAAGATCCACCATCTACAGTAATTTTCTGTTTGTTTGCGACTGAGGGAAGGAGATGGGTGGTCTCCGCTGAAATGCGACTGAATTTCTTCGCAGGTTTTATAAACAGGCTTTAAGTTTCCTACCCCTTAACAGGCTAGACAGGGACAGAATGGAAAAAGTTTCTGGCAAGCAAGCCAAGCAACCTAGCTGTAAAAAGGCTATAAAAGAGGCCAGTTACCCAGATATGAAACAAACGCAGAAAAACAGCATGGAGCTCTGAGCTAGGCAGGGCATGGCTAAAACTGAAGGTGCTGGGACGAAGAGGCCTCCGGACAGGCACAACACCTGCAAGAGTCTGTTCCTGACACATCCGCGGAGCCAGAGGCAGATAATGGAAGCAAAGGAAGCACCCCCGAGGAAAACAGGCAGAAAGTGATCTCTCAAAACTTCTGCTATTTTTAGCGCTGTAAATGCATTGTTTGTTTCATTTGGAAAACTTAGGAAAAGGGGTCAACTGACTTGTTTTACAAGGGAAGATGCCAGTAATGTAAAGCCTCAGAAAAACAGATTAAATCACTCCTAATACCAGGAAAATGGGTTGCAAATGAGACCATCAAAAAATGCATGGCTAGCCAGGGCTGGCCATGACCCGATTCAGGGAAAGCCCTACTCCATGGCAGGAGTAAATACATCAGTCTGGGAAATGGCGATGGCCTACAGTCAGCGTGGCCAGGAGCAGGCGTCCATCTCTCCTGGTCTTAGAGTTTGCAGACTTATTCCAAGTTATCTGCTGCAAAAAGGGAAGTGAGAACTCAGGAACTGAGTGAGTTTCCATTAGAAGTGACTGGGAAGAGCCTGATCCAGCAGATATTCAAACAGAACAAGCATTTAGCAGAGGTTGTTTTGAAGAGGCAACACCCAAATAGCTGGAAGGAAATTTGGCATGAAAAAAGGTCGAGTTATAGAGATGTAAATCAGCTCTGGCTTGGCAATAGGAAAGCATCACGATGGTCACAGCTTTAAACTGAACTATTCCAACATCCTTTTCACCCCTACACATTCTGTAAAGTGTACCCATTTAAGTGCACTGGAAGACTAAAGCTAAAGCAAGAATCAGAGGTGTAGCCTTTAAATACAGCATTTGCATTTAAATTAGGTAACAGGTTAGTGATGGCATGCATGTAAGTAACGCCAGTGTTTTGTCAGGATTTATCCTCTGCCTGGCTCTTACTGTTTTTCTTTCATTTACTATTTATGCCTACGATTTAATGATTCCTTTCTCTTCCAAAATATTCTGTACCTTCAGGAGCAGCAAAAGCCACAGAAGTCTCAGCTGGCCACAAAATAGTTTAGGGCCAAAGAAAATGAATGTGGGAAACCAGTTTCCACACTGGCACATCATCATCAAAAAGAGCTGTTATTTTTAAACGAGCTGTACTGGTGTCAAGGGATTAGCCTCTGAGAAACATAAAAAGACGTCAGCTAGTTACAGAATGGTATCGGTATTTTCACCAGAGCACATAATCAGAGCCAAAGATGATGATAAAGATTGTCCTTTAGATATCCTAACGAGGACAAACAAATAGAATCAATAGCAGTTAGACCCACTAATAACCTCTGTGATTAAAGTAATACTGAAAAGGTGTTAGGCTGCTTGATGCAGGTCAGGGGGTTCAGTCTACACTCAATTTCTAGTCTGAAACATACCACTTTAGAGCTGAAAAGCTAAACACCCCATTTAGGTACTGCTTCTGAATTACTACAGGCATGACAAGTAAGATACACAGAATATAATCAGAGGTAATCACAGTAGTGAGGAAAAAGCAAATCAACTGTATTAATGCTTTATTTACATCATTACCGGAGCATCCAAATACAGTACCATAAAAAGACTATGGCCAGGCTCACAGTCTCGCACACACTGACTAGCAAGCTGCAGCGTCAGGGGCTATCTCAGCAGATTTCACCAAAGACATTTTTAAGCAGAAGTCTAAAATTAACCCAGAGCTACTGAGTTAATAAAATATTCACACTACTGTAGCTTGACTCCCACCTATTATCTTCTAAACACAAGATCTGTGCATGATGCTCTCAGGTCTGCAATACCAGTCTGTGCAGCACTGCTTACAGTAAAAGTACACAGACAATACACAGATGGGATCAAACACATAAATAGCTTCTACCATTAGAAGAATTAATAAAAGCAGCAAGACATGCCAATCAGAGCTTCAGCATGTTAAAATTTGTATCTATATCAACGTTATACACTTTACTGAGCTTTGGTTAAAAAATACCAAAGTCATGTATTTCTACACCATGCTTTCTGGATAAAGAAAACACAGTTCAAGACAAAAATATGAGCTATTTAGATGCCTACAGGTAGATGCCCTGGAGACTTTCAGAAGCTTTGCTCTAGATTTTTAGGTACCTAAAAAACTTGTTTTGTAGATATGGCCGTTTTGCTGGCATTGCTTTTATTATTGCCAATACTGGAACTAACTGCACCTGTAGTGATACAACTGAGAATGCAAACATTTTTTGTAATCTCAGTCACAAGTATTGACTATTTTATCTCAAAATATTTCTAGTTTGAAAAAACTTTTAAATCAGGCAGTTTGGAGTGCATGTGCCTCTTGTCAGTAAGAAACAGCATAAGACAGATAATGACAGGTGAACAAACAACAAAGGAGGCTGCTGCCTTCAAACATTTGGACTTCAGGATTGTAGTATCCATATGCACTTTTCCATGGAGGATGACTCCAGCCAGTGCCACAGATTCCTCTACAGGAATTCCTCTGTAGCAACCACAGAACTGGTATTCACTGCCGGTAGATCTCCTGAAGTGAGCCAAGGCCTCACTTCTGATGACAGCATATCCAGAGTGTTCAGCCTGCCTTCCAGCTGGCCAGGATCTCAGCACAGTGTATGTGATACCACCAAACAGTCTAAAGTCCAAGTAGGCACTTCTGCTGGGCTGCGGTATCACAGCTAGGGACCAAAGACAGCCTCTGGGAACGTGAGTAGCTTTGTCCTGTGCAGTCACAGTTTAAACATTAACGTAAGGAAAAACTCTTTCTCTCACTCAGAGAAGAGCAAGAGTAAGATTTCATGAGGACAATCCCTAGAAATAGATCAGGAAAGCAATCAAAGAGGGGAAAGCTGAGACAGGGTCATGACACTTTCCATCCCTGGTGTCCAGCACAGACAGCACCCAGCCCAGCAAACTTCTGCCACTGAAGGGAACACAGAAAGCAAAGACAGAAGTGAGCTGTACCTCATTGGCACAGCTGAGAAGATGCTGCCTGGAAAACAAGATCTAGGCAGTAACAGATCTGCATTAATCCCACACTGGCATCCTCCAGCCTATGGGATGAAGACAACTGACACTCTCCAATGTAGGTGTGATATACAGACCAACTACTCAGAATCCTATTTGCACATCCTTAAAGACCAAAGGATTACTCTACAGTCTTTTCCTGTGAAGAACCAGGACCATTTGAGCTGACGGAAGTCCACTACCTGTTCAATGTCCTGCCTAGCCTCCACGAATGGAAAAGACTTGAAGGAGGGGATACAAATCAAAATTAACATGCACTAGGAAACGCAGGATGTATTGTGAGGGTGGACGGCCTAATACTTCTTATTGTACTACTTTGTCACGTTATCTGAGAGAAAATTAACATTTCCAGCCACAGTTGAAATAACACTTCCAACAAGACCCCTGTTACTGAACATTTTTATGTTCTTAAACCACTGGGTTTGCCATAGCCAACATAATTATAGCCATAATATACAAAACCTTGCTTCCCAAAGTTACTAGTATTATGCAATACACATTAAGCAGCATGTGAAATACAAAAATACAACATTGAAACTTACAGTATTTAACAAAATCCTTCTGGAAATCTTTCCTAGAATTGACAAAGGCTCTTCCTCTCTCAGTTCCAACTACAAACACATCTGTTTCATATACAGCAATACAGGCAACTTCTGCCTTGGACTTGGCAAGTTGTTTACACTATAAAGAAAAACAAAAGGCTTTTATTACCATCGTTAAGAGTACAGTTGATAGAAATGTATGTGGTATCATGTAAAACAGTTATTACTTCTGTTGGCAGTATCCACCCTTCAAAAGGTACTACGAGTAACATAACATCAGCCATCAGCAAAGGATAATTTATATATCTGGAGTGCTTTTCATCAGGAATTTTAAAAGCTTTCTAGATGCATTAGATAAACTAAGGCCTTGTCTAGACTCAGAGATTACTCTGGTTTTAATTAAAATTATTTATGACATCAATCCATGTGAAATTATCACTTCCCTGTTAGGTAATCATATTGAGTGTCTTACTCAACTTTCAACACAGCATATAGGAGTTTCGTTCACTCAGCGTACTTATCACACATCATGTTCTGTTCAGCAAGGTGTGGTTGCAAGCAGGAAGGCTGCCTGCAGTCTGCCTTGTCCTGCCTGCTGTGCTCAGGTGAATTCCTCCTGAGCAGAAGGATTGCACCTTCCCATAAACACCTATGTGTGCTCTGCTGGGAGAAATTCCTGGCAGAGTAAGGCAGGAAGCCTGCAGCACTAGGAGAGAGCAAAGATCCTAAGGAAATTAGTGAGATCACCAAGAAGTGATCACAAAAAGTTGATTTCTCCTAGAAATTCAGATCAGAGTTTGTTGCAACCTATAAAGACCAACAACGGCAGCATGGGGGGAAAAAGTGACACAAAACTTGTAGGAACTGCATATACCCATTGGGAAAAAAGGCTTAGCAATCAATTATCTCACAGCCATCCCATTCAAAGTTTCATTGCTACAAATGAAAACTTTTGTTCTGGCTTATCATTTAAGAAAACAATTTCAAAGTACCAAATCTTTGACAGTGCCACAGATTTAAAGAAACAGGAGAGGCATTTCCACTCAGAGCCGTGGCCAACCTTAAACCCTACCACATGACCATTAGGTAACTTCGACAAAACAGCTGACATGCCAACTTAAAAGAAAAAAGTCTTTCCTGCACAAGCCTTGCTGAATTGGTACAGCAGCTGAGGCCAAGGCCTTAGCCTCAAGGCCCTGAATTCACTCAGATGACAAAGACCAGAACATACTCTTGCCTTTCAACCACGCTCTACTGAGCGATCAATAAATATTTCCCATTTGTTTATTTGACAAAATAATTTTTAAAACAACCACACCACAAGAAGAAACAAGATGACTGTTAAGAACTCTGCTAGCGTGACTTTCCACAAGCAAAGAGACAGAGCTACAGCTGGTTGGACATCATGCAATAAAGATATAAAATTACACCCTTCTTGCTCCTCGGTGGGAGGCAATACACTGGCGAGATCCTGCACATGCCAAGACAGTTACCATGCAGCTGCTTAACTTCTCTACTAACCATTGACTCAAGTGCTGACATCAGGAATGTAACCACCACTCCGCTGTCACGGGAATCCTCATCGTGGATGGACCTTGCTGGTACGCTAGGTTGGGCCATTTTCTTCCTGTGAAATGAAATACAAAAACCGTTCAGATACACACAACAGTGCCAGAAAACAAAAACCTCTCTTATGAAGACAAAGAAAAAATATTCGAAAAACGCAGAACACAGCCTGCCACACACAAGCAAGCGAATGTAGAGGTACATTAACAGGAGGCAATGCTCACTCTCCTCCCATGCTTCCTGCTGTTTCATCCAAAGCTGAAGATAAGCATTCAAGTAAGAACGTCGTGCCATGACTAGACCACAAACCCTTTGCACCTAGAAAAGTGCTTATTAATTGATTAGCTGAATTTACACTGATTTTAATTTCTAAGCATGTTTGCAACTCCATCAGTCCAGATAAACACAGCAAAACCCACTGGCATTAACGTACAGAAAGGAAATGGCAAGTCACAGTTATGACAAGTACTAGAACAAACCTTCCTGCCATTATAGTGGTCTGGCTCAAAACAAGTCACCCCCACCCTGCCCCAAAATCATGGCCTCCATGACCAGAGTATCAGTAACCAGAATGTGACGCTTTTATTGGCATATTCTTCAGCTGTAGGATTAACTCTAAAGTTACGTAGCCCCAATTAAGGTGCTAAAATTAAAAACTGAATTTCAGCAGTAACAAAAAAAAAAAAAAGATTTAAACCTAGTTCTTCTATGTCATTCAGGATGCTTTCAATTTAACACATAAGTAATATTCAGGACTCGTTTAAAGCTTCTGCTGACAGAATTGTCTATACACGAAGGAATATATTGAGAATAGAGTTTCAGCAGCTGCTAAAAGTACATTTTTCTATTGGAGTGTTGCAACTTGTGTTGTTTACACATATCTAAAGCAATAACCTGACATGCCTGGAGGAGGAGAGAACTGGAAGAGATTTCACTGTTACGACTCCGTGCGTAAGATTTGAGTAAAATCACCTCAAAAGTCAAGATAGTTCAGGTGAGGGAGACCTTTCACAACAGCTCGATGAGACATCTTGCTGCTTCTGTAGAACTTGGAGACACAGCGTGGCTCAAGTTTTCAAAGGCAACGTGTATCCCATTAGATGTGCAGACAAGTTGAGGCAGCACAAATAACCATTTCATGTGATAATACATGCTGACATTCAAAAAATGGCACCGTATTGTTCTGCAAGCTAACAACAGACATCCAGCCACCTTCTGTCTCTCCAGACAGGCCAGCAAGGTGTGACCAGGTTTAAAACAGCATTATGGATAAGCTGGCTGTGGCAGGGTCAGCGGCTGTGTGAGGATGCTGGTGTTCAAACCCCTCATGACCTCCACTGGCTACACTGAGGAGTAGGCAAACAGGTACTTCATCAGGTCTGGGAAAGGAGCTACACTTCAGTAGTGAATATAAAGGAAAAACAACTGTTCCACTACTTCAGTAAACAACTGCTAGTGGTTTAACTCGTAGTAAAGTACCACACAATCACGCATGCACAGACCCCCTCCTCCAGCAAAGAAGAGTCAGAGGAAAAGAGAAGGAAGCTCATGAATTGGGATAAGAACTATCTAATAATTGAATATAAATGAATATTATAGTGATACTAATAATATTAACAATACTACTATTAATAAGTAATTAAAATAATAGCAAATAAAACATCCTAAACAATTGCCCACCACCCGCTGACCGACGCACAGCCAAGTCTTGAGCAGCGAGAATCAGAGCCAGAGAGCCCAAGAGAACCCCACAAACAACAGCATGACCAGGAAAGCCAACCAACCCACCACCTCACTAATGAGCAAGCAAGCTAGCAAGCTAATGAACAATCAAGCAAGCAAAGGAGCTATAGCCCCCTAGCCCACTCCCCGCTTAAGTACTGAGCATGATGTGCTATGGAATGAAACCCCGCTCCGGTCAGTGTGGGTCAGCTGTCTGAACTGTGTGTCCCCCCACACTGCTTGTAGTGAGAAAGCTGGGAACACAGCAAGTATCAGAAGCTGGGAAAGACCTTGAATTGGTGCAAGCACCTTCCAGGAGCAAGTAAAACACACCTTACCAGTACTATTCTAAGGGCAAATCCAAAAACATAGCCTCACAGCAGCCACTGTGAAGAAAATGAACTCTGTTCTGACTAAAACCAGCACAGAGGGTCAGCTGGGGATGGGGAGGCAGAGGCTGAGAGGGTTATCCTCCAGAGGAAGAAGAGCATCTTACTTATTGCTGGTGGGATTTCAGAGGGAAAAGGGAAGTTATGATGTGATCTCAATAAATCAATCTTCACTGAGCCATGATTTTTGATACCTAATACAGTTCTCAAGCTCATCTTTGAAACTCCTTTAGGGCTGGGATGCTGACAGTGATTTTAAACCTGACAGCTTTTAGACTTTTTAACAATCCAATATTCAAGATTAAATATAAAATAACAACACATTTCCCATTTCTCCCATGTCTCTACTCCCTACCTGATGCAGCTGTTCTGCGTCATTTCAACAGCTCCCAAGCGAGCAGTGGCACAAACATACGTACCCACCCCATTCTAGGTGAAAAATCAGGCTGCGTAAAAAAAAGAGTAAACTTATTTTCTATTTTGAAGAGGTACCTTGTCCAGAAAACAGAACAAAGACATTCTAGTGATTTGTTGAAGGCTGAGGATGCACAAGCACACCAGAGCAGTGCCAGCTCAGGCTCTCTCCCCAGTGAAGAATTGCTCTCACCCCTAGAAGGCAGTTTCTGATGCACAGGCACACAGCAAATCAAGGCAGGGAGCTTGTCCAGGGAACAGTGGCAAGAAGCACTGGACCGGGTCCCAGTTTGATTCACTGCACAGCCCACAAACAGCTGTCCTGGCTCAACAGAGAGGACAGCACATCCTAGGCTACCTTCCCGCTGCAGGTAAGGCCACAGCCTAAGTATCTCAGAAAAACATCTGAATCAGGAGGTGGGTTAGGTTATCACTTGACTAATCTGGAAGAGTTTTTCCAAATTGTAACGTCATAGTGCCTTGTACTTTTAGGATACCCATTCTTTAACCAGTTTGCATGGTGCCAGATCAGTTCTTAACGCAGATCCAAGAGACATCCTGTTGCACCATAGCAGCACAAGAATATTTTTTCCTGCCCACCTGACAGAGAAGACACAGATGAAAGATAGTTCCCCCCCCCCCCCCCCCCCCATTTCACCAGTTCCTCCCTTTCAAACAGTTTTCTCCACTACCCTCACCTATACCACTGGGACAGTGTTTATTAGTGGAAAGAGCAGGCTATGGTTCCATAGATCTCATGAACCTGACTGCCTTTCCAAGATCCAGCCCTTAACAAGCGTGTGACAACACCATTGCTCAACGTAAATCCCCAGTGCAAAGCCCTGGAAAAAGGTGTAACACCTCACCCATTACTAACGCGCTACACAAAAAGGTCAATTTAAAAACCATCCTTCGTACAATTATAAGCTGGTTGCCAGAGCACCACTTATGATATATCTATTAATCTTAATCACATATTGCTAAAAAAGAACTTCCAGATCAGTTAATATTAGTTATAATTACCCATAAATCCTTTAGTTTAACTGTGCCAATATGAGCCTTTGCCCAAGTAAAGCTTGAAACAATGAACAAAGCCTTGCAAAATACACTGGGAGAGTACTGAGGATGCAGTATTTAGCCATTCCCGCCTGTGGTTTAATCCTGGCCAGCAACTCAGCCCCACACGGCCGCTCGCTCACTCCCTCCAGTGGGATGGGGTTAAGAATCAGAAGGGTAAAAGCAAGAAAACTCATGGGTGGTAATAAAGAGAGTTTAATAGGTAAAGCAAAAGCCATGTGCACAAGCAAAGCGTGCTGCTTTGGGCTGAGGCAGGGGTTAATTTTGTTCTCTGTAGTTGCTATGGGGCTGTGTTTGGGATTTGTGCTGGTAACACAGGGATGTTTCGATACTACTGAGCAATGCTTGCACAGAGCCAAGGCCTTTCCTGCTCCTCACCCCACCAGTGAGGAGGCTGGGGTGCACAGGAAGCTGGGAGGAGACACAGCCGGGACAGCTGACCCCAAGTGACCCAAGGGACATTCCATCCCCTGGATGGCGTCATGCTCAGCATAGAAAGTTGGGGGAAAAGAAGGAAGGGGGGGGATGTTCGGAGTGATGGTGTGTGTCTTCCCAAGTCACCATTATACATGATGGAGCCCTGCTTTCCTGGGGATGGCTGAACCCCTGCCTGCCCATGGCAAGTGGGGAATGAATTCCTTGTGTGCGTAGCTTTTGCTTTACCTATTACGGTGACGTTATTCTCAAGCCACAAGTTTTCTCCTTTTTACTCTTCCAATTCTGTCCCCCTTCCCACTGCGGGGGGAGTGAGTGAGCAACCATGTGGGGCTGAGCTGCCGGCTGGGGTTGAGCTGCCGGCACACAAAGCAACACAAGGAATTCGTGACCAGCTGTCAAGCTAGTCCAAGTCTTAACGGCCCTCTCAGGCCACTTCTCACTTCTCAACTGCGCATGTGCCCTGAGCCTGACGTACCATGGAATGAAACACTCCCTCTGTCACCCTGGGCCAGTCATCTGCACTGGGAAGAAAAGCGGCTCTTTCCTGCCTGAAAACAGCACAACCATAAAAAAACCCCAAACACAACCATACCAAAAAAAACCTCCCAAAAAATCTAACTAGGAGCCAGAATGCTTCTTGGGTCTCAGCTGTCATCCCTCTGTTTCTTTGCCTTCTGGGCCAAGACACCATTTCAGTGTATTTAACTCTGCCCAAACATTGGCCTTCTGACAAAGGACAGAAGTTGAGTCTCTCCAAACCATACAGATTAATACTCACAAGCTGTTAAGTGCAAATAAATCTTTTTAAAAAGATCTTGGCTAAAAAAATCTGTTGTTTTTCCTAACATTTGGTTCAGTGATCTCATGTTTCAGAGGAAGTTAAGTCTGATGGTTCTTACCTAAGAAACTGTTGGGATGCAAACCTACTGCCACCGTTTTTTCTGAATTTCTGGAACACATCCACCCTAGACACAGTGCGCACAGGGTTCGGAGATTCTCACCTTCACTCTCCAGCATCTGTTCATAGCTGCCCTATGCAATTTGGTTAGAATGATCTATTTGCCTTGTTATAACACATCACTGATCATCTTAATATTATACAAACAGTCTATAAGCAACAACTTTCAACTCCTTCCAACCACTAGACTGGTGCTCAGACCGTGTGACACCCCTACCTTCAGATAAACGTGGCTATTTTTTGAAAGGAGGCATTTTCACCAGCCATAGCCCAAGAGGAAGAGAAACAAAGGATCTGCGAGGTCCTTCACAAAAACACTGCCAGTTCTCCATCATCTGCATCTGGCACATGTGGATTATGAATCAGTTCGGATGAGCAACATCCACATTACCTCTGTGAAGGACCAAGGCTCTTCTGAAACACAAGCACTGCTGGACCACCCCAAGCAACAGCAGCTGCAGATGTTCAGAGGCAGCTCAGTCCAAAGCGAAGAGGCAGGTCTGGCAGAGTGTAACTGCCGACAGTGTGTCAGGTTTGTGGGGGTGTTTGGTAGGGGGGAGGGGTGCTACAGGGGTGATTTCTGTGAGAAGCCGCTGGAAGCTTCCCCAGGACCAAGTCTGACCCACCTCACACAAGGCCAAACAAATCAGTGCCTCTGTGATTAACATATTTAAGAGCAGAAAACAAAGAAAACCTGCAGTAGAGAGAGGAGTGGGGTGAGAGGAATAACCATGCAGATCCCCAGGTCAGTGCGGAAAGGCGGGGAAGGGGTGCCAGGAGGAGAGGTTGCCCAGCAGCCTGTGGTGAGAGGGCAGGCTGTGCCCTGCAGCCAGGAAGGTCACAGGGGGGCAGAGACTCCCCTGCAGCCCAGGGAGGACCCCACGCTGGAGCAGGGGGATGTGCCTGAAGAAGCCTATGACTCTGTGGGAAACCCATGCTGGAACAGGCTGCTCCTGAAGGGACCGCACCCCATGGATGGGATCCATACTGGGGCAGTTACTGAAGAACTGCAGCCCCTGGGAAGGGCCCACGTTGGAGAAGTTGGTGCAGGACTGCATCCCATGGGAGGGACCCCATGCTACAGCAGGGGCAGTGTAAGGATCCTCTCCTGAGGAAGAAGGAGCAGCAGAGACAACATGTGATGGGCTGACCACAACCCCCATTCCCTGTCCCCCTGTGCTGTTGGAGGGGAGAGGGTGGAGAGATAGGGAGCAAAGCTGAGCCCGGAAAGAAGGGAGGGGTGGGAAGAAGGCATTTTAAAGATCTGTTTTTATCTCTCATTATCCTACTCTGATTTGATTGGTAACTACTTAAATTGATTTTTCTTCCCCAAGCCAAGCCTGTTTTGCCCATGACCATAACAGGTGAGTGATCCCTCCCTGTCCTTGTCTCATCTCACAAGCCTCCCCTTGTATTTTCTCCTCCCCAACACACCAGGGACAGGAGTGAGTGACCGGTGCATAGTGCTTAGTTACCAGCTGGGGTTAAACCATACTGGGTGCCAAAAAGGACTGTTTAGGACCAGATGGCAACTAAGTACCACGCAGCTGCTCGCTCACTCCTCCCTACCACCACTGGGAAGGGAAGAACTGAAAGAAAAAGGCAAACCCCATAGGTTCAGACAAGGACAGTTTAACAGGACAACACAAGAAGAGAAGAAATAACATTATTAATAAAAAAATATATATATACAAAGCAACTGATACACAACGCAATTGCTCACCACCTGGTATCCAATGACCAGCCCATGGCCGAGCCAAGATTCCCCCTCCCCACCACCAGCTCCCCCATTTATGCATTAAGCATGACCCCTTGGCCAGCTTGGGTCAGCTACCCAGCTGTGTCCCCTCCCAGTTTCTTATGAAAATTATCCCAGCCAAAGCCAGGACAACAGCCTACACCAAGAACAAAAGGGTGAAGCTTCCCAACATCAGGAAGAGGAAGGAGAGGCAATACAGAGATACCAGGGGGCATTTAGTCAATTCATATCCATCTGGGTTTCCCTCTTCTGGCTTATTGTTAGCTCTTCCAGACAGAAGTTGGCTCCCTTGGAGGTACAAACCTGGACTCATCAGCAAGACAGCAGTGTCATGTACATATATGCATAGTCAGCTCTTAGGTAAGACTGAATGCAGCATATTAACCTGCTCTAAAAATGAATAAAAATAACTTTCAAGGACAGCAGAGCAGCCCTGGAGAAGCCATAACATACCAGGGAGGCTCTGCCCCTCTCCCCTCCACAAATACTTCCTGAAGTATCTCTGCTGCCTTTTTTTCCAGCCTCTTATCTGGAGCAGCAGAGCAGCTGACTCAGGGAAAGCGTGCACACCACAATTTAAGTCAACCTTCTTGCCCCTTTGCTCAGTAAAAACTGTGTTTATCTCCCCAACCTTAAGCTATATCGCTTTCTAGCCTGCAACATGGGGAATACAGCAGCACTCACCAGTTTCACCCGAGGAGCAGGTTCCCTGGTGAGCACACTCTTGCCATGCATCCCAAACTCCACTACAAGCACAGCAACAGCGACCCATCAAGCACGGCAGCAGGGACGTTTGCTGTCACCATTTCAGTCCAACTCCCACTGCAGGGATTCAGCTCACGGCAGCAGAATCAACAGGATGCAGCACCGAGTGTTTTCACTTCAGGGCTTACCCCAACAAAACACACCAGCAGCGCTACTTACTGTGCCACATCCCACCCTCATTAATGAAACGATTCGCAGAATCCCACCACTCAGAAGTGATCTCACTGTACACCAACACACTGCCCCAAACCCTTACTGTAGTGCTCACTGATCTAAGCTTTCCTTTTTTCCCCTCCGAGGGCAGCTGAGCAGGAGGTCAGCAAGCAAAGGCAGTCGGGAAAGAGAACAAGGGCCCCTAACAAACAAAGCTGTGAGGGGAAACACCTGGTGCTCAGCACACCCCATAGCACCCAGAGTGCACAAACTCACATGAAACCAGCAGCATTTTGCTGGGGATGGGGTAGGCACAGTTCATTACACAGCTGCAATACCCCCTTTAGACCCAGCAATAATTAATTCCCATTTTTCTAGGTACTGTTTTTCTGATACTCAGCAACATGAGATGATTTTTTAGCAAGCCTAGCTAGCAGCTAGCTCCCTCCACTACTCTAAAGAGCCCTTAAAAAAGTGAAACAGGATTCCAGGAACTGTTATTTGAAAAGCACCTCCATGCCTAAGTCTGCTACTAGGAAGAAAATTAACTGTCCCAGCTGAAACCAGGACACTCAGGTTGGAGTAGTTAAGAAACCATTAGTGTACAACTCCATTTCTATAGTAAAGCCAGACAGACTCAGAAACAATTCACTTCGTTTTTAACTAGGCAGTCCTGCTGCAGCACCTAGGCACTCCTGAATTACGGCGAAACCATGTAAACAAAATGAAATATTAATCACAGTAGTCCTGACCATCTGATAATGTCTGTCTTTACCAGGGTAATTATATTTAGTCAACATGACAGTCACGTTAAATAACAATCACTTTAGTCCTGCGCGTCCATCAACACTTACATATAATATTTGAGGAGTGAATTAATCTGAACTGTATCAGTATTTATTTAATTAAAACAAAGTTGGTGCTGGCACTTTTTCCAGCATGAGAAATTGTTGTCCTCTGCAGTGCAAGGTGGTCCTCTGGATTTATACGTCATACTGCAATGGCCACACTAAACAAAAGACTCAAATAGATTTCAGGGCAAACAAAATTCCTTTAATTCCTCCAGGATTCCCACAAAGAGCTAAACTGATACTGAATGCCCAGTAGTGTTTTAACACCTTGGAAAAAAAAAATCACCTGATCAGTATACAGCTGTGTTGTGGTTTAACCCCCATCAGGAACCAAGCATGGCACAGTCGCTCACTCACCTCCTCCCTCCCCCCATGGGATGGGGGAACAAATTGGAGGTAAAGGGAAGAAGACTTGTGGGTTGAGATAAGAACAGTTTAATAACTGAAAAGAAATGATGATACTAATAATGCTAGTAATACTAATATTATTAGTAAACTAATAATATGTAATGAAGATAATAATACTACTACTACATAATTAAAATAATGAAAAAAACTGACCCCAAATGATACAGCTGCTCACCACCCGCCAACCAATGCCCAGCCAGTCCCCAAGCAGTGAGAGCCAGAGCAACTGTGAGTCAGAACCCAAGAGCCAGACCAAGACAGCCCCCCAGCTCACCCCCCCAACTTATATACTGAGCATGACATTTGATGGCATGAAATGTCCCTTTGGTCAGTTTGGATCAGCCGTCCTGGCCGTGTCTCCTCCCATCCTCTTGTAGAGCAGAAGCTGGGAACAAGGGGGCAGTATGAGAAACTGAAAAAGTCCTTGACTTGATGCTAACATGGCTTAGCAACAACTAGAAACATCAGTGTCACTGACATTCTTCTTAGCACAAATCCAAAACAGCATCTCATACTAGCTACTGTGAAGAAAATTAACTCTATCCCAACCAACACCATCACAAGTGTTGTGGTTTAACCTCAGCCAGCAGTAAAATACCACACAGCCACTTGCTCCCCTTCCTCACATCCCTCAGTGGAGGAGAGTCAGAGGAAGGGACAACGAAAGCTTGTAAAGTTGAGATAAAAACTATTTAATAAATTAATATAAATTAAAATTACACTGATACTACTAATATTAACAATACTACTACTACTAAGTAATTAAAATAATAGAAAATAGAACATATGGTACAATTGCTCACAAAGCGACACCCAGCCAGGTCCGGAGCAGCGAGTCAGAACCTGAGAGCCCCAGAGCCAGAGCCCAAGAGTGACAACATGATAGGGGAAAAAAAAAACAGGCAATTCCCCGCCCCCCCCCCAAACCTGCTAACACCACTAACAACCACACCAAGAGCTAACAAAAGAGCTAATGACCCAGCTATCAAGCCAGACAAAGTCTTAACGAGGCAGTATCTGAATCACACAACTCTGCATGGTAGCTGCATGCAGTGAGCTGCCCTGTGTCCCTGCCAGTGTGCTGCTGCCCACCCCTGCATCAGGGCATTCCATGAACCTAATCACCCTGTCACTCTTCAGCAGTAATAAGTCCCTTCTATTTGGTCACTTAACTGCTCTGCATCTCTCTCCCTTGTTCCTATTGCCGCATTTAATCAAATAAACCAGAACCCCAATTTCCAAGGAATCAATTACACATGTTCTCCCTTGAATCAAAGGATTTATGTCAATCCTATTAGAATTATCTCCCCAGCCAGAATCCGAGACCAGAAATAAGTCAACTCCATAAACAAGAATTTGGGAATGTGTCAGTAACTTTTTGTCAGAAAAATCAGGAATTCACAGCCTTTCCTGTGGAACACAAGTTTGAACCAAACTTCTCCCAAAAGGCTCTCATGTCCTGAGGGGTGAAACAAAGAGCTGCCAGCAGCCTCTGACCAGGCCATATAGGTGGACTATCTTTTATGCTAATTTACCTAACGGATTCACAAGCCTCTCTTTTTGTGGGTGGCTTTCTTTTGTTGTTGTTCTGATGTATTTTATAAGGTTTTCTTAATTGCAGGGTTAAATTTAGACAAACAGAAAAAAATATTAAATATTTTTAAAAACATAGTCTGAAAGTTGCTCCTTATTGTGAGAGATTGACCCTGCCAACAACGCAGATGCATGATTAACATACAAGGGGATGGTTGCATTCATTAACAAAAAAAAAAAAATCACTGTGTGGGTGTTTCTCTCAAACAACTTAGGAGCGAATCCTCTGGCAAACAGAGAACTGGAAACACAAGAGGTGATACCCAAAACACTGTGATGATTAAAAACTTTGGCATGAATCCAAGAGAGGCAGCTAACATCACACACCCAGGCA